>CM060946.1:213853647-215154361 GCA_030765085.1 Allium cepa
TTCATTGACATTGCATTTATTTTTTAGGATAATAAGTCTGTACATTTCAGAACCATACGGTACAACACAATTAGAATTTATTTTCTTCTTCATTTTCTCTGTAAATAAGTAAGAATTTGTACAATATTTTCTTATTACTTTTATAAATTAAGTTCAAATCATGATTTTAGATGTGCAACCAAAATATTTAAAGTGATTTTAATAATTTATGTGTTCTTTTTCAATGAATAATTTCAGCCCTACTAAACTAAATTGCTTTTTTTATTAACTTTGCAAGTTTGTTTTTGGATCTTTTGTTCTCTAAATATGCAAAATTTAATCACTAGAAATTGGCGATGAAAATAAACAATATTGAACGTTATATTTTTTATATTGAACCTCTTGAAAAATAATGGATGGTTTCTACGTTGTATTTGGGTTTTAAAAGAAGTTAATGAAATCAATTTGAAATTTTAGCAGTTTAGTAAATTTCAACTTTAACATTAGTTTTTGCCTACTTTGTATTCTACCTATTCGATTACATTAGCATATCTCTCTGTAACTAAATCGCTAAGAAAAAAGTTATATTTTTCCCCAACTAAAATAAAAGAAGGAAATCGGTTTCTTTCTTTCATTTATTTTTCACTTTAATCTTGAGCTTCACATAGAATCGAAAAGGCATGATAACTTCTTCAATATATACTAAAGTCAAATCTTTCTTTTTTAATTTCCCCTAACCTCTAATTTTTTTTTAATCTCCATTCTTCAATTCATTATTTCTTTCAATCCTATTTTTTAGAAAATGCAAGGTAAACTGGATATAAGCATCCTAAAGAAAATCAATGCTTAATTTTTTCTATAGAGTAAGTATTGATCCATCATAACTCTTTTGGGTAAGAAATTATGGTTCTTCTTTTATCATCAATACTATTGTAAATTTATTTTTCCCATAGCATTTTAAACCAACAATTCTTTCTCTGAACTTTGGTCACATATTAACTTATGAATATTTAAATGTCATTTAATGCTATATTTTCAATGTAAAATCCACTATATGTTATTACTATTTCTTTTCAATTCTTGAAAATTAGCATTGCAAAACACCACATTAATTATTTAATTTTTTTTACTTAATATTATTTTTATCATATCGTGTGCGAAGCACGAGTTTACGATATTAATGTTAAAAAATGTAACGATGTAATCAACATACTTTTAAACACAATGCACTTGTAGCTTCAAAATACTATCAATCAGTTTGAATACCACATGGAGAACATGATAATATGATTTCCATCTTCAGGTTCTTTTAGCGACGATGCAAGTTTCAAATCAATCCTCACAGCACGCCAAAGTTCTTTTAGTGATGCATATAACCCTACAAGGTAAATTCCATGTCATATTATTATTTATTTTCACTTATTTTTAGGGGGCACTAGCATATCAGCCTTTCCCCTTTGATTTGGCTAGAGGAGAAACCAAGAGTATTCAACCTTTGCTTATTTAAGTGATTCACTGACCAATTTTTCTTGCTTAACATTTATTTGCTATTTTGAGCCAAAAGTTTAGAGTCTGTTTGATTTATTTTGTATTTTGAGTTTTTAAAATTAATTACAAAATGTGAAAAGAGTAGAGGAAGAAGGGGATGAAGGGTAGACGAAATGATGAATTGTTTCTCGTGCTTTCGTCATTTTCCAAAATACGAAAAATAAAAAAATTATTTTCTATTTTATAGTTTAATTTCGTTTTTTAAATTGGTCGTTTTTCATAATATGCATCTCATGCGTATTTTTCTATGAACGAAAATCCAAAATTTAAAATGATAAACCGATTGCAGCCTTAAATTTCCATCACTTCTAGGCTGAGAAGTACCTTTTTTTCCAACGTTAAGCCACGCTCTAAGTCAAAATGTAACTATAATGCTTCTCCATACAAGTTGCTTAAAAGATAAAACTTTGCTAATTAAGCGGTTTACATGTAACCACTAGTTATAAATGTAAATCATTTTAAGTTATGGTTTTTAAAGTTAATACAAAGTAAGCATTGTAAAGGAAGTGTGAATTAAAGAAGAATCGGTACTAAATTTAACTGGTGGGCTATAAAGCATTAAAGTGCCTTAAAATATATTTAACCGGTGGGCTATAAAGCATTAAAGTGCCTTAAAATATATTTGTAGTAAGCACTGGCAGGACCGGCCCATTAACTTTGGTTGCCCAAGGCGAATATGAGGTGGAGGAAAAATGAAAACGCATGGAGAAAATAATCCCTCCAGGCAGACTTGAACTCGACGGGGAAGTGGAAAATCATACCAATACACTAAAGCATCTCTTAATAATAGTTACCCTTTTGTATAAATTAAACAAATCATTTAAAAGAAATTTAGAAGTTTATTGTCCCCCTCCGATTTGTTGCTCCAGGCGGCCGTCTTGGCTGTCTTGCCCTGGGGTCGGGCCTGAGTACTGGTTACAATGGAATCTGATTCTTGCAGTCACGCAAATGGTAAGCTATAAAAAGGTTGTTATGTTTAGGTACACCTCTGCTATTAGTCTAAAGGTAAGATCTAAATAATCAAAATACAATTTTAATGTTCATTTTTTGATTAAAAAGTTAATTGGTCTCTTTTGTACAATTGACATAAACTATAAAGATTTAAATGGAAAATTGTGTTAGAACTTTGAATGAGCCATCTGAGGATAATGTTCGCGGTCCCTATTGGACAGTATATGCCTTCTAACAAATGCTACTTCACAGAAAAAAAATGCATAACAATCTGGAACATGCCACAACTTGAATGTACTAATAACTGGACTACACAGCATTACTAATTCTAAACTTCGGTGTTTTATATTTCAAGTCAAACATCAATTGCATTTTAATTAAGGCTAGGGAACGTTTAATGAGTACTGGTGTTGCTTTTTAATAAAATATCACCACACCGAAAAAAATTATTATTCTATAATAATGTAAAACATCAAATTGATAACCATTAAAACATATAGATTGATGCTTCTTGGTCACAATTTAAGTCTATAGATTTCCTCGTATTGTACACACATGCAAGGACTTCACTTCACACACACAATGGTCCTATGCGTGCATAAATTATACAAATTTGTCAATTACCATGGCATTGTAAACAAATACACAAAAACAGAATGTTACTATTTCTTAACTGAAGAACTGAAAATACACAAGCAGACCCAATAAAATGAAATTTGAAGTACTAAACAAACAAGACGCGGTACACTAATCTATAGAAACATGGTATAGACTTATTCCTACATAAATTAATCCTAAAACAAAGCATAAAATGACTCAACTAGGATCAGTCTTCCAAAAGAATAGGAGATAGATTGCATTACGTGTAACCTGCACTAAGTTCAACACTCCCCTTAGTACAGATTTCCTATCAGTGAGACCAAGAGCTTTTCAAAAATACTCAAACTTTGGACTTGGTAATGCTTTAGTAAGTTCATCTACAACATGAACTGCAGTTCTGATGCGCAGATGTTTAATATCTGCATTTAACACTTTCTCTCGAACAAATTGGCGATGTATTTCAATACACTTTGATCGAGCATGAAAGATAGGATTTTCTGCAAGTCTTGCTGCACTTTGATTATCACAATAAATGGTAACTAGATAATCCTTGAAGTCAGTGATCACCTGAAGTAACCGCTTGATCCAAATGCACTTTTTGATAGCCATAGTTGCTACCA
The DNA here is from genome assembly GCA_030765085.1 of Allium cepa. NCBI lineage: Eukaryota > Viridiplantae > Streptophyta > Magnoliopsida > Asparagales > Amaryllidaceae > Allium > Allium cepa. Next base: position 213,857,346 of record CM060946.1, read on the forward strand.
CTTATTCAGATTAAGTACCTGAAAGAGCAATAGTTCTTTGCTTTTTACTACATCAAGATATGGCAATAGAGCCTGTATTAAAGCAATAACCAATAGTTGAACGTCCATCATTCATTTCACTTGCCCAATTTGCATCAGCAAACCCAAACAATGAAAATGATATGTTTTGCTCATACTTCAAACCAAGATCAACTGTGTCTTTTACATATCGAAGTATTCACTTTGCTGCAACCATATGACCAATGCAAGGCATATCCATGAACTGAGAAACAACACCTACACAGTAAGCTATATCTGATCTTGTTATAGTTAAATAGAATAAATTGCCAACAAGTTGATGAAATAATGTAGCATTCTCCAAAAGATCGCCTTCAAACCTTTGCAACTTTAGATCCGATTCCATGGGAGTGTTTTCTATGTTTGTATCTTTCATTTCAAAACGATTCAACAAACTTGTAGCATAGCTTTATTGAGAGACAAAATATCCACCAGTCTTCTCTACTTTTAGTCCAAGAAAACAGTATATCTCTCCAAGATTTATCATTTCAAATCGGATAGACAAATCATCACAGAGACGAACTAAATCATTATTGTCATGTCTGGTGATTATCATGTCATCTACATATAAAATAAGTATCATATACATTGAAGATTTCTTCTTCACAAACAGGCCAAGGTCACTATGTGAAGGAATAAAGCCGCAAAATGTAAGATATTGAGAGATCTTGCCATACCAAGCTCACGCAGCTTTCTTGTGACCATACAATGCCTTTATCAGCCGAGATACATGATTAGGAAACTTTAATGACGCAAATTCTTGAGGTTGTTACATAAATATTTCACGATCCAATTCGCCATAAAGAAAGCATCTTTTACATCGAGTTGCCAAATGCTCCTTCTCTTGCATGCAGCCAATGAAATGATAGTTCGCATAGTGACCATCTTAGCTACTGGGCTAAAAGTCTCCTCATAGTTCAAACCAAACAGTTGAGAAAAACTGCGTGCGACTAGGCATGCTTTGCACCTGGCGATAGTACCATCTGACTTCGTTTTCAACTTGTAAACCCATTTGCAGTTGAGCAACTCAACATTTTCTAGTTTTGGAAGCTCCCATGTATCCTTCTTATATTAAAGCTTCAATTTCCTGATACATTGCATCTTCCCATTTTAATAACGGTGTTTTGGCTCATCTTCATAAGCATCTCCCATTTGGAAACAACTTCTCACCATGCATTGATTCATTTGGACTTCAAACAAATGAGATGGCTCTTTCTTTATCCATTTGATCTTCACAGTTCAGCATCATGTTGGTCTTCTACATGAGGCATGTGACTAAATTTTACGTCAGTCGATCCATCTTCGTTTGAGAATGGCTCAAACTTGGTTGGATCTGAAATTAAGATTTGTGAGTCTTAGCAAAGTAATAACTTGAAAGCTCATCAAAGATAACATCCCTTGAAACTATAAACTTTATTATTGTGGGATCCATGCACTTCCAAACTTTCTTTTGTGAATCATAGCCAACAAATACACTTTATTTATTTTGTTACTTTTAGGAATATGAACTTAGCACAATGAAACAAATATACGAAAATAACTCACATTTAGCTTAGACTTGTATAAAATTTCAAAAGTGAATTTGAGCTACCTGACCAAGGAGGCAACCATAGATGACATGGCAAGAACATTGTATAGCTTTAGCTCACAACTCTTTTAGGAGATGTTGACACCAAACATTGGCATCAACACCCAATAGAATCTCGTAGAGATTAAACAATGGATGAAATTAAAAACATAGCAGAAAATGTAAATAAATATTTAGATTTTTATAGTGATTTGGCAATCTTGGCCTATGTCCGCTTCATATTTTTATTGATCTTGCACTGGATTATGATTACAAAATTGTTTGGATTAGATAGGATCCATTAATACAAGAGTGAAGAATAAAAATGACAGAGTCTAAGTAGCAGAAAGAAGGATCCTCTTTATGGAGAATGGTCATTGTATTTATAGGAAAAGACGTGCATGGATTAGGCAGAAATTTTGCAAGAAGAGTCTCTAGATCCATAGGGGTCCACAGTAATGATTGGTGGCCCTAACTCGATATTTTGGAATAATCGGCCAAAGTTTATCCGATCATTATTTTGGTCTCTGATTGATGTGCGATCGATATTGTAGGCTCTTCATGATTTAAGATACTTGCTCTCCAAATTTCGTGCAATCCCGACATACGGTTTGGGAAATGTCGCATTTTTCGTGAAACTACGGATTGTTCTAGCTGATTTTGTACGATCCTTATGGAATGATCCATATGCCTTTCCAAGATTTGGAAGTTTTGTCATGTGATCATTTTGATGGGCTCGTTCTTCAATATATATTGATGCGCTGAAAGTTTTAAGTGCATTGGCTTTGTAGATTTTGAGATATTGATCGATCTTCGTCGATTTGTGCTGTTTTATGGATCGTTTTAGATCGATCCGTATAAATTCCTCATTTACCCATAACTCGAGCGTACGAACTCCGATTGACTTGAAATCTAAAATTCAGCCTTACGGGACCTTCCTTGTCACTTCTAACTGATTGCGCCTTGATCAGGACCCGGTCTAAATATGCTTGACCATCATCCATGTCTTGTATATCATTGATTCTTAAGGTTGATAACCACTCGTTTCTAGTCAAATCTACGGTATCACGGCCTTGCCCAAAAACGGGATAATATTTTTCCCTCAAAGGACGTTTTGTTCAAACATGACGTGTTTTGAATTACCGTAAGCTTCAATCATCAAAAAGGATTCCATTAAGTTTATTGAATGGTCGCTATCCTTCCGTTAAGTCATCGTTATTGGTAGTTTGTTTCTTTCTATTCGTCATGACTATTGGTCGATTTCCAATGGTATAAATTTAGGATTGCATTCTATCAGTTGCTATCTGTGTCTGGTTCTACGAGGCTAATAAGTTTTGGCTATTTGATCCAGTCTTTTCCCTAAAAACTCTAGGTGGAAATTCAATTTCTATCAGTTTCAAGAAATCGAATTTTTAGAATGTACACGTGCATGTTCAGCACACATTATTATCATTGGCTCGTGGATGCGTTTGTAAGCTCACGAATCATCATTAATTCCTTATAATTTAATTGCAATTGGATTGCAATTCCTTATTTATTTTCTTATAATGAAATAGAGGTTGTAACAAGTCACTCGATGGGAAGAGACATCAAGTCCTACAAGAATGACAACCTCAGAGCCATAAGCAAGGTAAATGGAGTATGACCAGTCGCGGACTTGTTGTTTGTTTTGTAAGCTCATAGTGTTGTTGAGTTCATCTACCCACTTGCCTAGCCTTTTCCAAACGTTTCTTCATAATGGACTTTATGATTTTATTCATAGCCTAAACTTGTTTGTTTGCTTAAGGGTGAGCATCTGTCGCAAATATATTTTCAATATGATGCCGACGGCAGTAGTATTTGAATTCGACGCTTTCAAATTGAGTTCCATTATCAATTACATGGTTCGTGGAAGGTCAAAATGATAGATGATGCTCCAGACAATAAAGTTGATTACTTTGTTCATCGTGATCGTGGCTAAATGTTCAGCTACAGCCCATTGGTGAAGTAATCCACTGCTACAATGGCATACTTCGCTCCATCTTTAGAGATCGGTAAGGAACAGATAATATCAATTCATCAAGTGGAAAACATCCATGTACTGACCATTCATGTAACTTCCATCGGTGGAGCCCTTGGAACTTTTGCAAACATCTAGCACTCATCGCATTATCTAGCTTGATCGGCTGCATCTTGTTTGAGAATTGGCTAGTAATGCCCACAGTAGAGTATTTTCTTTGTTAGGGTTTACCTCTCGGTGTGATCATCACATTCTCCTTTATGAACTTCTCTCGAGACTCGATCTATTTTGTCATGGCCGATACACCGAAGCAGAGGAATGGAGACACCTTTTCTATACATGACTCCATCTTGGATGATGTAGCATGGAGCTTTATAGAAGATTTGTCGTTTTTTTCATTCCTCCATCCGATCGATGCTTAGAGAATCTAATACAATAATCCGGACAAAGCCTATTTGCTACACATTCCTAGAATTGGCTAGCTTGGCCAGTGAGTCACCTTTCTTATTTTGTTCTTTGGGGGTATGTGTATGGTGTAATACTCGAAGTCCGCCAGTAGCTCTTAGACGCGACTGAGATAAGGAGCAAGATGCTCCAATGGCTTGATAATCTTCCATGACTTGGCATAATCCTAACCGGGAATCACATAAGAACTGTAAAGTTTTCACTTCAGTTTCTTTGGCAAATTTGAGGCCGACGATCAAGGCTTCATACTCAGCTTTGCTATTTAGTGTAGGTAAGTCGATTTTCAAAGTGTAGTTGATCGATTATTCCCTCAAGAGTCACTAACACGACTCTGGCACCAAAACACTGATCATTGGATGCTACATCCATGTAAATTTTTCGTCGATTGGTTGATTCTCCATCGCTCTTCGAAGAGTCGCCTGGTGCAGCGAATTCAATTACGATGTCCGCCAATGTTTGTGCCTTGATAGCTCTTCGAGGGAGATAAGTGATATCGAATTGGCTTAGCTTGATATTCCATTTTATCAACCTTTCAGACATTTAGGGTTGCTATAGGACCTGTCGTAACGGCTGGTCGGTGTAGACGTTGATGGGGTGAGCCTGAAAGTAGTGGCGAGTCTTTCATGACGTAATCAATATGCAGTACGTGAGCTTTTCCATCTTTGGTAATTCTCTGTCAGCACCTGTCAATCGCTTGCTAACCTAATATACATTCCTCTAGAACTGATTCTCTTCACATAATAGTGTGGCACTTATGGCGTGTACCGACACCACTAAATAGTTGTATAAGTCTTCACGATCCAGTGGATTGGATGGGATGACAGATCTCTCTAAGAGCTCTACTAGAGCTTGAAATGCATCTATGCAATCCTGGATCCACTCAAAGTTCCTTTTCCCTCTCCCGATCAAGTCGAAGAAATGAATACACTTGTCGATGGCCCTGGAGATGAAGTGGCTTAGGGCGACAACCTTCTCGTTTAAGCTCTATACATTCTTAATCATTTTCGGTACCTAGATGTTTCAAATTTCTTAAATTTTCTTAGGATCGGCTTCGATTCCGCAAGAGTTGACGATAAAACCCCAAAATTTCCTTGACACAACGCCGAAAGAGCATTTCAAGGGATTAGTTTCATTTCATATTTTTGGAGAAATTAAACATCTCTGCTAATTCATCGACGTGGTCGTTTGATTGTCATGACTTCATGAGCATATCATCCACATATACTTCTGTCAGTCATCCGATTTGATCTTTGAACATCCCGTTGATTAGTCTCTGGTAAGTAGCTTCAGCATTATTTAGTTCAAATAGCATTAGAACATAATGATATAAACCTAGATTGGTAATGAAGTTGGTGTGCTCCAGGTCGAGGATGTGCATCAGTATCTAGTTGCATCTGGATTACACATCCATAAATGAAAGCCGTTAATATCCATGTGTTCAGTCTACCAGCCGATCGATCCTCGAAAGTGGAAAGTTGTCTTTCAGGCATGCCTTGTTTAGGTCAGAGTAGCCAACATATGTCACCAGTTTCCATCAGCTTTTTTTTACATGAAATGGATTGGATATCCATTTTGGATAGAGGGCATCGTGGATAAATCCGATGTTATTGAGTCTATCCACCTCCTCTATAAGTGTAGCAAATCTTTCCAGATCCATGCTGCGTTGCTTTTGTTTCAGCGGGACATGCCTCGGTCGATATTCAATGCGTGGCTTGCGATAATTGGTGAGATCACACACATGTCAGAATGGGTCCAAGCGAACATATCAAGACTCGATCAGAGAAACCCATCTAATTTCTCTATCATTGTTGCACTGAGCTATGATCCGATCTTCAGTACCCGTAATTGGTCGCCATGGCTGATCGTAATTTTGAGTATTAGCTCTGCGGCTACGGCCTTGGTTCCTCGAGTTCAAACATAACAATTTCACGCAACAATCAACATGAAATCCGGTTGGGACGGTTAATGAGTTATTGAGTCCGATAGTGAAGGGCTCTAGTTGCTTTGAGCGATTATCTGTAATTGGTCAAAGGTCAGGCTTAGAAGCATATTGAATTCAGCCTCATATTGCACGCAACTACATAGCTGGCTCTTGATTTGAGTTTGAAACTTCTTGTATATTCGAGTAACGTGCTTTCCACTCAATGTATTTATGATCCATTACTCGTTGTTCGGATTGGGGTTATGGTAAGTTGCAAATGTGCTTGTGCATCGATTCGACTTCCAAGTATGGTTAGTAGCCTCGAGTTATTGTAAACACCATGTATGAGTCACAATATTGAGCTATCGTAATCAGTCTTTGTATGATCACACTTCCACTCCTGATCTTGGCTTGATAAATGTACTGCATGGACGGTCGAGTCTTCCTAGTTGTGTTTATACTCCCACCTAAGCTCTAAAGACTTAGAGTTGATTGATGAATGGTCAGTTCACATTCATCTTGTTTCTCGCTCATACCCCAGGTCTAGGGTATACATCGATAATTAGAAAGGCAAGTTATGTTCACTTTAGCTTTACACTCTTTCTCATTGAATCGTTGGATCAAGCTAGTTGATGGAAAGCTGAGTCACATCTATTCTGGTTTTTCCTTCTCGGGGGAAGATTTTAATGCTGATTTCAAGCATAAGTTGGGTACTCGGTGGTCAATCACGTCTATTTTTTGTGTAGATGTCACCATACTCTAGGCAGGACCAAAGAATAGATGGTTAAGTCACATCTAACTAGTGATTGATGCTCTCCCTGTCGGACAAAGGGCAAGGATCAGTGTGCAGATGGTTGTGTCACGTCCATTTCGTATTGCTCTTCTAGTATGACATGGTAAGAGTCAACGAATGAATGGTAGCGTCGCATTCATTCGAAACTGGATGGTCAATCATATCTATTTTGATTCATATTCTCCCATCAAATAAAGGGATAAAGTTGGCTCAGGTGCAGTCGGGTCATGCTCACCCACTTTTATAATCTTTTTGATGGATCGAAGGAGGGCGTTGGAGAATCAATGATCAAGTCAGACTCATTTGTGGTTTATTCTCCTATCCGCACTTTGATGATCGGAGTTTTTCAAAGGACATTCGGGTTATATCTGTTGATTTTTGGTATGGATAGATATTGACCGTCAATCTAATGGCATGATATAGAGAATTTGGATTAATATTGCCTGTCGACCCAAATGTATGATATAATCGGTCTCCCATAACTTCGAATGTCATTCTGATTGGTTTTGTATTAGGGCCTTCTTGTAGTCATTGCCTTAAGTTGTAAAGATCACTAGCCGGAGCTATAGTAAGATGCCGTATTCGGCATGTAGAAGTTTGTACTCTTGTTCCCATTCTTATGTTGGCAGAATTAGTTCGTGGATGGTTGAATTCCATCCGTAGTGATTTATACTCCTCTTGTCGAGTTCAGGTCGGAGTTTATGGAATATTGAGTGGTCGAAATGCACTCATCTATTTATTTATACTCATATCTGCAATCCAAGGATAAGGTTTTGTTGGTGGGTGGTTGAACTGCACCCAATTTGTGTTTACACTCTAATCTTCACTGGGGAACCAGAGTTATTTGCTGGGCGGTTGAATCGCGTTCATGTCTTGGTTTGGATTTTGGGCTTGCCGATGTCCGGGTAAGGCCGCATAGTTTTTCATATCTCAAGTACAAACCAGGTCATGGATGGACGTATCACATCCTCTTTGGATTGGATGGTCAAACCACGTCCAATTTAGGCTTGGGGTTTTAAATCGCTTCATACATCCAGGGCACAAGTCGATGCGTGGATGGTCATACCACATCCACTTCCATTTGGATCCAGTTTTTGCTGAGCCTTGGGAGTAAGATTAGTGTTCTGAAGAACTTTGAGCTCAAGCAAGGGATGAGATGGTTAGATCGCATCCACTTTGAGTCTTGTGTTTTCCCTCAAGTAAAGGGAAAGAGTAGATGAGTGGGCAGTCGAACCGTATCCACTTTTCATGTTCATACTCTAGTCCATGCTCTGGGGACCAGAGTTTTATGATGGGTGGCCAGTCACATCTGTTTGATGTTTATACTCCAGTCTACGCTCTGCGGACCAGAGTTGATCGATGAACGGACGAACCATGTCCATCTTTTTGTGTTTATAATCTGGTCCGCATTTTGGGGACCATAGTTTTATGATGGGTGGTCAGTCACACATGTTTGATGTTTATACTCTGGTTTGTGCTCTGGGAACCAGAGTTGGTCAATGGACGGTTGACCCACATCTATCTTTTTGTGTTTATACTCCGATCTGCACTCTAGGGATTAGAGTTTTATGATGGGTGGTCAAGCACATGCGTTTGATGTTTATACTCTGGTCTGTGCTCTGGGGACCAAAGTTTGTCAATGGATAGTTGAACTACGTCCATCATTTTGCTTTGTACTCCTCCCGGCAAGTCGAGGAAGAGAGTTTTCGGGTGGACGTTCAAGTCACATCCACCTTAAGCTACAGTCGTGTCCATGTGTTGATGGCGGTAATTGATGAGCAAGCAGTCAGTCACGCCTACTTTAAGTCGAGCTTTTGAACCGTTTCCTGTGTTTAGGGCGGGTGTTAATGCGTGGATGATCAAATCATGTCCACTTTGAAGAGGCATAAGTATTTTGGCGAACTTCAAGTATGAGATGGGGAGTGGATGGTTGGGTTGCATCACTCCAAGTCTTCCTTTATTCTCTAATTCAGGCATTAAAGTTTATGAGTGAAGAATTGGTCGTGTTCACTTTTTGTTGGATCTTGTCCTTGTCAAGCGTTATCTCTCCTTTTGGCAAGGCTGTGACACGAAGAAATTGACTGAGAACCAAAGACAGTTCATCTTGGAAAACGGTATACACAGGTTCGCTATGGATACTGGTAAATTTTTTCCGAGTCCGGATCTAGCTACAATTAACTTGACATGACAAGCAAAGCCATAAAAGCCAACATTCCAAATTTCAAGTCAATCGGAATTCGTATGCTCAAGATATGATCGATGCAATTCAAGTGATCGCCTTGTTCATATCCATGAAGCAATCAGAGAGAGACCTGCTTCGCATCGATCCTGTTCGAATCCATCAACTGCGAATGATTTTGTATCGATTAGCAACAAGTGATTCCACTTCATATCCATCTAGGTAGCTCTCTTCATACCTATCAAAAACCACCTCTCTTCGTATCCATCAAGCTCATTCCCTTTCGTATCCATCAATGTTCATCGTTTCGTATCGATTCCATTTCCACACACTTCGTATCGATCCTCCCATCCTCACATTTTGTATCCATCAGCTAATAATCGATACGTAAAGTGCATGATGGATTGATGCGAATGGCGTCACCTCCCATCGATATGAAGCAGCCTACAATTTTTGATACGAAGCCAATGACGAATACCTATATGAAGCAGCCTATGAAGCATTGATATGAAAAGAGCTTTTCAGGTCGATATGAAGAATAATTCCAGGCGATACAAATAATGCACGATTCAATTGACAGAAACAGTCACTCCGCATGAAAAGTGGATCGATCCAAGAAGTTAGCGCCACGTCAACCCACAAGCACATGTTCGGAAGCGATACGAACAGAGCGATACAAAGTGGATCGATGCGAAATTAGCAGCCTTCAATAAATTGAAACTTGCATCCATCATAACTCAATATCTACAAGTCCAAATGCTACCAAATTTTCACAGGAGCTTGCGTACATCTTCAAGAATGTTCATGATCGATCCCGACTCGATTGGACTAAATTTTGATCGATACGAACTTTTGATCGATACGAATTGTGTTCGTATCGATCACGGATCGACTCTAAATAGTCAGGGATCGACCACGTGGGTCCACCCACGTGCGAGAAGTGGTCTTCGGAGATATGAGCGAGATATTTGCAGTCTACGCCTATAAATAGCAGCTCAAAACCTACTGAAAATGGACTTTTAGCTCTTGTATGTCTCGACTCTGTCGAAATCACCATTGTACTCGAATTCTACCTTTGTAACTCGTTGTAATTAGCAAGAAAAAGTCAATAAAAGTCAACTAATTCATAGTGGACGTAGGCCATATGCCGAACCATTCTAAATCTGTATTTCTATGCGTTTACTTGTTTGGTAATTGGTATGTTTGTTAGATCTTCCTCTTTTTCCATTTATATTCTTCATTTTATCTCTTCAAACACTTTCGAAGAGTGATGTGCTTAATTTTGGTACAAATACTTTGCAGCTTTCATTGAGAGAACCTAGTTTTTCTCCTATGCGTTGGATCTATTATTGATATCGGATTGCGTAAATCTGAGAAGAAAATCCAGATTTCAAGTTTAAAGTTCTTCCATCCTATTCAGATTTGCATCAAGTCTAGGAAAGAGCTTCGCTATCCATCATGGTTAAAACTAGGGCTACTTCAACCGCTGCCGATCCAAAAGGACGGGACAGACAGAACCCCGTATAACTACCTCCTACAGATCAGAATGCTGCCGAACCATTAGATCCGTAAGGCCCTGTCACCAGGGAAGATTTCCAACTACTAATGCAAGAACTGACGCAGAGTCGATTATAACTTACTCAGTAACTGCGTGCCAACGTAGAATTGACCAATCAACTGAATCGTCAAAGATGAAGGAGATCCAGAAGGGATCAGGCTTCTTATTCATCGACCGAGAGTTTAGCCTCTTTTGACTACCACCATTGATCCATGCGCCCACGAATGGACGGAAGCTATACAGAAGCTACTGAACAACAGCGCACCTTGACCCTTAGGCAACTGAGGGTTGGCCCGTCAACTAGCCATTAGACTAGACTCTCCTCCTGAGGACATATTGTTCCTTATTATGTTACGGACAACCGCGTTGTCGCCACTTCTACTTAATTGGGAGTTGATGCCCGAAACCGGATAGATCCGAACCGTCGCTAGCATGAATATACTACAGAACTTTATGTCCTCGAGAACCTAGAACCAAAAAGGCGAGATATGGACTGTCGACTGGCGCATCCTCGCATTGTGGAACCCGACCACACCTTGGCTTAGCATGCCCAGATTGTCCAAATGCCAAACATTCCGACGATGATCTGTCAAATGATCCGAGAAAGTCAAGGTCTCACTAATGACGACTGGGGAATCTCCTATAGTCATACTCCTTTTACTGATGATATACTCTACACTAGACCACCTCGGCGATTCAGGATGTCAACTCTGCCCATTTATGAAGGGAGCTCTATCCTAATCAACCTATTTTAAAGTACGAATGGTTGATGAACGCTGCACGAGCCGATGATGCGGTCAAATGCCAAAGCTTCCCTATTTCTCTAAGGGGCATAGCAACTATGTCGTTTACCCGTTTACCACCTCAATCTATCTCGTGTTTTGATCAGTTGACAACAAATTTTGTTGAACAATTCTACATGCATGTCACAAGGCTGAAGGATGTCTACCTGTCTAGTGTCACTCGAGCTCCTGGAGAGACACTTAGATGTTATCTTGAGAGGTTTCATGCTACATGCGTCGAGATTAGTAATTCCAATGATAATTCAGTTCTAATTGCACCAACTAATGCAACAACCAAAACTTGGCAGCCATGATTGTGGAGAAAGGAGGCTGCTGTTCTCAGGCAGAAAGTGAAGAAGATGTCAAGCTTCGGTCAGGTTCATCGGAGATGGCCAAAGAACAACCGGAGTTGGTGACTGGATGTTGCAGGAAGATGTCATATGTTCCAAGGATTGAAGACAAGACCTATAGTTGAAGTTGTTGCGTGTATTACTGCGTGCAAGTGTGCATATGAGCACCTGATACAGGCCTTCTTTCAGTTTTTGAGTGGGTTAGTTTGTGTTTGTAATGGATGTTTGGGCTATGTGGGTTAAGTGAGAAGAGAGAATGTCTTTTGGTTGTGTATAAATACAGTGGTTAAACTTGTAAAATAAAAAAGAGAAATCTGAATATCAAATTACTTCTTTTTCAATTTTCAGTTCTATTGCTGCTCTTTAATACTTAGTACTTTCTTCTTCAATCTTATTCTTTCATTCTGTCAATCGCTAATTATAGTTTTAATCTGATTTGAATTCTTCTTCTTGTTCATTTCATCTACAATTAACAGTTTCCGTTGTTACAATTTCCAGCCTTTATGTACAATTCAGGTCTTGCTTTCTTTACAGTAGTTTTAACATTCTAGATCTTTTAATTCTTGCAATTTGATCTTGTACGTAGTTAGCTCCTTGTTAGTTTGATCTTAAAAGGTAAATTTAAGATCAAACTAACAAGGATTTAACTACGTACAAGTTAAAATTGCAAGAATTAAAAGATCCGGAATGTTAAAACTACTGTAAAGAAAGGAAGATCCGAATTGTACATAAAGACAAGAAATTGTAACAATAGAAACTGTTAATTGCAGATGAAATGAACAAGAAAAAGAACTCAAATCAGATTAAAACTATAACAAGTGATTGATAGAACGAAAGAATAAGATTGAAGAAGAAAGTACTAAGTATTAAAGAGCAGCAATAGAACTGAAAATTGAAAAAGAAGTAATTTGATATTCAGATCTTTTTTTTATTTTACAAGTTTAACCATTGTATTTATACACAACCAAAAGACATTCTCTCTTCTCACTTAACCCACACAGCCCAAACACCCATTACAAACACAAACTAACCCACTCAAAAACTGAAAGAAGGCCTGTATCAGGTGCTCATATGCACACTTGCACGCAGTAATACACGCAACAACTTCAACTATAGGTCTAGTCTTCAATCCTTGGAACATCTGACATCTTCCTGCAACATCCAGTCACCAACTCCGTTTGTTCTTTGGCTATCTCCGATGAACCTGACCGAAGCTTGACATCTTCTTCACTTTCTGCCTAAGAACAGCAGCCTCCTTTCTCCACAATCATGGCTACCAAGTTTTGGTTGTTACAACCTACGGTGAAGTTTTAGCAAAGTTCGGGCCGAAGATGGAAAATGCGACTTAATGGGGTCACGTAGGAAGGCTGTCAGGTGGGGGTGAGGTAGCATTCATGTAGAGGATGGCGGAGGATTATTGGTGGTGGGGGATTGGGTGCTTTGGTGAAGAGCTGGTCATAAGTGAAGTCAGTTCGAAGTAGATGGTGTGCAACTCGAGTTCCAGTGTGCGTATATGGGTGAGGGGGCTGTGTCTTTTTGCTGGGAGAAGTAATTAGGGATTTGAGGAAGATGGATTAAGGTTTAGTTAAGGGTAATTATCTTAATAATAATTTAATTAAGCTAATTGATCATTTTTAACTATCCGATAACTTATAAAATTCGATATCTTGTTCATACAAGGTCCAATCGGGACGGGACTTTTTGCATTGTGTTCGTAATGATGATAGCTTCATAATGAAATTAGTTTGGTTGAATTTGGAGAAAGTGAAATTTTAGACTAAAATTGGACGTCGTTCGATTTTTGTTCAAAAACGGAACGCTTCGGCACCAACTGGAATCTCAGTGCTATTTTAGGTAATCAATATGACGTATAGTAGATAAAATTTACTGATTGTATTTGTATAAATTATTGATTGATTTGGTTAAATATCCGCTTTCGAAAGCGATTAACATTTAAATTGAAATATAGGGTAAATTTGTTGAGAAATCTGGATTTCTCACCGTAATGATTTTTAAATTTCCAGTTATTTTCATGTTGATTTTTATTTTAGTTTTATACATGTTATATAGATTATTAAATGTCAAAATTTGTTAATTTGGCCATATTGGATGTGACACTTGTTAAAAGTAAAACCATTTTATTGGAAAGGTGGTAATAGCACCGATTAAGTGCTATAGCAACTGTTGGTCTCATTATAGTATTTTGAAAAATTCTATTAATTTTTTTTTGATTTGGAAATGGTTTTGTTTTGAAAACTGAGATTTAAAATCCGACTTTTTGGAATTTTCGAGATATTTTAATTAAAAATGAGTTTTGAGCTTCTCTATTTTATTTTGACTTTTTATTTATTCTTACACACACACACATTAGTAAATGTTTTAATAACCATTTTGGAAGCATTTGTCTTTATAGAAATTTTTTCTAATAATAAATGTTTATTTCAAAAGGAAATATATGGGGTTTTCTTTTATTTTAAAGGGATTTTGCATTTAAAGGAAGGTGGAAAATATTTTGGAAATAGATATTTGTGAAATAGTTTATATGAAATGTTGAAAATAAAAGAATAGATTTATAAATGGTATTTTATAGATTTAAAGGAGATATATATGTGGTATCTTATAAATTAAAGGGAATATCATCATTTTGGTAAATTGGGGCAATAAATCACCGTTGTGAGTTTACTGAATATACATAATGATCGTGTTATGGAAAAAAGATGAGTTTATAATTATATTTGTCGTTTAGTTTTATATTTGGAGTTTGGTTTTACATTGGAATTTGTATTTATTAATAAAAAATATAAAAGGGGTTTAGTAAATGAATTTGGGGGTTTAAAAAGGAAGGTTTAAAATTTTGATTAGATATTTTATAAAGGAGAATCTATAATTTATAAATAATATTTTATAAAAGAATTTTGTAAATAGAAGCAGCCTTATAAGTGTATTTGAAGATTTATAAATGGAGGTTATAATTTTATTTTATAATTTATGAAAGAGCTTTATAAATGTGTTTTATAAAAGAAATTTTATAAAAAAATTTAGAGCTTATACTTATAAAAAGGGATTTTATAAAGGAGTTTATTTATAAAAGAAGTTTGATTTTCAAAATGACTTTCTTAATTATGGTGGTATGAAATATTCTTTTTCATACTTAACGCTGAAGGAATAATGTTTTGGGTTATTATTATCTTTGTTTTTAAGTGACATTGGTTTTGACCTAACTAAAAGTGGGTTTTTGGATATGAAATATTCATAAGCATTTCGTGAATATTTTATATCGATGAGATAAGTATATTAATATTTTCAAAAAATTGAAAAGTGTAGAGAAGGTTTTGTGAAATATATCTTTGTAAAAGTGTGACGCCCCACCTCTATTCCCACGCTAGCCAAGGACACTACGGGGTAATGCCGTCAACTAGCGCGGAGAATAAGGCTGTTGAGGAGCGACCATCTGTATAATTGCTTTGTGCGAGTACCGATATGCCAGATAAAAGTATAACTTATCATCTCGAAAGGAAATCCGACATACCGATGCAAACTCAAAGCTACTACACAATGGCTATAATATCTTCGAAAACAAATATAGAAATAAGCATAACACAAATCAATAGCAGAAGTTCATATCTCAAAGGCGAAAACAGATATGAATATTACATATAGAAGTGTACATCAGAGTAGTGGTCAAACAAGATCCACAATATCACAAAAGAATAGTTACAAGTGCTACACAAGAGAATAAGTATACATCATAGAGTCTATATCTCAAATGTATACAACAAAATGAACTACTAATCTAAGTAGTTAGGCAAAAGTCAGAATAGTAAACACCAGAAGTGGAGTCAAGTGGAAGCACCTGTAACATCTCGGTCTGACCCGAGTATTATTTAATAAGAAAATAATAAACGGATCAGTCTAGCAATAAATATCGGATGTAATGACATAGAATAAGAGATATGACATAAACATATAAAAACCATAATACCATACTATGATAAGTATGTAATTGAAAATCAACAAGAGATTAATCAATATCACAAGAATCTTCTCAAAGATAAAAAGGAATGTCATACTCTATATTTTTATTCACAAAAAGTTAACGACACACAAATTCACCAATGCACAATAGTTGATACAACTTATCAATAAAAATCGCTGAAATTGGTGAAACACAAATTCTAGAAATCATCAATAGAAATCCAGAAATCACAAAAAAGGAAGGCCTATCACAAAGCGGGAGCATGAAAACTCACCAACACGTGTATCATAAACAATTCGGAACATCGACGCAGTACACACGGTACGTCCAATGAATCGAAAAGCCGAGACATCGATGTAGTACAAACGGTACATCCAATGAATCGAAACACAAAACAATTCGGAACATCGACGCAGTACACACAGTACGTCCAATGAATCGAAAAGCCAAGACATCGATGTAGTACAAACGGTACATCCAATGAATCGAAACACATTAAAAGTACATGGGTCGCTAGCCCATAAAGAAATGAGACGAAGCTCAATAAAATGAGGTACAGTCCTCTACGTGGACAAAGAGACATCACACATTGCTAGTCTAAACCACAAAAGGATCATCATCGATCATCAAGAAGTGTCAATTACAGTAAGCTAGTAAATATATGAGTTTAGCTTCATGTCCCATAACCACTAGCTTAACTTAAATATTTACGAACAAATTGTAGATTTTCACTAGAAAATTGTCACAAGAGTTTCAATCGAACAAGTCCAAGAATTAACCGGCGAAGTAAACACAAGCGTTTCATACCACTTGTTTTACTAAGCCGTTTAATAAGATTTCTCATACGAGTGAGATAAAGGTTTGCATATACTAGTAGATTGGAAAACGGTTTAAGAAACGAGCTTTGTAATAAAATAGTGTTGAAATCGTTTTAAAGAAAGGGTTTTGATACTTACTACTAGTATTAGAAACCTTTATATTCTAAAGTGACAAATCATAGAAGTGATTTTAGAAACAATCAATCATAAAAATTCACATACGAAGATGTGAATAAAATCCAAAGAAATCGATACCGAATCCATCAAAGCGGAAATACCCAAAAATTCCAAAAATAGAAGTTATCAAAGTTGACAAATGTGATAACAACTAATCGGAGAAGAAGAATCGATTAACAATTGGAAAAACAAAGCAAAACGAGCATAAATAGGAAAACAGGGAAATAGGAGCAGGTCGGTCGACTGAACTCTCTTAGTCGGTCGACTGAAAATAACCCAGAATGTTACGGCTTCAGCTTCGGTCGCCCGACTCAGAGAGTTCGGTCGACTGAACTGCAATTCCTGCATTTTTTTAACCCTATTAATTGAAGTGCAAACTCTCTCCATTCGCAACCGGTCGAGCACGGACGCTGGAGGATTACACCCATCGGCTACCCGGACCTATTGGCTTCTCGATGCATCACCAAAAACATGTTCAAACATCAAAGTTAGGATTCTAAAGATTTGAACCCAAAACACTAAAAAAAGGATATTCACCAATTCAATCCAAACCAAAAGTAAATGCACATGAATAAGTGTTAGGAATTCATACCCAACATTCAAAGATGATTATAGACTAAGATGTGAGATAAAAATCTTACCTTTTTACAAAATCAATGAAGGAGAAGCTTGAAAGCAAAGGAACATCAACCACACTTCAATCTCAACACAAGAAGCTTGAATCTAAGCTTAAAAGAGAAACATTTCCCAAATTAGGTTTAGGAAATTTCTGAAATTAAAGAGAGAAAGAGTTGGAGAAGATGAAGAGAAGGCTTACCAATGGCTTCTCTTTGATTTTGGAGCAAGAATTTGAGTTTGCAAGAAGAAACTAGGGCTTGGAATTTCTAATTCCTCTTCCCTTCCCCCATTTTCAGTTTTAGCTTGAGTTTGAGGAGTGGGGATGAGTGAATGGAGAGGAGAGGGCCGAGTTAAGGTATTACGTTAGCTAGTGTTAGGGGAGTAGCACTATATTGACCCGCACTGGGTCAGTTAGACCTAACCATTCTTCTTCTTTAAGAAAGAAAGAAAGAAGAGGAAAAAGTTATTCTCAAAGTAAATATCAAGCAATCTTGATAGATAAAATAAGGAATCATAAAGAAAATACGATGAATCGGTACGAAGACTCGAATTAAATCCTAAAGCACGACTCCTAAGAAAGACTTAGGAGAATGATCCTTGCTAGATTATTCTATATTGTTTCGAAGTTTGGCTCCGATACCAAGCTGTGACGCCCCACCTCTATTCCCATGCTAGCCAAGGACACTACGGGGTAATGCCGTCAACTAGCGGAGAATAAGGCTGTTGAGGAGCGACCATCTATATAATTGCTTTGTGCGAGTATCGATATGCCAGATAAAAGTATAACTTATCATCTCGAAAGGAAATCCGACATACCGATGCAAACTCAAAGCTACTACACAATGGCTATAATATCTTCGGAAACAAATATAGAAATAAGCATAACACAAATCAGTAGCAGAAGTTCATATCTCAAAGGCGGAAACAGATATGAATATTGCACATAGAAGTGTACATCAGAGTAGTGGTCAAACAAGATCCACAATATCACAAAAGAATAGTTACAAGTGCTACACAAGAGAATAAGTATACATCATAGAGTCTATATCTCAAATGTATACAACAAAATGAACTACTAATCTAAGTAGTTAGGCAAAAGTCAGAATAGTAAACACCAGAAGTGGAGTCAAGTGGAAGCACCTGTAACATCTCAGTCTGTTCCGAGTATTATTTAATAAGAAAATAATAAACGGATCAGTCTAGCTATAAATATGGGATGTAATGACATAGAATAAGAGATATGACATAAACATATAAAAACCATAATACCATACTATGATAAGTATGTAATTGAAAATCAACAAGAGATTAATCAATATTACAAAAATCTTCTCAAAGATATAAAAAGGAATGTCATACTCTATATTTTTATTCACAAAAAGTTAATGACACACAAATTCACCAATGCACAATAGTTGATACAACTTATCAATAAAAATCGCTAAAATTGGTGAAGCACAAATTCTAGAAATCATCAATAGAAATCCAGAAATCAAAAAAAAAGGAAGGCCTATCACAAAGAGGAAGCATGAAAACTCACCAACGCGTGTATCACAAACAATTCGGAACATCGATGGAGTACACACGGTACGTCCAATGAATCGAAAAGCCGAGACATCGATGTAGTACAAATGGTACATCCAATGAATCGAAACACAAAACAATTCAGAACATCGACACAGTACACACGGTACGTCCAATGAATCGAAAAGCCGAGACATCGATGTAGTACAAACGGTGCATCCAATGAATCGAAACACATTAAAAGTACATGGGTCGCTAGCCCACAAAGAAATGAGACGAAGCTCAATAAAATGAGGTACAGTCCTCCACGTGGACAAAGAGACATCGCACATTGCTAGTCTAAACCATAAAATGATCATCATCAATCATCAAGAAGTCTCAATTACAGTAAGCTAGTAAATATACGAGTTTAGCTTCATGTCCCATAACTACTAGCTTAACTTAAATATTTACGAACAAATTGTAGATTTTCACTAGAAAATTGTCACAAGAGTTTCAATCGAACAAGTCCAAGAATTAACCGACGAAGTAAACGCAAGCGTTTTATACCACTTGTTTTACTAAGCCATTTAATTAGATTTCTCATACGAGTGAGGTAAAGGTTTGTATATACTAGTAGATTGGAAAACATGTAAGAAACGAGCTTTGTAATAAAATAGTGTTGAAATCGTTTTGAAGAAAGGGTTTTCATATTTACTACTAGTATTAAAAACCTTTACATTTTAAAGTGACAAATCATAGAAGTGATTGTAGAAACAATCAATCATAAAAATCCACATACGAAGATGTGAATAAAATCCCAAGAAATCGATACTGAATCCATCAAAGTGGAAATACCCAAAAATTCCAAAAATAGAAGTTATCAAAGTTGACAAAGGTGATAACAACTAATCGGAGAAGAAGAATCGATTAACAATTGGAAAAACAAAGCAAAACGAGCATAAATAGGCAAACAGGGAAATAGGAGCAGGTCGGTCGACTGAACTCTCTTAGTCGGTCGACCGAAAATAACCCAGAATGTTTCGGCTTCAGCGTCGGTCGGTCAACTCAGAGAGTTAGGTCGACCGAACTGCAATTCCTGCATTTTTTCAACCCTATTAATTGAAGTGCAAACTCTCTCCATTCACAACCGGTCGAGCACGGACGCTAGGGGATTACGCCCATCGGCTACTCGGACCTATTGGCTCCTCGATGCATCACCAAAAACATGTTCAAACATCAAAGTTAGGATTTTAAAGATTTGAACCCAAAACATTAAAAATTAGGATATTCACCAATTCAATCCAAACCAAAAGCAAATGCACATGAAGAAGTGTTAGGAATTCGTACCCAACATTCAAAGATGATTTTAGACTAAGATGTGAGATAAAAATCTCACCTTTTTACAAAATCAATGAAGGAGAAGCTTGAAAGCAAAGGAAGATCAACCACACTTCAATCTCGACACAAGATGCTTGAATCAAGCTTAAAAAAGAAATATTTCCCAAATTAGGTTTAGGAAATTTCTGAAATTAAAGAGAGAAAGAGTTGGAGAAGATGAAGAGAAGGCATACCAATGGCTTCTCTTTGATTTTGGAGCAAGAATTTGAGTTTCAAGAAGAAACTAGGGCTTGGAATTTCTAATTCCTCTTCCCTTCCCCCATTTTCAGTTTTAGCTTGAGTTTGAGGAGTGGGGATGAGTGAATGGAGAGGAGAGGGCTGAGTTAGGGTATTAAGTTAGCTAGTGGGCTGAACCCAAACCCAAAACCCAATATAAAAAGTAACAAAATTCGACTAACTCCAAACATATCGAAGTTTATACTCAAAAAGGTCGCAAATGGCATTTTGAACTCAATGGAAGTGGTCTCGAGTCCTAATTTGACTGTTTGCAAAAAGTAGTTTTTTGGACTAAAATTCGACTAACGATGAAATATTTAAATAAAATATTTAAATACTCAATCGTAAAATATGCGAGTTGTTACAAAAAGTATTTTAATATGAGAATTTACTAAGTAGTTTTAAACAATGAAAAGATTAATTTAAGAGGCTCAGTGGTTGCTTTGTGCTTAACTATGCTTGGTTAAATCTCTGGTTGTATTGTTTATTTATGATAGATAAATAATCAACTATTAATTGTTTGTCCATTTTTAAAACTATCGTTGTTGGTTCGGCGAGACTGAGATCATATATATTATTCGAATACTACTTCTAACCGACATAAGCGTTCAAATTAGAGATTTCATAAAGATGATCGAAAATGGAACTCTTGAAGTGCAATGGCTACTTGCTACTAATCCTGAGGGTGATTCCAAAATGGATGTAGTAGAAGTAGTGTCTTTGGTTTGTTCATATCTTGAATAACTTGTATGGATGAATGATGGCACTACTTTGCTTCTTGGAGGGCGGTGTTGGCGTTCCAAATGAGAATGCTATTTATAAGGTAATCGAAACTTCAAGCCTCATCAACCAGAAATGACTAAAATAAGGGATATGCTTCAATGCTTTGTGGATCACATCCATTAGGGTATTGTCATCACCCTTTCTATATATATATATTATATATATATATATACATATACATACATTTATGGATTTAGTTGTGCATGAGAGATCTCGGGAAAAGGTTGTAGAGCAACCGGGGTGATGAAATATTTGATATTATCCAATAAGAGGTAGGTCAGTCCTGATTTGCAGGAGGCTATGTAAAGCCCTTGGTATATTTTCTAGAGGTGTACTATGGTAGGAGGTACCCTAGTGCCTTGTCATTATATGAAATCCATTCTCTAATAAGCATCGTGCGGACTTAGTTGTGCCTAACTATGCTAGAACGTAAGATGCAAGTGTTGCCGTTATGTTCATAATTTACTTAAAAGCCAAGACATTATTGTAATATCACCGGATTTTCTATATATCGTAAGGTAAAAACCCATCCATGTATATGTGCGGTGTGGTATTACGAGATGCCTTTGTTTAAAAGTTCTATAACATTAAAATGTATATGAGGTGTGTTTCCCATGCTGGTTTACCAGACTGACCCAGGTATTATATTTCTTATAATGCTCGAGTCAGATCAGGCATGTTTTCGGATTCATTTGGGATGCTTGGAGCTTCAAGGGATGAGTTGGAGGCCTCCAAGACGTATTCACATATATTTTATTTTTCGAAGCATTTGTCAGTTGAATTTATCAGCAATTGTAAGGACAAGTTGTTATAACTGTCCAGCCTGATGTTTGGTTAGTAACTCTGATTTATGTTTGCATTATATGGTTTTTCTTTTGTAAAGATTTGTTGTATACTATATATTACTCACCACGATGTGAGATATTGTTCTGTCTTTTCGGCACTTGGATACTTAGTACATAAATACCATGAATGTATTAGTGTCGACTTCTGAGGGTCGAAAAGGCGGGTCATTACATATAAACTGAATAAATTTACAAATTTGGACCCCTTAATTTTGGAAGAAAGTGACAACTCTATATTGTATAACATCACTTATGTTACCTTCTAAAATATATGTCGTGTCCTAGACTATGTATTCATATGTTTGATAGTGTTGTATGTGATATAAAAGCGTGTATGTGAATGTTTGAAGTGAAAGAGTTGCTAGGAAAGCACTTTGAATTCCCCTTGCTTTAACTTCCTTATTTTTGTGATATGTTAATATATTCTAATATGATATATTTTGATTATTCTCTACACATATTTTGGTGTATGGGATAGCAAAGAATTGGTTTGAAAAGTTGTAGAACTTGTGAAACAAAGTTGTGAAAGTTAGAAGCAAATTAGTCGCCGTGGATGCATTTTAAATTGCCTTGCATTCGATGATTTTTAAAGTTAACTTTGATAAATATCCTTAGGGGTTTCTTTCCTGTTTTAATAAGAAAAATATATGTAATTATTACTATAACAATATCCTGTTTTAAAAAGTTATAGAAGTGGTTGAACAAAGCTGAAAAATACTAGAAGCAAAATAGTCGCTATAAATGCACTTCAAAAAATACCTTGTTTTTGGGGATTTTAATAATATTTTGGGATATCCTTAAGGGTTTCTTTTTATGGTTTCTAAGTATGCTAAGTATCCTACTTAATGTAAAAAAATTGGATTGATATTCATGTGTTAAGTGGTTAAAACTGGCCACAAATATCATACATTTTCATCTTGTTCCCTGTCTAGAACTTTAGATAGCACTTATAAATGTTGTCATTGGTCTACTACAACACTTCCGGGCTTGTTGCAATATTTTTGGTTATATTGCGACATTTTAGCTAGTTTTTCATATTTTAAATGGTGTAAAATTTATTATCTTTATGGAATCTTTTTGGGAAAGTCTAATAACATGGATTTGAGTTTGAAAAAGATTAGAAGTTTAAATATATTTTTAACAATTAAATATTAATTTTGAAGAAAAAGATTTCGTTTGCAGAATTTAAAATAGAAGGTTTTTAGTAAATTGTAAATTTGTTGTTTTAAAATAATATTTTATATAAATATTTAAAATATATTTATAGTAATTGTTAAAGTATATATATATGTATGTATATATATATATATGTATATATATTTATATGTAAGTGTGT
This sequence comes from Allium cepa, assembly GCA_030765085.1. NCBI lineage: Eukaryota > Viridiplantae > Streptophyta > Magnoliopsida > Asparagales > Amaryllidaceae > Allium > Allium cepa. The sequence continues at coordinate 213,880,690 of CM060946.1, forward strand.
GTGTGTGTATACATTTGTTTGGAAAAGTTAAGTAATTCATAAATGGGTATGCGGTTTTGTTATAACCTTATGTTATAATAAAATGAACGGGTTCTGAGAAGTTAATTAAATGTACATTACCCTTTTACATAAGTGTAGAAGTAATTAGATTTTAAAAAGAATGTTCTAAAGATAATGACAAGTATAAAATGGTTTTGGGTTTATAGTAACATTGTTTTGAATAACATTTTTTAACCCATTTAATTGTAATTTTGGAAAAGTGAAATTTTGTTTAAGATTTGTGAATATTCTTATAATATTTTGGATAAGAATATGAATATATTGCTAAATACTGAAAATGTGAAATGAATAGTAAAAAGTAGAATTCAATAGTGAAAGATTATAAAAGAATAATGAAAGAGTAGAAATGAATTGTGAGATAGTAGTATATATGTTTATATATCTTTTGTAAAGATACTTTAAATATAAATACAAATGTTTACAAAGAAGTTATAACTAATAACAGAATTAAGTAAATAAATAGGAGATTAGAAGTAGCTTTTGTAACTTAATCATGTTTTGTGTGACTTAGCACGCTTTGTGTTTTACTTGTTTATGGAAAGTATTTATGACAACCCGCCTTTCATTCCATAGAAAGACGTATCATAAATAAGAAAGAAATAGGTATAAATAGAAAAGATAGAAGAAAGAACTAAACAATTATCAGAATCTCACAGTGAAACAGAATAAAATATAATATATCACATAACACATTACATAGTCTTCACATATCTGAGTACACAGATTACATAACATCTTCATATTAGACAGTTATAAAGATCTGTCTATTCATTACATTACAAAATACAATAGTCAAAAGGGTTTCAAACACAGCGGATATAAATACATATAGCTACCCCAGGCTCCTGTTCCAAGATTTCCAAAATATGTCAAGCAAAAACCTGATCACTTGGCTACTCATAAAAATTTGAGTACCCAAGAGTTTAAGAAAAACAGAAATAAACTCCGGGTCAGACATGGGTCTGGTGTGAGTAAACGGTTAAACTGTTTAACTTGAAAAACCTTTGAGAGAAAAGGTATCTCGTAAGACTCTCCGCCAATAAATAACGAACAAGTTTTTTCCTTACGTTAACCGAAACATTTGATAGGAAATCTAGTTATATTATAATAGGGTCTAGGGTTTTCAAATAAATATCCATATAGCCGAAATTGTTACATTCATTAAATTCCAGCATACTAGCCACAATGTGGATTATACAATCAAGTCCGAGATCACTTATTGGAAATTGGATTCCATACAACGACAAGGACACTGGGGTACCACCCATCACAGTACGTGGCCTAGATCAACGTACCGAGGATCCTTCCAATCCCCTGCAATACAAAGTCGGAGCTACGCCTTACTAGATAGTTCGAATAAGACAACCAAGCGGTTGTGGCCAAACAACCGTCCACATAGCCGAATAAAAGGGAATCTAGACAGGGGAAAATCTTATCCTACTTAGGTGCTAACCACTTAGCCTTGCTGCACCTTCCCTGTTTTAGTTATTCTCGGTTGATGTGGCTTGAGGCTACGATTACCTTTAAAGAACACATCTTGGAATGCTCATCGTCCTCCATTGACGATGGTCTGATAGCATTCAATCCATACAGTTCGTTCCGGGTTCGAACGAAACCGAAGGCATTATCTCGTTACACTCATTTTGGAATCACCCTCAGAGTTAACGATAATAACTCTTACACTCTAAAACTCCATCTCGATCTTCACTTTGAAATTTCACGACCTAACATTTAACTTGGATCGATGTGGTTTTCGGATAATCAAACTTGATATCCGATCCCGGTCTTATCGAAATCCAAACGTATCTTAAAGGTCAAGTTGTTTAAAGTTAAACAATTCAATTCAATTATTTCGAAATACACACAACATTTATCACAGATAAATAACATACATCTATCACAGATATATCCAATATCACATCGCAGAATATCACAGATTATCATTCAATAGATATCGACCAATCCAGACATTCTACTCAAAGCAATCATCCATAAGCAAGTATTATTAATCCATATTATAATTAATTTGATTAATTTAAATTAAACTAATTACTTAAGAATTAATCACTTAACCTTGCTAAGTCAATCATTAATTAAATACAATCATTTAATTAATTAATTAATTACACCTTAATTACTTTTAAAATCAATTAATTAATCTCAATCAGAGATTAATTATCCTTTAACTATTAATTTATAAACCTTAATTATTAACTAATAAAACTTAATTACAAATTAATAAATCCTTAATTATCAATTAATTTATCCCTAATTATTTAATTAATCAATCTTTAATTACAATTTAATTAATCATTAACTATAATTTAATTACTCCTTAATTACTTAACCCCTAATTATACATTAATTAATCTTAATTAATTAATTAATGCCTAACAATCAATTAATTAATCTCTAATTAATTAATTATAAGCTTTAATTATAATTTAATTAATCCTTAAACATTAATTAAATTTAATCTAATTAATTATTCTTAATTACTCATTAAATTAATTAGTCATTAATTATCAAAATCTTAATTAATTTTAAGATAAATCTTTATTTTTATTAATGACCTAATTATCATTAACATACACATTTAAACACTTTACTTTTAAATTATCCTTTAAATTCATTTCCAATTTAAGATTTAAAATAACTTAAAATTGACTTAACAACATTTAAGTTAAACAATATACAAAACTTTTAAATCAATTATTTAAGAAAATATTTATTTTACATAATAGTTTAAAATTAGATTTAATTTAAAATTTAAACACTTGTTTTACAAAAACTTTTAAAATCTTCATATAAAACCTACTTCGGGTTCTACCCGAGAATTGCTTGAGTGCAGACTCGAGTTTCTTCATCTTCTTCCATTTCTTTTTTAACAAAACTTAGTTTATTTTAAGTTGAAAACTGTAACTCATTACACTCATGCAACAACTCGAGGATAAACTCGAGCAAACAACAAACAATCTCGAGTATCCCCTCGAGATAACTCCCTTACCCAAAAACTGACACCAATCCTTACTAGTGCACCTGCACAGATGTTCGCGATGATACTGACCACCGCCGACGCCTTCAACCCATCGCCGATCACGGTTACAACAACCCCGACCACCAAAACACTATCTCAAGCCCTAAATCAAAACGAGGTACACAGTCGAAACTGGAACCAAAACCACTGCATTAAACTACCTTGAATCCACGTCGCCCACCACTAGAGGTCGAATAACCACGACCACACACTCACCGACCATCCACACTGCCATTCTAATTGGTCCGGTGCAACTCGAACAACCCGAGACGCCGCCACGATCAAGTTTCTAGACTCGACCATCTTAGGGTTAAAACCCTTCTCCAATCGAATTCCGACGCCACCATAGACAATATTGCCAGCCACTATTTTTCCTAAAATCCACGAACCCCAAGCTCGCTCCAGCTAAGACCCTGACCTCCGAAGCACAGCCGATCACCAGAAAACACTCAAAAACCAATTTCTGGTTAACCGAGAACTCCTCACAGTTTTCCCAATTAAAAATCATGATTTTCATTCTAAAAATCCAAATTTTCAAAGAGGATTTAAGTTATATAATTGGATCAAAAAATTTTAACACTTGAATTTTTACATGTTTAAAAAAATCTTGCTATATTCTTCCATTTCCAGATAAAATTCCAATAAATTTTATTACATTTATTTTTAAGACTTAATCTATGACTAAGCAAACATTTCTTGTTTGAAAATTAGATCCTAACAGAGATTAGAAAAAGAAAAAATATGAATTTTATCTAAAGTTTAAGACCCTAAAACAAGAATAGAGTTTAATCGCCATCCACATCACAATCACATGTGTATAAACAGAGATTATACTTGTATATGTACATGCAAGCATACTTATTCCAGTAATTCACATACAAATCAGATTTCTATTTGCTTAAGCTTTTAAAAAGAATGTTCACCCACCTGTTAGAGTTTGAAGTAGAGACTTAAAAACTAGGAAACTTTGATAAAATGCTTGAATCTGGAACTTTGAATTTCAGTGATCTTTTAAAACTAAAAATGCTGTGTTGATGAGATGCTTTACGCTTTGAAACTGAGGTGTTCTTGCTTGCTTAGTTGATTTGAGCTTGTTGATTGCTGATTTGAAATTCTCTGGCTAGAAGATTTGTATTTACAGGTTTTGAATTGGTGAAGTGAGTTCTTTGATTTGTTTGATTCTTTTATTTTACTAGTTTGTGTTACACTCTTTTTTTCTCTTCTTAGTTTTGAAAATGAACTGGTAAAGAAAATGAGAGAGGAGAGTGGAGAGGTTTTATATATCTTAGGTTTATCTTTATTTCATTATTTTAAAAAACAATAAAAATAAATTAAAGACACTTGTACAATTTTGTTAACGCTTGTCATTATCTTTAGACAATTTGTTAACACTTGTAATTTGATAATGTCATTAGTTTACATGTGTATTAATGTTGTATAAATAGTTTTTAATGTATATTTATATTATATTTATCACAATTTAAATTTTGTTTTATATTTAAAAATACCTCAAGTGGATAAATATTTAAACTATCTCTTTGTTTATCAATACAAAATTTAAAAGAAAATAAATAAAAATTCCAATTATACATTTAGGAATAATTATACTAGTTTAATATATCTTTTATAAAATCTTTTAAATCTTAAATTTAAATTTAAATTCAAGCTCAATTTAAAATCCAATTTAAAATCAATTCAAACACACACACACACACACACACACACACACACATATATTAAACAAACCCAAAATTCAATTTGCAATTAATAATTCTATTGAAAATTTATTTATATCTATATTTAAAACAACACATTGTTTTTATTGTTTGAAAATAACAATTTTGCCAATTTTAATCAATTTATAAAAGAGATTATCACATTTAAATTTGTTTGAAATTCTGGGATATCACATTCCTCCCCCCTTAAAAGAATACCGTCCCTGAAATTTAAAACAAAAGATAATCCAAATTTTTTATTTCATTTCAACCATTTCAAGCATACCTATCAACCATATACTATCAACCAAATAAACAATTTCATCCAAACAAACATCACTAGCTATCCGGGCATAAATCCGGATAAGCCTTCCTAAAATATCTGGAGTTTCCCAAGACGAACTCTGGAAACCTTGCTCTACTGCACCTTGACAAGCTTCACCACCTTACTGCTGAGTTGCCTCTCGGTCCTACGCAAAAGACTACTCAAGTGAACTTCGGAGTTATCACAAGTCACTTTTGCGATCCTTCCTAACCCAGTCTCCAAAGTCACGGTTCTCTCTTCACAAATCAAGACAGCCTAATACTTATCCAACCAATCCATATCCAGAATAAGATCAAACCCTTTGAAATCCAATACAAACGGGTCACAAGAAAAACTATGAGACAGATAAGAAAGCCTAGGTCTCTACAGATCTTATCTAACTTAGTTACTCCGCCTATAGGATTAGATACAAAAATAGGACGGTCTACCAACTGGGGTTAAGATGAAACTTCTCTACTGAATCCAAAGAAATAAAACTAAGAGATGGACCAGAATCAAACAGAACTCTAATAAAAATACCATCCAAAAGCAAAGTTCCTTCTAAAACTCCCTTTCGAAGAAGAAGATGGACCACCCTCGATGTGACAAGCCGGAATTTCTACCGATTTAAATTTGAATAACTAGTTGATTTTAAATATTTAAAAGTTAATTTTAACTTGAATTTCAAAATATTAATATTTACTTGATAATTAAAATATTGAATTTAATAATTGAAATGGGGTAAATTGTTGAATCTGAAATTTCCAAGCCTATTTAAATAATTTGAAGGCTTATAAAATTTATAATAATGATACTGAAGGTAATAGGATAATAGGAATTTAATTTAAAGGTAGTTTGTTCAATTTTCATTATATATCGTTTAAATTGGAATTTCAAAATAGTCTTCTGAGGCACAGTCTTAGAATTCGACGAAACCAGTTCCATTGGATCTGAAATAGTTAGTTATTATCGGATTTCAATATTCGTAGCAATCGGATTGTCATTTGACCATGACAGCTCAAAACGCATAGAAACTATTTTAATCGACTTAATTTAAAATTGATCGTTACTTCTGCAACTCGCGCATGTGATCGAATTAACTTTCAAAACGCGTTCCATTGTATTCGGAATGCGGGTAAAACCTTATAAACGCCTGTCGTCATGTTTGATTCGTGGTTCGGGATTTCGCGTTATGGAACATGAGATATTTTCATATTTAATTATAATATAATCAGGCGTACACAAGAAGCCATTCCCAATTTTATATTACGCCTTCGTCTTCCTCAAGCTTCCAAACCGAATCATTCAAAAAGAAAAAAAAGAAGAAAAATGGCCGAGAAAAAATCTTCAGCCTCGTTCGAATTATAAATATATATATATATATATATATATATATATATATATATATATATATATATATATATATATGAATGGCGACGCGGAATAGGATCGAGTTCGAACTCGATGCTTGAAGCAGGTCGCAGCCCATTTCGAGAAGAGGGGAAGGAGTTCTCGTTCGAACTGTGAAGCGAGTCGTATTCGAATCGACAATGTTGGGGAAGGCATCGTGTCTGGGGTCTCGCGATCGGTCGTGTAGGGTCGCGAGCGTGAGATGATGGAGGGCGAGTTGGTTGGAGGCGCGGCGTTTGAGGAGCAGGGCCGAAGTCGATTCAGGGGCTCGCGATTTTGATGATGGTGACTTGAGTGCGATTGGGTTGGTAGGGTTCGACAGTAGCTTAGGGAGCCGCGCAGGAGGAGTTCGAACTAGGGTTTTGACAAATTTGTTTTTGGAATTTTGAGGCCGAAGTTGCTTGAGGAGTAGGGCACCATTTCGGTCAAAGTTTGTGAAGAGCAAACCGAATGAAAGTGGACTGCAAATTACAAGGTGAGTATTCCAACCTGTTTTCCCCTGATTTGGTTTGAAGTGTTTGTGAATAACATCACCATTTAAATGTTTAAGTATAAGATTCTGTGGAATGTGCATCTCTAAAAAATGAGATTGTTTAGTGAGTAATCATTTCCTTTATAAACTTAAGACTGTTATACAGGTTCATTCGATAAACTAAATATGTTTTTGAGATGAAATATATGTTGCATGAATGTATTCACTTGAATTTAAAATTAGTCTGTTCTGTTGTTATTCAAGACCGTGTTTTAGATAGAAGACTTAATTAGGTAAGGTAAATTATAAAGTGGGTTTTATTAAACATAAGGTTACAAAGTTTAAGATGTAAAAAAAAAAATTAAATAAGTTTTACAAAGGAGTTGATAATTTAGTTTAAAGAATATGAATTCGAATAAGTTCTCCAAGGACTTTTTTTACAATAAAAATTTAAGTGTTTAAATTATTTTGTTTAAAGACAATAAATATACGTAATCAGTGTATTGTTAATGATGTAATTGATATAAAGATCATTAAATAGTAACTTTGATGATTCATTAAAATAGTTAAATTAAGATAATTAATTTGTAAATTATTTATGGATAATCACTAAGGAAATTTATTAAGTATAATTACTAAATAATAAAGGGATTAATTACTCTATGAATTAATTAATATGATTAGTTAATTAATTGATTTAATTAATTTAAATAATCACTTGATGATGGGATTGAGTATAGTTACTCAGTGGGGTTTATTAGTGGAATCACTTAGTGAAGTAATTAGTAATGGTAATTACAGGGTGTAATTTTTGAAGATTGAAAGTGGTTTGGATTAATTACCTGGTGAAATTAATATGAAGAATAATTGCTTAGTAGAAGTAATTGATAATTAATTACTTGGTGTAACAAATTTAAGAATTAACTAATCAGAGTTATGGGAAATTAATTAAGTGATGTAATTAATTAAGAGTAATTAATTACATAATGAGATTAATCAAGGGTGGTTAATATATATAATTAATTAAAGATTAAGTGTAATTACTTAAGGTAATTGATGAGGTATAATTCCTTAGGTAAAGAAATGAGCGGATGATTACTGGATGTAATTAATTAAAAGGAAATTTCTTAATGGAAAGTAATTAAAGGATACTTACTTAAGGGAAGTAATGAAGAGATAATTGCTCAATATTATTAAAGATTAATGTAATTAAATCAAGGAGTTGATTTAATGGATATAAATAATTAAGGGAAGTAATTACTAATGTGATTATTCAGGATTGATTGATGAATTTAATTATTTAAGGATAATTAAATTGTGAAAGAGACATCTTGTATTTAAAGTTGAACTGTAATTGGGCTAAGAGGGTATTGAACTCGAAGAGACCGGAGTCGGGTATTAGGAAATACCCGAAGCCACTTCGAATTTTTTAAATTGATTTGTGAAATCATTAGGCTGGAATGAAATGATTTAAGTAAATTGGATTATCTTTATCTAAGTTTGGTACTTAGAAATTGATATGTGAAATAAGTGTTGTTTATTGCAAATTGTGAGTTGGATAAATTAATAAATGGTACCCCGAGTTTATATAAGTAGATTGCTTTGGTATTCCATGTTAGTTGGGTTAACTCACGCTGGTTTCCAGCCTGACCCGGGTGTTACTTTGGTGTAATGCTCGGGTCAGACCGAGTATTACAGATTTTCAGGTTAGGACGTTCTGGAGATCAGGAGGCGAGCTGGATGGCAATAGCGTATAAAGTATTTACGCTGTGTTACATTATTGTTAATCTGGGACTTGATAATTGTATATATTCAGTGATTGTATATATATGTGAAACTCTGATGTATATTAAATGTAATCGATAGATATAGTATTCTTTTGTAAACTGTTATTATTTTTTATATTTTATCCGCTGCGAATGTGAGATGTTTGGTGTTCTGTTCTTCTTCTTCTATCTTTTTCTTCTTTTTCATAACTATCTGGAATTTTCGGCTTTGAAAATTTCGGGTCGTTACATTTGGTATCAGAGCTGAAAGGTTAAGCAAGAACCTTGGCTCTGGTGGGAGTTACTCATTAAATAGAGTTCGTAGTACTCTAGAATGGGTTGAGTGTGTGTGTATATATATATATATATAAGAGCGTACTTGTTATTTTCTTATATAAAGGTTTTAAATGATTTTATATAAGAATATATTTTGATATATAAAGCAATATTTCATTCTAATAAATATTAAGGGGATTGGTTGTTAAATTATTGGAATTAAATTAAGAAGTAATATAATACAACCAAAAATCTTGAATTGGAGTTAAATTGAATGGTAACAGAAAACACAACCAAAATTAAAATTTGAAATTAATTAAAAATGAAATGCTAGAACTAGAACAAAAAAAATTAAAAAATTAAAAACTTTAAATGAACAAAGTTAACTTGGTTTAAAAAGTTAAACCAACCTTTGAGAATTTAACTCGAATTTATATAATTCGAGATGGTTTAAAATTGAGATTGGAACTGAATTAGTTCAAATTGAATTTGATTTGAATTAATTGGATTTGGGATTGAAGATGTATAAGTTTAAAAATTTAAATGGAAAATTTGGATTAGATTAAATTGAAATGATTTGAACTTGAAGAGAGTTCAATTGATATTAGTCCAAATTTATTTGAATAATTTGGAATTGTAATTAAAGTTGAGTTGGTTTAAAATCAAGTGGAATTTGATTTGAAGTTGGAAATGAATTGAGAATTAATTCAACTTGAATTGGTAATGAATCAAGTCCATTGAGAATTGGAGTTTAAATGGAAGTGGAAATTTAAATTGAATTGGTAAGAATGGAGATTGGGAATTAAACAGTTTGGCTCTGAACTATTTTTTCCAAATAAAATATTTTAATTTAAACAGTTTTAAATCTATTTTCCTATCCATTTACTATACAACATTCTTTTTAAAACCCAAACTATCTTATAATTGTTTTGCAACTACTTTTAGAACTATTTAACTATTTTACAATTGTTTTATAAACTAATTACTACCTTTTACCTATGTTACAAATTAATTACTAATTTACAATAATTTTGCAATTATCTAAAATTTCTGAAACTATTTAACTATTCTCCAACTATTTTACAATTAGTTAACTATTTACAGCTATTTTGTAATCTAATAATTATTTTTCAACTACTTATCTATTTTTAAAATTTTCAAGCTATTTTCTAAATATAAACTGGTCGGAGTTCAAACTGTTATTGATTAAATACCCAGCTAGGATAAAAATTGAAGTGATAATCCAAATGGGGATTAAGGCAAATATGAGTAAGTGAATAAAAATTTAAGTGAATGTGAATGGAAAGGAAATGGATTTGGCTAATGATCAATGAAGTTAAATACGTAGGATGTACATACATTATTCTATTCGCATACTGATTTGATCCAGATTCGAGCACAGAATTTCGAGATAGTTATATCGATCCGAGTGGGATTTTTCACTCGATTTTCGACGGCGAACCTGGATATGGATCGTTGAATGGTTCTGAATATTCTCTATCATAGTATAGCTGTGCAAGGAGAATGACGGTTTCTAATCAAGAAACCAGATCTGAGTCCGCTCTAGGAAGTCGGACAGACAATACTAGTTCGGAAGTGAAATTGTGTGATCGAGTGGGCGATCAGATTGGTATAGCGTACGAACGATATGTGTATATCGCACAGATTTGAATGAAATTGATATTGAAAAGAGTAATCAACTTTGACAATTTGATTTCAAATAAACAAAGTTATATATCTTTGTGATATATGATAAAATCTCCCCTTGATAAATCTATAGCCAGAAGAACATATTTTTGAAAGTGTTTGAACTATAAAAGGGTTTTATACGAGTTTGAAAAGATCTAAAGTTTTAAAAATTATACATATTTGAATATATATATATATATATATATATAGGATCTTATGAGGAATTTGGAAAAAAGTTTTGGGAACCTTTGGAGTTGGAATGCTTTTGATTTTTGGGTAAAATCAATGTGAGAATTTAGAAAGCCTAGTTTGAGAATTATCGATTTTGGAATAATCGATTTTGTATAAAGAAGCTTCGTATAATATCATACTAGGTGTATGATTTGAAGATACTATATGTGTATAGTATAAAATATTTTGATGATAGCTCTAGGGAAAAAGGCGCTCCTTTGAAATGAACTTCTCAGGAGTGCCACCAGGTGGTGCTGCCTTGAGCCCCAAGGGGGGTTCTAAAGTTGATCCTATGAGGAGTCCGGACAAAACTAGTTCCTGAGGATTATTGGGTAGCGAAAGTCGAGGGCGCTGGCCTACAGGGGCATTTGGGTTATGCTGTGACGACAGTGTAACTCGATGTCGCTGCGATCTACTGTGGGGACCATAGCGAAATCGTGTGGAGGATGAGTGCCAACAGTCTACACTTGATTTTGCTGGGAAGGCAACGCAACATCGGTAGACTGCGATATATGGTCAAGTGGAGTGGAGAAGTTTCATTTTTAGCAGGGAAATTCGATGGCGCTGATGCCTACAGTTATATGGGTTTTTGCTGTGATAGCTACGTAACCCCGGTTGTAGCTGCGATCTGTCGTGGGTTCCATAGTGTAATCGAGGGGCGTGGAGGCCTACAGTTATCTATGGATTTTGTCGGGATGGCAACGTAACCATCGGGTTAACTGCGACCATGGATGGGGGTGATGATTTCCAGAGCATTCTCACCAAAGATATTTCCTCTATTTTCAAAAACCGTTTTCTATATTTTCAACAAAATTAGTTTCCAAGTATTTTCACTGGATGTTGAAAATGGGTCTGCTAAGTACTTATAGATTTTCAGTCCTACGCCTGATCAACGTATGACTGAATTTCTGTGAGAACAAGGATGGACTGGTTGAGACATCGAGTTATAAGAAATATTTTATAAAAACTATTTTAATAATATTATGTGGATTTAAAGGCATTTCTAAAATTTTAAAATAAAAATGTTGAAATTTTGAAAGATGAAAGCAAATCCAAACTGGAATTATAAATAAGATTTAACTCAAGAAAATTTAATGAAGTGATTCTTGTAATAAAAGTTGGCGGTAAGCTTATTGGCTAAATAATTATTTGATAGAGTATATTAATAAAAATTTAACTCGGTTAAATAAAATAGATTGTAAGTTAATAATGGAGTTTGGAAATGAATTGGAATTGTAATCAAAATTCGACTTGGATTTGATAATAAATTAAATAAGTGAAGATGCTGTAAAAATAAAAATAAAATAGAGTTGGATCGAAATAGTGATGGTTTGGATTACAAATAGAATTCAAATGTGATTTCAATAATATTTAACGAAATTTGCCAGCAAATTAGATATTATGGAAGTGTTGTCGATTGAAATGAAAGTGAAAGATAATAGGAATGGTTTGAGTTGCAAACTAAACCCAGGTGAGTAGAAATAAATTGAGAATGACTTGTATTAATAAAATAAATTCGAAATACATTAAGTAGAAGAATCAAAAATCTAAATGGACGAATAAATGGGTTAATTGAATTAAGTAATAAATGGATGTAGTCTAATTAAATGTAAATTAAATCTATCTAAATTTTAAATCAAATTAAAATTAACTAAAATTAAAACCCAAAATTTAATTTGCATCAACTAGACTTTAAAGAAAATTTGACTAAACCATGCTACATAAAAATCGAGTGCACGGGAAAAAAAATGAGTAGGATAAGCAACAGGCTAAAGGAAGCATGCTACTGGTCTGGGAACACTTCAGCAATTAGGTAGGCAAGCGTGCAGGCTAGACTGCGCATTTTCAGCCTTGTAAGGAGATCTTGTTTGCGAGCTGGGTAATAAAATTGCAGGCAACAAGCTTTACCTAGAATGCATGACGATGCAAATGATAACTGAGTAGTGCTTCATGCTGAAGAAAAATACCCCTGATGTAGAACTGCTCTAAGTCCATCTGAGCAGAAATAGGCAAGAGCTGAAGTGTTGAAATGTAAGCTGAAACAAACATGAAATGTTGAAGTGCAGTGGTGATGAAATGCTGAAGTGATGAGTTTCAAAGGAGCAAGGTATCAGATCAAGACCGATGAGTTATCCCTGCTGAGTGAGTGTTATAGACGCTATCAGGTAACAAGCAAGTGATTTGCAATATCCTTGTTGCAGCAGCTATAGTGTGTTTACTAGAAACGAGGTGGTGGGCAAGTCTGTTGCGTGTAGGAAGATCTGTGCAAATTTGAAGCTTTGAAGAGTGACAAGACTAGTTCAAAAGAACTATGCATGTTTGAGTTTTCCACCAGATAATAAATTGAGTTAGTAGTACTTACAGCTGCAAATTGATTCGAGCATGTTGCAAAGAGGTCAAGTAGCCGTCTGGAAAGGGGTTGGTTGTAATAGTTGTCGTTTGACGTAAACAAAAGTAATTAAAATTATATGAGTTTCTTTTGCTTAAAAATGAATTAAAAGTAAGCAATTGCGTTGCAAACCATTAAAATTGAATGAAACGACATATGAATTGGTTGAAAAGAAATTGAATTAGCTTTAAAGCATATAAATTGTTTATGGGAAGTGTTTGGTGCTTGATGTTTAGTAATGTATATGTTTAGCTATTGGAAGTAAGTAGAATGTTAATAAATTCTCTATATATGGCACTTACATATTTAAATTGAGTAAGTACAGGTACCTGAAGGCCGGTTGGCTGGATTTGGATTGCACTATTTGCTAAAATAAATAAGCAACATGCTTAAAATGCTAAATAAGGTACGCCTACGCAATAAAAATAGGAAATATGAACTATTTCTGCTTTTTCCGACTGTGTGGGTCGATGTATACATATTTATATCTCTTGTCAAATTGCAAAAGCTCCTCCGTACAAAGGAGACTCTGCCAAAAAATTTCAAAAATTTTAGGAGTTAGAAAATTTTTCGAAATTTTTGGAAAAACTTTTGTTAACGACAAAACAATCTCAAATCGAAAATTTAAGTAAATTAGTAAATGAAACTAATATGAATCAGATATATTTGAAAGATAAAAATTCAACATTCAAGATTTAAAGTAAATTGAATTCGTATGAAGTAGGGAAAAACTAGTTGAATAGAAATGGATATGAAAACATATGTGAGGAAATGTTTGAAATGACTTGAAAGGTTATGATTGAATATTGTTGCTAAGTAAGATATGCAGGTATTAAGGGAAGAAAATTGGATTTGATTCCAAAAGATAAATTTGTATTGCTCGACAAAAAGATATGTACTTAAATTTCTAGATGAAATTGGATTGGGTTTTTTATCTAGCCGCTTGGATTTTGTTTCTTTTGGAAATTTGGGAGCCCGTAGAGGCCTTTTGTAGTTGTACCGAGCTAGCCACGCAAAGGAGACGCTGGCAAAAAATTTCGGGAATTTAGAGAGTTAGAAAATTTTTGAGAAATTTTTGATAATTAATTTGGTTTTAAATTGAAATTTAAACGATTGAATAAAAAAGGGATTGTTGGAAACCATGGAAGGTTTTGGAAATTAGTTGTGGTAATAGTGGATCTTTAATAAAGGATATTGTGACAAGTTGATAAAACTGTTGGTTTTGGACGAAAGGTAAACGGGTATGGTTCCATTCTTCCTAACTGATAATTTCGGGGACAAAATTCTTTTAAGGGGGGAGGAATGTGACAAGCTGGAATTTCTACCGATTTAAATTTGAATAATTAGTTGATTTTAAATATTTAAAAGTTAATTTTAACTTGAATTTCAAAATATCAATATTTACTTGATAATTAAAGTATTGAATTTAATAATTGAAATGGGGTAAATTGTTGAATCTGAAATTTCTAAGCCTATTTAAATAATTTGAAGGCTTATAAAATTTATAATAATGATACTGAAGGTAATAGGATAATAGGAATCTAATTTAAAGGTATTTTTTCAATTTGAATAATATATCGTTTAAATTGGAATTTCAAAATAGTCTTCTGAGGCACAGTCTCAGAATTCGACGAAATCAGTTCCATTGGATCCGAAATAGTTAGTTATTATCAGATTTCAATTTTCGTAGCAATCAGAGTTGTCATTTGACCATGGCGGCTCAAAACGCATAGAAACTATTTTAATCGACTTAATTTAAAATTGATCGTTACTTCTGCAATTTGCGCATATCATCGAATTAACTTTCGAAACGCGTTCCATTGTATTCGGAATGTGGGTAAAACCTTATAAACGCCTGTCGGCATGTTTGATTCGGGGTTCGGGATTTCGCGTTATGGAACACGAGATATTTTCATATTTAATTATAATATAATCAGGCGTACTCAAGAAGCCATTCCCAATTTTATATTATGCCTTCGTCTTCCTCAAGCTTCCAGACCGAATCATTCAGAAGAAAGAAAGAAAAAAAGAAAAATGGCCGAGAAAAAAAAATCTTCAGCCTTGTTCGAATTACAAAATAAATAAATATAAATGGCGACGCGGAATAGGATCGAGTTCGAACTCGATGCTTGAATCAGGTCGCAGCCCATTTCGAGAAGAGGGGAAGGAGTTCTCGTTCGAACTGTGAAGCAAGTCGTATTCGAATCGACAACGTTGGGGAAGGCATCGTGTCTAGGGTCTCGCGATCGGTCGTGCAGGGTCGCGAGCATGAGATGATGGAGGGCGAGTTGGTTGGAGGCGCGACGTTTGAGGAGCAGGGCCGAAGTCGATTCAGGGGCTCGCGATTTTGATGATGGTGACTTGAGTGCGATTGGGTTGGTAGGGTTCGACAGTAGCTTAGGGGGCCGCGCAGGAGGAGTTCGAACTAGGGTTTTGACAAATTTGTTTTTGGAATTTTGGGGCCGAAGTTGCTTGAGGAGTAGGGCACCATTTCGGTCAAAGTTTGTGAAGACAAACCGAATGAAAGTGGACTGCAAATTACAAGTGAGTATTCCAACCTGTTTTCCCCTGATTTGGTTTGAAGTGTTTGTGAATAACATCACCATTTAAATGTTTAAGTATAAGATTCTGTGGCATGCCCATCTCTGAAAAAAATGAGTTTGTTTAGTGAGTAATCATTTCCTTTATAAACTTAAGACTGTTATACAGGTTCATTCGATAAACTAAATATGTTTCTGAGATGAAAAATATGTTGCATGAATGTATTCACTTGAATTTAAAATCAGTTTGTTCTGTTGTTATTCAAGACTGTGTTTTAGATAGAAGACTTAATTAGGTAAGGTAAATTATAAAGTGGGTTACATAAGGTTACGAAGTTTAAGATGTAAAAAAAAAAATTAAATAAGTTTTACAAAGGAGTTGATAATTTAGTTTAAAGAATATGAATTCGAATAAGTTCTCTAAGGATTTTTTTTATAATAAAAATTTAAGTTTTTAAATTATTTTGTTTAAAGACAATAAATATACGTAATCGGTGTATTGTTAATGATGTAATTGATATAAAGATCATTAACTAGTAACTTTGATGATTCATTAAAATAGTTAAATTAAGATAATTAATTTGTAAATTATTTATGGATAATCACTAAGGAAATTTATTAAGTATAATTACTAAATAATAAAGGGATTAATTACTCTATGAATTAATTAATATGATTAGTTAATTAATTGATTTAATTAGTTTAAATAATCGCTTGATGATGGGATTGAGTATAGTTACTCAGTGGGGTTTATTAGTGGAATCACTTAGTGAAGTAATTAGTAATGGTAATTACAGGGTGCAATTTCTGACGATTGAAAATGGTTTGGATTAATTACCTGGTGAAATTAATATGAAGAATAATTGCTTAGTAGAAGTAATTAATAATTAATTACTTGGTGTAACAAATTTAAGAATTGACTAATCAGAGTTATGGGAAATTAATTAAGTGATGTAACTAATTAAGAGTAATTAATTACAGAATGAGATTAATCAAGGGTGGTTAATAAATATAATTAATTAAAGATTAAGTATAATTACTTAAGGTAATTAATGAGGTATAATTCCTTAGGTAAAGAAATGAGCGGATGATTACTGGATGTAATTAATTAAAAGGAAATTTCTTAATGGAAAGAAATTAAAGGATACTTACTTAAGGGAAGTAATGAAGAGATAATTGCTCAATGTTATTAAAGATTAATGTAATTAAATCAAGGAGTTGATTTAATGGATATAAATAATTAAGGGAAGTAATTACTAATGTGATTATTCAGGATTGATTGATGAATTTAATTATTTAAGGATAATTAAATTGTGAAAGAAACATCTTGTATTTAAAGTTGAATTGTAATTGGGCTAAGAGGGTATTGAACTCGAAGAGACCGGAGTCGGGTATTAGGAAATACCCGAAGCCACTTCGAATTTTTATAAATTGATTTGTGAAATCATTAGGCTGGAATGAAATGATTTAAGTAAATTGGATTATCTTTATCTAAGTTTGGTACTTAGAAATTGATATGTGAAATAAGTGTTGTTTATTGCAAATTGTGAGTTGGATAAATTAATAAATGGTACCCCGAGTTTATATAAGTAGATTTCTTTGGTATTCCATGTTAGTTGGGTTAACTCACGCTGGTTTCCAGCCTGACCCGGGTGTTACTTTGGTGTAATGCCCGGGTCAGACCGAGTATTACAGATTTTCAGGTTAGGACGTTCTTGAGATCAGGAGGCGACCTGGATGGCAATAGCGTATAAAGTATTTACGCTGTGTTATGTTATTGTTAATCTGAGACTTGATAATTGTATATATTCAGTGACTGTATATATATGTGAAACTCTGATGTATATTAAATCTAATCGATAGATATAGTATTCTTTTGTAAACTGTTATTATTTTTTATATTTTATCCGCTGCGAATGTGAGATGTTTGGTCTTCTGTTCTTCTTCTTCTTCTATCTTTTTCTTCTTTTTCATAACTATCTGGAATTTTCGGCTTCGAAAATTTCGGGTCGTTACACTCAAGAGCAAACACCTTGTTCTGCTGGGCCTTCTAAAGAAGTGGACAAGCCTTTATCATATGACCCGGTTGATGACAGTTGAAACACAAGGATTTCTGAACCAAAGCTGAACCCGGTCCACTCTGATGCTGCTACTGCTGCTGTTGAGATCCTTTCTTAGGACACCGATTAGCCAAGTGACCTTCTTGCTGACATATATAGCACTTGCGAGGTTCGTTTCTTCCTTCTTGCTTTCCTTCACCGTACTTCTCCCAATTTGGGTTGAACTTCCTCTTATTTGGGTTGGAATAAATCTCTCATGATGCTGCTACAGGTGCCACTGGTTTCTTATTCAAGAGCTCCTCATATCTTAAAGCCATGTCGATCAACTCTACAAATGGTCCCCTCGATGAGCCGTCATCTTTTCATGGAACTTAGGACTCATCCCTTGCACAAGCATCTCATTCTTTTTAAGGGGTGTGTCGATCAATCTAAGTCTGTAGCGTGATAATTCATTAAACTTAGCCTCATATTCAGAAACAGACATACTTCCCTGCTTCAGATCCAGGAAATCTCTATATAAACGGGTCTTCCTAGCTGTTGGCATGAACTGTTCCTCAAACAATTCTTTAAATCTACTCCAAGAAATGTCGTCCTCTGAGATATTCACTATAACTGCATCCTACCAAGCTACAGCTCCTTCTTGCAATTGCCATGAAGCCATTACTCTTTTCCTGCTCATCAGACAATTCCAAACTCTTAAAGATGCACTCGCATGAGCGTAACCAAGCCTGAACTTCTACAATGGACTCTGATCCTTTAAAAGGTCTCCCTCCAAGGTTGGTGAAATCTTTGCATAAAACAGCAAAACTAACTCGAGGCGGTGCTGGATTAACGGCCTCGCTAGTAGTCTGACCTCTTCTATTAATGGTCGTCGTGCTACCTGCAACTCTGCCTCTCCTTCCTCTTGGACTCATGCTGGAAACCTAGACAGGTAACCCAACAAATTTAGATAGGTATATAGTTATATAAAAATTACAAACACGCACTCTCAAGATAGATACTATTCTAGAGCCTAGGTATTATCTCAACCTGGCTCTGATACCAACAGTGACGACCCGCCTTTAATTTCACAGAAAGACGTATCATCAATAAGAAAGAAATAGGTAGAAATAGAAAAGATAGAACAAAAAAACTAAACAATTATCAAAATCTCACAGCGGAAACGGAACAAAATATAATATATCACATAACTATAACATAGTCTTCACATATCAGAGTACACAGATTACATAATATCTTCACATTAGACAGTTACAAAGATCTGTCTATTCATTACATTAAAAATACAATAGGCAAAAGGGTTTCAAACACAGCGCATATAGATACATATAGCTATGCCAGGCTCCTGCTCTAAGATTTCCAAAATACGTAAAGCAAAAACCTGATCACTTCGCTACTCATAAAAATTTGAGTACCCAAGAGTTTAAGAAAAACAAAAATAAACTTTAGGTCATACATGGGTCTGGTGTGAGTAAACGGTTAAACTGTTTAACTTGAAAAACCTTTGAAAGAAAAGGTATCTCGTAAGACTCTCCGCCAATAAATACAGACAAGTTTTTCCCTTGCGATAACCAAAACATTTGATAGGAAATTTGGTTATATTATAATAGGGTCTAGGGTTTTCAAATAAATATTCACATAGCCGAAATTGATACATTCATTAAAATTCCAACATACTAGCCACAATGTGGGTTATACAATCAAGTCCGAGATCACTTATTGGAAATTGGATTCCATACAATGGCGGGGCTACTCGGGTACCACCCATCACAGTACGTGGCCTAGATCAACGTATCGAGGATCCCTCCCGATCCCTTGCAACACAAAGCCGGAGCTACCCCTTACTGGATAGTCCGAATAAGACAACCCTGCGGTTGTGGTCAAACAACCGCCCACACAGCCGAATAAAAGGGACTCTAGAAAGAGGAAAATCTTATCCTACTTGGGTGATACCCACTTAGCCTTGTTGCACCTCCCCTGTTTTAGCCATTCCCGGTTGATGTGGCTTGAGGCTACGATTACCTTTAAAGAACACATCTTGGAATGCTCATCGTCCTCCATTGACGATGGTCTGATAGCATTCAATCCATACAAATTCGTTTTTGGTTCGAACAAAACTGAAGGCATTATCTCGTTACACTCATTTTGGAATCAGCCTTAGAGTTAACGACAATAATCCTTGCACTCTGAAACTCCATCTCGATCTTCACTTTGAGATTTCACGACCTAACATTTAACTTGGATCGATGTGGTTTTCAGATAATCAAACTTGATATCCGATCCCGGTCTCATCGAAATCCAAACGTATCTTAAAGGTCAAGTTGTTTAAAGTTAAACAATTCAATTCAATTATTTCGAAATTCGCATAGCATTTATCACAGATAAATAACATACATCTATCACAGATATATCCAATATCATATCACCGAATATCACAGATTATCATTCAATAGATATCAACCAATCCAGACATTCTAGTCAAAGCAATCATCCATAAGCAAGAATTATTTATCCATATTATAATTAATTTGATTAATTTAAATTAAATTAATTACTTAAGAATTAATCACTTAACCTTGCTAAATCAATCATTAATTAATTACAATCATTTAATTAATTAATCACACCTTAATTACTTTTAAAATCAATTAATTAATCTTAATCAAAGATTAACTATCCTTTAACTATTAATTAATAAACCTTAATTATTAATTAATAAAACTTAATTACAAATTAATTAATCCTTAATTATCAGTTAATTTATCCCTAATTATTTAGTTAATCAGTCTCTAATTACAATTTAATTAATCATCAATTATAATTTAATTACTCCTTAATTACTTAATTAATTAACCTCTAATTACAAATTAATTAATCTTAATTAATTAATTAATGCCTAAATATCAATTAATTAATCTCTAATTAATTAATTTAACCTTTAATTATAATTTAATTAATCCTTAAACATTAATTAAATTTAATCTAATTAGTTACTCTTAATTACTCATTAAATTGATTAGTCATTAATTATCAAAATCTTAAATAACTTTAAGATAAATCTTTATTTTTATTAGTGACCTAATTATCATGAACATACATATTTTAAACACTTTACTTTTAAATTATCCTTTAAATTCATTTCCAATTTAAGATTTTGAAATAACTTAAAATTGACTTAATAAAATTTAAGTTAAACAATATACAAAACTTCTAAATCAAATATTTAAGAAAATATTTATTTTACATAATAGTTTAAAATTAGATTTAATTTAAAATTTAAAAACTTGTTTTATAAAAACTTTTAAAATCTGCATTTAAAACCTACTTCGGATTCTACCCGAGAATTGCTCGAGTCCAGACTCAAGTTTCTTCATCTTCTTCCATTTCTTTTTTTAACAAAACTTAGTTTATTTTAAGTTAAAGAATGTGACTCGTTACACTCATGCAACAACTCGAGGATGAACTCGAGCAAACAACAAACAATCTCGAGTATCCGCTCGAGATAACTCCCTTACCCAAAAACTAACACCAACCTTTACTGGTGTACCTGCACAGATGGCCGTGACGGTACTGACCACCGCCGATGCCTTCAACCCATCGTCGATCACTGTTACAAACAACCCTGACCACCAAAACACTAGCTCAAGCCCTAAATCAAAACGAGGTACACAGTCGAAACTGGAACCAAAACCATTGCCTGAAACTACCTCGAATCCACATCGCCGACCACCAGAGGTCGAATAACCCCGGCCACACACTCTCCGGCCATCCACACTGTCATTCCCCTTGGTCCGGTGCAACTCGAACAACCCGAGATGCCGCCACGATCAAGTTTCCAGACTCGACCATCTTAGGGTAAAACCCTTCTCCAATCGAATTCCGACGCCACCATAGACAATACGGCCAGCCACCATTTTTCTCGACATCCACGAACCCCAAGCTCACTCTAGCCAAGACCCCGACGTCCCAAGCAAAGTCGATCACCAGAAAATACTCAGAAACCAAATTCTGGTTAACCAAGAATTCCTCACAGTTTTCTCAATTAAAAATCATGATTTTCGTTCTAAAAGTCCAAATTTTCAAAGAGGATTTAAGTTATATAATTGGATCAACAAATTTTAACACTTGAATTTTTACATGTTTAAAAAAATCTTGCTATTTTCTTCCATTTCCAGATAAAATTCCAATAAATATTATTACATTTATTTTTAAGACTTAATCTATGACTAAGCAAACATTTCTTGTTTGAAAATTAAATCCTAACATTGATTAGAAAAAGAGAAAATGAATTTTATCTAAACTTTAAGACCCTGTAACAAAAACAGAGTTTAATAGCCATGCACATCACAAACACATGTGTATAAACAGAGATTATACTTGTATATATACATGCAAGCATACTTATTCCAGTAATTTACATGCAATTCAGATTTCTATTTGCGTAAGCTTTTAGAAAGATTGTTCACTCACCTGTTAGAGCTTGAAGTAGAGACTTAAAAACTTGGAAACTTTGATAAAATGCTTGAATCTGGAACTTTGAAATTCAGTGATCTTTTTAAAACTAAAAATGCTGTGTTGATGAGATGCTTTAAGCTTTGAAACTGAGGTGTTCTTGCTTGCTTAGGTGATTTGAGGTTTTTGATTGCTGATTTGAAATTCTCTGGTTAGAAGATTTGTGTTTATAGGTTTTGAATCGGTGAAGAGAGTTCTTTGATTTGTTTGATTCTTTTATTTTATTGGTTTGTGTTACAGTCTTTTTTTTTTCTCTTCTTTGTTTTGAAAATGAACAAGTAAAGAAAATGGGAGAGGAGAGTGGAGAGGTTTTATATATCTTAGTTTTATCTTTATTTAATTATTTAAAAAAAACAATAAAAAGAAATTAAAGACACTTGTACAATTTTGTTAACACTTGTCATTATCTTTAGATAATTTGTTAACACTTGTAATTTGATAATGTCATTAGTTTACATGTGTATTAATGTTGTGTCAATAGTTTTTAATGTATATTTATATTATATTTATCACAATTTAAATTTTATTTTATATTTAAAAATACCTTAAGTGAATAAATATTTAAACTATCTCTTTGTTTATCAATACAAAATTTAAAAGTAAATAAATGAAAATTCCAGTTATACATTTAGAAATAATTATACTAATTTAATATATCTTTTATAAAATCTTTTAAATCTTAAATTTAAATTCAAATTCAAATTCAATTTAAAATCCAATTTAAAATCAATTCAAATACATACATATATATTAAATAAACCCAAATTCAATTTGTAATTAATAATTCTATTTAAAATGTATTTATATCTATATTTAAAATAACACATTATTTTTATTGTTTAAAAATAACAATTTTTCCAATTTTAATTAATATATAAAAGAGATTATCACATTTAAATTTTTTTGAAATTCCAAGATATCATATTATTTAATCCTATACTTGGTTTTAAAAGCTGATAAAGCAGATTTATTCTACCTGTGAGAGTTAAGAATGAAGTGCGAATAGGGTTTAGGAACAAACAGTGCTATAACTTACCAGCTTCACTCTTGACCGAGGGATGGTATAAGTTGAGAAAGTCGGAAATGTGACAAGTAATGGGACGTTATTTCCATATGCAATTGTTCTGTTTTGTATTATGTAGTTGATTAGTTGACTATCGAGTATGACCAAATTAACTTTAGAAATATATGTAAGCCTTACACATTTATACGGTTTGACCTCCTCTAGGGAGGACTCATTTGTATGAATCATCTCTTATTATAAGAATGTATATATACAAGATCTCCCAAAGGGACACCTTTATATCATTCGTTTACTTAAAGAACTGAGATTGAGTTAATTAGAAATTCCTCGATTTGGTTTTGATGAGTCCATGATCAAATAAGTATACTACTTACTCAAATGCTAATGAATTGTATATATTAACATATCTATTGTTCCATGAAATTGATCTTCATTGTGAATTCATGTGTATAGTTGTTTCAGTCCTTGTTTAAAAAAAACCTTGATTTAAGATTAATGAATGGACTTTAGTGCAAGTTCTAATTGTTTGTGGTATTCTATATTTAAAGTCTGATGTAAAATCTAAAGCATTGTCTCATTCCTAAGTTTAAAGTTTAATGAAAATCGTTAACCTTCAAATCAAACCTTTTAAATTAATGTATATTTTCACATACCATATGCTACAATTTTTGCAAATGTATTTCGTTTAGATCTAAGTTATTAA
Source organism: Allium cepa (assembly GCA_030765085.1). NCBI lineage: Eukaryota > Viridiplantae > Streptophyta > Magnoliopsida > Asparagales > Amaryllidaceae > Allium > Allium cepa. The sequence continues at coordinate 213,904,878 of CM060946.1, forward strand.
ATTGTAATGATCACGTATATGGAAATATAAATGTTTAGTTTAATTCAAATTTGTACGAAGATTTTGTGCAATAATGTAACATTTTGTTGTCAAACCTTTCTTTAATTTAAATCATTCCTATGAGTATTAATTTTCTATTATTTAAAACAATAAATAGGTTTTCACTTTATATATACACACACATGCGCACACCTACACATGTATACATCTATAATTGTTATGGATGTATGCATGTAATTCATTAATTAAAAACTTGAACAACAAAGGCATGTGCAAATTTGGTAAATAAGTTACAAATGTCATTTAATATATATTAATTATTACAATTAAAGAGGGGAAGTAATGAAATGTTTCTCCCCATTAATATATTTCCATGTCTTATCATTATTAATTACATAGGATAAGAGAGAGAAATAAAAGGTTCCCTTCTCTAAATTCACTTATACATGTTTCATTTACACATATATACACCATCTATTTACTACACTTACACTTCACACAAATGAATATATTTGATACACTCATTTTATTATTTATACATTTATGTTATATTTAAGTCTCTATTTTAATTGCTTAAACAAAATGAGATTTTATCTAAATTTTATTATATTGTATTTAATATACATTTAGATTTCATAGGCCCAATAAAAGATCCAAAATGATAATTTTTTTGAAGTTCACCATTTCTTTCGCTACGGGCTAGACTAGTTCCAACATAGTCGATTATTTGCACAGGGAAAACTTGTCTAACTTTGGACGCTTTCCCAATTGTTCTCTGTCCAATACTTTCACAGCATTTATAATTGCTCTTTCTAATCTACTGTAGCACTCTAGGCTTGTTGCACTATTTTGTTTTAATGCAAAATTTTAACTATTTTTTCATGATTGAAATAGTTTAAAGTTTATTATCTTTGTGGAATCTTTTTAGAAAAGTCTAACAAAATGGATTAGAGTTTAAAAATTTAGAAGTTTAAATATATTGTTAATAATTAAATATGAATTTCTAAAGGAAAAAGATTTCATTTGTAGTATTTAAAATAAAAGGTTTTTGGTAAAGTATAAATTATTCATTTTAAGTAATATTTTTTATAGATATTTAAAACCAATTTATAAGTATTTTTAAAGTGTGTGTGTATATAAGTTTGAAAAAATAAGTTGAGTATTTAATAAAAGGATAAGTGGCTTTTGCTATAACACTTGGTTCTAATAAATGTTTTGGAAAGTTATAAAAAAGTACACTAACTTATTAAATAAGTATAAATATAATTAGATCTTTGAAAGGATTGTTTAAAGTTAATGTTAAGTATAAAACGGCTTTAGGTTTGTAGTATACAATGTTTTAGCAACATTTGTATTTAACTTATTTAATTATACTTTTGAAAGTGTGAAATCTTGTTAATATTTTTGTGAATGTTCTTATACCTTTGGGATAATGGTATGAAACATTTCTAAATGTTGATAAGAGTAGAAATGAATAGTGAAATAGTACTATACATGCATATATCTTTTGTAAAGGTATTTTAATATATACACAAGTATTTACAGAGGAGTTTTAATTAATAAAAGAATTAATTAAATAAAAAGGGGATTAGAAGTTGCTTTTGGGACATAATCATGCTTTATGTGTTACTTTTTTATGGAAAGTATTTAATCTTTTACTTAGCACTAAAAGCCAACAAAGTTGATTTATTCTATCTGTGAGAGTTAAGAATGATGTTCGAGCAGAATTTAGAAGCAAACAATGTTATACCCTGTTGGCTTAACTCTTGACCAAGGGATAGCATAAATCGAGAAGGTCAGAAATATAATAAGCATATAAGACTTGGTTTCCATATGCGATCTTTTCTATTTTGTACTTGGTAGCCGATTAGCCAATTGTCGAAATTGACCAAATTAGCTTCAGAAGTATATGTAAGCATCACATATTGATATGGTTTGTGATCCCCTGGGGTGGACTCATTCATATGAATCGTCTCTTACATTAAGAATGAATATTTATGAGATCCTCTAGGAAGGACTCCTTTATATCATTCGATTTACTTCTTAAAGAGCCAAAAGTGAGTTAGTTAGAAATTCACCAATTTAGTTTTGAAGAGTCTGGGATTGGATAAGTGTATTACTTACCGAAAACCATTTTAAAATCAATATACGAGTTCAATATTATAGAAGCGATTGTAGAGTGGAATGTTATAGAGTTGACGGTCTATCCTAAGGTTAAGTCCAAAGGAGAGGCAAGCGTTAACATTCGTCAGATGAGTTATGCTGGGATCCATGGAGAGATATGTGAACTGTTCGAGATGTTGGAATTATGAGAGAGATTTGAGATCTGTTAGAGTGATGAAGACTTGTTCATTGAGATATTAAACGTGACTTCCACATCGATAATGATAGAAACCAGAGTAGGATGCATAAACAAGAGGTTTAGCTAACCCAAGAGGGTACATCAACTACAAATATCTAGAGATGCTTTCGTTTGAGGCCCGTTGGAGTTGTTGGTATTCAGTGTCATTTGTTCAGACATGGACTAGCTATGTTTACCTCTGTGACATATTTTATATAGAGATATGCATGGTTTCAGAAGGTAGCTTCTAACCCTTGTGCAGGAGGCTAGCTTTTGGTTTTACCAAGGAGACCTCCGTGGAAATCCTATGCAAATGTACTTTTGCGGTTTTAGTTATATTTCTAATATTTTTGTATTATGAGATGCAAGCTGCACAACTGTTTTTTATTTATATTGTACCTTAGACACCATTTATTATATCGCCATATATACTTATTAGATGGTTTTAGTTCTTTTCAGGGGAAAACTGTTACGGTGATTCAAACGGTCTCAAAAGATACTATTGTATGGTGCATCATATTTCTTGAGTTTACTAAGCTTTTGTCTAACTTGTAGTTTTATCTTTCCCTTAACCCATAGAGTGCTCTTTCGAGTTGTTGAGAAAGGCAGGTTTTTGTTGATGTTCTTTGGAGATCCAGGAGATGAGTTTGATGCTTCTATTCGTCTACAGTTGTATTTTATTTCTGCTACACTACTAATATCAGCATTTTTGAGGATAGATCGTTATAGCTATCCAAGCCGATGATAGTATTTATGATTAAAACTCTGAAATGTTGTGTATCTTAGAATAACACTTTGTACTGTCTTTTGTTGTTATATGTTATCATTCCATTGTGAGATTTGATATTTTGTTCTTCCTTGTTCCTATTCTTTTTCATTTTATTTTAGACTAACTATTTATCTTTTTGGTACTTGGGTGATCAACGTGCGAATACGATGAATGTATTAGTGTTGACATTTGGAGATTGATTCATTACAGCAAATGAAAATGAAAATTAAAGGCTATACTAACGGGCTCAGGTATAATATTTTGGTATCAAATTACTTTTAGAATTATAGAAAATTTGTGTGTAACAAAAGAGATTTGTAACTTACAAAACATTTGGTATTACTTTGTTTTCTATACTTTGAAAACTTAGTGGATCCAACTCCATCTCTTTAAACTTCTTCTATTGTCTGCGACTTTCATTATTTTTCTAAACACATCTATACTAAATTAGTATAACTATTGCATCAACTAAAATTTCATCAAATCAAATTTCATCAATATATAACTACAAAAATAATGAATGGAAAAAGTTTAACCCAATTATTGTTTTCTCCAGGAGTTATAATATGTGAGTCATTTGGATGTATTTCATTTGCTTTAGCGTTTGCTTGTCCAACATTAATGCTTGTGTTTAAAGAAGTATCTGTAACACTCATACCCTACCTTTAAGTATCTTCTTTGTAATATGGTCATTTGGCATCATTTCTTCTTCATCTCCATCTTCTCTCTCCTTTTTCTTAATTTTGTCATTATCTTTTTCTAGACATTCACATTTCTTTGTATATTCTTGAAGAGCTAAGTCAGGAATTCAATTTTTCATCTTTAGCCCAAACACTATCTTTACGAATTCCTTTTCATCATTTTCCCTTTTTTTCAAGTTATTGTTTTACCATTTCTAAGTCTTTACCTCTTTTGGCTTTAGTATATTGTAGTTTCTTCTAATTTGGACATATTGGTATTTATGACACTTATTTTCTACTTTTAGCTGGTCGATCTCTTGAGTGCAATCGAATTGAAAGCTCCATCGCATTCTTCAATTGCTTGTATTTTTTTAACATTAGTTCACGCTCAATCTTTCCAATTGATAGTGGACGAGAGTCGGTTGGAGAACAGTTTTCTTCAATTTTTTATTTCAATATTTGGATTCATGTTTTCACTATTATTATTGGATGTGATTTCAAAAATAGGACCGCGTGTGCATTTATACGATGTGAGGGAGAAGGAACCTTTGCTTTTAATCGAATTAATTGAATATTTACCTTTAAAGGTTTTATTCAGACTTAAATAGTAGTAGCAATAACAACAAATAACAACAAATAAACTATGATGAAATAATTAATCATTACTATATTATTATTAAAGAGTTTGGTTTCTAAAGCGGAAAAGGCCTCCTTCAATTTTCGTCAAATTTTAAACTCGGCTGTCTCTAGATGAAACACTATTCAACCTACGGCTGCTTTCTTCTTCTCTTCTCCTCTAAAAAAAAAGGTATAGCATGTTCTCCCTTCCTTTATCCTCTTAATCCTCTTACAAATCTATTTCACGCGACATTTGTACACATCATTTGGCCTCTTTCTACTAATGACTCACCCATAGTAGTAACACCGATCTCTAAATCGTGCGCCCTGTTTTGCTTTCCTCAATTTTGCATCTACCTAGGGCGGCAAAGATGGATCGTTTCAGCATTCAAAAACCTTCATCCTCCTATGTACATATAGACACTTCCAACTTCTTCCCTTTTCTACGTTTGACTTCCCATCGATTTGAATTTTAGGAAAATTTCAACCGTTTTTTATAAGGCTTTCGATTACCAATTTTCGCCCCTTTTTATTGTTTGGCTAGTTTAACTCACCTACTAATTCTTCAGAATCATCTTTGTTGCTCTGACAACAACCTTCTAGCATAGAATATTTACATCATCTTCATCGGGTATCATTTGATTAATATTATTTTTCTTAATCTATTATCTATGCTTTTGGGTTATCTTATTACATTGGACTAGTTGGAATAGCTGATGATTTGGGTTGGTTTGATTTTTAGACTCTTTGATTTGAAAGATTTCAGGTAATGATTTGAGGATAGAAGCCATTTTTAAAGTGTTTGATTATGTTGATTTTGGATTAGGGTTTGTGGTATAAGACCTTTATGTGATGAATAAGAGTAACTCTTGCAACTGATTATCATCTTTTTAGCTTGATCTATCATACTCTATTGACTTATAATTCACTTTTTTCCAGTGGTAAAGTTTTTGAATTACCAAAATGTTATTAGTAACTTCTTCTTCAATTTTTCTTAGAGTAAATCTTCAATTTAAAAATTGTTCAAATTTTTGTTGAATTCAAGTTGTAAATTTCATTAACATACATGTAGATTTCATGATATAAATTTTAATGCTACAACCCATTGCCTTAATATTACAGTTATCTTTCACTGAAATTCGTCTCTACTTTTTGATCAAATTACTATTGGATTAATTTTTTTCAATTCTTCGTCATTGTCTAAAAAATGTCCTGATATTGCATCATAATTATTGAGGAAGGAGATGTTATTTATCAAAGCATGGATCTTCTGTATTTTAACATGATATTAATGTCTTTTGTTGTCTTATTTAGCCAATTTTAGTGTTGATTTGCAGCTTTTCGGTAAATTGTATTAAAATAAAAGTGTATCTGAATCAAAAGAATATTATGTTGCTAATTCATTAATAATTCATGCTCTATTTGAAATGCATAAATAGATTTGGTATTTTTGCAAATTTTATTTTCCTACCAACGAACCATTAAGTTTTTGTATCCATCTGGACGTAGTTACTATTGGAATATTAAATATTTGAAGACATATTTTGTGTACAATCTCCATTTTGAAGTTGGCAATGAAATAAACTTAAGAATACACCAGTTGGAATTAGAACTTGCAAGAAAACCATGTTCTGTTGTAGCAAAAACTAAACACAAGCATATAATAATGTTTTGAGCATATAATCATGTTATTGACTTCTTTATATATAATAAAATTTCTCAAATCTGTAGCAGAGGAGATTCTCTCTCTACTTCCTTAAAATAAAATATTCATAATATAAAGATTGAAATGTAAAGGATCACAAGAAAATTCTACAATATACATATATAATTTTTGATTTAATTTAAGATTATTTACTATTTTACCATAATTTTTTTTTTCATGAGTACTAATTATATATGTGTATGTATGTATATACATATACACATACATACATACATTCGAACGTACGTACGTACGTACATATATATACATATACATATACATACATATATATATATATGCATACATGCACGCTTGTGCATGTGCGCACACACATATATATGTATATGTGTGTGTATTCACACACACCTGCATAATGTAATGTATATTAACAAATTTTTAATTAGCACCCATTACATTAATTTCATTATATTTTTTTATTGTTCATTGCATTTGATCTGCTATAGTATGGAAAAAAAACAACAAAACATGCATGCATGCTCACATAAAGTTTTGATCTAAGCATTGTCTATATAATTTTAATTAATCTAAAATTCTTTACCAGTATACTGTATACATATGCAATTTTTTATAATAGTTATCAGCTTGGAACCTCTAACTTTTTATATTGATTTAACATTGTTCTACATTTAAGAAATTTCATTTTCAATCTTTATATCCTATGGTAGAACTATCTTGAATATTTTCATCAACATCATCAAATTATTCATGTACCTAAATCCATGATCTTTTAATTATATTTGATTCTAAATATTGATTGTTTATATTAATTGACACTATAACTTTTGGATTAATTTAAATATATACTACACAGTTAATCCCTATGTAGATTTAATTCATTGGTTTTTCACTTAGCCAATCAGTGCTTTGTTTTAATTGTTTTGAATTTTTTAATTATAAAAAGGCCATGGTTCAAAGTATGATATACTTTCTCATTGTTTGACCATAGTTCTAAGTATGATGTACTATTTTATTATTTGGAAACTTTTTCCGTATTACTTACTTTCATTTGACCGAGTATGTTGTTATTAATAGTCGTTATAAGAACTATCATAGTGTATATCAACTCATGTGATTTTGTATCAACACTATGATAAAAATTGAATATATCAATGGATTGGTTGAATCATGAAAAATATTTAAGAACCTACTTTATTATAAAATAAGGTTCTATTTTTATCAGATATGTGATGTGTAATCACAATTTTTGCTTAATATCTTCTTATAATCAAACCATATTATTATGAGTTTCTTTAATAAAAATATATGAAAGTGTTAATGAGGTTCATTCCATTTGCATGTTTTCTAGGATTCACATTCATGGATACTTTAGTTGCATCTTGAACATGAGAAAAATGTCATAGATATTTGCTTGTAGGAAATCCAGGCGATTTTCATTGTTTTTACATTATTTTTAGTTTGTGATTTATATTGTTATTACAAGCACTAAGTATGTTTTGATTCATTTTTGTTAGATGACATAGATTTTTTAGTGCACTAATATTTCTTTCTATACTCTATTTTACAAAGGTACTCAAGGAAAAGATGTTACCAATTTCATTTCATATCTAATTCTTTGTTGTCTAAAGTAGTAGATTTGAGAACTCATTAGATGAAATAGCAAAATTCTTCAGGCTTGTCCTGTGCTCTCTTTTCATATAAATGTCATGTTGATTTGATTTTTGTAAATTAGTGAAAAGGAAATGTTTCTATGAATAAATATCTCTAATATGTTATAAGTTCTGACTGACATGAATAATTCATTCAAAAACTGGAGTTATGATTACTATGGAACTTTTTTTATCAGCTTGTTTTCAAAATAATAATATTTTTGATACAGAGTGATTATTATAGTACATTGTTGCATCCTGTTAATGTGACATCAATATTATTTGAGATTTCCAAGTTCTAAGAAAAACTTTCTACTATGACAATTAAAATTTAACAGACCTTCCATATATATGTTTTTCCTGTTATTTAGACCAACAGAGCAATTTGAACACATATTGATCTTAAATTACATATTTTCAAAGATGCTTATTATGGTTAATACTTTTGTCCATGTATTATCAATTGTAGGGACGATCTTGAGAAGAAAGAACATAAGTTATGGACAACCAATTGAATTAAGCTATAACATTATACCTACTCTAACAAAAAGGTAAAAACTTCCTTATTACAATTTATACTAATCTCTTTATGATTACTTTCCTCCGTCGATATTGTACTTTTTATTATTTAGACTACAGAAATAATGTTTACTATATTTTACTAATTTAGACTTGACCCTTGTTTGTAGAAGCTCCTTGCATCTGGTGGCTACATTGGTATTCTAAAATGGTAATGCAAATACTGATAAGGTGTCTAAAGATTTTTGAAGATATAAGCTCATTTTTGCAAACTGCAATTTTTTTGTTTCAGAAAAAATGTAGATTTTTGTTTTAGTAAAACTACTAAAGCTACCTCAAAATAGGCAGCACTAACAAAAACATTGTTCCTTATGATTAAAACAATGGAGTGTTTTCCTTAAATTAAATGTATCATGATGTTAATTCATTAGTGAAGTTAATTATTGTGGCATCGATTTATCAATATTCTTCCATGACATGCAATTTCATAATGATTTTTTCATGCTCATCATTTACGTTGAATTTTGACTCTAATATATTCCTCACTAAATTTCTTCCCATATTAATACTTACATTAAATCTTTAGCCATGTTATACTCATTCCTTACGAACTCTAACATGTCTTATGGCTTTTATTTTACACTGACGACAAATCTCATGCTGCTTTTAATATATTATATTTCAATAGAACTTTTAGGTTAGATTGGATTTCAACTACAAAATTTTAATAAATCCCACACATAGGTGTTATACTTACGAACATTTATACACTCAAATCTAACTTTCCATTTATGGATAAATCCATGTGCGAAGCACATGTTCACACTATTTGATATAAATTATGAGCAATTTATAAACAGTAGGGGTGTACGACAAGTCCCTATATTTAGTCAAAATGAATAAAACACCTCTACGTAATAATTTATGTAAATTAGGTACATGCGTGCGCATTTCTTTCATATGTGGCTATTATTCCCACACTCTTATCTTGAAAACGCACCCAACTAATTATCAACCATTAAAACATAGTAATTTTTTCTAAAAACATTGGATTAACAAACCGTTTTCACCGTTAAATCATAAATTTTATTATCTTTCTAATGATAAGTATTACAGATATGTCAAAATAAAAAAATTCGAATTCGAATTTTTAAAAATTTCAAAACACATTCATATTTTTTAACTGCATTTTGAAATTTCAAAACACAAAATTTGAAACATAATCATAATTTTGAACCGCATTTCATAAAAAAATTCAAATTTCCAAACAAAAATTTAGATAATTTCGAAATTTTAGTGGTGTAGTTTTTAACTGCATTTTAGAAATTTAGTTAAAAATTGCAATATAGTTTGTAGTTTTTAACTACAATAGGTGCCGTTTTTTGATGCATCACTAAAATGTAGTTAAAAGCTGCATGTTAATGGTGCACTTTTTAACCGCATTGCTAAAATGTAGTTAAAAAATGCTATGTAAAATTATGTTTTTCGAAATCTTATTTTTTTTATATCAATAATGAATATCACTGAGAGTTTATTAAATTTGCGTTTTAATGGTGAAATCAATTCATCAATTCATGAGTTGGCGAATGCTAATAATTGTTTGTGTGATGTTACATATGTGGGGACCTTATTTATATAATTAACGACTAAGCGACCAATTTAAAATCCAATTAAGAAATATGGACCCGAGAATAATATTCAATATTATATTTCAATGACTTGTGAAATAATTAATATGGTCATATTTTTAACCTTAATTACCATACTTCTGAACATACCATTGTGTGTTGTTGTAACACTTATATATAATTAATCAATTTTACACAACGATTGAAATTGATTATATGTTTTATATTTGTATTGAGCAATCAAAAGAAGGTATTATTTACACAAAGGAAAGAAAGTGGTTTATAAGATAATTCGAAAGAAAAATGGCAGCCGTGGGAATTGTAGTCAATTCCATTTTCATAAATGAGAACCAAGATCATATTATGGGCTCATACATACCAATCTATACTCCTCTACCAAATCTCAATCCACTTTCATAAAAAAAACCTTAAAGAGAAACCCCACGATATAGATGATGAAGGATTTCAAATAGTAAGAAATCATTGTAGAAACACCATTCGACCAAATATTTTTCTCGCTACACAAGATAAGCCAAGAGTTCAGCTATTATTAACAAGAACATCACAAGAAATAAGAGTTTCAGACCGGGTTCAGATTCAAGAAATGCATCAAGAAATGTGCAAACAAGCACAGTAATGCAATCTCAAGATGCGAGCAACCAGAATAAAGCTCATCTTGGGCCAAGATGGTCAAGAAAGTAGGGCTAAACTCAGACTTTGATCTCGGTTATGTTAAACCATTCTCTATCAACAAGAGGAAGGTGGTTATTGTGAAAGAAGAGGTCAGTAGAAGAATATAAATCATAGGCGTTTCTTAGTTGTTGCTTATGTGTTTGGCAACAGGCCCTCTTATCATTACTTCAAGGCTTTCAAACTAGAACAAGGAATCCATCGAGTAAGTTTGAAGATATTTAAGAAATATTAGCTTCTTATAATAAGGTTTCAAAAGCAATAGATTATGATAAAGCAATCAATGATGGCCCTTATTTTAGTAACGGAAAGCTCATTATCTTGAAAAAATGGAGCAAGAAACTTAATTTTGATAGAAATTTGCTTATAACTGCCATTTTGGATTAGATTATTAGAGCTAAATCTAAAACTATGAGATAAATACTCTTTTAGTGCTATCGCTGATGTATTTGGAATTGTACTGAAACTGGATGAACCATTTCCGAATGAAACTAGATTATGTTATGCAAGAATTCTGGTAGAAATCAAAGCGGATGCAGAGCTTCCAGAGGAAGCATACATCTCAGTGCATATGTTGAAAATTTGGTGTAAAAAATTGAATATGACTGGATTCCTCTAAGATGCAAGACATGTGCATGTTTCAGCCATTATATCGAAAACCATGTTTCTAAAAAGGTTTGGAAAGAAAAGAATAGTACTAAAATCTGGGTAAAGATAAAGAGATGATAATTGAAACCATGCAAATAGATAAGAATACGAGTCCTGAAAATACTTTTGAAACCATTGTGAATGCAGACCCATCAACAAAAAATATTAAAATTCTGGGTAAAGATAAAGAGATTAATGTAACAGCAATACAACATTCCCAACAAAAAGAGATTGTAGATACTACACCATAGTTCCAAATTATGCAATTTTAGAAGGAGGCGTTGCTCCTTATGACAAGAGTTTACAAAAACCTATGCCGCAAAAAGAAAATGATAGTGGGATAGTAGATCAAAATTTAATCATTACAATTCCTATTGGAAGTGCAAGAAAGAAGAGTAGTAAAAGCACATCATCACCCGACTATAAGCTAATACAAAGGGGGATAATAATATACAAGTCACCGAGTCTCCCATTATATAGGAGAATCCATGAATAAATACAGATATAGATTGCATGAATCTATATGATAACACAGTTATTAGTGCACAAATGAACAAAGGATCTTAGATGGTTATCACAGAATTTCTCACAGTTGGCAAAAAATTTAACTCCTCAAGCCAAAAGGACAGTCTCAAACCAAGGTGTTCAAAATGCAGTTAGCATAATAGCAATGGTCTCTATATTTGCAAGCAAAAGTAAATGGAAAATGTGTAGATTGAAAAATATAAATGATATCTTATCTACAAATAGCCTAGAGAAAGCAGAAGACATGATTTCAGGAGTAAATACATTATTAAAAATGCAAGATGGAAAGACCAACTGAAAATACAAAGTAAGACACCATGTAAAAGATGTAGCAAAAAGTTTACGGTGATAGATGAGGAAAACAAATAAAGTGCCTCACTATAGCTGAAGACTATATCCTTTGAGTATCCTTTTATTTTTATACTATATAGGTTTTGATCATGTCAACAATAGCATGGAATGTAAGGGGGCTTAACTCTCTTTAAAGAAAATTAGACTTATCTAATTTGTTAACAATAAAACCTAGTATCATAGAGTTGGTTTACTAATGGGGATGAAGCAATCAAATCATTTAATGCTAAAATTTCTAGAAAAAGAAATAAAATGATATATAGAAATTTCTTGATGTTAAGGGAAATGTAATAAATGAAGCTTCTCATATTGAAATGGAAGCAATGAATTATTTTACAAATTTATATAATACTGATTCTTCCAAAGGTTGATACTAAATACTTGCTGCTCGTTAATAGTCAAGATATTTTACTTGCTCTTATTAGTTTGGAAGAAATCAAAATTATTATTTTTAATATAAAGATAGATAAAAGCCCTAGGCATGATGGCTTTGGTGCTAAATTTTATAAAACGCGTTAGGAGGAAATTAATAAAGGTTTTTTAAAGCAATCAAACAATTTTTTGGGACTGTGAAAATTTTGAATAATCTAAACCATACTTTATAACATTAATGCCAAAAGTTAAGATCCCTAATGGTTTAGAAGATTATACACCTATAGCCTACTGCAACTTTGTCTATAAAATTATTTCAGATATACTGTAATAGAATAAAATCCTTTTGAAATATTTAATCTATGAGAATCAATGTACTTTTTACCTGGTAGGCTTATAGCAGAAAATACATTACTTTCATATGGGTTGATCAGAAACTTTATTAATAAAAATCGAAATCTCATGTGTATTAAAATAGATCTACGTAAAACTTTTGATAAAATTAATAGGCAGTTTATAATTCATATGATGAAACAGATGGGTTTCCATGAAAAATTCCGTGCTTTTATAAAAAATGTGTAAATAATGTTACATATTCACTACTTGTAAATGGTTCTTCCAAAGGTTTTATGTATTGAAAACTTTGCTTTGTGGAAGCTTTTCCCAATAGATCTTTTATCATCCAAATCAAAAAGAGATAAAATCAGATAGATAATAAACAGACATGAAATCAAAAAAAAAAAAACATTACACAAGAGATTCCACCCAACCATCCTCTTTATTGATTCACCAAGATTTGTTTACAATTAATCGAACGAAATAAAAGTAAACAAATTAAAATTGAACCAATAACCAGATTGAGATAGGGAGTCTTGATCTCTATAGCTAAACTTGTTGGAGGAGAAGAACAAAGATTGAAGAAGAGAGAATTAGCAAATAGATTTCCACTCATTTTACGCTCTCTATTCTAGGATTTAGTTATAACATCAATTATTTAATGCCTAAGTTAATATTAGATGGAAAAAAAATAAATCGATTAGCTAATTAAAGAGAGAAATAAACATAACCAAATATGCCCATTAATTCGGAGAAACAAAATTTTCTCTTTCTTCCTTTTTGCATATTTGTTTCCTTCTAGTTGTGATTTTGTATCACCAAAATTTAACATCCACCTTGTTGCAAAATCACATATCTCCCACATATCAAGCATGCCATCTATAGATTTATCACAACTCTTTATATCTCAATCATACCAAATTAAGAACCTCTAGCACCGCCTACAAGTGATGCATCTCCCACCATGAGGTGCACCACACCAATTGGTTTCAAAAGTTTGGAATACCACAAAGTCCTCCATACAGTCTTTTTGGATTTTCCTACTCAACACCCGTCTACCACTTGATTTGAGCTCATTATATGATCACTATCGTTCCCTCAAGCATCATCAACATGAAGACCCTTATCTAAAATATAATCCTCAACACGATGATCATAAGCAGTGAACACATTAACCTCTTGACCTGACTATAGCCTAGGCTCTCCAACTGTCGCTCGCTTCCTATAGTCGACTACATGACCAACTAAACTATAAAGGTTTTATTCTTTCAATTCTCCTCTCATCTCTACAAGACCACCCTTCTTCACTCTCAAAACTCTACCTTGAGTCTCATAATTGCAACCACGACGATCCGACTGACCGAGAGAAATAAGATTATGCAAACAAGTAGGTACATGTCTCACTCTAGAGACTTCTCTCACCACACCATCATGCATACGAAATCAGATAGATCTAATACCACAAATCGATAGCTCTTCTCCATTGGCTATCATAATTATGCCGACACTCTTCTCAATGAGAGAAATAATTCACATCTCTACAAATGTGTAATCTGGCTTCCGAATCTGTCTTCCAAGGCTTCTCTTCACTAACAAAGACATCACAAGAAGTATCACTGTCGCCATCTTCAACTTTGCCCACCCCTGTATCACTAGCACTGTCACTATGCATATCCTTTTTTTGATCCCTTTTATACGCTTCACAACTATTGCGCATATGACCCTTTCTATCACAATAATAACAAATGATACTTTTAACATACCTTTACCATTAGTGACTTTCCTCTTTGGACTTGTATCCTTCTTCAAGTCCTTTGCTACAATAGTCTCATCTTGAACTAATTTCATACATGACCCTTTTATTCTAAGCTCCTCATTCAAAAGACTACTTCAAATAGTTTCCAGTGAGATAGTTCCTTAGCATTGGAACTACATAATGAAACAACAATGTTTCCCAACTTTCCAAAAGCGAACTCATTAATAACAGAGCCTGTATCTCATCTTCAAATTTGACATTCATATTTACCAATTGATTTATTACATCTTGAAATTCATTCAAAGCTCTGCAGCAGACTTCTCCCTATCTAATATTAGTTGAACAAACTTTCGAACAAGAAAAGCCATATTTGAAGCAATCTTCGACTCATACAAAGATGCTAACTTGTCCCACAAAGTCTTTGCAGATTCAAGACTAGCCATATGATAGAAGACTGAATCATTAAGATATCGGTGAATTAATGCAATTGCCTTCTTATCTATCTTTTTTCATTTTCCCTCCTCTACATTAGAGGGCTTCTTCCCATTTCCATCAATCAAATCATAAAGATCGTTGAGGTACAAAAAATCTTCCAGCCTAGGCCTCCAAACACCCCAATTTTTTCCATCCAAAATAGACATCTTTGAAAAATAAATCATATCCGACATCTTAAAAAAATTTAAATCCAAAATTACTTTAAGCTTTGCAATGACTGTGCTCTAATACCAATCTATAGTGAAAACTTTACTTTGCGGTAGCTTTTCCCAATAGATCTTTTATCATCAGAATCATAAAGAGATAAATTTGGATAGAAAATAAACGAACATGGAATAAAAACAATAACACACAAGAGATTCCACCCAAACACCCTCTTTATTGTTTCATCAAAATTTGTTTACAATTAATCGAACAAAATAAAAGTAAAAAAACAAAAATTGAACCAATAACCAAATTAAGAAAGGGAATCTTGATCTCTATGGCTAGAATTATTGGAGGAGAAGAACAAAGATGGAAGAAGAGAGAATTCACAAATAGATTTCCACTCATTTTACACTCTCTTTTCTAGGTTCTACTTATAACATCAATTAATTAATGCCCAAGTTAATATTAGATCACAAAAAATAAACTGATTAGCTAATTAGAGAGAGAAATAAATATAATCAAATATGCCTATTAATTAGGAGAAGCAAATTTTTCTCCTTCTTCCTTTTTTTCTAGTTGTGAATTTATATCACCAAAATTTAACATTTTATGCATGTCAATAGGGGAATTAGATAAGGTGATCCAGTCTCTTTTTATCTATTCACTATTATTATGGATTTTTTTTCAATGCTAGTTGAAGTTGAGCAAATAAATGGAAATATTAAATGTAGATGTACAAAGTGCAAATGCTATTGTCAAAATATTTGAAAAGTTGAAGGAATATGCTGGGCTGCAAGTCAATAAATGTAAAAGCAAGGTATACTTCAACAAAGCATATGCAAGAAAGGAAACTTTTTTGAGCATAACAAAATTTAAAGAGGGAATTCTGCTAGTAAAATATATAGTGAAAAATCAGAGTTTTGGGCAATGGAAGTGAAGTACTAATCTACTCTGTTGACAATCTCAATAATTCCAATCCAGCAAAGATAATAAAAAGAAAATAAAAAAGCACAAATTATAGATAAAATACAGAAAGGAATGAACACACTGGTATAACAAGGTTCGGCTATGCCTACATCGTCGGACCCAACAACCTTTATTATTTCTTCACTTTAAGGGGGAGTACAATAAGTGAAAAGTATAAATAACTAAATAAATTTCACTCATCCTAAAATAGATAGGGAAATAGGGATCTTATTGAAGATATTTTGATGAAGAACTCTCTAGTCATCTTTATTTTAAAAAGACAAACAAATGTCTTCATATTTATAGGTGCGAGGATAATGATTATTTTGGTGATAAGGATTAAATCATTATGGATTTACTTGTCAACACAAATTTAGCATATTTGTATTTGTTTCCACGTATATCCTTATTTGATTGATTTCTCAAATCGATTAACATATCTTTTTAAATTAATTGATTATCTTTCCTTTTGTACTACCCATATTTGATTGATTGCGGTAATCAATTAATATCTTCTCCCTTTGAAAATTTGAAATAGATTTAAATAATCTAAATTCAACATATTTTAGGCTACCTTTGAGCACGAATCTAATAAATGACAGAGATTGCATAAGATATATGACATAATATAGATTTGGTTAGAAGGACGGTTTAGTAAATTATTGTCATTAGCTGCTGGACTGGAGCTAACACATACAGTCATCACTACAATGATTACGTATTGGATTCAATCTCCTAACATCCCAGCAAAAGCAATTCACAAAATAAAAAATGTGCGCAAATTTTATTCGGAGGGGAAAGCGTCACAAAATAGCAAGGGAAATAGTATACAAATCAAGAAAATCAGGCGTTTTGGGATTAAGAAATATTAATGATTTAAGAGAAGTATGTAATCTCAAATTATTTTGGAAATTCTTGTAGGGAAAATCACTGTAGCAAAATGGATGAAGGTAAAGTATCTCAAAAAAAAAAAATCCTGGACTATTAACATTGAAAATCATCATTCATTTAAATGGAAAAATATACTTTGCTGCAGAGAAACTTGCATAAAACTATTAGAAAGAAAATTCAAGGATGAAGCAAAAACCAATTTATGGTTTGCTCCATGGTTATATGGCAAATCATTGGTCAGTCTGTTAAGATGGAATAATATTTAAATGATTGGTGGTGCTAACGAAAAAGTACACAGCATTATTCAAAATCACTGTTGGAATGCATATAATCATCCAGCATCTTCAATTTTCAATGCAACAATTGGGAAAATCACAATAGGCCCAAATTTACAAAAAGCAATTGGGTTGGGAACTTTCTTTAGAAGTCGGATTTTCTTTCAAGAAAATATGGGAGTTTATTAAAGAAAATGAAATAGAAGTTGATTGGCACAATTTTATTTAGAATAAAACAAATTGTCAAAAAATGTCTCACTGTGCCTATTTATCTCTATTAAATAGACTACCAACAAGAGACAGATGCTACAAATGGAAAAAGAAAGGGAAAATCAGTTGTCGCTTTTGCAAAAATGAAGCTGAAAATATTTGGAATTCGTTCTTTTATTGTGTATATGCAAAACACATTTGGTTCATAGCCAAAACAAAACTAAAGTTCAACCAATATCAATCAGTGCAAAACATTGGAGAAAGTGTTCAATATAACCAACAAAACTTCAAGGAAAAATCAAAAGAATTCAGAAAAGCATGTATAATTTAATAGCAATGATTTTTCAAATTTGGAGAGAGAGAAATTTAAGATTGCATAAATACGGAGAAACAAATAGTACGCAACGATGGAAATTAATAGAATCAGGAAGCTAAATACTTCTTAGGAAATCAAGAAAACAATTCGAACTTGAAGGCATAACAAATCAAGAGATATAGAAAATGGATACTTATGAGCAAAGGATTGAAGCTTTCTTACAGAGAAGGAAATATATCATTGATATTCCCAAGGCAGTATGCCACTTCCGATATCAAATTCAATGAAGGAGAAATATGCATGTGGTTGAAGACTTCCCCAAACCAAAAACAATTTCTACACAAACACAAAAGTCAAAGCGTAAAGTTATAGTTTATCAAATAGAGGAGAAGAAGAACATTTACCCGACTTGGAGAAGCTCTACCGCGCTGGTTATTCTCACCAAATTTCGAATCAAATCGAGCATGATTCTATGAGAATTGGGCAGCTAATTAACAATCCGTTTGTTGATGGAGATTATTATAGAAGGAGCATCAGTTATAGAATATATCACCCATCTGTTTGGCAAAGTTGAGAATGCAGCTATTCACAATTTGCTACTCGATGGACAAATTTGAAACTTAAGAGTGCCGACATAATAGAGAAAAAACTAGAAATTTGGAAAGAATCAAGGAAGAAGGTGATGCCTGGATCTAGAAACCCCCATGAGAAGCTAAAGCTTACATATCAGAGCTAAAGAGAAAGAAAAATTCTCGGATCTTAAATCACCATTTTAGTCCTTTTTTGCTTTGTAGTAAAGCAGGAACAACGCGCTTAGGGTTTAAGAGCAATTGTATTATGTTGTTCATGAGCACTCAACCCGATTTATGGGTACCTATTTAATGTATAGGCCTTGAGCCATTTTATCTTTTTCGAAAAAAGTGGTTTATGCCTAGCTATACTCTAGAAGAGTATTCAAAGATTATATATAAATCCATCTAAGTAGTATACGTTAGTTACCCACTTCATGAATAATGAGTACGTTAAAGTAATTTAATTCTTTATTCATAAAATTTAAAGTAAGTTATAAACAAATAATGCACCCAAAGCTTTTCGTGCTCAAAGTATTTGAGACTTTATAATATAGTGTAAATTACCATTTGTTTGCGCCAAAATTGGTCACAAACCCTAAATATCGAGAAAGCACCAGTGTATGAAAACAGATCAGCAGTATATAATCACGGATCACCGATCTAAGTAATGTATAGAATAAAGATGAAGATTAACAAACTTAAAGTAGAAGAAATAGACAAAGACACAAGATTTATAGTGGTTCGGCTATCTCCGGCCCTATGCAGTTAATGCGCTCGATAGATTCAAAGCGGTGGAGGTGCAAAAAGTCATAGCGGGGATACATCGAGGATATAGCGGATGGCTCTAAAATAGCATATAAAACTCGTACTTAATGTTTTTATAAATATATAAATGGTAATTAAATGAAAAATTATCATTCAATTGAATTATAAATAATACATAAATAATTTTAAATAAAAACACGTGCGAATATACTTTAAATAAACGAAAAACTGTTATATAACATAATCGAATTCGGTAGAATATTAGAGTATTTTCATTTCTAAAAATATATCAAAAATTAAATCAAATAAATTAATTTCATAATTTTATAATGTATAAATGCAATTTTTCAATTCATTTTATTAAAAAAGATATAGCGGAAATAGCGGAAATAACGGGATATAGCGGAAATAGCGGGGATTAAAGCGGAAATACTATATTTTGGGGCTATATGGAAAAATCGTAGCGGTAGAAATCCGCTATGAGATATAGCGGGGTTGTAGCGGGGTAATAGCGGGGCATTAACTACACAGCTCCGGGCTACGTCCACTTCAAAAGGTAATCTTTTATTGACTTTGCTTGCTGGTTACAGTGGATTATAACAATAATTTTCGAGTACAACAGCGAAGTTTGAGTACAATGGTGAATTCGACAGAGTCTGGACGTAGCAGGATCAAAAAGTCCCTTTTCTGTAGGCTTTGGGATGCTATTTATAGGCGTAGACTACAAATATCTCGCTCAAATCTCGGAACCTCTTCTGACATGTGAGTGGCCCACGCGATCGATCCCTGGTGATTTCGACTCGATTCATGATTGATATGAGTGAATTTCGTATCGATCAAGATCTTGTCCAATCGAGCCGAGATCGATTATGAACATTCTTTAGGTTGTACGCATGCTTCTGTGAAAATTTGGTGGCATTTAGACTTGTAGATTGTGAGATATGATCGATGCAATTTAAGGTTTTGGTAGGCTGTGCAATTCGTATCGATCCCCATCGCATCGATGTGTTCGTACCCATCAGGGCACGTGTCTGTGAGTTTACGTGGCTCCATTTTCAAGGCTTAATCCATTTTCCATGCCGCACCGAATGCTTCCTCCTTCGAATCATGCATGTTTCTAGTTCGTATCCAAGCCTTGTGCTTTTTGGTCTCGCATCCATCAATTCGTGTCAGCTACTTCGTATCGATCGTGAGACCTGATCGATACGAACTTTCATCGAGTCGAACGGCCTCGAGTCGAGCAAAGCATCAGGTGTCTATCTTATTTGCATCGATCATATCAATACGAACATGTACATTGTACCCTTCTTCTTGACTGATACGAACGATGTGTTCGCATCTATGCCAATCGATACGAATGACGTGTTCGCGTCCATGCAATCAATAAAAACTTGTATTCGATTCGAATGAAAACATCTGAACATGTCCATCAATTATCTCCAGAAAATGAACTCCATTTGACTTGAAATTTGAAACATAGCCTTTTCTAGACTTGTTCATCGATCCCCATCGATCTCGTCTTGATTGGAGCTCGGCCAAATTTTGACGATATCGATCATAACCTTATTTCCAATTGATCTCCAATCCTGATATTCATCCTTTCCAGGCAATCTGCTGATATCCCGGCCTTAACCAAAAAGTGGGAAAACATTTGCCGGCCAAGACATGCCTTGTGGTAAGAAGATGTGTTTTGAAAAGCTCCGATTCTGACATCCGAAGTCCATATTCCATCCATAGCCATACCATCCAATTCATAATCCAATCCATTACCAAGCCGTCCTATCCAAGTGCCACACCCTTCACTGCTCCGAGTCGATGTCCGATTCCAAATCCAGGAATCAAATCCTTAGCCAATTCCATATCCATCTGAACCCGACAACCGAGCCCTAATCCATCCTTATCCAATAACCAAATCCTGGGCCTCTCCGGGTCGATATCCAAGTTCATAGCTATCTATAGCTGATATCTGAATTCATAACCTAACTGGGTCCTTGTCAAGTGCAATCCACACTCGACGGCCTATACTAAGAAATGCCTTGGTTACCGTGGCCCAATGTCCCTGAACGATGAGTAATGCCATGGCTTAAGCCTTAAGCCGAATCCTGCTCGCTCCGGACCCTTTCCGAGTATTTTCCATACCCGATGACCTGTAATAATAACTGATAATATAGGCCCTAGGTCCTAGGCCGAATCCTGGTCTCTCTGGACCCTTGCCGGGCATAGTCCATACTCGACGACCTGAATAAGTCGATTCATCATGCTCGGACGAAGCAACGTACCCCTTGCGAGACATAATCCATACCCGATGACCATTTACCAAAAACCAGACAAAAGTTCAATCGAAATCCAATCCAAAATCCAGATCAAATTAGAAAACCAAAAATCCATACCAGAAATCCAAACCAATATCCAAACCAGAAAATAATCATCCAAACAAAAGTATGAACCAGAAAATAAACGAAATTAGGAGTTCAAACCAAACTCTAGAACCAAACTTGAAAAAGCAAGTGTCCAAACCAAAGGAAAAAGAAAGAACAGATTTCACAAACCATAGCGTCGTGGTTTATCATAATCTCAGAGTATGCCTAGGAGCCATCTCGATCCTCGTACATGAGTAAGTGACTTGGCCATTTTCCTAGAGTTTTCTACTTATTCCATATCATCCCTGTCAGTTGATAACCAACCGACCATCATTCCTGGGCCTCGCGACATCATTGCTTGAGGTAGACGGTGGCTGCTCCTGTTCCACCGTGGCATTCAGAGCTCTGACATATTGTCGCAACTAACCACTCCTTATATACTCCTCGATTATATCCTTTACATGTCTACAGCTATTGTATCATGTCCATCCAAATCGTGAAAGAGACAGTGCCTTCCTGATGCCCTTTCATGTTTCGAGGGTTTTCTCCTTGCTGGCCTTTGATAGGGAAGGCGATCCCGAGTCTCCATGAATATTTGTTCTAACGTCTCGTTCAATCCTGTGTAAGTGGAAAATTTTGGCTCTCTCCGCCGCTTCTTAGCTTTTCTTGATTCCATCCAACTTTCTCTTTCCTTTATCTTTACCCAAGCTTCCGTCGAATGGTTCTCCATCCTCAGCCGCATTCACTTCCTTCAACTTCATATCTAAACATGCATCCTCCTGTCGAATGAATCTCTCAGCTTCATAAAAGAATTCTCCAAGATCCATTGGTGGGTCCCGTATCAATGACACTTTGAAATCCGAGCTATCCCTAACTATTGACACCGCTTCCATTAAACCATTGATGGATCCTGCCGATCAACTGAAGCAACCTCTGCGTTGAACCGAGTTAAGAAAGCTCTGAGCGATTCTTTTGTCCTTTTCTTCACCAATGTTAGCGTCATTACATTCTTCGATCCTTTGATATGAACCAAAAATTGCTTCAGAAATCTGTCCACCAATTCTGTCCATGTCCTGATAGATCCCTCTTTCAATTGTCGGAACCACGTAGCAGCTATATCCATCAAATAAAGAGGGAAACATCGGGCCATAACTTCCTCCGATGCCCCCAGCACCTCTATATGTCTAGTATACCTCATCAAGTGATCGGTAGGATTAGCCTTGCCATTATATACCTCCAGAGTAGGTAGCTTGAACTCTGGTGGATTCCAAGACATTCTGATGTTACGAGTAAACGGGCTCCAGTTTACTCCTTCCAGGTCTCTGTTTATTAAGCCTCCATGCATGGTTCACCTGATAATCTCAGCCAATCCAGCGTTGTCCAGCAAGGGTTGCCCCTCCAGTCCCTAAGGGAATTTTAGTACATAATGTTCATCATGTACTACTCCTACCAGCATCTTGTTGTGTGGTGTCACCTGGAATTCCTCCATGAATTGGTCCGTTGTTGCTGGGTGGTGTGCCCTCAAACTTGGATCCATCCAGATTAGCAGTTGTGTGCTGATTAGGAGTTGAGTCCTGTTGAGCCCTGTTGAGCTGCTCCGTCTGATTGCTTGTTGGGTCCATCTGTTCCAGCTTCATGGATCTGAACTCCAGCAACTCCAGCTGTCCCTGCCTATCCAAAATATTTGAGAAGGTTCTGCATCATTTCCTCCTGTCTTTTTACAAACTCTTCGTGTATAGCTCCCATCATCATCTCCATCTCGTCTCTGGTGATGAAGGCTGAAGTCTGATTAGCCCCTAAAGATGCTTCCTGGCTTCCTTCATGCCGACTTCTCTCTGCTCTTTGCCTCCTTGTTGATTGTTTTGTCATGGTTCCTTTTAGATCTGATCCCTTAGCCTTCCAAATCTGAACTCCAAATCCGGTATAGCGGGTGCTAGTCCTTCTTATGCGCCAAAATTGGTCACAAACCCCAAATATCAAGAAAACACTAGTGCATGAACACAGATCAACAGTACATAATCGTATATCATAGATCTAAGTAATGTAGAGAATAAAGATGAAGATTAACAAATTTAAAGCAGAAAGAAATAGACGGAGACACAAGATTTATAGTGGTTCAGCTATCTTCTGCTTACGTCCACTTCAAAAGGTAATCTTTTGTTGACTTTGCTTGCTGGTTACAGTGGACTACATCAGTAATTTTCGAGCACAATTGGGAAGTTTGAGTACAATGGTGAAATCGGTAGAGTCTGGACGTAGAAGGATCATAAAGTCCCTTTTTTGTACGCTTTGGGATGCTATTTATAGGCGTAGGCTTCAAATATCTTGCTCAGATCTCGGGAGACCTCTACTGGCACGTGAGTGGGCCCACATGATCGATACCAGGTGATTTCAACTCGATCTGTGATTGATAAGAAAGAATTTCTTATCGATCAAGATCTTGTCCAATCGAGCCGAGATCAATCTTGAACATTCTTTAGGTTGTACACAAGCTCCTGTAAAAACTTAGTGGTATTTGGACTTGTAGATTGTGAGATATAATCGATGCAATTTAAGTTTTTCGGTAGGCTACGCAATTCGTATCGATCCCCATCGCATCGCTCTGTTCGTATCCATGAGGGCGTGTGTCTATGAGTTGACATGGCTCCATTTTCAAGGCTTGATCCATTTTCCATGCAGCATTGAAAGCTTCCTCCTTCAAATCATGCATGTTTCTAGTTCGTATCCAAGCCTTGTGCTTTTTGGTCTCGCATCCTTCAATTCATGTCCGCTGCTTCGTATTGATCATGAGACCTGATCGATACGAACTTACATCACGTCGAACAGCCTCGAGTCGAACAAAGCATCAGGTGTCTATCTTATTCGCATCGATCATTTCTTGATCGATACGAACATGTACACTGTACCCTTCTTCTTGACTGATACAAACGATGTGTTTGCATCCATGCCGATCGATATTAACGACGTGTTCGCGTCCATGTCGATTGATATGAACTCATATTCGATTCGCAAGAAAGCATCTTGTGAACGTATCCATCAATTATCTCAAGCAAATGAACTTCGTTTGACTTGAAATTTGAAACATAGCCTTTTCTAGCCTTGCTTATCATTCCACATTAATTCCGTCTTGATTAGAGCTTGGCCAAATTTTGACGATATCGATCATAGCCTTGTTTCCAATCGATCTCCAATCCTGATATTCATCATTTCTAGCCAATCTATTGATATCCCTGCCTTGACCAAAAAGTAGAATAACATTTTCCCCCCAAAACATACCTTGTCGTAAGAAGGTGTGTTTTGATAAGCTCCTATTCCGACATTCAAAGTCCATATTCCGTCCAAAGACATACCATATGATTCATAATCCAATCCATTACTAAGCCATCTTATCCGAGTGCCACACCCTTTAGTCGATGTCCGATTCTAAATCCATTAACCAAAACCTTAGCCAATTCCATATCCGTCTGAACCCGACAATCGAGCCCTAATCCATCCTTATCTAATAACCAAATCCAGGATCTCTCCCGGTCGAATCCAAGTTCTTAGCCATCCATAGCCGATATCTAAATTCATAACGTCTTCGGGTCCTTGTCAAGTGCAAACCACACCCGACAACCTGTACTAAGAAATTCCTTGGTGACCGTGGTCCAGTGTCCCTGAACACTGAGTGATGCCATGGCTTTAATCTTAAGCCGAATCCTGGTCGCTATGGACCCTTGCTGAGTATTGTCCATACCCGATGACCTATAATAACAACCGATAATATAAGGCATAAGTCATAGGCCGAATCCTAGTCTCTTCGGACACTTGCTGAGCATAGTCCATACTTGATGACCTGAATAAGTCGATTCATCATGCTCGGACGAAGCAACTTACTCCTTGCCAGGCATAATCCATATCGATGAACATTTACTAAAAACCAGACAAAAGTTCAATCGAAATCCAATCCAAAATCCAGATCAAATCAGAAAGCCAAAAATCCATACCAAAAATCCAAATCAATATCCAAACCAGAAAACAATCATCCAAACAACAAAATCAGGAGTTCAAACCAAACTCCAAAACCGAACTCCACAACCAAACTAGAATATCGTATTGATGATCGATCTTCATCAAGATATAAATAAATGAAAGATTAAAATGATGTCAAAATATATATAACGAACCTTTAAATGCAATAAAACAATATATGTTAAAACTACATTAAAGTTTCATAAATATTTAACTCTATAGCAATGCGATTAATTTTTGCAACTTTTAA
The DNA here is from genome assembly GCA_030765085.1 of Allium cepa. Classification (NCBI taxonomy): domain Eukaryota; kingdom Viridiplantae; phylum Streptophyta; class Magnoliopsida; order Asparagales; family Amaryllidaceae; genus Allium; species Allium cepa. The sequence continues at coordinate 213,930,702 of CM060946.1, forward strand.
ATGTAGTTTAGGCTTTAAAAATGGTTTAAAATGCTTAAAACAGCATTAAACTACTTAAAACTACATATAAATTTATTTTAAAATCACATTCCATTATCATAAAAATCTAACCGCATACCAATTATGTAGTTACTTACTACATAATTCAATTACAGTGTTTATGTTCTAAAAATATTTAAAACTCTTATAAGTAAAATTGCAACATTTCATAACTAAATAATCTTAAATTTAGTTAGACATTAATTACTAATTCCCAAGTTAAAACTTTACTTCTTTTCCATAATAAAATTAATTTTGCAATAATAAAATGATTTTCAACTTTTATTTTCATGTATCAACATCATATATCATCAGGAAGCTTATAAAATTTATAAATCAATGTTGAAAATGATTCTTAAATTAGACTAACAGACATAAAGGTATTGCATTTGGAAGATTGAAACTAAATATGGTGGTGAGTGGTAGTATTGGTCGGTTGTGATGTTAGAGGAGTACTGACCTAATTTCTATTAATTAATGATTAAGGGGCCTTTCCATTTGAATTATTAAAAAGTGGCCTTAAGTCTATAACCACTCTACTTAAGGTTCCATTTGTTCAAATAAATATTATTATTTATTCGTATATAAGAAGTTCTTGTTTCTACTAAGAATTTGAACGTACGATGCTTATTTATAAAAAGTATAAACCACTATTATTGTTTTCCTGCCTTTTGGCAAGGCTGTGATACCAAAGAATTGACCAAAAATCGAAGGTAATTAGTCCTGACGATTAGTTATACACTGGTTCGCTATGGATACTGACAAGTTTAGTCCAAATCCGGATCGAGCTACATTTAACATGACACGATAAGCAAAGCTATGAAAGCCAACGTTCCAATTTTCGAGTCAATTGGAGTTTGCATGCTCAAGTTTGGAATCGATCAAAATCGAGTCGTTTCAAGTTGCTTTTAGTCTGCTCATAGTCATATTGACGGGGTTCTCAAATGACTTTCTTCGGGTCAAAAGAGTGTTCACTACGGGTCTTTGTGAAACAAGCTACTTCGAGTCATCATGGCACCTGCTTCGAGTCGCCAATAGGTTTGCTTTAGGTTTAGGAGATGATTGCTTCGAGTCAAAGCCATGGATCAATCAACAAACAATATTTCCACCAATCTCGTATCCATCATGTTCGTATCCATCACTAGCCTCACTTCATACCCATCAGGCACCAACCTCCTTCGTATCCATCAAGCAAAGACAGCTTGGTTCATATCGGTTTCCAACCATCCCTTCGCATCCATCCCCATCTCGTTCATATCCATCCCGCAAACAACGATTCATATCCAATCCATCCAAACCTCCTACTTCGTATCGATATGACGAAGATATATTTCGTATTGATCATTCACTTGATCGATACAAAGAAAAGAGCCATGCATCGATACAAATAGAAGGCTCAAGCTTCGATAGGAAGCTAAACAAAAAACATTGATGCAAAGGAATGGGATGCGGATCGATGCGAAAGGTTCGGCAACTGATCGATTGGAAAGCGAGGATACACGATTGATACGATGAACATAGCAACTAATCGATACGAATGGGGAAGCGATCAACGCGACATGAAGGATGGATTTATCCTAACTTATCGCTCCACTTCACCATCGTTTGATCAACATGAAGGAATTGATATGAATCGTATCGATACGAGTTCGGCAGCGTATCAACAAATCAAGCTTTCATCGATCATAACTCAAAATATACGAGTCCAAATGCTGACAAATTTTCATAGGAGCTTGTGTACAGCCTTAAAAATGTTCATGATCGATCTTGGATCGATTGGGAAAGATTTGGATCGATTTGAATCTATAATGGATCGAGTCAAAACTACCAAGGATCGATCACGAGGGCCCACTCATGTGATGGAAGGAGTCTTCCGAAGTTTGAGACAGATATTTCCATTCTGCACCTATAAATAGTATCCCAGGGTTTTCAGAAAAGGGGATCTTTAGTTCTTCTATGCCATTACTCTATAGAACTCCATTGTAACTTGATTATTATCATTTATACTCTTATAACCAGCGATTGATAATCAATAAAACAGCAACTCTTCAAAGTGAGCTTAGGCTACAACGCCGAACCACTATAAGTGTGTTTCTACTGATTTCCTTTTAAATTTTGAGTGTTTTTCAAATTTATATTCTCTACATACTCTCTGTGAACAATGATTCTAAACGGGTGTTTTCATCAACAATTGGGTGTTTGTGACCAATTTTGATGCAAACATTTTATTGCTTCCACTAAGAAGGAAGAATTCAGGGATTCTACAACTTGGACTTTGGATCTGAAGGCTTAAAGACTTGGATCTGGAAAGCTATGACGAAGCAATCAAGAAGGAGATAAAGAGCAGAGAGAAGTCAGCATGAAGGAAGCAAAGAAACATCCTCAAGAGCTAATCAAACTTTGGCATTCATCACCAGAGACGAGATGGAGATGATAATGGAAGCTATGCAGGAGGGAGTGATGAAAAGGCAAGAAGAGGTGATGCAAAACCTACTCCAGCAAATTGGACAAGCTAGAATGAAAATTCAATGGAACGCTACGACAGGAAGTGCTGGAGATAGTGGTTAGGAGCATGGAGCAATCAGAACACAGAACAGAGAAGGACCATTAGGAGCAGCCCCAGAGCTAGGGGAACGCACCTGGACCATGATGTTCCAATCCCTGGTAGAATACCAGGTAGAACTGTGCGACATGGAATTGATAGAGGAATGGGTGCATGCCTAGGAGAGCAGGTTCCAGAATTCCTTCATGAACTTGGGGGGCAGATCAGAGGCAATGGACAAAGACTATAACTTAGAGATAGTGATAAATTGACAGAGATGGTCGGACGAGCAATGAGAGGCAGATTAGTGAATAAAGATCAGGAAGATGTGAACAAGAGACCCTTTGCTCCTATAATGAGGCAGGCTAGGAATCCAACAGAATTCAAGTTACCAACACTGGAAAAGTATGATGGAAGGACCAATCCTGCCGTTCATCTGACGAGGTATATAAGGCACATGGAGGTGCTGGTGGCATCGGAGGAGGTCATAGCCCGGTGTCCCATTGTATTTGACGGATAGCAGCATTAGGTTCAGGCAATTGGAGAGCGGCTCCATTGAAACATGGACCGAGTTGACCAAAAAGTTCATGAGGCAGTTCAGAGTTCACATTTCAAGACCCAAGAATGTGATGGTTTTGATAACATTGAAGCAAAGAACTGGGTAATCGTTGAGGATTTTTCTGACACGATTCAATGCAGCGGCAGCATCGGTGAATCGACCTAATCCATCCATGGTTTTGATGGCAGCTGTATCTGACATAGCCGATGGCATAGAATTCAAGAACTCATTGACAAGGGATTCACCCATGGATCTAGGAGAGTCTTACCATGAGGCAAAAAGGTTTTTGCGACAAGAGCATGTAAATACCGAGAGAGAGGAAGGAGAGGGAGTTGATGGTTATGCAGTCAAAAGCGGTGACCCTCCCGAAAAGGATTTTGGCAAAGATAAAGAGAATCGAAAGCCCGATAATGGCGGTGATGAACCAAAGCGGCCACGAAAGGAACCGAGATTCACCTCTTACACGGAGTTGAATGATACTTTGGAACGAATTTACCAAGACATTAAGGGGCAGGTTCCCTACTGCAGGCCAATAAGGAGGGATTCGACCAACAATGAGAGGAAGTCAAATAAGTACTGCTTATTCCATGAACAAAGCGGCCATTGTACAAGTGATTGCAGGCACTTGGGGGATGAGATAGAAGGGCATATCCAAACTAGCATGCTATTACAATACGTGAGGAGGCAAGCAGCAATGGCGGAGTAAGAACGACCACCATCTGCATCAACTAGGGACGGCCCAGGATGAAGGCATCAACTTGTCATCAACTGATTAAAATTATGACGATAAGTTGCTAACTCCACACTAGTGCGGTTAAGTTGCTTACACATGTATAGGATTACGAATGGTCCTCAAGCATGCTCTAAGACGACTATCAACCGCATCAGTGTAGGTGTTTGCACTTTGACATCTCTATTTTGTTATTGTTTTCTATTTTATGCATCTGGACAAGACTTGGTTGGGCATTTTGATTATAAAACTCATTTTGAATGTAAATCTAGTATTCATAATTCCATAACGGTCAAGTCACTTACACATATACGGTATCGCGAACGGTCCTCGGGCATGCTCTAAGATGGCAATAAACCGCCATAACAAACAATTCGGAAACTCATTCGAACGTGAAATCTGACATTAATGATACTATGCCCCACCCCCCAAAATCACCTTGAACAACACCCGACCGCGAACGGTCACAATTTGCCTCGAACGGCACCCGACCGTTAACAGCCACAATTCACTTCGAACGGCACTTGACCATGAACGGTCGTAATTCGCCTCGAATGGCACCCAATCGCGAAAGGTCACAATTTGCCTCGAACGGTCACATACTATCCGAATGGTATACTATCTCGAATGGTCACCTACCACCCCCAATGACATACGATCTTGAACGGTCACCATTCACAGTTAGATAAAACTATCAATCTCTTTACAGGTCAATAATAGGATACGAACGTCCAGCTTATCGAACTATAAAACACACCTTCCTATCGCAAGGCATGTTTTGGAGGGCAAGTGTTATCCTATCTTTTGGCAAGGCTGTGATACCAAAGAATTGACTGAAAATCGAGGGTAATCAGTCCTGAAGATTGGTTATACACTGTTTCGCTATGGATACTGACAAATTTTGTCCAAGTTTGGATCGAGGTACAGTTAACACGACACGACAAGCAAAGCTATAAAAGCCAACTTTTCAATTTTCAAGTCAATCAGAGTTCGCATGCTCAAGATAGGAATCGATGAAAATCGAGTCGTTTCAAGTTGCTTGGAGTCTACTCTGAGTCATATTCACATTTGCTTCAGGTATTCAGATGGCTTACTTTGGGTCAAAAGAGTGTTCTCTTCAGGTCTTTGAGTTACAAGCTACTTCGAGTCATCGCGGCACCTGCTTCGAGTCGCCAATAGGTTTTCTTTGGGTTAAGGAGATGAATGCTTTGAGCCAAAGCCATGGATCGATCAACAAACAATGTCTCCACCAATCTCATAACCATCATGTTCGTATCTATCACTAGCCTCACTTCATACCCATCAGGCACCAACCTCCTTCGTATCCATCAAACAAAGACATCCTAGTTCGTATCGGTCTCCAACTACATCCCTTCGCATCTATCCCCACCTCGTTCGTATCCATTCCACAAATACCGATTCATATCCAATCCATGAAAACCTCCCACTTCGTACCGATACAACGACGACATATTTCGTATCGATCATTCGCCTAAACGATCGAAGAAAATAGCCATGCATCGATACGAATAGAAGGCTCAAGCATCGGTACGAAACCAAACAAAAAACATCGATGCAAAGGAATGGATGCAGATTGATGCGAAAGGCTTGGCAACAGATCGAAACGAAAGCGAGGATACATGATCGATACAAAAAATGTAGCAACCAAACGATACGAATAAGGAAGCGATCATCGAAGCATGAAGGATGGATCTATCCTAACTTATCACTCCATGTCACCATCATTTGAACGACATGAAGGAATCGATACAAATCGTGTCGATAAGAGCTCTGTAGCATATCAACAAATCAAACTTGCATCGATCATAACTCAGAATATACGAGTCCAAATGCTAACAAGTTTTCATAGGAGCTTGTGTACAACCTCAAAATATTCATGATCGATCTTGGCTCGATTGGGCAAGATTTGGATCAATAAAAACCTCATCCATATCAATCATTGATTGAGTCAAAACGAACATGATCGATCACGTGGGCCCACCCATGTGACGGAAGGAGTCTTTCGAAGTTTGAGACAAATATTTCCAGTCTACACCTAAAAATAGTAGCCCAAGGTCTTTAGAAAAGGGGATCTTTGGTTCTTCTACACTGTTACTCTATAGAACTCCATTGTAACTTGATTATTATCATTTATACTCTTGTAACCCGCGAGTAATAATCAATAAAAATAGCAAATCTTCAAAGTGGATGTAGGCTACAACGCCAAATCATTATAAATCGTGTGTTTCTACCGCTTTCCTTTTAAATTTTGAGTGTTCTTCATATTTATATTTTCTACATACTTGCTATCTGTGAGCTCGGATTGTAAAAGGGTGCTTTCATCGACAATTGGTGTTTATGACTAATTTTGGTGCAAACAATCATATTACTTATTCAAGTTATCAATGCTTAACAAAAGTTACTTCTACTTAAAATCCAATTGTCAAAGAAATATAATTTTCAAAACCTTACCCAATCACTTTTCAAACATGAATTTTTTTATCAATAAGTTTAACTCTATTATCCTGCCTTTTTGCCCGGCTATACTCAAACTGACTTGATAAGTTAGCCTCAAGTGTCATCAAGATGGACAAGATAGATTAGCAATCATAAACCCCAAAGATTAAGCATAAATAATTATATGAAGCATCGGCGATACAAAAGCAGAAGATGAACTCATTAGAATGCTCAAAATACTAAAATACGGATAAGGTACGACCTATATTCTTCAATTATGGATTGTACCTTATCGATATCACTACTCAACGAAGCGGAAAGCGATTAATATCTCAAATCTACAAGTTGAATATACATGAAACTTTGGAAACATCAATATATTAAAGAGTGGAGCTCACCATATCGATTGCATGCCAAATGGAGACAAAAAATGATCATTGTCGATCGCTATTATAGGTGATGTGTGACCCGCGGTCGATAATGTGACTTCTTCTGGATATAGAGACTTCATTGCCTAAATTTCAGGAAGATATTTCGCCATCTTCCCCTATAAATACAGACTTGATTGTTCATTTTCAGTATCTTTACACTACTGTTTCCTTGGTACTCCATTTTAATTATGGATCATACTTGGTCCACCCCTCTGTATTCAGTAATTCATGTGATTAATAATGTTATTTCTCTGAAGTGCATATATGCTTTCAACACCGAACCATTATAAATCATTGTGTTCTTGTTATTTCTTATTTTGTGTTATTTAATTGCTTGTTTCCTCTGATTCGTTGGATTTTCTTCATTTATTTTTCTACATAATCTCTATTGGGGGTTTCTCTACCAATTTTTGGTGTTAAATTTGGTGCTTTCATTGAGAAAACAAATTCTCATCTCGATTGGATCTCACATCTACGTGTGGATTCACATATTCGTGAGATAGATCTAGCACTCTACCGACAAGCTTTCGTTTCAACTCAGATTTGAAGAAGAGATCTATAATGAAAACTATCAACGATGGTTAGAAACATTAGATATACCTCTCAAAACATAGAAGGAAACAAGAATTGCAGCATCCAACAAGGAGGCCAGAGCAATCTCCCAGTAGATGTTAATGCTATCAATACAGTTGATGTCCATAATCCAGCCGATACCATCACAAGAGTTGATTTCCAGAACCTGATGAGAGAGCTCATGGATAGTTGTTGACAGTTGAACCAGCAGATTCAAGCCAATATCGATCTAATGAATCAACTCAAGGATCAACAATACGAAAAAACTAGGAGGAGCCAACTCCCTGTTCTGCATCTGAGAGCTTAACTTCATCAGATGGCCATCATAGGCACAGACATCACAGAACAGATGCATATCATGTAGAAGCATCAAGACATTAACACACAATCGGACTTGATCCCTCTATAAGGATTGGGGCTGGTCCCTTCTTCAGGGGAGGAGCCTTATCTTTTTTTGATGGAACTCGAATTAGAGCCACCGCGGTTGATCTGGATGCTAGAATTTAAGTAAATGTAGGCCAGTTACTTCTACAAAATGACCACAATGCAAATGCACATCCATAGAATATTGAGCCAAGAAGGCATGGAATAGCCCATGGACATCAATTGGGCTATTCACATGAGGTGGAGCAGGACTAACGCTTGGCTCCAACTATCCAAATGCTAAACTGACAATTATGATCAGACAGCTAGTAAGGGAGAGCCATGGCTTGACTAAAGATGATTAAGGGATCTCGAGAAGCCATACCCCATTCATCTAAAACATCCTACTTGTGGAGTATCTAAGGAGGTTGAGCATGCCGTCGATACCTACCTACGAGGGAAAAAACCAACCCTAGGTAGCACATCATTAGATATGAATGGCTGATGGATTCTGCATGAGCTGATGATGCCATAAAATGCAGATGATTTCTTACTATACTCTCTTGCATAGTGACGATGTGGTTTATGAGATTACCCCCACGGTCAATCTCTAAATTTGATTATTCAGCAACAAAGTTTGTTGAGCAGTTCTGTATGCGTAAAACTTACCCTAAAGATGTAATATCCCTATTAAGCATGATCCAAGCTTCGAGAGAATCACTAAATGATTACTTTGAGAGATTTCATACTGCTATCATAGAAGTCAGTAATCCGAATGACCATTCGATACTGATGGTGGTAGCAAGAGGGATTGACCTAGAATCTGACTTTGGCGATTGGTTAACTGGTGAACTCCCAAAATGTTGGAGCATTTCTATGCAAAAGTAACATAATATTTGAGGAAAGGGGAAGCTAGACACTCTAGGAAGAAGGATGTTGTAGGATCGAGTGAAGAGGGAGTGTAGAGTAACATTATAGTGATACAATCTAAGGAGAGTTCGGAAAGGTTCAAGTAAATGTCCAAAATAAACCGAATCAGCAAAGAAAGACGATGATAGGAACCATGAATGAACAAGGGACCCTGGAAGAGAAAAGTCTAAGATTCCGACGTATGATACCTACACACCAATGAATACATCTACGGTGAATGTCTAATTGTCTACGTGCAATACCATGCAGTACAGGAAGCCACCTTCGAAAGAATTGATAGGGAAACAAAAGAAAACTGGAAAATATTGTCGGTTCCTTAAATGTTATGGTCACAGTGAATGTAGGCATCTCCAAGATGTTATCGAGAAACTAATTCAAGAAAGAAAACCACAATAGTTTGTTGAAGCCTCGCAAGCTGGCGGGCATGGGATATCTAATCCCAATCGAGGACAAGTGTCGCATAGGGCTGAGCAGCCTACACAGACTGGTGGAAGATTAGTTATCAATACAATAGCCAAAGGACCACACCCAGTGACAAAAGTTGGCACGAGATAGAGAGTTATGCTAGCGCAATCAAGCATGTGGATTTTGAGTGTAGTTCTAATATAGAAGACGAAGCTCTAGCTAAACAGCAGCGTACAATGGCAAACGACATTGTATTCATAAATAGAGATGCAGATTAGGTGGAGGCACCAACAATCGATCCATTGATCATTTCGGCCATAATCGGCCCCGACTTAGTGAGAATGGTTTTGATTGACAGTGGTAGCTCCGTGAATATTATCTTCAAAAGGCACACGACTGGATGAGAATGGAAACTAAAAATCTGAATCAATGTAAAGCCCGCATTATGGCTTAAACGGTGTTGCAGCGGAAGTGGTAGGCTATGTCGAGCTATAGGTTGAGTTAGGAGAATGTGACCATAGGAGCGTATAGATGCTGCCATTTGTTGTGCAGGATGTGGAATCTCTATGTAATGTTTTCCTTGGCCGACAGACCCTTGCAAAATTCCAAGCAACCGTTTCCCCTTAGTGACGTACCTTAAAATTCCCAACTGATAACGGTGTGGTATTTGTGCATGGGGATCAAGCGACCGAACATGCTTGCTATTTGGCTAAGTTGAGGGACGCTTAGCGAAAGGAGAAAGGTAAGGGTGTGGAAAAGCCTCTCCGCATCCAAGCCATCGAAGATTGACAACCAGCACCTGGGCCTTGGCTCGGGCGCCATAGTTGGTTCTATAAAGACATAGATCCGAGGAATAATAAGGAGGAACCCAAAGAGACCAAGGCTGCATCGGCTGAGCTGATGATCGAGATCATAGTCAGTCACGACCTGTCACGGGTCCTAAAGATCGGACCACAGCTCAGCCTCCCATTGATTAAATAACTTGCTGGTTTTCTCCTAGTGAATCTTGATGTGTTCGCTTGGACTCATTCTGATATATATGGGATCTCATCTGCTATTGCGAGCCATACAATAAATATCAACCCAAGGCATGTCCCGAAGAAATAAAAAAGGCATGACATGGATACAGAGAGATCTGCCACCCTTAAAGAGGAGGTGCATAGGCTCAAAATCAATGGGTTTATTTGCGATGCACTCTATCCTAAATGAGTATTTAATCGTGTGCTTGTGAGAAAGGAAAATGGAAAGTGGCGAATGTGCGTTGACTATTTGGAATTAAAGAAGGCGCGTCTGAAAGACAATTTTCCCATTCTAAGGATTGACCGGTGTAACGACCCAGAATTTTTAATAATTTGAATTTGAGTATTTAATTAATTTTAAATATTAATAAGTGGAATTTTTGGAGTCGAATAAATTTTATTTTGAATTTTGGATTTAATTTTGCAATTAAATCGATTTATTTAATAGTGAAATTCCAGAAATAATTAAATATTGGGTTAAATATAATGGGAAATGATTTGGAAAATTTTGTTTTATCATATTGAAGTTATAGAAATATTTTGGAACTTGTAAAATTGAATTTGGAGTTAATTTGTGAAAATTGAATATTTTAATATTTAATTATCGACTGTAAAATAGCCAATTTTTGAACAGTCTCAGAATTGAACGAAACGAGTTCCATTGGATCCGTAATAGTTAGTTATTATCGGATTTCAATTTTCGTAGCAATCGGAGTTGTCGTTTGACCGTGGCAGCTCGAAACGCATCGATATCGTTTTAATATTTATTTAGCGAGTTAAAATAGCCATTTTTCAAACGGTCTCGGATTTCGACGAAACCAGTTTCATCGGATCCGTAATGTGATATTATTGCAAGATTTCAAATTTCAAGTCGTTTGGATTTGCCGTTTGTCCGGTACAAGCCAAAACGCCTAGAAATCGTTTAAATCGGTTTAAGTTTAAATTGAGCGTTTATAGTCGTATCTCACACATACTTCCGAATTAGCTTACGAAACCTGTTCCATTGCGTCCGGAACGCGGAAAAACCTTAGAATCGCCTGTCGGAACGCGTCGTTTGGAGTTCGTTTGCAAAAGTGTTAAATTGGAGATTTTATTATTAAAATAATAATAATAGTTGTTTATAAATGCAATTTTCACCAAAACCCTAGCTCATCATGTTTATGGCCGGCCCTAATTATTCAAAGGCCAGAAATCACCCAACTTCCACCTCAAATCCACACCAATCCGTCGACATTTTCCACGAACTTTCTAAACGGAAATCGAAGAGCACGCTGTGAACTACAACTTCAACGGTCGAGATCGAAATTGGAGCAACGAGCAGTGGGCGAGGGGCCCGCGTTCTCTGGTGGCTGCGCACGCAACCCAAGGAGGGGGAGAGGGCCGAGCTCCACTCCAGGGCAGCCGAGCATGGCTCTCACGTAGGCGGAGGTGGTGGCGCTCCCTGATCGACGAATAGGCGAACGTTGTGGTCGGAAAATCAAGCCCTAGTTCAAGCTTGGTGGGTTCTTTGTGCGTTCACTACCTGGGATGATGAAACGCGAACGAACGGGAGAGAAGGTGGATGGGGCCCGCACGCGTGAAGATGGGTGAGGTGTTTTCTTTTAATTTTTAGTTTAAATTCAAAATTCAAATTCGTTCAATCTTTAAAACGTGATAACTTTTTGCTGCGAGGTCCAAATTGAACGAGATTTTTTGCGTTGGCTTCGTATCGCCGAGCTCTTCGCAATGCAACTGGTTTGGAGTCGATTGGAGCTCGTTTGAATTTCGGGTAAAATTAAACGTTCGTTTAATTTTATTCGAAACGAACGCGAAAACGGAAACAAAATCAAGGTGAGAACTCCTCACTCAATCGAAAGGTTTTGTTTAAAATTTTGAATAGTTAATATTGATTGTTGATTGCTGATTGATTGTGTTAGTAGATATAGTAGGATATATACTATATATAGCGATATATATATATTGGCATATGTATATATCGGATTTGATTTCCCGCCTCGTATAGCGGATGAGACCCTATTGCGCCGTTATTAAGCGGAATATTTATAAAATCCCATATACCGCGATATTCCACCTTGAAGTGGAATTGGTATTGTGCTAACGTCTGTGGATGCAGGGTAACAGGTTGGAGGGATCCAACTGGATTCCTCACATATTTATTTGTTTATGAATATTATGTTGATTGTTGATAATCACATTGATATATGATGTTATTCCCATGATTGACCATTCGATGTTGTTGCATCATCGGATTCAAATTTTTAAAAATTTAAAAAATACGGTTTTTGAATTTAAAAAGGGATTTAAAAGTGATTTCTCAAAGAATATGGTTTATTAAAAATTTTGAATTGATTAAATTTTAAAATAAATAGATGGATAAATCTTTATGTTTTAAAAATTTATATTTTTATAAAATATAACTTAAAAGAAATTTTTAACAATAATAGGTTTTTATAAAATAGTTAAATTTGGTTTTTGGGAAGTTATTATTATTAATGGTTTATATAAAGGATTTTATAAATGGATGTTTTTAAATAAAAATTATTGAAGTTATAGAATAAATTTATAAAGTGTTAAGTTGATGTATAACATGAATTTCACTAGGATTTATAGATTAATAAATGTGAAATTTATAAAACGAACGGTTATTGGAAAAATTTAAGTTTATAAGTTATTAACTTATAGAAATGGATTTGGGCATTAAAAAGGGGAATTTTATAGAAATTGTTAATAAATGAAGATTTCATTAGTCGAAATTATTATAAACCATAAAGAAATCTTGTAAGTGATAAGATTTTAAATTGGTGAAGTTCAAAGGAACGATTTGGTAAATAAATAATATTATAAGTATTTAACTTACAATATGGCTTTTGGGTATGAAATTGGGTTATGTAAATTGCATCGGATTAATAAAGGAATTTATAAAATTGGGGTTTATAATAGAAATGGAATTTATAAACTATGTTTATAAATTTGAAATCCATCGAATTTGATAAATTGAAATATGGGAATTTGTTAAGTGGGCTATATTCACTATTTTGAATATTGAATAGATTATTAAATAAAATGGGTCTGTTTTTGGGAAAGGAATGTTTTAAATGGAATTTAAAACGAATTAAAGGTGTTTTAAAATGTATTGAGTATTGAAAACATAGATTTCAACATTGATTGTTGAAATAGACGTTTTCGAGAAACAGAAGGGGATAATTTGTATAGTATTGGATTTATATATCTATTTTTAATTTCAAATCCATATACTAGTGTTTTTGGGTTGTCGTAACGATGTTTTACGCAACATTCGTTTTTAACCCAAATAAATGTGAATAAGGGAATGTTTTCTTAAAGAGAATGGAATAAATACTTAACTGTGATTTAAGTATATGGAATATTTTCAAATCGTTGAAAATAAATAAATTTGTGAATTACTTATTTTTAAAATAAGCATGGGAATGGTTTTCTAATATGAAATGGAACGGTTTTTGTGAATTCACCTTTAAGGTAATTGAAAGCAAATAACTTGAAATCGATTTGGGAATCGTATGCTGGTAGATGCTTGGAATTTAAATCCACCTTGGAATTTATGTATATGAAGGGAAATTTGTTTAAAAATAAATGTTGATTTATTTTTAAATTTGAAAATATAATTTACGAATTTGGAACGTAAGTTAAAATAAATCGGTAAAGATTTATTTGGTGGTTTGAAATTTGTTTCAAAAGGTATATATGGTTAAGGTGATTTGAAATTAGTTTTCAAATGGTTAAGGTGATTTGAAATTAGTTTTCAAATGGTTAAGGTGATTTGAAATTAGTTTTCAAATGGTTAAGGTGATTTGAAATTAGTTTTCAAATGGTTAAGGTGATTTGAAATTAGTTTTCAAATGGTTAAGGTGATTTGAAATTAGTTTTCAAATGGTTAAGGTGATTTGAAATTAGTTTTCAAATGGTTAAGGTGATTTGAAATTAGTTTTCAAATGGTTAAGGTGATTTGAAATTAGTTTTCAAATGGTTAAGGTGATTTGAAATTAGTTTGCAAATGGTTAATGTAATTTGAAAATTGGTTTTCAAATGGTAAAGGTAAATTGAAAATTGGTTTTTCAATTGGTTAAGTGTGGAAAATTTTATCGTGAAGTGGTTTTGGTAAAGCAAATAAATTGGGCAATTATTTGGAAATTGTATATATATATCTTGTAAAGATATTTTGGGACTTAATAATTTTGGAAAAATTATTTGGAATCTGATGATGTGGCGCATCTTTATTGATAGTTAAATAACCGACTATCAATATTTACCCTTGGATGGTATTGATTGTGTTTGTTTGGAATTGAATGCACACTTATTTTTAAAATAAGCGCTCGCTATTCGGTTTAGCCGGGAGAGGACCTTTGTGTCATATATCCCATTCCGAATATGCGATACGTCGTTTGGATTGCATTTGAAGACCGGTGTTGAAGACCGGGTATTTGTGAAAACGATAGGATGACCTATCGATTGTCTCCGCATCGTTAGCTACGATATGGAGATTTCCTTTGTGATGGGAAATTTTATCGGGATTGTGAATACCCGGATTGCAAGGGCTTCCTTGGAAGTGCCTTCGGTTCTGTTCGAACCCGGAACAGACTTGTATGGTTACGTGTCTGACATTACATTTTGAGAGATAGAGCAGATTTCTTTCAAATACATTTCTGTTGGTGGCGGAGAATTTATTCTCTTAGCTTAACACCCTTCTCTGAGACGTACGAGCTCAGAGGTTATGTAGTTGAAGGTTATCAGCGATATTTCCCAATCTGGTAATGTGGCATGCTGAGTGCTGCTGTGTGATGATCTTTGGTTGGTCATTTGTGATATGATCATTTATTTGATCATTTATCTTTGTGATTATTGCTTTGGTCATCTGTGGACCCAAAGCATGGCTTTGTTGTACAAAGCGTAGCTTTGTGGACGAGACTTCGTCAGGACCTCACTCCCCGGAAATGGTCGAAACAGGAATATGCGGCAAGGTTATGAGGGTCGCGCCCTTTAGGGTATGTCATTTCCTTCTGGAAAAGGGTGGTATCATGGTATGGAGCCCAGATATTTACTCATGTGGAAACACTATATATATATTTCTGTGTGGTGTTGTTGGTATCGAGCGCTCGGATAAAGGTCCCAAAGGACCGGGGGATGACATATTCGTGTAGTAGTTACCTAGTTACAGAGGTAACCCGGCCTTGTGTTGGCAGAGATCTAACCGTAACGTTAGTTCTCGGGACGTCCCGCCAGAGGCGATCCCATGTGGCAGTAGGAAGTTCCTTAGCCTGACCATTTGTTGGAAATCCATTCATCCAATACGCGCCCTGTACGGTTTTAGTTGTAGAACCTGCCATTTAACATGGCAGCTATAGTAGGCATAGTATCATGGTACCTATGCTGGCTAGGATTTATATTATACTTTCGAAATATTTTCCACTATGCACTAGTAATAATATCAAAGAATTTTTCTCGTAGTAAGCATGTTTGACTATCATAAGGAGAAATCTCCCCCATGTGTGCGTTTGCATTGTGTGTGTGCCGGGAGGCCTTATGGTAGTTTCATTTTCCAAAAAGCATTGCGGATTTCAAAATTTAAACTTTCTTGTTGCGTGTTTAAAGATAAACTGTTTTGAGTTCTCACACCAGTCACATGACTGACCTGGAGTTTATTGTTCCTTTCCTAAACTCTGGGTGCCCACTATTTTCCACACGGGCAGTCTAGAGTTAGGTTATCAGGTTATTCTGGATTCGGGAGTTGCTGTGCAGATGTTGGAGGCGAGCTTGGATAGCGTAGTCTATTATCTATTGTATATAGTATTCTTTCCGCTGTTTTATTGTTGTACACTCTGATGATATGATGTATTGTGATGTATGTATAAAATGTATAGTTCTTTTGTTTTAATGAATATTCATTTATCTATTATATGTTGTTCCGCTGCGACTGTGAGATTCTGTTATTGTTTCTCGTTCTGTTACTTGATTTTCTGTTTTCTCTTCTCTTTCTTTTCTTTCTTCTTCTACCTCTTTCTTCTTCTAAAACCCTAACGGTTCGGTTTTTCGGCAACGAAAAATCGCGATCGTTACAACCGGCTAGTGGACTCAACCATAGGACATGAGATGCTATCTTTTATGGATATGTACTCTGGATATAATCTAATGCCAATGCATGTCCCCGACCAGGAGCACACTAGATTTATTATTGATATGGGATTGTATTGCTGTGTTGTAATGCCATTTGGTTTGAAGAATGCTGGAGCAATTTCTCAGTGCCTGGTCAACTGACTATTTAAAGATCAGATTGGAAAGACGATGGAGGTATACATAGATGATATGCTCGTGAAGTTAAGACAATCAAGCTAACACATTAAAGACTTTGCATAAATGTTCGATATCCTCCGATATTACAAAATGAAGATCAATCCCCTAAAATATTTGTTGCATCAAGAAAAATCTTCGGTTTCATTATCAATGCTCGAGGAATCGAAGCAAACCTTGAGAAGATTCGAGCAATTCGCAACATCCAAGCACCAAAGACTATCAAATAAGTACAGAGCCTAAATGGAAAGGTTGCCGCCCTAAGCCGGTTTATTTCTAAAGCCATTGATAAATGCATTCCTTTCTTTAACTTGATTAGAAGAGGGAAAAGGAACTTTGAGTGCACATAGAAGTGTGGAGATGCATTCCAAGCTTTGTTGAAACATTTAGAGAGACCTCCCATCTTGTCAAAGTTCGTGGATCACGAAGACTTGTATATCAACTTGGTCGTGTTGATACACTCTATAAGTGTTGCATTGCTTTGCAAGGAGAATCGAATCCAAAGACTGGTTTATTATGTTAGCAAGCGATTAACATGAGCAGAAAGGAACTATTCGAAGATAGAGGAATTAGCGTACTACTTATCGATTGCTTCACGAAAGCTCCGCCCCTGTTTTCGAGCTTATCCCATCAACATTTACATTGATTAACGGTTACGATAGGTCTTATAATAACCTGAGACGTCTGGAAGGTTACTAAAGTGCAACATCGAACCGAGCCAATTCGACATCACTTGTCTCCCTCGGAGAGCCATTCAGAGATAGGCTTTGGAAGACTTTATAGCAGAATTCACTGCACATGATGATCTCCCAAAGAGCAGTGGAGCCCCTACTATTCGATGGAAAATGTATACGGATGAAGCGTACGATGATCATTTTTCTGGAGCCGAAGTCTTGCTACTAACTCCAAAAGATCGATCAATTTCATATGCTTTGAAGCTTGACTTACTTGCAATGAATAATGAAGCCAAATATGAAGCTCTGATTGCTAAATTCAAACTTTCTCGAGAACTGGTAATAACATATCCTGATATTTTTTATGATTCTTGGTTGGTGGTATACCAAGTTAGGGGATATTATTAGGCTAAAGGACAATGACTCACTCTGTACCTTATTCGAGTCCAAGAGCCATTGACTGACTTTGAGTATTATGACATCACGCACATTCCTCGAAATCAAAATAAAGAGGCCGACTCATTGGCAAAGTTTACTATCACCGAAGATGCACAACAAATAGACTTGGTTCTAGTCACGGTACTAGATAACCCGAGCATAAACCAGATGGAAATAAACTGGTTACTAGAGATGAAGCTTGAGAAGGAGTCGTGGATGACTCCAATTAAAGATTATTTGCTACGAGGATTTTTCCTGAATGGAGGAATGGAAGACAATAAATCTTCTACAAAGCTTCACGATATATCATTAAGGAAGGGTCATTTATAGAAAAGGTAATCCATTCCTCTGCTTCAGTGCATCGCTCATGAAGAAATAAAATGAGTCCTAAGGGAAGTTTATGAAGGGGATTGTGGCGATCACACTAGGGGGAAAATCCTAGCAAAGAAAATACTTTGTTATGGGTATTGCTGGCCAACTGTCAACCGAGATGCTGCTGATTACGCTAAGCGATGCGGAAAATGCCAAATGTATGCAAAAGTTTTGAGAGCTCCACCATCAAAAATTACACAAATGGCCAACTGTTGTCTTTTCCATATGGGACATAAATATCATCGATCCTTACCAATCTCTAAAGGTGGTGTGAATATGCCATCGTAGTAGCTAATTACTTCACTAAATTGGCCAATTTCTCACCCTTAAGCAAATGGACATGTTTAAGCCGTGAATAAAATCATGAAGTCCATTCTAAAGAAATGTTTGGAAAAGACTAAAGGCAAGAGGGTGGATGAACTCCTAACAGCATTATGGGCTTATAGAACTGCACACAAGTCCGCGACTGGCTATACTCCATTCGCTCTTGCTTACGGCTCTGAAGCTGTCATTCCTGTTGAACCTGAAGTCCCTTCTCATCAAGTGACCTAATATGACCACAAAAGGAATAGAGATCTCCTCTTAGAATCTTTAGACTTGGTAGATAAGAAGTGCGAAGAAGCTGATTTGGAGGCAGTTGCACATCGACATCGAGTCGCCGAATACTATAACACTAAAGTCCGACCTAGAACCTTTGAAATTAGCGATCTCATCTTGAAACGGGTTTTTCCTATCCCATTACACACAAATCCTACTTGGGAAGGACTCTACGTCATTGAACAGAGGCTTAGAGAAGGAACTTTCAAACTAGCAACTATAAATGGTGTCACGCTCCTAAGGGTATGGAATAACGAGCATTTACAATGGTATTTCACATAGTTTATTTTTTTTTCATTTAGTTGTATTCAATTTCCGAGTTTGCTTTAGCATTTGATTTTCCAGATATGTAATAACACAAATTATTTCATTTCTTTCCATTTGGCAGATAAAGTTTGAAATTTCCTTCATATCTATGATTGATGTAGCATTACATATTCGATACGATCCCGGACTAACTAATATTGACATGTCCAAGCAGGTTCCTAGAGTTTAGAGCTAATCGATTACATAAATTAGTGATTGAACTAAATAAAATGAATGTGGCCCGATAGTTCATTCGATGATGCTCGCTTACAACCTAATGGACAGAGTACCTAATGAGAAATGGATGTGACTTGACTATCGAATAATCAAATTAATCCCACTAAGCGATGGGACAGACATGAATCAAAAGCGATCAAGACATGACTGATTGCTCACTAAGTCAAACCTCAGATTTTGGGACAAATCAATTAGTAAAGAAAAGTACGGTCCGACTTTTTTTTTGAAATAACTCCAAGTCCTTAGATTGTGGACTATAGTATAAACACAAATTGGGTGCGATTCGATCATCCGCCAACTAACTCTTATCCCCATAATGTGGATATGAGTATAAACAAATAGATGAGTGCGGTCCGATCACTCACTACTCCATGAACTCCTATTTGAAACCGACATGAGGAGTATACATTCGCTAAAGATGGAATTCGACCGTCCACTATCTAACTCCTTTAACCAAAGAACTAGGGTAGGAGCATAATCACTTAAACCGCTGAATCTGACAGCATAACACTAGGGCATGAGCCAAATGTCTAGTACGACTTGAGGTCACGACTATATGGAGGCCTTGGGATAAAATTAAAAGATCATCTTTTAAATCAATGAGCGACGAATTACAAGTACATTAAATGGAAAATGTAATAGCTCAAATGCTTAAGAAAATTCACATAAAAGTTCAATAAAAGTAAAAGAACTTTATTTACATATGCTTGTAAAGCCGTACAAGTATTCACAGCAAAAGAATCAAAAAATGAGGGCTGATCCCATACAAATTCGGCCAACAAAACCCAAAAGACTTGGTAGCATGAGTACATGCAAAGAATCACTTCCTCCTCGACTTCCTCTTCTTCTTCCTGGAATCGGGAGAGATTTCACTCGAACTTTCCCACTCCTCTTCTTTCCTCTCTTCCTACTTCATTGGCCTTTCACCGGAGTAGTCTGGGTTGACCCAATAGGTGCATCTTGAGTAGGTTCTGGTTGAGGAGCGAAATTAAAGTTTCTCCAGGCAAAACGATAGAGATGGGAAGGGAATGAGCTCCATTTTCTCCTACTTGATTGTCGTCTCAAGGGAAATGTACGCCCTAAGTTTCTATTACATTTCTTGCATAGTGGGGCCTAACGAAGATTAGAAAGCTCCAATAATCGCAACGTCATCATCAACATGAATCTCTTGACGTGGATCACTTTCTCCCTTCGATAAAGCGCCCACCAAGTGCCCATCGATCAGAAAAGCTTCTTCTTCTAGGATATCTTAGGTTGTTGATGAAGCCATGACAGTAACGAACACCATCAAAGGCCCTTGAGGTCCTAGTTGAGATTCTTGAGGAAGAGGTGGGACTGCAATCGGCAGACCTAAAGATGAGGAAACGTAACTAAAGAGATTGGATGTATCGACCGAGGACACTTTTGCATTCTAAAGGTTGGGTGAGATTAATGAAATACCTTCTCCAGATTGGTCCCCCACATGAGCCAGTGTGCCATTGGAACCTATTTCCATAATTGAGGAGAGTCCACTAGATGTGTTAGTATGTCGCTTCTTCGGATTGTAACCAGGCTCGATAAAAAAATACACAATGGTGCTGGGAATAGCTTAGGTTATAGGATTTTGGTCATCTACAACATTGTGTGACATGGATCCAGAACCTTCACCAGCTTAATGTTGAGAGGCTGTGGCATGCTCTTCTTGGAGTATAAGCTAGGTGTCATTTAGAACCTTGGATTAGTCACCCAATAGAATTTCGCCTTCCAGCCTCATCAGAACTATTTCTTCAATGCCGAGAGCCTTTTTCTCCTCTTGAACAAGATGCTCGCAAGTACTTGCAGGAGGGTAAGAGTAGTTACCTCAGAGCCATTCCAAGTTTCTGTGCTTTAGGACATTAACGTTGCAAAGAATAAGTAGTGGATCTAGTTTTTCCATAACCTCCTCCTTGGATTTTTCTTTCATGGCCTCCACTTCTCATTTAACGAGGGCATCAATGTCTTTGTCCTTTTCAACAGCCATGTCCCTTTTAAGCCTAACGGTAACCAATCCATCATAGGTATCCTGGTCGATTTTCAATGCTTCCTCTTTATCTTTGGACTCGCACTTAAACTTAGTTTTGTATTTAGTCGTGCTTCTCTAAGACGCATCTCTTTCTAATACCAATTTATGGTTCCGATAATGAAGTGCGTCAACCTCGGCCAAGTGTCTAGTTTTATCATCCTTAGGTGCCTTGATTGTCGTTTATGCTTTTTGCTCGGCTTATGCCTGTGAGCTCCTTGAAGATTCTAACTCACTGTTTAAAGATTCGATGATCCACTTGTCCCAAGCTTCTTGACATTTCAATTTCTTAATTTGTTCCATTCTGTAACACCCCTAATTTTAATAACATTATTCAGGATAATTAATAGATAAATTAAATAGAATAATGTAAATGTTACGTGATAAGGGGATTGATATTTGAATAAAAATTTATTGGCCATGCTTATTAATTTAAATGGATTTAAGAATGGTTTATAGGATAATTAAAATACACATAGGTATATTAGGTATTTGCAATACATAATCTTTACTCACTCTATATATATATATATATATATATATTTATATATATATATATATATATATATTTACCTCTTAATCCATTAAAATTCATATCTCATTTTCACAAAAATAAATGTAAGTTGAAGAGGATAAGGCTGGCCATTATTAGAGAGGAAAAAGAAAGGAAGTTCAAAGAAAAGAAAAAGAATTAAGGAAGGGTAATAATCCGAAATCCAAAACTAATCTCCTTACCATAAATCAAGGTGAATAATTATTTCCATCTCTAATTTCTCAATATATGTTTTAGAATAAAGTTTAATTTGGATTCTGTGATGTTTGATGATGATATGTTTGAATTAAGATTTGTTCAAATTCAAACAAGATTGTTTAAATAAAGATTTATATGGTTTTAGGCCAAAACCAAGTGATACTGCTGTTTAAATGCAATGAATTTTTTTATGGTATATATAACATGATTTTGGAGTTGGGCTTCAAATTTGATAATTTTCCAAGCCATGGAAAGTTTATTATGAATTTTCATATTAAAATATGATTAATTGGGTTTAAGAATTTATTTCAGAAATTATATCAAGAATTCAAATTTGAAATTTTGATATGTTAGATAACATGATCAAAGCGAATTTCTGTAATTTATAGGGATTTTTCTTAAGTAATTTACAATATAAAATAAATTATTTTAAGAGAATGATCAATATGATTTACAAATAAATTAAGAGGAAGGAACTATTTTCAAAAAGCTAATATCGATGTTTATCCAAAAATAAAAGGTGGTTGGTTTTGTGAAGCATGGAAAAAGTTGAGGCAACCAATTATATGCTTAAATGTAGGCAAGTTAGTTAATATAAATTTGAAATTTAACCTAGAAAGTCAGGTTTCGTCTTTATTAGAGATACCTTTCGGCTCATAGTTTTCGCCTTCGACTAAGTCGAAGCCCCATTTAGCTAAAACCAATACATAGAGTATCATCTATATGGTACATAGTGGATTGGAGAAAGACGGAAGGTATGGTGTCGAAAGCTTGGCTTCCGATTGTGTCGATACCTGTGCGTGTTCTAAAATATTAAGCAATTGTCTTAGTTTTACTAAAGCTTCCAGCATAGTCAAAACGTATGGTTTTGAAAGGAGTTTTATAATAGCTTTCAAAGGGTTTGGCATGTATGTTTTTAAAGAAGAAGGGGTTTTAAAAGAGTTCCTTAAATTATAAATGAATGCTTTTAAAAGAAAGGGTTCCGACACAGTCAAAACCCTACTGCCGATTCTTTACCTTTCGAGTGTATTAATGTTGTCGTATAAAGCTATATTATGCCGCTTCCTAAATGCTTTCGAAAGGGTTATGGGTTTCGAACGAAATGGCTTTGGAAGGGGTGTCGAAGCTATCCTTCTGTATTTTTAATATATGCTTTCGATTCTTTCGAAAAGGATGGTTTCGACACCATCATAAATTCCCCAACATTTTTATATAGTAAAGAATGGTTACGAAAGATTTACTTTCATTTATGTTTACTTTGATCTAAATGATTGTTTTAAAAGGTAAACCCAATGATGTCGAAAGGGGAATTTCAATAGTTTAGGAAGAGATACTTCTAATGGTTTTGAAGCTGTGATTCTAATAATTAATAAGCAACACTTTATTATATTCGAAAGGTTTGAAAAGATGGATTTTAAAATGTTTTAAAAGACAACGGTCTAATGTTTTGAAAGGAGATATATGCTTTCGATGGAGGCTATCCAGTGAGGTCGAAAGTAAGGTTTAGAAGATTTTGAAAGTATAGTTTTCAAAACAAATAACCCAATCTCATCAAAAAACAAAACCATGGCATATTAATGGACAAAGTATTTTGAAATGGAATTTATGAAGAAGTCTTAATGGGTAAAAAGAATAAACCAAGTTATATTATTACTTCTCCATATATGTATATATTCACATTGTAATGAACCCAAACAGTACTTTGGGAAAGATAAAATAACCGATTAGGTTGACCCAGTAGTGAATATAAATTAAAGATATTGGCAGGGGCCAATAGTTTAATAGTAAGCCCATGAAAACTATGTAAGGAAAATGATATCGGCAAGGGCCAATAGGTTCATAGTTAGCCCATGAAAATTATGTATAATTGAAGATGTCAGTTAGTCAGATTTATAGTAAGCCCTTGAAAACTATATCCGGATAAGAAAATGAAATATTGACTGATATTCAATTGGTTCCTAGTTAGCCTATGAAAACTAGGGTAAAAGAAAGTATTGACAGTTAGTCAATAGGTTCCTAGTCAGCCCATAAAAATTAGGATAAAAGAAATGATATTAGAGTTACCAGTAGGTTCATAGTGATCCCATAAAAACTGGAAAAGTGGATAGAAAGTCCTTAAATGTTTTACCGGTTATTAGTTAGCCCATGTAAACTATTAGGTTAATAGTAATTCTAGAAACTATAACCATGACAAATAGTTAAAATGAAAGGGGATGTGCAATCAAGAATTGATTTAATTATTTTGCATATCATCACATAATAATGTTTTAAATTGATTTAACCATTGTGGATGTAGGAGCACAGAAAATGATTTATAAAGCTTTTTACGATACTAGTGAGGGGAAACCCCTTCCTCTAAGCAGCGTGGTCTCACTAGATATCTAAATAATTTGAGATGGTAGATTATTATTCATACCAGGCTTTATGTCTGACTTGAAGTTTATGTTTTTCCCTTAAACTCTTGGGGTACTCAATTGGTTTTGAGTAACCAGAGATTTGAGGTTTTCAAGTACCTCTTAAGATGAGTAAGTTTGGAAAGTCATGGAGGAGGCATGTAGTTACTTGAGTTCTCTCTTTTATGATTCTGTTGTGTTGTTTTGTTAAGGAAAAGTTGTTTATTGTCTATTATATACTTTGATCACCAAGCGGCATCTTTATATGTCGCACTTGGAGTATATTATAATAATTACATTTTTTTGAATGTGGTTAACGCTGTGGGATTATGTAAAGAATGATGAAATGGGTTTTTGGAATGGAATGTGAAAGTTGTTTGAAAATTATAAACTTTTCCCATATCCATGTGTTCCTGGTATATCAATTTATCTAAGATCAACTTTTTTGGTCGCCAAGGATTAATAGCTATGGATGGTTGCAATATCCGTAGCCGTTAGTTTTAGACCTCCAAATGGGGGATGCTACAAGTTGTATCAGAGCATAGGTTTATGAAAACTTAAGAAATTTAAATCTAAAAAGATTTCCAAAACATAATCCAATGAATTAGAAATATGATTGGGGTTTGGGTTAACATGATTGTAATGTACTTGTATTTGATATATATAGGTATATATAAGTATGTAATTCTCCTTTCTCTTAGACCGTACTTATATATCTTACTAAGGCTCGTATATAGATTTACGAGAAAAAAGACATGGAAGCAAGAAACAGAAGAGGAAATCTAGGTATAGGACGCACTACAACTAATGGAAATGCTCGACCTAATACCTATAGGAACCAAGGTCGACAGGCTAACGCTAATCAAAATGCGAAAGCCAATGTAGCTGTTGGAAATCCGCAAGTAGATGCAGGGATGATGTATCAGTTCCTTGCAAATTTGATGCAAGTAGGAGCTGTTGGAGTGGCTAGGAATATTGGAGGAGAAAATCCCGTGGTTTCCGTTGGGAATAATTATGCCAAGTTGAATAGAGATTACACCAGTTTGTGTGGAAAGCCGTTTATGGGAACAAGAGATGCAATAGAAGTGGAGAATTGGTTGTTACACTATGAAATGATTTTCTCCGATTTGGGTTTAGAAGATGAGCAGAAGAGAAGGTTGGCCTCTTGGCAGTTGCAAGGGTCAGCACTTCACTAGTGGAATGGTGTGACTGCCGGAGTTCCAAATGAAGAATTGACTTGGGCTGATTTTCAAAGGAGATTCGAATAGTGGTTTTTTTCTGAACTTGCCAAGTCAGCATTAATGGG
This sequence comes from Allium cepa, assembly GCA_030765085.1. Lineage (NCBI taxonomy): Eukaryota > Viridiplantae > Streptophyta > Magnoliopsida > Asparagales > Amaryllidaceae > Allium > Allium cepa. Next base: position 213,956,183 of record CM060946.1, read on the forward strand.
AAGATTTATGGATTTATTTCCGGGAGACATGTCAATTATCGAGTATGCAAATAAATTTGATGAGCTATCTCAATATGGATATGCTACTATTGACACTGATATCAGAAGGAATGAAAGGTTTATTCAGGGTTTAAGACCTGAGCTTGCTAGAGCGACCATGATACATATCCAAGATCCTAGTAATGCAGTGGTGGAGATAGCAATCCGCCATGAAGAGATGCTTTTTGTTTGCACTAGAGAGAACCCAGAAGGAAGATTCAGCTAAGAAGTCAAAAGCTTATTTAGTTCGCTATAAATGTGACAAGAAGGGTCATTTTGCGAACGAGTGCTGGTCAGGAAAGGGGTGGAAGAAGGTTGTGGATAAGAAGCATGTTAAGCGCTACAACTGTAATCAACTTACTCATTACAAGAACCAGTGTCTAGAGCTAGTTAGGCTAGAAAAAGGAAAGGTTTTTGCTATTAGATCGACGTCTTCTTGAAGATCAACTGTAGCAAAAAAGGGAAAGACTGTGATGGAAGGTACATTTTTGATTCAAAGTATTCCAGTTAGGATACTATTTGATATCGGTGCATCACATTCATTTATATCTCATAATCTAGTTGATAGGTAATGTTTAGAACCCACCTACCTTGTTTCTTCCTTAAGGGTTGCGAATCCAGTAGGTGAGTATGCAACTCTAGGGATGAGATGTGACTAGTTAAAACTTGACTTGTTAGGTTATATGTTTGCATGCAGTCTGTATGTTTACGATTTCGTAGATTTCATGATCATTTTAGATATGGATTGGTTAGGTAGATATAAGGCTAGGATATTTTTCCAAGATGGGGAAATATCATTAAGGCATCCAAATAGTTATAACCGAATTATCTTCTCGGTGGAAAATTCTGACCGAAGTATTTGTGCTGTGTTAAGTGCCTTGGAAGTAGTGGATGAGCTAAGTCAGGTTCGAGTTGCAAGAGAGTTTGTAGATGTATTTGAGCCGATCACAAGACTACCACCGAAACGAGCTATTGATTTTCGGATAGATCTTATACCGGGAGCTGAACCTGTCAATAAATAGCCTAGCAGGATGACACCGACCGAGATGAAAGAATTGAAGGTGCAGCCAGTGGATCTAGACGGAAGGAATTTTATTAGACCAAGCAGTTCGCCTTTGGGAGCAGCTGCAGTTTTCGTAAAGAAGCCAGATGTAATATCCCAGAATTTTGGACAATATAAATTTAATAATCTATGTTTAAATTTTAATTGAATTGATAATTTTTGTTTATAAATTTGATTTGATTTAATAATCTTCTTTATTTAAATTATTAATTTGTGAATTTATTTTTAATAAACTAATGAATCTATTCTCTATTTAATAATATATATGTATTTATATATATATTTTGAATAGATAAGTTGTTAAATTAGTATAGCATAATTTTAATATTTTGAAATTAGGAATTGTGATTTATTTTGGATTTAAGTTTTCAAAAATATTTAATAAAATACTAAATGATTTTAAATATGAGATAAATGTTTTATTTGTTTAAAATTCATTTTTAACTTAAGGTTTGTATATTAAAATAAGTTACAAAAATGTTTGTGTTATTCTTTTCAAAATATTGATTGATAATTTGATTTGTAAACTTAATTTGAAATTTAAAATAAAATTTAATATATGAAACATGTATTTATTAAGTTACAAACTCTTTTATAAATTTATTTTAATTGTTTAAAAGTTTCTCTTTCAAATGATAAATTTGTATATTGTTGTATTTATAAGAACACTTTGCTTATTCTTTAGAAATTATTTAAATACCTAAATATGTATAAAAAAACTAATTAACTAAGTCTAAGAACTAATTAATTTAATTTAAACATTCTTTAACCTTAATTAAAATAACAAAAACATTTATAACGACATGTGTATGTAAGTTAGAACACGTGTTAACATGTGTTAGATGTTTGAATAAGGAATTTAACAAATGTTAACACTTAAGACAAGTGTCTATTTTTTTTACATGTGTCATTGTTTTAAATTTTGTTTTTCTTTAATTTTAATTAAATCATAAAACTAGTTATATAAACTTGCACTCTTCCATTCCTATTCTTTTCTCTCATTTTTCAATTCTTAACAAGAAACTTTTCTACTGAAAATCAAATCCTCAATTTCAAAATGAAAATCTAAAAAGTTCATCTCCTCAAAATGCAAATCTTAACCCTATAACTCCTCAAAATACAAATTTGCATCCTTCAAAACAAAGGGGCCTGCATACATAAATTTTTCAAAGTTGATAACATTTGAAATCAAGGAAGCCTGCATGTTTTAAAAAAAAAAACAATCTGGGATTTTGAAACTGCAATTTCAAGTTGCATCTGCATTCAAGTAACCTGCATGTAAGATCTGAAAGCAAATTTCAAAGAGCATTAAAACTTTGGCAAAGTTCAAGCAGAAATTTAAAAGGGATTTGGAAGCTTTCAGAAATCTGAGTTCTGTCTGCATAATTAAGGTGAGTAACTTTCTTTTATAAATTAAAGGTTAAAATTTGTTGCATGAATAAATAAATAAATAATTCCTGTGTTAAGCTTACTGTCTGATGTCTGAATTGCATATATATGCATGCTGTTAAATTGCTATGCTCTGTCTGGTTATTTGGTTCAAGTATTTAATTAGATTCTTAAAATCCTTAATTTGTTTTTGTTAAATTATAGGATTTAGATAAGATATGTAGGTTAGTTTCAGAATTTAGGCTTTAAGATTTTATTTAAGTAAAATTTAAATGAAACTTACTGTAAATAAGTAGCAGAGCAATTGAATCTTTAAAAGTGAAGATATAAAACATTGCAAATCAATGTTTTAGAAATTCAATTCAAAACAACTTCTAAAATTATGATTTTTAAAAAATAATATTACAATTTTTAGTGATTAAATCAAAGCACAGTTTTCAGACTTACTGTATCATATATATTTGATAAGCACAGTTGAAGCTTGCAATTATTTTGGGTGAATTTGATTCTGGAGATTGTATAGCCATCAAAGATTATAGGAAAATTATTGAATTGTATTGCAATTCAAATTTGAGATTGTAATTTGGGATTTTTATTTATGAACCCTAGTTTCATTTGGGTCACTGTGTTAGGTTTGATGTGGTCTCCTCGGTTGATTGAGTTCAACCGCGATTTGCGTGATGGTAGATGATGGCTAGTCGAAGTCGTCTCTGAAGTTTGGGTGGAGATGGTGGCCGGAGGCGCGTAGGGTCGCCGTTGACAGGTTTGGTTGGGTTTGCTGACTTCTGTTCCAGGTTTTTGGGTTTAAAACTTGAATTCAAATTCAAGTTGAATTATGGGAATTTGAGGTTTGAAGGTTGAAGTGGGGTTACTGGTCGATGGGGGATGGCCGTTGATGATGGCCAGTGATGGCCGGAGTTGGGGAGTGGGTGCACAGGGAGGTGTTGCGCATGGTTGTGTTGTTTTTTGGGTGCAGGGTTTTGTGCCTCGTGATGACCTCGGGGAAATTAGTAAGTGACTCGAAGTAAACTGGGTAGGCTCGGGTTCATGTATTGTTTCAGGTTTTTCATATAAAAACATAACCTGTTTTACAGTTTTTAAAGAATTAAAAAAAAGTTTAAATTTTAAACTGGAATTTAACTTAGGCTTTAAAACTGAATTTAAATATGAATTCAAAAGTTTGAATTCTTGTTTTTTTTCTTTTTTTGTAATAATTTGAGTTTTTAAAATGTAAATATTTCAGGTTTTAAAGTTTGATCAGAAACCTATTTTCCAGGTTTATAAAAAAAATTGAAGTCAAGGTAAAATGCAAAAATCTGGAAATAAGTTTGACCCTGAAATGGAATTTGAATTTAACTAGTTTTAAAATTTAGATCTTTGAAATAAATTTGAATTTTTTTTAAACTCAAGTTTGGTTTTAAACCAAAACAGAAACTGTCTTTCTGTTTGGAAAATTTAAAAGTAAAGTTTAAAAATTTAAAGATGAAGTTCAATATGGAATTCTTAAAACTGGAATTAAATCAACAGTTAATTCTTGGAATTTGAAACATTTTAGAATTCAAAAATGTAAGATGTTTAACCAAAACAGAAAGATGTTTTTTCTGTTTGAATTTAAAAGTAAATTTTATAACGCAACTGAAAATTTTAAAACAAAATTTAAATCTGGAAACTAAAATATGAAGCTCAGGTAGAAGAATCTAAGTTTGAATTTAATTTAAAACTGGAAATTTAAATTTAGATTTTAAACTTTTAAAAGTATAAAGGAACATGGGTTTTGAATTTAAAACCATGGGTTTTAACTTATGAATAAGGATTTAAAATGGGTTCAAATTCTGTTTTTAAACCTGAACTTTTACTTTAATGTCAGTTTTAAAAATAAAATAAGTTTTTTTAATTTAAATTTGTTTTAACCATTTTTAGAAAAGGTTAAATAACTTGAATTTAAAAATGAAGATGGAAGAGTAAGTAATATTTTAATTTTTTAACATTTAATCTAAAGTGAAAATTTGAATTGTGCTTCAGTTTGAAATTTAAAAAAAAAAAGAATTTTTAAATTGAATTTTGTTTGAAACAAATTGTTTAAATTACTTTGTATAAAGAAGAATGTTTCTTAATTTAGAACTTAAGAAATTGATTTCATTTAAATTATTAAATTAATTTAAATGGAATATTAATTATTTAATTAATGAATAATGTGGATGATTAATTAAGTAATTAATAATTTTTAAGATTTGAGATTAATTAATTAAGGTTAATTAATCTATAATTAAGGATTGTTAATTAAATTTTAATTAATGATTAAGATTTATTTAATCAAGTAATTAATGATTAATTCAGATTGTAATTAACACTTAATTAATTAATAATTAGAGATTAGTTAAAGTGTAATTAAATATTGATTAATTGATAATTAATAATGGTTAATTATAAGTTAATCTCTTAATTAAGGAATGTTAATGCAAGTCATTAACTTAAGATTATTTAACAATTAATTATGGTGATAAATTTTAATAATTAATTAAATAAATTAATAATAATCAATTGTTAATTACTTAATGAAAGTAATTAATGAATTAATTACTTGGTGTAATTAATTTGATTTATGCGATTAGTTTAGATTAATTAAGTTAAATTAATTTAAACAATTGTGGATTGTTGATAATTACTGAATGTAATTAAAGATATTTATTATAGAAGTAATTTAAAAATTAATCAAGGAATTAATTTAAATAATTAATTATGAGAAATTAATTATGGGATAAGCGATTAAGGTAGTTAATTACTGAATGGTTATTAATCAAAGGTGATTAATATATATGTTGTTTAAATTGAAGATTAATTACTTATGTAATTAATTTATATATAGAGATTGATTAAATGTAATCAGAAATCATTAATTAATTAATTAATGATGTAATTTGGAATTGATTAATTAAGGCATAATTAATAATGAATAAATGACTAATGTAATTAATTTTAGCTAATTAAATTAATTAAGCAATTATAAGTTAATTATTTGCAAAGGGGTTTAATATAATTAACTTGTGTAATTAAAATTAAATGCTAATTACTTATTGTAATTAAAGATAGTTAATCAATAAGGATTAAGTGAAATGAATATTGAGATGATGATTTATAAATTGATTTGTAATCAATTAAAGATTAAGATAAGCAGAATTTTAATGATGAAGTAATTAATTTAATTCATTTTAAATTAATTAGAGTTTAGGTAATTAATTTAATTCATTTTAAATTAATTATAAATGGTGTGATCATTAGATCATTGCTTATGTTTGATGATTGGTATTGGTTGTTTGGTATGGTTTGTAATCTCAGTCATGAGATGAGTAATGTTATGTGATATGGATGCATTGGTTGCTTTTGGATGATAGTATGAATTATCTGATTATGATATGAATTATCTGTTGATAATGATAAGGTCGATTATCTATTGTGTGGTGAATTATCTATCTGTGTATATTTAGATAACGAATTGAATTGTTTTAAACTTTAAGATAACTTGGACTTAAAAGATACGCTTTGGATTTCGATGAGACCGGGATCGGGTTTCCATATTTGGATATCCGAAAACCACATCGATTCCAATTAAACGTTAGGTCGTTAATCCAAGTGGAGCGAGTGAAGACTCGAGGTGTAAGGGCTATACGTCAGTATAACTCTGTGGGTGATTCCGTAATGAGTTGATGGAATAGTACTTATAGATTCGAGATGGTGATTCAGAGTGCAAGGGTTATTGTCGTTAACTCTGAGGGTGATTCCAATACGAGTGTAACGAAATAATGCCTTCTATTTCGTTCGAACCCGAAACGAACTTGTATGGATTTAATGCTTTCAGAACATCGTCAGGTGGACGATGAGCATTCTAAGTATTATATCCTTTAAAGGTAATCGTAGCCTCAAGCCTCATCAACCGGGAATGGCTAAAACAGGGGAGGTGCAGCAAAGCTTCGTGGGTAGCCCCCACTTAAGAGCAAGTTTTATCCCTGTCTAGAGGTCCCTATATTTCGGCTTAGTGGTGCGGTTGCTGATCACAACTGCGGGGTGGTCTTGTTCGGAAGTGTTCAGTAAGGAATGGGTCCGGCTTTGTGTTGCAGGGGAGCGGGCGTACTCCTCGGTACGGTGATCTAGGCCACGTACTGTGACGGGCGGTACCCCAGTAGCCCAGCCATTGATGGAATCCAAAATCCAATAAGTGCCGTACGTATCAGTTGTGCCCAACTATGTTGGAATGTGAGATGTAAGCATTTCATCTATTTCTTTATTTTGCTTGAAAACCCTAGACACTATTATAATATCATCGGATTTCCTATCAAATGTTTTGGTTAGCGTAAGGTAAAAACTTTTCCATGTTTATGTGTGGGAAGTCTTACGTGATACCTATCCTTTTCAAAGGTTTTTCAAAGTTAAGCAACTTTAACCTGTTACTCACACTAGGACCATGTCTGACCCGGAGTTATTTCTGTTTTTCTTTAACTCTTTGGTACTCAAATTTTTATGAGTAGTCAAGGGAATTCAGGTTAGGATTCAGGTTAGCCTTGACGAATTGTGGAGGAGCAAATGGAGCAGGAGGCTTCTGCGTATAATTATATAGTTTTCCGTTGTGTTGGTATCTTTGAGTTTTTCTGTATTGTGTATTGAGTTGTAATAACTAGACATGTGTTTATAACTGTCTAGTATGTGTTGTATTGTCTGTGTAACTCTGATATTTGATGTATACTATGTAATACTTATGTTACTAATATAATTTATTCGTTCCGCTGTTGAGATTCTTGTGTTGTTTCTTCTTTCTCTTCTTTCTTTTCTCTTTTCTATCCCTTTCTTTCTTAAGGATGATACGACTTTTTGTGGAGAAAAAGTCGGGTCGTCTCAACTGGTATCAGAGCATTAGGTTGAGTGAATACCTAGGCTCTGTAGTGGTGTCTATCTTGAGAGAGCGTATTTGTATTTTTAATATATATATATATATATATACTTCTACCTATCTTATTGGGTTACCCGTTCAGGTTTTTCCAATATAAGTTATAAAGGTAGATGAGGTTGGAAGTGTATTTGTCGAGACTGTAGACCTAATACTGTCTCGAGTGAGTTCTGTAGTGATGAAGGACTTCATCGATCTCTGAAGGAAACCTTCTAAGGGTTCGGAGTTCATCTTTGAAGTGCAGAATTGAGTTTGGATCTGTCGGAAGGCTGAAGTAAGTGAGTGATGATATCTTGATATCTCAGGAAGTAGTAGCCGCGTGATGAGATGCAGTGACTATGGATAATTCCGAAGATGTTTCTTTGGAACAAGAGTAAGGAGTGAGTCTGCTCGGTGATGTGGCTGAGTTTAGCAGAATGTTCTGATTTGGTAGGAGTCTTTTGGTTGACTAGTTTTTCTGAAGTGGAGTTCAGTAACAGCAGAGTGAACTCGTTTCTCTGGTAGGTTGGCTAAGCCAGCATAAGCTGTTCTGTTTGGTTGAGAGAGAGAGCAGTTTCTTTGGATTTAGGCTGAGTTGATCGCAAAAGTGACTTGCGATAGTATGTTCTTTTGGATTGTTGGAGATTGTCTGGATGTCTTCTGGAAGTCGGAGTTTGTCAGCATCTGGAGATCGAGTTTTCTTTCCAGGATTGGAACAGGTGGTTCAGTTAGTATATGGATGGTCCCTTGAGATAGAAGTTGGTGAAGTAGCCCAAGTTTCGGAGGAACATCTGAGTTTTCTTATGGATATGTGGAACCATATTTTTGTGCTGGGTTGTCTGGTCTGTGCTTGTGCTGTTCTTCAGCATTTTCTTCTGTTTCGGATCAGAGTTGTGCAACGGAAGCAGTTTGGGGATGTTTCTGTTTTGTCTTTTCCGGATAAGGAGAAGTTGGTTCTGTCTTCTGTTGTTGAGAAGCAGGGTTTGTGTTCTTGTTTTTTTTGAGTGATCTTGAGGAGATCATTGGATTGTTTTGATTCAGTCTGTTTCTAATGGAATCAGCAAGAGTTAAGCTGATCAAGATGGATGTTGGTAGCCCAGGATCGTCCGAAGAGTTTTTATGGATAGGAGACGGAGAAATTTGGATTTTGGAATCGAAGATTTGATTTGGGATAACTTTTTCTCTGATCCAAGGAGCTATAATTTTGGGAAGCTAGCTCCGAGGTGTTTTGGATTTCTTTTGTGTTTTGGTATGATCAGTGTTTGGTTTCCTAGAGTTGAATTGCCGGTTTGGATAACTGGGATTCAGTATGTTTCACGTATCTCTAAGGGAGTACGTGTTTGATATTTCTGGTTGTAGAACCAGCAGTTCAGGATGGTTTGGTTGTTGTGTCAGACTCGTCTGTAGTCTGATATTCTGTTTAGAATTGTTGTTAGGAGCTCTATAGCTTAGTAGTATTGATTGATTGTATTCTATAGAGCGAGTATCCCGATATATATATATACATATACCGGGGAAACTCGTGAGGTTTTATCCAAAATTCTTTTGGATAAATAGATTTATTTTGATTGTGTGAATTTGTTGCTTTGGTTGTTAGCATATGATTAACATATACTGTGTTTTAAAATAAAATCTGTTAATAGATTATTAAATCACCTTTGTTTTAAATTTCGGGGACGAAATTCTTTTAAGGGGGAAGGATTGTAATATCTCGGAATTTTGGACAATATAAATTTAATAATCTGTGTTTAAATTTTAATTGAATTGATAATTTTTGTTAATAAATTTGATTTGATTTAATAATCTTCTTTATTTAAATATTTAATTTGTGAATTTATTTTTAATAAACTAATGAATCTATTCTCTATTTAATAATATATATGTATTTATATATATATTTTGAATAGATAAGTTGTTAAATTAGTATAGCATAATTTTAATATTTTGAAATTAGGAATTGTGATTTATTTTTGGATTTAAGTTTTCAAAAATATTTAATAAAATACTAAATGATTTTAAATATGAGATAAATGTTTTATTTGTTTAAAATTCATTTTTAACTTAAGATTTGTATATTAAAATAAGTTACAAAAATGTTTGTGTTATTCTTTTCAAAATATTGATTGATAATTCTGATTCGTAAATTTAATTCGAAATTTAAAATACAATTTAATATATGAAACATGTATTTATTAAGTTACAAACTCTTTTATAAATTTATTTTAATTGTTTAAAAGTTTCTCTTTCAAATGATAAATTTGTATATTGTTGTATTTATAAGAACACTTTGCTTATTCTTTAGAAATTATTTAAATACCTCTATGTATAAAAAACTAATTAACTAAGTCTAAGAACTAATTAATTTAATTTAAACATTCATTAACCTTAATTAAAATAACAAAAACATTTATAAAGACATGTGTATGTAAGTTAGAACATGTGTTAACATGTGTTAGATGTTTGAATAAGGAATTTAACAAATGTTAACACTTAAGACAAGTGTCTATTTTTTTTACATGTGTCATTGTTTTAAATTTTGTTTTTCTTTAATTTTAATTAAATCATAAAACTAGTTATATAAACTTGCACTCTTCCATTCCTATTCTTTTCTCTCATTTTTCAATTCTTAACAAGAAACTTTTCTGCTGAAAATCAAATCCTCAATTTCAAAATGAAAATCTGAAAAGTTCATCTCCTCAAAATGCAAATCTTAACCTTGTAACTCCTCAAAATACAAATCTGCATCCTTCAAAACAAAGGGGCCTGCATACATAAATTTTTCAAAGTTGATAGCATTTGAAATCAAGGAAGCCTGCATGTTCTAAAAAAAACAATCTGGGATTTTGAAACTACAATTTCAAGTTGCATCTGCATTCAAGCAACCTGCATGTAAGATCTGAAAGCAAATTTCAAAGAGCATTAAAACTTTTGCAAAGTTCAAGCAGAAATTTAAAAGGGATTTGGAAGCTTTCAGAAATCTGAGTTCTGTCTGCATAATTAAGGTGAGTAACTTTCTTTTATAAATTAAAGGTTAAAATTTGTTGCATGAATAAATAAATAAATATTTCCTGCATTAAGCTTACTGTCTGATGTGTGGATTGCATATATATGCATGCTGTTAAATTGCTATGCTCTGTCTGGTTATTTGGTTCAAGTATTTAATTAGATTCTTACAATCCTTAATTTGTTTTTGTTAAATTATAGGATTTAGATAAGATATGTAGGTTTGTTTCAGAATTTAGGCTTTAAGATTTTATTTAAGTAAAATTTAAATGAAACTTACTGTAAATAAGTAGCAGAGCAATTGAATCTTTATAAGTGAAGATATAAAACATTGCAAATCAATGTTTCAGAAATTCAATTCAAAACAACTTCTAAAATTATGATTTTTAAAAAATAATATTAAAACTTTTAGTGATTAAATCAAAGCACAGTTTTTAGACTTACTGTATCATATATACTTGATAAGCACAGTTGAAGCTTGCAATTATTTTGGGTGAATTTAATTCTGGAGATTGTATAGCCATCAAAGATTATAGGAAAATTATTGAATTGTATTGCAATTCAAATTTGAGATTGTAATTTGGGATTTTTATTTATGAACCCTAGTTTCATTTGGGTCACTGTGTTTGGTTTGATGTGGTCTCCTCGGTTGATCGGGTTCAACCGTGATTTGGGTGATGGTAGATGATGGTTAGTCGAAGTCGTCTCTGAAGTTTGGGTGGAGATGGTGGCCAGAGGCGCGTAGGGTCGCCGTTAACAGGTTTGGTTGGGTTTGCTGACTTCTATTCCAGGTTTTTGGGTTTAAACTTGAATTCAAATTCAAGTTGAATTATGGGAATTTGAGGTTTGAAGGTTGAAGTGGGGTTACTGGTCGATGGGGAATGGCCGTTGATGATGGCCAGTGATGGCCGGAGTTGGGGAGTGGGTGCACAGGGAGGTGTTGTGCATGGTTGTGTTGTTTTTTGGGTGCAGGGTTTTATGCCTCGTGATGACCTCGGGGAAATTAGTGAGTGACTCGAAGCAGGGAATCATGTGACTCGAAGTAAACTGGGTAGGCTCTGGTTCATGTATTGTTTCAGGCTTTTCATATAAAAACATAACCTGTTTTACAGTTTTTAAAGAATTAAAAAAAATAAAGTTTAAATTTTAAACTGGAATTTAACTTAGGCTTTAAAATTGAATTTAAATATGAATTCAAAAGTTTAAATTCTTGTTTTTTTCTTTTTTTGTAATAATTTGAGTTTTTAAAATGTAAGTATTTCAGGTTTTAAAGTTTGATCAGTAACCTATTTTCCAGGTTTATAAAAAAATCGAAGTCAAGGAAAAATGCAAAAATCTGGAAATAAGTTTGACCCTGAAATGGAATTTGAATTTAACTAGTTTTAAATTTTAGATCTTTGAAATAAATTTGAAATTTTTTTAAACTCAAGTTTGGTTTTAAACCAAAACAGAAACTGTCTTTCTGTTTTGAAATTTTAAAAGTAAAGTTTAAAAATTTAATGATGAAGTTCAATCTGGAATTCTTAAACCTGAAATTAAATCAACAGTTATTTCTTGGAATTTGAAACATTTTAGAATTCAAAAATGTAACATGTTTAAACAAAACAGAAAGCTATTTTTTCTGTTTGAATTTAAAAGTAAATTTTATAATGCAACTGAAAAATTTAAAACAAAATTTAAATCTGGAAACTAAAATATGAAGCTCAGGTAGAAGAATCTAAGTTTGAATTCAATTTAAAACTGGAAATTTAAATTTAGATTTTAAGCTTTTAAAAGTATAAAGGAACATGGGTTTTGAATTTAAAACCATGGGTTTTAACTTATGAATAAGGATTTAAAATGGGTTTAAATTCTATTTTTAAACCTGAACTTTTACTTTAATGTCAGTTTTAAAAATAAAATAAGCTTTTTTTAAATTTAAATTTGTTTTAACCATTTTTAGAAAAGGCTAAATAACTTGAATTTAAAAATGAAGATGGAAGAGTAAGTAATGTTTTAAACTTTTAAGATTTAATCTGAAGTGAAAATTTGAATTGTGCTTCAGTTTGAAATTTAAAAAAAAAAGAATTTTTAAATTGAATTTTGTTTGAAACAAATTGTTTAAATTAGTTTGTATAAAGAAGAATGTTTCTTAATTTAGAACTTAAGAAATTGATTTCATTTAAATTATTAAATTAATTTAAATGGAATATCAATTATTTAATTAATGAATAATGTGGATGATTAATTAAGTAATTAATAATTTTTAAGATTTGAAATTAATTAATTAAGGTTAATTAATCTATAATTAAGGATTGTTAATTAAATTTTAATTAATGATTAAGATTTATTTAATCAAGTGATTAATGATTAATTCAGATTGTAATTAAAACTTAATTAATGTATAATTAGAGATTAGTTAAAGTGTAATTAAATATTGATTAATTGATAATTAATAATGGTTAATTATAAGTTAATCTCTTAATTAAGAAATGTTAATGCAAGTCATTAACTTAAGATTATTTAACAATTAATTATGGTGATAAATTTTAATAATTAATTAAATTAATTAATAATAATCAATTGTTAATTACTTAATGAAAGTAATTAATGTATTAATTACTTGGTGTAATTAATTTGATTTATGTGATTAGTTTAGATTAATTAAGTTAAATTAGTTTAAACAATTGTGGATTGTTGATAATTACTTTATGCAATTTATGAATTTATAAATTGATAATTACTGAATGTAATTAAAGATATTTATTATAGAAGTAATTTGAAAATTAATCAAGGAATTAATTTAAATAATTAATTATGAGAAATTAATTATGGGATGAGTGATTAAGGTAGTCAATTACTGAATGGTTATTAATCAAAGGTGATTAATATATATGTAGTTTAAATTGAAGATTAATTACTTATGTAATTAATTTATATATAGAGATTGATTACATGTAATCAGAAATCATTAATTAATTAATTAATGATGTAATTTGGAATTTATTAATTAAGGCATAATTAATAATGAATAAATGATTAATGTAATTAATTTTAGCTAATTAAATTAATTAAGCAATTATAAGTTAATTATTTGTAAAGGGGTTTAATATAATTAACTTGTGTAAATAAAATTAAATGCTAATTACTTATTGTAACTAGAGATAGTTAATCAATAAGGATTAAGTGAAATGAATATTGAGATGATGATTTATAAATTGATTTGTAATCAATTAAAGATTAAGATAAGTAGAATTTTAATGATGAAGTAATTAATTTAATTCATTTTAAATTAATTAGAGTTTAGGTAATTAATTTAATTCATTTTAAATTAATTATAAATGGTGTGATCATTAGATCATTGCTTATGTTTGATGATTGGTATTGGTTGTTTGGTATGGTTTGTAATCTCAGTCGTGAGATGAGTAATGTTATGTGATATGGATGTATTGGTTGCTTTTGGATGATTGTATGAATTATCTGATTATGATATGAATTATCTGTTGGTAATGATAAGGTTGATTATCTATTGTGTGGTGAATTATCTATCTGTGTATATTTAGACAATGAATTGAATTGTTTTAAACTTTAAAATAACTTGGACTTAAAAGACACGCTTTGGATTTCGATGAGACCGGGATCGGGTTTCCATATTTGGATATCCGAAAACCACATCGATTCCAATTAAACGTTAGGTCGTTAATCCAAGTGGAGCGAGTGAAGACTCGAGGTGTAAGGGCTATACGTCAGTATAACTCTGTGGGTGATTCCGTAATGAGTTGACGGAATAGTACTTATACATTCGAGATGGTGATTCAGAGTGCAAGGGTTATTGTCGTTAATTCTGAGGGTGATTCCAATACGAGTGTAACGAAATAATGCCTTCGGTTTCGTTCGAACCCGAAACGAACTTGTATGGATTGAATGCTTTCAGAACGTCGTCAGGTGGACGATGAACATTCTAAGTATTATATCCTATAAAGGTAATCGTAGCCTCAAGCCTCATCAACCGGGTATGGCTAAAACAGGGGAGGTGCAGCAAAGCTTCGTGGGTAGCCCCCACTTGAGAGCAAGATTTATCCCTGTCTAGAGGTCCCTTTATTTCGGCTTAGTGGTGCAGTTGTTGATCACAACTGCGGGGTGGTCTTGTTCGTAACTGTTCAGTAAGGAATGGGTCCGGCTTTGTGTTGCAGGGGAGCGGGCGTACTCCTCGGTACGATGATCTAGGCCACGTACTGTGACGGGAGGTACCCCAGTAGCCCAGCCATTGATGGAATCCAAAATCCAATAAGTGTCGTACGTATCAGTTGTGCCCAACTATGTTGGAATGTGAGATGTAAGCATTTCAGCTATTTCTGTATTTTACTTGAAAACCCTAGACACTATTATAATATCATCGGATTTCCTATCAAATGTTTTGGTTAGCGTAAGGTAAAAACTTTTCCATGTTTATGTGTGGGAAGTCTTACGTGATACCTTTCCTTTTCAAAGGTTTTTCAAAGTTAAGCAACTTTAACCTGTTACTCACACCAGACCCATGTCTGACCCGGAGTTATTTCTGTTTTTCTTTAACTCTTGGGTACTCAAATTTTTATGAGTAGTCAAGGGAATTCAGGTTAGCCTTGACGAATTGTGGAGGAGCAAATGGAGCAGGAGGCTTCTGCGTATAGTTATATAGTTTTCTGCTGTGTTGGTATCTCTGAGTGTTTCTGTATTGTGTATTGAGTTGTAATAACTAAACAGGTGTTTATAACTGTCTAGTATGTGTTGTATTGTCTGTGTAACTCTGATATTTGATGTATACTATGTAATACTTATGTTACTAATATTATTTATTCGTTCCGCTGTTGAGATTCTTGTGTTGTTTCTTCTTTCTCTTCTTTCTTTTCTCTTTTCTATCCCTTTCTTTCTTAAGGATGATACGACTTTTTATGGAGAAAAAGTCGGGTCGTCTCACCAGATGGGTCATTGAGGATGTGCATCGACTACAGTAAGCTGAATGAAAGGATGATCAAGAATAGGTATCCTTTTCCATGAGTTGATGATTTGTTTGATCAGTTGAGTGGAGCCAAAGTGTTTTCCTAATTGAATTTGACAACTGGTTTCCATCACTTGAGAGTGGCAGAGTACATTATTCCTTTGACAGCATTCGTTTGACAGCATTCTTAACCAGGCATGGTTCATATGAATGGTTAGTGATGCCATTTGGGTTGACGAATGCACCTGCATTCTACATACACTTGATGAACCGGGATTTCAGAGAAAATTTGGATAGGTCATAGATGACATTTTGGTGTACTCGAAAGATGAGAGAGAGCATGAGGATCATCTGAGAGTAGTGCTTGAGACACTGAAGCAGCATCAGCAAAGGCGAAGTTTTTCAAATGCCATTTTTGGAAGAAAAATGTCAAGTTTCTTGGTCATGTAGTTTCGAAGGAAAGTTTGGCAGTAGATCCATTTAAGATCGGAGCTGTCAATAACTGAAAGAGACCAGAGACGGTAACTAAGATAAGAAGTTTTCTCAGACTTGCTGGCTATTACCAGAGATTCATTAGAGATTTTTCACGGATAGCAACATGTTTGACAAAGTTGACCAGGAAAGATGTGAAGTTCACTTGGTCTGATAAATGCGAGGAGGGGTTCCTTAAGTTAAAGCATTTGTTGACCAATGCACCTGTGTTTGTTGTACTAGATGGAAACCAAGGACTGGTGGTGTACACTGATGCATGTAAAACGGGAATGGGAGCTATGTTGATGTAGAATGGTAAAGTCATTGCCTATTCTTCTTAATAGCTTAGGCCATACGAGGTGAGATATTCTACTCATGATTTGGAGTTAGCTGCGGTGATCTTCACGTTAAAGATTTGGAGACATTATCTCTTAGGGGAAAGATTTGAGCTATACACTGATCTTAAGTCTTTAAGATATTTATTATCTCAGAAAGAGTTGAATATGCGACTGCAGAGGTGGTTGGAGTTTTTGGCTGCTTATGATTTTGATATTAAAAATACTCCTCGGAAAGGAAATAAGGTAGTGGATGCCTTTTGCAGGAAATATCAAAATGTGGAGCTAACTATGTTGGCATAATGGAAGAATTTAGAAGTTTTGACTACATGCAGTATAAAGACGAGATCGACTGCAGATCCTAGTCAATGTATTGCTATGTTGGCCTGTTTAGATATTCGACTAGTGTCGTTCGAGAGGATAGCTTCTAAATAGAAAGAGGATCCAAAATTATTCGAGAAAATTAGAAGACTCGTGGTGGGATCCGAGATTGATGGTCCAAAAGATTTTAGCATCGACCAGAAAGGATGGTTGAGAAAGAAAGGATGCTTATGTGTTCCGAATGTAGAGAACTTAAGAAGTGAAGTTCTTGGAGAATGTCATCGATCCAAATTTACTATTCAACCTAGAGGAACCAAGATGTATCAAGATATGAAGAGCAGTTTCTATTGGGGAGGCATGAAAAGGAATGTTGGCTTATGGGTTAGGCAGTGTGCCAGCTGTCAACAAGTGAAAGCTGAACACCAGAAGCCGAGTGGGTTGCTTCAACCTTTAAAGATTCCAGTTTGGAAGTGGGATTCTATATCCATGGATTTCATAGACGGGTTGCCAAGGTCGAATAGGGGACATGAAAGCATATGTGTCATAATGGACAGATTGACAAAGAGCACCCATTTCATTCCAGTCAAGTAAACTAGGACGACACCTGTTTTGGCGAAGTTGTTCATGAAGAACATAGTTATACTTCATGGAATTCCTAGTGGCATAGTCAGCGACAGAGATGCATTATTCACTTGTGAGTTGTGGAGAAGTGTACATAGAGTATTAGGTACCATGCTCAATATGAGTACAACATATCACCCACAAACGAATGGGCAGACTGAGAGAGTCAATAAAGTACTCGAAGATTTGTTGAGAGCTTGTGTATTAGACTTTGGTGGATCTTGAGAAGATCACTTGCATTTGATTTAATTTTCCTATAATAAAAGTTATTAGACTAGTATAGGAATGGCTCCTTTTGTAGCTTTGCATGGAAGGTCATGCAAATCGCCAACATGTTGGTTAGAGACTGGAGACATATTAGTCTTAAGTCCAAATTTGTTTAGAGGGGTGTTAGAGAAGATTGAGTTGATCGGAGAACGAATAATGGAAGCTCAATCCAGACAAAAGAGTTACATAGATAAAAGGTGTAAAGACCTAGAGTTCTCAGTTGGAGACAGGATTTTCGTTAAGATATCATCGATAAAGGGTGTGATACGATTTGGAAAGTTGAGAAAGCTAGCCCCAAAATATGTTGGCCCATTCAGGATTATTGAGAGGATTGGAAAGCTCACATATAGAATAGAGTTGCTGAGCAATATGGTAGGTGTTCATAATGTATTTCATGTGTCTCATCTCCGCAAGTATGTGCATGATCCAGAGACTTGCATTCCTCCAACAGAATTGGAAAACTTAGTAGTAGAGCCTAATTTGACAGTTGTTAGATAACCAGTTCGGGTTATGGTGAGAGATTAAAAAGATTGAGATGTAAGACAGTCAAGTTGGTGAAAGTTCAGTGGAGCGACAACGAAAAGGACTGTACTTGGGAGACATAGGACAGGACTCGAGATAGTTATCTTGGTCTATTTTAAGAGTATGTCTATATTAGATTTATATAGATGATCACTAGTCATATAGACTAGTAGGGTTGTTAGGAGTTGTTACAGATATTTGCTATGATTTGTATTTAGTCCTTACTGATTTTTGAGGACGAAATTCTTTGAGGAGGGGAGCTTGTAGCACCCCTAATTTTAATAATATTATTAAGGATACTTAATTAGATAAATTAAATAGAATAATGTAAATGTTATAAGTGATAAGAGGATTGAGATTTGAATAAAAATTTAATGGCCATGCTTAATAATTTAAATGTATTTAAGAATGGTTTATAGGATAATTAAAATACACATGGGTATATTAGGTATTTAGCATACAAAACCTTTACTATATATATATATATATATATATATATATATATAGATTTTACCTCTTAGGCCATTCACATTCATATCTCATTTTCACAAAAATAAACGTAAGTTGAAGAGGATAAGGTTGGCCATTATAAGACAAGAAAAAGAAAGGAAATTCAAAGAAAAAAAGAATTAAGGAAGGGGAATAATCTCAAATCCAAACCGATCTCCTTATCATAAATCAGGGTGAGTAATTATTTCCATCTCTAATATTTGAATATATGTTTCAAAATCAAGTTTAATATGGATCCTATGATGTTTGATGATGATAAGTTTGAATTAAGGTTTGTTTAAATTTAAAAAAAAAAATTGTTCAAATAAAGATTTATACGGTTTTATGCCAAAATCGAGTGATACCATTGTTCAAATGCTATGGAAAATTTTTATGGTACATATAACATGATTTTGGAGTTCGGTTTCAGATTTGATAATTTTCCATGCTATGGATAGTTTATTACGAATTCTCGTATGAAAATATGATTAATTGGGTTTAAGGGTTTATTTCAAAAATTGTATCAAGTATTTGGATTTGAAACTTTAATATGTTAGATAACAAGATCAAAGCGAATTTCTGGAATTTTTGGGATTTTTCTTATGTTATTTACAATATAAAATAAATTGTTTTAAGAGAATGATCTAAATGATTTACGAATAAATTAAGAGGAAGGGTCTATTTGCAAAAGGCTAATATTGATGTTTATCCAAAAATAAAAGATGGTTAGTTTTGTAAAGCATGGAAAAAGTTGAGGCAGCCAATTATATGCTTACATGCAGGCAAGTTAGTTAATATAAATTCCAAATTTAACCCAGAAAATCAGGTTCGTCTTTATTAGAGATACCTTTCGACTCATAGCTTTCGCCTTCGACTAAGTCGAAACCCTATTTAGCTAAAACCAATAAATAGAGTATCATCTAGGTGGTACATAGTGGATTAGAGAAAGGCAGAATGCTTGGTGTCGAAAGCTCGGCTTCCAATGGAGTCAATACCTGTGTTTGTTTTAAAATATTAAGCGATTGTCTTAGATTTACTAAAGCTTTCGACATAGTCAAAACGTATGGTTTTGAAAGGAGTTTTATAATTGCTTTCGAAAGGGTTGGCATATTTTTTTAAAGAAGAAGGAGTTTCAAAGGAGTTCATAAATTATAAATCAATGCTTCTGAAAGAAGGGGTTCCGATATAGTTGAAACCCTACTGTTGATTCTTTTACCTTTCGAGTGTATTAAAGTCAATAATGCCGTCGAAAGGTGTTGTTTGTTTTAAAGCTATATTAAGTCGCTTCATAAATGCTTTCGAAAGGGTTATGGGTTTTGAAGGTAATGACTTCAGAAGGGGTTTCGAAGCTATCCTTCAGTAGTCGAAAGGGATGGTTTCGACACCATCATAAATTCCCCAACATTTTTATATAGTAAAGAATGGTTCCAAAAGATATACTCTCATTTATATTTACTTTGACCCAAATGATTCTTTTAAAAGGTAAACCCAATTTTGTCGAAAGGGGGACTTTCAATACTTTAGGAAGAGATACTTTTAATGGTTTTGAAGCAATGGTTCTAACAATTAATAATTAACACTTTATTATATTCGAAAGGTTTCGAAAGAAGGATTTTAAAGTGTTTTAAAAGACAGTAGTCTAAAGCTTTGAAAGGAGATATATGCTTTCGAAGGAGGCTATCCAGTGATATCTAATGCAAGGTTTCGAAGGTTTCGAAAATTTAGTTTCCAAAAAAAATAACCTAATCTCATTTAAAAGAAAAACCATGGATAATTAATGAACAATGTATTTTGAAATGGAATTTAAGAAGAAGTCTTAATGGGTTAAAAAAATTAACCAAGTTATATTGTTGCTTCCATATATATATATATATATATATATATATATATATATATATATATATATATATTCACTTTGTAATGAACCCAAAACGGTATTATGGGAAAAGATAGAATAACCAGTTAGGTTGATCCAGTAATGAATATAAATTAATGATATTGGTAGGGGTCAATAGGTTAACAGTAAGTCCAATAAAACCACGTGAGGAAAATGATATTGGCAAGGGCTAATAGGTTCATAGTTAGCTCATGAAAACTATGTATAACTGAAGATGTCAGTTAGACAGGTTTATAGTAAGCCTATGAAAACTATATACGATTAGAAAATGAAATATTGATAGATAGTCAATAGGTTACTAGTTAACCCATGAAAACTAGGGTATAAGAAGGATATCGCCAGTTAGTCAATTTGTTTCTAGTCAGCTATGAAAACTAGGATAAAAGAAATGATATTGGAGTTACCAAAAGGTTCATTGTGGTCCCATGAAAACTAGAAAAGTGGACAGCAAGTCCATAAATGTTTTACCGATCATTAGTCAGCCCATGAAAACTATTAAGTTAATAGTAATCCTAAAAACTAGAACTATGGCAGATAGTCAAAATGAAAGGGGATGGGTAATCTGGAATTGATTTAATTATTTCGCATATAATAATATTTTTAATTACTTTAACCATTGTGGATGCAGGAGCATAGAAATTGGTTTATAAAGGTTTTTATGATACTATTGAGGGGAAACCCGTTCCGTTGAACGTCATGGTCTCACCATATATCTAAATAATTTAAGATGGTAGATTATTATTCATACTAGGATTTATGTCTGACTCAAAGTTTTGTTTTCCCCTTAAACTCTCTAGTACTCAACTGATTTTGAGTAGATTGAGATTTGAGGTTTTCAGGTACCTCTTAAGATGAACAAGTTTCCGAAGTCTTGCAGGAGTCATGTAGATACTTGCGTTCTCTCTCATATGATTCTTCTACGTTGTTTTGTTAAGGCAAAGTTGTTTATTTCCTATTATATACTCTGATCACTAAGGGAGCATCTTCATATGTCGCTCTCAGAGTATATTGCAATAATATATTTTTCTAAAAGTGGTTAAAGGTGTGGGATTATGTCAAAAGAGTTGAAATGGGTTTTTGGAATGGAATGTGAAAGTTGTTTTGAAAATTTTAAACTTTTCCCATATCCATGTGTTTTTGGTATATCAATTTATCTATCATTACCGTATTTGGTCGTCGAGGATTAATAACTATGAATGATTGTAGCATCTGTAGCCGTTAGTTTTTGGCCTCCAAGTGGGGGATGTTACACACTCTCTCCTAAGGTAGTTTAGAAATTCTCTCGCTGCTTTCATCCACTCATTGTACTGCTTGTGGATATCATTTATACAATCCATAGTCATTTGCTAGACTCTCTCAAGGACTCTTTTAAGATTAGGTACAAAGGAAAATCCAACGAGACACACATTTGGAATATTTGACTTAAGTTGAGCCATACGAGCGGTGACATCGGCTTATTGAGCTTCACTGATAACTTGGGCATCAACACTTTTTTGCCGGCCTTTTTTGGTGAACTTCATGCTCGCTGTAATGCAAACGATCGCTGAGTCATTGAGGATGAGATGGAACAACGGACTATGATGAAACTGAAGTGGGGGGCCATGAGAGGTGTCGATATAAGGAACATCAATGTTGCGGTCTTTTTTCCTTTCAGAACCTTTAGGAGGAGGACATCTAGAGTTGGATCGATGTTTATCATGGGAATACCTATCTCTATCACCTTTATTTTGGTGATCCTTGTCCCGGCTGGAGTGATAGAGAGGGTCGTATTCACGACCACCACCTTGGCAGTATGGGCCCGAACGAGAACTAGGAGTCTGGCCTTATATTTCCTATAAAGACTGAAACATGTTCTTCTTCCTCGCCATCATCTCTACAAAGAAAAACAAAGAATGAGTCAGCTTTAAGTTTTAAGGACTCGAGATAAGTGCAATGTGATATTGTGAAGTGTGTGCGAATGTGCGTGTCCTTGTGTCCCCCCATGGACTAGTTATTAAAGCTTTACTGTTAGGAGCAACCTCTCCACAAGTGGTAGAAGGGATTCTAGTCCCAGCTCTAGAAGGAGATTCTGATCCTCCAACGCTCATGTTAGTAAAATGAAAGGCATCAACATCATTTGGTATCGGAAGATCAAATAATGCCTCCAATGTTTCTTCTAAGTGCTCTGAAGGTTGAGAAGCGAACTGATTTGGAATAACCTGAGGGGTGATGGATAGATTAGGCTATTTGAAGAGGCGACTTTAGGGAACCTACAAATGAGTTTCTTCATTTTTACTTTTTTGAGAGCGAAGGGCTGTGAGGTTTGCGAGGATCCTACTGCAGCCCCAAAACTAGACCTGTGTCATCGTACCCAAGGTCGTCACTCTCATCTCCTGCTGTATCTTTATCGGTAACTTCCTATGCCCCCTCAACTAAGGGCATGATAGGATTAGCTTGATGGCCTTCATCATCATATGCATCCCTCTGCTCAGTCATTGTAACTCTAGCAGTGACCGATAGCCCTATAATACGACCCTCTTTCATTTGACAACAGGTAATGAGGCGTTCATCAGTAAGAAAATTTTAATTGTCTCTATCTTTTGATGGAATCCTTTTGAGTGCCAAGACAACGTCTGTGTATTGTTTTCCATTGGGTCATGGATAAGAACCTGCACAAACCATAAAAATTTTCATAATTCAAGATACGACCTAGATATAAGCACCGGAGAAATTAAGCAAGGAGTAATACTTAGGTCCTTCTTACCACCATTGGGCAAAGCCGAGCAGGCATCGAATATAGAACCACTCATTTTTGAAAGGCCTCAACTTATTCCAAGTACCGGTCAGGATCTTGCACTTGTTGGTCGACTCAGGAAATGTGAACGAAAGGTTTTCCATTCATCGCTTGAAGGTGAAAAGAAATCGAATGTCATCAGGAGTTAGAGGTTGAAATAAAAACTCCATGAATGCCATATAGGTATAGTTAAGAAATTCATATTTATTTGGATGCAACTGTGTTGGTGCTCACCTCATATGATGTAGCATCTCTCGGATAAATGAATTAAAGGATGGAATGCACCCTACCCTACACATGAACTTGTTATATGCAGTAATCCCCTCGAGGGCATATGAGCTCTATTATTCCTAATCAGGACTCACACTTCATTAAATGGAAACTTGTGTCTGGCACAAATTTTGCAAAGAGAGGCTTCATTAATTTTTAAAGCCGTAGAATCCTTCAGATCTTCCAAAAATATCGAGTCATCTAAAGTATCGGGAGCAGCATCTATCACTTCTGCTGGAAGAATAGGAACAGCAGAGAAAAGGTCGAATAAGGGATAGAAATTTTCCATTCTTTGGCTTGATATCTAGGGAGAGTCTATCGAAAGCAGTTGTGGAGCTCGATTTAGCACTTGTATTGTTTTGCTATATAGGCTGTCCGGAAGACATGGTAGCTAAACGCTCCAAGTGTGTGAAACCCATAACTACTAAACTCAGTAGATAATCATCATTAGAAAAAATAACCCTTTCCCACATGCAAAGTGTGTGCTAGTGCAGAGTAATGCAGTGTCGTGCAATGTAGTGAAAAGTAGTTTAGAATTAAAGACAATAACTGTGATGAGACTCCGGGGTACGATCGGTGTGACCGTCATTGCTGGTCTCTCAACAGATTCTCGACGTAACTAGCTAAGGATTCAGTCTAAGCATCGGGATCAGATATTGGCATGTTAAAGTTCAAATTGTGCATTCAGAAGTGACTGAACTTCCAAAAATTGTCCAATGCATAGGAAACACCTGCAAATATGCAAAGGATTACTCAAGTTCGTTCTACAGTTCGATTGTCATATACGTCTGAATGAGCAGTCCATTTCACATGCAAGTCATATACGTTCATTTAAGCATTCAAGGCCAAAGCCTCCACAAAGTTCTAATTAAGATTTGAGTACTTTGGTATATTCATTAGAGTTAAACCAACAATCGATCCAAAATGATGTTACGACCGATCTACCCCAATTCACGTGACCGACCTATTTACTAAATCCCAACTTCCAATAACCGATCATTTTTGTATGATCATTTCACAACTGATCATTTTTGCAACTTCAACCAATCATTATCATTGCGATCGATCTAACCTTTGACTCTGGTTCCACACTTCACTTCAATTCAAATCTCCAACCATTGATTAATAACACAATCGACCAAAACTCTACTAGAGAATGATCGGTCGAATTTCTCATTTCTTAAAGTACTAATCCATCAAAATGATCGATAACAGCCCCAACTTTTAGAACTCCAAGAACTATCAAATAAAATTGATCTTCCACTATCAACCACTAAAGAAAATGATCGGTACAACAATGACCATTTTAATTTCTCCACCACCATCTCTAAAAACTTGTCACCGTTTTTCATTTCAAAACACAAACGCCACCGCGATGCCATGACTCGATTCGACCAACTCAAGTAGACCCCAAATGTCGCATCATGGAAATCTAAATAAATGAAAACAATTGAACCTAACTATGTATAAAAATGAAAGAGGGGGATTCGATTGTGAAGCAAGATTTGTGGAGATGGAGGTGGTGATGGCGTATATAGTGAAGGGGTTAATCGATTAAGAGATGGATGAAGTTTGGTAAATGATTTTGGATCCGAGAATTTAGATTGGCAGTGAAGGGGAGGAAAAAGATGGAGTTTATTTTCTTTTGGGTTCGGTTAGTATAATCTTGCTAATGAAATGAAGAGGAAAATAATCTAAGTGTCTATGTATATATACTAAAGAGTGAACCAAACCGACAAGCCTGCAATTCAATCAAATGGCCAAGCCAAGAAACGATCAGATGCGATTGTTTTGTAGTGGAACTGTTCTAATCCTTCTCTTTAATATGCAGTGCATTTGGTTCATTCAACATATATTTGGATCATGTATGATCCAAAACTATTGGTTTTGGAACGATCCATTATTTTCTTTTAAAAAATTATTGGACATGACCCAATATCAATGGAGTTTATCCGATCCATATTAGAAATGGATAAGGTATGATTCGTTGTTGATGGATTCATGCCAATCCACCTAAAACATGTGGGAAAAATGACAATGACCCGTAAATGTGCAATCGTGATCAGGTGTCAGGGATGAATAGTAAATGTGCAAGTGTATGTCCTAAAAAATTCGATTTCTTGAAATTGAAAAAAAATTGAATTCTCAACTATGTTAGTTGAAGGAAAATTTGAACCAGACAACCAAGGCCTACTCATTGAAATGAAGACTTAAATGATCACCATCAGGATGTGATCCAGAATTTGTTCTGTTGGAAATTGAACAATCATCGTGTCAAGCAGAAAGAGATGCGACTCTTCAAGGGAAAAAAATCCATCGAAGGGATAACAACTGTTCATAAAACTGGATGAATTCCTTTCCGATAACACTAACTTGGATCAATTCAAAGCATGTCATATTGAAATAGGACGTACTTTGGGGGGCAAATGTTATCCAGCCTTTTTGCCCGGTTATTCCCAAACTGACTGGACACTAACTCGACTGTCATCAAGATAGACAAGATAGATTAACGATGATGAATCCCATAGATCAGGCAAAAATGGTTATATGAAGCAGCGGTGATGCATGAGCGGAGGACAAACTCAATGGAACGCTCAAAATATTAAAATACAAAACTCCCTGAAAATGGATAAGGTACGACCCATATTCGTCAATTATGGATCATACCATATCGATATCACAACTCAATTCAATGAAAAGAGGTAGATATCTCAAAACCTACAAGTCGAATACACATGAAACTTTGGAAACATCAATATATTGAAGAGTGGAGCCCACCATATTGATCGCATTCCAAAAAGGGACAACAAAATGATTGGTGCTAATCGTTATTACAGTGATGCAGGACTCACGATCGATACCATGACTTCTCCTAGATCTGGAGACTCCACTGTCAAAATTTCAGGAAGATATTTCACCGTCTTCCTCTATAAATACAGACTTGATTGTTCACTTTTGGGATCTTTACGATGTTGTTTCCTTGGTCTCCATTGTAACTATGGATCATACCTGATCGATCCCTCTATACTTAGCAATTCAAGTGATTAATAAAGTTATTTCTCCAAAGTGGACATATTCTTTCAATGCCGAACCACTATAAATCATTATGTTCTTATAATTACTTTTTTCTATTAGTTAATTGCCTGTTTCCTATGTTTTAATTGGATTTTCTTCATTTATTTCTCTACAAAAACTCGTTTGGGTGTCTATGCTAATTTTCGGTGCATACAAACTCCATTTATTTTTTTGTTTTTTTGTCTAATTCTTGATTATTAACATACGTTTTTGAATATTAAGTTTCTGAAAGTAATTCAGAGAATTAAACCTTTGAAAGGATTGTTCCTCAATGTGAAGAGTGCATTTATTATTTTATTAATATGAAAACTAAATATCATCAACAATTCTAATGGATGATGTTATATATGTAGACAATGGTGGATTTAAAGCATAAGATTATCACAAGATGATCAACAAAAATGATAAAACATAAGATAAACTATCTTATGGAAAGCAAGATTACAATAATATATCCATCTATGCATTATTTAGGTGACATACAGTGGCACGCATCCGAAAAGAACTTGCGTTGTCATATAATGGAAAAGCTCCATTTCGGGTATTTGCAATATGAATGAGTTATAGAAGAGATGCAGTATACTTTGATAATTAAACATTTGATAACTAAATTTTTAAGTTTATCGTCTTAGGTTAAAATTTTGTAAATTAATTTTTAGATATTTTAAGTTTATGATACTATTTAAAATTTAAATTACAATAGTTTAGAATTAAAACTTTGGAAGTATGTGAAATTAATTTCTTACCTAATATTCTTGTTAATACCTTGTATATTGATTTTGATGAAAACAACCATATAAATATTACTACTATCATATCTCTGAGTTGCGTAGTTATTTCGAATATATTATGGAGATATTTACCGTTAGCACCAAAATTGGTCACTAACACCCAAATCTAGATGAAAGCACCAAGTCAGCCACATATCACAAATAGAATGTATGTAGAGAGTATAAATATGAAGAACAGTTAAAATAAAAAAGAAAGCAGTAATAACAGAGGATTTATAGTGGTTCGATTGACTCTACCCTACGTCCACTCCAGAAATTTCCTTTTTATTGATATCAGAATCAAGTATAATTACAATCCATAGTTTTCAAAACAATAGTGGCAGTATCCTTAGTAAAGAAGAGGAAGGGGAAAAGAATCTCGATCCCGTTTCCGAAGCCCCATATGCTATATTTATGGGCGAAATCTGAGTTACTGGCTTCCTGAGCGATCCAGGCCCATCAATACCATGGTCGATCCAATACTCAACACTATATTTATAGCCATGACTCGGAGTAATCGCTCACACGACCCGAAGCACATCTGCATACGACCTGAAGTAAATTTCCCTAAGACTCGGAGCAGCCTAGTACCGATCCTCCTTCTTCAAAGCACCAACCCCCTTTAGCTGATCCAGGGTCTTCATCCTACCGACCCTAAGCTTCCCGACTATTGCCGACTCAAGTATAATTCCATGCCGACCCCGAGCCACTTCAACCTAACCATCTTCAAACAAGACCGAACCACCTTCCTACCGATCCACTCCAACATGACCGACCCAGCTTCCTACTGATCCACTCCAACATGACTGGACCAGCTTCCTATCGATCTACTCCGACATGACCGGCCCACCTTCCTACCAACCCACTTCAACATGACTGACCCAGTTTCCTACCGATCCACTCCAACATGACTGACCCACCTTCCTATCAATCCAAAACCTTCACAACACCCACCCACTCGTATTGAGCCAGGCTTGCCGACCCATACTCACCGAGCCAGTCACATCGGGCCATCTTGGCTTATGCATCCTTACCAAACCATGCATGATCTCCTCTTCTTGGCCAGGCCATGTACGACCGAGCTACCTTGATCGAGCAAGCCACACCAAACCATCCATGGCTGATCGTCTATCCATCCAATTGGCTCAAACACATTGTAATCTAGTCTCGACAAACGAGCAGTCGATTTAGTTAAGCCCGTCTGTCTACGGTCTTGTCGAAAGGAGGGTTAGCATTTACAAAGATAAACAAGAACCAATGGAAGAAAATATATTATATAAGAAGGTTAATCAAAGCAATTGGAAAAAAAATTGATTGAAGAAGAATGCTGAAAGGATAGAAGTGTTTGAAGTGATGAGTAGTTGGTTGGGTCTTAGAAGTCCCTGTTAAAGATACCATGATAATTATACTTGAAAATCATTAACCATTGACCTCAACCGAATCACAAAAATTCACAAATAAGTGGTACTTTTGAAATCTGAAATTTGCAACACTTATTGTTGTCGCTATTTCTCTTTGAAAATCGCTTATATTTCGATATATAATCTCATAGTATGTTGACATACTTCCCGTTGGTTAGTTTCTTAAAATTTAAATCAAGGGATTTTTTCATCTCTTTAACAAAAGACACGTCTCTTCAACCACTATATAAAGGCTGTTATCCAAGATTTTAACCCGGCTATATTAAACTGATTGCACAAGTTAGATTCGACTGCTATTAAGGCCGACGAGTCCAGAGTGATGGTTGCGGGGCCCGAAGGTCAAGTACAGATGATAACACGAAGTCGAATGGAACTGATGGATATGCATGGCAAAATGTTCAAAGTATGAAATATGGTTCAACGTATAGAAGGGATCGGTATAAATTGGCTTCCATCATAGGGATCAGTATGTTTCAGGGAATATGAGCATTTCAATAGAAAACGAGCAATATCCCAAGATCCATAAGTCCAATGCATATGAAATTTTATGAACAATATATAGGGGTCCTTGGAGGCCTATTCTAGGGATCGTACCTTAAGAATATGAAGTTAGAGGGATCGACTTTTTCCCTTGGAAGGGATCGGCAGGAACCTGAATTTAACCCATATAGAAGCAAAGATCGGGCAATAATCGATTTTTACTAAGTCAATTAGCATGAAATTTGGAGGCTAAGCATATTTTAGTGTGAGGGAGCTACCATAGGGATTGCACCCCAAAATTCCACCAAATTAGGGATCGATACCAATCCCTCTTCTTTGAGAATTGGGCCATTTAATCCCTCTTGTAGGTCCATATGATTCTATAGGTCCTTCTGTTGAATATTCGGGGAGATATTTAGCTATCTTCGTCTATAAATACAGGCTTGGTTATTAATTTTTAGGACTTTACACTGCTAATTTCTTTATATTCTTTTATAACAAATATTTTCGTCTGATCCCTATTGTACTCAACTTATAACATGATTAATAAAGTAATCTATTCAAAGTGGACACAAGCAAACAACGTCGAGCCACTAGAAATCGTTTTGTGCATGTTATTCTCTCAATTTACTGCTATTTCTTTGTTATTATCCTCTGGTTTCATTTTATATTCTTCATTTATTTCTCTTCAAAACATCTATTGGGTGTTTATGTCAATTTTTGGTGCAAACATTTTGGTGCTTGCACTAAGAGCCTTGATTATCAAATTAATAGGAACCTTTTGTTGCTGCTGGATTGCACAAATTCCCTAAAGGCGATCCACGGTTATCTTCAGGAAGTTTACTAATTGTATTCAGATTTGTGTTAAGCAAAGATATCAACAATGTTGAGGAACACTAGATCTACTTCTCATAATGCAGAAGGAAATGAGAATGCTAGCATCCAATAATGTGGCTTGAGCAGTCAACCAATGGATGTGAATGTTGATCCAGTTGAAGTAACAGAATCCAGCCGATTCCATTACAAGAGCTGAATTCCACAACCTGATGAGAGAGCTATTGGACAGTCGTCAATAATTAAGTCAGCGGATTCAAGCCATTATCAGCTAATGTGTCACGACCCGAATTTCAGCGCTTGAAAATCGACACCCGTACTTCACTTGTACTCGAATGCCGCAGATTCAACCATTGAAATCCAATTCGTGTCGGAGTTTGTAACACATTAAGTACAACAACACAGCGGAAAAGAATAAATAATTGTATTAATATACAACATTGATACAAATGAATTGTACTAAATATATCAGAGATAGACAACAACGGAAAGATATCTTTGACAGAAGAACACCAACATTAACTTCAATGGAAAGAAAGAGAGCTTGAGAATCCAATATTACATCCCATTCCAGTGCTCACAAGCTCGAACCACCATCATCATGTTGAATTAAGCAAGGTCAGTCCCGAATGCGATCGCCAAGATTCAAAGACTGGATGCTATTGAATCTATACCTACTATGGGACTATCTGAAAATCCAACTCTAGACTGCCCGTATGGAAAATTGTGGGCACCCAGAGTTTAGAAAGGGAACAATAAACTCCAGGTCAGTATGGGACTGGTATGAGCAAACAAAAACAGTTTATCTTTAATAAAAGAAATAAAAGGATTTAAAAGAAATTCACAATGCTTTTTGGAAAATGAAACTACCATAAGGTCTCCCGGCACACACACAATGCAATCGCACACTTGGGGGAGATCTCCTTATGATAGTCAAACATGCTTACTACGCAAAATTCTTTTCATATTATTATTAGTGCATAGTGCAGAAAACCTTTCGAAAGTATAATATAAATCTTAGCCAGCATAGGTATCATTATATTATGCCTGCTATAGCTACCACCTGAGGTGGCAGGTTATACAACTGCAATCGTAAAGGGCTCATAGTGTTTGATTGGATTTCCAACAATGGTCAGGCTAAGGAACTTCCTCACCGAATGGAACGCCTATGGAGGGACGCCCCCAAAATCCAAACCGGATCCCTACCAACACAAGGCCCGATTACCTCTGTAACTAGGTAACACCTACAAATAAGCCATGCCCGGTAGTTACCGACCTTTATCCTGGAATTCACCAACAAATAGCAACAACCACACAGTTAAATATCGGGTCTCCATATCATGATACCACCTTTTATCAATAAGGAAATGGACATACCCTAGGGGCGCGACCCCTAAAAACCTTTCCATAACATTCCTGTTTCGACCATTTCCGGGTTTCGAGGCTCGACGAAGTCTCGTCCACAAAGTTACGCTTTTCACAAAAGCCATGCTTCGATCAAAAAATAATCAGCAGCACTTCGTATGCCAAATTACCAAATTGGGAATGAATCACTAGTAACCATCAACGACATAACCTCTGAACTCGTACGTCTCAGAGAAGGGTGTTAAGCTAAGAGAATAAATTCTCCGCCACCAAACAGAAATGTATTTGATAGAAACCAGCTTTACATCTCAAAGTGTAACGTAAGAGATACATCCATACAAGTTTGTTCCTGGTTCGAATAGAACCGAAGGCACTTCACAAAGAAGCCCTTGTAAATCCGGGTATTTACAATCCCGACCGGACTCCCCATCACATATGGTAATCCTTTCATTCTTGAAAATACCCGGTCTTCAACACCGGTCTTCAAATGCTATCCATTACGTCGTATCACTATTTGGAATGGGTTATATGACATAAAGTCCTCTCCAGGCTAAACCGAATAGTGAGCGCTTAATTTAAAAAGCATATGGATATTGGGATCTTAGTTAAGTCACAACTTAAAGCCTAAACCTTTTCTTTCAAATGGTTTCACAAATTACCATTTTCAAATCTTTAAACAAAAAGATTCACTTCATAAAGTTCACCAATCTTTCACAAAGATTAATTCATAGCTTTTCAAAACAATTTCAAATCTTTTATACAAAAGATACACCTTTAAGATCCCCTTTAATGTCAAAACCAAGTTCAAAAATCTTTAACAAAGATTCATTCATAGCTTTCAAACTATTTTCATTTCAAAACTTGAATTCCTTTTAACACAAATTGGAAATCCTTTCTTTATATGAAAGCTATTATTATTTAAAAACAAATAGTTTTCGTATTCGAAGAAATCCGATTACATTTGCTCGAGTTAATGACCTTCAAGTATAAAACTTGGGTTAAATTCAAATTCCCAAAACAGTACTTTTAAAATGGTTTAAAACTCATATAAACACATTTATAACTTGTATAACCCTTTTAAACCATAATTTCCAAACATAGAATTCAATTTCAAATTTTGAATTCAAATTCAAATCAAATTATTTAAATTTCAAAACTTTATCAAGTTATTCAAAATAAATTTTATGTTCAAACTCCTTTTCAAAAGCTTTTCATATTCAACCCAATTCCATTTCCAAAACTATTTTGGATTCAAAATTTAATCTTCATAACCATTTCCTAATATTAGATTCAAATTTCCGTGACTTAACCAATTTCCTCGTGCAATCCATATTTGTGTGTGTATGGTGTAGTCCAAGGGTTTTACACAATAGTGCAACATCATCGATCATTACAGATTCAAGCACATTAATATCGATAAGCGGTATATTCCTATAACGCTTATCTTCATTTATAGAATCATAGATAGATAATTCATTACAGATAAATAAATTACATTTGTCATAGATAAATAAATTACATTCATCACAGCTCATATCAAAACATAGCATCACACATCAGGGATATCAAACAATTCAAACATTCAATGGAATCCAAACATCCATAAGTAAGATCAATTAATTATCTGATTAATTTAAATCAGATAAATTACTTATGAATAAACACAAATCCTAGTTAATTAATATTAATTAATTAAAAAACCATTTTGATTAATTATTCTTTAATTATTTATTAATTAACCATTAATAATAAATTAATTAACCTTTAATTATTAATTAATTAACCTTAATTAATAATAAATTAACCTTCAATCATTTAATAATTATCCTTTAATTATTAAATTAACCTTGAAATAATTA
Source organism: Allium cepa (assembly GCA_030765085.1). Taxonomy (NCBI): domain Eukaryota; kingdom Viridiplantae; phylum Streptophyta; class Magnoliopsida; order Asparagales; family Amaryllidaceae; genus Allium; species Allium cepa. The sequence goes on from CM060946.1 coordinate 213,989,322, forward strand.
TCCTTAATTAATTACATTGATTAATTAATCCTCAATATTATCATTCCTTAATCATTTTCCATACATTAATTAATCTTTAATTAATTAATTATCCTTTGATTATTTATCCTTATTTACCTTAGTTAATTAACCCTCATTTACTAAGCCATTATCCTTTAATTAATTAACTCTTAATTAATTTCAATAGTTAAGTAATTATTCTTGAACTATCCACATTAATAAATCCTTCTTTACTTAACTAAGTAATTAACCCTTAATGAATAATCATTAATTAATAAATCACCTTGATTAATTATCCTTTAATTAATCACTTTAATTAATTAACCTTTAATTAATTAACTATTCTCAAATTAAATTACCTTAATTAATTATCTTTTAATTAATTATCCTTAATTAATTACAATAAGTGATCATCCCTAATCACCTTCATTAATTAATTAACCTTTAATTAATTATCCTCAAATTAGTTACCTTAATTAATTAATCACAATAATTAATCAACCTTTAACTATGTTAAATAATTACACTAATAAATGATCCTTTAATTACTCAAGTCATTAATAAATCAAAGATAAATCATTTATATTTATTAATCACTTAATTACATTATTAAATTTTCATTAAATAAACCTTTGAATTTTTTTTATCATTAACATATGAGTTAACTTAAGTTCAAAAACATTTTTACTTCCTTAAATCAACTAATTGATTACACCATTTTAAATTAACTTGATTAATTTAAATAAAAGAAAATTACACAATTCTTATTTATCAAACATTTAGATAAACATCAATCATTTACAAGGAAATTTTTATTTAAAAAAATACTTCAACTTGGTTTATCTAAATTTTATAAACTTCATTTATTTCAGACTTAAACCCGTTGCATGAATCACTCATGCTAACCCGAAGACTATCCCGCGTTTTCCCCGAGTCTTTTCCCCTTCTTCTTTTTAACTCTATTTTATTTTAAATTTAAAAAACTATTATGATGTGAAAACTCGAGCCGATTGATACAACACTTTATCTCATACCCGAGTCACATACAAAAGCTCCCCGAGAACGACCTCCAGTACATCCTTCTTTCCAAAAGCTTCAACTCTTCAAAGCAACATCAGATACGAGAAAATATTCGTGCACGTGCACAGTCGCACGGCGACGCTCCGGCCATCGCGGTGACCACCCACTAGTCGCCGACGATCCATACAAAAACTACGACCACCCAGTTCGACGTAGACAACAGCAAATCGAAATTTAGCTATTCGACCAACTCTTTGAAAATAAACCCGATGACTAAATTGCCTCACCTCCGATCATCTCGACCACCAGACACCACGTCACCACGTCCACAGATTCACCACAACCTCCAGCATCGATCCTCTTCGGACCGAATAACTCCGATTAACCCACGTTGCTACACGAGCACGATTAGCTATTCGACCAACTCTTTGAAAATAAACCCGATGACTAAATTGCCTCACCTCCGATCATCTCGACCACCAGACACCATGTCACCACGTCCACAGATTCACCACAACCTCCAGCATCGATCCTCTTCGGACCGAATAACTACGGTTAACCCACGTTGCTACACGAGCACGATGAACAACATTGACCAAATTAGGTTCTTAAACCCTAGAATCACGCCGCGCTACCTCCCAGTGATAGAAAAAATCACCGATCATTTTTCCCAGCCTCATCAACCTCCAAACTATCCTCAACCACGACCCCGACCCACAAATCTCCGTTGATCACTGGAATTTGCCAAAAGATTGAATCTCGTTCAACTTGCATTTTATCACAATTTAATAATCTAAAAATCTTGAAATTGTTATCTAAATTCACCATTTTACAATACGTTTCAGTTTATGAAATCCAAATTCAAAATTAAAATGATTAATTTTTTATCATTTCTAAAAGTTCACTGTATACTTCAAGTTTCCAGTTAATTACTTAATAAAATTTGTTAAAAACTATTTTTAAAATTTAAATCAGGTAAATATAAATATTTTTCTACTAAAATTCATTACCTAAATCGTTTTTTATTTTTGAGATATGAATTTTTCTTGAATTTGGTTAACCTATGACTAAATAGAGAAACATCTATACATATACAGACATACACACCCTTCGTAAATACATAGACATTCACATAGACATATTTCATATCCACACTTTCAAGATTATCACATGCAGATCAAAATGTGAAATAGATATAAAGTTTTGGGATGTAGTTTGCTCACCTGGGATAAAGCAGAGAAGAATTTGAGCCTGTAAAATATTTTTCAAAATATGGAATCTTTCTTACTTGAATTTGTTTGAATTTTCTTTTGCCTGATCTTTGAGTTGCCTGAAGCTTAAATCCTTGCATTGCTTATTGTTTTGGAGTTGAATTTAAATCTTGATTCTTTCATTTGTTTTTGCATCAGGTTGAAGGCTTTTTCAATTTGAATTTGCTCAAGCATAAGGTTGCAGATTAAAAACTGCTATTTGATTTAACTGAGTTGATTCTTGAACTTGATCTGAACTTTGATCTCTGCTTTATCTTTGAATTCTAATTTTATTTCAGGTTGAGAAATGAATGAAAGAGGTTTGAGAAGTTAAGCTGAGAACAGCCTATTTTTCCTTTCTTTTAATACATGTTTGTAAATTCAAATTAAAAGAAAGGTTTATTTTGCCACTTGTTTATTTTGTATCAACACTTGTAATTGCATAATCTATTTTCTTTACACTTGTTAAAATGTGTATTTTTACGTTTAAATCCTTGTTTAATAAACTATGTTTTAAACCCTTGTTATTTTATATTTGCAAAGGTTTAAGTTTTTATCATTTTATCCCTAAAAATATTTTTAAATTTAAGGTTGTGTTAATTCAAACACATTTTATTCGAACATCAAAGCCTAAGAGAGATTAGAGGCTTGGATTTTGAATATTTTTATCAGAGTTTAAAACTTGTAACCTATACAGAACATCAACTTGCATGTACACACAAGCATGCACAGGCATATTCACATATTTATATAGATATGCAATACGCTTTCATTACTTCACTTCGTATATATCAAGTTAATAAACAAATTCAGGGTTTAAAATAGAGGTTTGATCACCTGAATTGAAGGCAGAGAAACAGAGAAGCAGAGAGGAAAGCATGAATGATATTTGTTTTTAAAACTTGAAAACCAAGTTGACCTGATCTTGCATGCCTGATTGTATTGAGTTGTACTTGAATCTGAAACTGATCTTGCTTTCCAGATTTGCTTTGTTCCAATTTCAAAGCTTCCAGGTTTTTTGAAATTTGAGAGGTGCTTTGGTGTTGAAAAACTTTTAATTGCTCAAGATTTTGATTTTTATTTCCTGGTTGAACTCAAGTTATAGTTGAATCTGATTGTTGTTTGATTGCTGGGATGATTTAACTTCTTTTCTTTGCTTGTTTTTTTTTTTGCTTGATTTTGGTTATTGATTTAAGGTTGAGAGCTTTTAATTTTAAATTCTTTTCAGGTTTTAGTTTAGTTAAAATTTAGAAAAAGAAAGAAGAAGAATTTGAACTATATAAACCTGGTTTTCTTTCTTAAGTATGTTATCTATGTTTTTTTTGTTTATTCTGAATGAAGAAAATAAATCAAGTTTAACACTTGTTAATTATATTAACAAAGCTATTACACTTGTAAATCTTTGTTTCATGGATTACAAATGTACATATGTAATTAATTTTGTGTCTAAAACCTTACTTTAAATAAATTTACAAATTATATTTTAAACCCTTATTCATTATTTTCTTATGTTTATATTTTTAAACATTTTAAATTTTCATGTTAATAATATTTGAATACACTTTATATTATATTTTCTATTTAAACAAATACATTTTTCTTTATTAACATTTATATAACCTTTTAAAGAAAAATGATTTTAAAATTTAATTATACATACACATGTATATAATATATATTAGAATTTATCCTTCAAATAGCCTTTGGAAATTTAAATTTAAATATAATTTCCAAAATACATATTACATATATATGTTATAAATTAGAAACAAATTTCTACTAATTTTGAAAGATAGAGTTTTTGAAATCCAATTTCATTTAAAAATATTTATCTTAAATTTCAAATCCAATATATTATTCAAAACATTTATTTCTAAATTTTCCAATTAGAAATTCTATTTAAAATCAATTTATATACATATATTTAAAAAAAAAACCAAATATCTTATTTTATTTGAAAAAATTCAAATAAATTCACAATTAAATTTAAAAATTTATTTTAAATTACCAATTTAAATTTAACTCAAAAAGGGGATCGTTACAAATTCCCCTCTTACGAAATTTGTCCTTGAAATTTGCTAGACAGGGAGACAACAAAGAACAGATGAACACACATTGAAGTGGTTCACCAGATCAAACAGAATAGTTATTCTGCATTTGGCTTACCAAATAAAAATATCATCAATAAATATGAGAATGAACTCATTCAATACTACACAAGATACTCGGGTCACCAGATCTACGAAATAAGCAGGGCACTGGTTAATTTGAAGGATAACTAACCATTCGTACGATATATCTGGACCCAAAAGAACAGACAATGGATACTCAATCCCAAAGTATACATCAACTTGTCCGTCTTCGGACTTTGATCCTCATAAGAAATTACAACAAACGGCGACCATTTAATTCAGTTTCATATTTCGTTAACCAATTTATTTCAAATAAATTCTCAAGTTTATTAGAGTTAAAACGAAAATATTGATAGGAAAAGATTGTTTCCGTTGTTGCAGGGTATCGACCATTTGTAGTCGTACTACCCTGTCCCTTATCTCGTCCTCTTCTTACACTCATACTTACTGTCAGTGGATAGTAAGAGAATTTACTAAGGCATACGGATGAATATCTTAGAGATATACTCATTCTAGGGTATACTTCACCCTATCTCTAACGAGTTACCTAATGTGTTATACTCCTGAGCTAAAGTTCAACGCTCAGCTCTGATACCAAGATGTTACGACCCGAATTTCAATGCTCAAAAATCAACACCCGTACTTCACTTGTATTCGAATGCCGCATATTCAACCGTTGAAATCCGATTTGTTCCGGAGCTTATAACACATTAAGTACAACATAGCGGAAAAGAATGAATAATTTTATTAATATCGACATTGATACAAATGAATTGCACAACATATATCAGAGGTAGACAACAGCAGAAAGATATCTTTGACAGAAGAACACCAACATTAACTTCAATAGAAAGAAAGAGATCTTGAGACTCCAATATTGCATCTCCATTCCAGTGCTCACAAGCTCGAACCACCATCGTCACGTTGAATTAAGAAAGGTCAGTCCAGAATGCAATCGCCAAGATCCAAAGACTGGATGCTATTGAATCTATACCTACTATCAGACTATTTAAAAATCCAACTCTAGACTGCCCGTGTGGAAAATAGTGGGCACCCAGAGTTTAGAAAGGGAACAATAAACTCCAGGTCAGTAATGGAACTGGTATGAGCAAACAAAAACAGTTTATCTTTAATAAAAGAAACAAAAGGATTTTGAAGAAAAACGCAATGCTTTTTGGAAAATGAAACTACCATAAGGCCTCCCGGCACACACATAATGCAATCGCACACTTGGGGGAGATTTCTCCTTATGATGGTCAAACATGCTTACTATGCAAAATTCTTTTCATGTTATTACTAGTGCATAGTGCAGAAAACCTTTTGGAAGTATAATATAAATATTAGCCAGCATAGGTATCATTATATTATGCCTGCTATAGCTACCACCTGAGGTGGCAGGTTATACAACTGCAATCGTAAAGAGCTCGCAGTGTATGATTGGATTTCCAACAATGGTCAGGCTAAGGAACTTCCTCACCGAATGGAATGCCTCTGGAGGTACGCCCCCAAGATCCAAACCGGATCCCTACCAACACAAGGTCGGGTTAAATCTGTAACTAGGTAACACCTAGAAGTAAGCCATCCACGGTCGTCACCGACCTTTATCCCGGGATTCACCAACAAATAGCAACAACCACACAGTTAAATATCTGGACTCCATACCGCGATACCACTCTTTATCCAGAAGGAAATGGACATACCCTTGGGGAGCGACCCTTAAAAACCTTGCCTCAACATTCCTATTTCGACCATTTTCGGGTTGAGAGGCGCGACAAAGTCTCGTCCATAAAGCTACGCTTTTCACAAAAGCCATGCTTCAATCAACAAATGATCAACACCACTTCGTATGCCACATTACCAAATTGAGAATGTATCACTAGTAACCATCAACGACATAACCTCTGAGCTCGTACATCTAAGAGAATAAATTCTCCGCCACCAAACAAAAATGTATTTGATAGAAACGAGCTTTACATCTCAAAGTGTAACATCAGAGATACATCCATACAATTCTGTTCCGGATTCGAACAGAACCGAAGGCACTTCACAAAGAAGCCCTTGCAAATCCGAGTATTCACTATCCCGACCGGACTCCCCATCACATATGGAGATCTCTATACCGGGCGCTATTCGATGCAGAGACATTCGACGGGTAATCCTTTCCTTCTTGAAAATACCCGGTCTTTACCACCAGTCTACAAATGCTATCCATTACGTCGTATCACTATTCGGAATGGGTTATATGACATAAAGTCCTCTCCCGGCTAAATCGAATAGTGAGCGCTTAATTTAAAAAGCATATGGATATTGTGATCTTAATTAAGTCACAACTTAAAGCCCAAAACCTTTCTTCCAAATGGTTTCACAAATTACTATTTTCAAATATTTAAACAAAAAGATTCACTTCACAAAGTTCACCAATCTTTCATAAAGATTAATTCATAGCTTTTCAAAACAGTTTCAAATCTTTTACACAAAAGATACACCTTTAAGATCCCCTTCAATTTCAAAACCAAGTTCAATAATCTTTAACAAAGATTCATTCATAGCTTTCAAACTATTTTCATTTCAAAACTTGAAATCCTTTCAACACAAATTGGAAATCCTTTCTTTATATGAAAGTTATTATTATTTGAAAACAAATAGTTTTCGTATTCGGAAAAATCCGATTACATTTGCACGAGTTAAAGACCTTCAAGTATAAAACTTGGGTTAAACGCAAATTCTCAAAATAATACTTTTAAAATGGTTTAAAACCGATATAAACACATTTATAACTCGTATAACCCTTTTAAACCATAATTTCCAAATGTAGAATTCAATTTCAAATTTTGAATTCAAATTCAAATCAAATTATTTAAATTTCAAAACTTTATCAAGTTATTCAAAATAACTTTTATCGTCAAAACTCCTTTTCAAAAGCTTTTCATATTCAACCCAATTCCATTTCCAAAACTATTTTGGATTCAAAATTTAATCTTTAAAACCTTTTCATAATATTAGATTCAAATATCTATGACTTAACCAATTTCCTCGTGCAATCCTTATTTGTGTGTGTATGGTGTAGTCCAAGGGTTTTACACAATAGTGCAACATCATCAATCACTACAGATTCATGCACATTAACATTGATAAGTGATATATTCCTATAACGCTTATCTTCATTCATAGAATCAAAGATAGATAATTCATCACAGATAAATAAATTACATTCATCACAGATAAAGAAATTACATTCATCATAGCTCAGATCAAAACAGGGCATCACACATCAGGGATATCAAACAATTCAAACATTCAATAGAATCCAAACATCCATAAGTAAGATCAATTAATTATCTGATTAATTTTGAATTAGATAAATTACTTATGAATAAACACTAATCCTGGTTAATTAATATTAATTAATTAAAAAACCATTTTGATTAATTATTCTTCAATTATTTATTAATTAACCATTAATAATAAATCAATTAACCTTTAATTATTAATTAATTAACCTTAATTAATAATAAATTAACCTTCAATCATTTAATAAATATCCTTTAATTATTAAATTAACCTTGAAATAATTATCCTTAATTAATTACATTAATTAATTAATCCTTAATTAATTATCATTCCTTAATCATTTTCCATAAATTAATTATTCTTTAATTAATTAATTATCCTTTGGTTATTTATCCTTAATTACCTTAATTAATTAACCCTCAATTACTAAGCCATTATCCTTTAATTAATTAGCTCTTAATTAATTTCATTAGTTAAGTAATTATTCTTGAACTATCCACATTAATAAATCCTTCTTTACTTAACTAAGTAATTAACCCTTAATAAACAATCATTAATTAATAAATCACCTTGATTAATTATCCTTTAATCAATCACTTTACTTAATTAACCTTTAATTAATTAACTACTCTCAAATTAAATTACCTTAATTAATTACAATAAGCGATTATCCCTAATCATTTTCATTAATTAATTAACCTTTAATTAATTATCCTCAAATTAAATACCTTAATTAATTAATCATATTAATCAATCAACCTTTAATTATGTTAAATTAATTACACTAATAAATGATCCTTTAATTACTCAAGTCGTTAATAAATCAAAGATAAATCATTTATCTTTATTAATCACTTAGTCACGGTATTAAATTTTCATTAAGTAAACATTTGAATTTTTTTTCATTAACATATGAGTTAACTTAAGATCAAAAACATTTTTACTTCCTTAAATCAACTAATTGATTACATCATTTTAAATTAACTTGATTAATTTAAATAAAAGCAAATTACATAATTCTTATTTATCAAACATTTAGACAAACATCAATCATTTACAAGAAATTTTTTATTTAAGATAATACTTCAACTTGGTTTATCTAAATTTTATAAACTTGATTTATTTCAAACTTAAACCTGTTGCATGAATCACTCATGCTAACCCGAAGACAATCCCACGCTTTCCCCAAGTCTTCTCCCCCTTCTTCTTTTTAACTCTGTTTTATTTTAAATTTAAAAAACTATTATGATTTGAAAACCCGAGCCAATTGATACAATCCTTTATCTCATACTCGAGTCACATACGAAAGCTCCCCGAGAATGACCCCGAGTACATCCTTCTTCCGAAAAGCTTCAACTCTTCAAAGCAACATCAGATACGAGAAAACACTCGCGCATGTGCACAGTCGCACGGCGACGCTCTGGCCATTGCGGTGACCACCCACTAGTCGCCAACGATCCAAACAAAAACAACGACCACCCAGCTCGACGTAGACAACAAAAAATCAAAATTTAGCTATTCGACCAACTCTCTAGAAATAAACCCGATTACTAAATTGCCTCGCCTCCAATCATCTCGATCACCCGACACCACGTCACCACATCCACAGATTCACCACAACCTCCAGCATCGATCCCTTCTAGACCGAACGACTCCGATCAACCCACATTGCTACACGAGCACGATGAACGACGTCGACCAAATTGGGTTCTTAAACCCTAGAATCTCGCCGCGCTACCTCCCCAGTGATTGGAAAAATCACTGATCATTTTTCCCAGCCTCGTCAACCTCTAGACTATCCTCAGCCACGACCCCAACCTACGAATCGTTGTTGATCACCGAAATTTGCCAGAAGATTGAATCCCATTCAACTTGCATTTTTTCACGATTTAATAGTCTAAAAATCTTGAAATTATTATCTAAATTCACCATTTTACAATACGTTTCAGTTTATGAAATCCAAATTCAAAACTAAAATGATTAATTTTTTATCATTTCTAAAAGTTCACTGCATATTTCAAGTTTCCAGTTAATTACTTAACAAAATTTCTTGAAAACTATTTTTAAAATTTAAATCAGGTAAATATAAATATTTTTCTTTTAAAAATCATTACCTAAATTATTTTTAATTTTGGGGATATGATTTTTTCTTGAATTTGGTTAACCTGTGACTAAACAGAGAAACATCTATACATATACAGGCATACCACCCATTCGCAGATACATATACATTCATATAGATATATTTCATATCCTCACTTTCAAGATTATCACATGCAGATCAAAATATGAAACAGATTTAATGTTTGGGATGTAGTTTACTCACTTGGGATAAAGCAGAGAAGAATTTGAGCCTGTAAAAGATTTTTCAAAATCTGGAATCTTGCTTACTTGAACTTGTTTGAATTTTCTTTTGCCTGATCTTTGAGTTGCCTGAAGCTTATGTCCTTGCATTGCTTATTGTTTTGGATTTGAATTTAAATCTTGATTCTTGCATTTTTTTTGCATCAGGTTGAAGGCTTTTTCAATTTGAATTTGCTCAAGCATAAGGTTGTAGATTAAAAACTGCTGTTTGATTTAACTGAGTTGATTATTGAACTTGATTTGAACATTGATCTTTGCTTTATCGTTGAATTGTATTTTGTTTCAAGCATGCACAGGCATATTCACATATTTATATAGATATGCAATACGCTTTCATTACTTCACTTCATATATATCAAGTTAATAAACAAATTCAGGGTTTAAAATAGAGGTTTGATCACCTGAATTGAAGGCAGAGAAACAAAGAGGAAAGCATGAATGATATTTGTTTTTAGAACTTGAAAACCAAGTTGACCTGATCTTGCATGCCTGATTGTATTGAGTTGTACTTGAATCTGAAACTGATCTTGCTTTCCAGATTTGCTTTGTTCCAATTTCAAAGCTTCAAGTTTTTTTGAAATTTGATAGGTGCTTTGGTGTTGAAAAACTTTTAATTGCTCAGGCTTCTAATTTTCATTTCAAGGTTGAACTCAAGTTATAGTTGAATCTGATTTTTGTTTGATTGCTGAGATGATTTATCTTCTTTTCTTTGATTGTTTTTTTTTTGCTTGATTCAGGTTATTGATTTCAGGCTGAGAGCTAATTTTAAATTCTTTTCAGGTTATAGTTTAGTTAGAATTTACAAAAAGAAAGAAGAAGAATTTGAACTGTATAAACTTGGTTTTCTTTCTTAAGTATGTTATCTATGTTTTTTTTGAATGAAGATAATAAATCAAGTTTGACACTTGTTAACTTATAATAACAAAGCTATCACACTTGTAAATCTTCTTGTTTCATGGATTACAAATGTACATACATAATTAGTTTTGTGTCTAAACCCTTACTTTAAACAAATTTACAAATTATATTTTAAACCCTTACTCATTATTTTCTTATGTCTATATTTTTAAACACTTTAAATTTTCATGTTAATAATATTTAAATACAACTTTATGTTATATTTTCTATTTAAACAAATACATTTTTCTTTATTAACATTTATATAACCTTTTAAAGAAAAATGATTTTAAAATTTAGTTATATATACACATGTATACAATATATATTAGAATTTATCCTTCAAATAGCCTTTGGAAATTTAAATTTAAATATAATTTTCAAAATACATATTACATATGTGTGCTATATATTAGAAATAAATTTCATTTAATTTTGAAAGGTAGAGTTATTCAAATCCAGTATCATTTAAAAATATTTATCTTGAATTTCAAATCCAATATATTATTCAAAACATTTATTTTTGAATTTTCCAATTATAAATTCCATTTAAAATCAATTTATATACATATATTTAAACAAACAACCAAATAACTTATTTTATTTGAAAAAATTCAAATAAATTCATAATTAAATTTAAAAAATTATTTTAAATTACCAATTTAAATTTAACTCAAAAACAGGATCGTTACATAATGAACCAACTCAGTCAACAACAGCAAGGGAAGGCCAGGAGGGACCATATCCCTTACTCAACATCATAGAGTTCAAGTTTATCGGACGAGTATCACAGGCATTATAGAGTAGACGGATATCGCACAGAAAATTCGGGGTGTCAATAGGTAGACCAATCTAGTTTACCAAGACTGATCAGTGCGAATCCCTCTATAGGGATCGGTATAGATCCCTCCTCAAAAAGAGGAAACTTACCTATACATGGTGGATTCAAGCTGGTGCTGCTGCGGCCGATTTGGATGACGGAGACCAGTTGAGTGTTGACCACTTAAATCCATAGAATGACGATGAACTGAATTTATGAGATATATATCGAGAAGATGTTGAACCAAGAAGGCATGGAATGGCATAGACTTTGACCAGACCATTCACGTAAGGTGGAACACGACCATCGCTTGACACCTACTATCCAATTGACGGACTTGTCGGCTATGGTAAGACAGTTAGTTAGAGAGATCCAAGGCTTGACCAGTGATGATTAGGGAATCTTGAGAAGCCATACCCCGTTCACTAACAATGTCCTACATGTAGAGTATCCAATGAGGTTCAACATGCCGTTAATGCCTACCTACAAGGGAAAATCGACCCCAAGCAGTACATAATGAAATATGAATGACTGATGGATTCCGCTCAAGAAGATGATGCAATCAAATGTAGATGTTTTCCTATAGCCCTCTCTGAAATATCAATAATATGGTTTATGAGATTACCTGCATGGTCGATCTCTAAATTTGATGATTTGGCAAAAAGGTTTGTGGAGCAGTTTCATATGCACGTAACTCGCTCGAAAGACGTAATGTCCTTATTCAGGGTGATCCAAGCTTCGGGAGAATTGTTGAAAGATTACTTGGAGACATTCCATACAACTGTCACAGAAAACAGTAATTCGAATGACCATGCAATATTGATGGCCACAACAAGAGGGATTAATTTAGAGTTTGATTTTGGCGATTGGTTAGCTGGCAAGCCACCTGCAATGACACATTTATGCAAATAAGGTTCCGTATTTAAGGATTGAAGAAACCAGATGCTTTAGGAAGAAGAATGTTGCGGGACCAAGTGGAGAGGAAGTACAAAGTAATACTGTAGTAAAACAGTCCGATGATAGCTTTAGAAAAGTTCGGGTGAATGTCTAGAACAAACCGAATCAAAAAATGAAAGGCGGAGATAGGAGTCGAGAATGAAAGAGTTATTCTGGAAGAGGGAAGCCTAAGATTTGGATGTACGATACTTACATGCCACTGAATACATAACTAGAGAATATCTATTTGTCTACCTGCAATGCCATGCAGTACAGGAAGCCAGCTCAAAAAGAATCAACAGAGAAGCAGAAACAGACTAAAAAATATTGTCGGTTTCATGAAGGTTATGGTCATAACACAAATGAATACAGGAATCTCCAAGATATTGTTGAAAAGCAGATTTGAGAAAGAAAGTTACGGCGGTTTGTAAAAACAACATAGGATGGCGGGCAGGGGACATCCAACTCCAAACGAGGATAAGCATCGCATAGTGCGAAGGAGCCTGCTTGGATTGGTGGAAGATTGGTAATCAATACAATAGTCGGAGGACCACACTAGCTAACAGGAGTTGGCATGAGATGGAGCGCTGCACGAGCGTGATTAAGCATGTGAATTGGGAATGTTGTTCAAGTACGAAAGATGAAGCTCCGACAAAACAACAACATGCAATGGCAAATGATATTTATGTTTAGAAATAGAGATGCAGACAAGGTGGAGGCTCTTACAATCGACCCAATGGTCATTTCGGCCATGATCAACCCAGCTTTAGTGATAAGGATATTGGTTGATTGTGGAAGTTTAGTAAATATAATCGCCAAAAAAGCTTATAATCAAATAAGGATAGAAGCCAAGAACTTGAAATTGTCCAAAACCTGCATTCATGTCTTTAACGGTGCTGCAACTGAAGTTGTTTGTTATGTTGAATTACCCATAGTACTGGGAGAAGGTGATCGCAGGACAATGCAGATTCTACTTATTGTTGTTTTGGATGTTGATTCTTCATACAATGCCCTTTTTGCCGACTGGCTCTAGGCTAGTTTCAGGCAGCTCTTGCCCTATGGTGTTTGACATTGAAGTTCCTGACAGATAATTGTATTGGAGTTGTTCATGGCGATTGGGCGACCGGACGTGCCTGTTATGTAGCTGAATTGAGGGATGCTCAATGAAAGGAAAAGGGTAATCCAAGCCACTAAAGATTGAAAACTAGCGCCTGAGCCTTAGCTCAAGTGTCACAGTCGGTTCTATAGAGACATAGATCCGAGAGATGACGGGAGGAGCCCAAAGAGACCAGGCTGCACCAGCTGAAATGACAGTTGACATCACAGTCAGCCACAACGCCCCATCATGGGTCCTAAAGATTGAATCATAGTTCATCCCCCCAACGATGAAATAACTAGCGGGAGTTCTCCGAGCGAATCTCGACGTGTTCGCTTGGACTCACTCTGACATGTGTGGGATCACGCCTGCCATCATGAGCCATGCATTGAATATCGACCCAAGACATGTCCCGGTGAAACAAAAAAGGTATGGCATGGATCCAGAGAGATCTGCCAAGGTGGATAGGATCAAAGAAAATGGGTTTATTCGCAATGCCCTTTACCCTAAGTGGGTATCAAATCATGTACTTGTAAGAAAACAAAATGGAAAATGGCAGACATGCGTTGATTACTCAGACTTGAACAAGGCATGCCAAAAAGACAGCTTTCCCTTCCAAGGATAGACCAGCTGCTAGACTCAATTGTGAAACACGAATTGCTATCTTTTATGGATGCGTACCCTGGATATAACCAAATCTCGATGCGTATTCCCAATAAAGAGAACACCAGTTTCATCTCCGATGCTGGATTATAATGCTAAGTGGTAAGTCTGGATAAACAAATGCAGGAGCAACCTACCGATGCCTAGTTAATTAATGTTTAAAGATCAGATCGAAAGAACAATGGAGGTATATGTGAATGATATGCTCACGAAGTCACGATGGTCTAGCGACCACGTTAGAAACCTGGCAAAAATGTTCAATATTCTCTGATATTACAAAATGAAGATTAACCCATTGATGTGTTCTTTTGACGTAGCATCAGAAAAGTCCTTGGGTTTCATCGCTAGTTCCCGCATCGAAGCAAATCCCCAGAAAATCCAAACTATTCGCGACATCCAAGCACCAAAGACTATCAAACAAGTGCAGAGCCTAAATAGGAAGGTTGCCGCCCTAAGCCGATTTATTTCCAGAGCTACTGGTAAATGTATTCCTTTCTTTGACTTGATTAGAAGAGAAAAAAGGAATTTTGAATGGACATAGGATTGTAAAGACGCCTCCCAAGCTTTGGTGAATCACTTGGAGAAACCTTCCATCCTGTCAGAGCAGGTAAATCATGAAGATTTGTATATCTACTTGGCTATGTGGGTCCATGCTATAAGTGCCGCACTACTTCACAAAGAGATTAGGATCCTGAGACCGGTCTATTATGCTAGCAAGCATTTAACTGGAGCCGAAAGGAACTATCCGAAGATAGAAAAACTGATATACTGCTTGTTAATTACATCATGAAAACTCCGCCCTTACTTTTAGGCACATCCTACCAACGTTTACACCGACCGTCTGTTACGACAGGTCCTACAACAACCTGAAACATCTGGAAGGTTATTCAAGTGGAATTTCGAACTTAGCCAATTCAACATCACTTATCTTCCTCGAAGGACTATCCATGGTTAGGCACTAGCGAATTTTATAACAGAATTTACTATGCAAGGTGATTTGCCGGAGAGCGGGGAAACCCCTACCGTATGATGGAGGTTATATATAGATGGAGCATCCAATGATCGTTGTTCGGGAGCTGGGATTGTGCTTATAGCTCCCAAGATCAGTCAATTTTCTACGCTTTAAAGCTCAATTTACCGGCGACAAACAACGAAACTGAGTATGAGGGTCTGATTGCTTGACTTAAACTCGCTAGAAAAACGAGAATAAAGTCTCTTGAATTCTTTTGCGACTCACAATTGGTAGTATACTAAGGCAAAGGAGATTACCAAGCTAAAGGACGAATTTCTACGTACCTTACCAAATTCCAAGAATTGTTGACTGACTTTGAGGAAGACAATATTACGCACAATCCTTGGGATCAAAACAAAGAGGCTAATTCATTAGCAAAGTTGGCCAACACCGGGATGCGCAATAAATGGGCTTGGTTCCAATCGAACTATTAAACGCTCCGAGCATAAGTTATTTTCATTTTTTATTTTCATGGTTTATTTTTGCATTTCCTTTCCAAATATTTATTAAAAAAGTTCCAAAATATAATTCCAAAACAGATGATCTTTTTAGCATATGAATTTAGTTTTGAAAAAACACTATAGGATAAATATATGATTTTCGTTATTAAATTGAAATTTTTTAAAATTTATTTGTCTTAACAAAAATAAAAATAAAGTTTGATTACTAGTAATGATGATTTAGCTAGTATATAGGAAGGTTCATGGGTGATAACTATGAGGTATATCCTAATTGAAATTTTTATTTAATAAGTGGTTGATTTAAAGTAAAGACGATCACATTTCAAGTATTTTAAGTTAAGTAATGCCAAAATGATATTGTAAAACTCTCTCTTCGTAAAAAAAATAAAAAAAAATCATATATATTTTATTAACACCTACAGTCATGTGTTTACACGCAAGTGTGCACACTCGCGTGCTCTATACCCTTCTCACGTAAGCCCGAAAGACAGTGCATAATCGGTATATCTGGCCATAGTTTATCTGAGTTAGGTGTATGTAACAAAAATATTCTTTCATTATAACACCTACACACGATAAGTGTACACACTTGTGTATGCACTCGCTATGCTCTGTATTCCCCTCACGTAAGCCCGTAAGGAACTTCATGGGTCATATATCTGGCCTCAGTTTTCTGAGTCAGGCATATTTAAGTATTGTTGATATCAATAAAAATTTCAAATAAGAGAGAGTAAGCAATTGAAATCCAAGCACTATTTTGACTTATGTGATTTGATTTGTTATTTAAAAGAAATGAAAATATCACTTTGAAAAACATTGATATTGAACTAAGGATCTGCTTCATAGTTGCACTATGTTACCAACTGAAACCGCTAGCCAAACTAGAGTCTATTTGTTATAATAACTTAATTTTTGTTGGAAGTTTTGACGAGTAAATGACTTAAATTTCTTGATAATAACCAAAAATAATATTTAACTTATTCATGTCAATTTGAAAGTAAATCCTTCATTCGTAAATACTTTTAAAAACTTGCATTCGTATCTTTGTAGATAATCTTGTAGTTAGGAATTTTACATTTCTCATTTGAATTTTTTGGGTGGTATCCACTAAACTCTCACGAGACAACACTCGTCCTACTAGGGACACCTAGAGGTTTAACGGCTTATTGCATATGTTAAATATGCCAGTATATGATTTTTTTATGACAATAAACATATATGTATATATATGTTCATTTAAATGTATTTGTTATTGTACTATTTTATTTTCACATAATTAATATTTGCGAAATAAAATAAATAACACAGAATTTTATTCAAACAAATATTTTATTACAACTAATTTTTGAATAGTACAAAATTCGAGCTCTCACTATATATATACAAAATTTTCATTACAATACAATTTCAAATCATACAATTTTTCACTATACAATTGTCATTTACATTTGTACCTCACTACATATCATATTTGTTCTTCAACTATATTCCAATCAATAACCAACATCTGAATTATCTGTAAAATAAACATCAACGCAGTAAAATAGAAAAAGAAATATTTTGCAGTGTAAAATAAAATGTGTTTTGAAAATATTATTTGCCTTAGTTATTTAGGTTGTTCGCCATCATTTTCGTTTTTGAAGTCATCAAATACAAACAACCTGTGACATGCACACTATATCACTATACATGCCACAAGGCCGTGCACATTGATATACACTTGATAAACTGCAGGGATATGTGAGCACAATGTCTAGCCCAACCAAAAGCTAGGTTCAACTCAAGTACAATACAAATAAGTCACTATATGAGAACAAGGTCAAACCCAATCCAAAGCTAGGTTCAACTCAGGTGTAGTATAAAAACATCACAAAATTATCAAGTACAAGGTCTCATGCAATAAGAATCCAAAACCAACATAAAGCAGACTCGACAATGAAGTCATCAAGCAATATGAAATGAAAAAACTCAACCATTCAAACTCATGGCGAGTGCACCGACATGAGCATGCACATCACAAATGCAGACCTCAAATTCAACATTTACAAGTTTATATGCAGACAACACCTCAAACGAGCAATTTCAGACAAGACCATGTCTTAAATAAAAGGAACTCCACATGAAAACTCACTAGTTCACCATACACATATGATCAGACAAAAGAACAAGGAAACAAATGCATTCAGACTTAAATGAAACAAACTGGAAATGCTTATGAAAGAGGATAAAGTAACTGGACATGTATACAACTACACGTGAACACATAATACTCCACCAAACCAGAATTGATGCCAATCTCACACACATAAACACATATATACATATATGTATATGTGTGTGTATGTGTGCGTGTGTGTGTGTGTGTGTGACCATCAACCAAAGTGTAGACAAATTCCAAAATCAAGATGAAGTTCAAGTGAAGACCAGAGAATACAAGATTACAGTGAAATGAATCAGATTGCACATATACAAGACTCAAGTCCAAAACCATATTCCATAATACATGCAGTACAATTCAGTTACAGACTTCAACCAAGTATATGTTCAACCAAATGTATCAACACCTCAAGTACAAGCAGTGCAAGTCAGCAGTGGACACAAAGTCAACCCAACATGTTGGAGATAACAAAATTAGGCATGAACAAGAGAAGCTCAATGTTCAGGTGAACTAGATAAGGCGCAGACTCAAGTTCAAACCAAAGCAATCAACAGAGAGATTAAAAAAAATCACAAGGATACATATATACATGCACAAACACACATGTATACATGTATTTATATGCGGTAAGAATATGGGATGCAGTGAAGCAGTAAATAAAATGGCAAATTTATATATATGCATATGGACATGACTCAAAGCATCATCAATGAACCACATACTAAATCAGTTCCAAAAAAGCCAAGATCGTGTGCAAGTTAAGTTTTAAACATATAGTACAAATATACAGTGGAGCATGTAATAGTTCAGGTATAAAGGCAACAGAGTAACCCAGATAACACAAAAGAGCAGTGATAGCATACAAGTGAAGTACAAGAATGAAATGCCACACCACTCAATAACAAAGTGTACTAGATCAACCCAACATGGCCATAACAACTAGAGGCAACATCAAATAATTGGTCGAACCAGAGAACAAGTGAACATGTACTAGTAATCAAGCAATAAAGCAAATCACAAAAATTCGTACCTATTGGTTACAGTTTTAACAAAGTCAAAGTCTTGGTGACCATAGTAAAATTGAACAAGTTGAAGTCAAGTTCTCATCTCAAAATATTATCACAAATTCAAAGTGGCCGAAGTCAAATCAGAAAAGAACGGAATCGAATCCAAAGCAAACGCAAGCCGTGGTGACCAAGCAAGCACATCAATAAAATATTCGAATTGGACCAGTCTAAACAAATCATGCATATTCAAGTAAAATCGAAAGGTCAAGCTAAATTATCAGACGAATTCAAATGATATATTCGAACGATAATTTAGGGTTTTATTCCCTACAAATACCATTGACATCATACAGCATCGAGTTCAAGCGTAACAACGAGAGTAATAAAGGAAACCACATACCAAAACTATTCAATTTGAACTCGCCAAATTGAAGCAGCCGAGTGAAGTCAAAGCAAGACGACCAATCGACATAGAAATCAACGTGAAAATATCTATTTAATCGATCAACTGGAATCGACAGTTTCAAATTTCCAGAAGCCTTAAATTGTTGAAAGAGGAACGAAGGACTGAACGAAAGAGAAAGCGGTCGATAATATAAAAAGAAAAGAGGACGTATTTTTGTCACTATTTTCATTGGGCCATCTTTTTAAATACTACTGAGATTTATTTTTAAAATTAGTGTTTCTTGTTTTAGAGTTGTTTTTATTTTGTAATTTACTTTTAAGCTTTTATAAATTTTAGTCATGTACCTAGAGGACGAACTACTATGGTGTAGTTCGAGAATTCATAACTCAGTGGTTGAGTTATGGCAGGGTTTTGAGTGTAGAGTTAGGTTAGTCGATAGCGGGTGTCATGGGTTTACGTGTGTAAGCGTTTGACTACTAACTTCTAGCAGAAACCTTGGGGGCAGCACGTAGGCAGGGTTTTGCCGAAGCTGGGTAAATCTATGTTGTTCTATTTCTGCTTTTATTATTCTGCTGTTATCTATGCTGCAATTATTTTAAATATTTCCTCATTAATTTTTATTATTATTAGTATCACCCTATTCACCCCACCTCTAGGGTGAAATCGATCCTACAACATAAGCTCAATGCAGTCGTGCTCCCTACTAAAACGGATTTATCTTAGTTTTCTTTATTCGAGGATGAATAAAATGATAAGTGTGGGGATATTTGATGTGCATGTAAATGTTCATACTTTTACTTCCATATTTAATCTAATTTAATTAAATAAATGAGCATATAGAGTATTTTAACATGTTTAAACCAATATATCAATTATTGGAATTATGATTTTTCATATCGTATTTTTCAAATCATTATTTATTATCTTACCAATAAATGATGATTTGAAAATAATAGAAATACCGGTTTAAACATCTTAAAATACCATATATGCTCGTTTATTTAATTAAATTCGATTAAATATGAGGGTTAAAATATGCACAATTACGTGCACATCAAATGCCCCACATTTATCTTTTATTTATCCTCGAATAAAGAAAAACTAAGATAAATCAATTTTCGTAGGAAGCACGATTATAATGAGCATATGCAACAAACCGTTGAACCTCTAGGTGTCCTTAGTAGGATGAATTTTGTCTCATGGGGTTTTCAGCGGATACTACCCACCAAATCCAAATGCAAAATATAAATTTCTAAATGCAAGATTTATTTACAAAGACATGAATGCAAGTTTTTGAAAATATTTACAAATGAAGGATTTACTTTCTAACTGACACGAATAAGTTAAAAATAAGTTTTGGTTATTATCAAGAAATTTAAGTCAGTTACTAGTCAAAACTTCCGATAAAACTTAAATTATCGTAACAAATAGACTCTAGTTTGGATAGACTCTAGTTTGGATAGACTCTAGTTTGGCTAGTTGTTTCGGTTGATAACATAGTGCAACTATGAAATAGATCCTTAGTTCAATATCAAAGCTTTTCAAAGTGGTATTTTCATTTCTTTTGAATAATAAGTCAAATCACATAAATCAAAATTGTGCTTGGATTTCCATTGTTTACTCTGTCTTATTTGATAATTTTATTAATATTAACAATATTTACATATGCCTAACTCATAAAACTAAGGCCACATACATGACCCATGTAGTACCTTTTGGGCTTACGTAAGGGGAATACGGAGCATGGAGAGGTGCACACACAAGTGTGTACACCTATCGACTATAGGCGTTATTAATAAAAGAATTTC
Organism: Allium cepa; assembly: GCA_030765085.1. NCBI lineage: Eukaryota > Viridiplantae > Streptophyta > Magnoliopsida > Asparagales > Amaryllidaceae > Allium > Allium cepa. Next base: position 214,010,643 of record CM060946.1, read on the forward strand.
TTTTATATACATACACCTAACTCTGATATACTGATCATGCACTGCCTTTCGGGCTTGTGTGAGAAGGGTATAGAGCATGGTGAGTGCACACACTTGCATGTGAACACATGACCCTAGGTGTTAGTATAATATATACATATATAGAAAAAGTATTTTTTTAGGAGGGAGTTTTACAATATCATCTTGGCATTACTTAACTTAAAAGATTTAGAATGTTGTCACCTTTACTTTAAATCAACCACTTATTAAACAAAGATTTTAATTAGGATATACTTCAAAGTTGTCACCCATGAACCTTCCTATATACTAGTTAACCATCGTTACTTGTAATCAAACTTTATTTTTATTTTTGTTAAGACAAATAAATTTTCAAAAATTTCAATTTAATAACCAAAACCATATATTTATCCTATAATGTTTTTTCAAAAGTAAATTCATATGCTAAAAAGAACATTTGTTTTGGAATTTTTCTTTTATAAATATTTGGAAATAAAATGAGAAAATAAACTATGAAAAAAAAGAAGAAGATGAGACCCCCCCCCCCCACACACTTGATTTAAGCCATGTCCCCATAGTCAACCCAAGTGAAAGGAGAAAAATAAAACAAAAACAAAAATATGACCTATATTTACATGAAAATAAAATGATTATTATTTTCATGATACATTAAAAAGTATATCGTCAAAGAGTAAATGAAACAGTCTTTCAAATACCAATTCATTTGTCTCGTTAAGTATGAGAGACACAGCTTAAGCACAGAAAACCAAACCATAAAGGATTTCAAAGTTAGAATGTTGATTTGGAAAAACAAATGTCATTTTTTTTTTCAAATCGTATGAGCTGTTTTATTTTCGATGATTTTCGGGTAGATAGAACAATTGGTTGAAGTTCTAGTTTACTTTCACCAATTTGAAGTTCAAACCTATCATTGAAAAACTTCCTAAGAATTATTGATTTCAAAATCTAAATGTGATTTAGATCATCCCCTTTATAATTCAACAACTCATTTTCGAAAAGTCCAAAGAAAACATGTTTACAAAATTCGTCTTCCCTTGTTGAATTATTCACAACTTCAATTGTCGTGTTTTCAAAATCCAAAGTTATGGTATTCAACTTTCAAAATTAAAGAAAGGAAGATCGAATTTTAAATTGAGCTCCATACTCTTAAAAGAATTAAAATCCAATTCAATTGCCATGTTTTCAACAACTTCATTTAGGTCGCCATTTTCGATTTCAAAATTTGTTTTTTGAAAATCATCAATTTTGGTAGAAGGTGGATTAGTACTTGACTCATCGCACGTTGGGGTTTGGTTTTGTTGCTCACGTTGTTTCATATATGTTTCAAACAACAAATCTGTGTGATCATTGTGCATTTCGTCTATTTGCTCAACAAAATCCAATTTACAATATTAATTTGAGAATTTTCAATTTAAAATTATTGAGAACAAAAATTTCCAACATCATTAAAACAATTCCAATTGCAAAAATCATTTAAATTTTATTTTCCATTTTCGTTTTGATTTTGAAATTCATTTTGAAGTTCCAAATTGAATTGGTATGGGCTATACTCGAAATCGTTTGAATTTTTGAAGTGAACTCAAATTTTGATTATTTTGAAACTATGACTTGAATCATTACAGAAATATGAATTACACAAATCATTTATCCATTGATTTTGTTGTGTAGAGAGTTCAAGTAAAGACGAAATCATTTCAATGTTATTTTCAAGATTTTAGGGTTGGTCATCATTTTGAAAATTTTGTGGTCCAAAATTCAAATTGTTTGTACAATAGTTTTTAAAATATCCATAAGAATTCGAAGTGAAATTATATGGCTCATATTGATTTTCACAACTATTGTAAAATTCTAGCGTATAGGGAAATTCAGACATTTCCAAAAAAAAAAATTATAAATGAAAAGAAAAAATATTTACCAAAGACAATGTATTAAAAAAAGGATTTTTTTTTTTTTTGCTTGTTGGTTTTTAATTTTTTTTTTGAAAAGATTATTTCTCTCTAAAGAAACTAACTTATTTTTTTTTTGGATTTTTAATTTAGATTTAAAAATTTTCAAAAGAAGGGATTTAAAAACTAAGTTAAAGAATATTTACTTTTTTTTTTAGATTTTGATTTTGAACTTTATTTTAAATATGCATGAAATAATGCAACCAAATGAATGCAATGACTTAATTACAAATTTTGTATCCTAAGTAGCTCCTAACCCAAATTGTATAATCATACTCTGTCTTAATCCAACAAGATAGTTCTTAGGCAGGTAACGCGATGAATTTATCGATGCACCGCGAATCACATAGCAATGCAGCCAAAGGTTTAAGTACCTTTAGAGAAACAACCACTATAATATTTATGAATCACCGTAATATTTATAAATGGTTATTGCTCTGTCGTAGCCTAGACACTAAGAAAGTAAATTGTCCAATTAAGACAACTTATCTATATACAATTATGCCTTATGTGAGATCGTGACACCCTTAAGTCAAGTGTCTAACCATTATTATTAACAAATTCTAAGATGAAATGCAATTTCTGGGCTAAGAAAGGGGTGATGAAATCTCTCACCTTATATGGCTTGGGGTGTTGCCCATTTAAAATAAATAAGATGAGATGAATGCAAAGCAAAAATTAAACACGAATTAACGTTGCAACTACAAATGGGTTTTTATTTTTTTTATTGAATTTTTTGAATTTTATATAATATATTGCTAGCACCAAAATTGGTGCCGATACCCTTGAGTAGAGTTATGTAGAGAGATTAATGAAGAGAGTAAATTAGAACAGGAGAATAGTGTAATTCAATGCAAAACGAACAACAAAAATGAGAACACCAGATTTATAGTGGTTCGATGTAATTGCCTACGTCCATTTTGAGATTAATCTTTATTGCTTTCTCAATCACTTGAATACAGATAAAATCCATACACCAACAACTTGAATACATATGCTAACTGAAAAAGAATGAGTCTTGAAAGCGGCAGAGTCTCCCTAGTGTTCCCGAAAAAAGGTCTATTTCACTGTTCCCCTGCCCTTCTATTTATAGATGAAGATGGGTTGGACTTCCCTCACGGGCCTAGGAACAAGGTATCTCGGCCCGTGGTAAGTAGCTTCTGCGCACCGAGCCAGGGATGTCGAACGGCAATTGCCGAGCGAGGGATGCCGGTTGAGAACTGCTTGCAGCGATTGCCAAGTGACTCGAAACAAAGTTATGCCGAATGGCACTCGTATGCCGAGCCACAAATCCAGGTCGAACGGCATTCATATGCCAAGCGAGGGATTCATGCCGAACAACACACGTATGTGAAACGAGGCTTGGCCAAGCGAGGCTTGTGCCGAGTGAGGCATGTGCCGAGCGAGGCTTTGTGTGCCGAGCGAGAACTTATGCCGAGCGATGGTGATGCCGAGCGATGGCTTCTAAACTCGAGATGCCGAGCGATGGTGGTCGAACCAAAGAATGTCGGGCAGTGATGGTCGAATGAAGGAGTCGAGCGATGATGGTCAAGTTACTCAGACCAAGCGTCACACACCGAATCATACCTATCGAACTACACATAAACGCCGAAACATGTCGATTGCATCAAACCCTTATACCTTCAGGCTCTTCTTGGTCAGAATCTTGTCTAGTGCTAATAATAATATCTTGAACTGTCGTTTTGTAGCCGGGCCAAGGTGCGGGTAACATTTTCCCCTCAAAGTGTGTCGTGTGAAGCAACATGACACGCTTTGAATCAGCGAGTATTCCTTATTTCCAGAAAGAAATCCATCACGTTTCCTTAATAGTAATTATCCTTCAATTTTATCCTCCCAAGGTGTCGTATCCTTCTTTGGTCGTCATGAAGCTTGGTTGATTCCCAATATTATAAATCTAGTGTTGTAGTTCATTAGTGGCCATCCATGTCCGGTTCTACAGGGCTAGTAAGCTTCGGCTAACTAATCCAGTCCTTTCTTAATGACCTTAAGTGGGAATTCAATTTCTTTCCATTTCAAGAAGTCAAACTTTTTCCGTACGTACACATGCATGTTCGAGTACATGTTCTTACCATTGGCTCTCGGATGCGTCTTTTATGCTCATAAGTCGTCACCAATTCCATCTAGTTTAATTGCAATTCAATTGTGATTCCTTGTTTTATTTTTTTGTGAAATAAGGGTTGTAATCAGCCACTTGATGATAGGGGACTTCAAGTTTTACATGAATGATGACCTCAGAGCAGTAAGCAAGGGCGAATGGAGTACGACCAGTCACGAACCCATGGGTAGTTCTATAAGCCCATAATGCTGTTGGCAGTTCATCCACCCATTTACCTCTAGCCTTTTCCAAACTTCTCTTCAGAACAGACTTTATGATTTTGTCCACAGCTTCAACCTGTCCATTTGCAGTTATAATGAATCATGGTGGGTCATAAGGACAGATGACGTTACAGACAATGAAATTGATTATTTTCTTCATCTTGGCCGTGGTTAAAAGTTCTTCATCTGCCCATTCGGTGATGCAATCAACTGCTATAATGGCATATTTCATACCAACTTTAGGATCGGTAAGAAGATGATGTCAATGCCCCCAAGTGGCAAACAGCTATGGACTTGCCATTTGAGTAATTTCGATCGACGGGGCTTCCGGTTTTTTTGCAAACATCTTGCACTTGTCGCATTGTCTAGCATGATCAACCGCATTTGGATTGATAGTTGGCCAGTAATACCCTAGCAGAGTATTTTCTTTATCATGGTTTTCCCCCTGATGTAATCGCCACATTCTTCTTCATAGACTTCGCTCAAGACTCATTTGATATCATCATGGGTGATACGCCAGAGTATGGGAATGGATAAAATCCTTTCTACACATGACTTCTTCTTGGTTGATTTGGCGTGAAACTTTAAGGTGGATCTGTCGTATTTCATTCCTCCGTTCAGTAAGAATTCCTCATTGTAGATAGTCTTTGATAGGAGTTAAACATGACCCCTTTTCTGGCTCTGTCTTCAAGATCTAGTCGGTCTTCGTCCGTCAATGCTTGAAATATTAAGTATTTGAACCGAAACAACGTATATCTGTTGTGCATCCCTAAAACTGGCTAGCTTGGCCAGTGACTAGACTCTTTTCATTTTATTCGCTGAGTTTGTATGTAATGATGTAATACACAAAGTCGGCTAGTATCTCTTGGACCTGGCCCCTAGAAAGATCAACTTCCTTAACTTTACATACTATTAATCAGGAACCACAAAAGATATGTAAAGTTACCACTCCCAATTCTCTAGCAAGTTTGAGGCTGGCGGTCGAGGCTTCATACTAAGCATCGTTGTTTGTTATAGAGAAATCGAGTTTCTAGAAGTAGCAGATCGATCGTTCCTTAGGAGTCACTATCATGACTCCTTCGCCATAACACTGATCACTGGATGCTCCATCCATGTACATTTTTCATCTACTGGTTGGTTCTCTACCACTCTTCTAGTAGTCATCTGATGCAGTGAATTTGGTATGAGGTCTGCTAATTTCTATCTTGGATAGCCTTTCGAGGGAAATAAGTGACATCGAATTGTCTTAGTTCGGTATTCTATATAAGTAGTCTTTCAGACGTCTCAGGTCGTTGTATGCCTTGTCGCAATGGCTAGTAGGCATAGATGTTGATGGTTACTCTAGTCGAATCCTAGAGTCTTGTCATGAGTTATTAAGTCTAATAACGATGGGCTCTAAATGCTCTAATCGATTATCTGCGAATGGCCAAAGATCAGGCCTAAAAGCACATTGAAGGAAATGTCAAGTAGGGATCAGCCTCAAGTTGTGTGCAGCTGCATAGCTGGATCTTGCTATGAATTTGAATTTGGTTGTATATTCAAGTAAAGCACTTTCTATTCAATGCATTCATGATTCTTTACCCATGCTTTGGGTTGGTGTGACAGTCAGTTGCCCACGAGCTTAGATATCGATTTAATGATTCTATCTCTAGGCATTCTTTTGGTCTAGCCTTGAGTAGCTGTAATTACTGCACATAAGTTTCAATATTGAGCTATCGCAGCCAGCCTTTGGATGACCATGCGTCTGCTCCTAGTCTCAGTTGAAAAATGCGCTGCATGGATGGTTGAGTCTCGCCCTAGCAATGTTTATATTCCCACCTAAACTCCAAAGACACAGAGTTGATCAGTGAATAGTCGATTCACATTCATCCTTCTTCTCGTTCGTTCCCCTAGGTCTGGGGCATATAACGATAAGTAGGAAGGCCAACCATGCCCACTTTAGTTTTACTCTCTTTCTCGTTGAATCGTGGGATTAGGTCAGTTAATGGGAGGCTGGGTCTCGCCTATCTTGGATTGTATTTTGGTTTTTAATTACAAGAGGAATACTTCGATGCCTCGTTAATTTCAGGATGTAATTTGGACACTGGACAGTCAGCCAAGTCCATTTTGGTTCATGTTCTGTAATCAGATCTCGAGGTAAAGTTAGCTCAAATGCAGTCGAGTCATGCTCATCCAGTTTCATACTCCTCCTAACGGATCGAAGGAGGGTGCTGGAGAATTTTTGACCAAGTCTTCTTAGTTTACTCTCCTTTCCACACTCTGGAGGTCATAATTTCTCAAGGAATATCTGAGGCACATTCGTATGTGCTTGGCGCAGATCGGTATTAACCCTCGATCTGAGGTATGATATAGTCGGTAGCCTATAGCTTTGGATGCCGTTGCGATTGGTTCTGTATTGAGGCCTCCCTGTATTCGTTGCCTTAAGTTGTAAAGAATGCCAAGCTAGAGCTATAGTAAGCTGTCTTATTCATCTTTTAGCGATTTGTACTCCTGCTTCCAACATTGATTTGGCCAAGTCACTAATCGGATGGTTGAACTCCATACTTAGCGAGTTAATACTCCTCCTGTCATTTTAAGGCCTAAGTTTGCAGAATAGATAACGGTCGGAATCCACTCGTCTATTTATCGATGCTTATGCACCACTCTACATTCTAGTGACTTAGTGTTATTCTCACCCTGGTCGACTCGCGCTCAATTTTTGTTCATGCTTCGGTCCACACTCCGGGGACTTGGACATTTATCGAACGGTTTATGCTATATTCCAAAGTTTGGGACATAGAGATCAATTCATTTGTACTATAATCCACACTCTAGGGACTTAGAGTAATCTAATTCGCTTCAGGAACTTAGAGATTTTTCTCTAGTCGTTTATACTCTAGTCCGTGCACTGAGGATTCAGAGTACTCTAGTCTGCTTCAGGGACTTAGAGTTTTTTCTTAAGTCGTTTATACTCTAGTCTGCACTCTGGGGACTGATAGTCCGCACTATAGGGACTTAGAAGTTTTTAAGTCGTTTGCACTCTAGTCCGCACTCAAGGGACTTAGAGTACTCTAGTCCACACTCTGGGGACTTAGAGGTTTTTAGGTCGTTTATACTCCAGTCTGTACTCAAGGGACTGAGAATACTCTAGTCCGCTTCAAGGACTTAGAGGTTTTTAAGTCATTTATAGTCTAGTCTGCACTTAGGGGACATAGAGTACTCTAGTCCATAATCTGGGGACTTAGACGTTTTTAAGTCGTTTATACTCTAGTCCGCACTTTGGGGACTGAGTGTCCGCACTCTGGGGACTTAGAGGTTTTTAAGTCGTTTATACTCTAGTCTGCACTCATAGGATTAGAGTACTCTAGTCCGCACTCAGGGGACTTAGACTACTCTAGTCCGCACTCTGGTAACTTAGAGGTTTTTAAGTCGTTTATACTCTAGTCCGCACTCAATGGACTGAGAGTACTCTAATCCGCTTCAGGGACTTAGAGGTTTTTAAGTCGTTTATACTCTAGTCCGCACTCAGGGGACTTTGAGTACTCTAGTCCGCAATCGGGGGACTTAGAGGTTTTAAGTCGTTTATACTCTAGTCTGCAGTCAGAGGACTGAGAATACTCTAGTCCGCTTCAGGGACTTAGAGGTTTTTAAGTCGTTTATACTCTTGTATGTACTTAAGGGACTTAGAGTACTCTAGTCCACACTCTGGGACTTATAGTACTCTAGTCCGCACTCTGGGGACTTAGAGGTTTTTTAAGTTGTTTATACTCTAGTCCGGACTCAAGGGACTTAGAATACTCTAGTCCGTACTCTGGGATTTAGAGGTTTTTAAGTCATTTATACTCTAGTCCGCACTCAGGGGACTTAGGGTACTCTAGTCCGCCGCACTCTGGGGGCTTAGAGGTTTTTAAGTTGTTTATACTCTAGTCCGCACTCAGGGGACTTAGAGTACTCTAGTACGCACTCTGGGGACTTATAGATTTTTAAGTCGTTTATACTTTAGTCCGCACTCAGAGGACTTAGAGTACTCTAGTCCACACTCTGGGGACTTAGAGGTTTATAAGTCGTTTGTACTCTAGTCCACACTCAGAGGACTTAGAGTACTCTAGTTCACACTATGGGGACTTAGAGGTTTTTAAGTCGTTTATACTCTAGTCCGCACTTAGGGGACCGAGAGTACTCTTGTCCACTTCAAGGACTTAGAGGTTTTTAAGTCGTTTATACTCTAGTACATGCTCTGTGGACTCAGAATACTCTAGTCTGCACTACAGGGCCTTAGAGATTTTAGATCGTTTGTACTCTAGTCCACGCTCTAGGGACTTAGAGTACTCCAGTCCGCACTGTAGGGACTTAGAGATTTTTAGACGTTTGTACTCTAGTCCGCGCTCTAGGGACTCGGAGTACTTTAGTCCACACTCTGGGGACTTAGAGATTTTTAAGCCGTTTATACTCTAGTCTGTGCTCTGGGGACTCAGAGTACTCAAGTCCTCACTCTAGGAACATAGAGATTTTTAGATCGTTTATATTCTAGTCCGCACTCAAAATGTTAGCACCAAAATTGGTGCTAACATATATAAAAGCAAATTCAAGCAACCAACAATGCAAAACAAATAAAAAAAGGGCTAAGGGCACGATCCAGATCGCGTAAAATTATTAGCAATTATTTTAAAGCGGTAATATTTTTTATATACAAGCAAGCAAGACAATTATTTTTTAGCAAGCAAGTATTTTCCTTGCGATTTTCTGCTTTGGCATCCTAAAAATAAGAATAAGATATATACCAGTTTTTTTTTTTAAATATTTTGTTTTTGTTTTTTTGAATAGAACTACAAAAAAAAATCAATGAAAACAACACAAAACAAGAAAAAACAAAACAATTGAAACTTGTTATTTATTATTATTATTATTATTATCTATTATTTTTTAGAAGAATTAAGTAGAAAATGAAAATTTAACCAAACAAAAAACTCAACTTCTAAAACAAAATAATATAACTCAACCCAAACCCTAAAAAATGTTTTTCTTTTAAAACAAGCTATAACAATATTCCTAAAGCAAACTAAAACCAAATTCCAAAAAAAATTAGAACCCAAACTCAGCCCGGCCCAATCGCAAAAACTACTGCCACTTCACTAGCAAAGCTTATTCCCCTTTCGTATCTCAATTTCACGAAATAAATGCAAACTGTTCCCCGATTCAATTCCCAAATCATGAAAACATTTATGCATTTAGTTTCAAATTGTGAAATCCATATCACTTTTAAAACTTCCATAATGATTGCAGGTGATTGGCAAATGCGGTAGGAGTTTATAGGGTGTGAAATGCACAGTTTTAGTTGAAGCAAACAGAGAAATGAAATGATGTGCTTAACACGGTTTTGATTGAAATGAGATGATGTGATTAACAGAGAAATGAGGTGATGTTGAAATGTGGTATTTGCAGATATGCACAACATGGTTATGAAACTACAGTGGAAGGAGGGTTTGTAGTATAGTTGCCAGCAGCAAGTAGATGTTGATGCAGTGGTTGGATGTTAGGTGATGTGGTGGTTTGTGATGTTGGTGTGTACTGAATGTTGAAGTATGTTTTAGATAGTGAATGTGTAGGATCGATTTCACCCTAGAGGGGGGGGGTGAATAGGGTGATAGTGTTAATTATAAAAATTAATTGCGGAAGCTTATAAACTAATATTAACACAGATCACAGAATACTACCAGCACAGAAATAAATAGCAGAATAATAAAATGCAGAACAGAACAACACAGAATTTACCCAGCTTCGGCAAAACCCTGCCTACGTGCTGCCCCCAAGGTTTCTACTAGAAATTAGATAGTCCCTCGCTTACACACGTAAACTCGCTATACCCGCTATTGACTAATCTAACTCTACGCTCAAAACCTTGTCCACAACTCAACTACCGAGTTGCAAATTCCCAAACTACACACCGTAGTTTGCACCCTAGTCACACGACTAGAAAATTAAAACGGTTTAAAAAGAAAATACAATTAAAAACGATTATAAAACAAAATAACCCTAATTAAAAACCCTTATAAAAAAATTCTCCCTTTAAAAAACAATAGGCCGGCCTCTTTTATATTCTAGCCCGTCTCTTTTCTTTATGCTAATGGTGGCCGTTCCTCTTGCAAATTTAGGGCTTCATTCCTTTTCCAGATTTAGGGCTTTTGAAGTGCCGATAGTATGTAGATTGATTCTATGATCTCTTGCGTGTATCCTTGATTGATTGATGCTCACTTCGGCTACTTCTTTGATCGAATTCCTTCTTCGATTCGGTATGTAATTATTTGCTTGTGCTTTTCTGATTTTATGCTTTCTGGAATTCGATGCTAAAATTTGCCGATGATGAATTGTTTAAATAGGAATCGAATTCCTATATTCTCGTTCGTATAAAATATGTTTGAATTTGTCAAAAATTCTTCTCGGCCACTTGATTTAAATTGAACGTTTGATGATTGATTCTGACTAGTTCATAATCGTATATTTCATTGCTTGATGGTTACGATTTTGATTTATTTCGTGATCATCACGTTGTTGACTATGGCTTCTTGATTGCTACAGCTTCGGCCTTGACTTGTTCATAATTGAATATATTTGTTGCTTGGTTGAGGTCTCTGACTTTGACTTCGAAAACCATGGCTTTGACTTGTTGACACCCTGACCATTTCATACCTGTACATGGTCATTGCATTTGCTGTTGCACTTTTGTGCTTTGTCCCATTCACTGTTGCTGTTTGGTCATTTTGTACTTCTCTTATGTACACTTGCACCTGTACTTTGACACTTGCATGTTTTGCAGTCTTGTGTTGGTAACCATCTTCAAGCATGTTGCAGTTTGTAGCTTTCATGCATTTTCTTTGACATGATTTACTTCACCTGTACTTGGTTATTTGTGTAGTCTTCGAGCATGTTGCCACTGTGTCGTTGTGCACTGTTGTTGGTCTGATCATTCCTGTAGCTTGCCACTGACTTTGGTTCTTCGAATCTGTTGCACTTGGTCTGTCCACTGTCGAGTTCCTGTGATACTCATATTGATTACATTGCTTGTTGACATGCCTTGTACTGTTTCTGGGCCTTGAATGTGCTTCATATATGCACAGTTGGTTCATGTTGTTGCTTATGTTGGTGTTGTACACTGTCATGTTGAATTCACTGATGTATCACTGGTATATTTCACTGTGTTGATTGTTGTGCACTTGCTTGACTGAACTACTCTGGTCTTTCATGATGTATTTGTTGTGGCATTCTATGGTCTGCACTGAGCACTTGAACTTGTATCTGTGCACATTGTTCTATGCACTGTTCTTGTATTACTTGGGTTACTTGTATGCACTGCATATTTGCATTGCACCTTTTCTGGTTGGTCTGGCCATTGTAGCTGTATTTATGTACTCTACTGCCTTATTACAGTGGTCTGACTTGAACTTGATGACTTGAGCTGCTTTCTTGACTGTACTTGTACAACTTCATTTTGGCTTGTTCATACTTTATTGTCTGGACTTGACGTTGCCTTGTGTTGAACCCAGTTTCAAAACTTGGGTTTGACCTTGTGCTCGTGTCGTGATTTTGAATATATTGCACGTGAGTTGAACTCGGTTTTTCATTTGGGTTTGACCTGTGCTTGCCTGTCCCTGTAAATCAATCAAGTGTATATATCGGCGTGCACGGCCTTGTGGCATATACAGTAATATACTGTGTATGTCACAAGTTGTTCGTGTATGATGAATTCAAATTTAAATGATGACGAACAACCCAAATAACTGAGGCAAATATCATTTTCAAAATTCACGTTTTATTTTATATCGCAAAAATATTTTATTTTCAATTTTACTGCGTTAGTTTATATTTTTGCAGATTGCTCAGATGCTGGATTCAAACTTAAATGCAGTTGAAGATAAATACGAGTGTGAGTGATATGTAGTGAGGTGCTGATGTAAAATAGTGATGTAATTGAAATTGTATCAAAGTTGTATAGTGAATAGTGAGAGCTTGAATTTGTATACTATTCAAAATTGTAATAAGTATTTATTTGAATAAAATATTCGTTTGAATTCAAATTCTGTGTTATTTATTTTATTCAGCAAATATTTATTTAATCTGTGAAAATAAATAGTATATTATCAAATACATTTAAACAAATGAATATATGTTTATTATCATCAAACAAAAATCATATAAGCGCATATTCAACAGAATGTGGCTATGGTGAGTGGAGTAGGCAGTAAGAAGGAACGATTTGCATAGTTGACAGTGGTGATACGGTGATGATGAGGGTGGTTAAGTATTGATGATCAGTAAGGGATTTCAGGTGAGGTTGATGAATATGAGGTTGTATGGAGGAGGTTAAGTTGGTGGCTGCTCAAATTTGGCGTGTGTGATGTTGAGTTGATGTCATTTGGTGTGATTTTGCAGTCTTTTTATGGAAATGGGGAGGCAGTATGTTTCTAAGTGTAGTGAAGTGTGATTGTTATCAAGTTTATGTGCAGTGTAGTGTAGTTAGATCTGACTAGAGGTGGTATGTATGAATGAGATATGGATGATGTTGTTTTGCCAGCAGACAGTTTTGCTGAAGTATATGTAGTAATGGTTGATGAAGGTTATTTGTTTGAGGTACTAAGTGGCCATTGGTGGCAATTTTGTAAGTAGTGCAAGTGTGGCACAGTGCAGTAGTGGATGGTCTGACATAGAAGGGTTGGATAGAGTAGATGATGTCATAGATATTTGACAGCGATGATGGAAGAAATTGTAAAATTTGTAAAAAGTAAGAATTTTAAAAAGAAATTGTAAACAAAAGTGAAATAAATTGTATAAATGCAAAACGAAATGAAAGTATTTTAGAAATGAAATTGTGTATAAATGTTTTTCTAATGGAAATGTAAATGCAAAATGAAAAGAAAACATGCATACAAACAAAATGCCATAAACAAACAATTTTTTTCCTTTTTTTAAATACAATGCACATATAAAATGAAACACACAAAAACCAAAGAAAAAATAATTCGAAGAATAGAAGATAAAATAAAATAAATTATCCGGCAATGGTGCCAAAAACTTGTTTAGTGACCAATTTTCTATCTGATTAGAAAAATAGCTGAAAAAATTAATTTAAAAATTAACCGCAAGCGCATGGCATACAAATTCTAATACATGGCGAGTAAGGGTCGATCCGCAAGGAAATGAAAATGATTTTAAAATTTCAACTCAATCAAATGAAACAAATAATTTGAGATGTTTTTAAGCTAAAAAATGTAAATAAACTAGCAAAAGAAAATGGATGAAAATTTGAGAGTTTGAAGGCAATTTGAGGAAAATCCTTTATCATGATCGCATAAATCAACATATATGAAATTATGATCTCTCTTTTTTACTCATTAGTGAATTTTGTTGATGTGCTTATCATAAGTATGGCCTATTTGTGCTATTAATTAGCCCAACATAAACCATCAAACTACAACACAACCACTAAATCACTTTTTGACTCTCATGAAAAATGAAAATGAAGTTAGAAAAAAATCTATTATAAGCATAATCTATTTACTATTGATTAGTGATATAAACCATCAAATATCAATTCTAAAATCATTTCATTGTCATAATCATATGTAGATGAAGAGGTAATTTGTGTTTATGTTTGTTTAAGCATAGCCTATTTGGTGTCGACAACATAGGCTGTCAAATTCAAAGCTTAAACACAAACTTTATCCACATCAAACATTTCCATTAGGCACTAAAAGAGATAAAAAAATTAGCAAACTATTGAATCTAAATGATTAAGAGAGCTTCATCACCCCTAAATTGAAGGGGTTTAGCTTATCATATTTGTTGTCATATCAACAAATATAGATTGCAACATGAAACAAAAACAAGATTAAAATGCAAGCTAAGTAAGAAGAGAGCTGATTAAAATAAAATAAAAGCTAACCGAATTGCATAAATAAAAAGATCTACGTTACTAACATGAAAGGAAAGGGAGTATGTAAATAGAAGAGAGCATGAATTAACATCGCATAAAAATAAATTACACAAAAGAATAAGGCTAAGAAGCCATGAAAAAGAAAAAACAGATTTTGTTTATTTTTGGGCCTAAAACTAAACTAACTAAAGAGGAGGCTAAGAGCTTAATTACATGAACATAGGGGGTATTTATACAAGCCTAAAACCCTAATGCGTATTTTTGGAAACTACCCAAAATACCCCTCTAGGAAGTGTGGCCACCAAGTTATCATTAGCATGAACTAATCCTCCAATAAGTGTGCATGTAACTTTAATGGTCATTTAGCATGTGCATTAGGTCCTATTAAAGATCAAGGCAAGTGGGTAGGTGGGTTCCTCCATGATACATGAGTTTGAATTATTTCCATCTTTATTCCTTTGTTTCCTCTTATGCATGCATATTTTCTATGAAGCTCTCATCATATTTCCATTCAAATTCCTACAAAAAACATTAAAATATCCAAATAAATTTTCTAAAATTAATATATGCACAAAAATGAACATTTTGCCCCTATATGAAGATGAATAAATGATGATTTGAAAATAACTGAAATATTAGTTTAAACATTTTAAACTACACTATATGCTCATTTATTTAACTAAATTCGATTAAATATGGAAGTAAAAATATGCACATTTACGAGCACATCAATAAGCCCGATGGAGATCGACTAGTTTCTAGAGATGGGACCTGAGAAGGAGCCATGGATGACTCCGATTAAAGACTATTTGCTACAAGGAATCCTTCACGAATGAAGGAATGAATGACGACAAGTCCTTCATAAAGCTTCACGATATATCATACAGGAAGGAGTTATGTACATAGAGTTTTTTCGTTCCGCTCCTTTGGTGTATTTCTTATGATGAAATAAAATGAGTCCTAAAGGAAGTTCCTGATGGAGAATGTGGCGATCGCACTAGGGGGCAAACTCTAGCAAAGAAAATACTCTATTACGGGTATTATTGGCCGACTGTCAATCGAGATGCTTCTGATCATGTAAGGCGATGTGACAAGTGCCAGATATATGCAAAAGTTCCAAGAGCTCCGCGGATGGAAATTACGCAAATAGTCAGTCTATGGCCGTTTTCCATAAGGGGCATAGATATTATTGGTTCCTTACTGATATTTAGAAGTGTTGCAAAGTACACCATCGTCGCACTTGATTACTTCACTAAATGAGCTGAAGCAGAACCATTAGCTACGATCACAACAAAGAAAGTATTCAACTTCAGCATTTAGAACATCAACTTTCATTTCGGCCTTCCACAAACTATTGTAACAAATAATGGGACTCAATTCAACAGTGTTGAATTCAAAGACTTCTCCCATCGGCATCAAATTGAAATGATATTTGCAGCAATCGCTCACCCTCAAGCCAATGAATAAGTTAAAGCTATGAACAAAATCATAAAGTCCATTCTGAAGAAGCGTTTGGAGAATTCCAAAGGAAAGTGAGTAGATGAACTCCCAATAGCACTTTGGCCTTATAGGACCACCCACAAGTCCACAACTGGCCATACTCTATTTGCCCTTGTTTACATTTTCGAAACCATTATTCTAGTTAATCTTGAAATCCCTTCTTATTGAGTGACCTACTACGATCCTGGAACGAATAAAGATCTCCTCTTGGAATCTCTAGACTTTGTAGATGAGAAGTGTGGAGAAGCTGATTTGAGGGCAGCTACGCACCAATACCGAGTCACTCGATACTACAACACCAAAGTACGACCTATAACCTTTGTAATTAGCGGTCTCATCTGGAAATGGGTTTTTCCTGCCCCATCGCATATGAATTCTACTTGGTAAGGACCATACATCATTGAACAGAGGATTGGAGTGGGAACTTTTAAGCTAGTGACTGTTGATGGCATCACACTTCCAAGGGCATGGAATAGCGAGCATTTACGACGCTATTTCGCTTAGTTTGTTCATTTTCATTTAGTTGTATTCAATTTCCAAATTTTCTCTAGCATTTGATTTTCCAAATATGTAATAAGACAAATTATATCATTTCTTTTCATTTGGAAAGTAAAGTTTGACATTTTCTTCATGTCTGTGTTTATTGTAGCATCACGTACTAGTAACGATACCGGATGAACTAGTATTGGCATGTCCAAGCTGGTTCCTAAAGTTTGGAATCAGCTGATTACATAGGTTCATGATTGAACCAATCGAAATGAGAATGGTCGGACTATTCATTTGACGGTTCGCGCTCACTACCCAATGGACGGAATGCTTAAGGAGGAATGGATATGGTAAAACCATCCAATGACTAACTTAATCCTATCAGATGATGGGACAAATATGAATCAAAAATGATCGTGACACGGCCAATCGATCGCTAAATTAACCACCGGACTTGGAGGCAGATAAATCAATTAAGGAAAATACGATCCGATGATTAACTCTTATCCCCAAAGTGCGGATATGAGTATAAAAAAATAGATGAGTGTGGTACGACCAATCGCTATTTCGTGAACTCTGGCTAAAACCGACAGGAGGAGCGTAAACTCCCAAAGGATGGAGTTCGATCATCCACCGTATAACTCTGCTAACCGAAGACTGGAGGAAGAAGTATAATCATTCAAACCGCTGAATTCGGCAGTGTAACGCTAAAGCTTGAGCCCCATTTTTGGTACGACTCAAGACCATGACCACATAAAGGCTTTGGGATAGAACCAACGGATTATTATCCAAAACCATGAGCAACGAATTACAAGTACATTGAATGGAAAGTAATAGCTCGACCACTTAAATAAAAATTCACATAAGAGTTCGATTAAAAAACAATGAAATTTTATTTACATAATAAACTTCAAAAATGATAATACAAGTTTATTCATGAATGGAGGCTGCACCCGCACAGTCACGGCCGATAAAAGTGAAAAAAAAGTTATGAAAACTATATACAGACTAAGTCAGAGTGATGACTATATCTTCGGCCCTTTATCCTTTATGGATCTCTTAGGAGTATCACTACCTAAACGTCTGCCTGTGCTTTTCTTTGAGCCTTTGTCGCCCTTGCTAGGAGAACTTTTGGAAGATGGAGGTAGTTCTTGAGGAACCAATCCACTAAGGTGGGATGACTAGTAATGGGACAAGACACGGATCATCAATATCCATGTCGGTAGGTTCAGCCTTAGCTTTTTATTAAACAATTCCTCCCTCTTGGTGCGCTCTTTTAAGCTGATCTCATCGGTATGTTCATGGTGCCAGTAATTACAATATCATTCGGCTCATCAGCCTATGGTGGTTTTTCAGCATTATCATCATCAAGCACTTTGATAGCTTAAGCATCAGCTCTTGAAGCATTGGAGGTGGTCGGAATCTCAGTTGATGTCAATTGTTGCTCCACGGCAGCACTACTTTTTGGAGTTTGGCTGGGATTCTGAAGACCTGTAGATTCATGGAAACAAGAAGATAAGCCTATGACTGTTGGAAATGAAGAACGAAATCTCTTAAAAAGTGGAAAATAGAGCAAAATACCTTAATCCGGCCGATTCTCAGTTGTCGCCGGAGCCCTCCTTCCAAAATAGGGATTAGCACTTTAGATTGATAACCGGATTTATTCGGATCATAGTTTAGATCCTGTCTCGACAGAGAGAAACTAATGCTTCGGCTGCTGGAAAATAAGAGGGCCTTTGGAGTTCGAAGACTCGGCAGTGTTTTTAACTTTACTAGAGGGTGCTAGAATGTCAAAATATCGAAGCCTCACAGCAGCAAGGTCTAAAGGCTCATCCTCATAAAGAATCTCCTATACTAGTTTTTCTTCATCTAAATTAGCTTCACCGAGGGTTCTCTTTTTCATTTCGCATATGTACCACCAGCCTTGGCAAGCGACTCAAGATGAACCCTTACTAAGAAAGCTCATATTAGCGTGAATAAGGACTTTATCATTATAGTCAATTATCAGGGTATCAAATAAGTTTTTAGTTTCATTTTGACTGACTTCCTTGGCATCATCTACCTGAGCCTCGAGCTGTTCTCGCATCTCAATGCAGCCCGCTTCCCTTGCGTCTTCTTTGAGGACTTCAATTTTAGCAAGTTGCTAATTAAGCTTAATCTTCAAAGTTCAGGCCTCAAAGCCTCTTCGCAATATCTTTTTGATTCTTCCCGAACTTCGATTTTATCTTCCTCTCCTTTTTAAGATGTTCTTCTAGCTCCTCAATATGATGGGACAAATTTTTTTCTCCTTTTGCAAGGTATCTTTTACCAAGGCAAGTGCACCATTGCGGTTGAGAGTAGCCTCAGGTTCCTTTTTGTGGGTAGCCTCTAGATGACACTTCGCTTTGGATGTTTCCTTAGCACCTTTTCTACATCATTTAGTTTCACCGTTAAATCCAAGATCTTGGTATCTTGGTGTTTAATTATTTCTTTATCATGGCCTCTATCTTAAGACAATCAATTTCATGCCGTCTCTCGTGAGACACCTTAGAGATCTTCTCTGCTAAGTGCTAGAACAATTCATATTCAACAAAAACGTCATTGACGCATGCAAGAGAACTTGCCTTAACATTACCTGGGATTATATGAATGGAGGGAAGGAACTTAATCCCATCAAAATAAATCTTTGAGAAAATGACCTTAAGTTCAGCCAATTTTTCTACTTGTAGAAGCTTCAGGGGCCGTAGTTGGCAAAGATGAATCAGAAGCGATAATTGGACATTTGCTTGACCTATGGTCATGGGACTGCTTGGAGCTGGAGGAACCAGAGTACTGCTCAGGATGTATGGAAACTTAGGGACTACGGAAAGAGTTCTGATCACCACTGCACACAGGAAGATTAGGTTGAGCTTCCTGATGGGACGGCCGAGAATGGGACTTATGCTTGGAAGAGGAGGATTCCTATAAGTGACAACTTCTTTCTCAGTCGTCATCCCTCTCTCTACGCCTACCCGATTCTGAATCGCGTTTGGATCTGTATTGCATCGAGGAGCCCCTTTAGTGATCAAAAGCTCGAGATTGAGACATTGCACCCGCAATTACCAAACAAAAATGTATAAGTGGACATTATACAAACAGTAGATGGAGATCGTGTGGTGAGGTGCACGTGATTGTGAGTGTATTAGTGTCCCCCGATAGACCAGTAGCTGCAGCCTTGCTCATAGGACCTTTCCTTTGTCGGTGGGATGAATGCCATCAGAACTTCTGGTAGGAGAATTTATCCCCTCAATACTGATGTTGGGGAAGTCATAATTCATGATGTCATTAGGGTTTTGGAGATTTGAAAACCTTTCATCAAGCTTTCTAAACATTGGGAAGATGACTCTTCATCGACGGAAGTGATAACAAACTCAGACTCCTTAGCATTTTTCCTACTATAGAGCTTATATCCTAGATTCTTTCTTCTCTTAATTGGCGTGTGAGGTTGCTAGCCTTGTGATGGTTCGACCACAGGCGCATTGCCAGGACCCGCATCAGCGTCGCTAGGCTGTTGCTCTCAACACGCCTAATTTTGCCTTCTTCGACGTCATCATGAGCTCCCTCAACTGGGGGTATGACAAGGTTATTGATGTCACCTTATTCTTCTACAACATATCCTAGTAGTGCAGCGTTTCTCGGAAGCCCAATGCTGCAACCTTCCTCTAGTAATTCGAACAGAGATAACCATCCTTCGATTATAAGAAGTCTAATGTCCCTGTCTTCGACTGGAGTGGCACGAATTACTGAGATTGCCCATGAAAAACTATCTCCCTTTAGACGTGGATGGACACATGTAGATCTTTAGAATTGTAGTTGATTCAGGATATGACCTGGGTTAAATTTTTGATAATAGAGCGAAGACGACACTTACGTCCTTCTAACCATCGCCTTGCTAAGCCATATGGACATTGAACATAGAATCATTCATGTTTTGAAAAGAATGAGTTTGTTCCAAGCACTTGTTAAGACTTGGTAGTTGGGTAAAGGCTCGAGGAAAATGTAGGAATTGCCCCCTATCCATTGTTTGAAGTTATAAATAAACCATATGTCCTCAGGAGTTTGCAAGCGGAGTAAAACACTCATGAATAATAAGAAAGTGCGATGAAGAAAGCCATAGCCGTTCATGTGTAGTTTAATAGGACCCAACAAATAAACTTATTGCGTGCGGTATACCCCTCCGGAGGCAAGTGAGTCCCGTCATTTATCGAAGGAACCAAAACGTCTTCGAATGGAATTCCATGTCTGGAACATAATCAATGAAGAGTGGCCTCACCAATTCTAGAGGCTTGAGAATATGTCTAGTTAACTAAAAATATAGCGCCTTCTGCAATGTCGAGGGAAAAACTTATATCTTCCACCGAGAGGATGGGAACGTCAAAGAAAAGGTCGGCCGAGTGGTCGGAAACTTCTGGTTGTTCAGCTTGTTGACCAGGGGAAAGCCTGCCAGATATAGTAACGGAACATGACTCAGCCTTAGGATTACTATGTTGTGAGGCTAGTCCGGAAGACATTGCAGCTAGACGCTTTGAACATCTAAAGTCCATGTTAACTATATTCAGTAGATAATTGAGATTAGAAAAGTTTACATGTCCCTATGCTAAGTGTAATCTAGTGTGATGCAGTGTCATGTAGTGCAAAGATAACCAGCTTAAGATAAGAAAACAAAGTTAAGTAATAAGACTTTGGATTCTAACCAGAGTAACTATGATCACTGACTGTCTCAACTGGAAAAGAGATTGATCGGTTGTGTATGCTTTGGGATCAACTATCGGCATATCAAAGTGTGAAATCCATTACTCAAGTCCATATGTTAAGTTTTAGTTCATGTTCTATGTCTTATGGATTTGGTCATTCAATTTTGAATTCATTAGTGGATATGCAAGCCTTGTTCTTCATCGTTGTCATATGTTCAAGTTCATTGGAATGGGATTGATTTTTACTATTTAAACAAGTGATTATGGATTGGTTTTTACGTCTAATTCGAAGACTAGAATTATCCAATACCTATATGTCGATCCCTATTTGTCGATCCCCATCCCAGAGCAAAACACAATCGATCCCCTTTCTCTACGCGATCCTTGTCGATTCCTTCATTTGGCCAGAGTTACTAGTCCCTCCTCACCAAATTCCAATCGATCCCATCATGCTAACCTATTTAACCGATCCCTTTATTTTGCTGTTTTTGACATTCCATGAAATCAACACCGTCGATCCCTCCACCAAAATCAACACTGCCGATCCTTTTCCTTCGCCATCTTATCGATCCCTCCTCTATCCATCAAAATTACCAAAACCTCCATGCGAAGCGGAGATGGCCCATCCCTCTCCACTTCCACCATTTTGTACTTTCCTCCAAACTTTTTAACCTAACCCTACACATCCCACTTCTCATCTCCTCCAAGCAGCTTCTGCCTTCAATTTTCTATCACAACAAACTCCAAATTGTCGCCAATGGAATAGAATCCATTATCTCATCATAAAATCAAAATTTAATGGCAAGTAACCTACCTAATATGTTAGAGGTGGGCGGTTTAAGGAGAAAGAACGAAGTATGGATCGAATGGGAGGCGAAATGACAATCTAGATCTAAATTGGAAATTCGATTTATAGATGAAGGAAGTGTTTTAATGGAAAGGAAGTGTTCGGATTTTAGAGGCAAGGGAGGGTTCGGTCCTAAGGATGTAAATGGGAAGAACATATAAAAGTTGTAAATGTGAAGGTTGAAAAGAAAGAAGGTTAGTATATATATGGAAGCGAGGGGATCGGTTCATGATTTCGAATCAAAGCACGGGAAGTGCGATCGGTTAAAAAGATACCGATCCCTATGAGCATGCATATAAAAAAAGAGAGAGGGATCGACTAAACATATGTCAATCCATACAAACACTTTTCTTTTAAAAAAAGGAAAAAGAGAGAAAGAAGAAGAGAAGAGGGATCGATTATATGCATATATGCAAACAAACATAGGCATGAAAATTATTTAAAGCATGTATGTACGAAATGCAATGAAATTACATTTGACTCAATGAAAATTGGCAGTGACCGATGAGCATACGAAAACGTCCGAGAGCCAACAACAAGAACATGTATCTGAACATGCACGTGTATGGCCTAAAAGTTTAATTTTTGAAATCGATAGAAATTGAAAGCGAACCTGAAGCCCATAAGTTCGAGGCTGGACTAAATAACCAAAGCTTATTTGTCTCGTGGAACCGGACTTATATAACAACTGATGAAATATAACTCTAGATTTATACTATCGAAAATCGACTAAGCGTCACAACAATCAAAAAGAGATATAACATTTTGCGAAATTAATTTGATAGCAGGATAGGGACTATTCAAAACAAGATGATTTTCTTTTAGACAACTCTAACTTATCTTAGTTTAAAGCATGTCATGTTTAGCACAAGATATACTTTGAGGCGAAAGTGTTATCCGACATTTTGACCTGATAATATTTAACTGATCGCACAAGTTAGATTCGACTACTACCAAGGCCGACGAGTACAGAGTGACAGTTATGGGGCCCAGAGATCAGGTATAGATGACAAAACGAAGTCGAAGTTGATTGGAATTGATGGATATGCAGGGAAGAATGTTCAAAGTATGAAATATGGCTCAAAATATAGAACGGATCAGTATAAATTGGCTTCCATCATAGGGATCGGTATGTTTCGGGGAATATGACCATTTTAATGGAAAATGAGTAATATCTCAAGATCCACAAGTCCAATGCATGTAAAATTTTATGAATAATATATGGGGATACTAGGAAGCCTACTCTAGGGATCGCACTTTAAGAAGATGAAGTTAGAGGGATTGATATTCTTCGCTTAAAAGAGATCGGCAGGAACCTACAATCAACCCACATTGAAGCAAAGATCAAGCAATGACTCAAGTTCTATTGATCCAATTGGCACGAAATTTGGAGGCTAAGCATATTTTAGCATGAGGGAGCTACCATAGGGAATAAACCTCAAAATTCGACCAAGTAGAAATCGGTACCGATCCTTTTTTCGGGGATTGGGCCATGCGATTCCCCTTATGGGTCCTTCTGTCGAATTTTCGGGAAGATATTTGGCCATCTTCATCTATAAATACGGGTTGGTTGTTCATTTTTAGGATTTTACGCTCCTACTTGCTTTACATTCTTTTGTAACTAAGGATATTCATCCGATCCTTATTGTACTCAGTTTATAAAGTGAGTAATAAAGAAATATATTCAAAGTGGACGTAGGCAAACAACGTTGAACCACTATAAATCATTGTGTGCGTGTTATTCTCTTAATTTACTGCTATTTCTTTGTTATTATCCTATGTTTTGATTTTATATTCTTTATTTATTTCTCTTTAAACTTCTATTGGGTGTTTGTGGCATTTTTTGTGTAAATATTGGCCCTGGAAAACCAATTTTCCAACCAATTCTCTCTTCATTCTCATACTCTTTCTCCTCCATATTTTTGCTAAAGTAATCCATTGCATACTCTTTCATTCTCTTTGCAAATCCATACCATTTCACTCTGATTCTTTAAGGATTTGCAAACCATAAAGTTTTTACTTCAACTCATATCATTCTTTCCCCGATTTCATCCTATTAAAGAATTCAAAGATATATTGCCATTCGAGGTATATATGATCATTTTATCGAATTCGCAATAATCCGTATTTAGTATATAACTGCTTGCCATACTTTGTTTTTGTTTGTGAAAAGGAAAAGGTGTTCTTTGTAGCCTATGAAATCAAGAGGGCGTATCATGTAGGCCGTGTAATCAGGATTATAAATGTGTCCTTGCCATCCATGAAAAATAAGCGATTATAGTGAAATTCTACATGGTGTAGTGCAAGACTGGATGTAGTATTCGTAAATCCAAACCACTACAAAATCCGGGATTTATTAACTTTATTGTATTTTACTTTATTATTTACCTATTCTATGATTATTGGTTTTCTATTTGTAATTTGATTAGATATAGTGTTAAAGTCATAGGTTAGTTCTAAATAATTGAAATATACACTTCACTCCCTTTACTATTAAAATAGCATTAAGATCCATTCCACATTGTGCTATAGACAACCCATTTTTCAACATTTGGTATCAGAGAACCGGTTTTCAAAAATTCATAACTTGGTTTTTGAAAAGTATAAATAGTTAATGCACTTATAGCACTTTCTTTAACACTTTTGTAGAAGGGAAATCAACCACTAAGCCCACTCTATTTGATGGTAGTAATTATGCATATTGGGCTTGTAGGATGAAATTTTATTTGTAGTCTAATGGTTTAGATATTTGAATACCCAAATAGAGTACACCGAGCCCCAAGCAAACTATTCACGATGGACACTAGACCAAAGACACAAGCAGCCACTAACACAAAGGCCATAAATATTTTATTTTTCTTCTTAGATAGAAATGAATTTCGACGAGTGTCTATTTGTAAGTCTGCATATGAAATTTGGAGGACATTGCAAGTCACACATGAGGGCACTGTAAAGTAAAACAAACTAAGATGACTATGCTAACTAACTAATTTCAACGTTTTCAAATGAAATCAAATGAGTCTATTTCTAATATGTATTCCAGATTTTAGGATATAGTGCATGCATTGACATCATTAGGAAAGAAACTTACGAAAGAGGACCAAGCTAGAAAGATCTTGAATTCACTTTCTAGTGAATAGGATCAAAAGACCCTAGAAATTGAAGAAGCCATTGATATTAGTACTATGAAAATAGAATATTTAATTGGTAATCTAATGATCTATGAAGTAAATTGCAGGTTAGAAAAGAGAATAAGGAAAATAAGAAGAAATCACCAGCACTCAACACTACAAACGATAATGATGAACTGGTTAATGCTACTGATGGTGATGATATCAAGTTTATGACTAGGAATTTCATGAAATTCTTGAAATATTGGAAAATGAACAAATTTCAGAAAACTAACAACAATAATTCCAGAATTGAAAATGTTGTTAAGTGTTTCCAATGTGATAAACCCAATCATTTGAGAAGAGACCATCCCAACGTAAAGAAATCAAAGTACTCTTCAAAACACTTTCAATCAGAAGAACAAACAAGCTTTCAATGCAACATACGGTGATTCAGATACATCATCAAGTGATAGTTATTCAGAAATAGAAAATGCCAACATGTGCTTTATGGTAAAGGATGAATAGATATAGAATTTTTAAAGAAATTATGAATGTCTTAAATGATATGTACAAGGGATATAAAACTCTTAGAAAGAGTACAGGAATAGATTAGCAGAGATAGATAGATTAAAAATGTTTAACGAAATGTTAACTGAAAAAAAATAATGTCTAGAAGATGAAATTGAAAGGTTTAATAGACTTAGTGATGAAATAAAACTTGAATGTTTTGATAAACTGAAAAATGAAAATGAATCATTAAGATCAGAAAATCTTTCAAAGAAATTAGAGATCATTGATCTAAATAACAAAATAACATCTCTAGACAATGTTATTCTTAACTGTAACAAGGATATTAATAAAATGAAAACCAATGTTGGTAAATTTAACAAAGGGAAGGATAATCTAGAAAATTTATTATCCACATCTAAACCCACTAATAAAAAACATAGACTTGGATACATCTCTAAGGCTAAATCATAGAAAAATAGTATTCAATATACTAAATTTGTTAAGGCAACCTAGTTCAGACCAAAACCTAGGAAATTAAAGTTCAAATCCCCAAATAAATTCATTAATGTATGGGTTCCTAGAAAGTTAGGTAATAATGAGATAGAGAAATATTGTGATAAATTTATTAATAAAGTTCATTTATCCGATGATTAAATTTTGAAAAGGCATTCAAACTCTTCATGAGTTTGGCTTCTCAAAACCTAACCCCATGGACCCAAAAATAAAATAAGGTATTGATGTGTGTATTTTATATTTTTCAAGTACTAAACAATAGATACTAGACAATAGAAATTCAAAGCATATAATCCATAGATTCCAAGTAAGATTTTATATAAAGATGGTGAGTTGGGTATAATTCAAAAGAATATTGGCATCGGTAAGGTTAGTAACTCCAAATTTTTAAAAAAAAATTAATTTATGCTTTGTATTGATTTTGATCCCCCTCATAAGTTCTAGTTAAATATGTTTATATATATACATACTCTGTATATATTTTCTAATTTTTCTTAAGAAATTCTTTTTCGCCTTTTTTATTGATGACAAAGGGGTGGAAAATGTATAAATATAGTAGACAAAGTGATTGGGGAGTGCATAGAGTTATGGGAAGTCAAATATAAAGGTATTATATCTTATCCCTCAAATATTTATATAACCATCGTTATGAAAAAAGGGGAGATTGTTAATACCCTAAATATTGATTTTGCGGACAACAACCATATAAATATTACTTCTAACATATCACCAAGTTGTGTAATTATTTTGGATATATTATGAAGACATTTACAGAAATAAACAAGAACTCAATGGAATAAAATGTATTATATAAGAAGGTAAATCAGAGCAATAGAAGAACAAAATAGATTGAAGAATAATGCTGAAAGGACAGAAGTGTTTGTAGTCATGAATATACCATCATTGAAGTACAAGCTTGGATCTGCTCTTGTGAAAGAATTTTCAAAGGACCGAATATTGGAGATGAGCTGAAGAGATTCTTAGCTTCTTGGCAACTACAAGATGGAGCTCTAGTTTGGTGGGAATTAATTACTCAGAATGAGTTAGAAGATAATTTCTCATGCGAACGATTCAAAGAAGTTCTGGAGGAGCAGTATATGTCGGAAGCAGAACAATCCTATCTTTACTGAAATTTTATGGATTTTAAACAAGAGGAGGATATGTCATTTGAGGAGTACGTTAACAAGTTTAACAAATTATCTCGTTTTAGGCCTGGATTGATAGATACACCCCTCAAAAAAATGAAAGTTTATTTCTGGAATGAAAAAGCAGTACCATGTCAGAAAGACAGGGCATGTGAAAGAATCATTTGTAGACTTAATAGACATGGGATAAAGATATGAATCTTTGGATAAGATAGATCCACCCATAGTACAAGAAAGCAACAACAATAACTGGAAAAATAGGAAGTTCAATGGCAAGAAGCCGTGGCAGGGGAGACTCAAAGGAGGATCTCAAGAAAACCGCTTTAAAGACATCACATGTAAAATTGTAAGAAGAAAGGTCATATTGTGAAGAATTGCTTGGGTCTCAAAGCTCAGAGTGTTGCCTCTCCTGTGGTTCAGAATTATATTTTCTATAATTGTCATAAACCAGGGCACCTGATTAAGGATTATCCCTTAATAAAGAAAGGAGAACAAACCAAAGTGTACGCTATCAAGGATGAGCCTTTAGCCTCCCAAGATATGAAGGGCAAAGGAGTGTTGGAAGTAATATTTTTATCAAAGATGTTTTAGTTAGAGTATTATTTGGTACAGGAGCTTCTCATAGTTTTATTACTAAAAGACCTTAGAAGAATTAGAGCTTGAATCTAAAATTGTTGACGACCCTATCTCCGTGACGAATCCTATAGGAGGTTCCACTCATCTTTGTATGAATTATGAAAAATTCCCAATTTCCTATCTTTTCCATCGCTTTTCTTTTGACCTTTTTATCTTGGATTTTATTGGATTTAAAACTTTACTCGGTATGGATTGGTTGGCTAAGTACAAAGCTATGCTCGATTGCGAAAATAGAACGATATCTATATGGAGTATCTTTAGGAAAATCGTAGAAATATCTTGTGAAGGTCCTAGTTCAAGAAGGGATAGTTTTCTTTATGCTTTAGATACATCACAGATACGATTAGAAACAATACCCGTTTTTAAAGAATTTGCTGATGTCTTTGAGGAAGTAAAAAGTTTGCCCCCATATTGAGAAATTGAATTTCGTAATGATTTAGTACCTGGTGTGATGCCAATTAAACAACAAGATAGAAGGATGGCTCCAAAAGAAATGGATGAGTTGAATAACCAAACCGAAGAGCTATTAAAGAAAGGATTGATAAGACCCAACCGTTCAAGTTGGGGATCGTCCGTAGTTCTCGTTGCTAAGTCAGATGGATCTTGGAGATTGTGTGTAGACTATCGGGATCTTTAACCAGTTATATGGAGCTCGAGTTTTTTCTAAAATGGACCTAGCTATAGGATTCCATCAGTCAAGGATCGCAGAAGATTGCATCCATCTTACTACATTCAAAGGTTTGAATACTTTCTATTAGTGGTTGGTTATGCCTTTTGGGCTAACTAGTGCACCCGTTTATTTTGTTGACCTTATGAATAGAGTGTTTAGAGATGTTCTAAACAAATTCATGTTAGTCTTTATCGATGATATCCTTATTTACTCAAAGATAGAAGAAGAACTCACAAGGAATCTAGAAGTTATATTGGAGATATTGAGGAATAATGTGCTTAAAGCCGAATTCTCAAAGTACCATTTTTGGGAGAAGGAGGTAAGATTCCTTGGACATATAATATCAAGGGATGGAATTTTAGTGGATCCAGGGAAATTTGCAGCTATTTAAGATTGGGAATAACCACAAACTCCTAAATAGATTCGTAGCTTCTTAGGTTTTGCAGGATATTATAGAAGATTCGTTCAAGACTTCTCTAAGGTTGCCTATCACCTAAAGAAGTTGACAATGAAGGAGGTTAAATTTATCTGGACTCCTAAGTGTGAAGAAGTATTCTAAGAACTAAAGAAGAGGTTGAGAACCGCTTCGGTTTTAGCAATTATAAATGGAAATAGTGGATTGGTCGTCTATACAGATGCTTATGGAGAAGGAGTTGGTGTAGTTTTAATGCAAGATGGGAAGGTGATTACTTGCGTAAGTAGACAGCTAAAGACGCATCAGATGAATTATGCAACACACGACTTAAAATTATTAACCGTTGTGTTCGCTCTAAAGAAATGGAGACATTATTGGTTGGGTAATAATATTTCATAGTTTATTTCGATAAAACTTTGAATTGACCTTAGTAAATAATATTCCATCTTTTAGGTGAAAAATTCAAACTCTTCACAGACCACAAATCTTTGAATTATCTTTTCATCCAAAAGGACTTGAACATGAGACAGCAACGCTGGTTAGAATTTCTCACGTCATATGATCTAGATATTCTATATACACCTGGAAAAGCCAACGTAATAGCTGATGCATTGAGTAGGAAGTTAGCTACAATTTCTTATTTGGTAGTAACTCCAACTCTTTTGGAAAGAATTTCCATTAAATAGGGAGAAGGTAAATGGTTTGAGAAATACATTAAAGCAGTTGAAGAAGGAAGAAATTCAAGCTTTAAAATAGATAACCATAGAGTAATGCGGTTAAATGGAAGAATTTGTGTTTCAGATGTTGGAAATCTTAGGCAGGAAGTACTCACTAAATGCCACACAACCAAACTTAGCATTCATCTGGGAATTCACAAGATGTACAAGGACATGAAGCATACATTTTGGTGGAAAAGTATGAAGAAAGTCATATCTATCTATGTCAACCGTTGTGAAAATTTCCAAAGAATCAAAAGTGACCAACAGAAGACGACATGATTACTTCGACCTTTGGAGATTCCAGATTGGAAGTGGAATCAAATATCCATGGATTTCATTGATGGCTTATCCCGAACAAGGAAAGGAAATAAAGGCATTTGGGTTATCATAGACCTATTAACCAAAAGTCACACTTTATTCCAGTTACGCCAACAAGAACTGCAGCAATCCTTGCAGATATATATATGAAGGAGATTGTCCGATTGCATGGAGTTCCGAGCAGTATAGTAAGTGATCGAGATCAAATCTTCACTAGTCAGTTTTGGAAAGCACTACATACAGCTTTGGGAACCAAGCTGAGTATAAGCACTACATATCAGCCCCAAACTGATGGACAGACGGAAAGAGTCAACCGTGTTTTGGAAGGTCTTTTAAGAGCATGTATTCTAGACTTTGGAGGCTCGTGGGAGAATAATTTACATTTAGTAGAGTTCTCTTATAGTAAAAACTATCAAGCTAGTATCGGCATGGCACCGTATGAAGCTTTGTATGGTCGTCCTTGTAAATCGTTGGCATGTTGGATAGAATCCGAAGATCGATTAGTGCTCGTCCCATATATGATACGAGAAGCTTTAGAGAAAGTTGATATGATTAGAAAGAAGCTAAAAGAAGCCCAAAGTAGACAGAAGAGTTATGCAGAACAAAGGCGTAGAAATATGGAATTCTCAGTTGGAGATTCAGTCTTTTTGAAAGGCTCTTCGATGAGAGGAGTAATAAGATTTGGAAGAGCTGGAAAGTTAGCACCTCTATATAATGGACCTTTTCCCATTCTCGAATAAATCGGCCTACTAGCTTATCGAGTACAATTGCTTGAACAATTATCTGGTGTACACAATGTTTTTCACGTATCATATTTGCGGAAGCATGTATATAACCCAGAACAAATCATAGAAAGGACCGTCCAAGATGACTTCGAGATAGAACCAAATGTAGTGGTTATTTGGATGCCCATTCAAATCATGGATCAAGATGAAAAACAATTAAGAAGGAAGGTAGTACGATTGGTTAAAGTTCAATGGAGCGGGGATGTTGATGATTGCACATTTGAAATGGAAGATAGAATAAGAAAAGCATATCCCGAGTTTAGGATCGATATATAGACTTTATCTATCGTTTGAGTGCACTCACCTCCTGTGATGTAATCACTTATTGTATATATTCCATCTTATTGAATGTATATTTCCTTTTGAGCTATTTTCTACTTATCTAATTTCGAGGAGAAATTCTTTTAAGTAGGGAATAGTGTAAAGATGCAGAATTTGACCACTTAAAATATAACATTTAAAGTGATTTTAAATATAAAATATAAAAGGTTTTATGATTTAAATGATATTAGATAGGATTTGGAAATAGAAATATACATAAGAATAGTAACATTTGCTTATATCAACAAAAGTGATAACATCTTGATTTCAGAAAAGTAAGTTTAAATGGTTTAGTTAATTATTTTAATTTATTTATGAGTGTTTATATTTTTAAATAACATTATACAAACTGATTTTTAAATTTGGTTTACATAAATAAATAGTTTAATCAAAACGTCAAAATATGACCGTAAAACATTTTTTCAAAAGTCAACATTTTGTCGATTTAAAGTTGTCGCAATGTTGTTGCACCTTTATGTACACAATTTAATAAATATGTTAACATATAAAGGTAGTTAACAATTAACTAAACAAGGTTACTTTTAATCATCACACTTAGAAAATTCTAGAAAGTAATTAGCAAAAGCAAACTAAAAAAGACAAAACATAGGTCACATCACATATGACATAAAGTAAATTAATCATTCTTATTCTTTACTTGATCCTTAAGTATTTGAATTTTAAAATTGTGATGTGATGTAGATGGTAAGTGTTGAATTAAATAAGTTTACTTAATTCTTAAGTAATGTTATTTAGGTAAAAACACAAATCTATATTTTAATACCAAATATTTTCTATAAATACTCATCCTTTTCTTCTTCATTTTGCACCATTTCTTCTCTACTTTCTTAAGCTTTCGTACATCTTTTAATGGCTTCCAACAATAATTAAATAATGCCAAAAAATTCAAAAAAAAATTAAAACAAAGAAAAATATCAACAAAACTCTGTCCGAATCACTTCAAAACTCCTCCTCCCCCTCTTATTGCTCACGACCCCTTCCTCCATTTGGCCGAGCACACTTTTCCCCTTCTAGCTTGGTCGTGGCTTCCTAAGGCAAGTACGAGGAAGTTTAGTAAGTTTTAAGAGTTTAAGGCAAAGTTAGAAAAGTTTAAAACTAGTTTGAAAGCAACGAAAAGTGAGAACTCTAAATTGTTAGGTAGCAAATGTTTATATGGTATTTTGCAAGTTATAAATGTTGTTTGGATGTTAATAATGATGTTTAATAAGTGTTTGAAAAAGAAAGCAACCACCTTTAAGTCATTTGCAAAAGTTAGTAAGCAAATATATATATATATATATATATATATATATATATATATATAAATGATAATCATGAGACATTGTAATAAAAAAGTTGTTAAAATGATTTGCAAGTTCATATGACATGTTAGGATATGTTAAAATGGTTATAAACATTGTTTTGGATGTTTATTAGTTGTATATTGAATATATATGTTGAAACAAGTCACAGAGTTACACGACATATAATAACATGGAAATCACTTCTAAAAGAAATGAAATGTGATATGC
This sequence comes from Allium cepa, assembly GCA_030765085.1. Lineage (NCBI taxonomy): Eukaryota > Viridiplantae > Streptophyta > Magnoliopsida > Asparagales > Amaryllidaceae > Allium > Allium cepa. The sequence goes on from CM060946.1 coordinate 214,043,073, forward strand.
AATCATTTATACCTTTGAAAAATGTTTGAATATGCTTTAACAATGATTGCTAAGTGTTCAAACTTGTCTCGGTAAAGTATGGATATGAATCTCAAAATATGTCTAAAATTTGACGCGTCACGTAACGGTAGTTCGTATTTTCGCGTCAAAAGTTCAAATGAACATACAAAGTGGAATATAGTTTGGAATTCTTCGGAGTAAGAATTTCTGAATCCTTATATCCATATCTTTCATATAAAAAATGAAAATCAAGATTTCATCTTATATATTTTGAAATATGGCAAAATAAGTTTTCAAGAAAAAAATCCAATTTTTGCACTAAATGACTAAAGTTGAAAATTGATAAAATAATTGTTTTAAAAATATTAAATAAATTCTAATTTTTTTTTTAAAATGTTTTAAAAGTTATTTAATTTGAAAAGATGGTTTTCTAAATGATATAAAAGTCGCTTTGAAGAATATAGCTTTTAAAGCACTTTTTATAACGCTTTTTCGCAACGCTTTTCAATAACTTTGAAAATAAAGCTTGGAACTTAGAAATTCTTTCCCAAATCCTTATTAAATGTTTTAAAGTAAACAATAAAGCATTTTAAAGGAAATTTGAACAATTTAACAATATTTCAAAGATGGTTAAACGAACAGTTAAGTGATGTAAAAAGGGAAAATGAGTATGCGGAAACGACCAGTACATTTGTCCCGCCTGTGAGATCTAAAAGTGAAAACAAGATGTGTAACTAAGATTAATGATCGAGCAACCAGTGCCCTAAACTTACACGACCTCCGTTTACTTTTTTAGGCGAGGGGTGGAACATATCGAAAGGGAAGACCTGATGCTCAACTTTGATTTTATAGAAATAATCTTCTTATACTTATTATTAAAATCCAAAGAGGGAACTTTCCTATTCGTGGAATTTAAAAAGTGATCTCACCATTATTCCGCCCATAGCACTCGTTGAATATGGCAGTTGATATTGAATAAAAGTAGAATGATTTCTATAATCGTATTTTCTTAAAAGATACTCTTTAAAAATGAATTGAGAACTATTCAAAACGAGGTTTAACTGATTTTCTGAGCATAATGTTGGCCCAGAGACAAGCACCAAATGTAATGTCAACATCTATTATGTATGGAAGTCTTATATGACAAATTGTAGCCACTTGACAAAAAGAAAATAAATAATTAAGTACACGAGAGACATGAATTATGAATGCAACTTTTTTCATTGGATGATTTAATTGTTCATTATGGAAACAATTTCCAATTTAATATTCTTAGAGAAACAGTAAAATACGACATAGAGTTTATTTTAAGCTTTCATTGTCATTCAGCACCCCAGTTTCAACGCGGTTTTAACATTACAGCTAAATCAAAGGCGATACACATACTACATAATTTAATATTACTAGACAACCAATTTAATAACACAATGTATGAAGTAATCTCTTTATATTTATTCATATGCACTCTTGTATATTTCTCAACAAATATCACCTTGCATAACTGCATTTCTCAGTCTATATCTATTAAAAGAATATTTTTAAAATATATTTCTCTCGAACATATTTTATCAAAGGAAAATGAATGAATCAAAAAACTATCATCTAATTACATCATTTTTATCGATGATTGGATTTCGAAGGAACCAGGATCGGATTTTGATGATTTCTATCTGAAAACCACTTCGAACCAATTTCTATGTTCGAAGATTAAAGTTGTTTGAAGACGAAGATATTGAGATGAAAAATAACGAGGGACTACTTGTTGATTAATTTGGGATAAACTCCCGATTCACTATATTGTAGCAGTGATCTCTTTATGAAAAACCTCAAAAACAAAAGGGCTTCTCGCCTAGTAATGGTCGAGGAAAGTGCCTTTGGTTTCGTTCAGTCCTAGAACGAACTTGTATGGATGAGTGTCTGACCTTGCATTCTAAATAACAATGAGTAGTCTCTATAGATGTATATCATTCGGTGATGGAGAAGACACCTTCTGCTACCCTTTCCCGAGACATACGAGCTCAGGAAGTTATACGTTTATTGAAATAAGTCGTGTGAATGTGGAATGGTAATGTGGCATTCAAAGTGAAAGAAGATGTGTTATGTGAAAAAGTAATCGTTGCCTCGATTCTCATCAACCAGAAATGAAAGAAATAGGGTTAAATGCGGCAAAGCCAAGTGGATCATTTCCAATTAGGGTACAATCATTCCCTTCTAGATGTATTTCTTCCCACTATGACGTTCGGGATGAAAATTAATGTGGATGTATGCGAAGAGAGCTCTAGGATAAAGGTCGGTAATGATGACATATTCGGTAATATCTAGTTATACAGATAAGCCGATCTACTATTGGTAGAGGGCATATGTTCTGTGTCTTGGGTCATCCATCTAGAGGTGTACCCATCAGAAGGTAGTCCCTTCACTTGGTCATTTGTATAGAATACGATTCTCCAATAAGTACTTATGGTTTTGTTTGTAGAACCTAGTATGTTGGAATTTAATTATGTATCAATTTCGGCTAAGATTAATAAGTTTATTTGCAAATATTTTCGAAGAATGTCATTAAAAATAATATACCTAAATTTTACATAATAAAGAGTTTTGGTTATAATAAGGTGAAAAACTATTATGTGTTTGTGTGCGGCGTGGTCTTATGAGATACCGTTTTGTTTTCGAAACATCGTACTTTGAGTTCTCACACCAGTCCCATGACTGATCTGGAGTTTGTTTTTCCCTTTAAACTCTGGGTGATCTATTTTTCGGGAAGCCATGTAGTCAGGATACCATAGGAGCATTTTAGAGCATGTTGGGAAGCATTTTGGAGAAGTCTTTTGGAGCTATGAAGCTGAAGTACCTTTTGTAGACATCTACCCATTTTTCCGATGTGTCATGTAGTATGTATTTTTCAACGCATATGTACGGATAGACAGTTATAACTATCCCGTTGGATTTGTATTTAGCACTGATCATTTATGTATAATTAAAATGTTGAATGCGATAGGAGATTGTATTATCTTCTATCCTTATTTTCTTTTATACTCTTGATAATCCGCCTCCCCGGCATTTGGATTTATGGCACATGAATACCGTGGATGTGACGACCCGGAATTTTAAGCAATATCAATTTAATAATCTTTGATAATAATTAAATTGATTTGATCATTTTACATTATAAATTGATAAGTTAAAATTCTTTTAAAGGCTGATAATATAATTTGATAATATCTATCAACAATTTTCTCAATAATATAAATAGGTAAGTTTAATTCTTTTGAAAACTAATGATTTGGGAATATTTATTTTGGCAATTTAAAATTGGTAAGATTTATTTTTCAAAAGTTAATCAAAATATTTTCTATTTATAATATATATGTATTGATATATCATGTAATAGGAAGTTTTTAATGTAATAAAACTATATATTCAAATTGAAATATATATGAATGTATATATTGTGATTTGAAATTGTGTTTTAAATTTTAATATAGTAATTATCAAATCTAATGATTAAAAATGTTTTCTATTTATAATATAAATTTATATATATATATATATATTTGTATATATATTAGAAGTAGGAAAATATTAATTTGGAATTAATAAGTGTTTTCAAACTTTATTATATATATAATTTGAAATTTGAAATGTTAATTTGATTTAATACTTTTGAAATGATATTTGAGATTTAAATTTTTATAACAAAGTTAATTTCTTACTTAATATAGATACATATATATTTTGTACTTAAGTTCTAAATAAGATTTAAATTTAAAGATTCATTTGTTTTAATAGTCTTTCATTTTAATTTTATCATAAGATAAATGGTTTTAAATTTTTTATATAAGGAGTTAAATTAAATTTCTCAAATTTATAAACATATGTTATATTAAATTGAATCAAAAATATAAGTTATTTATAAATGTTTACATGAATTCATTTTCGAATATTTATTAAAATCTAAAAGCTTATTTTTATAAGATAAAAACATTTTATAATCTTATGAATGTTACATAATTACTTACATATAACTTAAATAAATTATAAATAAGAAAATAACATTTAAAACATTAATAAAACATTAGAAAATAACTTTTGTAAATATGAATTAAACATTAAAAACCACTTGTAAGCATATTAATATTTGTTAATAACACTTGTAAACAATTTGGTGAATATTAAAGACACTTGTGAATCATTATGCATAGGTGTAAGATAATTAGAGCTTTATAGTGAAAAATGTCATTCTTTTGATAAAATAAAATTTAAAAATTTAATTTATAAAATTAAAAGTAGAATTTAATCTTCAACAAATTAGTTTCTTCTTTCAGCAATTTAATGAAAAACAAAGATCAATACAATAAAAAAAGAAGAAGAACAGGTAATGGAAAATCTGAAACAAAGTAGAAATCTAGAATTTCAAATCTTCAAATACAAACAAGCAAATCAGTTTCAACAGCTACAAGATTTTCAAATTAAGGCAAGACAGCAGCAGGATTTTTATTCAACAAGCAATTCAAGAAAATTTATCAACATGCAAATCTAGAAAATACAACTGCAGATCTTATTTCAACATGCAATGAAATTCAAAAGCCTGGAAACCAGTTTCTATCTTCTGCAATAAAAAGTGAGTAAATAAAATCTTTTAAAAACAGTTTTAAACTTGGATTTAACTTGTTCTTATGATTGAATAAATGATGTTATCTGAAATTATTTGAATTATACTGGATGTATATTTGATTGATGAATTTTGAAATACCTGTGTTGTTAGAATTTAGGCTCTGTGTAAAATAACACTCTCGAATTTCATAATAAAATTCAATTACTAAATTTTGGATTCGAATTGGCCTATGAATTGTAAACAATAGTTGTTTGGTATCATGTAAACTTCCATCTAAAAATAGTTATAGGTTTTTAAAATGTATGATTAGCTCAAATTTCAAATTTACAGTAAATAACCAAATATGGGACAAAATTTTATGATTTCAATTTTTAATTTTGATTTCATAATTGAATTGAAAATAGTAAACCATGATTTTTGAAGTTTGTATTATTATTTTTAGATTAGTTTTTTGTGTGGACTTGGGGTTTTTCAGTTTTGGACATTTTGGTCGATTGATGGTAAACGGCGGCGAACCGTGCAACGCTGTCGAGCATGAAGATCATGCGGAAGTCTAGGACCATAGGAAAATTATCCTGGAATTTTATTATGGAGTGTGTTGGCCTGAATTGTTCGAAGTAGGGTTTTATTTTCTGTGAGTATCAATGTTGTTCCATTGGGATTTTCGGCAACGAGATGCTACCGGAGTCGATCGCGGTTGGTTCTGGTGTTGCTGGGGAGTGAGGCAGAGCTATGGTTAAGGTGGCGAGGTGTCACGAGAGGGGGAGGTCGGCGTTGATCATTTTTCTAGAACTGATTGGTTTTAGCAGTTTGGGTTCGATGGTCAAGTTTCGATTCTCGACCGCATCGAGATTTCTGGGTTGTGCGTTGAGTAGGGGTCGTGTGCGACTCAGAGGAGGCCGGCGTGGAGTTCGCCATCGACCGGCGGCGACGTGCACATTAACGTGCACAGTTTCGTGTTTCTGCTGTGGTTTTGGGGAGAAGATGGATTGAGCTCGAAGACGACTTCGGGTATCTGCTATTTTGGCTCGAAGCAGAGTGAAGTTGTTGGGATACTCGGGGTTTGGGTTGTTTTTCTCGAGATCGACTCGGGTATTAGTTGAGTCTGACTCGGTTTTAATATTGAGTAGGATTTGTTTTGTACAGTAATGTTTTTAAAGATTTGAAACAAAAGGAAACTTGGTTTTGTAATGATTAAAGTTTAAAAACAAAAGTTAAACAAGTTTTTAAATTATGAAAGTTTTAAAATAAAATAAGTGAACGTTTGAATAAAGTTTGAATTAAAAGTTTATTTAATAACTTTGGAAATTCTTAAAGATTTAAAAAGTTAATTTGAATATTTAAATTGTTTTAATTATAATTGATTTTTAAATATTTTATTTTAAAATAGGTTTAATGATTAAAGTTTAGTAATCAATTATAATTTAAGTAATTAAAGGTTTTGATTAATTGAAGATAAATAAATTTATGAAAATAATTAAGATAATTCAATTTTTATTAATAATTAAAGTGTTTTGGTTAATATGATTTAATTAAGATAATGGTTTTCTTAATTAAGAATCTTTATAATATAAGAAGTAAGTAATCATTTAATTAAATTTAAATGGTTAGTTAAATAATTAATTAAGTAATTAATTAGTGATTAATTGATGATAAACACTTTGGAGTTAATTAAGTAAATTGCTTGGTAGAGTAATTAAGTAATTGATTACTGGAGGTAATTAAGTAAAGGAAATTATTGATCAAAGTAATTAAAGGATAATTACTTTATAGGAGTAATCAGGTGAACGTGATTAAGAGTTAATCACTTGTGTTATTAATTAAAGAATTAATTAATATATGTAATTAAAGGTTTAAATTATTTAATTAATGGTTAATTAATAAAAGGATTAAGAGGACTTAATAATGCGATTAATTACTGGTTAAAGTAATTAATTAGGAAAGAAATTTAATTAATGGAAGTATAATTAACTAATGAAGATAATTAATAATTAAAGGATAATTAATTTTATTATTAAGTTTTAATTACTAAATGTAATTAAAAAGTAATTAATCAAATATGATTAATTAAAAGTAATATAATTAAATGTGACTAATTAAAAAGTAATTAATCAAGAGTGTTTAATTAAAAGCAATTAATCAAGTATGATTAATTAATGAGGTGACTAATCAGGTGTGATTAATTTTAGAGGGTAATTAAGAGATAATTACTTGGATTATTAAGAAGTAATTAATCAAGATGATTAATTAAATTTGTAATCAAGGAATAATTACTTATAGTAATTAAGTAATAATTAATCAAGGATGATTAATTAAGGTGGAGAATTAAGTGATGTTTAATTAATTACCTTGTAATTAATTAATTAATACGTAAGCTGGATTGATAATAATCCAAGTGATTAAATAAGAATTAATTTAAATAAGGATTAATTAAGTTAATTTAGTTGGATCAAACCCTGTATATGAATGATTAACGATTGATGATAAATATCATTGGATGCGTTGATGATATTGAATGTCATTGATTGATATGTGATGATATGAATGTGATATATCTGAGATGTGATATATATGCTGCTTTGTGATATGTATGGATGAATGTGATAATAGTGGATTATCTATCTGTGTAATGTGAATTATCCATTTATGTTAAGTGATATTCTGAATATCTACTGTTTAAAACCCTTAAGTACAACTTGGACATTAAAATGGCGTTTGGATTCGGTGAGACCGGGATCGGATTTCCATATTTGGATATCTGAAAACCACACCGATCTAAAATAAACATTAGGTCATGAATCCAAGTGGAGTGCAAGTGAAGACTCGAGTTGTAAGAACTATCCGTCAGTATAACTCTGGGGGTGATTTCGTGATGAGTTTGACGGAGATATTACTTACAGGTTCGAGATGGTGATTCAGAGTGCAAGGGCTATGGTCGTTGACTCTGAGGGTGATTCCAAAATAAGTGCAACGAGATAGTGCCTTCGGTTCCGTTCGAACCCGGAATGGACTTGTATGGATTGAATGCTTTCAAAACATCGTCAGGTGGACGATAAGCAATCTAAGATAGATGTTGCTATAAAGGTAATCGTAGCTTCAAGCCTCATCAACCGGGAATGGCTAAAACAGGGGAGGTGCAGCAAGGTTAAGTGGGTCATACCCAAGTAGGACGAGATTTGCCTCTGTCTAGACGTCCCTTTTTATTTCGGCTTTGTGGGCGGTTGGATCCACAGCCAACTGTGGGGTGGTCTTGTTCGGGACAGTTCAGTAAGGAATGGTCCCAGCCTTGTGTTGCAGGGGAGTTAGGGTGGCTCCTCGGTACGGTGATCTAGGCTACGTACTATGACAGGCGGTACCCCAATAGCCCTGTCATTGATGGAAACCCATTCTTCCTACGAGACCCTACGGTTTTGTTTGTATTACCCACTTTTGTGGCTAGTAGCTGGAATTTAATGAATGTAACAATTTCGACTATTTCATATTCACTTGAAAACCCTATACACTATTATAATATCACTAGATTTCCTATCAAATGTTTTGGTTAGCGTAAGGTAAATTTTTTTCCATGTTTATGTGTGGGAATTTTACGTGATACCTTTCTTTACAAAAGATTTTCTAAAGTTAAGCAATCCTAAACCATTTACTCACACCAGACCCTTGTCTGACCCGAGTATTTATTTTCTGTTTTATTAAACTCTTAGGTACTCATATTATGTATGAGGAGTCAAGTGATTCAGGTATCCTTGACGAATTCTGAAGGAGCTTTGGAGCAGGAGGCTTCAGCATGTAGATATATAGATAGAGTTTCCGCTGTGTGTTATTCTGTATAGTTGTTCTTGTATTGTATATTAAACAGAATGTTATAACTGTCTAAATTGAGATGTAAGATGTGTACTCTGATGTATATGATACTATGTATATGTTATATATTATATTTCATTCGTTCCGCTGTGAGATTTTGATGTATTGTTTTTCTTTCTTTTCTTCTATCTCTTTCTTTCTAAATTAGTGATGCGTCTTTCTGGTGATAGAAAGTCGGGTCGTCACAGTTGGTATCAGAGCATTAGGTTGAGTGAATACCTAGGCTCTGGAGTGGCGTCTATCTTGAGAGAGCGTACTTGTGATTTATATATCTATATATATATATATATATATATATCTACCTAATCTGTTGGGTTATCTGTTCGGATTTTCCAACATAGGTTATAAGGGTAGATAGGGTAGGAGTGTGTGGAACACGACTAGCACTATTGGAAGAGGGTCGTATGTTGTGGTTGGAGGTATATCTGTCGGGATTGTAGACCTAATACCGTCTCGAATAAGCTTTGTAGATTAAAGGATTTCATTCATCCCAGAGGAAGTCTTTTCAAGAATTAGAGTATATTCTTGAAGTGTGAGGTTGATTTGCTCTAGAGTGAGCGGGATTTCAAAGAGTTGAATCTGTCAGCTGAGCAGAAACAGGTAATGGTATCTTGGTAGCTTCAGGAAGGAATAGCTGTGTGATGGGATGCAGTATCCACAGATGGTTCTGAATGTATTCTTCTGGAGCAAGATTTAGATGGTATTAAAGGAACGTTCATGCCTATTGCAAGGAGGATTCTGATGTTTAGAGATTTTCTGGATCTTAAGTAAGGGTGTCTTATCTATATTGAAGTATGAGGCTAAGGTCGATGAGTTACCTCATTTCGGACATGGTCTCATTTGCTTTCCTTGAGAAGAACAAGTGGTTGGTGTTTGGTTTGGAGCCGAGTTTCTTGAGAAGATGTCTACCCGTCTCAAGGATTTTTAGTGGAATTGGGTGATAGTTTTGTGTTTTAAGAAGCTTGTGGTTAAGGATGATCTTTTGGCTTAGCAGTATCATTAAAGTGAAGCTTGGAAGCAGCAGCGTGGATCCGTTTCTTCGATGATTCAGAAACCTTTGGGATTCTACTATCAGTAGACCAGGCAGATAGTGAAGGCTTATCCATTTCTTCGGGAAGCTCAGCAGATCAGGATATTTGCTGGAAGTGATCTATCAGTTTTTCGGGTAGATAAGCCATTCTTGAAGATTGACTCGATTAGGGAAGCTATTCTAGTGGGTGAGGATAGTTCCTTGGAATCTGAACTAGATATGATCGCAAAAGTGACTTGCGATTAGTTTGGGAAATCTTTAAGTATTCTTTTGATTGTTATTGAGGCAATCTCAAGTAGAGGTAAAAGCTATAAAGTAGTCAGAGATTATCTTGATGTTTTTGAGAAAATCAAAATTTACCCCAATCGGAGATTGAGTTTTCTTATCGACTTGGATTCCAGGAGTAATTTTGATGGTACAACCATGTAGAGGGATGACTCTTGGAGTAAGAAGAGTTTGGTGAACCAGCTCAGGATTCTTTGGAAAAGGATTGACCATCTAGTTCTTAGTTAAGATTCTGTTGGGATGTTTTGACCAAGTGGAATGTTCACTAAGATTTTATGAGTCGGATGATCTGTGTATGGAGAAAGATTGTGCTCGAGTTCTTCGATAGCATTCTCATCTACTCCAGATCAGAGTTGTGCAGCGGAAGCGAGATAGCAGTTGTTCTAGTATGGGAGCAATCGGGAGTTGCAGTAAGGGATTTCTACAAGAAATTCAAGTTTGAAGAAATTTTCTGGATTTGGGAGGCAAGGTTGTCAAGGGCAACTGTTTGGCTATTCCAGATAAGAGATGTAGGTTTGAAGTCCACTAATGCTTGTGGAATAGAGTTTTGTTTGGGTTTCAGCAAATTTTTGAGAGAGTCATTTTGTTGAGTAGGACCTGGAAATTGGTTTGATTTTGGTCCTATTGTTCCATGAAGCAATCAGCAAGGGTTAAGCTGATTAGCAAAGTTGAAGGTGACTCAGGAGCATCAGAAGAGTTATATAGATAAAATTGTGAAGAGATTTGGAATGAGAAGTTGGATTTCGGATATTGCTTTAGTTTTATCCGATAAAAGAGATATAAGACTGGGTAAAACTGGAGGGCTAGCTCCGGAAGTATTTTGAGTTTTTTTCTGTGTTCTCTGGAGATTAGATTTTGATCTACAGGATTGAATTGCCAGTTTGGATAGGTGGAATTCATTGTATTTCACATATCTCTGAGGAATATGTGTATGATTCATCGAGTGATAGAATCAGCAGTTCGGAAGAATTTGGCAGTTGAGTTGGTTTTGAGTTTAGTCTGATATCTTGTTCAGATTTGTAGGATCTGATGTGGGAGTTCTTGGTTATAGTAGTGTAGTTATTTAAGATTCTGAAGAGCGAGTATTCCAGTATAGGTACTTGGAAAACTCTTAATAATATTAGGAAGATCTATTCAGAATTTTGTTTGGATAGATAAAATTATTTGTTTGAATTGGTTGCTATGGTTGCTATGATTGATAATGTATGATTGATTTTGTGATTGCTGATTGAAATTTAAATTCTTTTGCTGGGTTATTAAATTATCTTTGCTTTTAAATTTTGGGGAGGAAATTCTTTTAAGGGGGAGGAATGTGACGACCTGGAATTTTAAGCAATATCAATTTAATAATCTTTGATAATAATTAAATTGATTTGATCATTTTACATTATAAATTGATAAGTTAAAATTCTTTTAAAGGCTAATAATATAATTTGATAATATCTATCAACAATTTTCTCAACAATATAAATAGGTAAGTTTAATTCTTTTGAAAACTAATGATTTGGGAATATTTATTTTGGCAATTTAAAATTAGTAAGATTTATTTTTCAAAAGTTAATCAAAATATTTTCTATTTATAATATATATGTATTGATATATCTTGTAAATAGGAAGTTTTTAATGTAATAAAAACTATATATTCAAATTGTAATATATATGAATGTATATATTATGATTTGAAATTGTGTTTTAAAATTTAATATAGTAATTATCAAATCTAATGATTAAAAATGTTTTCTATTTATAATATAAATTTATATATATATATATATATATATATTTGTATATATATTAGAAATAGGAAAATATTTATTTGGATTTAATAAGTGTTTTCAAACTTTATTATATATATAATTTTTAATTTGAAATGTTAATTTGATTTAATACTTATGAAATGGTATTTGAGATTTAAATTTTTATAACAAAGTTAATTTCTTATTTAATATAGATACATATATATATTTTGTGCTTAAGTTCTAAATAAGATTTAAATTTAAAGATTCATTTGTTTTAATAGTCTTTCATTTTAATTTTATCATAAGATAAATTGTTTTAAAATTTTTATATAAGGAGTTAAATTAAATTTCTCAGATTTATAAACATATGTTATATTAAATTGAATCAAAAATATAAGTTATTTATAAATGTTTACATGAATTCATTTTTGAATATTTATTAAAATCTAAAAGCTTATTTTTATAAGATAAAAACATTTTATAATCTTATGAATGTTACATAATTACTTACATATAACTTAAATAAATTATAAATAAGAAAATAACATTTAAAACATTAATAAAAAATTAGAAAATAACTTTTGTAAATATGAATTAAACATTAAAAACCTCTTGTAAGTATATTAATATTTGTTAATAACACTTGTAAGCAATTTGGTGAATATTAAAGACACTTGTGAATCATTATGCATAGGTGTAAGATAATTAGAGCTTTATAGTGACAAATGTCATTCTATTGATAAAATAAAATTTAAAAATTTAAGTTGTAAAATTAAAAGAAGAATTTAATCTTCAACAAATTACTATCTTCTTTCAGCAATTTAATGCAAAACAAAGATCAATACAATAAAAAAAGAAGAAGAACAGGTAATGAAAATCTGAAACAAAGTAGAAATCTGTAATTTCAAATCTTCAAATACAAACAAGCAAATCAGTTTCAACAGCTACAAGATTTTCAAATTAAGGCAAGACAGCAGTAGGATTTTCTATTCAACAAGCAATTCAAGAAAATTTATCAACATGCAAATCTGGAAAATACAACTGTAGATCTTATTTCAACATGTAGTGAAATTCAAAAGCCTGGAAACCAGTTTCTATCTTCTGCAATAAAAAGTGAGTAAATAAAATCTTTTATAAACAGTTTTAAACTTTGCTTTAACTTGTTCTTATGATTGAATAACATGATGTTATCTGAAATTATTTGAATTATACTGGATGTATATTTGATTGATGAATTTTGAAATACCTGTGTTGTTAGAATTTAGGCTCTGTGTAAAATAACACTCTCAAATTTCATAATAAAATTCAATAACTAAATTTTGGATTCGAATTGGCCTATGAATTGTAAACAATAGTTGTTTGATATCATGTAAACTTCCATCTAAAAATAGGTGTAGGTTTTTAAAATGTATGATTAGCTCAAATTTCAAATTTACAGTAAATAATCAAATTTGGGACAAAATTTTATGATTTCAATTTTTAATTTTGATTTCATAATTGAATTGAAAATAGTAAACCATGATTTTTGAAGTTTGTATTATGATTTTTAGATTAGTTTTTAGTGTGGACTTGGGGTTTTTCAGTTTTGGACATTTTGGTCGATTGATGGTAAACGACGACGAACTGTGCAACGCCGTCGAGCATGAAGATCATGGGGAAGTCTAGGACCATAGGAAAATCGTTCTGGAATTTTATTATGGAGTGTGTTGGCCTGAATTGTTCAAAGTAGGGTTTTATTTTCTGTGAGTATCGATGTTGTTCCATTGGGATTTTTGGCAACGAGATGCTACCGGAGTCGATCGCGGTTGGTTCTGGTGTTGTTGGGGAGTGAGGCGGAGCTAGGGTTAAGGTGGCGAGGTGTCACGAGAGGGGGATGGTCGACGTTGATCATTTTTCTGGAAGTGATTGGTTTTAGCAGTTTGGGTTCGATGCTCAAGTTTCGATTCTCGATCGTATCGAGATTTATGGGATGTACGTTGAGTTGTAGGGGTCGTGTGCGACTTAGAGGAGGCCGGCGTGGAGTTCGCCGTCGACCGGCGGCGACGTGCACGTTAACGTGCACAGTTTCGTGTTTCTGCTGTGGTTTTGGGGAGAAGATGGATTGAGCTCGAAGACTACTTCGCGTATCTGCTATTTTGGCTCGAAGCAGAGTGAAGTTGTGGGGATACTCGGGGTTTGGGTTGTTTTTCTCGAGATCGACTCGGTATTAGTTGAGTCTGACTCGGGTTTTAATATTGAGTAGGATTTGTTTTGTACAGTAATGTTTTTAAATATTTAAAACAAAAGGAAACTTGGTTTTGTAATGATTAAAGTTTAGAAACAAAAGTTAAACAAGTTTTTAAATTATGAAAGTTTTAAAATAAAATAAGTGAATGTTTGAATAAAGTTTGTATTAAAATTTTATTTAACAAATTTGGAAAGTCTTAAAGATTTAAAATGTTAATTTGAATATTTAAATTGTTTTAATTATAATTGATTTTTAAATATTTTATTTTAAAATTGGTTTAATGATTAAAGTTTAGTAATCAATTATAATTTAAGTAATTAAAGGTTTTGATTAATTGAAGATAAAAAATTTGTGAAAATAATTAAGATAATTCAATTTTTATTAATGATTAAAGTGTTTTGGTTAATATGATTTAATTAAGATAATGGTTTTCTTAATTAAGAATCTTTATAATATAAGTAGTAAGGAATCATTTAATTAAATTTAAATGATTAGTTAAATAATTAATTAAGTAATTAATTAGTGATTAATTGATGATAAACACTTTGGAGTTAATTAAGTAAATTGCTTGGTAGAGTAATTAAGTAATTGATTACTGGAGGTAATTAAGTAAAGGAAATTATTGATCAAAGTAATTAAAGGATAATTACTTTATAGGAGTAATCAGGTGAACGTGATTAAGAGTTAATCACTTGTGTTATTAATTAAAGAATTAATTAATATATGTAATTAAAGGTTTAAATTATTTAATTAATGGTTAATTAATAAAAGGATTAAGAGGACTTAATAATGCGATTAATTACTGGTTAAAGTAATTAATTAGGAAAGAAATTTAATTAATGGAAGTATAATTAACTAATGAAGATAATTAATAAAAAGGATAATTAATTTTATTATTAAGTTTTAATTACTAAATGTAATTAAAAAGTAATTAATCAAATATGATTAATTAAAAGTAATTAATTAAATGTGATTGATTCAAAAGTAATTAATCAAGAGTGTTTAATTAAAAGCAATTAATCAAGTATGATTAATTAATGAGGGATTAATCAAGTGTGATTAATTTTAGAGGGTAATTAAAAGATAATTACTTGGATAATTAAGAAGTAATTAATCAAGATGATTAATTAAATTTGTAATCAAGGAATAATTACTTATAGTAATTAAGTAATAATTAATCAAGGATGATTAATTAAAGTGGAGAATTAAGTGATGTTTAATTAGTTAACTTGTAATTAATTAATTAATATGTAAGCTGGATTGATAATAATCCAAGTGATTAAATAAGAATTAATTTAATTAAGGATTAATTAAGTTAATTAAGTTGGATCAAACCATGTATATGAATGATTGATGATAAATATCATTGGATGCATTGATGATATTGGATGATATTGAATGTCATTGATTGATATGTGATGATATGAATGTGATATATCTGAGATGTGATATATATGCTGCTTTGTGATATGTATGGATGAATGTGATGATAGTGGATTATCTATCTGTGTAATGTGAATCATCCATTTATGTTAAGTGATATTCTGAATATCTACTGTTTAAAACCCTTAAGTACAACTTGGACATTAAAATGGCGTTTGGATTCGGTGAGACCGGGATCGGGTTTCCATATTTGGATATCCGAAAACTACACCGATCCAAAATAAACGTTAGGTCGCGAATCCAAGTGGAGTGCAAGTGAAGACTCGAGGTGTAAGAACTATCCGTCAGTATAACTCTGGGGGTGATTCCGTGATGAGTTTGACGGAGATAGTACTTACAGGTTCGAGATGGTGATTCAGAGTGCAAGGGCTATGGTCGTTGACTCTGAGGGTGATTCCAAAATGAGTGCAACGAGACAGTGCCTTCGATTCCGTTCGAACCCGGAATGGACTTGTATGGATTGAATGCTTTCAGAACATCGTCAGGTGGACGATGAGCAATCTAAGATAGATGTTTCCTATAAAGGTAATCGCAGCCTCAAGCCTCATCAACCGGGAATGGCTAAAACAGGGGAGGTGCAGCAAGGTTAAGTGGGTCATTCCCAAGTAGGACGAGATTTCCCCCTGTCTAGATGTCCCTTTTTATTTCTGATTTGTGGGCGGTTGGATCTGCAGCAAACTGTGGGGTGGTCTTGTTCGGGACTGTACAGTAAGGAATGGTCCCGGCCTTGTGTTGCAGGGGAGTTAGGGTGGCTCCTCGGTACGGTGATCTAGGCCACGTACTGTGACGGGCGGTACCCCAGTAGCCCTGCCATTGATGGAAACTCATTCTTCCTACGAGACCCTACGGTTTTGATTGTATTACCCACTTTTGTGGCTAGTAGCTGGAATTTAATGAATGTAACAATTTCGGCTATTTCATATTTACTTGAAAACCCTAGACACTATTATAATATCACTGGATTTCCTATCAAATGTTTTGGTTAGCGTAAGGTAAAAACTTTTCCATGTTTATGTGTGGGAAGTCTTACGTGATACCTTTCTTTTCAAAAGATTTTCTAAAGTTAAGCAATCCTAAACCATTTACTCACACCAGACCCCTGTCTGACCCGAGTGTTTATTTTCTATTTTATTAAACTCTTGGGTACTCATATTATGTATGAGTAGTCAAGTGATTCAGGTATCCTTGTCGAATTCTGGAGGATCTTTGGAGCATGAGGCTTCAGCGTGTAGATATATAGATAGGGTTTCCGCTGTGTGTTATCCTGTATAGTTGTTCTTGTATTGTATATTAAACAGAATGTTATAACTGTCTAAATTGACATGTAAGATGTGTACTCTGATGTATATGATACTATTTATATGTTATATATTATATTTCATTTGTTCCGCTGTGACATTTTGATGTGTTTTTGTTCTTTCTTTTCTTCTTCTATCTCTTTCTTTCTAAATTAGTGATGCATCTTTCTGGTGATAGAAAGTCGGGTCGCTAAAGTGGATGTATTAACGTCGATTTCTGACGGTCAAGGAGACTGTTCGTCACATATCATCTTATACTATTTGTTCATTAATTTTGAAGGTATTATGTATGGACTATAGGACATTATACTGTACATTGTTGTCTACAATCTTTCTGAAAGGGATGGAAGTCTAGTGTTGGGTCTTAGCTATAGTCCGTAAGATACTTGTTCCTTTGGATTGGGTAATGAAAGATAGCGAAATTCCAAAAACAAGTTCTAGGATTGGACGTAGGATGAGAGTCTGAACAAGTAGACATAATTATGCCATCCTACCAACTATGTATTTCTTACTTTGTTTGTCTTGTTCATTTATTTAATTATATATAGCCCTATTTACTTATCTAAAATATATGTCAAATTAGATAACTTTGACCATTGTCGATCCTTATATTCTTTTCAATTGGTATCACAGCCCTATGTTTAAAAAACTACAATAAATTTTTTGAATTTCAATACAGACACTACAGACTTTAACACATTTCAAATGGTCAATCCACTTCACGACTATAACTTTTCTCTAGGTCCAACTATGCATGCCAATCAACTTGAATAAGAATTTACATGCAGGCAAACAACCCGGAAATTTGGGATGGTACAAAAAATAAATATTAAGCTCCAAATACTCAATTGAGTACATGGAATAATTTTCAAATGGCCTTGCCATTGATATTTAAGAAGCAATGAACATTTTATTTTGCACAAAATATATGATACTAGAGTAATGGTTTGCAAAATTGCATATGTCATATAGCACACTTTACTAATTACATGAAGCAAGGAATGAAGAAAAACAAACCTAACATCCATTTCTAAAAACCAGTTGTAATGTTGTTAATGAAACAAAAAAATGAGTGTCATTGAAATGTATTGTAAAGTTCAAGATATCCTAGATGCTCTCATTGTACATGATGATATCGTTACTTAGTTTGATATTGTCTCCAAACTTTTAAACTCTCTATCTGATGCATGGGAGTGAATGGTCCTCACGGTCGAAGGGTCCAATGATTGCTCAACACTCATTGTTGAAGTGTTGATTGGTAATTTAATGTCATATGAAGTGAATTTGCAAGCCAGAAGTAGCAAGCATAAAAAAGATAATATAGCTTTCAAAGTCAAAATAGATTCAGATTTTGATGAAGACTGGCTTGTAATATTATAATAAAATTGAAATTTTTAAGAAGATAGGTAATATGGAAACGACAACAATTCGTCTTGAGTCAAATGCTTCAATTTCGATCAAACTAGACACAAGAAGAAGGATTACCCCTAGTTGAGTAAAGTGAAAGGAATATCCAAAGTAAACAAGAACAATATTATAGAAAAAGCAAGCTTTTCAAGTTAAATTCTAAACTTGCATATGTAAAATTATCAGAAACTACCACAGAATTAGATGATAGATATAATACTACTACAAAAGAAGTTAAGGAATTAAAATAAAAAAATTCAAGGATAGAACTAGAAATAGAAATGTTAAAAGGTGTGAATGTAATTATAGAAGAAGAATTGCAAAAATCTCAAAATTTCAATAAAGTGCTTGCTTCTGGGCAAATGATGAGCAATTTCTGAGCCAACATATTCATAATAATAATAAGAAATTAGCTCAAAAGTAGATTATAAATACAAGATTACTAGGAAAGAAGTTAAGCAATTAAATCTAAAAATTTATAGGAATAACTAGAAATAATATTATCAAAAGATGTAAATAATTCTTAAAGAAGAATTGCAAAAATCCCAAAATTCCTACGAAAATTTAGATTCTCAAAATATGGCGTTAAATAATGGAATAATAAAATACCGTGATGAGAATGTAAAACTTTCAAAGGAAATTTTTATTTGAAATCATCTTTTGATATTTCTTAGAAAACAACAAATGAATTAAAATTAAATCCGAGAATTTATCATATAATATTTCTGTATTTAATAAGGGACAAGATAATTCATTGATGTTATAAATATTTCTGTACAAGTTTTTAATATATAGTCCTAGAAAATACAACTCTTTCTACAATAATTTCAAGAAGTCAAAGATCAACTCTGAAAAAATTATTTTTAACATAAAAATTAAATATATGATAATATGGTTCCCAAGATAAAAAATAATTTCATTACGAAGAAGTAAATAGATTGTTTTATAACAAATGTGTTTAAAAGTGCTGATTTTATTTACAAAGGTTCTACTAAGCTCTCCTGGCCTGGGTATGGTTTTTTTCAAATTAACCCCTAGGATAGTTATGCAGGAAGTGAGTACAAATAATTTTTTTTTTATTTTTTGTAGTTGTTAGAAACCATAGTAAAAGAGAAGCATGGATAATGAATAGTAGATGTTCCAAGTACATGACGTGAAATGCAGATATATTAACAAATATCACCTATATAAATAGAGGAACAATCATCTTTGGCAACAATTCAAAGGATACATCATTGGATGATGGTACTTCAGCAATGTCGGCATAAGCAACTCTACTTTAATTACAACTGTTTTACTAGTAGAAAACTTAAAATATGATTTATTAACTATTGGTCAAATAGGTGAAAAGGTTTTTCAATATCATATAAAAAAGTTAAGTGCAATGTTTTAAAAAAAACTTTTTTGAAGGATTAATGAAAAGAAAAAATATATATTTTAAATATGAAAGTAAATCAGAATAGAATGTGCCTAATTGAAAATCTTGGCAATCCATGCTCATGGCATAAATGATTTTTCGACATCTATTGTAGATAATAGATGAATGGTCAAAAAATGAAATTGTAAAAGGTTTACTGAACAAGAATTTTAAAGTAAATAATTTATGAGATGCATGTCAGCTAAAAAACTTAGAAAGCATCTTTCAAATAATAAAAAGAAATTTCCACAAAACAAGTACTTGAATTATTACGCCTTCATTTGCTTGGACCCATGCAAGTCTGATACATATATCACAACCAATATGCTTTTGTGTTAGTACACGATTTTTTTTATTTACCTATAATTTCTTTTAGCATTGCTAGCATGGTTGAATGGTCCCCTACCAGATTTTAGTAGAATAATATGGGAATACAAGGGAAAATTTGACCACTAAAGTCAAAGCTAAGAACAAAAGAGAAGAAAAATACAAGATGGCCTATCAAAAAAACCTAGAAGCAGAAGAATTAAAACCCTAAACTTATGTAGAATATTAAACATGCAGCAACCCTAAATGCAATGATGCAGACTATTATTTGATTTGGCAATTTTAATGTTGTTCCAGACGTGGCGCCGTCTCTTTCTTCGACCTTTTCTACTAATAAAGTATATATTATTGCTTTCTTCCCAAATCAACCAAATGCATTTCTTTAGAGCTGTTAAGAGCGAATTTCCATAACTATTTTGCCATTTCAAACCCGTATATATATTATACCATTATTGCCCTAGAATCATGAAAAGGCCAGTGAAAATTAAGTAGAGCAAGAATACTATTCCAAACATAAAAAGAGTAGGTGCAATTGAAAAATAAATGAGAGTTACTTTAAGATGCTTGGTTATAAAACACAAAGGAAGAGGAGTGGATTAAACCCTTAAACTAAAGATTGGAAAGGCAACGTATTGCATTAGAAACCATTTTTCACAGTCATTAGGCTTCCTTAGCTATGGAGTGTATCTAGTCACACCATAAAGCACCATCAATATTTGAATTCCATGGCATATTAATGGTGCATTGTAAACCTAGACCTTGTTTTTAAAACAAAAAAGTGATACTTTTGAAATGTTTAAAGATTTTGAAAAAAATTCAAAATTTATTGATTTTATATAAGAATATTCGAAGCAATCATGGGGAAGAATTCAAAAGTGAACTTTCTGAAGAATTTTGTTACAAAAAAGGGATAGATAATGGCTTTTCCTTTTCCTATAACACCATAATAGATGTTGCAGTGTGATGAAAATATGATTTTTACTAGAATGTTCTTAAACTTTATTAAATGGTTGTACATTACATGAAAATATTTGGGCTGAAGCGATATGTACTGCTTATTATGTCCTAAATCTGGTCACTGTACGACCATTAACAAAGATACCACTTATGAACTATTTTATGGTTGAAAACCAAAAGTGACATATTTCATATTTTTGGCTCAAAATGCTTTATTTAAAGTAATAAAGATAAATTAGGCAAGCTCTATCCAAAGACCGATGAAGGAATCTTTGTTTGCTATTCAAAAAGGAAGAAAGCTTATTGAATTTTCATTAAATAAACAAACACAATTAAAGAAACACTATATATATATATATATATATATTTAATGAAAATTTTAAAATAAATGATGATGAAACCACTAAAAATCATTATATTAAGCAATCAACAGTTGTAGAACAAAATTTGTCACAAAACAATAACATTTAAAATAACATCAAGAATACTCAAGATGAATTTTGACTCATATATTAAAGAATCACCCAATAAACAACGTATCGAGAGATATTAACACTAAGGTAACAGCTAGAAGACTCTTAATCAAATGGGTCAGGTTGCTTTTAGATGAAATATTAATTCTAAAATTTATAAAGAAACTGATTTTAGCAGTGTAGTAAGATCACTGTAACGACTCGGAATTTCGAACACTTTATATTTAAAAATATGAATTATTTAAATAATTGAATCTTAGATTTAATATGATTAAATTGATTTTATAATTTAATTAACCATCTATTTATTAATAACCGGTGATGGTAAACTAATTTTTTTCAAATGTTTATAAAAATAAATAATTCGAAGAAATATCGATAATATAACTAGAAATCATTTTATCGTTAAACAGCTTTTTTCTCGATAGAAGTTATCTGAATTTTATGCAATGTGTAAATGTAATTATTTAGCAACTAACATTATTTTTCCATTTATTATTAATTAATTAAGGATGATGTATGTGTGATGTATTTGATAGATATTTTAATAAGAGGGGCAGTTTGGTAATCGATGAAGGAAAAGATATTTTCTTTCAAATGGTGAGGTGTAAAGAAAATTACATGGGGGGTTTATTTGGCTGGTCAAAAGGAGGGCAAGGGAGGTTTTTTCCTTTGTTAAAGTCTTCACATCATTTATCTTTTGCTTCATAAATTTATTTCCCTTTTTGGAAAAAAATCTTAAATATTCCTTATCTTTTCTCCTCTTCAATCTTCATTTTCCCACATCAAATCGGCTCAACTTTAACCATGGCCTTAGATGACTTTAGGAAGCATGAAAAGCAAACCAAACATTAGGTTTATCATGCTCAGTCAGTTTATGAGCATTGTTATCATTTGTATATTGATTAATTATACTCGGCCAGTTTATGAGCATCGATTATCTCCTATTGATTATTGATTGTGCTCAACCAGTTTATAAGAAATTTACCATTTTACAGCGTAGGTTGAGTAGATAGTATTTGTGGGTTCATTGAAATGAACACCTTATGAATTGAATTTTACAGTTTGACTATATGATGTTCGGTGATAATGTTGGGTTAGAAGTTAATTTTAATAAAAGATGTTAACCATAATCTAAAGGAAAGATAAGAAATTATGGGAATAAATATTTGTTAAATGATTTTATATAAGAAAGTGATCCTATGTAAGTATGGTTTTATAAATATGTTTATATACAAAGAGGGTTCAAAATGAAATTATGAGAACCTAAATCTTAATGTCTTTGAAATTGTTTTCCAAAATTTTGGAGAAATGATAATGAAATTTTTTGAAAGTATTTGTGAATATTTTTTTTTGGAATGAGTTTTAAGATTTGCTCGAGTTTGAGGTTGCTCTTAGAATTGACGAGTCAAGTCGAGAATAAAATATTTTTATGTTCTCTAGTTTGAGTGGCTCGTAGGTGACTAAAAGTGGATGAGGAATGTGTTTGATTGGTAAGCACTTCTCATAAGTACCACCTTTCTTAGTAAGAGAAAATATTATATAATTTGGTATGACCCATTTCCTGGAATTGTTTTGGTGTTACTAGATTTATTCATGCATTTTCTATGGATTTCAAAGTAAATATTTGAGAATTTTTTTATGAAATTTGATCATAATATATAGTATGATTGTATGAAGTATATGATAACACTTTGAAAAAAAATTGGTTAAATCCCGAAAGTATGATTTGATGTACAAAAGGTATATGTATATATTATGATTTCAAATGTTTTGAAATAAAACCTGGGTCTTTAGTTCTAACTTTTCCTTTATAGAAATTTTAGATTAAATGCATAGTAGTTTGTTGAAGAGTGGTTTAGGCAGTACATATTTTGGTTTAAGCTTTCTGTAGCAAAAAGTTGCATGTATGCTATGTAGGGCGCCAAGTGTTGGAGGCATAGCCCAAATTATTGTAAAAACTTTTCTTATTTCCTTTCATAGTAGAGGGCATCTAATAAATAAGTGAAACTTCGATAAGTTGTTTTATTGAAGCATGGGTCTCATACAATAGGACAGCGTGGGATGTTCAACTTGTTATGATATATTGTTTGATAATTTTCATTTGTTAGAACGTAATAGATTTTTTGGTGATTTTGGACAATATGAAACTTTCAGATCATTATAAAACTTGAAGCTGAGTGTTTTATGAAATGTTCTATAAATAAAGTTGTCTTTATAAAATGTTTTTAAACTTGAGGTATATTTTATGAAATCTTCATAAATGATGTTAGTATTGAATGGTATACTATTTTTGTAAATGATTGTGGTATATAAAGAGTAATTGATATAATAGAAGAAACTAATAGAACAAAATATGTATGTTTTATGTAGATTATTTTATTTACGGGACAGTTCTGATCTAGGATTGGAGGACATGTCTTCTAGTTGATTTACACCAGTCTAAACTAGAATGTTTCACTCGATTCTTGATGGCGGATATTTAAAATTGATTATTTTGATATGATCCCGAGGATTTCTATCATAGTATATGGCTATGTAAGGGAAAAAAAGGTTTCTAATCAAGGAATCTAATCAAAACCTGCATTAGATGGGTTGGGTGATCCATACTATTTTGCATGTGGAATTTATATGATTGAGTAGGTGAGTGAATCAGATTTCGTATATGGATGATCCATGCACATAGTGTAGATTTAGTATATATGCATGCTATGTTTTTTTGCTTATGGAGAGTTCAAGGAATGAGTTTTCGATTGGTTATGAGGTAGCATGAATAATCTTCTAAGTAATAATCTGAGGCTGTTGAGCGTAAGTACGCTTAGTAGTTTATTTATCATCTTTGTGCGATGAGAGGGTTTTTGAACCTAAGAAAACCATAAGCTTAGTTTGTTACATATTTTGAATACTGTTGAGTTTTGTTGTGTGTTTGTTTCTTTTTTCAATTGGTTGTGTTGGAATTTTGAGGACAAAATGTTTTAAGTGGGGTAGAACGTAACGACCCGAAATTTCAAACACTTCGTATTTGAGTATCTGAATTATTTAAATATTTGAATTTTAGTCAAATGTGATTAAATAGATTTTATTAAACCTCCTTTAATTAATAACTAACAAAGGAAAAAAAATTGAAATATGTTTGCAAAAATAAATTGTTCAAAGGGATGTCGATTGTGTGATTGAAAATCATTTTATTAATAAATGGCTTTTTACTCGATATAAATTGTTCGAACTTGTTGTGCTTGCTTGAATATTAATGTGTAATTAATTATCAAATATTTTTTGCGTTGTGGCTAATTAATGGTAATTAGTGGAGTAGGATGATTTGATAATGTCATAGGGTAGTAGATATTTGTGGAAGATTTTTCCTAAGAGGAGTAAGGTGTAAAGTTGCACATGGGAAGGAGCATCCAAAAAGACATTACATAGAAGGTTAAGGGAGTTAGGCGACCTCTTAAACAACTCTACTTAAACACTAACCTAAGCTCACAAATCTATTTTTACAAAATAATAGGAAAAAACGATATAGGTCTTCATCCTTTTCTCTCTTCACTTTAGATGCGTAAACAATATTAAATCCACTTAAAACATCACCAAAATTTTGACAAGGCCCTAGAACAACATAAAAGAGAAGAATAAAAACTCAAAAGTGGAAGAAAAGGATCACAACAACCCTTGGCATGTCATGGTCATGAGCAATATTGGAGAGGAAGGGTGGCCGAGAGCTTATGTATAGGAAAGGTGGCATCTTTAGTTGTTTGGTGATGATAGGAAGTATTCTTGTTTTCTAATGGCTTGTGCAAGGATTTAGCACCATTTGGTGTTTGTGTGGAGAAAATTAGCCTCAAAATTTCATGCTTTTTGAACATACTGTCTATCTAGTATCATTTCAGCACCTACAAATCTTGTCTATGACCTACATCATTATTGGACCTTCTCATAGCACCATTTGGTGCTTGTGTTGTTTTAAGCTACTTTTGTGATTGTAAAATTATTCAAATGTTATTTAAATTTATTATTTATATGATATCATTTAAGGAATGATTAACAACATGTTCAATAGAATTTTAAAAGTGGTTTCAAGTTTAGATATAAGTTTAATAATTATTAATGAATTTTAAAGTAGAAGGATTTATTTTGTGACATTTATCTCAATCATTTTTCTAGTAATTGTTTAATTAGTTATTTTTACATAATATTTTATATAGGTATTTAAAACCTATTTATAAATAATTTTAAAGTTTATATATAAGTTTGGGAAAAGTAGGTTTTTACCCGACATTCTAGCCCGGCTATATTTAACTAATTGCATGAGTTAGATTTGACTGCAATCAAGGCTGATGATTCCAGAATGATAATTTTGAGGACCGAAAGTCAAGTGTAGATGATTATATGAAGTTAGAATTAAAGGCATTTGATGGATGTATGATGTAGGGTTCTCAAAGCATGGAATAATATGGCTCAATGAATGGAAGGATTCGGCGTAGCATGGCACATTGTAAGGGACCGACATAACTAATCAAGAGGGATCGGTTTGCTTCACTGGAGAGGGATAGGCATTCATGAAGGATCGAGTGCATTCATGCATACAACAATCAACATCTCGGAATCTACATGTACAAAGCTTATGAAATTTGGAGGGAAATGTAAATGGACCCTAGGGAACCTACCCTAGGGATCGCACGAAATAAGAACAACCTTCGAGGGATCGACATACATACCTGTAGAGGGTTCGGCTGTAAGCAGTGCACAAGTGATATCAAGTCAAAGATCGAGCAATTACTCAAGTTCTAGTGGTCCAAATGACATTACAATTGAAGGACAATCATATTCTAGTATGGAGAAGCCACCGTAGGGATCGCTGACCAAAAATCAACCATGAAGGGATCGATACCGATCCCTCCTCATTAATAATTGGGCTAGAGATCCCTCTAGTGGGCCCATGTAGATTAGAAGATCCTTCATATGAAGTTTCAGAGATATTAATGGTCGTCTTCACCTAATAATACTGGCCTAATAGGCCATTCTGAGGATCTTTACGCTGCTTGTTACTCTAGGTTCTATTGTAATCGAGTGTTTTCTATTCCTTACTAATGTAATCAAATTTATAAGTGATCAATAAAGGATAGTCTTCAAAATGGACGTACGTATTCAACGCCGAACCACTATAAATCCCTGTGTCTTTGATTATTTCTTTTTATCTGTTATTAGTTTAATCATTTCCTCAGTTTAATTTTCTTTTTCTTCACTTACTTCTCTACATAAATCTATTCTTGGGTGTTTGTGATTAATTTAGTTGCAAACATAGGTTAAGTATTTTATAAAAGGATAAAGGTGGTTTTTTTATAATATTAATTTATATTGAATGTTTTTGAAAAGTTATTTAAAAGCATGTCAGCTTATTAAATGAGTGTAGATATACTTTGTTCTTTAAAAGGAATAGTATAATGATAATGATAAGTATAAAAGGTTTTGGGTTTTTGTAAACAATATTTTAGTAACGTTTGTTTCTAATTCTTTTGAATATACTTTGGAATGTAATTAGAACTTTGAGAAGAATAATTTAACGATAATGTTAAGTATGGAATATTTGGAAAGAAGGAAAGAAAAAGTAAAGTTTTAACTTATATAGAAGAATGGGTTTATAGTAATAAAGTTTTAGTAACATTTGTTTAAACCTCTTTGATTATATTTTAAAGTGGGAAATCTTGTTAAATTATTTGTGAATATCACGATACTTTTGAAATAAGTATATGCATATGTTTTCAAGCATGAAAAGAGTAGAAATAAGTAGGGAAATAGTTTAATACATGTATATATTTTATATAAAGGTATTATATATATGAGTATTTACGAAGAAGTATTATTTTAAAATACAGGGATTAGAATTCGCTTGTGTGACTTAATCGTGTTTGTGTATTTAGTCATTGTGGAAAGGATTCTTATACTTAGAACTAAAAGCCGACAAAGTAGACTTATTTTATCTATGAAATTTAAGACTGGGATTTAAAGTTAAGGCTTTGACGCAACCAGTACTCTAATCTACCTAGCTTCACTCTTGACCGAGGGATAGCGTAAGTTAAGAAAGTCGAAAACGATGATAAGTATATGTGACTTGATTTCCATATGAAATCATTGTTATCTTTATGTAAATTAATCAAAATTAGCTTAGGAAATATCAAGAAGAAACACGAGATTTATATGGTACGATTATCCTTTCGGTGATGTTATACCCTACGTACTGTCACAACCCATTGTCGAGGAGTAATCAATTAATAATTAGTATTGAATTAAATATGAATTTAATTAGTTATTATGGAATTATATTGATTATTTAGAAATTAGACAAGAAATATTTTACGAGAAGAATGATGATTTGATAATTTATTGAATATTTTGGAATACGAAATAAGAATTAATTGTTTGGAATATAATGTTAATTTAAATTTTGTAAGTATGAAGTTTATTTTTATAAGAGAATGAATTTTATGAATGTAGCTTTGAAATTAGTTAATAAATAATTTATTAAAAAGTAATTTAATATGATTAAATTGGTTTTGCAATTGGGCATGGATTAGAATTAAATCACGAATTAGAATGGAAAGAAAGAAGAAAGGAATAAATTGAGTTACCGAAGCAAGCCCAATCTTACACAAACCCAAACCCAATTCATATTTCATGAAAATGAAGTGGACTAAAAGTGCCTATAAACTTGGTTTCATGAAAGACCAAAGAAAAAATATGAAATTACTAATTAATAAAGGTCCAATTATCATTTAGCCCAAATCAGTTTATCCCTAACCAAATTACAAATTTTGCTTCATGAAAATTGTAACATTCCTGAATTTTAACCAAGTTTAATTTGGCAATCAATTTAATTTTAGAGTTTAATTCTGAAATTATTTGTGAATCAATTAGAAAATTTCCAGAATAAATAAATATTTTAGATTTTTAAATAGAATTTTGGGTTGAAATTCAAAGATAATTTTTTTATAAAAGAAAATTGTATTTGTATTTTCTAAATTAAATAAGATGTATGGATTATAATTTGGAATTTGATTTTGGAATTAAATAAATGTATTGGAAATAAAAAACAATTGATTTACTAAATAAATTAGATTTAAAAAAGCTTTATAAAATTAAGAAATACATATGTTTGGTTATTTATTAAAGTGTAATTTAGTTCCAAACCTTTTTCTTTAAAGATGTATAAGATAGATAAAGTAGTTTAAATATAAACATTTGAAACATAACACATACATAAATAAAAGAAAATAATAAAAGTATGATTAAATATGAATAATTTTCGAAAGTTGTTTAAAGTCAAAATTTATATTCCAAAGACTTATATATATAATCTATACATACTTGTGTAATTAAATCTTTAAGTCAATTTCTTTAAAAGATTTTATCAATGATTTATAAAGAAAATTGTATTTATCTAAATAGGAAATATAATATAAAGTTCCGTTTAAATATTATTTAAAGTGTTTAAAAGATAAACATAAGTACTTAATTCAAACAAAAGTTTAAAACATAAAAACATGTTTACGAATTAAAATAAAGCTAAGGTTGAAACTATAAAACAAAAATAAAGATTTAACAAGGGTTTAAAACTAAAATTTTTTCTCTAATTAAACTAAAGGGGCTGAAACATAAATTTATTTGAATTTTGATAAGTGTAAACATCTTATGATGTAATCTAACATTTGTAAGCCATTCAATATGCAAGATTAACAAGTGGCAAAACAAAATATTTTTAAAAATATAAATAAAGGAAGAACTGGCTATTCATTTTCAGATCAAAGTTGAACCTTTCTCTTTATCTTCATTTTCTAAAATTGCTTTCCTTCATTTAAAAATCTGAAACCTGGAAATAAGATAAAGGTTTCAGTTCAAAAACAAAAGAAATCTGAAGCCTGAGCAGTGTTTTGGAAGCTACAACCTGTTAGCTTCAAATTTTAAACATCAAACAAACAAAATCATTTCAAACTCACAATCAAATCTGAAAAGCAAGTTTCAGATTTAATTTCAAAAGCTTGAAGCAAGGGAAGTTCAAATTCAAGAAACAAGCAAAGTTTAAAAAATCAAAACAATCAGACAAGTAGCAGTTCAAGTTTCAGCTTCAGCTTCAACCTAAAAACCAGAAGATCAAATCAAATATCGAGTTAAGGTTGAGCAAAATTCATGAAGCAAAGCAAGTAATAGATCAAAAAAACTAAAAACAAATCATTGCAGATCAAAAGCATTCCCAGACTTTTGTTCAAAGCTCCTCTGTTTCAACATTCCATTTTTCTGTCTTCATCTCTCTATAAGTAAACTTTTTTTTATTTCCAAGCTAAAATCCTAATTTACTTGATGCATGAAATTGATCAGAGTAGTGATAATATATATATTGTTGAATGGATGAAATTTTGTTGAAGTATAGTTGAATCCCTGTATATGTGTACATGCATGCCTGTTTTACAGATATATGTATATCTCTTCCTATTGTTTCAGGCTAGAAACAAGAATAAAATCAAAATCTCTGTAATCAATCATTTATAAATTAGATGTATAAATAAAAATTGTGTGGAATCATAAGGTAATTGTTTTAAAAATGGTTTTCAATATAAACATTTGGTAATATTCTGTGAATTGCTAAATAACAGTAGAAAGTTAAAATTGGTCCAACTTTATACATCAGAATTTAAAGTTTTGATTGTATGAATGTATTCGTATTGCAAATCCAGGAATATTGATGAAAATTCCAAGATTTTAATAATGTAATTTGCAAGACATTTTAAGATGAACAGAAAAAGAAAATTCGTAGATTTCCGATGATCAAGGCGGGATTGGGCTTCGAGTTTGAGTCTGAAGATAGATGCTGTGATGTTGGTCTATAGAAAAATAGTATGAAATTTTTAGATAATCAAATAATCTTGGGTTCGAAGAAATAGGGTTTTAGGGCATGGTTTTGATCGTCGAAGCTCAAAGGAAAAATTCGCAGTCGAAGGTGATCAATATTCGATCGGTCCAGGGGGAAAAGGAGGAGGAGGCTCTGGCGAGTGTCTGAACGCGACGGCGTGGTTGCAGGTGATCTACGATGGTGGAACGAGGCGTTTCTGTTGACTGTTTTTTTGTTTATGGGGTTCGATTGTTCGATTTCAAATTTTGGTCGAAGTTCATCAACTTGGGTGATCGTAGCCTATGGGTGAGTCGTCAGTGACGTGCTGGTGATGGCATAAGTGGTCGGGGTTTCTTCGTTGGGTTGTGCACGTGAATACGTGTGTATGTGTGTGTATCAGGAAGTTTGAAGGGAGAAGATGGAGTTAGTCTCGAGTTGATCTCGAGGAAATAAAGAGGTGGCTCGAGTGATTTCTTTGGCTCGTACGTGATGGCAGCACGTTAAAAATTTAAAGCAAAGTTAAATCTTATAAAAAAAAGAAAAAAGGTGGCTCGAGGAAGACTCAGGGGAAATCGGTTTCAGGCTCGGGTAAGTATATTATCAATAAACTTTAAAGCAAAAATTTAAGGTTTGAAAATGATTATTAACTAATTCTTTAAAATAATTGCTTTGTTCAGTTTTTGAAACTAGTTGAAGATTTAAAATTAATTATTTTAGATCGATTAAGTTTTGTTTTCTTAAGTTTATTTGAAAAAAAAGGTATAGCTTAGTTGTAATTAATGAAGAATAATTAATGAAAGTGATTAGGATAATCACTTGTTGTAATTAATTAAGAATAATTTATTAAATGATAATTAATTAAGAATTAATTAATGTAATTTATTAGGATAATTAATTAAAGAATAATTAAGGGTTAATTATTCAATGATTAAAGGTTAATTGGTTTATTAATATAAGGTTAATTAATTTATAATTAAGGATTAATTAATTAATGTAATTAATTAATGAAAAGTAGTTAATGAAATCAATTAATTGCTTAAAGATAATTACTTAATTTAATGTAATTAGTTAATTAATGATTAAAGGTGGATTAATCAAGTGATTAATATTGATTTAAGATTAGGGATAGTCACTTATCGTAATTAATTGAGGATAATTAATTTAATGGTAGTTAATTAATTAAGGGTTAATTAATTAATTAAAGATA
This sequence comes from Allium cepa, assembly GCA_030765085.1. Taxonomy (NCBI): domain Eukaryota; kingdom Viridiplantae; phylum Streptophyta; class Magnoliopsida; order Asparagales; family Amaryllidaceae; genus Allium; species Allium cepa. The sequence continues at coordinate 214,074,240 of CM060946.1, forward strand.
ATTAATTAAATGGTTAATTAAATAACTAAAGGTTAATTATTTAATAATTAAAGGTTGATGAATTATAATTAAAGGTTAATTAATTTATTATTGATGGTTAATTAATAAATGATTAAAGAACAATTAATCAAAATGATTTGTAATGTCAATTAACCAGGATTAGTAATTCATGAGTAATTAATCTGATTTCAATTAATCAGACAATCAACTGATCTTACTTATGAATGTTTGGATTCTATTGCATGATTGAATTGTTTGATATCCCTGATTGTGATGCTCTGTTTTGATTTAAGCTGTGTTAATGTAATTTATTAACCGTGATATATATCTGTGATCTGTGAATGAAAGATAAGCATTATAGTTTATACCGCTTATCAAATATATTGCCGCATTTGAATCTGTGCTAATTGATGATGTTGCACTTTTATTGTGTAAAACCCCTAGACCACACTTATACATACACAAATATGGATTGCACGTGGAAATTGGTTAAGTCACAAATTTTTGAAATTGTTTTAAAATTTAATTTTTCAATCCAAATGGTTTTGGAAATGGATTGGGTTTAAAGTAAAAAGCTTTTGAAAAGGAATTTCAAAGACAAAAGTTATTTTTGAATAACTTGATTTAGTTTTGAAATTTGATTTAAATTTGAAATTGAATCCTATGTTGAGAATTTATGATTTAAAAAGGGTATACAAGCTTATATAGGTTTTAAACCATTTTAGAAGTGTTGCTTTGGGAATTTGAATTAACCCAAAGATTTTAACTTGCATGAATGAAATCAAATTTTTCCGAAACAAAAACTATTTGTTTTCAAATAATAAAAGCTTTTTATATAAGAAATGAATTTCCAATTTGTGTTAAAAGGATTTCAATTCTAAAATGAAAATGTTTTTCCTAGTTATGAATGAATCTTTGGAAACGGTTTGAAAGCTATAAATTAAGTCCTTGATTTAAAGATTAGATGAGTTAATCCTAATTGAAATGGAAATTGTTTTGAAAACCCATGAATGGATCTTTGTGAAACTGGGTGAACTTTGTGAAATGAATCTTTTTGTTTAAAGGATTTGAAATGGTAATATGTTTAAACCATTTGGAAAGAAAGTTTTGGGTTTTTCTTAAAAAGTTGTGACTTAACTGAAATCCCAATATTCATATGTTTTAAATATTGCGCTCACTATTCGGTTTAGCCGAAAGAGGACCTTATGTCATATAACCCATTCCGAATAGTGATACGACGATAGCATTTGAAGACCGGTGGTGGAGACCGGGTGTCTTCGAGAACGACAGGATAACCTATCGATTGACTTTAAATTGATTTGCTCGGGTATAGAGTTCTCCATATGTGATGGGGAGTCCGATCGGAATTGTGGATGCCCGGATTGCAAGGGCTTCTTCGGAAGTGCCTTCGGTTCTGTTCGAACCTAGAACAGACTTGTATGGTTGTATGTCTGACACTACACTTTGAGACATTAAACTGATCTCTATCAAATACATTTATGTTTGGGGGCGGATAATTTATTCTCTTAGCTTAACACCCTTCCCTGAGACGTACGAGCTCAGAGGTTATGTTGTTGATAGTTATCAGTGATATACTCCCAATTTGGTAGTGTGGCATGCTGAGTGCTGCTGTGTATCATTTGTTGATCAAAGTATGGCTTTTGTATAAAGCTTAGCTTTGTGGATGAGACTGCATCAGGACCTCACACCCTGAAAATGGTCGAAACAGGAAAGATGCGGCAAGGTTATGAGGGTTGCTCCCTTTAGGGTGTGTCATTCCCTTCCGGAAAAGGGTGGTATCATGGTATGGAGCCTAGACACTTAACTCATGTGGTCACTGCAAATCTATTACTTTGTGATTGCTTTGTGGTTGTTGGATTAGAGGTACCTCGAATAAAGGTCCTAAAGAACCGGGGGATGGCATGCTCATGTAGTAGTTACCTAGTTACATTGGTAACTCGGCCTTGTGTTCCTTAGCCTGACCATTTGTTGGAAATCCAACAAAACAATACGAGCCCTTTACGATTGCAATTGTATAACCTGCCACCTCAGGTGGTAGCTATAGTAGGCATAGTATAATGGTACCTATGCTGGATAAGATTAATATTATATTTTCGAAATGTTTCACAGCATGCACTGGTAATAACATCAAAGAATTTTTCTCGTATTAAGCATATTTGACTATCATAAGGGGAAATCTCCCCCAAGTGTGCGATTGCATTGTGTGTGTGCCGGGAGGCCTTATGGTAGTTCATTTTCCAAAAAGCATTGCGGATTTATTTTAAATTATTTTGTTATCTATTTTAAAAGGTAAACTATTTTTGTTTGCTCATACAAGTCCCACGACTGGCCTGGAGTTTATTGTTCCCTTTCTAAACTCTGGGTGCCCACAATTTCCCACACGGGCAGTGTAAAGTTGGGTTTTTCAGATAATCAATAATAGGAGTAGACTCGATAGCTTTCGAAGTCTTTGGTTTGGTAGCTTTCAGTCCTTGGGAATCTTTTTCAGTCTTTGGACGACTGACCTTGCTTAGATTTGTGCATCGTTATTGGGAGTTCGAGCTATTTCTTGATTGGTGCTTTGGAGATGGAGTTATAGTTCAGGATTCTATCTCTCTTTCTCTCTTGAAGACCATATTGGAGATATTGTTCCGCTGTTGGTGTTATCTTTTCTTTCTGCTGCTATTGTCTTGTATCATATCTCTGATGTATATTGATATTCATTGTATCATCATTGTATCTGAATATTGTATCAAATGTTGTATATGATATATATACTATTCATGTCTTCCGCTGTGTTGTACTTAATGTGTTATAAGCTTCGGCGAACCAGATTCGACGTTTGGATCTGCGACATTTGAATACGAGTGTCGTATTCGATGCCGATTTTCGAAGGTCGAGTCAGGGTCATTATAATTGGTATCAGAGATGAAGGTTGAAACTTTAGCTCAGGAGTATAACACATTAAGTAACTCATTAGAGATGGGGTGTAGTATGCCCTCGAATGAGTATATCCCTAAGATATCCGTTCGAACGCCTCAGTAAATTCTCTTACTATCCACTGATAGTAAGTATGAGTGCAAGAAGGGGACGAGATAGGGGACGGGGGAATACCACTACACATGGTCAATACCCTGTAATAGCGGAAATAACTTTTCTCCTCAATCTCCTTTGATTCGATTTCAAATTCTTTGATTGCTTCGTAGCAGCTACAAGAAGAAGCTTCGGTGCGGTGATGGTTTACGAATCGTGTAGATAAGTTCCTACCTCGTATTCTCGTTATTGGCTTTTTGTTTAAACTCTAATAATTTGAAAATTTATTTGAAAAAAATTGTTTAACAAATATAAGGATAAATTTGAATTGTATAAATAAAACGATATCAGTTTAAACCAAATTTGAAATTTTATTGTAATTTCTTATGAGGATCAAGGCCCGAAGAGGGACAAGTTGGTATATACTTTGGGGTGTTCCGACCTAAGTTGGAATCCATACCTAGTGTTTGAGAAATATGGAAGATTAAATCTATTTATCTATTGTTTGGGTCTAGATATATTCTACGAGTGGTTAGTTATTCCTTTGAACTAACCAGTGTCCCTGCATATTTTGTAGATCTAATGACCCGAGCATCTTATATAGTATTGAATGAGTTTGTTCTCGTATCTACTAGTGATATTCTGATTTGGTGAGCTAAATATAGAATAAATAATCGGCCTGATCTATGAGTCGATTCTCTATCTCTGTGTATCTATCCATTCTTTGTTGTCTTCCTTACAAATTTCGGAGAAGAAATTTTTTAAGGGGGGAATCTGTAACATTCTCGAATTTTAACCAAGTTTAATTTGGCAATTAATTTAATTTTATAGTTTAATTTTAAAATTATTAGTGAATCAATTAGAAAATTTCCAGAATAAATAAATATTTTAGATTTTTAAATAGAATTTTGGGTTGAAATTCAAAGATAAGTATTTTATTAAGAAATTGTATTTGTATTTTCTAAATTAAATAAGATGTATGGATTATAATTTAGAATTTGATTTTGGAATTAAATAAATATATTGGAAATAAAAAATTTGATTTAATAAATAAATTAGATTTAAAAAAGCTTTATACAATTAAGAAATACATATGTTTGGTTATTTATTAAAGTGTAATTTAGTTTCAAACCTTTTCCTTTAAGGATGTATAAGATAGATAAAGTAGTTTAAATATAAACATTTGAAACATAACATATACATAAATAAAAGAAAATAATAAAAGTATGATTAAATATGAATAATTTTAAAGTTGTTTAATGTCAAAATTTATATTCTAAAGACTTATATATATATAATCTATACATACTTGTGTAATTAAATCTTTAAGTCAATTTCTTTAAAAGATTTTATCAATGATTTATAAAGAAAAATGTATTTATTTAAATAGGAAATATAATATAAAGTTATGTTTAAATACTATTTAAAGTGTTTAAAAGATAAACATAAGTACTTAATTCAAATAAAAGTTTAAAACATAAAAACATATTTACAAATTAAAATAAAGTGAGGGTTAAAACTACAAAACATAAATAAAGATTTAACAAGGGTTTAAAACTAATTTTTTTTCTCTAATTAAACTAAAGGGGCTGAAACAAGAACTTATTTGAATTTTGACAAGTGTAAACATCTTATGATGTAATCTAACATTTGTAAGCCATGCAATATGCAAGATTAACAAGTGGCAAAACAAAATATTTTTAAAAATTTAAAAAAAGGAAGAACTAGCTATTCATTTTCAGATCAAAGTTGAACCTTTATATTCATCTTCCTTTTCTCAAATTGCTTTCCTTCATTTAAAAATCTGAAACCTGGAAATAAGATAAAGGTTTCAGTTTAAAAACAAAAGAAATCTGAAGCCTGAGCAGTTGTAACGACCCACGATTTTGTACCATTCAAATTCGACAATAAATAAAACATGTCAAGCTTGAATAGTTCAAAACAATAGATTGTAAATAAATTAGGAGCAAATGAATCAAATCACAGAATCACAGACACAGATATCAGAAAACTTGCAGCGGAATTTAAAATACTTAGTGGTTTATGAAGCCACTAAAAAAAAATCTCAACCAACTAGAAATTACATAGTTTTAAAAAAATTATTTTATTTTAAATTTTTTATTTGATTGAATCCTTTCCTTAAAATACTAAATATAAAAATTGAAAGTTTTGAAATTGTTAACTTTGTTAAAAGACAAAACCATTTGGAATTTTAATAAAAATGAATTTTTATATATAAAATATGGAGAATGTAAACTAATAAAATTTTAGTTAAGTAATAACTTTGTAAAAATTCAGTGTTTTACAGACTGTAAAAATTTCGTATTTAAAAGGGCACGCATTTTATTGGTATAAGTAACGTAAAAAACGTACAATAAAAAAAAATTACTTTTGTATAAATTTTGGGTGTATTGTATTGCGTCGGTTTGGCGTATTTTAAAATTCATACTGCAATATCTATATGGACTAATAAATCAGTTAGTAGATTTTTATAGCAAAACGTTACTTTTCCACCGCTTTCATTGGTTTTAAATTCAGCACAAAAAAATTTCAAACCCACTCAGCTAAATTTGTGTCGTTCCTAAATGCACGAATAGAAATCATATAGGATCTCATGCCTATTTACATTCATCCTTTAATCTCGCTCATAATAAACGCATAAAATTTTCAAGTTCATATCCTTGCCGTTTCTAAAATTTGAATCAAACAAATTGATTCGTGCAACATCAACCCGAGCGCCCCTGTTATAACGCAGAGCAAACATTTATTTCCACTATTCCTGATTGTTGCCGTTTCTTCAATCAGGTGAATCAATCAAAATTTATCTCTTGCCTTTTTCTCTGCATTTTGTTTTGCAAACAAAATGAATTTCCTTGACCATAAAAGCACGTGCCTGATTTTGCATACACCATAATTTGGTTTCAACTCCCAGGCAATTAACGTTTTAAAGAAAGGAAAGAAATTTTAGATTAAGCATCAAATCTCATTTATTCCCTGCTCAAATCAAGTTAGCTCTGTTAACATTCAAAACGAAAAAAAAAAACTGGAAATAAATCACGAGATATCTTCATCTTCATATTCGTTTTCCCTGCATTGATTTCTTTTCCGAAAATCTAGACTCGTGGCCATACTGCTATTCTTAAATGGCTCCCATGCCTTAAATATCAACTCGTTTCTTATATAAAGCCTTGCACGCATAGAATTTTTTTCCACAAACTCAGACTTGTTGCACACATAAAATCCAGGTATGGCCTCATAACCTTTTTCTTTTTTTCTTTTCTTTTGTTTCTCTTCTATTCCTTGATTCTCATTTGGTATGCTCGGCCACTCCAACCCATCACCGCCTATCACTCCTCCACCTATAAGACACCATTTACTACCTTTGCCTTACCCCAAGTCGTGATGACCAAACCAAGTTGCTGAGCCTAGATGTCTTAGTGGAACACGGTGCCTTGAGCTGTTGAGTGAAACATTTGCTTACTTTTATTTTTAGTTGTGGTTTTGGGACGTAGGGCTGCATCATGATATATTTTATATGCCTTAGTGCATGCGTGCATGCGTGCATGCCGTGCCTCTGGTAGCAGCGTGAGCAAGTGAGATTTTTGTGTAGTTGTGTAGAATTTTTTTTTTCTTTTTTTTCAAATAAGTATAGATATTTCGCCACCTGTAGCTCGACTCTTTGGCTTGTCTAAAATGTGCTCATAGGCCCAGGACGTGTTGAGTGTGTGCAAATCAGAACAAATATAGGCTGGGTTATCCAAACTGTAGTGTGTAAATGCATGCCTAAGAATTTAAAATTTTGGCCTTAGTTAAAAGCTTCCGTGCCTTATATAAAAATAAAATAAAATAAAACAACCTAGAATACTTTGTGGCATAGGAGTTGCGTGGGAGGAGGCAATTTCATCTGTGCATGGAAATTTTGGGACATGTTTATGATTCGCAATGCATGTTTCATAAAAAGATAATAAATATAAGAAGGAAAAAAAGCTTCAGTTGAAAAAAAAATGGAGAAGGGAAAGATAATAATAAAGTGCATGACAGGCACGTATCATAGACGAGGCAGAGACAAAACTATAGGCTGGGTAATATTGCTGAATAAGAGAGACCGTGTGATGAACAGGGGAAAGCATGGAGCCGAGTAAATACCTGACTGTGCTAGTAGAACTAAGGAACACTGTTCATTTAATAATAATAATAGAAAACTATAGAAGAGAAAAGAGGGGGATGGGAAAAGAATATGAGTACGAACAGTTAAGTATATGAGTGCATGCAAATCTGGTTGCGGAGCCCAAGTGTGCGTGTCCAAACTGAAACCTAGGTTGAGTCGAGTTGGATAGTGGAGTAGTCGAGCAAAGTTGGTCTGATTTTCTTTTATATAAATCCCGTTCCAAATTCGTTTTATTTAAATATTTTTTTCCTTGACTGTAAATTAAAGTCGCGTATTCGGTATTTGGATCTTGTTATAGATTTGAATCTAGGCGTGACATCCGGGGAAATTTGATCGTTACCCGCTGTGCGTTTCTTTTTCGGTGGATTTTCGTTTTGAATAGAAATTTTCTGCAGCATTCAGGTGAGTATTTCTCACCAGACAAACATACCTATATATTCGTGATTTATCACAAGTGTATTTGTAAATTATTTATTAAATTTTATCTGCCTGTGATATAACGTATGATGTTAAACCCCATTTTAAATTGACACCTCATCAGTTGTTTATCTATTGTAATATTATTGCAGTTATACTATGTAATGCTTATTTACTGATTTAATCATCGCTGTAAGTTCTCTGTAAATTTGAGATCGTTATAGGCTGAAATGATAGGCCTGAACGATAATCATTTGTTCATTTATTTAATTGTTTAATTATTTATTTGTTAACTTGGGATTGCAGGTTTGAAATGATAGAACCCGGGTTTTTGTAAATTGCGGACTGAAATGATATATATCTGTATCACTTGACTTAGGCTAGAAAACTATATACAGACCCGTGGTTTATATAATATTTTATGAAACGTTTTTAAATAGAAAGTTTATGATATTCTGGCTTAAATGTATTTAAAGGATTTTATTTAATTTATAATGATTTTTGAATGAGTCAAAATGTTAAATAAATGGAAGTTTAAGTAAATTTTTGGAATATAACTTATTCTGATTTTTTGTTAAAAGTGAGATTTTAGTTAAGTAAAAGAATTTATAATAAGTTATATTTGGGAATTTAAAATTAATTGTTAAGTTAATAATTTATTTCAGCACTTAAATGCTGTCTTTTGTAAATGAACTGTTTTAACCTATGACTTTAGGTAGCATTTTATAAGTGCTACGGAAACTGGATTTTGATTGTTTTAATAAAAGAATATAATGGAAATAATCTTTGGGAAAAGCTTAAATTTTGGAATTTAATATGTAATTAATAAAAAATAAGGAATTGACTTTAAATGGTTTTAAATGGAAGAATTTAACTTTTAAATGTGAGTTGAAAGGCAAATTAATTCCTAAATAAATTGAATAGATTTAAATGGTATTTTATATTAAATAAAATGATTGATGTTTAAATAAATGATGGTTGAAAGGATATTATGGTATTGAAATGTATTTGAAACTTATTTTGATTTTTAAAGTATAAATACCATTTCTAAAAGTTGTAACCACGGGTTATAATAACGTTTGGTTGTTAAAGAGACCGGGATCGGATATCTGGCATACTCTCTGTCGATACCGAAAACCACTTTAACAACCGTGTACGCGGTGGAGATTCCAGAATGAAGTAGGATGGTGGTGACGTTTCCTTTGAGGTAAATACGTGGACCCGACTACCGTGAGTTGGCATAAGGTGGCTAAAACAGGAGCGATCGACGGATTAATGAGGTAGCACCTCTGATTAGACGCACTTCTTCGTATGCCATTCTATTACTTTTGTGATTGTTTTGGTGCGCACCTTTGATTTGGGAGTGTTGTTCGAGGTGGGCGGCAGCTGCGTGCTGCGCGTTTCCATCGGTCCGGAAGCGTAATTGGTATATCTACCCTGGCATTGCCTTGTTGTGCCGTGTCACCTACCCTAGCGCGCCTTATACGATTTTGGTTTTGTACCATACCTATGGAGTGCCCTCTGACGACGCCCATTCCGGGGGAGATTACGGTACTGTATAGACTATGGGAATATATTATGTGTTAAGGGGAAAAATGTAAAGCCTTAACGCTATTTAAAAGTAAGTTTATTTTACTAATAGACACTATTATAATAGCGAAGTATTACTACATAGTAAATAGTTTAACGGATCCTTAGAGGATGGGCGGTCCCAAGCATCCTTTAAGTTACTTGCTCTATATTACAGTACACTTGAATTAGCTTACACTATATAAGTATGTATGTCCTGACTCGAGTGTTTATGTTTTATTTTACGCTCGGGTCAGCCTGAGTTGTAGTTTCAGCTTTCACCCCGGAGCTAGGACATTCTGTAGATCTTTCGAGCTGTCGGCAATCTTCAGTCTATATCTTATTTATGTAATCGAGACTTTGGAATATTGGATTGTTATTGATGTTTTAAACTGTATTGGGGATTTTAAAACTATGTAATTTCTAGTTGGTTGAGATTTTTTTTAGTGGCTTCATGAACCACTAAGTATTTTAAATTCCCATGCAAGTTTTCTGATATCTGTGTCTGTGATTCTGTGATTTGATTCATTTGCTCCTAATTTATTTACAATCTATTGTTTTGAACTATTCAAGCTTGACATGTTTTATTTATTGTCGAATTTGAATGGTACAAAATCGTGGGTCGTTACAGTTGGTATCAGAGCTTTGGTTTATACATAGCCTAAGGAGCAAAAACTCATTAGAGATAGGGTAGCAATACCCTAGAATGAGTGAAGTCAAATTCTAGAATCCTTTCCTTGTGAAAGAACGTATTTTAAAAAAAAGTATAAAATGATTTTCAAAAGGTTTTTCGAAGAAGTATTTTGATATAGAAAATTCCTGATTTAAAAAAAAAAAAAATTTCCAACTACTTCGTCCTTCTCTCCATCGTTTATAATTAGAGCCTTGTTAGATGCTTTTTCAAGTTAAACTTTATCTTATCTAGAATATTCCTGACATCTATGTTTTTCCCTCTGTACTTAAATTCCTTCTTGATTTCTCAGGATGGATAGAGGAAACATCAGAGGTAGGGGACGAGCTACTGCCCCAGCTCCTCCACCTGCTGCCCCTGTTAGATTTACTAAGTTGTGCAAAGATTATGCTGAACTTGGTGGTACTAAGTTCACAGGTTCTGAATCCATAATAGAAGCTCAACAATGGTAACGAGACTTGGAGAGAATCTTCTCCTGTCTCGAAATCACAAATGCCCAGCAGAGGCAACTGGTGGCCTGGCAGATGAAGGGAGCCGCTTTAAACTGGTGGCTATCAGTTACTGCTCACACTAATGAGGCTGACCTCACTTGGGAGCAATTTAGGGAGGCCTTTCTGGTCAAATGGATGCCCGAAGCGGGCAAGTCTCGGCTCTATCGAGACTTTATGGATCTGAAGCAAGGCGATATGTCCTTCACGGAGTACGAGAGGAAGTTTAATGAGCTCTCCTAATACGGCCTGAATTTGATAGACACCCCGCTTAAGAAGAACGAGAAATTTATCGCTGGTGCTCGCCCCGAATATTACGATCGACTTATTACACATGTGCATGGGACGTTCACTGCTTTGATGGATATGGCTCTCCGTTATGAGAACCCTACCTCTAGGGCCACTCCAGCTGCCCAGTCTGCACCGGCCCAGTCTTCTGGAAATTCTAAGAAAAGGAAGTCCAACTTCTACCGGCATAAGAGGAATAGGACTCCAGGGCTTGGATCATCGTCTTCATCATACCAGAGGCAGCCTGTGGATCTATCTACCATTACGTGCTACCGATGCGACCAAAAGGGACACTACGCGAATAGCTGTCCTACTTTGGGTGCTGCGATTCCACTTCCCGCTCAGTCGGCTAGGCGAGACCTTTGCCACATTTGCCTTCAACCGGGACATTTCAAGAGAGACTGCCCTACTCAGAAGAAGGGCAAGGCATCAGGAATTTTCGTTGTTACTTCTGCATCCTCTCCAGCTCCACCGCCAGCACCTGCACCTGCTCCCTCTCCTAGCGATTCCCAAGGTACACTTCAAGGTTCTTTTACTTTGTCCAAATCTCCTGTTCGCGTTTTATTCGATACCGGAGCTTCCCATAGCTTCATCTCGTCGGATCTCTGTAATAAATTTGAACATCTCCTTTCTCCTGAATTTTCTTCTGTACCTTTATGTGTTTCAAACCCCATTGGTGGCCCTGCGAACCTTAGTAAAGTTTGTAGGGATGTGAAACTCTTCCTTGGAAATTATCGTTTCACTGGTGACTTTTATGTTCTGGGTTTTGACGCTTTCGATCTACTACTCGGAGGCAACTGGTTGGATAAACATGATGCCCATATCTCCTGTAGTGCCCGTACTATCTCGCTTGTAGGTGATAAGGCCGATTCTTTAGTAATTCAGTGCAACTTACCCCAGGAGTTTGCTGGTAGCTTCATTTATTCTCTCGATATTTCCCATGGTGATATTGAGTCCACTCCAGTGGTCAGATTATTTCCCGACATATTTGGTGAAGTCACTTCTTTACCTCCGAAGCGGGAGATTGACTTCCGGATCGATCTCATTCCTGGGGCAAGACCTGTAGTTCTTCCACCCAGAAGAATGGCTCCACGGGAGAAGATCGAATTAAGGAATCAAATTCAAGACTTATCCTCAAAAGGTCTGATCAGACCTAGTTTCTCAGAATGGGGAGCAGCCGTAGTTTTCGTCACAAAATCTGATGGTTCCCTCCGGATGTGTGTTGATTATAGGGAACTGAACAAGCTCACCATGAAAAACAGATATCCTATGCCCCGCATCAATGATATGTTCGACCAACTCTATGGAGCGACTGTTTTCTCTCAGCTTGATCTAGCCACAGGTTTCCACCAGCTTAGAGTTGCTGAGGAGAGCATACCCAAAACTTCTTTCCGTACTGAAAACGGGTTCTTTGAGTGGCTTGTTATGCCTTTTGGCCTGACCAATGCTCCTGCCTTCTTCGTCGACTTGATGAATCGTGTTTTCCGCGACGTGCTCAATAAATTTGTTCTAGTTTTCATCGATGATATCCTTGTGTTCTCCAAGTCTGAGGAAGAGCATAAATCTCACTTGAGCTTTGTGTTGGGGACTCTTAGGAGTCACCAATTAAAGGAAAAATTCTCTAAATGCCATTTCTGGGAAGAAGAAGTCCGATTCCTCAGTCATATTGTCTCTAGTGAAGGAGTTTCTGTTGATCCAGTAAAGATCGCTGCGATCAAAGATTGGGAAGAACCTAAGACTCCTACTGATATTCGCAGTTTTCTAGGCCTTGCCGGTTACTATCGGTGGTTCATTGAGAACTTTGCTCGGATTTCGGCACCTCTGACTGCGCTGACTCGAAAGAATGCTAAGTTTATATGGAGCAATAAGTGTAAAGCTGCATTCCAAGAGTTAAAGGATAAGCTCACCTCCGCACCAGTGCTTACTGTACCGAATGGAAATGAGAGATTAACGGTTTTCACCGATGCTTGTCGCGAGGGTTTGGGACCAGTATTAATGCAAGATGGGAAGGTAATTGCATACGCTAATCGTCAGTTGAAGACCCGTGAGGCTAATTACGCTGCTCGCAATTTAGAATTGCTGGCTGTTGTCTTTGCTCTGAAACTTTGGAGACACCATCTTTTGGGGGCTAAGTTTGACCTCTTCACCGATCATCAGTCTTTGAAATATATCTTTACCCAGAAAGATTTAAATCAGAGACAAGTACGGCGGCTCGAGTTTCTAGCTTCTTACGATCTTGACATCAACTATACTCCTGGGAAAGCAAATGTTGTGGCGGACGCGTTGAGTAGGAAGAAGTCCTTGTTATGCCAACTTATTGTTTCTTCTCCTCTTTTGGACCGTATCAAGGCTAAGCAGGATGAGGATAGGATCATCAGATTGATCAAGGAGAATGTTCGCAGTAGGGTTGGTAGTAGTAATCTTGATGGTAGTGGAGCCCAGATTGATGATAAAGGGGTTTTAAGGATTAATAATCGGATTTGTGTCCCGAATGTGGATGGTTTAAGGCAGTAGTTACTTCGGGAACATCATCAATGCAGACTTTCCATACATCCTGGTGTAGCGAAGATGTATCAGGATTTAAAGAAACTCTACTGGTGGAAGGGTATTAAGCGCGATGTCTCTATTTTTGTGAGTAGGTGTGCGACTTGTCAGCAAGTCAAGGCGGACCATCAGAAGACACCAGGATTGTTGCAGCCTCTTGAGATTCCCTTTTGGAAGTGGGAGCAAGTTTCTATGGATTTCATCGATGGATTACCGAGATCTAGGAAAGGAAATGAGAGCATCTGGGTTATCGTGGATAGACTGACTAAGTCCGCACATTTTATTCCAGTCAGGTCTACCCGTACGGCTTCGAGTTTATCTGAGATTTATATGAGGGAGATTGTTCGCCTCCATGGCGTTCCCCTTAGCATTGTTTGCGATCGAGACCCTATTTTCACTAGTCAGTTTTGGAAAGCGTTCCAAGAATCCTTGGGTACTCGTTTGAATCTGAGCACCGCTTACAACCACAGACTGACGGTCAAACTGAAAGGGTAAATCAGATTCTTGAGGATCTTCTTCGTGCATGCATCTTGGATTATGGAGGATCTGGGAAGATCATCTTCATCTTGTGGAATTCACCTATAACAATACTTATCAGGTATAAATTCCAATCCTCTGTTCTTATCTTATCTTACTCCCTATCTATCTCATTCTTCCTTTTCAGGGTAGTCTTAAGATGTCCCCATTTGCTGCTCTATATGGGAGACCGTGTAGATCTCCTTCTTGTTGGATTGAATCCGGTAACCGCTTAGTTCTTGGCCCCGAAATGATTTTGGAAGCTTCGGAGAAAGTGGAGGAGATTAAGAGAAGGTTAAAGGTTGCTCAAGATAGACAAAAGAAGTACGCTGATCGGCGTAGAAGGAGTTAGGAGTTTGCGGTTGGTGATTTGGACTTTCTTAAAATCTCTCCTTTAAGAAATGTGGTTCGGTTTGGGCGTAGAGGAAAGCTAGCCCCTAGGTTCATCGGTGCATTCCGTATCTTGGAGAGGATTGGATCTCTTGCTTATCGACTGGATCTACCCGAGAAATTTGCTGGAATACACAATGTGTTTCATGTATCCCACCTTCGTCGCTGTCTTCACGATCCATCTCTTATTATCCAGCCTACTGCTCTTGATGGTTTGGACATCGAGCCTGATCTAACTATTGAAAGAAAGCCGCTTCGTATCGTTGATCGAGGTACGAAACAGCTTAGAAGAAAATCTGTCCGGTTGGTCAAAGTGCAATGGAGCACTGATGAACGAGATTGCACATGGGAGATGGAGGAGAGCATTCGTGCTTCGAATCCGGAATTATTCGTTTAAGGTACTTTGTTTTGTTATCTTATCTTCCTTTGTTTTTCCTTCTTTCGTTCCTTTTCGAGGACGAAAAGTTCTGAGTGGGGGAGAGTGTAACAGCCCTAGTTTTTCTAGCAATTTATTTCTTTTATTTATTAAACCGTGAAATTTATTTTATTTTAAATTTTTTATTTGATTGAATCCTTTCCTTAAAATACTAAATATAAAAATTGAAAGTTTTGAAATTGTTAACTTTGTTAAAAGACAACTCCATTTGGAATTTTAATAAAAATGAATTTTGTATATATAAAATATGGAGAATGTAAACTAATAAAATTTTAGTTAAGTAATAACTTTGTAAAAATTCAGTGTTTTACAGACTGTAAAAATTTCGCATTTAAAAGGGCACGCATTTTATTGGTATAAGTAACGTAAAAAACGTACAATAAAAAAATTACTTTTGTATAAATTTTGGGTGTATTGTATTGCGTCGGTTTGGCGTATTTTAAAATTCATACTGCAATATCTATATGGACTAATAAATTAGTTAGTAGATTTTTATAGCAAAACGTTACTTTTCCACCGCTTTCATTGGTTTTAAATTCAGCACAAAAAAATTTCAAACCCACTCAGCTAAATTTGTGCCGTTCCTAAATGCACGAATAGAAATCATATAGGATCTCATGCCTATTTACATTCATCCTTTAATCTCGCTCATAATAAACGCACAAAATTTTCAAGTTCATATCCTTGCCGTTTCTAAAATTTGAATCAAACAAATTGATTCGTGCAATATCAACCCGAGCGCCCCTGTTATAACGCAGAGCAAACATTTATTTCCTCTATTCCTGATTGTTGCCGTTTCTTCAATCAGGTGAATCAATCAAAATTTATCTCTTGCCTTTTTCTCTGCATTTTGTTTTGCAAACAAAATGAATTTCCTTGACCATAAAAGCACGTGCCTGATTTTGCATACACCATAATTTGGTTTCAACTCCCGGGTAATTAACGTTTTAAAGAAAGGAAAGAAATTTTAGATTAAGCATCAAATCTCATTTATTCCCTGCTCAAATCAAGTTAGCTCTGTTAACATTCAAAACGAAAAAAAAAACTGGAAATAAATCACGAGATATCTTCATCTTCATATTCGTTTTCCCTGCATTGATTTCTTTCCAGAAAATCTGGACTCGTGGCCATACTGCTATTCTTAAATGGCTCCCATGCCTTAAATATCAACTCGTTTCATATATAAAGCCTTGCACGCATAGAATTTTTTTCCACAAACTCAGACTTGTTGCACACATAAAATCCAGGTATGGCCTCATAACCTTTTTCTTTTTTTCTTTTCTTTTATTTCTCTTCTATTCCTTGATTCTCATTTGGTATGCTCGGCCACTCCAACCCATCACCGCTTATCACTCCTCCACCCATAAGACACCATTCACTGCCTTTGCCTTACCCCAAGCCGTGATGACCAAACCAAGTTGCTGAGCCTAGATGTCTTAGTGGAACACGGTGCCTTGAGCTGTTGAGTGAAACATTTGCTTACTTTTAGTTTTAGTTGTGGTTTTGGGACGTAGGGCTGCATCATGATATATTTTATATGCCTTAGTGCATGCGTGCATGCCGTGCCTCTGGTAGCAGCGTGAGCAAGTGAGATTTTTGTGTAGTTGTGTAGAAATTTTTTTTTTTTTCAAATAAGTATAGATATTTCGCCACCTGTAGCTCGACTCTTTGGCTTGTCTAAAATGTGCTCATAGGCCCAGGACGTGTTGAGTGTGTGCATATCAGAACAAATATAGGCTGGGTTATCCAAACTGTAGTGTGTAATTGCATGCCTAAGAATTTAAAATGTTGGCCTTAGTTAAAAGCTTCCGTGCCTTATATAAAAATAAAATAAAATAAAACAACCTGGAATACTTTGTAGCATAGGAGTTGCGTGGGAGGAGGCAATTTCATCTGTGCATGGAAATTTTGGGACATGTTTATGATTCGCAATGCATGTTTCATAAAAAGCTAATAAATATAAGAAGGAAAAAAAAAGCTTCAGTTGAAAAAAAAGGGAGAAGGGAAAGATAATAATAAAGTGCATGACAGCCACGTATCATAGACGAGGCAGAGACAAAACTATAGGCTGGGTAATATTGCTGAATAGGGGAGACCGTGTGATGAACAGGGGAAAGCATGGAGCCGAGTTAATACCTGACTGTGCTAGTAGAACTAAGGAACACTGTTCATTTAGTAATAATAAAAAAAATATAGAAGAGAAAAGAAGGGGATGGGAAAAGAATATGAGTACGAACATTTAAGTATATGAGTGCATGCAAATCTAGTTGCCGAGCCCAAGTGTGCGTATCCAAACTGAAACCTAGGTTGAGTCGAGTTGGATAGTGGAGTAGTCGAGCAAAGTTGGTCCGATTTTCTTTTATATAAATCCCGTTCCAAATTT
The DNA here is from genome assembly GCA_030765085.1 of Allium cepa. Classification (NCBI taxonomy): domain Eukaryota; kingdom Viridiplantae; phylum Streptophyta; class Magnoliopsida; order Asparagales; family Amaryllidaceae; genus Allium; species Allium cepa. The sequence continues at coordinate 214,091,163 of CM060946.1, forward strand.
GTTTTATTTAAAAAAAAAAATTCCTTGACTGTAAATTAAAGTCGCGTATTCGGTATTTGGATCTTGTTATAGATTTGAATCTAGGCGTGACATCCGGGGAAATTTGATCGTTACCTGCTGTGCGTTTCTTTTTCGGTGGATTTTCGTTTTGAATAGAAATTTTCTGCAGCATTCAGGTGAGTATTTCTCACCAGACAAACATACCTATATATCCGTGATTTATCACAAGTGTATTTGTAAATTATTTATTAAATTTTATCTGCCTGTGATATAACGTATGATGTTAAACCCCATTTTAAATTGACACCTCATCAGTTGTTTATCTATTGTAATATTATTGCAGTTATACTATGTAATGCTTATTTACTGATTTAATCATCACTGTAAGTTCCCTGTAAATTTGAGATCGTTATAGGCTGAAATGATAGGCCTGAACGATAATCATTTGTTCATTTATTTAATTGTTTAATTATTTATTTGTTAGCTTGGGATTGCGGGTTTGAAATGATAGAACCCGAGTTTTTGTAAATTGCGGACTGAAATGATATATATCCGTATCACTTGACTTAGGCTAGAAAACTATATACAGACCCGTGGTTTATATAATATTTTATGAAATGTTTTTTAAAAAGAAAGTTTATGATATTCTGGCTTAAATGTATTTAAAGGATTTTATTTAATTTATAATGATTTTTGAATGAGTCAAAATATTAAATAAATGGAAGTTTAAGTATTGGAATATAACTTATTCTGATTTTTTGTTAAAAGTGAGATTTTAGTTAAGTAAAAGAATTTATAATAAGTTATATTTGGGAATTTAAAATTAATTGTTAAGTTAATAATTTATTTCAGCACTTAAATGTTGTCTTTTGTAAATGAACTGTTTTAACCTATGACTTTAGGTAGCATTTTATAAGTGCTACGGAAACTGGATTTTGATTGTTTTAATAAAAGAATATAATGGAAATAATCTTTGGGAAAAGCTTAAATTTTGGAATTTAATATGTAATTAATAAAAAAATAAGGAATTGACTTTAAATGGTTTTAAATGGAAGAATTTAACTTTTAAATGTGAGTTGAAAGGCAAATTAATTCCTAAATAAATTGAATAGATTTAAATGGTATTTTATATTAAATAAAATGATTGATGTTTAAATAAATGATGGTTGAAAGGATATTATGGTATTGAAATGTATTTGAAACTTATTTTGATTTTTAAAGTATAAATACCATTTCTAAAAGTTGTAACCACGGGTTATAATAACGTTTGGTTGTTAAAGAGACCGGGATCGGATATCTGGCATACTCTCTGTCGATACCGAAAACCACTTTAACAACCGTGTACGCGGTGGAGATTCCAGAATGAAGTAGGATGGTGGTGACGTTTCCTTTGAGGTAAATACGTGGACCCGACTCCCGTGAGTTGGCATAAGGTGGCTAAAACAGGAGCGATCGACGGATTAATGAGGTAGCACCTCTGATCGGACGCACTTCTTCGTATGCAATTCTATTACTTTTGTGATTGTTTTGGTGCGCACCTTTGATTTGGGAGTGTTGTTCGAGGTGGGCGGCAGCTGCGCGCTGCACGTTTCCATCGGTCCGGAAGCGTAATTGGTATATCTACCCTGGCATTGCCTAGTTGTGCCGTGTCACCTACCCTAGCGCGCCTTATACGATTTTGGTTTTGTACCATACCTATGGAGTGCCCTCTGACGACGCCCATTCCGGGGGAGATTACGGTACTGTATAGACTATGGGAATATATTATGTGTTAAGGGGGAAAATGTAAAGCCTTAACGCTATTTAAAAGTAAGTTTATTTTACTAATAGACACTATTATAATAGCGAAGTATTACTACATAGTAAATAGTTTAACGGATCCTTAGAGGATGGGCGGTCCCAAGCATCCTTTAAGTTACTTGCTCTATATTACAGTACACTTGAATTAGCTTACACTACATAAGTATGTATGTCCTGACTCGAGTGTTTATGCTTTATTTTACGCTCGGGTCAGCCTGAGTTGCAGTTTCAGCTTTCACCCCGGAGCTAGGACATTCTGTAGATCTTTCGAGCTGTCGGCAATCTTCAGTCTATATCTTATTTATGTAATCGAGACTTTGGAATATTGGATTGTTATTGATGTTTTAAACTGTATTGGGGATTTTAAAACTATTTAATTTCTAGTTGGTTGAGATTTCTTTTTAGTGGCTTCATGAACCACTAAGTATTTTAAATTCCGCTGCAAGTTTTCTAATATCTGTGTCTGTGATTCTGTGATTTGATTCATTTTCTCCTAATTTATTTACAATCTATTGTTTTGAACTATTCAAGCATGACATGTTTTATTTATTGTCGAATTTGAATGGTACAAAATCGTGGGTCGTTACAGCAGTGTTCTGGAAGCTACAACCTATTAGCTTCAAATTTTAAACATCAAACAAACAAAATCATTTCAAACTCACAATCAAATCTGAAAAGCAAGTTTCATAGTTAATTTCAAAAGCTTGAAGCAAGGCAATGTTTAAAAAATCAAAACAATCAGACAAGTAGCAGTTCAAGTTTCAGCTTTAGCTTCTGTAACGACCCGTATTTTTACGTGTCGATAAATCGTAGAATTTACAGGTTGTTAGTGTTGTTTGTGTTGCTTCTAGCTTGAGTCGTTTAGGAGTTGACCCGAGTGCAAGTGATGAGTCGTGACCGACTCATAGGCATAGCTAAGTTAGGTGATGAGTCGTGACCGACTCATAGGGACCGACTCAAGGGGCTTAGGCGACTTAAGGATATGACCGACTCATAATGACCGACCTAATTGGAGTTAGCTTCATAAGATGGTGACCGACTCACGAGATAGCGGTTTAAGGGTTGGTGACCGACTTAAGGAAAACCGACTTAGGGCTTAGGTCGTGGGTAGTTGAGTCGGTGAGGCCATGGGTCGTGAGTCGTTTGACCGAGTTAGGGATAGGTTGAGTCGTTTGTGTCATAGTTAAATCGTGACCGACTTATGTTGAGTCGGCTAGGACTTAGGTCGGCCATAAGGCTGTGTTGTTAGGTCGTTTGCAACTGAGTCGGTAGGCACGACTTAACGATGAGTCGTAAGTCGTTAGGCAGCTTGGTGTTGAGTCGTTGATTAGTTAGGTCGGCTCTGGTATTAAGTCGTAGGTCGGCAGGGTTGTTGAGTCGTGTCTCGTGGGATAAGGATTAGGCTTAGGTCGGCCGGGATAAGTCGTATGTGTCTTAAGTCGTGTGACCTTCTTGCTGTGTTGAGTCGTTAGGTCTTTGAGTCGGTAGAATTTAAGTCGGCATCTGGGTTAGTGTTAAGTCGGCAGTATATGTTGTATAGTTAAGTCGCAGGGTCGGCTGTGCTAGGTCGTGAGTCGGCAGGAGATGAGTCGTGGACGACTCATGATGAGTCGGGACCGACTCATGGGGCGACGACTCAGGGAGGTTCTAGCCTATAAATAGAGGGGTTCGGCTCACTTTTTGGCACCAGATTTCGGAGCGACGAAGTGCTGCCATTTTGGAAACTCGACTACAACATTTCTTCATCTTCTTTTCTCCATTCCAATCTAATTCTAACATCCATCCAAGATCGAAGATCGAGATCGAAGATCCAAGTGCCAAAGTTGAAGATCTTCATCCGTTCGAGCTAGAATTCATCGATTGGAGCGAGATATTGCCGGATCAAACCTTGATCTTTGCTGTCCAGATCTGAAGTTGATTGATTTTAGGTTGTTTTGGTGATTTGGTGAGTGGTAGTTATCTCTCACGCGGATCCAAAGGAGTATATTGGATTGGTGGCATGTTTGGGTGTTAAAGTTAGAGATTTCATGCATTTTTCTTAGATCGAAGTCTAGATCCATGGTTTTTGAAGATGTTTACTTATGCAAGTTAGTTTAACAAGTATTAGAGACGAAACCCATGTTTTATATTGGATAGATCTATGCTAAAAACTATGGTTTCACATATGTTGGACTTTTGCTCACTTATTTACGAAATTGCCATTATAGTTGATATTGCTTATATTGCTTGTTAGATCTTGTTTGAATGATTGATATTTGAATGTATGATTGATTTGATTGTTTCCAAGTTAGCTAGTAGTTGATTTGGAACAAGAGGATGGAAGAGGATTCAAAAGCTATGGAAGAAGGCTCTTGAATGGTGAAAGCTGCTTAAGGCATATGTAGCGGATGTTGAAGCTCATATGTATAGATTGGATGATGTTGAGATGGGACTTTGCCATGATTTGATGAGGCAAACCATGTTGTTGAGTTGAGACTTTGCTTTGATGCGATGAAGCGAAGTATGATGTGAGTCTTGGCTTAATCCAAGCAGGGATCATTCCAAGCATGTTGATAACTTGAAGAGTAGTTCAAGTTGGTTGATAATGGATTGTTCAAGAGGTAGCTTGAGCTTGTATGAGGATAGTCGTCAAGAAGGATGGCTAGGAGGCTTGGATCTCGTCGTTGTTGAAGGTTCTAGCATGCTCAAAAGCAAGAGTACATGGGGCGCCCATAACGACTACAGGTAGGTAGTCGGGACACCCAAAAGACTACAGGTAGGTAGTTGAGTACTCTGGGCAAAGTAGATAAGTCCTAGGCACAAGGCAGTGTGCGGAGTTATGGTTAGAACCGGGGTTACCATTAACCCTTGACAGATGGTCATTCAACTAACGGTGAAATCGAGGCAAGGATAACAGTGATAGCCAGAGTCATGGATGTTTGGTTGTATTATCATTCGGCTTCAAGAGCGGTGTTTTCTGGGTGCTTATCTGATCTTGGTTTAGGCCTTGGGGGTTTGTATTTGGAAAACATCGTCCTTGACTCGAGTGGTATTCGCTTTACCTTAATTGTCTATGTTGTTATGCTTGCTTCTCCTTAGTGTATGTCTGGGGCTATCACTGTAGAAAGAGGTGGAGTGGGATGGTTTGGTTCCTATTCCTTTTATCCTTTATGCTCTTTTGGTATGTTTGATAGTTAATTTACTGCTCACTAAGACTTTGTCTGACTCAAGGTTTTATGTCTCCTCTTATTACCTTGGGCTGTTCATCCATGTTTGGGATGGGCAGACTAGGTAGCAGGTGACAGGTGCTGTGCTAGGAGTTCTACGCTGAAGATGACGAAGACGAGCAGGAGGCTTTGCATATTAGTTTTCTTACTATATGTACTGGGTATCCGCTGCTGTATTTGGTTGAGTGATTTGTAGTGAGGCTTTCATGTATGGATTTGAGTAGATGATTGTACAAAACTACTGTGATGCTTATATGATGATGTTCTGTTCTATGGAGCTTCACTATATTATATTTCTCTATTGTATTTTATCCATGCGCTGTGAGTTATGCGATAGAGATTCTTTTGTTTTGTTTTACCCTGACTATCGTCCATGGCTGCCTGGCACGCCTTTCAGCGCATTATTTCCTTGTTTTGGTGCGGGAGTCATGGGCGGTCGTCACATTTGGTATCAGAGCTTTGGTTAATCGATTTTAGCCAACGCTCGCTGATGTAACTACGTAAGAGAGACGTAATTGTAATTTGATGGATGATTACTATATATAATATAGTAGTTTAGAAGGGTTTGAACTCCTTATGCAGTTGTTTCTTAAGGTGTTCTAATCATTCTTATTTACAGATATTAAGGATGAGTCGAAGTGAGAGACAAGCTGCGAGGGGTAGCCGTGATGCTAGGGAAGCTGTTGATTATGCTCCTATGTTTGAGGCCATGATGACTTCAATCATGAGGAGAATACCAGCTTCAGGATCATCTGTGGATATGGGAGTTCAAGTCCAAGCTCCGAGACCGGTGGATTTTGCCAAGCTTTGCAAGGATTATACTGCTCTTGGAGGGAAAGTTTTCTTGGGGACGGAGTCGACTATTGAGGTGCAGAGATGGATTGATGCTTGCAAAAGAATCTTTGGTGACTTAGGGATTGAGGATGCAACTAAGAGGAAGCTTGCATCGAGACAGCTTCAGGGAAGAGCTGCTGATTGGTGGAATTCTATCACCATAGATACACCAGAAGAAGAGATTACTTGGGAGCAATTCCAAGTTAGATTTGAAGCTAAGTTCATCTCTACTTCCCAGAAATCTGTCTTGTTTAAGAGGTTTGTGGAGCTCAAGCAAGGGGGAAGGCCTGTTCTTGAGTACATTTCTGAGTTTGAAGCTTTGTCTAAGTATGCCAGATCGTATATTGATTCTCCCTACCAGAAGAATGAAAAGTTTGTGACTGGTCTGGATGCTTATCTTGGGAGGCAGTTAGTGGATCATCTGGACGATCCATTTGAGAAGCTTGTGGAAAAAGCTTTGAGGCATGAGAGTTTGTTCCCTAAGGAAAGTTCTGTTGTTGCTGTAACCAGGGAAGTATCTAAACCACAGCAGAGTGGCAACAGGAAGAGGAAGCAGCAGCAACAGAAGGGTAAGGATGGCCAGAAGAAGCCGAAGAGCGAAATGACTTGCTATAACTGCCAGCAGAAGGGCCATCTTTACAAAGATTGTAAGAATCCCAAAGTGCCGGGAAAGTGTTACAACTGTGATAAGCTGGGACATATCAAGAAGGATTGTCCAGAACCGAGGAAAGATAGGCAGGTTGTGCAAGCCTATGCTTTGGAAGCTGTGCCGTCGTCTTCAAGAGTTCCTACTGCTGAGGAGAAGGGGAAGAGTGTGGTGGTTCAAGGTACTCTTTCTATTTGTGGTGTTCCAGTTAGAGTGTTGTTTGATACTGGAGCGTCGCATTCTTTTGTTTGTGATGATTTGGTAAGCCGGTTAGGTATGAAACCGGATATTGTTGATAGGCCATTGGTTGTGACTAATCCAGTGGGGGGTTCGTCATGTTTGTGTATGATATGCCGTGGTCTAGTTGTGTCGAGTCATGATTGCTCGTTTGTTTGTGATTGCTTTGTTCTGAACTTTGCGGGGTTCGGAATTATTTTGGGTATGGACTGGCTTAGGAAGTATGCGGCTAGGATTGATTGTGAGAGGCTTGAGGTGACAGTCGGGAATGTGGAAGGGCGAAAGGTTGTGATACGATGTAAGCATGAAGAAGGCGTCTTCATGAGCTTCATGTATTCGCTAGTTGTTCCACGGGATGGACTGTCATCGGTGCCTATTGTGAATGAGTTTGAGAATGTCTTTGAGGAAGTCAAAGGGTTGCCGCCGCATAGGGAGATCGAGTTTCGTATCGATCTAGTTGAGGGAGCCAGACCTGTTGTGATGCCTCTTAGGCGGATGGCACCGAGGGAGCAGCAAGAGCTGAAGGTGCAAGTTGATGACCTTTTGCAGAAAGGATTCATTCGGAGAAGTGTGTCCGAATGGGGTGCGCCAGTTGTGTTCGCAACCAAAGCGGATGGATCGTTGAGGTTGTGTGTTGATTATCGTGAGCTGAATAAGGTGACTAGGAAGAACAAGTATCCATTGCCGAGAATAGATGACTTGTTTGATCAGCTTCACGAGGCTAAGGTGTTTTCTCAGATGGATTTGGCAACGGGATTTCACCAGTTGAGAGTGGCAAAGGATAGTGTGCCGAAGACTGCTTTCAGAACACCATCCGGGTTTTATGAGTGGCTGGTAATGCCGTTTGGATTGACTAACGCGCCAGCATATTTTGTGGATCTTATGAATAGGGTATTCAGAGATCAGTTGAATAAGTTCGTGCTTGTGTTCGTGGATGATATTTTGATTTATTCCAGAACTGAGGAAGAGCACAAGACGCACTTGAGGATTGTTTTGGAAATTTTGAGGAAACATCAGCTGAAGGCTAAGTTTTCGAAGTGTCACTTCTGGAAGAGTGAAGTGAGGTTCTTAGGCCATGTTATCTCTGGAAATGGAATAGCGGTTGACCCCGCTAAGGTGGCAGCGATCCAGGATTGGGTTAGGCCTAAGAATGCATCTGATGTGAGAAGTTTTCTTGGATTAGCAGGATATTATCGTCGGTTTATCAAAGACTTTTCCAAGATAGCTGCACCGTTGACAGGATTGACGAAGAAGAATCAAGTGTTCAGATGGAATGATAAGTGTGAACAAGCTTTCATAATCCTGAAAGAGCGACTGACGAGTGCTCCTGTTTTGACTATTCCAAGTGGGAATGATGAGATGGTGGTTTACACCGATGCATGTGGTACTGGACTTGGAGCAGTGCTAATGCAGAAGGATAAAGTTGTTGCGTATGCAAGTCGACAACTGAAGCCGCATGAAAGGAATTATCCGACTCATGATTTGGAGTTAGCGGCGATTGTGTTTGCTTTGAAGATGTGGAGACACTATCTATTGGGAGTTAGATTTGAGTTGTTTACAGATCATAAGTCGTTGAAGTATCTGTTCTCCCAAAAGGATTTAAATCTTCGACAGCAACGGTGGCTAGAGTTCTTAGCATCGTATGATTTTGGTATAGCCTATACTCCAGGGAAAGGTAACGCAGTGGCTGATGCGTTAAGTCGAAGACATGCAGGATTGGGAGCCATGTTTTCGGAATGGAAGAGTCTTGAGTATTTGGCTGGATTTGATTTCAGGCCTAGATGTGAATTGGAACCTGAGATGTTGGCAAACTTATCGATAAGGCCTACTCTTGTGGAAAGAATTGGCGAGAGGCAAAGGAGAGATGATAAGCTTATCAAGATTATCCGTGATTTGGAATCCGGATTGGATCCAGAAAAGGATAAAGGATTTGAAGTCGATCGAGAGGGTTGGCTTCGAAAGCAAGGGCGACTAGTTGTTCCCGATGTAGATGGATTGAGAGATGAAGTTCTGAGGGAGAGTCATCACTCGAAGTTGACAATTCATCCAGGTGGAAATAAGATGTATCGGGATATGAAGAGAACCTACTACTGGGAAGGTATGAAGAAGGATGTTGGAAATTTTATTTCCAAGTGTATGAATTGCCAGTTGGTGAAAGCTGAGCAGAAGAAGCCCAGTGGATTGCTTCAGCCATTAGAGGTTCCTACATGGAAGTGGGAGCAAGTGTCGATGGACTTTATCGATGGTCTACCTAGGACAAGAGCAGGGAATGAAGGGATTTGGGTCATAGTAGATCGTTTGACCAAGAGTGCAAGGTTCATTCCTGTTCGATCGACTAGGACTGCATCGAAGTTGGCTGAATTATATGTGAAGTGGATAGTTCGTTTCCATGGTGTTCCGAAGAGTATAGTGAGCGATCGAGATCCATTGTTCACTAGTAGATTTTGGAAGAGCTTCCAGGAAGTTTTGGGAACCGAGTTGTGTTTGAGTACAGCTTATCACCCTCAAACAGATGGTCAGACTGAGAGAGTCAACCGAGTTTTGGAAGATCTTCTTAGAGCATGTGTTTTGGACTTCGGAGGGTCATGGGAAGATCACCTTCATTTGGTGGAGTTTGCTTATAACAACAGTTATCAGTCGAGTATTGGTATGGCACCATATGAGGCATTGTATGGAAGACCGTGTAACTCCCCGACATGTTGGTTGGAAACTGGAGAAAAGCTGATACTTGGGCCAGAGATGATTCGACAGACTTCAGATTGTATAGAGATCATTCGGCAACGAATGAAGGCAGCCCAAGATCGTCAGAAAAGTTATGCCGATAATCGTCGTAAGGATTTGGAATTCGACGTAGGTGATATGGTTTTTGTGAAGATTTCTCCTCTGAAGAGTGTCATTAGATTCGGGAAGAAAGGAAAGTTAACTCCGAGATTTGTTGGACCATTCCCGATTATCGAGCGTATTGGAAAGCTCGCTTATAGATTGGAGTTACCGGAAAAGATGGCGGGTGTGCACAGTGTTTTTCATGTATCTTATCTACGGAAGTATATGCACGACCCAACTACGGTGGTTTCTGCTGATAGCTGTGAAGACTTGGAGGTTGATCCAGTTGTTTCGAGACCTCGTAAGCCGCTTCGTATTGTTGAAACCGATACGAAACAGCTTAGGAGGAAGACGATTACGTTGCTCAAGGTACAATGGAGTGATGATGTTAACGACTGTACGTGGGAGGAGGAAGAGAGGATGAAGGCAGCTCATCCCGAACTCTTCGAGGTATGGCCCTAAAGTGTCGTGACATCTCATGAATTTGTAGCTTGTTCTAAGTCTTAGAATTCTGCATGCTAGGTTAGAATTGGTTGCATGGATTGTTGATTGCCATGGATGATAGGCATGCGGAATAATTTTGATTTCTGTTGTTTGCTTGGAATTTCGGGGGCGAAATTCCTAAGGGGGAGAGAATGTAACGACCCGTATTTTTACGTGTCGATAAATCGTAGAATTTACAGGTTGTTAGTGTTGTTTGTGTTGCTTCTAGCTTGAGTCGTTTAGGAGTTGACCCGAGTGCAAGTGATGAGTCGTGACCGACTCATAGGCATAGCTAAGTTAGGTGATGAGTCGTGACCGACTCATAGGGACCGACTCAAGGGGCTTAGGCGACTTAAGGATATGACCGACTCATAATGACCGACCTAATTGGAGTTAGCTTCATAAGATGGTGACCGACTCACGAGATAGCGGTTTAAGGGTTGGTGACCGACTTAAGGAAAACCGACTTAGGGCTTAGGTCGTGGGTAGTTGAGTCGGTGAGGCCATGGGTCGTGAGTCGTTTGACCGAGTTAGGGATAGGTTGAGTCGTTTGTGTCATAGTTAAATCGTGACCGACTTATGTTGAGTCGGCTAGGACTTAGGTCGGCCATAAGGCTGTGTTGTTAGGTCGTTTGCAACTGAGTCGGTAGGCACGACTTAACGATGAGTCGTAAGTCGTTAGGCAGCTTGGTGTTGAGTCGTTGATTAGTTAGGTCGGCTCTGGTATTAAGTCGTAGGTCGGCAGGGTTGTTGAGTCGTGTCTCGTGGGATAAGGATTAGGCTTAGGTCGGCCGGGATAAGTCGTATGTGTCTTAAGTCGTGTGACCTTCTTGCTGTGTTGAGTCGTTAGGTCTTTGAGTCGGTAGAATTTAAGTCGGCATCTGGGTTAGTGTTAAGTCGGCAGTATATGTTGTATAGTTAAGTCGCAGGGTCGGCTGTGCTAGGTCGTGAGTCGGCAGGAGATGAGTCGTGGACGACTCATGATGAGTCGGGACCGACTCATGGGGCGACGACTCAGGGAGGTTCTAGCCTATAAATAGAGGGGTTCGGCTCACTTTTTGGCACCAGATTTCGGAGCGACGAAGTGCTGCCATTTTGGAAACTCGACTACAACATTTCTTCATCTTCTTTTCTCCATTCCAATCTAATTCTAACATCCATCCAAGATCGAAGATCGAGATCGAAGATCCAAGTGCCAAAGTTGAAGATCTTCATCCGTTCGAGCTAGAATTCATCGATTGGAGCGAGATATTGCCGGATCAAACCTTGATCTTTGCTGTCCAGATCTGAAGTTGATTGATTTTAGGTTGTTTTGGTGATTTGGTGAGTGGTAGTTATCTCTCACGCGGATCCAAAGGAGTATATTGGATTGGTGGCATGTTTGGGTGTTAAAGTTAGAGATTTCATGCATTTTTCTTAGATCGAAGTCTAGATCCATGGTTTTTGAAGATGTTTACTTATGCAAGTTAGTTTAACAAGTATTAGAGACGAAACCCATGTTTTATATTGGATAGATCTATGCTAAAAACTATGGTTTCACATATGTTGGACTTTTGCTCACTTATTTACGAAATTGCCATTATAGTTGATATTGCTTATATTGCTTGTTAGATCTTGTTTGAATGATTGATATTTGAATGTATGATTGATTTGATTGTTTCCAAGTTAGCTAGTAGTTGATTTGGAACAAGAGGATGGAAGAGGATTCAAAAGCTATGGAAGAAGGCTCTTGAATGGTGAAAGCTGCTTAAGGCATATGTAGCGGATGTTGAAGCTCATATGTATAGATTGGATGATGTTGAGATGGGACTTTGCCATGATTTGATGAGGCAAACCATGTTGTTGAGTTGAGACTTTGCTTTGATGCGATGAAGCGAAGTATGATGTGAGTCTTGGCTTAATCCAAGCAGGGATCATTCCAAGCATGTTGATAACTTGAAGAGTAGTTCAAGTTGGTTGATAATGGATTGTTCAAGAGGTAGCTTGAGCTTGTATGAGGATAGTCGTCAAGAAGGATGGCTAGGAGGCTTGGATCTCGTCGTTGTTGAAGGTTCTAGCATGCTCAAAAGCAAGAGTACATGGGGCGCCCATAACGACTACAGGTAGGTAGTCGGGACACCCAAAAGACTACAGGTAGGTAGTTGAGTACTCTGGGCAAAGTAGATAAGTCCTAGGCACAAGGCAGTGTGCGGAGTTATGGTTAGAACCGGGGTTACCATTAACCCTTGACAGATGGTCATTCAACTAACGGTGAAATCGAGGCAAGGATAACAGTGATAGCCAGAGTCATGGATGTTTGGTTGTATTATCATTCGGCTTCAAGAGCGGTGTTTTCTGGGTGCTTATCTGATCTTGGTTTAGGCCTTGGGGGTTTGTATTTGGAAAACATCGTCCTTGACTCGAGTGGTATTCGCTTTACCTTAATTGTCTATGTTGTTATGCTTGCTTCTCCTTAGTGTATGTCTGGGGCTATCACTGTAGAAAGAGGTGGAGTGGGATGGTTTGGTTCCTATTCCTTTTATCCTTTATGCTCTTTTGGTATGTTTGATAGTTAATTTACTGCTCACTAAGACTTTGTCTGACTCAAGGTTTTATGTCTCCTCTTATTACCTTGGGCTGTTCATCCATGTTTGGGATGGGCAGACTAGGTAGCAGGTGACAGGTGCTGTGCTAGGAGTTCTACGCTGAAGATGACGAAGACGAGCAGGAGGCTTTGCATATTAGTTTTCTTACTATATGTACTGGGTATCCGCTGCTGTATTTGGTTGAGTGATTTGTAGTGAGGCTTTCATGTATGGATTTGAGTAGATGATTGTACAAAACTACTGTGATGCTTATATGATGATGTTCTGTTCTATGGAGCTTCACTATATTATATTTCTCTATTGTATTTTATCCATGCGCTGTGAGTTATGCGATAGAGATTCTTTTGTTTTGTTTTACCCTGACTATCGTCCATGGCTGCCTGGCACGCCTTTCAGCGCATTATTTCCTTGTTTTGGTGCGGGAGTCATGGGCGGTCGTCACAGCTTCAACCTGAAAACCAGAAGATTAAATCAAATATCGAGTTAAGGTTAAGCAAAATTCATGAAGCAAAGCAAGTAACAGATCAAACAAACTAAAAACAAATCATTGTAGATCAAAAGCATTCCCAGACTTCTGTTCAATGCTCCTCTGTTTCAACATTCCGGTTTTCTGCCTTCATCTCTCTACAAGTAAACTTTTTTTATTTTCAAGCTAAAATCCTAATTTACTTGATGCATCAAATTGATCTGAGTAGTGATAATATATATATATATATATTGTTGCATGGATGAAATTTTGTTGAAGTATAGTTGAATCCCTGTGTATGTATACATGCATGCCTGTTTTACAGATATATGTATATCTGTTCTTATGGTTACAGGCTAGAAACAAGAGTAAAATCAAAATCTTTGTAATCAATCATTTATAAATTTAGATGTATAAACAAAAGTTGTCCGGAATCATAACGTAGTTGTTTCAAAAATGGTTTTCAATAAAAACATTTGGTAATATTCTGTGAATTGCTAAATAACGGTAGAAAGTTAAAATTGGTCCAATTTTATACATCAGAATTTAAAGTTTTGATTGAATGAATGTATTCGTATTGCAAATCCAGGAATATTGATGGAAATTCCAAGATTTTTAATAATGTAATTTGCAAGACATTTTAAGATGAACAGAAAATGAAAATTCATAAATTTCCGACGATTAAGGTGGGATTGGGCTTCGAGTTTGAGTCTGAAGATAGATGATGTGATGCTGGTCGACAGAAAAATAGTATGAAATTTTTTAGATAATCAAATAATCTTGGGTTCGAAGAAATAGGGTTTAGGGCATGGTTTTGATCGTCGAAGGTCAAAGGAAAAATTCACAGTCGAAGGTGATCAATATTCGATCGGTCTGGGGGGGGAAGGAGGAGGAGGCTCTAGCGAGTGTCTGAACACGACGGCGTGGTTGCAAGTGATCTACGATGGTGGAACGAGGCGTTTCTGTTGACCGTTTTTTTTGTTTATGGGGTTCGGTTGTTCGATTTCAAATTTTGGTCGAAGTTCATCAACTTGGGTGATCGTAGCCTATGGGTGAGTCGTCAGTGATGTGATGGTGATGGCATAAGTGGTCGGAATTGCTTCGTTGGGTTGTGCACGTGAATACGTGTGTATGTGCGTGTATCGGGAAGTTTGAAGGGAGAAGATGGAGTTAGTCTCGAGTTGATCTCGAGGAAATGAAGATGTGGCTCGAGTGGTTTCTCTGGCTCGTACGTGATGGCAGCACATTAAAAATTTAAAGCAAAGTTAAATCTTATAAAAAAGAGAAAAAAGGTGGCGCGAGGAAGACTCAGGGGAAATCGATTTCAGGCTTGGGTAAGTATATTATCAGTAAACTTTAAAGCAAAAATTTAAGGTTTCAAAATGATTGTTAACTGATTCTTTAAAATAATTGCTTTGTTCTGTTTTTGAAACTAGTTGAAGGTTTAAAATTAATCAGTTTAGATTGATTAAGTTTTGTTTTCTTAAGTTTATTTGAAATTAAAAAAAATATAGCTTAGTTAAGAAGTGAATTAACTTAAAGAACTAAATTAGTTTATGGTTAATGATGAATTAATTTCAAAGGTTTGTTTAATGAGACTTTTTTTGTTCAAAGATGATGTAGTGAAATAAAGGATTAGTTACTTAATGTATAGAGAGATAATTAATTGAGATCAATAAATGGAAAGTAATTAAAGAGAATTAATCACTTAAAATAATTACTTAATATAACAAATTAAGGGTGAATAATTAATGGTTAAAGATGATTAAGTTATTAAGAATAATCACTTATTGTAATTTATTTAAAGAATAATTAAGTAATATGATTAATTAATTAAGGTAATTAATTTGAGGATAAATTAATTTATTTAAGACTAATTAATGAAAGTGATTAGGATAATCACTTGTTGTAATTAATTAAGAATAATTTATTAAATGATAATTAATTAAGAATTAATTAATGTAATTTATTAGGATAATTAATTAATGAATAACTAAGGGTTAATTATTTAATGATTAAAGGTTAATTGGTTTATTAATATAAGGTTAATTAATTTATAATTAAGGATTAGTTAATTAATGTAATTAATTAATGAAATCAATTAATTGCTTAAAGATAATTACTTAATTAAAAGTAATTAATTAATTAACGATTAAAGGAGGATTAATGAAGTGATTAATATTGATTTAACATTAGGGATAGTCACTTATCGTAATTAATTAAGGATAATTATTTTAATGGTAGTTAATTAATTAAGGATTAATTAACTAATTAAAGATAATTAATTAAATGGTGAATTAAATAATTAAAGGTTAATTATTTAATAATTAAAGGTTGATGAATTATAATTAAAGGTTAATTAATTTATTATTAATGGTTAATTAATAAATGATTAAAGAATAATTACTCATAAAGATTTGCAATGTCAATTAACCAGGATTAGTAATTCATGAGTAATTAATCTGATTTGAATTAATCAAACAATCAACTGATCTTACTTATGATTCTATTGGATGATTGAATTGTTTGATATCCCTGATTGTGATGCTCTGTTTTGATTTAAGCTGTGTTAATGTAATTTATTATCTGTGATATATATCTGCGATCTGTGAATGAAAGATAAGCGTAATAGTTTATACCGCTTATTAAATATATTGTCGCATTTGAATCTGTGCTAATTGATGATGTTGCACTTTTATTGTGTAAAACCCCTGGACCACACTTATACACACACAAATATGAATTGCACGTGGAAATAGGTTAAGTCACGGATTTTTGAAATTATTTTAAAATTGAATTTTTCAATCCAAATGGTTTTGGAAATGGATTGGGTTTAAAGTAAAAAGCTTTTGAAAAGGAATTTCAAAGATAAAAGTAATTTTTTAATAACTTGATTTAGTTTTGAAATTTGATTTAAATTTGAAATTGAATCCTATGTTGAGAATTTATGATTTAAAAAGGGTATACAAGCGTATATGGGTTTTAAACCATTTTAGAAGTGTTGCTTTTGGAATTTGAATTAACCTAAATATTTTTACTTGTATAAATGAAATCGGATTTTTCCGAAACAAAAACTATTTTTTTCAAATAATAAAATATTTCCATATAAGAAATGAACTTCCAATTTGTGTTAAAAGAATTTCAAGTCTAAAATGAAAATGGTTTTCCAAGTTATGAATGAATCTTTGGAAACGGTTTGAATGCTATAAATTAAATCCTTGATTTAAAGATTAGATGAGTTAATCCTAATTGAAATGGAAATTGTTTGGAAAACCTATGAATGGATCATTGTGAAACTGGATGAACTTTGTGAAATGAATCTTTTTGTTTAAAAGATTTGAAATGATAATTTGTTTAAACCATTTGGAAAAAAGTTTTGGGTTTTTCTTAAAAAGTTGTGACTTAACTGAAATCCGAATATCCATATGTTTTAAATATTGCGCTCACTATTCGGTTTAGCCGGAAGAGGATCTTGTGTCATATAACCCATTCCAAATAGTGATACGACGATAGCATTTGAAGACTGGTAGTAAAGACCGGGTGTCTTCGAGAACGATAGGATAACCGGTTAATTGACTTTGCACTAAGTTACTCCGGCATAGAATTCTCCATATGTGATGGGGAGTCCGATCAGAATTGTGGATGCCCGGATTGCAAGGCTTCTTCGGGAGTCCCCTCAGTTCTGTTCGAACCCGGAACAGACTCATATGGTTGTATGTCTGAAACTACACTTTGAGATATTAAACTGATCTCTATCAAATACATTTCTTTTTGGTGGCAGAGAATTTATTCTCTTAGCTTAACACCCTTCTTTGAGACGTACGAGCTCAAAGGTTATGTAGTTGATAGTTATCAGTGATATACTCCCAATTTGGTAATGTGGCATGCTGAGTGCTGTTGTGTATCATTTGTTAATCAAAGCATGCTTTTGTATAAAGCGTAGCTTTGTGGATGCAACTGCATCAGGACCTCACACCCCGGAAATGGTCGAAACAGGAAAGATGCGGCAATGCTATGAGGGTCGCTCCCTTTAGGGTGTGTCATTCCCTTCTGGAAAAGGGTGGTATCATGGTATGGAGCCCAGATACTTAACTCATGTGGTCACTACAAATCTATTACTTTGCGATTGCTTTGTGGTTGTTGGATTAGAGGTATCTCGGATAAAGGTCCCAAAGGACCGGGGGATGGCATGCTCGTGTAGTAGTTACCTAGTTACATAGGTAACCCAGACTTATGTTGGCAGAGAGCTGGTTAAGCTCTTGGTACGTCCCTCTAGAGGCGTACCCATGTGGCAGTAGGAAGTTCCTTAGCCTAACCATTTGTTGGAAATCCAAACAAAACAATACGAGCCCTGTATGATTGCAATTATATAACCTGCCACCTCAGGTAGTAGGTATAGTAGGCATAGTATAATGGTACCTATGCTGGCTAAGATTAATATTATATTTCGAAATGTTTCACACTATGCACTAGTAATAATATTAAAGAATTTTCTCGTATTAAGCATATTTGTCTATCATAAGGGGAAATCTCCCCCAAGTGTGCGATTGCATTGTGTGTGTGCCGGGAGGCCTTATGGTAGTTTCATTTTTCAAAAAGCATTGCGGATTTATTTTAAATTCTTTTGTTGTCTGTTTTAAAAGATAATCTGTTTTTGTTTGCTCATACCAGTCCCATGACTGACCTGGAGTTTATTGTTCCCTTCCTAAACTTTGGGTGCCCACAATTTTCCACACGGACAGTCTAGAGTTGGGTTTTTCAGATAATCAATAATAGGAGTAGATTCGATAGCTTTCGAAGTCTTTGGTTTGGTAGCTTTCAGTCCTTGGGAATCTTCTTCAGTCTTCGGACGACTGACCTTGCTTAGCTTTGTGCATCTTTATCGGGAGTTCGAGCTATTTCTGGATTGGTGCTTTGGAGATGGAGTTACAATTTTGAATTCTATCTCTCTTTCTCTCTTGAAGACTATATTGGAGATATTGTTCCGCTGTCAGTGTTATCTTTTCTTTCCACTGCTATTGTCTTGTATCATATCTTTGATGTATATTGATATTCATTGTATCATCATTGTATCTAAATATTATATCAAATGTTGTATATGATATATATACTATTCATGTCTTCCGCTGTGTTGTACTTAATGTGTTATAAGCTCCGGCGAACCAGATTCGACGTTTGGATCTACGGCATTTGAATACGAGTGTCATATTCGGTGCCGATTTTCAAAGGTCGAGTCAGGGTCATTATAAAAATAGGCTCTAGAGATTTCTAAAATCTAGAAGTTTCGCCTCTATACACACACACACACACACACACAACCCCAACCCCTCATTTTGTCATCTTGGAAAAAGTTGGATTTGCCACCAACACTCAACCATTTTGAAAATTAAAATAAATTCACATAAAACCCTATAAGTACCTACAATCAAATACAAGCTTCTGGACAACTGTCTATAGAAAATAATCAAGTGAAGCACAAGATTGATTATCCAAATTGATTTGAAGAATTCTGGTATAAAAGGCAAGAAGAGGGAAGAAAGGAGAAAGGAAAAGCCAGTGTGATCTTCAATTCAAGGTGAGTCCTTCTGTTCACTACTATGTCCACTTTGATAGAATGATCACAAATCAATGGTTATTTGCTTCAGTAATCAAATTTGCACATTAGTTGAGATGATCACTCCTCTATAGTTGTAAATTGTGCTTCACTATTAGAATTGATTTTGAGTGATTATAGTATAGTTGGAGTATGAGTAAAGAGGAGTGAATAAACACGTCACAGGGTGAAACAACTAGTTGAGTCGAAGGGAGGAATTCAAGAAAATCTTTTTTTAAACTTTCAGTCACTCAGTTAACTCGGAGTGGGAACTAGTCGACTGACCCAGTAAGAAATTTATTCCCATGAAGAGGACCCAAAATCAGAAGGACAAAAGAGCATGTCAGTCGACATGTTTAGTCGACTAATGAGAGATTTCAATCGATTCTTTCTATATATCTTTTATTTTTCTAAAATGATATTTCCATACTTTTATATTATTTTATTATATTTATAGAAGGATTATGGATGTTTATTTTATATTATATTAAGAACTTTCTGAAAGCCATTTGTGAAGTTTAGAAATTTATATATGTATATATCTCTGTGTGTGTTATTATAATTAAAAGCGCACACACACACACACATATATACATGTCTTTCATCCTATGAATCTATTATGGGTTTTAAGAATATATTTATATTCCTTTTAGCTATAATGACTCATACAAATTCCATATATATACATATATTTGAAATATAATTACGTTAATTATTGTATATATGTTTATCATTTCTATCTAATAAGAAACTTGAATAAACGGTTTAGTGATACGTTTGGTATGGGACTTTTGATAACACTTTTCTAGTTATTCATTGGACCTGTTGCACAGAGATATATAGTGGATTGAGTATAGTTTATGAGCATTGAATAAAAGGACTAGTATGACATGGTGGTATGGATGCTCATGTGATAATTATTCGGTTATTTAGTGTAAGTATATGTTACTCAATAAATTGGAATATGGGTATGGTTATACTTATATGAGGTAATGCTTGGGTATAGCAAGTGTTTATGCTCGAGCTAGAGCATGTTCATAGAAGTTGCGCTATGGGGGTGTACCAATATATATTGATATATTTATAGATATTTATCTACTTATCTATCATGAAGTGCACCGAGACATGATTAGGAGATAGCAAGAACTAGATAGCCAGTGTCCACCCTAGCGTCCTGATCATGGGATTGTGCTCCAGATTTATGACAGCTTATTTAGATGATTGATGGATGGTGGAGTAGCCTTTAGAGCAGTGTGGCCCTAGCCCTTTTTTGTCACAAGGCCAATAGTATGTTACTTAGGGGCATGATCCAAGATCGTGATTATGAGTCCTCGTGTTGATGAGCACATTAGGTGGATATCGTCACAATTACCAAGGAGATAACAGATGATTGTACGAGCGGATTCGGGTGGGTAGCCCAAGGCTCCTGGAGTAGGCGGGTAGATGTCAGTCTCCCTTCTGGTTCTACATTAGGTGGTAGATGAGTACATATTGTATATAACCTCATTTAAGTATAGATTTGAGTTGTCTAACACATTCATTATGAGTTGATTCTGCTACAGACCTTGTGTCTTTGTACAGTCAACTCCCATCAGCACTATATTTGAGTTATATATATATATATATATATATATGTACATATATATATACATATGAATTTGTATATGGATATGTATTTGAGATAAAATTGTTTGATATATGTTACACATGATTATATGGTATATTTAGGCTATTACTCTTTACATATCTATGGACTATAATTATGTTACTTTCACATATCTTATTTCTAATACATCAATGGAGACATAGTCTGACCCATGTGTTATTATACTTGGGTCAGTCCATGACAATGCAAGCACAAGTACCATGGGGATTGAAGGACTTGCCATGGCATTTTGGGGAGGCTAATAGTAGTTATATGATGATCTATTCCCTATACGTTTTTGTAGCCTTATTGATGTATTAGTAGCTGTATGTGATGATTTATTGTATAGTCGCTAGAGACTATGATTTTTTCCCTGGACTTAGTATTATATTTTATTTGTTGCATTGTGACTCCATGTACTCTGAGATTATTTTATGATTATGTATTATTCGTCCAAGAGGCACACGTGTTTATTGCTTTGAACCCAGATCATTTACATTTATGGAAATATAATTCATATTTAAGACATGATGGTGTTTGTCCAAGGGAATATTCATGTATGTACCCCAAATCTCCTCATTCTCCGTGCTATTTGATAGTATTACACAATAACTCTTGAGTAGTATGGGTGTAGCGGTGGGGGTGTTTAAATTCGGTATCAGAGCAGGTCTAGTACAATACATGTCATAAAGAGACACGAGTCATTGGCTTAGATGGGCTTAGGAGACCTTTTACCTTGGGTATTAGGTAGATAATCAAAATATATTATCTAGGTATACATGGTGATCACAGAGGGTGCGTATTTATTATTTTGTGATTTGATATATTATTATTATTTTGAATACCCTTAACATATGTCTCACACAAGTGCAGAAGCGAGATGTGACTAGTCCTCGAGTTGGTCGGGCAGACCTAGTTTAGTCTTGGGGATTTGGGGGACTTTATATGACTATGGAGTGGCTTATGGAATTATTTAGGAGTATCCAGTACTTGAGTGCTTCCACCACTCTGAATCTTCCATCCCTCAATTTGATGTTGTCAAGCAATGCAGTGACTATACTAAACTTAGTGGAAAAACCTTTAATGGCATGGAGGGAGTGATAGAGTGCAGGCTTGGATGAAGACATGTTAACGCATCTTCACATGTATATTTTTCTGACCAGTCGAAGGTCCAAGTTGCTTCCAGCCAGCTTCAATATAGAGCTATGGTTTTGTCTAAGCTTTTGGTGGTAGAAACTGATGAGTTGGAGCTGACTTGCAAAGATTTCAAAAGTTGGTTTGAGAGGAAGTTTCTACCAGAAGTTGAGAAGGCAATTATGACTCATAAGTTTATAGATTTGAAGCAGCGTAACATGTCAGTAGCCTTGTATGTTTCTACATTCGAAGCCCAATCTAAGTATATTATTGAATCTATAAACCACTAAAGAAGAATCAAAAGTTTGTGTATGGGCTGAAGAAATCTCTGAGAAAACCCTTACTACCTCACTTGGAAGTTACTTTTGAGAAGCTTGTGGATTCGAAACTGAAGCTTGATTAATAGGATAAGGGTTGCAGTAAGGATGAAGGGGCTAGGACCAGATTAACTTTGGGCATAAAAGGAAATTCCCATTCAAGAAGTAAAGGACAATGTTCTTCAAGAGGAAGTAGGTAAGGAGCAGTGCAGCAGAAGCTAAATTTTAATCTAGAGATAAGAAGTTTGCCAGAATTTAAAGAGAAAGGGCACTATGCAAATAGGTTTTCTAAACCGTAGGAAGGATCATTCCAGCCTAGGTGTAGGATCTACAAAGAGTGGAACATATTAGCTCTACTTGTCTTGCAATGGAGAAGAAGACTTGGAAGCTTACTGTTATGGAGACGGTTGGCAATACCACTCAAGCTAAAGTAAAAGCACATGTAGTTATGGAGGCACGATTCTATTTAAATAATTTCATTTTAGTGTTTTGTTTGTTACAGGTGCATCATACGCATTTGTATCGAAAGAACTAATGGATAAGTCTAATCTTGATGTGCTATATTTAGCAACATCTTTGAGGATTGTGAATCCTATTGGAGGATGTGCAATCCTGAAGAAGTTATGTAATGATGTTGAACCGCTTTTGGGTGGCTACTCTTTCTACTGCGACTTGCACGCATTTGAATACATGGATTGGAATTTGAGATTGGAGATTTAGTCTTTGTCAAAGTTTCCCCGATTAAAGGAGCAATAAGATTTGGTAAAATAGGAAAACCTGTTCCAAGGTATATTGGTCCATTCTGAGTTCTTGAAAGGATTAGTGTTGTGGCCTACAGGATTGAATTGCCAGTCCGGATGATTGGAATTCACAATGTTTTTCAATATCTCATCTGAGGAAATACGTGCACGATCCATCTCTTGTTGTGGAGCCAGCTGTGCAAGAAGACTTAGAGATTGAGCCGGACTTATTTGTTGTCAAGCATCCTATCCAGGTCGTTAATCAAGACGAGAGGCAACTCAAAAGAAAGGTGGTGAGACTTGTCAAGGTCCAGTGGAGCGAGGATCCCAGAGACTATACCTGGGAAACTCTGGATAGTTTTAGGAAGGCTTATTCGGAATTGTATCCGGATAGTTAATGATGTTTATTGAATGAATTGTTTGTTTGGATGAAATTATTTGTTTGGTTGATAGTGTATGGTTAATATGTATGCTTGAAATTGTTGAAATAAAATAAAAGCTTTTGGATTACCTTTTGTTTAAAATTTCGGGGACGAAATTCTTTTAAGGGGGGAATGTGATATCCGGGAATTTCAAAAAAAATTAAATGCGATAATCTCCATTGTAAATTATTTAAAATTTAGTAAAATTGTTAATTAATTTCAAACCAATAATATTAATGTGTTGTTTTTAAATGTAGATAAATAAATTTTTAATGAAATTATTATACACATTGAATTTGGGTTTGTTTAAAATATATGTATGTATATATATATATATATATATATATATATATATATATATATATTGAATTGGATTTTTAAATTGGATTTCTTAAATATATTTTGATTTAAAACTATATTATATATGATTTTATTTTGAATATAATTGGTTTTTATTTATTGTCTTTATAAAGAATTTTATTTATATAGATTTAGAAAAATACTTATTAATTAGTAAATAAATTCAAAGGCTTTTACTTAACATTTAAAAATAATTAAAAATACCTAATTACAAGTGTTGAGCTATGAAACCTCTAAATAACTTGTGTAATTGGATTAACAAGCCTAAATGAAAAATGTTATTTTTTTACAAGTGCCACTTTTTAGTTTTTATTTTCTTTTATTTTTTTAAATCACAAATAACTCTATACAAACATACGCCTTCTATCTTCATTTCTTTTTTTTCCTTATCTCAATTTCAAAAGCAAGAAAATCTGTAGCAATCCCTCTTAACAAAATTCACAAAACCAGTAAATAAACTTAAAAAAAGCAAATCTCTCCACAATTCCAAAGCCTGTAAACACAAATCCTTCTAGCCAGAGAGATTTCAAAATAGAAATTTCAAAGCTAGAGAAAATTAAGCAAACCAGAAATCACTTAAGCAAGCAAGAACACTTCATTTTCAATGCTTAAAGCATCAGCCTTTCAGCTTTCAGATCAAAGCAATTCAAATTCAAAGTTTTAAGCTTTTTTTATCAAAATTGCCAGTTTTTTTAGCATCTGCTTCAAACTCTAACATGTGAGTAAACACATTTTCTAAAAGCTTAAGTAAACTAAAAATTTATGCATGTGGTTCTTGGATTATATTATGCTTTGCATGTGTGTATATAATTGTGAATCTCTGTATGTATATATATATATATGTGTGTGTGTGTGTGTGTGTGTGTGTGTACGTATGTATGTTGATATGTGCATGTTTGGTGTGCCTGTTCTCCTCTGTTTGAAAGTACAGAGTTTAAAACAAATCAAAATTCATAATCTCCTTTTCTGATCATAGCTAGAAATTGAGTTTCAAACATACATGTTTGTTTAAACATGAATTAAAGTTTAAAATTTTATTCAAGCAAAAATGATTTGGAAACCTTCTATAATCAAGATAGTACAGAAGAAATTTTAAATGCATGTTAAAATCAAGTATTATAATTTGTTGATCTAATTATATAGCTTAAATCCTCTTTGTGAAATACGATTTTTAGAATGAAAATCTTGATTTTTAGTTTGGAAACCTGTGAAGTTAACCGGAAAATGGGTTGTGAGTGTTTTTTGGTGATCGGTAGTAGCTAGGGGGTCGGGATCTTGGCTGGAGCAAGCTTGGGGTTCGTTGATGTCGGAAAAATGACAGGAAGGTGGATAGACCACCGTGGCTTCGGCGGTTCGTTGACTGGGTTTTAAAGCCTAGTTTTAGTCAAGTTCATAAGTATGATCACCATGGTATCTCTGGTGAATCAAGCTACACGAGAATCTGGAAAATGATGGCATGGAGTATCAACAAGGTGTGGTCGAAGTTTGGGAAGCTCTGATGGTCGGCGTCGTCTGTACGAGACGAATTTGGTCGAAATTTCTTGTTCCTGGTTCTGCTGAGTATGTTCAATTTCGATCGTAGGTTTGTTTGGTGTTTGGGTGATCGGGATCTAGTGTAGAGGCGATCGTTGATTTTTTCGAAGCGTCGACGGTGGTCGGAGCTTTGGCGTTTGATAGTGCAGGTGCACGGCGGCGTTTTGTGTCAGATTTGTTTGGCTGTGGAGTGACTCGAAGGGAGGCTCGAGATTTTTTTTGTTTTCTCGGGTTCATCCTCGAGTTGTTGCATGAGTGAAACGAGTTACAGTTTTTGACTTAAAAATTTTAACAAGTTTTTAAAAAAAAGATGAAGAAACTCGAGTCTAGACTCGAGAAATTCTCAGGAAGAACCCGAAGCAAGAGATAATGCAGATTTTAGGAAGTTTTTATAAAACAAGTTTTTTTTAAATTTAAATTGAATCTAATTTTAAAACTATTATGTAAAATAATTATTATTTTTTAAAACATTTGATTTAGAAGATTTGTAATTAGTTTTACTTAAAATTTGTTAAGTTAAATTGTAAGTTATTCTAAATCTTAAATTTAAATTTAAAGTTTAATTTAAAAAAGTGGAATGTTTTAAAATGTTTTTAAGTTATGTTAATGATAAGTAAGCCATTAAATAAATATAAAGATTTATCTTAAAATTAATTAAGATTATGATAATTAATGACTAATTATTAAATAAGGTAACTAAGAGTAATTAATTAGTTTAATTTAATTAATGTTTAAGGATTAATTAATTTATAATTAAAGGTTATAATTAATTAGAAATTAATTAATTAATAATTAAGAATTAATTAATTAAGTAATTAAGCAATTAAGATTAATTAATTTATAATTAGAGGTTAATTAACTAAGTAATTAAGGAGTAATTAAATTGTAATTAATGATTAATTAAATTGTAATTAGGGATTAATTAAATAATTAAAGAATAATTAATTAAATAATTAGAGACTAATTAATTAATAATTAGAGATTAATTAACTGATAATTAAGGATTGATTAATTTGTAATTAAATTTTATTAATTAATAATGAAGGTTTATTAATTAATAGTTAAAGGATAATTAATCTTTAATTAAGATTAATTAATTTATTTTAAAAGTAATTAAGGAATGAATAATTAATTAATGATTGTAATTAATTAATGATTAATTAAGCAGGGTTAGATGATTAATTCATAAGTAATTAATTTAATTTAAAATAATTAAATTAATTACAATATGGATTAAAAGTTCTTGCTTATGGATGATTGTTTTGAGTAGAATGTCTGGATTGATTGATTTCTATTGGATGATAATCTATGATATTCTATGATGTGGTATTGGATATATGTGTGATAGATGTATATTATTTATCTGTGATAAATGCTTTGTGGATTCAATGTTTAAAATTGAATTGAATTTTTTAAACTTAAACAACTTGACCTTCAAGATGGTGTTTGGATTTCGATGAGACCGGGATCGGATATCAAGTTTGACTATCCGAAAACCACATCGATCGAAGTTAAACGTTAGGTCATGAAATCTCAGGTGAAGATCGAGATGGAGTTTCAGAGTACAAGGGTTATTGTCGTCAACTCTGAGGGTGATTCCAAAATGAGTGTAACGAGACATTGCCTTCGGTTTCGTTTCGAACCCGGAACGAACTTGCATGGATGAATGCTATCAGGCCATCGTCAATGGAGGACGATGAGCATTCCAAGATGTGTTCTTGTAAAGGTAATCGTAGCCTTAAGCCTCATCAACCGAGAATGGATAAAATAGGGGAGGTGCGGCAAGGTTAAGTGGGTAGCACCCAAGTAGGACGAGATTTACCCCTGTCTAGATGTCCTTTTTTATTTCGGCTATGTGGGAAGTTGTTGGCCACAACTGCGGGATTGTCTTGTTCGGGACAGTCCAGTAAAGGATGGTTCCAGCCATGTGTTGCAGGAGATTTAGGGTGGATTCTCGGTATGTTGATCTAGGCCACGTACTATGACAGGCGGTATCCTAGTAGCCCTGCCATTGTACGGAATCCAGTCTCCAATAAGTGCCTGTACAGTTTTGATTGCACCCAACTATGTTGGATAGTGAGATGTAAGCATTCCAGCTATTTCTGTATTTTATATTGAAAACCCTAGGCCCTATTGTAATATCACTGGATTTCCTATCAAATGATTTGGTTAGCGTAAGGTAAAAACTTACCTATGTTTATGTGTGGGAAGTCTTACGTGATACCTTTGTTTCCAAATGATTTTAAAGTTAAACAACTTTAACCCATTTACTCATACCAGACCCATGTCTGACCCGAAGTTTATTCTGTTTTCTTAAACTCTTGGATACTCAAATTTTTAGGAGTAGCCAAGTGATCAGGTTTGGCTTGACAAATATTTTGGAGAAGCTTGGAGCTGGAGTCCAGACGTATCTATCTATATCATTCCGCTGTGCTGTGTCTTTTGGCTATTTTATTTTGGATGTAATGGACAGACAAGCCTTTATAACTGTCTAATGAAATGAAGATGTATTACTGTGTGTACTCTGATGTATAAGACTATGTAATGGATATGTGAAATATTATATTTTGTTCCGTTTCCGCTATGAGATTCTGATACTGTTGTATTTCTCTCTAACTTTTCTATTTCTACTCTTATTGATGGTACGTCTTTCTATGGAATGAAAGGCAGGTCGTCACAATATACATACATACATACATACATATATATAATTTGCATTATTTATAAAGATCCTATACACTTTCAATTGGTATCAGAGCTTAGAGCAAGGTCATTTCAATCTATAGTAACACGTAACTGAAAAAAATCATTAAAATGGCAAGCACATTACAAGAAGATCAATCAGCTACTTGCTTCCACTATTTACTGGTTTTAATTATGCTTATTATTCAACACATATGCAAATTTTTATGGAAGCCAATGGCTTAGAAATATGGCTTGCAATTCGAAACAAATATGAAGCACCTGACACTGATATTAGCACATGGACTGATGCACAAAAAGCAAAGGCCATGAATGTATTATTTTGCTCACTAAACAAAAACGAGTTTTCATGTGTAATGCTCTGCAAGACTACATATGATATACGTCGCACTTTACAAGTTACACATGAAGGCACAAATAAAGTCAACCAAACTAAAATTTCAATTTCACAAAACCAATTCTCATCTTTCAAAATGAAAACAGGTGAATCCATTATTGATGTGTATGCAAGACTTCAAACCATTCATCACGATCTCATGGCACTTGGAGTCAAATTCATAGATTTTGATTTAGTCATGTGAAATTTAAAATCTTTGACAAATGACTAGGAAAGAAAGGCTTTAACCATCGAAACTAATTATCTTTCTCAACTTAAAGTAGAAGAGCTAATAGAACATTTGACGTCGTACAAAGCTAACTTGCACACTGGAAAGGATCAAAATCATGAAAAAAAACATTGCATTCCAAACAAGTAATGAAGATTTAGACTTAGACAAAGAGGAGACTGTCTTTATTGCCAAAAACTACAATAAATTCAAGAAGGTTAAGAAGATGACAAAAATTCAAAATGGCGGACAACCAAACTCTTCAAATCAAACATCGATTAAATGCTATGAATGTGAAAATTTTGGCCACATGAAGAACGACTGTCCACAGCTCAATAATGATAAAAAGAAAAGATCGTTTCAAGTAACGTAGAATGATTCAGATTCGTCTTCTTCTTCTTCATATAGTGATGGTGAAAGTGACATGGAACAAGCAATTATATGTTTTATGGCTAATACAGAAGAGGTACGTCCTAAACTTACTAATGACGAAATAATGGAAATAAATATTGAGCTAGATGATAAATATAGAGAAACAAAAAATATATTAAAAAAAGGAATATGTAGGAAAGTTAACTAGATTAGAATTAGAAATTGGATTATTAAAAGATGAAAAAATTATATTAGAAGAAGAATTAGAAATGTTCAAAAGAAACATGCAACACTGTTATCTCAAAATGACAAAGTATTAAATGATTCAGAAAATTTTAATTTAGAAAAAGTTAATCTAGGAAAAGAAAAACTAGAATTACAAGCAAATTTAGATTTTAGAAATATTGAAATTCTTGATCTTAAAAGTAAATTAGATAAAATAATAAATAATGTGACAAAATTCAACAAAGGGAAGCAAAACCTACAAAATTTGATTACGATATCTAAACCATATGGAATTTGAAATGGATTAGGTTAAAAAAACAAACAAAAGTCAGAGAAATATTGCACATTATGCACAAAATTCAAAAAGCCAAAGTTAGAAACTAAGTTTAAGAATTCATACACAAATCTGGTTAAAATATGGACTCCAAAAACAAATAATAAACTAATTAGACAAAAATATAGTGGTGAATATTTACAAAAAGTTATATATATAAAAAATTACATTTCTAAAGGAACCTAATCATTATGGATATGGCTACCTTTCTCGACTAACATATAGGACCCTAATCAAAGAAGGTGGGTACTAATTAAATTTTTTTTCTATTTGCAGGTACCCAAAATTAAAATAAAGAATAAAGACAAATGGATACTCGATAGCGGTTGTCCTAAGCAGATGAATAGAAATGCTGATATGTTGTCCTATATAACATATATCGATGGTGGCACTGTAACATTCGAAGATGACTCAAAAGGATTTGTCATCGGCATTGGATAAGTCATCAATATCGGTACATCCAACTCTCCTATAATTACTAATGTTCTATTGGTAGAAAATTTGAAACATAACTTATTAAGCATAAGTCAATTATGCGACAAAGGATTTAAAATTGATTTCAAGAAAAATAGACGCGATATTTTTTATCAAAATAAAAGATTAATTTTTGAAGGATTTTGATTATGTGATAAAGGATTTAAAATTGATTTTGACAAAAATAGATGCCATATTTTTTATCAAAATAAAAAATTAATTTTTGAAGCATATAGAAATTAAAGCATATATGTTTTAAAGATGAATGTCAAAAATAACACAAAGCTTAGCCGCAAATCATGATGATCCATGGTTATGTCATAAACGTTTTTGTCATATAAATTTTAAGAATACCAACAAAATAGCTAAAAAAAAATTAGTTAGAGGAATGCCTAAAATCAACTACAAAGTTATAAACCCATGTGACACTTGTCAATTTGGGAAATTAAAGAATAGCTCTTTTAAATCTAAAAAGGAAATTTCCACAGAACAACCTCTTGAATTACTTTATCTAGATTTATTCAGACCAACTCAAGTACGTTCAATAAATCATAATAAATACATTTTTGTAATTATTGATGATTTTTAAAGGTATACATGGACATTATTTATAAAACATAAAACTGAAACTTTTGAAATGTTTAAAAAAATTTCTAAATGAATAAAATATTTAATGAATTTAAAATTTTAAAATATACGAAGTGATCATGGAGGTGGGTTTGAAATGAACTCTTTTCTAACTTTTGTAACAAAAAGGGAATTTGTCATAAGTTTTCATTTCCATGAACACCACAACAAAATGGTGTTGTGGAAAGAAAAAAAATCAAACTTTACAAGAACATGCATGAACTCTACTAATAGTAGTAACTTACCAAAGAATTTTTGGGCCGAAGCCGTTGCTACTGCTTGTTATGTATTAAATCGTGTAACATTTAGACCAATGACTAAAATCACATGCTATGAAATATATTTTTTAACAAGAAGCTGAAAGTATATATTCGTTTATTTGAATCAAAATGCTTCACACTGAAGATTATCTAAAAAAATTTGATTCTAAAGTTGATGAAGAAATTTTGATTGACTATTCTGATCGAAGCAATGCATATATAATCTTTAATAAACGAACAAATATTATAGAAGAAAGTCTTCATGTCTCATTTGACAAAAAATTTAACGAAAATAAAGATGACAATAAAGAAGAAATTATAAATAAAACTAATATACCTAAACATGAAAATAATAATAACGTCAATAAAGTAATGATAATATGATAACATCATCACCCGAAATATTAAGAGACAATCCTATTAATAATATTACTAGATAATTAAATAAAAGAGTATCAACCAAAAAACAATTAAATGAAATGAGTCATGTCACATTTATATCAAATTTTGAACAGAAAAACTATTAAGAAGCGTCAAAAGATGATTTTTTATTATTATTGCAATGCAAGAAGAACTTAATCAATTTGAAAGAAATGATGTTTGGGAACATATACCACAACTAGACAATCAATCTGTAATTGGAACGAAATGAGTTTTTAAAAATAGGGTAGATAAAAATGGAAGTATTGTACAAAACAAAGCAAGATTAGTAACTCGAGGATATAATCAAGAAGAATGAATTGATAATGGAGAAACATTTTCTCGTGTATCACATCTCGAAGCAATACGAACATTACTGGCTTTTGGATGTCATGTAATTTTAAATTTGTTTAAATGGATGTAAAAAGTGCACTTTTAAATGAACTATAAAAGAAAAAGTGTATGTTGAAAAAACTCCTTTATTTGTTCACGAAAAACAACCCGATCATGTATTTAAACTTAAAAAGGCCTTATATGGATGAAAACAAGCACCTCGTGCTTGGTATGAAAGACTAAAAACACATTTACGAAATTCTGATTTTCAAATTGGTAAAATTGATTCCACTTTATTCATAAAACATGAAAATAATAATACTTAGCCCTAAAAATATATACTGACAACATTATATTTGGATCCACAAATGAAAAAATATGCTTTGAATATTCTAAAATAATGAAAAATGAATTTAAAATGTCACATATGGGAGAATTAAACTATTTCTTAGGATCACAAAATAAGGCAATTAGAAATTGGAACTTTTATAAATCAAGAAATATACTATCAAGATTTATTAAAACGTTTTGGAATGGAAAATATATCAAGTAAACCAACTCCAGTGAGTACTATTCTACATTTAGATAAAGATCAAAATGGAAAAGACTTCGACCAAAAATTATATCGAAATATGAAAGGATCTTTGTTAGACTTAACAGCTAGTATATAGATATTATGATGAGTGTATGTTTATGTGCTCGGCTTCAAGCACAGGAAAAAGAATCACATCATCGAGCCATTAAACAAATCTTAACATATTTAACAAATACTAGAGATTACAAACTTTTTTACCTAAAAGGAAGCTTGTTTGAACTCGTATCATATAGTGATGCTAATTTAAGCAGTTGTAAAACAGAAAGAAAATGAACAAATGTCACATGTCATTTTATTGGTCAGTCTTTAGTTTCAAGGTTTAGTAAAAAGCAAAACTGAGTTTTGCTCTCGACATGTGAAGCCAAATACATCTCAGCGGCTTTAACATGTCCACAAGTAATCTATATGCAATAAACTCTCCTAGACTTCGATAAAATCAAAACAAAATCTCCTATATATTGTGATAATACAAGTGCCATAAATTTATGAAAAAAATCCTACTAACCATTCTCGAACAAAACATATTAATATTTGTAACGACTTGTATTTTTAACTATTTCAAATTATTAAATTTAATATGATTAATGAATAAAAATGGTTGGAAACAAAAATTTATATTTTATTTATGTAGTTTATTTAACACGAACTTGCAAAAAATTAATGTTGAATTATCTAGTTGAAAATAAAATGATTGATTTTTAATTAAGATTCGTTGAATCCAATGTAGAATCTCATTGCAATTGGATTTCTGGAAGGCTTTGATTAAAGAAGTGAATTTGTTTATGGCTTTAAATGTAAGAGCAATGGTTGTATAAATTTTGAACAAACATATTAATTACAAAATGGATTAAGAGAAAATTTGATTGTATGTTTTATTTGACTATGTTTATAATTTTACAAAGAAGGTAATAGCTGTTTTTAAAAATATAATTCATTTTAAAACTTAATATTTAAATTTTCATTCATAAGCGATGTAAATGGAAAATTTCAAGTTTATGTTACCAACATCGTTTGTATTAATTTGTAATAGGTATTTTGATTTGAATAAGAATGATTTCAAAATCCTACTTGAACTTTATTTAGTTATGAATGAAGATAGTGAACTTTTAAAATCGAATTTAAAATGGATAAACAGATTTTGGAAATTATTTGTTTTAATTAACGTATAAAAATAGCCTTGCGAGGCATTGTCTCGGAATTGGATGAAACCAGTTTCATTAGATCCGTAATAGTGAATTATTATAGGATGTCAAGTTTCATAACGATCAGACTTACCGTTTAGTACAGTCACATATCGGCTTTTCGAAGAAATTCGATTATCCTATCGTTTTCTTTCTTATGGTGTCGCCTTCGTACCAGCTTGAAACATGTAGAATTTTTTCGAAAATTTAATTAATATAATTTGATTTTGAAAAGCTATCTTCTGAATATAATGGAATTGGCTCCCGATATATGTTTTATTGTGTTTGAAATAGGGGTATAACATATAGAACGTCAGGCCATACGCTTTGTTTGGAGTTTGAAATTTTCACGGAAGAGTAATGCTGAGGAAATTTTATATGAATAACCCTTAGCTTTCTTCCATTTGCATAAACTAACCCTAAAGACAAATCTTTGCCGCCATAAACCTAGAAATCAATGGCCTTTATTGATCGGAACCTCTAGGGGCCGAATTAGCCTTCGACCATAACTAGAAAAGCATAGAGCATAACCATATGAGCTTAATCAATGGTTGGATCGTCATCCTTCATCGTGTGGGGGCCGAAAATGGCTCGTGTTTCACTGCATTTTTTGGCATTTGTATGTGTGGAATGCGCACGTGTTGTAATGGCGAGGTGGGAGCGGCGCGTTGGCGGCGCGAGCATGGGGTCGACGGTGAGCTTCGATCGAACGATTGAGTAAAATAAAAATTAAAAAAATAAACGGTGGCGGGCTTGGGTGGAGCATGCGTGAGCAGATAGAGAGAAAGGTTCAATTTTTATTTTAAATATTTTGTTAATTAAATTTTAATTTATATCGAATGTTAATTAATTTGAAACTTTCTCGTACGAGGTCAGATTCGATTGAAACAAGTTGCGTTGCATTCGTGTCGAAGTCATCCACGACATGGAGTTTGATTCAAATTTGTTTAAGTCTGAGAAATTTTTAGTTTCAAATAAAGATGAGTGTTTTAAACCGCTCATGAAATACTAAAATATTCTGATGTTAGTTATATCAAATTCATGAAGTAATTTATTTCTACTGACTGTTGTTTGGTAACTTAACTGACATTTAAATTGACATATGGTCTGAACTGATACGAATTTAAATTGACAGTTAAATTTGAAACTAAAATTTAATTGCTATTTAAACACCCTATATCGATAACTAGTTAACTGTTATGATTTATTGCTGGATATTGATTGAGATTAGATGTTATCGGTTGATATTTTTTATGACTAGATGTTTGTTTGTTTTATATATATACATCCTGTTATCAACCTGTATATTATTTGACATAATAGAAAACTATTACTAGGATTATTTTGAATAAATTAAGAAATAGGTTGAAATGATACATTCCTATGACATTTTGATTTTGATTGAAATGATATATCCATCCCTGCAATTAAAAGTGAAAACCTCATCACTTGGCCATAGGATAGAAAATTTATACGGACACCGGATTGGTTAAATTTAATGGTTTTAAATTCTTGAATTTGAATCTATTTAAGTGATTTGTTTAAAGAAATTAGAAAATTGAATTTATAAAGATTGAATTATTTTCAAATTTGAGCTTTGAAAATGTAAAAGACCTGCAAATCCGTACCCCTTGAATATACACTAATCTCCATAGATTAACTCAAGATGAACAGAAATACAAACCATTAGGGTTTAAAAAGAAGAAGAAAAGGGGGTAGAAGAAGTGATAGGAAGATAGAAAATAGGACGGAACAGAAAGAAACACAAGAACAATATCAGAATCTCACAATCGCAGCAGAACAACATATAATAGATAAATGAATAATCTTTAAACAAAGAACTATATCAGTTATTACATTACATTACATTTTCATTTCATTATCAGAGTGTACAACAACAAACAACATCAAACAGCGGAA
The DNA here is from genome assembly GCA_030765085.1 of Allium cepa. NCBI lineage: Eukaryota > Viridiplantae > Streptophyta > Magnoliopsida > Asparagales > Amaryllidaceae > Allium > Allium cepa. The sequence continues at coordinate 214,126,036 of CM060946.1, forward strand.
AAGAAATACTATATACAAGTAATACGCCATGCCATCCAGCTTGCCTCCAGCAACTCCTGAATTCCAGAATATCCTGATAAACCTTAACTCTTGACTGCCCGTGTGGAAATTGGTGGGCTCCCAGAGTTTAGGAAGGAAAACAATGAACTCCGAGTCAGTCATGTGACTGGTGTGAGAACTCAAATTAGTTTATTTTTCTTTAAAATAAAAATAGAGGAATATTTTTAAAGTCAATTCGCAATGCTTTTAAAAATGAGACTACCATAAGGCCTCCCGCACACACACACATGCAAACGCAGAATCGGAGGAGATTTCTCCTTATGATAGTCAAAGATGCTTGATACGCATTAAAAAGAACATTTGATATTATTACTAGTGCATAGTGTAGAACAAATCATTTCGAAAGTAAAGATATAAATCTTAGCCAGCATAGGCATTCCGCACTTATGCCTACTATAGCTACCATGTTCAATAGCAGGTTACCGCCACATTCCATGGCAGGTTATACAACTAAAACCATACAAGATCGTATTGTTTCTTTGGATTTCCAACAAATGGTCAGGCCAAGGAACTTCCCATTGCCACATGAGAACGCCTCTGGAAGGACGTCCCCGAGAACCAAACCGGATCTCTGCCGACACAAGGCCGGGTTACCCCTAACTGGGTAACTACTGACACGAGTATGCCATCCCCCGGTCCTTTGGGACCTTTAACCGAGCGCTCGTCACCAACATCACACAATCATAAATAAAGTGTTTCAACATGAGTAAGTATCTGGGCTCCATACCATGATACCACCCTTTTCCAGAAGGAAATGCACAAACACTAAAGGGAGCTAACCCTCATAACCTTGCCGCATCTTTCCTGTTTTGACCATTCCGGGGTGTGAGGCTCGACGAAGTCTCGTCCACAAAGCCACGCTTTATACAAAAGCTGTGCTTTGGGTCAACAAATGATCATAGAAATGATCACAAATATAAGTGATCAAACAAATGATCATATCACAAATGATCAAACAATGATCATTTCACAGCAACACTCAGCATGTCTTATTACCAAATTGGGAATATATCGCTGATAACCTTCAACTACATAACCTCTGAGCTCGTACTTCTCAGAGAAGGGTGTTAAGCTAAGAGAATAAATTCTCCGCCACCAACAGAATTATATTTGAAAGAAATCAGCTTTATATCTCAATTGTAATGTCAGACATACAATCCATACAAGTCCGTTCCGGCATCGAACAGAACTGAAGGCACTTACAAAGAAGTCCTTGCAATCCGGATATTCACTAATCACGTTCGGACTTCCCATCACATATGGAGTCTCTATACCGGGGACCATTCGATGCAAAGACATTCGACGAGTTGTCCTTTCGCTTTCAAAAATATCCGGTCTTCAACACCGGTCATCAATGCTATCCATTACGTCGTATCACTATTCGGAATGGGTAATCCGAATAACGAGCGCAATAATTTAAAAATAAGTGTGGCATTCAAATTTAAGAAAATCACAACAAATACCCATTCAAAGGTAAATATTGATAGTCGGTTATTGAACTATCAATGGATAGGCACAACATCACTAGTTCCAAATAATTTTCCAAATTATTTATTTTCCTAAAAATATCTTTATAAGATATATAATTTCAATACTTCAAAAATAAATCAACGTTTATTTTTAAATAAATTCCCCTTTCTTTTATAAATTCCATAGTGAATTTATATTCCTAAAATATTTATGAATATACGATTTCAATTATTAATTTCAATTTATCTTCAAAAGGATAAATTCTCAAAACGTTTTATTTCACATTGGAAAAACATTTCCATACTTATTTAATAAGTAATTCACAAATTTTATTTTCTACACTTGGAAAATATTCAATATACTTAAATCGAAATTAAGCATATATTTCATTCTTTAAGGAAATCATTCTCTTAACATATTTATTTGGGCCAAAACGAATGTTGATAAGAGATTTATAAATTGATATTTATAAATTAAAATATTTGAATTATAAAAAGAGTTTTTATAAGTGTTAGAATGAATTGTAAATGAATTTAATAAATGAATGAAATTTATAGAATTATAAACGGTGAAGTTATAAATGGAATTTTATAAGCAGTATGTTTATAAAACTTGTAAAGTTATTAAAAGAATAGATTTTGGATAAATAAATGAATCTTATAAGTTATAAGATTTATAAATTTGGGAAGTTTAAAAAGAACGATTTTTGTAAACAAATAAATTATAAGTGTTTAACTTATAATATGAACTTTTGGTTTGTAATTGAGTTATAAATTGAAATAGATTTATAAAAGGAAGTTGTTGTAAAATAAATAGAAATGGAAATTATAAACATTGTTTTATAAATCCGCAAACGACTTATTTTGATAAGTAAATTGTATAACTTATTAATGGATTTATATTCACGTTTTAGACAGTGAATAATCTTTTAAAATAAAATGAATAGAAATGAAGAAATTGGTTAACGAAGTATGTTCGCGTTTTTGAATAGTGAATAATATGTTAAAGAAAATGTTTTGGATGTGATGTTTTAAATAGAATTAAAACGATCTAACGATGTTTTTAAACGTGTTAAGATTCGAAACCATAGATTTCAACATTTAGTTGTTGAAATAGACGTTTTCGAGCAATAGAAGGAAATGGTGGACTATAACATTGTTGTTATAGTAAATGATTTCCGAAAGGAAATGTTTTGTATAGTATTGGGATTTATATATCTATTTTAATTTCGAATCCCTATACTAGTGATTTTGGGTTATCGTAACGATGCTTTACATAAATCAATTTATACTATTATTTTAAAACATCTTTAATCTCCTTTATAATTTCACCATTTTGATTTATAAAATAATCAAATTTCATAAATCTTATATTTTCAACTTTTTATAATAAATTCAAAATCCCGATTAAACTATTTCATAAAATCATTAGCCTCATATTTTCAAAAATCAACTTTTAACTATATTTCTCAAAAATCATAATTTTTATAACATTAAAATTATACGTTTATTTATTTATAATGGATCAATTCCAAAAATATTTTATAACGTATACTTTTAAAAATCACTTTAAAATCCTTTTAAAATTCCGAAATTTGGTCCAATGATGCTACACACCAAATAGTCAATCACGACTACAACGACATCATATATCGATATGATAATCAACGAATATCAGAATATCCATAATCAAATAAATACTATTGAGGAATCCAGTTGGATCCCTCCAACCTGTTTTCCTGCATCCAAAGATGTTAGCACAATACCAATTCCGTTCCAGTACGAAATTATCGCGGTATATGGGATTTAAAATATTATCCGCTTAATAGACGGAGCAATAGGGTCTCATCCGCTATATACTGCGGGAAATCAATTCCAAGTACATAAATAATACCAATTTCACTGTTTATGAAATATTCGCGGTATATGTTTTTAATAAATAACATCCGCTTACTAACGGCGCATAATGTCTATTTTAACAATCAATAGATAACAATCATCATTCATGCATACATTCAAGAATTTTAAATATAACTATTTAAAATTAAAATCGAAACCGATTCGATTGAGTGAAAAATTCTCACCTTGATTTCAATTTCGTTTAGCGATTTGTTTCGAATAAAATTAAACGGACGTTTAATTTTACCCGAAATTCTCACTAACTCCAAACGAATCCAATCTAATTCCATAGCGTAGTGCTCGTCCATACGATTCCAACGCAACTGGTTTCGCGCGTTTTCGACCTCGTATGAAAAAGATATGATTTTTCAAAGTTACACGAATTTTTAATATAAATTTACAACATATTTTCAATTTTTTTAACCTACATCTAATCTCAGCCACAAGATCTTGCTCCCTGCAATCTCAGCCGCACTTCTTTCTCCCCCATCCTCACGTTCGTTTCTACAGGCAACATCACCAAGAACCGAACCCATTTTACAAACTAGGGTTCAATTATGCTCCCTCCTCGCTTGATTATAATTCGATCAGGTTACTCCATTGGAAAGCTCGCGACAAGGGCTACGCACGGCCACCACCATGATGAACTCGGCCTCCAGCAACTCCTCGAATTGCGTGCGCAACATCAGGCCGTCGTCCCCCTTGCTCCCTCTACGTCGCTCCAATTTCGATCAACTCTGTATAGATTCGAAGCTCTCTTCATGCTCTACAAGTTTCATGTTGAACACTTTCTCTAATTGCTTGTGGATTGAGAGTAATTGAAGAAGAAAAGAAAGAAAATTATGGCCATTCATTTCAGAAAGTGGCGGCCTGAAGAGATGAAACACTAGGGGTTGTATTTTTTTGCAAAAATGAGAAATAAGGGGGCTTTTATAGAAAATTAACGCGACACTATTCATCCCGGATTTTCCGAACTCCAAACGAAGCGTGCCGGTTGGCGTTCCTAAGGTTTACCCCACGGTCCGAACACAATGGAACGTTTTTTGGGAGCTAATTCGGTCATCTGTGCGAGTTATGGTAATAAACGTTCAGTTTAAAATTAAACCGATTAAATGATTTTCTAGGCGTTTTAGCTTGCACCGGACAAACGGTAAATCCGATTGACATGAAATTTGAAACCATACAATAATATCACATTACGGATCCGATGAAAATTGTTTCGTCGAAATCCGAGACTGTTTGAAAAATGGCTATTTTAACTCGCCAAATTAATATTAAAAACAATTTCGATGCGTTTCGAACTGCCACGATCAAACGATAAATCCGATTGCTACGAAAATTGAAATCCGATAATAACAAACTATTACGGATCCAATGAAACTAATTTCGTCCAATTCTGAGACTGTTCGAAAAATGGCTAATTTCACTAGTCGATTAAATATTAAAATATTCAATTTTCACAAATAAACTTTTAATTCAATTTTAAAAGTTCTATAACATCGTTATAACCTCAATATGATTAAATAAAATTTTACAAATCATTTTCAATCATATTTAACCCAATTTTCAATTATTTCTGTATTTTCACATATTAAATTATCGATTTAATTATTCAATTAAATCCAATTATTCGAAATAAAATTTATTCGACTTATAAATTTCACTTATTAATATTTAAAATTAATTAAATATTAAAATTTTAATTAAATAAAATTCTGGGTCGTTACATACTTCCCCCCTTAAAAGAATTTCGTCCTCGAAATTATCAAGTAAGAAAAGTTACAGAATCTATTAACTTTCCCAAAATTCATGGTTAAATTTCTTACAATACTTTACTAAGTTTCCAAATCATACTTAGTTAACTTTTCGAAAACAAACTATCTTGTTTGACTTTCAACTCCAAAATCAAAGTTAAAGTTTTCAAAAAAATTCAATTTTTCTCAAAAATATTCTAACGCCTTAAATTTTCGAAAAAATTCGCCAGAGTCTCCTTTGCGCGGCTCGATTCGAAAAAAAATGACAGTATATATATCACAAATATACATCTCATCAAGTGATGAGGCATCCCGCAGGGAAAAAAGTGTAAAAGTACGATATTTAATCCGAGATATGTACCTTATATATTATTACCGAGCATATACGGCTAATATAGCGCGAAAGTGAGCTCCAAATGCGAAGCAAACGCGATCCGCACCTACTAAACACTCAACAAAAAATGAGAAACGTGTATATAGACAATAGTATCGATATACAACATATAGCAACATAATAACTATATATGCCAACATAGCAAATGTAGTAAAAGCAATATATTCAACCATCAACCAACTATCATCCATAACCAAATCAATATTCATTCATATTCTCATTAATATTCAATGAATTGGTTTTCAATTTAAATCACATTTGATTCATTAGCAGTGGATGTTCTTACTAACATTCATTTTCAATTAGTTTATATTCACTAATTTATATTCAACTTAGTTCACTTCCAAATCAAATTCAATTCCATTTAAGATTTACTTAACTTCCAATTGATTTCAATTACTTCAGATTTCAATTTCATTAATACTTAATGAATTACATACAATCAACTAACAATCATATAACAACCAATGTATATTAATTGCAACCAAATTCCTTTGCTTATATTCATTCAATTTGGTTTAACACCTTTACTTTCAATTGGTTCAATTAAATTGATTTTCATTCAATTATTCAACTTCCAATAACATTAGATTTTAATGAATTAACTCTTACATTCATTATTTCATATCCATTTAATTTACATCCAGTTGATTATATATTCAATCCATTCATTCAATTCAATTACAAAAGTTGAATTCCATTTACATAACTTAAGTTCACATTTATCACTAAACTTTATTACTTTATTTTGATACCAATATCAACTTCATTCAATTTGGTTTTACTTAACTTAAATTCCCACTTATAAATCAATTTCAGATTCCAATTCTAAAGTAAATTTCCATTTAACTTTAAATTCATTTTTATTTACAACTCATATTCATATAGTTTCACTCCTTATATATATAAGTTTATTTTACAATTGTAAATCATTTTAATTATAATTCAATTCTTATAATTCATTTGCTTATACAATTATTCTTTTATAACATGTTTTTATTTAGATTATTCAAACAACCAAACAACCAACTTATATACACTTTAATAATTCTGAAAAATTATTTCTTTATATATAAAATATAATGAAGGTAAAATTATTTCATTTTCCCTATTTTAAAACAATACTATGTCGAATTGTTCTATTCAAGTGTTTATAAACCCCTTCGGCATAGTTGTGCATACCGTGCTGACGAAGGTTCATATGCCACTCAATAAACCAATCATCACAATATAAAACAATTTTATATTTACTAACAAATACGCTCTCATAGCTATTATTACACTCAAACTCATTCTAGAGTACTACTGACTCTATCTCTAATGAGTAATACCCAACAGAGCCATGGTTGTCGCTTAACCATATGCTCTGATACCAAATGTAAAAGACCCGCAAATCCGTACCCCTTGAATATACACTAATCTCCATAAATTAACTCAAGATGAACAGAAATACAAACCATTAGGGTTTAAAAAGAAGAAGAAAAGGTGGTAGAAGAAGAGATAAGAAGATAGAAAATAGGACGGAACAGAATGAAACACAAGAACAATATCAGAATCTCACAATCGCAGCGGAACAACATATAATAGATAAATGAATAATCTTTAAACAAAGAACTATATCAGTTATTACATTACATTACATTTTCATTTCATCATCAGAGTGTACAACAACAAACAACATCAAACAGCGGAAAAGAAATACTATATACAAGTAATACGCCATGCCATCCAGCTTGCCTCCAGCAACTCCTGAATTCCAGAATATCCTGATAAACCTTAACTCTTGACTGCCCGTGTGGAAATTGGTGGGCACCTAGAGTTTAGGAAGGAAAATAATAAACTCCGAGTCAGTCATGTGACTGGTGTGAGAACTCAAAATAGTTTATTTTTCTTTAAAATAAAAATAGAGGAATATTTTTAAAGTCAATTAGCAATGCTTTTAAAAATGAGACTACCATAAGGCCTCCCACACACACACACATGCAAACGCAGAATCGGAGGAGATTTCTCCTTATGATAGTCAAAGATGCTTGATACGCATTAAAAAGAACATTTGATATTATTACTAGTGCATAGTGTAGAACAAATCATTTCGAAAGTAAAGATATAAATCTTAGCCAGCATAGGCATTCCGCACTTATGCTTACTATAGCTACCATGTTCAATAGCAGGTTACCGCCACATTCCATGGCAGGTTATACAACTAAGACCGTACAAGATCGTATTGTTTCTTTGGATTTCCAACAAATGGTCAGGCCAAGGAACTTCCCATTGCCACATGAGAACGCCTCTGGAAGGACGTCCCCGAGAACCAAACCGTATCTCTGCCAACACAAGGCCGGGTTACCCCTAACTGGGTAACTACTGACGCGAGTATGCCATCCCCCGGTCCTTTGGGACCTTTAATCGAGCGCTCGTCACCAACATCACACAATCATAAATAAAGTGTTTCAACATGAGTAAGTATCTGGGCTCCATACCATGATACCACCCTTTTCCAGAAGGAAATGCACATAACCTAAAGTGAGCTACCCCTCATAACCTTACCGCATCTTTCCTGTTTTGACCATTCCGGGGTGTGAGGCTCGACGAAGTCTCGTCCACAAAGCCACGCTTTATACAAAAGCTGTGCTTTGGGTCAACAAATGATCATAGAAATGATCACAAAGATAAGTGATCAAACAAATGATCATATCACAAATGATCAAACAATGATCATTTCACAGCAACACTCAGCATGTCACATTACCAAATTGGGAATATATCGCTGATAACCTTCAACTACATAACCTCTGAGCTCGTACGTCTCAGAGAAGGGTGTTAAGCTAAGAGAATAAATTCTCCGCCACCAACAGAAGTATATTTGAAAGAAATCAGCTTTATATATCAATTGTAATGTCAGACATACAATCCATACAAGTCTGTTCCGGGATCGAACAGAACCGAAGGCACTTACAAAGAAGTCCTTGCAATCCGGATATTCACTAATCACGTTCGGACTTCCCATCACATATGGAGTCTCTATACCGGGGACTATTCGATGCAAAGACATTCGATGAGTTGTCCTTTCGCTTTCAAAAATATCCGGTCTTCAACACCGGTCATCAATGCTATCCATTACGTCGTATCACTATTCGGAATGGGTAATCCGAATAATGAGCGCAATAATTTAAAAATAAGTGTGGCATTCAAATTCAAGCAAATCACAACAAATACCCATTCAAAGGTAAATATTGATAGTCGGTTATTGAACTATCAATGAATAGGCACAACATCACTAGATTCCAAATAATTTTCCAAATTATTTATTTTCCCAAAAATATCTTTATAAGATATATAATTTCAATACTTCAAAAATAAATCAACGTTTATTTTTAAACAAATTCCCCTTTCTTTTATAAATTCCACAGTGAATTTATATTCCCAAAATATTTATGAATATACTATTTCAATTATTCATTTCAATTTATCTTCAAAAAGATAAATTCTCAAAACGTTTTATTTCACATTGGAAAAACATTTCCATACTTATTTAATAAGTAATTCACAAATTTTATTTTCTACACTTGGAAAATATTCAATATACTTAAATCGAAATTAAGCATATATTTCATTCTTTAAGGAAATCATTCTCTTAACATATTTATTTGGGCCAAAACGAATGTTGTGTAAAACATCGTTACGACAACCCAAAATCACTAGTATAGGGATTCGAAATTAAAATAGATATATAAATCCCAATACTATACAAAACATTTCCTTTCGGAAATCATTTACTATAACAACAGTGTTATAGTCCACCATTTCCTTCTATTGCTCGAAAACGTCTATTTCAACAATAAATGTTGAAATCTATGGTTTCGAATCTTAACACGTTTAAAAACATCGTTAGATCGTTTTAATTCTATTTAAAACATCACATCCAAAACATTTTCTTTAACATATTATTCACTATTCAAAAACGTGAACATACTTTGTTAACCAATTTCGTCATTTCTATTCATTTTATTTCAAAAGATTATTCACTGTCTAAACGTGAATATAACTTCATTAATAAGTTATACAATTTACTTATAAAAATAAGTCGTTTGCGGATTTATAAAACAATGTTTATAATTTCCATTTCTATTTATTTTATAACAACTTCCTTTTATAAATCTATTTCAATTTATAACTCAATTTCAAACCAAAAGTTCATATTATAAGTTAAACACTTATAATTTATTTGTTTACAAAAATCGTTCTTTCTAAACTTCCCAAATTTATAAATCTTATAACTTATAAGATTCATTTATTTATCCAAAATCTATTCTTTTAATAACTTTACAAGTTTTATGAACATACTGCTTATAAAATTCCATTTATAACTTCACCGTTTATAATTCCATAAATTTCATTCATTTATGAAATTCATTTACAATTCATTCTAACACTTATAAAAACTCGTTTTATAATTCAAATATTTTAATTTATAAATATCAATTTATAAATCTCTTATATAAATCAATTTATACTATTATTTTAAAACATCTTTAATCTCCTTTATAATTTCACCATTTTGATTTATAAAATAATCAAATTTCATAAATCCTATATTTTCAACTTTTTATAATAAATTCAAAATCCCGATTAAACTATTTTATAAAATCATTAGCCTCATATTTTCAAAAATCAACTTTTAACTATATTTCTCAAAAATCATAATTTTTATAACATTAAAATTATACGTTTATTTATTTATAATGGATCAATTCCAAAAATATTTTATAACGTATACTTTCAAAAATCACTTTAAAATCCTTTTAAAATTCCGAAATTTGGTCCAGTGATGCTACACACCAAATAGTCAATCACGACTACAACGACATCATATATCGATATGATAATCAACGAATATCAGAATATCCATAATCAAATAAATACTGTTGAGGAATCCAGTTGGATCCCTCCAACCTGTTTTCCTGCATCCAAAGATGTTAGCACAATACCAATTCCGTTCCAGTACGATATTATCGCGTATATGGGATTTAAAATATTATCCGCTTAATAGACGGCGCAATAGGGTCTCATCCGCTATATACTGCGGGAAATCAATTCCAAGTACATAAATAATACCAATTTCACTGTTTATGAAATATTCGGGGTATATGTTTTTAATAAATAACATCCGCTTACTAACGACGCATAATGTCTATTTTAACAATCAATAGATAACAATCATCATTCATACATTCATTCAAGAATTTTAAATATAACTATTTAAAATTAAAATCGAAACCGATTCGATTGAGTGAGAAGTTCTCACCTTTATTTCAATTTCGTTTTAGCGATTTATTTCGAATAAAATTGCCCGAAATTCTCACTAACTCCAAACGACTCCAATCCAATTCCATAGCGTAGTGCTCGTCCATACGATTCCAACGCAACTGGTTTCGCGTTTTCGACCTCGTATGAAAAAGACATGATTTTTCTAAGTTACACGAATTTTTAATATAAATTTACAACATATTTTCAATTTTTTTAACCTACATCTAATCTCAGCCACAAGATCTTTCTCCCTGCAATCTCAGCCGCACTTTCTTTCTCCCCCATCCTCACGTTCGTTTCTACAGGCAACATCACCAAGAACCGAACCCATTTTACAAACTAGGGTTTAATTATGCTCCCTCCTCGCTTGATTATAATTCGATCAGGTTACTCCATTGGAAAGCTCGCGACAAGAGCTACGCACGGCCACCACCATGATGAACTCGGCCTCCAGCAACTCCTCGAATTGCGTGTGCAACATCAGGCCATCGGCCCCCCTTGCTCCCTCCACGTCGCTCCAATTTCGATCAACTCCGTATAGATTCGAAGCTCTCTTCATGCTCTACAAGTTTCATGTTGAACACTTTCTCTAATTGCTTGTGGATTGAGAGTAATTGAAGAAGAAAAGAAAGAAAGTTGTGGTCGTTCATTTCAGCAAGTGGCGGCCTGAAGAGATGAAACCCTAGGGGTTGTATTTTTTTGCAAAAATGAGAAATAAGTGGGCTTTTATAGAAAAATTAACGCGACACTATTCATCCCGGATTTTCCGAACTCCAAACGAAGCGTGCCGGTTGGCGTTCCTAAGGTTTACCCCACGTTTCGAACACAATGGAACGTGTTTCGGGAGCTAATTCGGTAATCTGTGCGAGTTATGGCAATAAACGTTCAATTTAAAATTAAACCGATTAAATGATTTTCTAGGCGTTTTAGCTTGCACCGGACAAACGGTAAATCCGATTGACATGAAATTTGAAACCATACAATAATATCACATTACGGATCCGATGAAACTTGTTTCGTCGAAATCCGAGACTGTTTGAAAAATGGCTATTTTAACTCGCCAAATTAATATTAAAAACAATTTCGATGCGTTTCGAACTGCCACGATCAAACGATAAATCCGATTGCTACGAAAATTGAAATCCGATAATAACAAACTATTACGGATCCAATGAAACTGATTTCGTCCAATTTTGAGACTGTTCGAAAAATGGCTAATTTCACTAGTCGATTAAATATTAAAATATTCAATTTTCACAAATAAACTTTTAATTCAATTTTAAAAGTTCTATAACATCGTTATAACCTCAATATGATTAAATAAAATTTTAAAAATCATTTTCAATCATATTTAACCCAATTTTCAATTATTTCTGTATTTTCACATATCAAATTATCGATTTAATTATTCAATTAAATCCAATTATTCGAAATAAAATTTATTCGACTTATAAATTTCACTTATTAATATTTAAAATTAATTAAATATTCAAATTTTAATTAAATAAAATTCTGGGTCGTTACAGAAATGTTAAAGGTGGAATTTGTAAAAGAAATTGTTTAAAGTATTCATTTTGAAATTTAAAGTTATAATCGATATGTGACTTGAATTATATGAATTGAATTGCTTTAAAGGTTTGAACTTTATTCAAACTTTGAAAATTTAACTTGGTTAAAGAAATTTAGATTGATATTTCAAATTTGGGCTCGGAATTGAAATATTCAAAACTGAATTAATTTAAATATCTGAATTTAAATTCAAACATTGAAGCTTAATTTGAACAAAGTGATTTTAAATCGGTATTTCAGAATTGGACTTGAAATCTATATAAATTGAAATGATTTACAATGAGAATTGAATTGACACTTAAGCTATTGAATCGAACATTGAACCGGATGTGAAATTAAAATGAACGTTTCGAAACTGAAGTTAATTCGAATAGAAATTGAAATTGGAGTTGATATAAATTGAAATCGAAATTGAGTCGATTTGAATTGATTTGGGATCAAAGATGATTTGGAATGGAAGATTTGAAATTAAATCAGTTTGATTGAAATTTGGACCTCGGTCCAGATTTATTGCAAATGGAAAGAAACAGTTTTAAATTTGAAACTATTTTCACTATAAACTACTTTACTATAAATTGTTAAATTCATCTTTTTTTTAAATTTCAAATTATTAAAAATTTCAACTATTTTAATATATAAACCATTTTCTAGACACAAACTATTTTAGATACCAAACTATTGCAATCTCCAAACTATTTCAAACTATTTTAATGTCTAAACTATATTAACTATACAAACTATTTTCAAAAATTCAAACTCTTCAAGTTGGGATCGGTTTATATTTAAATCGCTAGTTTAAATACGAATGTGGTTAAAATGAAGTTATAATCTAAGTCGAAATTCAAAATGATTTTGAAAGGAAATTGATTTCGAAGTGAATATAACGATTTTGAAGTGAAATTGATTTCGTGGTGAATAAAATGATATTTTGAAGTGAATATGACATATTAAAGTAAATATGATATTTTGTAGTGAATATGATATATTGATATCAAGTAATGATACACTTTTGAAATATAAACGAACCAACCGGTGTGTAAAACTCTCTGTAAATGTTGAAACCACTTTAACAACTGTATACGTGGAGGAGACTCTAGCATGAAGTGGTTGGATTTGGTGTACATTACTAGATCTGAAGAAAGAGAACGATGATGGATAGCCCCGACACTTGTGTCAATTTAAAATGGCTAAAACAGGAGCCCTATCAACCGGCCAAGTAGGCTAGCTACCTCTAGCAGACATCTGTCCTTCGATTTTCTTTTTTGGACTCGGTCTATACTAATACCTTTAATGTTGGTTTCGATTAGTGCACATTGATTTAGGATGACTTCCCTTTGACTCGATATGAGATGGATGGACATGATGGGCGGTTGTGGCTACGATGCGTTACCATCACCCAGGATAGGTATACTGGTAATATCCAACCTTAGGCATTGCCTCACGTGGATTGTCGTACTTTTATCCTTATACAAAACCCCTACAAGTTTGGTTTTGTGTTGCCGCATCATGGCGCATTCCTGTCCCCCGACGTTCTACTGGTGTGTTATATGCAAACTGTATGCCGATGCTTAAAAACGCGTTAAGGGGGATCAATGTAAAGCTTTAATGCTAAGAAAATATTTATCTTATTGATTAGACCTTACATATATAGCCTATTCTACTCTATGTAGACATTTTAACGGTTCTTTAAGAGATGGTAAATCCCGTAACATCTTATACCCTGGATAGGAGATGTAAAACCCTGTAAACATTTCTGATGTATTTACACACTTATTGTATGTGAAATTGATTTAACTTAAATAAGGATATTTTAGTTCAGACTCGAATGTATTGTTTTACTTTATGCTCGGGTCGGCCATGAGTTTTCAGCGCATTGAGGATCATATTATCATGGAGGACGAAGATGAATATTTGGTATATTATATGTATAATGTTGATTAATGTTGTAAAAGTATAATCAAATGTATAGTGCAAACAGCTTCATGAACTGTTTATTTGATTAATATATTTTTTCATTCCGCTGCGAGATTCTGTGTTTTCTTCTTTTCTTATTTTTCTTAATTAACCATATTGATTATATGTGTTACGAATTGTGTTGAGTTGGACATACATGATTTATTGTCGACTTAAACCTCCTAAAATGTGGGTCGTCACGATATTCGTCACCATTTTCTATGAGATAATGTGGAAAGAAGAATTATATCATTGGAGTTTGTAAATACCGAAAATCAAACAGTTGATATTTTTATCAAACCATTAAGTGAACTTACTTTTATTAATTAAGACGAGATCTAGGAATATGTTCATACAATGAATTGATTAACTAAATTTGTAGGATTAACTTTGTACATTTAAAAAAAATTAGGAAGAAAAGCTCATATAAAAACTACACCGGGTAAAATTTATAAACTTAGATTGATACAAATCACATAAAACTTAACTACCCTTTGTTAAAAGTTATACGATTAAACTTATTTTCCTTAACCAAACTTCTAAGTATAGTAAAAACTCTCTCTTATAAATAAGCTTATTTTCCTCCTAAATAAAAATAGTTTATTAAGACGAATTATACTCAAAAAACGTCTTTCGATCTTGACTCCACTTATTCAACTATCAACTATAAATCACCCTCATCAGGTAGCACTTACGTTTCACCAAATAAATCTACACTACCATCAATTCACTCAGCCTCTCTAAACATTGTTGCATCATCTACGTATCACATTGGATTTTCCTCTAAGAAAAAGAAAGCCAAACGTTCAATTGATCTGCAATCAACATATCTCACGAACAAAGTCGATGAAATATATCACTATCAACAAGAAATGATGGGAGTTCAACATGAAATGTATTATGAGCAACGATGTCAAGGATCTCAGCTAAATTTTCTTGAAAAATGTATTCTAGCAATTTGTGGTCATTCACCAACAAAAAATTGCATACATCAAAAATTGCCTCGATTAAAAGAAACTCCTATAAAAGCGTATAACATTACTCCAAGAAATCTATGGAAGTCAGGACCACCAAACCAAGATTGGATTGACACTCCAGATCATCCGAGTTGGTCTCCACTAAAACCATTAATTGATGACACAAAGGTGAACCAAATTCATGGGATATACGACAAATCAAAAATTCCGACTTCTCATAGAAAAACTGAACTTATGCTAGGAATTATGTCAAATAAGGTTCTTTGTTAATTTTTAATATGCATATTGCTTAATTCTCCTAATATTTCAACAAAAATGATTGACATTTAAATTTAAATACAATTTCAGAAAAATACATACCACAACGTCTGTGATAACACCATGAACATTTGTCAAAAGTTATGGAAAAAAATTTTCTATAACCTCAGACGTTTGTGGAAACTCACAGACGTTTGTCATATCTCTCTGTTTATTTTTGTAAAACCACAAATGTCTGTGGAAACCTCATAGACGACTGTTGTATCTTTCTATTTATTACTAACTAAAATCATAGACGTCTGTGCCACCTCTATGGACATTTGTCGCTCTTCCAAAATCCTACCTCTAGTGGTCATATATAAATAAGTTTTCCCTAATTTTAACTACTACCTCCAATTTACTTCCAAAATCTCAAACCCTAGCCTTTATCCAATCTCTATTTTCCCACTAATGGCTCCCAAATAAAAAAATCCAGTTAATAAACGATCCAAGAACGGTTAATCATCGTCTTTTCATAAAAATCCCCATTAAATAAAGCGGTATACGGTTTTTATCGTTGATGCATCTTCCCCTACGACCCCCCCCCCCCCCCAATAATCTCCCTTGATTAATGGTCCTTACAATAGAAACAAAAAGTGCGTTATGGTACTGCACCCATGACTACTCCTCGGCAGACTTACTCACCTCGTCCTTCATAACAACCTGCATCCTCTGGTAATGCTATCGAATAATATTCGAATTTTGAAATACAAAAGGCTTGCATCGAACCAATGCAAAATGAATCTCTTTCTGATTTAGCACTTAAAAACCAAAAGCTAATCATAGCCAACTAGTGGGCTTTGAATAAAAGGATGACTAGACTGGAACGTTCTTTTCGACAAGGATGACTAAAATGGAAAAGACTTTGGACAAAGTTGTTTCCACTTTAGGGAAGGTCATGAGAAAAGTTTGTGGCATATCGTCTTCTTGCATATCATCCTCGCCTTCACCTACGCCGCTCCCTCGAGCACATACACCAGTTTATCGCTCTCAAGCTTCTCCCAAAGGAACTTCTCACAACAAAGGTAAAAAATTATTGTGTAAGCGCAAACTAAGGAGGAGGAAGAAGACAATGATGATATATACATATCTGATACTCCGCAATTTCAGCATCAATCGTACATGGCATTTTAAGGACTTTTCGCTGAATAACATGAGGAGTATAATGACCAAACACAGTGGCCAGGAACATATGAACATGATCCTTCATCTTAACGGGAATACAATGAAAATTATGGAGCCTATCTTACTCTTCCAATCTGTACAATTAGCATTTTTTAGTTATTTTCTCCATCGTTTATGCTTATTCTTATCTATTTAACTATTTACTTCCTTCTACATTAGTCTCCATTTCTATTTGAACTTACTTATTTAGTTTTTTAATTATTCATGCTCTTATATATAACATGCTATTAAATGTCTACTTAACATTTATGTTTATATCCTATATCATTACTTCCATTTTGATAATGACAAAGGGGGAGGAATTCATGCATATACATAAGAGGAGATAAAGCTTACTTTATGAATAAATAAGTATAATAAATCTTCCATTTTGATTGTATATTTCTCATCACCAGGAAGGCGGAGAATGTTAGAACCTCCAGTTTATGTTTCACTGACAAAAACTTACAGTATTATATATATGCCCATTTTATCAAGATTATAGGTATATACTACAAGTAGACATCATGCTCGATGATATTGAGACTTGAAGACAGATAAAGATCTATCAACCATACTATAGTTAATAAAGTTATTCTACTATAAAATAGTCTTAAATAAAATGCGATTAACGTCTCCTTGAGTATATATGCACACATGATCATACACAAATTCAAATACTTCACAGTACAGTAGAAAACAACATTTACTAATCACAAACGTCTAAGGTAAAACCATAAAAGTCTGAGGAAACACTCAAGAAAATAAATTTCTACAGCCACAAACATCTAAAGTAAAACACAGATGTCTGCGATAATCTTTAGGAAATAATTTCCCAGAGTCACAGACGCCTGAGGTTTTACCACAAACACATGTCATCTGAAAAACTGCATATTTTTGAATAGACACTTCCATTGAACAAAAAGAAATTGCCTCTTCATCGAAAGGTTGCAGCCATTAAAATGAATAGACCTTATCAAATAGTAACAACACTTCATCTACATCCTTTTGAATCTATAAATACTAAAATAACTTAGATTTAGAGATTAACCGAATCGAATCAATTAAATCCATTCTCCTGATTTTTTATCACTCTCTTGTACATACATTGCTTACATACTCTCAATCTATTATAACCAAAATATAATTTTGGTTAAACCACTTCCTACAACTCAAAAGCATTCATATTCACATACTCAAAGAGTTCATAGTGAGATTTGTACTATTAATCAAAAACCATGTTATTTGGAATACAAGATCGTCATAGATAAACTTTTGTATTAGCCTATTACTCTAGGCAAAGCGAGTTTTAACACACGTAATTTTATTGACATTATTCAGGAGATTTAATTAGAATAAATTAAATAGAATAATATAGATAATGAGATTGAGGTTGATTAATAAACTAGGTGGTCATGCTTATTTATACTAATGAACTTATATAAACAGTTAGGAAATTGAACAAAAGGGCGTTAGGGTAAATAACCGCCCACCTTTCCCACCCTCATACTATCTTTCTTAGACCTACACGTTCATTATCACCAATATAAAAATTATAACCGTAAGAAGCGGAAGCAAGGCCAATCACTAGGAAGAAGAGAAGAGAAAATCAACATAAAGCTTAGGATTCAAGCTGAAGAAATCAATCTCAATCAAACTTCAATTTCCTTATCCAATCTAAGGTGAATAATAGTTTGTACATCTTATTTTTGATTTTAACATCATATGGTTTCGAATTTAAGGATAAACCTATTTTTATGATATATGGAATGATGATATGCTTGATTTTGAATTATATATGTTTAAACAAGGTTGTTTAAGAGAAGATATACACGGTTTAGGGTAAAACCGAGATGAAATGATTTTTAAATGCTATCGAAAAAATTTATGTTATAGAAAATATTTTTTTGAGATAGGTTTCAATTTTCATAATTATCAGAATTGAGATGGATTTTGTATTACTTTTCTAATGAAGAAAATTATTTATTGGGTTATAAATTAATTACGGCTAAAATAATGATTATTTGGGTTTTAAATTTTTATACATTGGAAAACATATTAAAATAGATTTTCTAAAAAAATTCAGATTTTTCCTAAGTGAATTGATGACTATATAAAATTATTTATGGCAAGGGACTTAAATGTTTTATATATTTAATTAAGGAAAATGGGAATTTTATGAAATAAAATTATGATTTAATTCTGAAATTAGTGGTAGCATTTTTCTGAAAAGTAATCGTTAAACGATGAGAATTTGATAAACCAAGGCAGGTTAGTGGAAAAGTTATCTTCTTTGAGTTAAAAACAAGAAAATCACAATTTTAGCATGTTTCAACCTTTTATGGTAATAAACCTTCCGACCCAGACCTTTCAACCATGTCGAAGGGTTATAGCTTTCGACAAGGTCAAACGAATGTATATGGTATCAAGTATTTTGGTATGTAATGAATTGGACAGAGTCGAAGGGTTCTAAATCGAAGGTTTACTTGTTTTAGAAACCAGCCGCTTCTCCCATTGCTTTCGAAAGGTTTCAAAGCTTTCGACTTAGATGATTTTCCTTTGTTTTATAATTGAAATGTAACCCAAGCTTTCAAAGGAGTTTCTTTAAAAAGGCGGTGGTCTATTTTTTTAAATGAAATGTTTTAACGCTTTTAAAGCAGACCTTCTAACAAGGTTGAAAGGTTGCTTTCATTGTAGTCGAAAGGTTTTAAAGAGGATCTTCCGCATGTTGTAACTTGAACCCAGCAAGTTTTCAAAAAGGCAAGATCCATTGGTTTTGAAAGGTTTATGTTTTAAGAATTCAATGCTTTCAAAAGGTTTAAAGTGTTTAATTTTTCAATAGTTTCGAAAGGTTTGGATTTGAAAGGTTGTTTTGAAGACCTTTCGATAAAGTCGAAAGGTTTGGCTTTTAAGGATTCGAACACCCATACTCAAATTTTCAAATGAAAATCCACGGCTTATTTAAAGGAGTTTTCTAATAGTTTTAAGTATGTAATTTTGCAGAAGTATTTTCTTGATAAAAATATAAGTTAAAGGTGTCAACAATGTTTTGTGATATGTATTTCAAGGATCTTAAACCCACAGGAGTGGTATTGTTAATTAATGTTTTATTTCTCCAAGTATGAGTATATTGACATGATAACCCATAACTCTATTTTGAGGAAAAAGGGGTAGAAGAACCAGTAGGTTAACTCAAATAATGAATATAAATTACTTAAACACCCGAATGAGTAGAATTGCATCCATGGAGTTAGGGTGACCAAAAATATCGGATGCCTAAATTTTTTAGAGGTAAACCAAAAGGTTCATAGTAAACCCATGAAAAATTTATTAAGGTAGTTGTTGGTGCATATATTATGATAACGTAGTTATTGGTGCATACCCAGAGGTCATAGTGAACCCATAAAAACTAAGCATAAGGAAAGTTGGCAGGGGATAATTGGTTTGTAGTGAACCCATGAAAACTATATCCGGATTAGAAATTGACATAACCAATAAGTTCCTCGTAAACCCATAAAAACTAGGATAAGTAAGTGGCTAATGGAAATATCAGTAGGTTCCTAATCAACCAATGAAAACTAGGATGTGCAGCGAGTTACTGGATAAGTCCATAGGTTCCTAGTCAACCCATGAAGGTTACTAGTTAATAGAATAACTAATAGGATCAGGTAGACCCATGAATTAATTGAGCTAACTGGCAGGAGCATATAGGTTCTTAGTGATCCCATAAAAACTATGAATAGAACAGGGTGTCTATTAGTTATAACAATTTTAGTTGTACACCCATGTAAACTGAAAAAGTTAATAGTAATCCTAGAAACTATAATAATGACATGGTATCAGATTAAACTAGGAATGGGAAAATCGTACATATTCTCAAGTATGCATATCATTATAATGTTTTGTAATGTATGTTTTAACCATTATGGATGTAGGAGCATAGGATTAAGTTTTATAAAGGTTTTAGGATACTAGTGAGAGGAAAACCTGATTCGCTAAGCGGCGTGGTCTCACTAGATATCTAAAAGAGTTGAGATGATAGATTATTATTCATACCAATCTTTATGTCTGACTCGAAGTTTTTGTTTTTCCCTTAAACACTCGGGTGCTCAATTGATTTTGAGTAGTTTGAGGTTTAAGGTTTCCAAGTTCTCTTCTTAGACAAATAAAGCTTCCGGGGGCATGTAGGAGGCAGGTAGTTATTTAGTGTTTTCTTTCCGCTATGTGTTTTGTTTGTAAAGGCAGATTTATTAGCCTTACTATATACTCTGATCAACCAAGAAGGCATCTTCATATGTCACTCTTGACATAATTGTAATAATTATATTTTGCTGAACGTAGTTAACATACTTTGGGGATTATGTAATAAACATGAAATGTTTTAATTCAAATGTGGAAATAAGTTTTGAATTGTTAAGTTGTTTCCATATTTCTATGATCTGTGTATCAATGTACCTAGCACCGCTATATTTGATCGCCGTAGATTAATAACTATGGATGACTGCAGCACCCATAGCCGTTAGTTTTGGGACTTCAAGTAGGGGGATGTTACAAGTTGGTATCGGAGCATAGGTTTATGGAAATTTAAAAGAAAAGTAATTCTAAAAGCTTTTTGAAACATAATCCAATGAATTTGAAAATAAGATCTGGCTTTGGTTTAACGCTATTGTAACGTACTTGTATTTGATATATAGGTATATATCTAATACATATTCCTCTTTCTCTTAGACCGTTCTTTTGTATCTTACCAAGGCTCGTATGTAGATATACGAGAAAGAGGATATGGAGGTAGGAAATGAAAGTGGAAATCTAGGTGGAGGTAGAACCACTACTAATTGAAATGCTCGACCTAATACTCGGAGAAACCAAGGTCGACAAGCTAATGCTAACCAAAATGCTAAGGCCAATGTAGGTGCTGGAAACCCGCCGTAGATGCGAGGATGGTGTATCAGTTGTTGGCTAATCGTTTGCAAGCAGGAGCTGATGGTAATTTTGGAGGAGCTAATCTTGTAGTTCCAATTGGATATAATTATGCTAAGCTGAGTAGATACTATATCAGTCTAGGAGGAAAGCCGTTTGTCGGAATGGAAGATGTTGTTAAAGAAGAGAACTAGTTGTTGAACTGTGAAAGGATTCGTATAGATTTAGGCCTGAATGATGGAGAGAAGAGAAAACTAGCCTCTAGATAGTTGCAGGGGTTGGTGCTTCATTGGTGGAACAGTGTAACGGCCGAAGCGTCGGAGGAAGAGTTGACTTAGGCTGATTTCAGGAGGAGGTTTGAGCAGGGGTTCTTGTCTGAGGTTGCCAAATTGACATTGATGAGGAAGTTCATGGATCTTGTCCAAGGACAAATGTCTATGATCGAGTATGCTGCTAAGTTTTCATTAGAGGGTGGAGGCGATAGCTAGGCAGGATGGCCATGACTCATATTAGAGAACCTTATCATGTGATGATGGAGATAACTGTCCAACATGAGGAGATGCTTGTTGTTTCATCTAGGAAGAGGCCAGCTGAGTCCCACGGTTCTCAGGGAAGGAAATGGAAATTCTTTAAGAGGAAAGGAGCCTAGAAAGGGGAGGTCGCTAAGAAGGCGAAAGCTGATTTGGTGTGCTATAAGTGTGATAAGAAGGGCCATTATGCCCATGAGTATAGAATTGGTAAAGGAAAGAAGCTTGCGAAGAAGAAGAATGTGAAATGCATCAACTATGACCAAGTTGGGCATTATAGGAAACAGTGTCTAGAGCCAGTCAGGGCAGACAGAGGAAAGGTGTTTTCTATTGGACCACCATTTTCTGCTAAACCCACTGCAATAGATAAAGGAAAGACTTTGATAGAAGGTACGCTTTAGATTCTGAATATACCAGTTAGGGTACTTTTGTGATATTAGAGCATCACATTCATTTATATCTCAGTATTTGGTTGATAGGTTATGTATAGAACCCACATACCTTGCTACTTCCTTAAGGGTTGCAAATCCAATAAGAGGGTACGCAACTCTTGGGATGAGATGTGACCAGTTATAACTGGATTTGTTAGGTCATAAGTTTGCATGAAGTTTGTATGTTTATGATTTCTTTGATTTTGGGATCATCTTAGGTATGGATTAGTTGGGTAAGTATGAGGCTTGGATATTTTGACAAGATAGGGAAATATCATTGAGGCACCCTGATAGTCATAAACGAATCATTTTCTCAATGGAGAATTCTAGTAAGAGTGTTCGTGCTTTGTTGAGTGTTGTGGAAGTTGAAGAAGAGCTTAGTCAGGTTCGTGTGGCTAGAGAGTTTGCGGATATATTTGAGCAAATCGTGGATTACCACCGAAACGAGCTGTTGAGTTTTGGATTGACCTTATACCGGGAGCTGAACCTATTAGTAGACCACCTAAGAGAATGACACCGACAGAGATGAAGGAGTTGAAGGTGCAGCTAGTGGATCTTGAGGAAAGAAATTTTATCAGACAAAGAAGTTTGCTGTGGGGAGCAATCGCGGTGTTTGTGAAGAAAACAGATGGGTCGTTAAGGATGTGCATCGATTATCGTAAGTTAAACGAAAGGACGATCAAGAATAGGCACACTCTACTGAGGATAGATGATCTATTTGATCAGTTGAGTGGAGCCCATTTTCCCAGTTGGATTTGGCGACGGGATTCCATCGGTTGAGAGTGGCGGAGGATAGCATTCCTTTGACGGTATTTCGGACTAGTATAGTTTGTATGAGTGGTTAGTAATGCCATTCGAATTGACGAATGCGCCTGCTTTCTTCGTTGGTTAGATGAACCGGGTTTTTTGAGAGCGCTTGGATAGGTTTTTCTTGGTGTTCATAGATGACATTTTATCACACTCAAAAGATGAAAAGGAGCACGAGATTCATCTTAGAGTTGTGTTGGAGACGCTGAGGTAGAATTAGCTGAAGGTGAAGTTTTATAAGTGTCGTTTCTAGAAGAGATAAGTTAAGTTTCTTTGTCATATGGTTTCATAGGAAGGATTCTCAGTTGATCCATTAAAGATTGAAGCAGTCAATAATTGGAAGAGACCAGAGACGGTAACCGATATCAAGAGTTTTCTTGGACCTGTTTTCTATTACCGGAGATTCATCAAGGATTTCTCACGGATAACAGCACCTTTGACTAAGTTGACCATGAAGAAAGTGAAGTTTGTTTGGTCCAAAAATGTGAGGAAGCATTCCTTAAATTAAAGCATTTGTTGACCAATGCACCAGTGTTAGTAATTTCGGATAGTAACCAAGGTTGGTAGTATACATTGATGCATGTAGCATTGGATTGGGAGCAGTATTGATGTAGAAGGGCAAAGTTATTGCTTACGCATCTAGGCAGCTTAAACCACACGAAGATAGATATCCTACTCGTGACTTAGAGTTAGCTACCGTAATATTTTCCTTAAAGATTTGGAGGCATTATCTTTTGGGAGAGTGATTTGAGTTATATACCGATCATAAGTCATTAAAGTTTTTATTCTCTAGGAAGGAGTTGAATATGAGGTAGCAGAGATGGATGGAGTTTTTGACTGCTTATGATTTCGGTATAGAGCATACTCCTGGAAAGGAAATAAGGTAGCAAATGCTCTCAGTAGAAAATATCAGAATTTGGTGTTAGCAATGTTGGCAGAGTGGAAGGATCTAGAAGCATTGGTCAGTTGTGGTGTGCATTTGAGAACTACTGCTGGTTCTTGTAAAGGTACTGCCATTTATCTTTTTAGAAGTTCAAGCAGTGCTGATCGAGAGGATAGCTTCTACGCAAAGAGAAGATCCAGTTTTTGCCGAGAAGATTAGAAGGCTAGAGGAAGGATCAGAGATTGATGACCTGAAGGATTTTAGTCTTGACTAAAGAGGATGGTTGAGAAAGAAGGGACAACTCTGAGTTTCAAATGTAGAGAGCTTAAGGAGAGAAGTTCAAGAGGAATGTCATCGTTCAAAGTTTACAATTCATTCCGGAGGAACCAAGATGTATCAAGTTATGAAGAGAAGCTTTTATTGGAACGGCATGAAGAGGGATGTTGGCTAGTAGGTTAGGAAGTGTATTAACTGTCAACAAGTGAAGGCCGAACATTAGAAGCCAAGTGGGTTACTTTAGCCTTTAGATATTCTAGTTTAGAAGTAGGATTCAATATCGATGGATTTTATAAACAGATTACCAATATCAAGTCGAGGAAATGAGAGTATATGGGTTATTGTGGATAGATTGACCAAAAGTGCCTATTTCATCCCGTAAAGTCAACCAAAATGGCACTTGTTTTAGCTAAGTTGTTTATGAGGCACATAGTTAGGCTTTATGGGATTCCTAATAGCATAGTCAGCGACAGAAATGCATTATTCACTAGCAAATTTTGGAGGATCCTAAAAGATGTATTAGGTTCCAAGCTCAAGATGATTACAGCATATCACCCACAGATGGATGGGCAGATAGAGAGAGTTAATAAGTGCTCAAAGATTTATTGGGAGCTTGTGTATTAGAATTTGGGGGATCTTGGGAATTCACCAACATTTGATTGAGTTTTATTATAATAATAGTTATCAAGCCAGTATAGGAATGACGCCTTTTGAAGCTTTGTATGAAAGACCATGCAAATCGCCAGCATGTTGGTCAGAGACAAGAGACAGATTGGTCTTAGGTCCAGATTTAGTAAGACGGACATCGAAAAAGATTGAGTTAATCTGAGAACGGATGAAGGAAGCTTAATCCAAGCAGATGAGTTACACAGATAAAAGGCGTAAAGACCTAGATTTCATAGTGGAAGACAGAGTTTTCATTAAGGTATCACCGATGAAGGATGTGGTACGTTTAGGGAAGTCAGGAAAGTTGACCTTATGGTATGTTGGTCCATTTGAGATTGTAAAAAGGATTGGAAAGCTTGCTTACAGAGTAGAGTAGTCGAGCAGTTTGGATGGTGTCCATAATGTATTCCATGTGTCGCATCTTCATAAGTACGTGCATGATCCAGAGGCTACTATTCCCCAGACAGAGTTAGAGGACTTGGCAATAAAGCTTGATTTGACTTTTGTTAGACAAACAGTTCGGATGATAGCAAGAGATGAGAAGAAATTGAGGACGAAGACAGTCAAGTTGGTGAAGGTTCGGTGGAGCGACAACGAGAAAGACTGTACATGGAAGATGGAGGACAGGATTCGAGAGGCTTATCCTAATTTTCTTTAATGGTATATCTATATTAACTTTATATAGATTAGTTGCTAGTCAGATAGGCTAGTATGGTTGTTAGGAAATGTTATAGATGATTGCTATGTTTGCTAGTTATCTCTTACTGAATTCCGAGGATGAAATTCTTTAAGGAGGGGAGCCTGTTGCACCTTAATTTAATTGACATTATTCAGGAGATTTAATTAGAATAAATTAAATAGAATAATGTAGATAGGGAGATTGAGGTTGGTTAATAAACTAGGTGGCCATGCTTTTTTAAACTAATGAACTTATATAAATCGTTAGGGAACTAAACATAAGGGCATTGGGATAAATAGCGCCCACCTTTCCCACCCTTATACTATCTTTCTTAGACCTACACGTTTATTACCACCAGTAGAAAATTTATAACCGTAAGAAGTGAAAGCAAGGTCGACCATTAGGAAGAAGAGAAGAGAAAATCAACATAAAGCTTAGGATTCAAGCTAGAGAAATCAATCTCAATCAAACTTCAATTTTCTTATCCAATCTAAAGTGAATAATAGTTTCTACATTTCTATTTTGATTTTAACAGCATATGTTTTCGGATTTAAGGATAAAACTATTTTTTATGACATATGGAATGATGATATGCTTGATTTTGAATTATATATTATTAAACAAGGTTGTTTAAGAGAAAATATACACGGTTTACGGTAAAACCGAGATGAAATGATTTTTAAATTCTAAGGGAAAATTTTATGTTATAGAAAACATGATTTTGGAGATGGGTTTCAATTTTCATAATTATCAGAAATGAGATGGATTTTACATTAATTTTCTAGTAAAGAAAATAATTTATTGGGTTATAAATTAATAACGGCTAAAATAGTGATTATTTGGATTTTAAATTTTTATATGTACGAAAACATATAAAAATAGATTTTCTGGAATTTTTCCATATTTTTAGATAAATGTATAAAATTATTTAAGGTATGCGACTTAAATGTTTTATATATTTAATTAAGGAGAATGGGCATTTTATGAAATAAAATATTATTTAATTCTGAAATTAGTGGCAGCATTTTTCCAAAAAGTAATTGTTAACTAATGAGAATTTGATAAAGCAAGGCAGGTTAGTTGAAAATTTATCGTTTTTAAGTTAAAAACAAGAAAATTATACTTTTAGCATGTTTTAGCCTTTCATGGTAGTTAACCTTCCGATCCAGACCTTTCTACTGTGTCGAAGGGTTTTAGCTTTAGACAATGTCAAATCAATGCATATGGTATCAAGTATCTTGATACGTAATGAATTGGACAGAGTTGAAGGGATCTAAGTCGAAAGGTTGGTTTCCAAAGAAGTTGAAGTGAGTTTTGTTTTATAAACCAAAGATAGCCTACTTTGCTTTCGAGTGAGAGCTTTCGACTTAGCTGCTTCCGACCAGGTCAAATGTTTAAAATAAAGGTTTTAACCGTTCGACAAAGTGGAGAGGTTACTACCGCTTTACCAATATTTTGTTTTGAAACCTTTCGACATACTCGAAAGGTTACTACCACTTATCATTGTTTTATTTTGAACCTTCTGACATAGTCGAAAGGTTATAGCTACTATTTCCAACCTTTCGAAGTCATTGCCGTCGACGAAGATGAAAAGTTTACTTGTTTTAAAACAAGCCGCTTTTCCCATTGCTGTTGAAAGGTTTCAACGCTTTTGACTTAGATGATTTTCCTTTGTTATAATTGAAATGTAACCCAAGCTTTCGAAGGAGTTGCTTTAAAAAGATGGAGTTCTATTGTTTTAAATGAAATGTTTTAAAGCTTTCAAAGCAGACTTTCCGACAAGGTCGAAAGGTTGCTTCAATTATAGTCGAATGGTTTTGAAAGAGGATCTTCCACGTGTTGTAACTTGAACCCAATAAGTATTCAAAAAGGTAAGATCCTATGGTTTCGAAATGTTTGTGTTTTAAGAATTCAATGCTTTCAAAAGGTTTAAGGTGTTGAAAGTTTTCAATAATTTTGAAAGGTTTGGATTCGAAAGGTTGTTTTGAAGACCTTTTGACAAGGTCGAAAGGTTTGGTTTTAAAGGATTTGAAAACCCATACTCCAATTTTTAAAGGAAAACACATGGCTTATATAAATGATTTTGTATTTTGGAGAAAAAGGGGTAGAAGAACTAGTAGGTTAACTCAAATAGTGAATACAAATTACATAAACTCCTAAATGAGAAGAGTTGCATCCATGGAGTCAGGGTGACCAAAAATATAGGATGCCTAAACTTTGTGGTTATTGGAGGTAAACCAAAAGGTTCATGGTAAATCTATGAAAACTATGATAAGATAGTTATTTGTGCATACCAAGAGGTTCATAGTAAACCCATGCAAACTATGATAAGTTAGTTATTGGTGCATAACAAAAGGTTCATAGTTAACCCATAAAAACTATGCATAAGGCCAGTTGGCAGAGGCTAATTGGTTTGAAATGAACCCATGAAAACTATATCCGGATTAAAAATTGACATCAAGCAATAGGTTCCTAGTAAACCCATAAAAACTAGGATAAGTAAGTGGCTAATGGAAGTATCAGTAGGTTCCTAGTCAACCCATGAAAACTAGGATGTGCGGTGAGTTACTGGATAAGTCCATTGTTCCTAGTCAACCCATGAAAACTAGGATAAGGTGATTAGTTATTGGAATGACTAATAGGTTCAGGAGGACCCATGAATTAATTAAGTTAACTGGCAGGGGCCTATGGGTTCTTAGTGATCCCGTTAAAACTATGAATATGACAAGGTGTCTATTAGTTATAACAAGGTTATTAGTAAACCCATGGAAACTAAAAAGGTTAATAATGACCCTAGAAGCTATAATGATGATAGGGTGTCAGATTAAAATGGGAATGGGAAAATCTTATATATTTTCAAGTATGCATATCATCATAATGTTTTGAAATGTATGTTTTAACCATTATGGATGCAGGAGCACAGACTTTGGTTTTATAAAGGTTTTAGGATACTAGTGAGGAGAAAACCCATTCCACAAAGCGGCGTGGTCTCACTAGATATCTAAAAGGATTGAGATGTTAGATTATTTTTCATACCAGGCTTTATGTTTGACTCGAATTTTTGGTTTCCCCCTAAACTCTTGGGTGCTCAATTGATTTTGAGCAGCTTGAGGTTTAAGGTCTCCAATTCTCTTCTTAGACGAATAAAGCTTTCGGAGGTGTGGAGAAGGCAGATAGTTATTTAGAGTTTTCTTTCCGTTGTGTGTTTTGTTTGTAAAGACAGAATTATTAGCCTTACTATATACTGTTATCAACTAAGGGGGCATATTCATATGTCGCTCTTGGCATAATTGTAATAATTGTATTTTACTGAACGTGGTTAACGTACTTTGGGGATTATGTAATGAACATGAAATGTTTTAATTCAAATACGGAAATATGTTTTTGAATTGTTAAAAAATTTCCACATTTCTATGATCTGCGTACCAACGTACCTAGCACCGCCATATTTGGTCACCGAAGATTAATAACTAAGTATGACTGCAGCATCCGTAGCCGTTAGTTTTGGGCCTCTAATTAGGAGGATATTACACGAGGTTTATTTGGTTAAAGGAAATACCAAAAGGGAGCTTCGGGACTGGACGTAGGATGGAAAGTACAAACTAGTATAAGATATCTAGTGTGATTGTTTTTATTATTTATCTCATATTCAATTATTATTCTCTACTTAACATATTTCATAATATACGCACATATATATATAAGTTGCATTATTTATATAGATCCTATAGACTTTCATGAGGCGTATCTTTTATGTCTCGAAAGGATTGTGACTTTCAGCCATCTAATTCGAAATTAAGAGTTAGCATAGCTCTTGAAAGTGTTAGTAAAGAGTCGAGTAGATCTCCTTTAGCTATTGAAGATTGAGATGTGGTTGATATTGCTAGGATTCCAATGGTTAAGGAATGCCCAGATATCTTTTAACATATAATAGATTTACCTCCTAAGCGGGCTATCGAGTTCTGAATAGATCTTACCCCCAAAGCTGAAGCTGTTAGGCAACCTCCGACTAGGATGTCCTCAAAGGAAAACAAAGAGCTTAAGAAGAAGCTATTTTAACTAGAGTTAGAACATTTTATTAAATCGAGCAGTTCATTCTAGGGTGCTATGGCGGTATTTGTAAAGGAGTCAGACGGATCTCTCAGTATAGGAAGTTGAAAGGGCTGATTATTAAAAATAAATGTCCCCTTTCTAGGATCGACGACATGTTCGACCAATTGAGCGAAGCCAAGATCTTTTCACGGTTGGATTTAGCTTTGGGATTCCATTCGCTTAGAATTAGTGAAGATAACATTCCACTAACTGCATTTAGAACCAAATATGGCTCATACGAGTGGCTGGTGATACCGTTTTGCTTGACAATCACTCTAGCTTACTTTGTGAATCTAATGAAAGGAGTCTTCAGAGATTACTTGGATAGGTTCGTCCTAGCTTTCATTAATTATATATTTATATACTCTATATTTGACGAGAAGCATGAGAAGAACCTCAGGATGGTATTGGAGACTCTAAGGTGGAATAAGTTAAAAGCCAAGTTCTTTAAATGTCACTTCTGGCAAGGCTGGGTAAAATTCAAAAAATAAGCCATGTCATTTTTGAAGTAGATATCTCAATTGACACTGCCAAGGTATAGATAATCCAGAATTGGAAACGGTTCAAAGATAGATAGTTTTAAAGATTAGAAGTTTCTTGGGATTAGCCAATTATTACCGACGATTCATTAAAGACTTCTCAAAGATTGTACACCCGTTGACCGACCTTACCGAGAAAGGAGTAAAGTTCTAATGGCTAAGTAAGTGTGAGGAGTCCTATTTGAAGTTGAAGGTGTTGCTCAAGATTGCACATGTGCATATAGTAACCGAAGGAAACTAGGACCTAGAAGTTTATGCAGATGCATGTGGTTCTGGATTAGGTGCAATACTAATGGAGAAGGGAAGAGTAATTGCATGCACATTAAGACAGTTAAGACCGAACGAGATTAGATACGCTACACATGATTTGGAACTGGCAACTATTGTCTTTGCTCTGAACATTTGGCGACAGTACTTGCTCAGAGAGCGTTTTGTGTTATACATAGACCAAAAGTCACTGAAGTAATTGTTTACATAGAAAGATCTTAATATAAGACAACAACAATGGTTGGAATTTCTAGTAGCATACAATTTCGAGATCTAGTATACATTGGGTAAACGGAGTCGAGTTGCTAATGCGTTGAATCAAAAGCACCAACTTATAGTCTCTATGATGATAGCTAAGTGGAAGGATCTCAAGACATTGTCTATGTGTGAGATTTGTGATAGACGTTCCATTGATAATTCTGATGCAACTATGGCTAGCCTAGTTATAAGACAATTTCTGATAGACAGGATCACTTAATCATAAATGAATGATCCAAATACTCAAGTCCTTATTCAAAAATTGGAATCAAGAGACAAAGGTGAAGATTTGGCTAGTTACTCTCTGGACTCTCAGAGAAGCTTACGAAGTTGGAACATGATAGTAATTTCTAATGTTGGTAATCTCCGTAAATAAGTATTGGAAGACTGGCATAAATCACGTTACACAATACACCCGAGTGGTAGCAAGATGTATATGGACATAAAGAGATTCTACAACTAGGAAGGTATGAAATGTGATATTGGTAAATTCATGAAAGAGGGTATGACTTTTTAATTAGTAATGGCATAACATCAAAGACCCAGTTGTCTTCTAGAACCATTGAAAATTCCCCAATAGAAATGGGATCATGTGTCGATGGATTGTGTGGATGGGCTACTACAATATAGAAGTGGTCATGACAGCATTCGGGTGATAGTGGATCAGTTGACCAATTCAGCACACTTCATTTTGGTGAAGTCGAACCGAACCACACCTTAATTAGTCAAGCTATATGTGAAAGAACTGGTGAGACTTCATGGAGTTCCTAGCTTCATAATTTATGATCGGGATCCCCTTTCACCAGCAGATTCTGGAAGAGTTTCCAGGAGGCATTGGTAACTAAGCTAAATTTTAGTACAACATATCATCTGTAGACAGATGGACAAATGGAGCGGGTGAACCAGGTTCTTCAGGATATGCTTCATGCCTATGTGCTATATTTTGGTGGTATTTAGGAGGACCATTTATGCTTGATCGAATTTGCTCATAATAATAGTTTCCAAGCTAGTAACGGTATGGCACAATTTAAGGCTTTATATGGTAGACCATGTCAATCACCATCGAATTGGTTAGAGATAGGAGACAAGTATGTTCTAGGTCCAGATTCTATTAGAGAAGCCACAGAGAAGATTGAGCTAATTAGATGAAGAACGAAGGAGATCCAAGATCAATAGAAGTCGTATGTCGATCGTAGGAGGAAGATATAGAGTTTACAATTGGAGATCTAGTGTATGTGAAGATTTCTCCACTGAAGGGAGTTATGAGATTCAGTAAATCGGGAAAGTTTTCACCACACTATGTGGGTTTGTACCCGATTACGAAAGTGTTAGGGGAATGGCATACAGAGTTGCATTGCCCGATTACTTTTCTAGGATTCATAATATCTTTCATGCATCTCAACTAAGGAAGTATTAAGGGATACAAAGATGGTTGTCTATCCTAGAGGCATATAGGAGCTTAAATTATCCCTTGATTTGACCTATGTGTAGCATCCAGTTTGGATATTTAACCCAGAAGTTTGAAACACTGAAGTAAGAAAGTTCCATTAGTGAAAGTGCAATGATATGACAATCCGTTGGATTGCACTTAGGAGACGCAAGAAAAAAAAGGAACAATCCTATCCTAAGTCATCTTTTGATGTGCAAGAGTCAGGTATGCAATTTGTTTCTAATTATTATCAATAACCTGTGTGGAGAGTTAGAGCTTATCTAGCTAGTTGTAGATTTTCCCAAAGTAGGATTTACGAGGATGCAATTTTCTTAAGGAGGACTCTGTAACAACCTCTTGTCAAGGAGAAATTAGTTCATAATAAGTTAATAATAAATAATGAATTGATTATGATTTGAATTAATTGTGATTTGAATTAATTATGATTTGAATTAATTATTATGGAATTATAATGATGATTTGGAAATTAGATAAGAAATATTTTATTAAGAAGAATAATGATTTGATAATTTATTTAATTATTTTAGAATACGAAAATAAGAAGTAATTATTTGGAATATAATGTTAGTATAAATTTTGTAAGTATGAATTTTATTTTGATAAGAGACTGAATTTTATGAATGTAATTCTGAAATTACTTAGTACATGATTAAAATTAAATGAATTTTAAAAAAGTAATTTACTATGTTAGAATTTAATTTGTGAATGGGATTAGATTAGAATTAATTCATGAATTAGAAAAGAAAAAAAGAAGAAAGGAATAGATTAAGTTACTAAAGCAAGCCCAATATTACACAAACCCAAATCCAATTCAAATTTCATGAAAATGAAGTGGACTAGAAGTTATAGAAACTTGGTTTCATAAAAGACCAAAGAAGAAAATGAAATTAGTATAATAAAGGCCCAATTATCACTTAGCCTAAATTAGTTTAACTCAAACCAAAATGTAAATATTGCTTCGTGCAAATGAGCTCTAGAGATTTCTAAAATCTAGAGGTTTCACCTCCATGCACACACACACACAACCCCAACCCCTCATTTTATCACTAAGGAAAATTTTGAATTTACCACCAACACTCTACCACTTTGAAAACTAAAACAAATTCACATAAAATCCTATAAATCCCTACAATCAAATATAAGCTTCTAAACAATTATGTACACCAGATAATCAACTAAGGCACAAGATTGATCATCCAAATTGATTTGAAGAATTCGTGAAGAGAAGGTAAGAAGAGGGAAGAAAGGAGAAAGGAAAAGCTAGTGTGATCTTCAAATATAGGTAAGCTCTACTCACTTCTACGTTTAATTTTGACCTAATGATCATAGATCAATGAACATTGCTTACATAATCAAATTTGCACATTGATTGAGACGTTCACTCCTTTACATTTGTAAATAGTGCTTCATTGATAGAACCGATGATGGCTAATTATAGTATGGTTGGAGTATGATAAAGAGGGGTGAATACACACATCATAGGGTGAAACAACTAGTTGAATCTAAGGGAGGAATTACAGGAAACCATTTTTTAAACTTTCAGCCACTCAATGATAGGGAGGGGGAACAATCGGCTGACCCTTTGTAAAACTTATTCCTGTAAAAAGGACCCAAAATAAGAAGGATAAAAGAGCTTTTCAATCGACATATTCAATGGATGGTGAGAGAACTCAATCGACTCTTTCTTTATATTTTTGATTTTTCTGAAATGACATTTCTATACTTTTATATTATGTTGTTGTATTTGAAGAATGATTATGGAGGCTTTATATTATATTAAGAACTTTCTGAAATCCATTTATGATGTTTAGAAATATATATACACACACACACACATATACATAGATACATACATATATATATGTGTGTGTGTGTTATTATAGTTATATATGTGTATGTGCACGCATCTCTTTCATCCTATAAATCTATTATGGGTTTCAAGAGTTTAAGGGAATCGTCAGGTATGGGACTTTCCGTAACACTTTTTCGGTTATTCATCGGACTTGTTGCATAGGGATATTGAGTAGATTGAGTGTACTTTATGAGCATTAAATAAGAAAACTAGTATGCCACTATGGTATGAGGCATCGATGTGAAACTTATTTGGTTATTTGGTGTAAGTAGATGTCACTCAATAGATGATAATATGGATAT
The DNA here is from genome assembly GCA_030765085.1 of Allium cepa. Taxonomy (NCBI): domain Eukaryota; kingdom Viridiplantae; phylum Streptophyta; class Magnoliopsida; order Asparagales; family Amaryllidaceae; genus Allium; species Allium cepa. Next base: position 214,160,828 of record CM060946.1, read on the forward strand.
CGTTTATACCTATGTGGGGTAATGCTTAGGTATAACAAGTTTTTATGCTCGGAGTTGAGCACGTTTAAAGATGTTGAGTTGTGAGGGTATACCCATATGTATGGATATATTTGTAGATATAATCTAATTATCTATCATGAAGTGCTTCGAGATATGATTAGGAGTTGGCAAGAACCAGATGGCCAGTACCCACCCTGGCAGGCCAGTCGTGGTGTCAGACCCTAGATTTATGACACCTTATTTAGATGATTGATGGATGGTGGAGTAGCTTTTAAGGTAGTGTAGCCCTTGACACTTTTTGTCACTAGGCCAGTATTCTATTACCTTAGGGGTGTGATCCGAGATTGTGATTATGAGTCCTTGCATTGACGAGCACATTAGGTGGTTATTGTGAAGATTACCAAAGAGGTAATTCAAGGCTGTAGGAGGGAACCCGACGAGCCTTGGGCACCTAGAGCAAGTGTTAGCTATGCGTCTTCCTTATTGTTATACACTAAGTGGTAGATAAGTACATATTTTCTATAACATCACTTAATTATAGATTTGGGTGGTGTATCCCATTCATTATGAGATGACTCTGCTACAGACCTTGTATCTTTCGTATAGTCGATTCTGTCATCATTAGATTTGAATTATATATATATGTATATGTATGTATGTATTTGTATATGGATGTGTATTTGTGATAAGACTGCTTCATATATGTTACACTTGACTATATAGCATATTTAGACTATTACCCTTTACATATCCATCGATTATAATTATGTTACTTTCACAAATCTTATCTTAATACCTCGTTAAAGACATAGTCTGACCTATGTGTTATTATACTTGGGTCAGTCCGAGACATTGTAGGCATATGTACCATGTATATAGAAGTACTTGACTTGGCATTTTGGGGAGGCTACTTTAATATCCCGAAATTTCCAGGAATTTAAAAAGTGCTAATCTCTTAATTTAAATTATTTAAACTGATAAAATTATTATTTTCAAAAATAAATAACCAAGTAATAATAATATAATTTCTTAATTATGGTTATAAATTGGCTTTAAAATAAGAATAATTATTTTATTTGTGTAAAAATATTCTAAATAGATTTATCGTTTTCAAAATTGATAAGTGTGTTTAAAAATATTTATTTCTGTGTATTTTAAATTGATTTTTAAAATAGGATAAATTATTTGTAAATAATAATGAGCTTATTTAAAAGTTGATATTTATTTATTTAAATTTATTTTAGATTTGGATTTTTAAATTTGACTTTGAATTAAATATAAATTTGAATTTAAGGGGATATATATACATCTTAAAATAGAATAATAATATAGTTTGAATTTAAAATATATAGATAATGTTTTTAGTTAAAAATAAGATTTGATTTATATTTTTCTTTTTATAGAAATTTATCTTAGAAATTTGGAATTGTATTTATTTAATAAGAATAAATACAAGGCTTTTCGAAATAGCATTTTAAAATGAGTTTGTAATATTATATATAATTTTACTTAAATTATAATTGGTTTTATTTTATTTTCTTTTAAAAATTGTATTTATATAAATTTAGAAAAGTGTTTATAAATTATTAAATGTATTTGTTAGTTAGGAATTTAATTAGAAAAGTATTTTTAAATTAAGAAAAACATATTAGTAATTAGGAAATTAATTTAAAAAGATTTTAAAATTCTTTTAGGATAAATAAAAGTAAAGACAAGTGTTAAGTCCTAAAACACTTTGTCAACAAGCGTTAAAACATTTATGTAAATTAGAGACAAGTGTCCTTTTTTTTTTTAAATTTTCTTTTGATTTGATAAATCTGAAAATTACCTATATAAACACCACCTTTATTCATTTTCTTTTTTCTTTAAATTTTGTGTTCATTCCTAAAAGAAACAAGAATTATCAATGGAAGATCCAAATCTGAAGTTCCTCAATTCAAACAATCCACAAAACCAAAATTTGAAACCATCATTCAAGTTTAAAAATCTGAGATTTTCCTCAAATTCCAATCTGCAAAATTTTGTTCCATGTAATAATTTTTCCCAAATCAGTAGCACTTCTCTGTAAAACTGTTTTATGCACAAAAACCTATCATCTTCTCCTAAAAATTCAAGCACAACCCAGAAATCAATTTGAAGCCTACAAAACACTCCTCAAACACCACTCTCTATTTACAAAAGCCTGAAACATTCTTCTGTGATCAAAAGCCTGCAACATGTTTTCAAAGTTTGATGCAAGTTTTCTATCCCATGTCTGCAACATCTTTCATGAACATCCAAGTATTCCATTTTCTAAATCACAGCATGTTTTCAAAAAAATTCAAGCATTTGCAAGTGTATCTGGTTCAAGGGCTTTTCTGTTTCAAAAGAGGCTTCATCATCATGTTCAAAGTATTTTGCAAGTACTCCAGTTTTTAAAAGCTTCAAGTTCAAATTTATTTTGCAAGCTTTCAAAGTACAAAATCTGGAAAGCAAATTCAGTGTGAAGGCTTCCTGTTCTTTTTCAAACCTCTGCACTGCATTTCTTTATAAAGGTGAGTAAACATTTTTCAAAAAATTTAGTAGTAATTATCTGTTGCATATAAGTTAGTGATGATGTTTGTATGAGTTTGCCTCTGTGTAGATAAATATGCAATAGGTTTTGTTGTATGGCTTTGAATCTGTGCATGCTTGATCTTCTCTGTTTCACATTACTGAAAAACTTAGGAAATAGTCAGAAACTTCAAGCTATTCTATTTAATCAAATGTTAAGTCTTAGATTTAAACAAAATAAGTTAGTTAAGTATAAACTAAGAACTAAAAATAGAACAAAGGCTCTGATATTTGAAATTTACCTGGAAATCAAACTATGCAGTAACAATTTATTACCAATGTTTGAAATCAAATGTTAAAATTAGATGAAATAATTATACAATCTGGATTGTCACTGGAAGTATGAGTTTTAGAAAGAAAATCACAATTTTAAAAATTAAATTGAGTGAGGATTTGGGGGTTTTCTGGAATTTGTGTTTTGGTCTAAATCAGATGATCTTTGTATCTGGGCTGCTCGGGATTCTTGATGGAGCTAGGGGTAGGATTGGGAAGTAAGGTAAAAATTGTTGAAGGGTTGTTAATCCATCATGGAGTTTGGATTTGCTCGAATTTGGTTTTAAACCTAATTCTGCTCGAGCTTGGGAATTTGTCTACTGCATCTTCATTCTTGCATCGAGCTTGAAGAAATTTTAGGAGAAGGAGGCGCGGTGGGTCGGCAATCCATAGCCGAAGTGGTAGGGGTCATCGTGATCGGAGATGTGAAGTTCTGGAAATTTCCTGATGATGGTTTGGGTTTCAGTCCACCCTGGGTACTCGATTTTGAATCGAGGCAAGAAACGATGTTTGGTTGATCGTAGGAGCTTGTAGGGTGCTTGGGTGACTTGGCGATGAAGTCGGCGTTGGCCGGAGGTGATTCCGGCGCAAGTGCACTTGCACAGGGGGATGAGCGTGTCAGTGGGTTGTGGTTTTTGGGTTGTTGGGTATTAGCTAAGGGAATAAGGTAGATGACTCGGGGAAAACTCGCGTTGTTTCTAGGTCTTTTGCATGCTAGGTTAAACTATTATGTTTAACAGTTTTTAAATTTTAACTGATACAGTTTTTAAATTTTAAAGTCAAATTTTTTTTTAAGAAAAGAAAAGATGGTGTACTTGTTTCTTGGTTCAAGTATACATGGGTTAAACCCAAGTTGAAATGTTTAACAAGATTTTTAATTTAAAATAAAGTAAGTTTTAAACTTTAAATAATTTAAGCTAAATTAAATGCTTGTAATTCATTTCTATGAATTGATGTGTTTATATAAATTAAATTTGTATGAATGGTTTTAAATGTTTGAAGTTAAAACCTTAATGTTATTTTCAAAACTTATTTTGAAATATAGGGGAAATTATAAGGAAATATTTTATTTAAATTAGTTAATGAATAATGATTTATTAATTAACAATTAAAGTTTAAGGTAATTTATTAACTGGAAACTAAGGAATTGTTAATTAATAATTAAGGGTAAGTAATTGATGATTACTTTATATCTTAAACTAGTTAATGAATTAAGTTAAGTAAATTTCAAGGTTATTTAAAGATAATGTTTTATCTTAAAGAATAATTAAGTGTTAATGATTTGTAATTAATTAAGTTAATTAAGAAATTTTAAGTTTAAATTAATTAATTTAATTATTTTTTTAAAGGATTAATTAAGTAACTAATTAAGTATAATTATTAATTTAATTAACTAATAATTATGATGATTTAATTAATGACTAATGACTAATTAAATTATAATTACTTATTAATTAAGTAATTAAGGGTTAATTAAAATAGTAATTAATTAATACTTAATAAAGGTTTTATTAAGTAATAATTAGGTTTTCTTGATTAATAATTAAAGGTTATTAATCTATAATACAAAGTTAATCAAGAATTAATTAATATTATTAAAGGTTAACTAATGTAATTAAGGATTGAATAATTATAATTATGGATTAATTAATTTATAATTAAGGTTGCTAATTAATAATTAAGTTTTATTAATTAATGATTAATTAGTTAATTAAGATTAATTAATTAATTATAAAAGTAATTAGTGATTAATTACTTTGTATTAAAGGATTGATTAATAATTGAGGTTTATTAATTAATAGTTGAAGATAATAAATCTGTAATTAATGATTAATTTGATTAAGAAGTAATTAAGGGATGGATTACTCGATTATGATTTATGGTGTTTGTTATTCAAGCTGAGTTAATTAATTTGTTAATTAATTAAATATAGTCACTTGATAAATGATTAAGTATGTCTACTTAATAAGTTTTGATAAGAGAAATTACTTAAGATAAGTAATTGATGAATAAATTACAGGGGTAATTGAGATAAATGAAATTACTTATTTGGAAGTAATTTTAAATGGATAATTACTTGTTAAAGTAATTAAGGGTTTATTTTTTTAGCAAGGCTAGCCGGTTTTATAGTGGACCGTGCACTTTTTATTACGAAGGTAATAAACATTGAAGTACAGGAGTAAGGTAAAAGCATCTTAACTACTAAGAAAAACGGAAAATACAGCACAGGTACGAGACAGCTATGTCACCGTAACTATAAATAGCAAAAAACAATCACTCCTCCGAAGAGGAAGAGACACCATCATTCCCAGCCACCTGAGAAGAAACCAAAGACACATACCCATAAAGACCGGAAAAGGGGCAGAAAAGGAGAGCAAGACAAGGATCATAACCCATAGCATCAGAAGAGTAGATAAACGAACGATCCCAGGAAGAACCAGCAAGCATGGAAGAATTCGAATTCGCATTGCATCCATCCAAATCAAGGACTAAGGAATCACCAGATGGTTTGCAGCGAAGGCATCTAAGGTCCAAATGATCATCAGAAACGAAACGGTAGTAGGATTCATTCACCGGGTTAAATCTCATGTCAGAGATGGGATCAATCCAACACCCCTCGGACTCGTCCTAAGCAACAGGCAACAGCCTCGAGGCAGGGACAGGAGCAACTAAAGGCATATCAGGAGCATCACTAGGAACAATAGAAACAGTAGATGAGTCAGGTCTCTCTAAAGGAAAAGGAGGCAGACACAGGTCAGGTAATGGACCAGCAGGAGTAGGGGAAATCAGAGAGACGGGGGAAGAAACCTTGGGGACCCAAATCCTACGACGGGGGCGAGGCAAAGGGATCTTCGAAGCAGCCGCGGTCGCTTCAGAATGCAAGCAGGCGATAGCTAGGTGACCAAAAGAGTAACAGGAGATGCAAATTTTTGGAACCCAACCACAGCGAACACGGACTTCCACAACATGGCCGACAGCTAGCTGAACAAGAATAGAGGTAGGGAGAGGCTTAAAGGGGGATATCTCAATAAGAGCCTTAGCATACATCAACTTATCGCGTGCCACTGTATTTGAGCCAAAACATTTCAATTTTCCAACATTATAGGCTAACCAATTCAAACCAATAAGAGGTTTAAGAGCAGAGGGAATTTGCGAAAAAAAATACCCAAATAGGGATAGAAAGTACTCGTTCACATGCACACGCCACTGTTGGAGTCCAAGGAGTAACAATGAAGGGCCTTCCATCAAAAAATGATGGCTCAGCGTCAAGAACAATTCGACGATCCTCAGAAGAGGAAAACTTAAGATAGTACATGGAGTCGATCAGCTTCACATGCAAATTACCACGAAGCTTCCAAGCCCTCCGAAGAACCGAGGTCACATTAATAAGACGATGATTAGGTTCCAGAAAGAAACCAACTAAACAATCAGACCAAAAGTCCACACCAGCTTGCAAAACAGAAGGGGGAGGGATCATCACTCCATCTTTCTCGACCATATCAAATTCAATCGGGATGTAGTCACCCGCATTACGGGGCAAGGACGAGAAAAGAGAAGACTAAGGTTTTAGGATAGGCATCGATGGAAGAGTAAGACCAGGGCGCTCCACAACGAAGGCGGAACCATAAGAGGCAACTGGAATAGAAACACCAGAGCTAGGTTTACTGACTATAGGAACAGTTTTCAAAGGGGCAATATCACAAGCACCAGGAGTGCAAAGACCAGAACAATGATTGTCAGCAGATTCATTCACCGGAGCACGCTCAAGCATACATACATCAGCTCTAGCATCGATCACAACGTTCAATGTGACCTTCCCCACATCACAAATCGTTGAGTCATGGATACTTACATCATCTCCAAGCGCATCAGGAAGGGGGCGAGGCAAACCAGCATCATGCTCGCATTCATCAGGGGATACACATACTTCAATTTCAAGTCCATTAGATCCCGAATTACATTTCAAAGCCACGTCAGATACTGACTTACTACCGCACGCATTGGGTGATAAAGACTGCAAAATGGACACGGCCGAAGGCGCAATTCCAAGGCAACTTGCACGACCAGGCGTAGAATTCGCAACGACTGCCGGATTCGTAGCATGGAGTGGTGGAAACTCAGAGGTGGAAAGGAGTTGAGGCATAATGCGAAAGGGGGCAGAGGGTAGGACGTTGAATACTCTGCTAGATCTGGTAGAAGAGGGGGTAGGGTGATGCGAAAAAGAAGGGGGAAGCGAAGGAGAGACGAGCATGGAAGGAGAAGAGCGAGGCAAAGGGAACGGAAGAAGAAAAAAGGTCAATGGGGAGGACCGCGCGGAAGTAGGAAGCAGGAAGCAGGAAGATATTAAAAATAATAGTTTTCGTTTCGAAACACCAACATCTCACATTCGCAGCAGACAAATCATAATATTAAATAATAATAACAGTTATACAAAGGAAAAATTGTATCAGTACATTTATTATTATATATCAAAGTAACAACCATTATCAATTACTGGTCAGTTTAAAACAACGTGTCCTAGTTACACAACTATAATATATACAGCGGGTACACTCCATACGTTCCTGCTATCCAGCTCGCCTCTTGAGTTCCAGAATGTCCTTACCTGAAAATCTGTAATACTCGGTATGACCCGAGCATTATATCAAAATAACACCCGGGTCAGGCTGGAAACCAGCGTGAGTAAACCCATCTTCACAAAGAATACAGAAGCATACAATTTATATAAACCCGGGGTAACTTCTATCAATTTACAACTTCTCAAGTGGTTATAACATCACTTATTCCACACATCAACTTCTAAGTACCAATATTTAGATTAAATGGTCCAATTTACTTAAATCATTCCACACCAGCCAATCGATTTCACATAACAATTTATAAAGAATCGAAGTGGTTTCGGGTATTTACTAATACCCGACTCCGGTCTCTTCGAATTCAATACCATCTCAACCCAAATTATTCAAATGAAACACAATTCAAACTTCAAATGCAGGGTGTCGCCTATACACATTAATCCATCATTGATAGATAACTACATTATCTCAGTTTAAACCAACATATCATATAACATTACAAACCATATATTAAGAATAACAATTAATCAAAGGTTTCCAATATTGTTTTATTCATCCTTTAATTACATTTAAGTAATTAATCCTTAATTAATTTCACAAATTAATTATCCTTAACCCAATACAGTAATTAATCTTTAATTACTTCATTAATTAATTACTAACCATGATTATTAATCACCCTTGATTAATAACATTAATAATTAACTACTCTTAATTACTTCAGCAAATAAATTAATTAATCCTTAATTAATTATCTCTAGTTAATTCCTTGATTAATTATGCAAGGTAATCAAATCCAAATTTTCTCATTAATAAATCACTTATTCGATTAATTACATCCAATAATTATCCATTAATTACTTACCTGAGTGACTTACTTATCAAATCATCAAGTGATTGTTTAAATTAATTAAACTGAACTAACTAGCTTAAACCAATCAGATTAAATACAATTAACTACAATGAGTAATCAATTCCTTAATAATATACACAAATTATTACCTTTAAATTAATTATCCTAATTCATTATTTAAAATTAATCACATTAATTAATTATTAAATAACCCTTAGTTAATAACCTTTATTAACTATTTACAATTCATTAATTATTTTCCTAAAGTAATTAGCTTGAAAATTATAAAGTTAAGAAAACTTAACTTGCTTAAAATAAATTTAATATTATCGAGGAGAGGTTTCAAAACCAAGTTCAATTTGTATTTTAAAACCTACTTTCCAAAAAAATCTTAACTTTCATTTTAAATCGATGTTTTAAAACCCCTTTAAAGATAATAAAGTTTAAACTAACAAAATTTCAGAACTCTTAATCAATTGTTAAAGAAGAAATTATAAATAGAGTAAGATTAATTAAGAAGTTTAATTAGATTTAAATTTAAATTCCAAATCCAATTTGATTTTAAACATTTAAAAAAAAACTGCAATCCTCTCTGCTTCGGGTCAAATCCGAAGACAACACGGGCCTACCCCTGAGTAAATCCCCCTTCCTTCCATTTCTTCAAAACTTAGATTTATTTAAGTTGAAAACCTGAAACTTTAGTCACGCAAATTAACTCGAGTTCAAGCTCAAGCCTTCTTCCTCATACTCGATCACCTCTTCGAGTTGCAAACCAACCCAATAATAAACAACCCCTATCTCCGTTGTGCACCTGCACAACAAATTCTGACGCCGACGATCACCTCCGATAACGTCAACACACCATTAATCCCCATAGCATCCATTCACAATCACCCAAACACCATCACTGTCTTCACATCAAAATTGAGCGTGGAAGATGAAATAGCAACAAGAGATCACCGCTAGGAAATTCACTCGCCACCATGACTCCGACCATCTGGACTGCTACGATTCCGGCCTCACCATGCTGGCACACCTCGCAATCATTTCCCACAATTCCAAGCTAGTCGATCACCCAGAGCACTCGAGATAACCAAAAAACCCAATTACAATCAAACTAGGGTTATAAACTAAATTCCTTCACCGCCGACACCCCAGTGATCGAGAACCCCAACTACCATTTTTTCTCGCCTCACCGCACCGTGCTCCACCTCCCGACAAAACCCCGGCCACTCAATATCAGTAAAATATCAGGAATTGCCTCAGAAACCATTTCCAGACAAACCAAATTTCCTCACCCAATACAGTATCAAATTTTTGTGTTTTTCCTTTAAAAATCATGTTTCACTGAGACAATCCAAAATATAAACTTGAATCAACAAGATTTAATGCTTGATTAATCATGCATTTCCATTTCAATCTGAACTTTCCTAATTCCAGAAGTATTTCAAACTTATTTTGCTAGGACTAAATTTTAAACCTTAATTTATAATGAAACAAACATATCATGTTTGCATCTTTAAGCCTAACAAAGGTCAGGTAAGTAGATTTGGATTTTTCCCTTTTCAACTTTTATTTTTAAACCAAGAACAGAGGTGCTTTTACATATAATCAGGCATGCACACACACAACATTTATAATTCAGAGATAACCTCATATCTAATAAAGCTTCATTCACCTCAGACTTTACAAGCATTGTTTAAATATCTAATCCAACAAGGGTTTTTAATGAGAGAAAAAATGAAATTTTAATTAAAGCTGTGCCCTGTACTTTTAAAAAAATAGAGATGAACATCTGATATTTCAACACAGGCACCAGATTTGCATTTAAATATATTTAGTTCTACTGCATGCAAACAAGTTTTCATCATGCTTCTAAATTCAATTCATGCATTCAGATTAGATTAAACAAGTAGAGTTTACTCACAAAATTCTGGAAGAACAGAGATGTCTAGGTGTCCTTCTGGAAATTTGAATTTGTTTCCTGGCTGATGTTTCCAAACTTGTTTGATTTTCCTTTGCTTTATTAAATTTAAATCTGGTGTCGATCTTTGCATTGTTACTTGTTGTCTTGACTGATTGTACTTGAAAATTTGATATTGCTGTTGCCTTTGCCTTTGATTTTATTGCTTGAACTCTTGAAATGATTACAGGCTGAAGATTCTTAATTTTGCAAATTGGAAATGAATTTCAGTTTTTTTTGTTTGTTTGAAGTAATTTACAGGTTTTGATATAGTGGATTTCTGGTTTGGTTATTGCTTTTGAAAAAAAAATGTAAATAAACAAGAAAAATGGGAGAGAGAGAATATAGACTTATATAAATAGAAATAATTTATGACACTTGCCATTGCAATCCTTGATTATCTTACACATGTATATAACAAGCATTAGTAATTAAACACTTGTAATAACCTATCATTATTAGCTTACATTAGTCATTTTATGTTGTGTTATATACATTTATAATATATATAATTTAGTTTATATGTATATATCCTTACCTTTATAATTAACTTTTCTTTTATTTGTCTATATTTTTATTTTATTTTAATTTGATCCTTATTTTAACTATTATACTTCTTAGATACTAGAAATTCATATTTTATACATTTCCATATATATATTTGTATTAAAATTATAAATAAATTTTATTCATTTCAACTATAGAGTTTTAATCCTAATTTACTCTTATGGCATTTTAAATTGAATTTTAAATCCAAATTCTATTAAACACTTTATATGTCAAATTAACTCTTATTTTATTTATTTAAATTACAAATCTGTATTTTAAAACTTTTTTTTAATTATTTCTGTTAATTATCCAATTAGTAGATGTCTAAAAATTTGGGTTATCACATTCCTCCCCTTAGAATCTTTTCGTCCTCGAAAAGGAACGAAGCCAGAATTTTTAAAATGCTTAATATCAGAAAATTATTCTTTGATCATATTTAAAACACTTTTAAAATTTGTAATACTGCCAAATAGTTTAATAAAATTCTCTTTATAACTCGATGTCTCAATAAGTCCATCCTTGTTCTTATAGAAATTCGGTCATACGTTGATCAGGCGTACGATTGAAAATCTATAAGTACTTAGCAGACCCGTTTCAACACCCAGTGAAAATACTTGAAAAGTAATTCTATTGAAAATATTGAAAGCAGTTTTTGAAAATAGAGGATATATCTTTGGTGAGAATGCTCTGGAAATCATCATCCCCATCCATGGTCGCATTTACATTCCAGGGTTACGTTGCCGTCACAGCAAAAGTCCATGTAACTGCAGGCTCTCCGCGGCCTCTCGATTACGCCATGGATCCCACACGACAGATCGCAGTTACATCCAGGGTTACATTGCCATCGCAGCAAAAGTCCATGTAACTGCAAGCTCTCAATGGACTCTGATTTTCGCTGTCGAAATGAAACTTCTCCACTCCTACATAGGTCGCAGTCTACCGACATAAAATCAAACACAGACTATTGGCTCTCAGCGGCACACACGACTTTCGCTATGGTATACTGTACTCATAATCCCCAGGAACTAGTTTTGTCCGGACTCCTCACAGGATCAACTTTAGAACCCCCCCTTGGGGCTCAAGGCAGCACCACCCGGTGGTACTCCTGAGAAGTTCATTCAAGGGAGCGCCTTTTCCCCCAGAGCCATCATCAAAACATTTTATACTATACACATATAGTATCTTCAAATCATACACCTAGTATGATCTCATACAATGCTCCTTTACACAAAATCGATTATTCCAAAATCGATAATTCATAAAAATTGATTTCCAAATTCTCATATTGATTTTGCCCAAAAATCGAAAGTCTTTCCAAATCCAAAGGTTTCCAAAACCTTCTTCTTCTTTTTTCCTAAATCCTCATATGATCCTTTATATATATATATATATATATATATATATATATATATATATATATATATATATATATAATCCTTGATAAAAATCTTTGGATCATTTTAAACTTGTATAAAGTCCTTTTATACTTCAAACATTTTCAAAATCCTTTCCTTCTGGTAATAGATTCATCAAGGGGAGTTTTATCTTATATAACCAAGATATGCAACTTTATTTATCCAAAATCATATATTCAAATTTGATTACTCTTTTCAATATCAATTTCATTCAAATCCATATGATGTACACATATCATTCGTACGCCATATAATTTGATCGCTCACTCGATCACACAATTCCACTTCCGAATTAGTATCATCCACCCGACTTCCTAGTGCGGACACAGATTTGGTTTCTTGATCAGAAACCGTCATTCTCCTTGCATAGTCATAACTATGATAGAGAATATCCAGAACCAATCAACAATCCATATCCAGGTTCGCCGTCGAAAATCGAGTGAAAAATCCCAATTCGGATCGACATACTATCTCGAAATTCTGTGCTCGAATCTGGATCAAATCATTATGCGAATAGAATAACATACGTACACCCTACGTATTTATCTTTATTGGTCATTAGCCAAATCAATTCCATTTCTATTCACATTCTCTTTGATTTTTATTCACTTACTCACATTTGCTTCAATACATTTGGATTATCACCTCTATTCTTATCTCGATTGGGTATTTAGCCATTAACAGTTTGAACTCCGACCAGTTTATTTAGAAAACAGCTTGAAATTTTTTTAAATAGATAAGTAGTTGGAAAATAATTACTAGTTTGTAAAATAGGTGTAAAATAGTTAGAAAATAGTTAAAATAATTATAGAAATTTAAATAATTGCAAAATAATAGTAAGATAATAATTAGTTTTGTAAAATAGTTGAAATATAGTAATTAGTTTATAAAATAGTTGGAAAATTGTTAAACTGTTTCAAAAATAATTGTAAACAAGTATAAGATAGTTTGGCTTTTAAAAGAAAGATTGTATATATAATGAATACTTTGGAAAAATAGGTTTATATTAAAAAACATTTATATTAAAAATAGTCCAGAGTCAAAACAGCTCACTTCCCAATCTCCATTCTCATCAATTCAATTTAAATTTCCACTTCCATTTAAATTGATCCATTCCCAATTTAAATAACGTCAATTTCCATTGATATTGATTCAACCCCAATTCAAGTTGAATTAACCTCAGTTTCTTTCCAAATTTAACTTTATTCAACCTTGATCTCAAATTCTACTTATTCAAATAAATTTCAATTGAACTAGTGTCAATTTCAATTCATTTCAACTCCAGTTTGAATTAATCTCAATTTCAAACTCCATTTCCAAATCAAGTTGAATTATTCATGATTTCCTCCTAAATTCAATTCAAATTCCATTTGAATTTAAAACTATTCAACTTTAATTACAATTCCAAATTATTTAAATTAATCCAATTCAAATTTTCCATTTGAATCTTATACTCATACATCTTCAATCACCATTTCAATTAATTCAAATCAAATTCAATTTGAACTAATTCAAATTTCAAATTTAAACCATCTCGAATTATATAAATTCGAGTTAATATTTCAAATGTTGATTTAATTCCTTTAAATCAATTTCCCTTTAAAAATTTTAATCAATTCAATTCACAGTTCAGACCTATATTATACCGCAAATCAAATTAACCTTTATTTTTACATCAATAACCCAAACCTTTAAACAATTTAATTCTGAGTCCAATTCTCAAAATTCCATTTTAAATTATCTTTACTTAACTCATTACAAGGTTCAAATAAGAGTTTCAAACAATTTTTAATTTACAAATTCAATTACTCAAATTTTTAGTTCAAGGTAATTCCATAATTAAAATTAAAGTTTAATTTCCCTTTTATCTCAACAATGGATTACCATACTCCATCTCTTATTCATTTAAACAATTCCAATTCACAACTTAAAGATTTTTAACAACAATAGGATGATATCATCTAATTTATTTTAAACATCCATTCATTTTCAATTTCTAGATCTCAAACCCAATTTGACATCACTCAAACTCCCTAATTCAAATCAACCATTTAACTTCCCAAGTTAAATCTTAATTTCATCTTGAAATTTTCAAATCAGGTTGATCATTCTAACTTATTTAACTTTTTTTTCAGTCAACCCTACCCAATTTGAATTTCCATTTCAAATTCTAAACTTCACATTAATAATTTTCGCATTTATAAGTTCAAAGACTTAGCACTACGGGTATCACATCTTATTCCAAATTCAAAACTCACCATTTAGAGTTTATTTCAAACCACTTTTGATATTATGTATTTCCACATATATACATATTAATTTCTTTTACATACGAAGTTATACTTTAAAATTTTAAACCACCTTTGGTTTTTAATTCAAACAAATTTCTTTAAATTTTCAAACAACTCTTGTTTGAAATAGGACCATTTTATTCAATTGCATTAAATAATATTATTTATTATTTCTTTAAATTAATTACATCATTAATTAATTCCAATTAATCACATTCGGTAATTAACTTATTTCTTAATTACCTTCTTTAAGTAATTGTCCTTTAAATTACTTACCTCTAGTTACTTCATTAAGTAACTCCCTCTTTATTTATCATATTCATTAATTAATCTCATTAAATAAAGTTTAATTAATTACACAAATTAATTGATTATCCTTATCCTGAAACCCTTCCAAATTCAAGATTTAATTTTCAGTTGGGTTGTGTTCTATTACTTCTCAATTTAATTCCAATAATTTTAACAACTAATTCTCTTACTATTTGTTAGAAAGAAATATTGCTTTATATATCAAAATATATTCTTATATAAAATCATTTAAAATCTTTATATAAGAAAATAACAAGTACGCACTCTCATATATATATATATATATATATATATATATATATATATATATACATACATACACACACTCAACTCATTCTAGGGTACCATTTACCCTATCCTTAATGAGCAATCCCACCAGAGCCAAAGTTCTCGCTTAACCTTCAGCTCTGATACGAAATGTAACGACCCGGAAATTTCGATTCCGAGATTTCCAGATAGTTAGAAAAAGAAGAAAAGAGAAAGAAGAAAAGAAGAACAAAAACACCAACATCTCACATTCGTAGCAGACAAATAATATTAAATAATAATAACAGTTATACAAAGGAAAAACTGTATCAGTACATTTATTATTATACATCACAGTTACAACCATTATCAATTACTGGTCAGTTTAAAACAACATGTCCTAGTTACACAACTATAATATATACAGCGGGTACACTCCATATGTTCCTGCTATCCGCTCGCCTCTTGAGTTTCAGAATGTCCTTACCTGAAAATCTATAATACTCGGTCTGACCCGAGCATTACATCAAAATAACACCCGGGTCTGGCTGGAAACCAGCGTGAGTAAACCCATCTAACAAAGAATACAGAAGCATACAAATTATATAAACCCGAGGTAACTTCTATCAATTTACAACTTCTCAATTTATAACATCACTTATTCCACACATCAACTTCTAAGTACCAATATTTAGATTAAATGGTCCAATTTACTTAAATCATTCCATACCAGCCTATCGATTTCACATAACAATTTAAAAAGAATCGAAGTGGTTTCGGGTATTTACTAATACCCGACTCCGGTCTCTTCGAATTCAATACCATCTCAACCCAAATTATTCAAATGAAACACAATTCAAATTTCAAATGCAGGGTGTTGCCTATACACATTAATCCATCATTGATAGATAACTACATTATCTCAGTTTAAACCAACATATCATATAACATTACGAACCACATATTAAGAATAACAATTAATCAAAGGTTTCCAATATCGTTCTATTCATCCTTTAATTACATTTAAGTAATTAATCCTTAATTAATTTCACAAATTAATTATCCTTAACCCAATACAGTAATTAATCTTTAATTACTTCATTAATTAATTACTAACCATGATTATTAATCACCCTTGATTAATAACATTAGTAATTAACTACTCTTAATTACTTCAGCAAATAAATTAATTAATCCTTAATTAATTATCTCTAATTAATTCCTTGATTAATTATGCAAGGTAATCAAATCCAAATTTTCTCATTAATAAATCACTTATTCGATTAATTACATCCAATAATTATCCATTAATTACTTACCTGAGTGATTTACTTATCAAATCATCAAGTGATTGTTTAAATTAATTAAACCGAATTAACTAGCTTAACCCAATCAGATTAAATACAAAACTACAGTGAGTAATTAATTCCTTAATAATATACACAAATGATTACCTTTAAATTAATTATCCTAATTAATTATTTAAAATTAATCACATTAATTAATTATTAAATAACCCTTAGTTAATAACCTTCATTAACTATTTACAATTCATTAATTATTTTCCTAAAGTAATTAGCTTAAAAATTATAAA
This sequence comes from Allium cepa, assembly GCA_030765085.1. Lineage (NCBI taxonomy): Eukaryota > Viridiplantae > Streptophyta > Magnoliopsida > Asparagales > Amaryllidaceae > Allium > Allium cepa. The sequence goes on from CM060946.1 coordinate 214,177,490, forward strand.
GTTAAGAAAACTTAACTTGCTTAAAATAACTTTAATATTATCGAGGAGAGGTTTCAAAACCAAGTTCAATTTGTATTTTAAAACCTACTTTCCAAAAAAATCTTAACTTTCATTTTAAATCGATGTTTTAAAACCCCTTTAAAGATAATAAAGTTTAAACTAACAAAATTTCAGAACTCTTAATCAATTGTTAAAGAAACAATTATAAATAGAGTAAGATTAATTAAGAAGTTTAACTAGATCTAAATTCCAAATCCAATTTGATTTTAAACATTTAAAAAAAACTACAATCCTCTCTGCTTCGGGTCAAACCCGAAGACAACACGGGCCTACCCCCGAGTAAATCCCCCATTCCTTCCATTTCTTCAAATCTTAGATTAATTTAAGTTGAAAACATGAAACTTTAGTCACGCAAATTAACTCGAGTTCAAGCTCGAGCCTTCTTCCTCAATACTCGATCACCTCTTCGAGTTGCAAACCAACCCAACAACAAACAACCCCAATCTCCGTTGTGCACCTGCACAACAAATTCCGACGCCGACGATCACCTCGGATAACGTCAACACACCATTAATCACCATAGCATCCATCGACAATCACCCAAACACCATCACTGTCTTCACATCAAAATCGATCGTGGAAGATGAAATAGCAACAAGAGATCACCGCTAGGAAATTCACTCGCCACCACGACTCCGACCATCTGGACTGCTACGATTCCGGCCTCACCATGCTGACACACCTCGCAATCATTTCCTACAATTCCAAGCTACTCGATCACCCAGAGCACTCGAGATGACCAAAAAACCCAAGTACAATCAAACTAGGGTTATAAACTAAATTCCTTCACCGCCGACACCCCAGTGATCGAGAACCCCAACTACCATTTTTTCTCGCCTCACCGCACCGTGCTCCACCTCCCGACAAACCCCCGGCCACCCAATATCAGTAAAATATCAGGAATTGCCTCAGAAACCATTTCCAGACAAACCAAATTTCCTCACCCAATACAGTATTAAATTTTTGTGTTTTTCCTTTAAAAATCATGTTTCACAGAGACAATCCAAAATATAAACTTGAATCAACAAGATTTAATGCTTGATTAATCATGCATTTCCATTTCTATCTGAACTTTCCTAATTCCAGAATTATTTCAAACTTATTTTGCTAGGACTAAATTTTAAACCTTAATTTATAATGAAACAAACATATCATGTTTGTGTTGAATATGTGCTTATATGATTTTTGTTTGATGATAATAAACATATATACATTCGTTTAAATGTATTTATTAATGTACTATTTTATTTTTCACAGATTAAATAAATATTTGCTGAATAAAATTAAATAACACAGAATTTGAATTTAAACAGAAATTTTATTCAAACAAATATTTATTACAATTCTGAATAGTACAAATTCAAGCTCTCACTATACACTATACAACTTTGATACAAATTCAATTACATCACAATTTCATATTTACATAAATTCCTCACTACATATCACTCACACTCGTAGTTCATCTTCAACTTCATTCCAGTTAGAATCCAGCATCTGAGCAATCTGCAAAAATATTCACTAACGCAGTAAAATTGAAAAAGAAATATTTTTGCAATATAAAATAAAATGTGAATTTTGAAACTGATATTTTCCTCAGTTATTTGGGTTGTTCGTCATGATTTATATTTGAATTCATCACACACGAACAATGTGACATGCACAGTGTATCACTGTACATGCCACAAGGCCGTGCACACCGATATACACTTGATAATGCTACAGGGACAGGTGAGCACAAGGTCAAACCCAAATAAAAAGACGGGTTCAACTCAGGAGCAATATAAATAAAATCTCGACACGAGCACAAGGTCAAACCCGAGCGTTTAAGCTGGATTCAACTCAATGTACAAATCATAATACAACAATGCATAGAACAACAGTGCACAAGGGCAGATCAATGTTAACCAAATCAGTGATGAAGTCGCATTCTCAAAACCACGACCATGCTACTGTACAAAACTGCAAATACCCATGTCCAGAGCTCAATGCATTTAAACTCAGTGACAATGCAAATGAATCAAAGCATGGTTCAAACCAGAGGCAAATGAACAGTGCACCGAACAACTCACAAATATGGAACCAGACCAAAATGGCACTATCAAAATATGCCACAATAAAGACAGTAAAATGTACAAAGAAAAGAAGGCCGCAGTAAAGCATGTACATGAGTGGACAGGACTGCAACAGCCAATTGAAAACAAGTATAACTGATATATGGTGATGCAGTCAACAACTACTCAAGACAACAATGCAGTGCATACTTAAGTACAAAAGTGCAGACGACCAAATATACAACCAAACAAGTATACATAAGAAACTTTGAGCTACAGACCGAGCAAGTACATATAAACAAGCAACTGAAGACAACATGGCCAAGGTCAATGAAGCCACAGCAATCAGATGCCATCAAAAACCAACAAAGACCAAGGCTACGGCATAGTGCACCAGAGGAATGCAACAGTATAAAGGAACAAACTCGGCAATGCTTAAGACCAATACACACGAATGCACCGGGCAAACAAACTCACCAAGTAAGTGACAGCAAAACCAAAATGAAATCAGGATTCACAGAAGCAAGAAAATGCAAGAAATCAAATGGACGAAGTAAACACTCAAGTCAAGGCCGAAGCAGTAGCAATCAAGAAGCCGGCCAAGTCAAAGTCGTAGTCAACAACGTGATGACCAAGGAGTCGAACTATACAGTACAGGTTATAGTGATACCAAAATTCATGTACATAGCCGTGTATCAAAGCCGTGTTTTTTAACAAGTCAACAGAAGAAGGAACGGAGTGGAAGCCGTGGTCATCACGATAATCAAAATCAAAGTCGTGACCATCAAGCAACGAAAATATACGCATATGAATAAGACAGTGAAATCATAAACATCCATACGAAAATCAACGATCAAAGAAATATCAGTTGACAAATTCAAATAGAGAATATACGATGCAAATCTAGGGTTACAAACCCTATATAAACAATCATCATCAACAATTTCAAAACCATTCGATTTCAAGCAACAGAGAACAATATCGATAACTCGAATCAAAGGTCGAGCAAAAATCAACATCGAAAAAGGAAAAATCGCATACCATTTTTGACAATTAACTCGACCAAATTGAGGTAGCTGCGAACAATATAATCGAACGAAGAAAGGAATCGAAGCTTCTGAAATCAATTTGACAGAGCGGCGCTTCAATCTTTAGAAGCCCTAATTCAGACGCAAAAAGGACGAACGAAACAAAGCCACCATTATCTCACAAAGAAAAGCAGGCCGCAGAAATAAAAAAAGGGGATAATATGTTTTAGTTTGGGCCGGCCTTGTTTTTAATATAAAAAGGCTTTAGTTTTTGTTTTTATTTTAGGGTTATTTTAATTTAAATTGTTTTTAATTTGTATTTTCCTTTTTTAAACCGTTTAAATTTCTAGTCGTGTGACTAGGGGACAAGCTACGTGGCGTAGCTTGAGAATTCGCAACTCAGTGGCTGAGTTGTGGCAGGGTTTTGATCGTAGAGTTAGATTTAGTCGATAGCGGGTGTCGCGAGTTTACGTGTGTAAGCGAGGGACTATCTAATTTCCAGTAGAAACCTTGGGGGCAGCACGTAGGCAGGGTTTTGCCGAAGCTGGGTAAATTCTGTGTCGTTCTATTTCTGCGTTTATTATTCTGTTATTATCTGTGCTGCTATTGTTCTGTGATCTGTGTTAAAAATTAATATACACTTCCGCAATAATTATTATAATTAACACTGTCACCCTATTCACCCCCCTCTAGGGTGAAATCGATCCTACAAGTGGTATCAGAGCTAGGAACAAAAGCCGTTTTTGTTTTAAAAAATTTGATTTTACAAAAACCAATTTTTATTTTAAAAAGTTGAAATTTTAAAATGGCTTCTTTTAATACCGCTTTTGCTGAGGGTCAATCTATAGTTAGACCACCAATGTTCAATGGTGAATATGCTTACTGGAAAAATAGGATGGAAATTTTTCTAAAAACCATTGACGCTTGGAATATTGTTGAGACAGGTTATAGAGCACTGACTATAACTGTAGATAATCAGGAAATAGATAAACCAAAGGAACAATGGACAGAACTAGAAAATAAATTACAAAATACTAATGCTAAAGCTATGAATTCTATTATTTGTTCATTGGATCAATTTGAATTTAATCGTGTCTCACATTGTCTAACTGCGCAGGAAATATGGCACACTCTAGAAGTGACTCATGAAGGAACATCTCAAGTCAAACAATCTCACCTTGCCATGCTAAGCAGCGAATACGAGAACTTCACAATGGCGAAGGAAGAAAATGTCAAAGAGATGCATGGACGACTTTCCAATATCGTATATAAATCAAAAGCTCTTGGAAAATCATATATAGAGTTGGAGATAGTCCGAAAAATCCTCAGAGTCCTTCCATGAAGTTTTGAAGCCAAAGTGACTGCCATTCAAGAATCAAAAGATTTGAAACAAATGAAAGTCGAAGAACTCATCGAGAATCTCACCACTTATGAGTTAGAAATGAAATTCAAGGAAGAGCGTGAAGGAGGAGATACTCGAAAGAAATCAATAGCTCTCAAAGGAACAACTGAAAGTGATGACGATGACGATGATGATGCAGCAGCAGAATTGGAGCTATTAATAAAGAAATTCAAAAGATGGAATTACAAATATGGAAATTCAGCTCGAATTCAAAAAGCGAAAAGCAAAATAACCAAAGCACTAGACTACTCTGAAGAACAGAAGATCATCTGTCACAAGTGCAACCAACCCGGACACATCAAGCCCAACTGTCCTCAAAATCAACGCGACTTTAAAAAGAAATCAAAAAGGAAAAGTTTTGCAGCCACGTGGAATACAAGTGATGAGGATAATCAAAGTTCTAGCAGTGAGAGTGAGAAAGAAGATATGTGCCTTCAAGGGAATATAACTGATAGCGACGATGACGTGCCAAGCGAGGTATCAAAACTTACTCACTCTGAATTACTTATTTATTTCCACGAAGTAAATGGCTGTTTTGAACGACTTAGGGAGAAATATGATAAACTTGAATCATAAAAAGTTACTTTGATAGAATTAGATAAACAACTTGACCAATTAGTTAAAACCTATCAAAGTAGGATCCCTAAGTGTGATATGTGTCCAACATTTGAAGAAGAAATTAAAAAATCAGAAATTAAAATAAAATCGCTTGAAAATGAAATTCTGATTTTGAAAGAAAATGAAAATACTAGGAGAGAAAATTCTATTAAAAAGTGCACACAATTATTGAACGAAAATGAATCTCTCAAAACACAAGTCCAACAATTGTCAACGATTTTAGATAAATTTTCAAAAAGTGGAAAATCGTTAAATATGCTATTAGGGAAACAAACTGTTAATATGGTTAGACAAGGACTTGGATATAATCAATCTAAAATTTTTAGAAATGAGATTAATCGAGAAAATTTAATGTGCACAATTTGTAGAAAATTTGGACACGATCACAATAATTGTTGGTATAGACCCAAACATGTGAAAACTATACCAATTTGGGCTCCAAAAGGCACAAATATAAGAACTCTCAAAGTTAAACAAATTTGGGTGCCGAAGGGAACAATTATAAATAGTTTTGGGTCTTCACAAAATTGTTTTTCAAAATTTCCTGCCACTAACAATCATGGACCTATAAAAACAAATAGGTCACAAAAATCTTTCATCGTGTAGGTGTGGTGGCAGGCTAAGGAACAACAACAGTGTTTTCTGGATTTTGGCTGTTCCAGAAACACAACGGGTGACAAAGAAAAGTTCCTTAGCCTAGTATAAAGGTGACAGAATCACAAGGGGAAACAACGAAAAATATCGTAAAGGTAAAACAGGTAATGGTATATTTATTTGAACGATATATTAAATGTGATAATCTGCACCATATTCCGAATTAAAATAAGCCAATATTGAGATTGATGAAAAGATGATGATTTGGATTCTGACTTATTCAACATAGTTGGCCAATTATATTCTTATGTCAAAAACACTATAAAATTCTCTAGATTCGTTGATTTACTTCATATATATAAGTTCGGATTAAAAGTAGTGTTTTTGTTGGATGATAATCGATTTGCTTATAATACGGCTAACTCTATATTCACGGTTTTTGATTATTAACACGGCTTCATTTCAAATTTAAGAGAATGTCATTTAAATTGCTGTTAAAATTGAGTTTGAAATTTTTGGTGCACACTTCATGGTTTGGTCAATCAAATTCAATTAATGATGATTTTGAGTGAAAGAGAAATTAAGATGCAGATTACACTGGTAATATAGTTGATAGAAAAATTACAAGTGGAACGTGATTAATTTTTGAAACAATCATTTGCTGCATCGTTTTTTTTAAAAGAAAATATCTGCATATTTTTCACTTGAAATAATTTTTATTTTAGCAGAAATTTTTCTTGAAAACCCCTTCTAGAAAACAATCACTGTTGACCTTGTATCAGATTAGTTATTTAAGAAAATTTGATTTTATAACTATTTTTGAAATTAATTTTAAATAACTATATTAACTAATCTGACCCCCTACTAATTATCTGAAAAGATATATAGTGATTGAAAATAAGATGAGTGTTGATATTAATCATATATTATGACTTGAGAAAGTATAATTAAAAAATTTCTTTAGAAATTTAAACAAGAGTTATAAAAACTTTTTGTTGATAAATATTCCATGACCATTTCTATTCCTTTTATTTTTCTATCAACCATCACTCATCAAAATTCTATATAGTTTGTCAATATGTGGTACTTTTAAACAGGAATCGTTCGTTTTTCATTTTCACATTTTTTTTAACAAAAAAAAAATATATAGTAAAAAAAAATTAAAAATAAATACCAAAGTATTCACTCTCATTTAAAAGTCCTCACGGTTATGCATGGGTGAATTACTTGGAATTTGTTATGTGCTTCCATGCTCATTTAAAAGTCATCACGGTTGTGCATGTATGGAACGCATATCAAAAGTTGATTTTTAAAATAAACAAGTTGATTCTAATCCCATTTAAAAGTCGATTATGCGTGGTTAGAAGATACTTGAATTCATTTTTTTTAAAATAAAATTGGAATACTACTAATCTCATTTAAAAGTCCTAACGGTTATGCATGGTTAGTAGATATTCAAATTCCTGATATAAATATACCACAAATAGACACAACTGTATGGTTTTATATGATGACATAATTCCCATCATTCTAAAAGTGGAATATGCGCCTAACAAAATATTTATGATTTTTGTTTGATTTTTTATTGAAATTTAATATTTATATTCAATTGAGTTTTAATGTTGAATTAATATCGATCATCTTATCTCTATTTTCTCTAACACTATTATTCTTTTGCTGATAACAAAAGGGGGAGAGAAAAGTTAAGATTTTGTCAAATAAAATCAAGGAAAGGGCAAATAATTTTCTATTTGCATCTAGGCTCATTTGCATATTTTTATTTGTATGCATATATGTAGGGGGAGCTGTGTGTAGAGAGGAAGCATTTAAATAGGGGGAGAAATTAGATCATAGCAATAATCAAATACATTTAACATATTCAAAATCTTAAATATATGTTTGTTATCATCAAAAGGGGGAGATTGTTGAATATGCGCTTATATGATTTTTGTTTGATGATAATAAACATATATACATTCGTTTAAATGTATTTGTTAATGTACTATTTTATTTTTCACAGATTAAATAAATATTTGCTGAATAAAATTAAATAACACAGAATTTGAATTTAAATAGAAATTTTATTCAAACAAATATTTATTACAATTCTGAATAGTACAAATTCAAGCTCTCACTATACACTATTCAACTTTGATACAAATTCAATTACATCACAATTTCATATTTATATAAATTCCTCACTACATATCACTTACACTCGTAGTTCATCTTCAACTTCATTCCAGTTAGAATCCAGCGTCTGAGCAATCTGCAAAAATATTCACTAACGCAGTAAAATTGAAAAAGAAATATTTTTGCAATATAAAATAAAATGTGAATTTTGAAAATGATATTTGCCTCAGTTATTTGGGTTGTTCGTCATGATTTATATTTGAATTCATCACACATGAACAATGTGACATGCATAGTGTATCACTGTACATGCCACAAGGCCGTGCACACCGATATACACTTGATAATGCTACAGGGACGGGTGAGCACAAGGTCAAACCCAAATAAAAAGACGGGTTCAACTCAGGTGCAATATAAATAAAATCTCGACACGAGCACAAGGTCAAACCCGAGCGTTTAAGCTGGATTCAACTCAATGTACAAATCATAATACAACAATGCATAGAACAACAGTGCACAAGGGCAGATCAATGTTAACCAAATCAGTGATTAAGTCGCATTCTCAAAACCACGACCATGCTACTGTACAAATCTGCAAATACCCATGTCCAGAGCTCAATGCATTTAAACTCAGTGACAATGCAAATGAATCAACGCATGGTTCAAACCAGAGGCAAATGAACAGTGCACCGAACAACTCACAAATATGGAACCAGACCAAAATGGCACTATCAAAATATGCCACAATAAAGACAGTAAAATGTACAAAGCAAAGAAGGCTGCAGTAAAGCATGTACATGAGTGGACAGGACTGCAACAGCCAATTGAAAACAAGTATAACTGATATATGGTGATGCAGTCAACAACTACTCAAGACAACAATGAAGTGCATACTTAAGTACAAAAGTGCAGACGACCAAATATACAACCAAACAAGTATACATAAGAAACTTTGAGCTACAGACCGAGCAAGTACATATATACAAGCAACTGAAGACAACATGGCCAAGGTCAATGAAGCCACAGCAATCAGATGCCATCAAAAACCAACAAAGACCAAGGCTACGGCATAGTGCACCAGAGGAATGCAACAGTATAAAGAAACAAACTCGGCAATGCTCAAGACCAATACACATGAATGCACAGGGCAAACAAACTCACCAAGTAAGTGACAGCAAAACCAAAATGAAATCAGGGATTCACAGAAGCAAGAAAATGCAAGAAATCAAATGGACGAAGTAAACACTCAAGTCAAGGCCGAAGCAGTAGCAATCAAGAAGCCGACCAAGTCAAAGCCGTAGTCAACAACGTGATGACCAAGGAGTCGAACTATACAGTACAGGTTATAGTGATACCAAAATTCATGTACATAGCCATGTATCAAAGCCTTGTTTTTTTAACAAGTCAACAGAAGAAGGAACGGAGTGGAAGTCGTGGTCATCACGATAATCAAAATCAAAGCCGTGACCATCAAGCAACGAAAATATACGCATATGAATAAGTCAGTGAAATCATAAACATCCATACGAAAATCAACGATCAAAGCAATATCAGTTGACAAATTCAAATAGAGAATATACGACGCAAATCTAGGGTTACAAACCCCATATAAACAATCATTATCGGCAATTTCAAAACCATTCGAGTTCAAGCAACAGAGAACGATATCAATAACTCGAATCAAAGGTCGAGCAAAAATCAACATCGAAAAAGGAAAAATCGCATACCATTTTTGACAATTAACTCTACCAAATTGAGGTAGCTGCGAACAATATAGTTGAACAAAGAAAGGAATCGAAGCTTCTGAAATCAATTTGACAGAGCGGCGCTTCAATCTTTAAAATCCCTAATTCAGACGTAAAAAGGACGAACGAAACAAAGCCACCATTATCTCACAAAGGAAAGCAGACCGCAGAAATAAAAAAGGGGATGATATGTTTTAGTTTGGGCCGGCCTTGTTTTTAATATAAAAAGGCTTTAGTTTTTGTTTTTATTTTAGGGTTATTTTAATTTAATTTTTTTTTAATTTGTATATTCCTTTTTTAAACCGTTTAAATTTCTAGTCGTTTGACTAGGGGACAAGCCACGTGGCGCAGCTTGAGAATTCGCAACTCAGTGGCTGAGTTGTGGCAGGGTTTTGAGCGTAGAGTTAGATTTAGTCAATAGCGTGTGTCACGAGTTTACGTGTGTAAGCGAGGGACTATCTAATTTCTAGTAGAAACCTTGGGGGCAGCACGTAAGCAGGGTTTTGCCGAAGCTGGGTAAATTCTGTGTCGTTCTATTTCTGCATTTATTATTCTGCTATTATCTGTGCTGCTATTGTTCTGTGATCTATGTTAAAAATTAATATACACTTCCGCAGTAATTTTTATAATTAATACTATCACCCTATTCACCCCCCTCTAGGGTGAAATCGATCCTACAGTTTGCATCTTTAAGCCTAACAAAGGTCAGGTAAGTAGATTTGGATTTTTCCCTTTTCAACTTTTATTTTTAAACCAAGAACAGAGGTGCTTTTACATATAATCAGGCATGCACACACACAACATTTATAATTCAGAGATAACCTCATATCTATGCATAATAAAGCTTCATTCACCTCAGACTTTACAAGCATTGTTTAAATATCTAATCTAACAAGGGTTTTTAATGAGAGAAAAAATGAAATTTTAATTAAAGTTGTGCTCTGTACTTTTAAAAAAACAGAGATGAACATCTGATATTTCAACATAGGCACCAGATTTTCATTTAAATATATTTAGTTCTACTGCATGCAAACAAGTTTTCATCATGCTTCTAAATTCAATTCATGCATTCAGATTAGATTAAACAAGTAGAGTTTACTCACAAAATTCTGGAAGAACGGAGATTTCTAGGTGTCCTTCTGGAAATTTGAATTTGTTTCCTGGCTGATGTTTCCAGACTTGTTTGATTTTCCTTTGCTTTATTAAATTTAAATCTGGTGTCCATCTTTGCATTGTTACTTGTTGTCTTGACTGATTTTACTTGAAAATTTGATATTGGTTTTGCCTTTTCCTTTGATTTTCTTGCTTGAACTCTTGAAATGATTACAGGCTGAAGATTCTTAATTTTGCAAATTGGAAATGAATTTTAGTTTTTTTTTTGTTTGTTTGAGGTAATTTACAGGTTTTGATATAGTGGATTTCTGGTTTGGTTATTGATTTTGAAAAAAAAATGTAAATAAACAAGAAAAATGGGAGAGAGAGAGAATATAGACTTATATAAATAGAATAATTTATGACACTTGCCATTGCAATCCTTGATTATCTTACACGTGTATATAACAAGCATTAGTAATTAAACACTTGTAATAACCTATCATTATTAGCTTACATTAGTCATTTTATGTTGTGTTATATACATTTATAATATATATAATTTAGTTTATATGTATATATCCTTACCTTTATAATTAACTTTTCTTTTATTTGTCTATTTTTTTTATTTGATCCTTATTTTAACTATTATACTTCTTAGATACTAGAAATTCATATTTTATACATTTCCATATATATATATATATATATATATATTTATATTAAAATTAGAAATAAATTTTATTCATTTCAACTATAGAGTTTTAATCCCAATTTACTCTTATGGCATTTTAAATTGAATTTTAAATCCAAATTCTATTAAACACTTTATATGTCAAATTAACACTTATTTTATTTGTTTAAATTACAAATCTGTATTTTAAAAAAAAAAAAATTATTTCTGTTAATTATCCAATTAACAGATGTCTAAAAATTTGGGTTATCACATAGGATGAGATTAATCCCTATCTAGAGTCCCTTTTATTTCGGTTGTGTGGGCGGTTGAATAGCTACATCCGCCGGGGTTGTCTTATTCGGAACTGTTCAGTAAGGAATGGTTCCGGCTTTGTGTTGTAGAGGAGCGGGCGTACTCCTCGGTACGTTGATGTAGGCCAGGTACTGTGACGGGCGATACCCCACTAGCTATGCCATCGTATGGAATCCAAAATCCAATAAGTGCCATCCGATTTGATTGTATTACCCACTTTCGTGGCTAGTAGCTGGAATTTAATCAATGTAAAAATTTCGGCTATTTCATATTTATTTGAAAACCCTAGACCTATTATAATATCACCGGATTTCCTATCAAATGTTTGGTTAGCGTAAGGTAAAAACTTTTCCATGTTTATGTGTAGGAAGTCTTACGTGATACCTTTTCTTTCAAAAGGTTTTTAAAGTTAAGCAATTTTAACCGTTTACTCACACCAGACCCATGTCTGACCCGGAGTTTATTCTGTTTTTCTTAAACTCTTAGGTACTCAAATTTTTACGAGTAGCCAGGGGATTCAGATTGGCTTGACAAATTCTAGAGGAGCAATGTAGCAGGAGGCTTCTGTGTATAGCTTTATAGTATTCTGTTGTGTGTTCTCTGTGTCGGTTGTCTTTGTGCTGTATTGAGTTGAAATAACTAGACAGGTGTTTATAACTGTCTAGTATGTGTTGTTTTAGCTGTGTATCTCTGATATATATGATACTATGTAATGTATTATGTGATTAATATAATTTATTTGTTCTGCTGTTTAGATTCTGATGTTGTTTCTTTCTTCTTCTCTGTCTTTTTTTTTCTATCCCTTTCTTTCTATGATGCGATTTTCTATGGTAAGAAAGTCGGGTCGTTTCAGTTGGTATCAAAGCATTAGGTTGAGTGAATACCTAGGCTCTGTAGTGGTGTCTTTCTTCAAAGAGCGTACTTGTAATTTATATATATATATATATATATATATATATATATATATATATATATATATTTCTACCTATCTGTTGGGTTACCTGTTCAGGTTTTCCAATATAAGTTATAAAGGTAGATGAGTAGTAGTGCGTGAAACACGACTACCATTGGTTGGAGTTTGAATGTTTGAGATTGGAAGTGTATTTGTCGAGGCTGTAGACCTAATACCGTCTTAAGTAATCTTTGCTATTTGGTGTAAGGATTTCATTGATCTCTGAAGGAAACTTGTTAAGGTACGGAGTTCATCTTTGAAGTGTAGGTTTGATCGCGCTCGTGTGAGACGGTTTGGATCTGTTGGTTAGGCAGACGTAAGTGATGGTATCTTGGCAACTTCAGGAAGTAGTAGCTGCGTGATGAGATGCAGTGACTATGGATGTTCCGAAGATGTTTTCTTTCGGAGCAAGTTTAAGGAAGTGTGTATGCTTCGGTGTTGTGGCTGAGTTCAGCAGGATGTATGTGTTTAGTTGGAGGTTCAAGTTTCTCAAAGCGCTTCGGATAAGAAGTCTTTGGCATCTGTGTTAGCGGCGCAGCTCGGAAGTGTTCTGTGTTTCAGTAGGAAGATCTTTTTGGCTTAGTAGTTCCTGGAGGTGGAATTCAGAAGCAGCAGTGAGGATCTGTTTCTTCGATGGATTAGTTGGTCGAGGATAAACTGTTCTGATTAGTGGAGAGAGAACAGTATCTTGGATATTGGATTGGTTGATCGCAAAAGTGACTTGCGATAGTTTGGTGATTATCTTAGAAAATATTTTGCTTGGGTTTATGGCATTTCTAGAGGATGTAGAAGTTATGGTGTTGTCGAAGATTTTTCGGATATGTCTTCAGGAAAGTTAGAGATTTGCCCATATTGGAGATTGAGTTCTGAATCGACTTGATGCAGGAGTGATACTGGTGATTCAGCTGGGTAGAAGGATGTCTCCTAGGTTGATTGTTTGGTGAAGCAGCTCTGTATTTCTTGGAATTTCTGTTGAACCTTATTTCTGAGATGTGTTGTTTAGTCTGTATTCTCATCTGCTCCAGATCAGAGTTGTGCAGTGGAAGCAAGGTGACTGTTGTTCTTGAGTAGAAGCAACTGGAAGTTACAGTGTTTTGGATTAGAGAGTTTCTACTGAATTTATTTTTCAGGATCTGAGACAAGTTGGCGAGTGATTCTGTTCTGTCTTTTTCGGAGGGGAGAAGTGGTTTTCTACTATTGATAGTAAATTTTGGTTTTGACTTTGGATTGATCTTGTGAGGATCAGTTTGTTGAGTTTTTTTGATCCAGTTTGTTTGTAGAAGCATCAACGAAGGTTGAGCTGATCAGGAAGGATCTGTAGGCAGCCCGAATCATCCGGAAAGTTTTGAGGTTAAGAAACGAAAGAGTTTGGAATTCGAAGTTGGAGGCTTCGATATTGTTGAGGTTTTCTCTGGTAAAGGGAGCAAAAAGATTTGGCGAGATTATGAGGTATATTGGATTCTTCTAAGTCTTTGTAAAGATCAGTGCTTTGGTTTGAAGAGTTGAATTCCTAGTTTGGAAGACTGGAATTCAAAATATTTCACGTGTCTCTGAGGGAGTACGTGTTTGGTCCATCACTGGTTTTGAGACCAGTAGTTCTTTGAAGGATTTAATTGTTGATCAGACTTGTCTGTGGTCTGGTATCTTGTGCAGATTATAGATCTGGCTGAGTAGGAACTCAGTAGCTTAGCAGTATAGCTAGTTTGGATTTAGTACAGCGAGTATCCCTGTGTCTGTAATTGGGAAACTCGTGATAATTTTAGGAAGCTTATCCGGATCTGTGTCCGGATAGCTAGTGTTGTTTATTTAATTGAATTGGTTATTTGGATGAAATTGTTGTTTGATTGATAGTGTATGGTTGTTATGTATGTTTGAATTTGTTGAAATAAAATAAAACTTCGGATTATCTTTATTTTAAATTTCGAGGACGAAATTCTTTTAAGGAGGAGGAATGTAATATCTCGGAATTTCCAGGAATTTAAAAAGTGATAATCTCTTAATTTAAATTATTTAAACTGATAAAATTGTTATTTTCAAAAATAAATAACCAAGTAATAATAATATAATGTCTTAATTATGGTTATAAATTGGTTTTAAAATAAGAATAAATATTTTATTTGTGTAAAAAATTCTAAATAGATTTATTGTTTTCAAAATTGATAAGTGTGTATAAAAATATTTATTTCTGTGTATTTTAAATTGATTTTTAAAATAGGATAAATTATTTGTAAATAATAATGAGCTTATTTAAAAATTGATATTTATTTATTTAAATTTAGTTTAGATTTGGATTTTTAAATTTGACTTTGAATTAAATATAAATTTGAATTTAAGGGGATATATATACATCTTAAAATAGAATAATAATATAGTTTGAATTTAAAATATATAAATAATGTTTTTAGTTAAAAATAAGATTTGTTTTATATTTTTATTTTTATAGAAATGTATCTTAGAAATTTGAATTGTATTTATTTAATAAGAATAAATACAAGGCTTTTCGAAATAGCATTTTAAAATGAGTTTGTAATATTATATATAATTTTATTTAAATTATATTTTGTTTTATTTTATTTTATTTTAAAAATTGTATTTATATAAATTTAGAAAAGTGTTTATAAATTATTAAATGTATTTGTTAATTAGGAATTTAATTACAAAAGTATTTTTAAATTAAGAAAAACATATTAGTAATTAGGAAATTAATTCAAAAAGCTTTTAAAATTCTTTTAGGATAAATAAAAATAAACTAAGACAAGTGTTAAGTCCTAAAACACTTTGTCAACAAGCGTTAAAACATTTATGTAAATTAGAGGCAAGTGTCCATTTTTTTTCTAAAATTTTCTTTTAATTTAATAAATCTGAAAATTACCTATATAAACACCACCTTTCTTCATTTTCTTTTTTCTTTAAATTTTGTGTTCATTCCTAAAAGAAACAAGAATTATCAATGGCAGATCCAAATATGAAGTTCCTCAATTCAAACAACCCTCAAAACCAAAATTTGAAACCATCATTCAAGTTTAAACATATGAGATTTTCCTCAAATTCCAATCTGCAAAATTTTGTTCCCTGTAATACTTTTTCCCAAATCAGTAACACTTCTCTGTAAAACTGTTTTATGCACAAAAACCTGTCATCTTCTCCTAAATATTCAAGCACAACCCAGAAATCAATTTGAAGCCTACAAAACACTCCTCAAACACCACTCTCTGTTTACAAAAGCCTGAAACATTCTTCTATGATCAAAAGCCTGTAACATGTTTTCAAAGTTTGATGCAAGTTTTCAATCCCATGTCTGCAACATCTTTCATGAACATGCAAGTATTCCAGTTTCTAAATCATAACATGTTTTCAAAAAAATTCAAGCATTTGCAAGTGAATCTGGTTCAAGGTCTTTTCTGTTTCAAAAGAGGCTTCGTCATCAAGTTCAAATTATTTTGCAAGTACTCCAGTTTTTAAAAGCTTCAAGTTCAAATTTATTTTGCAAGCTTTCAAAATACAAAATCTGGAAAGCAAATTCAGTGTGAAGGCTTCCTGTTCTTTTTCAAACCTCTGCACTACATTTCTTTATAAAGGTGAGTAAACATTTTTCAAAAATTTAAGTAGTAATTATCTGTTGCATATAAGTTAGTGATGATGTTTATATGAGTTTGCCTCTGTGTAGATAAATATGCAATAGGTTTTGTTGTATGGCTTTGAATCTGTGCATGCTTGAACTTCTCTGTTTCACCTTACTGAAAAACTTAGGAAATAGTCAGAAACTTCAAGCTATTCTATTTAATCAAATGTTAAGTCTTAGATTTAAAAAAAATAAGTTAGTTAAGTATAAACTAAGAACTAAAAATAGAACAAAGTCTCTAATATTTGAAATTTACCTGGAAATCAAACTATGCAGTAACAATTTATTACCAATGTTTGAAATCAAATGTTAAAATTATATGAAATAATTATACAATCTGGATTGTCACTGGGAAGTATGAGTTTTAGAAAGAAAATCACAATTTTAAAAATTAAATTGAGTGAGGATTTGGGGGTTTTCTTGAATTTGGGTTTTGGTCTAAATCAGATGATCTTTGTATCTAGGTTGCTCGGGATTCTTGATGGAGCTAGGGGTAGGATTGGGAAGTAAGGTAAAAATTGTTGAAGGGTTGTTAATCCAACATGGGGTTTGGATTTTCTCGAATTTGGTTTTAAACCTAATTCTGCTCGAACTTGGGAATTTGTCTACTGCATCTTCATTTTAGCATCGAGCTTGAAGAAATTTTAGGAGAAGGAGGCGTGATGGGTCGGCAATCCATAGCCGAAGTGGTAGGGGTCATCGTGATCAGAGATGTGAAGTTCTGGAAATCTCCTGATGATGTTTTGGGTTTCAGTCCACCCTGGGTACTCGATTTTGAATCGAGGCAAGAAACGATGTTTGGTTGATCGTAGGAGCTTGTAGGGTGCTTGGGTGACTTGGCGATGAAGTCGGCTTGGCCGGAGGCGATTCCGGCGCCGGTGCACTTGCACAGGGGGATGAGCGTGTCAGTGGGTTTCGGTTGTTTGGGTTGCTGGGTATTAGCTCGGGAAATAAGGTAGATGGCTCGGGGGAAAACTCGCGTTGTTTCTGGGTATTTTGCATGCTGGGTTAAACTGTTATGTTTAACAGTTTTTAAATTTTAACTGAAACGGTTTTTAAATTTTAAAGTCAAATTGTTTTTAAGAAAAGAAAAGATGGTGTACTTGTTTCTTGGTTCAAGTATACATGGGTTGAACCTAAGTTGAAATGTTTAACAAGATTTTTAATTTAAAATAAAGTAAGTTTTAAACTTTAAATAATTTAAGCTAAATTAAATTCTTGTAATTCATTTCTATGAATTGATGTGTTTATATAGATTAAATTTGTATGAATGGTATTAAATGTTTTAAGTTAAAACCTTAATGTTCTTTTCAAAACTTATTTTGAAATATATGGGAAATTATAAGGAAATGTTTTATTTAAATTAGTTAATGAATAATGGTTTATTAATTAACAATTAAAGTTTAAGGTAATTTATTAACTGGAAACTAAGGAATTTTTAATTAATAATTAAGGGTAAGTAATTGATGATTACTTTATATCTTAAACTTGTTAATGAATTAAGTTAAGTAAAGTTTCAAGGTTATTTAAAGATAATGTTTTATCTTAAAGAATAATTAAGTGTTAATGATTTGTAATTAATTAAGTTAATTAAGAAATTTTAAGTTTAAATTAATTAATTTAATTAATTTTTTTGAAGGATTAATTAAGTAATCAATTAAGTAAAATTATTAATTTAATTAACTAATAATTATGATGATTTAATTAATGGCTAATGATTAATTAAATTATAACTACTTATTAATTAGGTAATTAAGGGTTAATTAAAATAGTAACTAATTAATACTTAATAAAGGTTTTATTCAGTAATAATTAAGTTTTCTTGATTAACAATTAAAGGTTATTAATCTATAATACAAGTTGATTAAGAATTAATTAACTATTATTAAAGTTAATTAATTGTAATTAAGGATTGATTAATTATAATTATGGATTAATTAATTTATAATTAAGGTTGTTAATTAATAATTAAGTTTTATTAATTAATGATTAAGAGATGATTAATTAGTTAATTAAGGTTAATTAATTAATTATAAAAGTAATTAGTGATTAATTACTTTGTATTAAAGGATTGATCTATAATTAAGGTTTATTAATTAACAGTTGGAGATAATTAATTTATAATTAATGATTAATTTGATTAAAGAGTAATTAAGGGATGAATTACTCGATTATGATTTATGGTGTTTGTGATTCAAGCTGAGTTAATTAATTTGTTAATTAATTAAATATAGTCACTTGATAAATGATTAAGTATGTTAACTTAATAAGTTTTGATAAGAGAAATTACTTAAGATAAGTAATTGATGAATAAATTACAGGGGTAATTGAGATAAATGAAATTACTTATTTGGAAGTAATTTTAAATGGATAATTACTTGTTAAAGTAATTAAGGGTTTATTACTTGGTGCAATAAATCAAAGAATTTATAAAAGTAATTAAGAAGTAATTAAGAATAATTAATTACTGTTTATTAAAGCTGATTAATTGGAAGCAATTAATTTAAGCATGATTAATTAATATAATTAATTAAGAAATAATGTAATTAATTATAGTTAATTAATTAATGGAAGTAATCAATTAAGGTTCATTAATTAATATGATTAATGAGAATAATTAAGGATTAATTACTTGATTAAGAGTTAATTAATCAAGGTTGATTAATTAAGATAATGATTAATTAATTGGCTTAATTAATGTTTATGTAAGCAAGATTTGTGGTAATGAAGGTAATTAATTTAATTAATTTTAAATTAATTAAGAGATGAAATAATTAATTTAATTCACTTTAAATTAATTAGAGATAGAGATAGTTAATTTAATTCATTTTAAATTAATTATGTCGCGATTAAGTAAATCATTGCTTATGTATGAATGGGTGACATTGATTGTCTTGAATGGATGTAATCTCAGAAATGAGATAAATAATGTTGTGTGGTACGAATGCTTGGTTGCATTGTGATGGTAATATAGATTATCTATTGTGATGATGATATGGATTACCTATTTTGTTATGGATCATCTGTTTATTTTGATAATGTGATTATCAAGTGTGACTTGTGAATTATCTATCTGTGTGTATATAGATAGTTGAATTGAATTGTTTAACCTTAAACAACTTGGACCTAAAAGATACGTTTTGGATTTCGATGAGACCAGGATCGGGTTTCCATATTTGGATATCCGAAAACCACATCGATCCAAATTAACGATAGGTCGTGAATCTCAAGTGAAGATGAAGATTCAGAGTGCAAGGGTTATTGTCGTTAACTCTGAGGGTGATTCCAAAATGAGTATAACAAGATAATGCCTTCGGTTTCGTTTGAACCCGGAACGAATTTGTATGGATTGAATGCTTTAAGAACATTGTCAGGTGCACGATGAGCATTCTAAGTGATGTGTTCACTAAAGGTAATCGTAGCCCCAAGCCTCATCAACCGGGAATGGCTAAAACAGGGGAGGTGCAGCAAGGCTAAGTGGGTCATGCCCAAGTAGGATGAGATTAATCCCTGTCTAGAGTCCCTTTTAAAAATTTCGGCTGTGTGGGCGGTTGAATAGCTACATCCGCCGAGGTTGTCTTATTCGAAACTGTTCAGTAAGGAATGGTTCCGGCTTTGTGTTGCAGAGGAGCGGGCGTACTCCTCGGAACGTTGATCTAGGCCACGTACTCTGACGGGCGGTACCCCAATAGCCCTGCCATTGTATGGAATCCAAAATCCAATAAGTGCCATCGGATTTGATTATATTACCCACTTTCGTGGCTAGTAGCTGGAATTTAATCAATGTAACAATTTCGGCTATTTCATATTTATTTGAAAACCCTAGACCTATTATAATATCACTAGATTTCCTATCAAATGTTTGGTTAGCGTAAGGTAAAACCTTTTCCATGTTTATTTGTGGGAAGTCTTACGTGATACCTTTTCTTTCAAAAGGTTTTTAAAGTTAAGCAATTTTAACCGTTTACTCACACCAGACCCATGTCTGACCCGGAGTTATTCTATTTTTCTTAAACTCTTGGGTACTCAAATTTTTACGAGTAGCCAGGGGATTCAGGTTGGCTTGACAAATTCTAGAGGAGCAATGGAGCAGGAGGCTTCTTCGTATAGCTATATAGTATTCCGCTGTGTGTTCTCTGAGTCGGTTGTCTTTGTGTTGTATTGAGTTGAAATAACTAGAAAGGTGTTTATAACTGTCTAGTATGTGTTGTTTTAGCTGTGTATCTCTGATGTATATGATACTATGTAATGTATTATGTGATTAATATAATTTATTCGTTCCGCTGTTTAGATTCTGATGTTGTTTCTTTCTTCTTCTCTGTCTTTTCTCTTTTCTATCCCTTTCTTTTCTAAAAATGATGCGATTTTCTGTGGTAAGAAAGTCGGGTCGTTTCACTACTAGTAGTTATAGGATGATATATTTCGCATATGTTTTTGTAGCCTCATTGATGTATCAGTAGTTGTATTTGATGATTTATTGTATAGTGGGTTAGAGACTATCATTTTGTTGCCATGGACTATGTGTTATGTTATGCGTTATATTTTATTTTTTGCATTGTTACTATGTGTACTATGATAGTATTCTGTGATTAATTATTATTCATCTTGAATACACACGTGTTTATTACTTTATACCGAGATCGTATACATTTGGGGTAAGTGTTATTGATATTTGAAGCATGTAATGGTGTTGGTCCAAGGAATATTCACATGCATACCTCATATCTTATCATTCTCCATATTATCTGACAATACTACTCGGTAATAATCTTAGGTTGAATGAATGCAGAGGGGGGAGTTGTTTACATGTATAAATTTGTCCTGCTCTTATAGGACAGATGATAAGGAAATTTGTTCGAATAAGAGATATTCTACGCTTATATGTTGTATGTTTATTTCTACAAGAATTAGAGTTAAGTTAACTGGGAACTCATCAATTTTTTTAGGAGTCTAGTAAGAGAGAGAGTGTACTTGTACTAGATGAGTTGAAACTTATCAATATCAATTCCGATACACGAGCTCTATTTATGGATTGAAATGTTATAGAGTTGAATTGTCTGTCCTAAGGTTAAGTCCAGGGGGAAAGTCTGCATTAACATTTCAAACAATGCTAGCGAGGCTACTGTTATCTTAAGGTTGATTCCAAGAGAGAGGATAGAGTTGGCATATGTTAGACTACTTATGCTGGAATCCACGGAGAGATTCATGAGCAGTTTGTGATGTTAGAATCTGGTAAAGATTCAAGATCTATTAACGATATTAGAATTCATGTACAAATTCAAGATCTGGTCAAGTGATGATGACACATGTGTTGAGATGATGAACATGACTTCACCATCAAAAATACATAAAATAGAGTAGGGGCATAGTAAGTAGTTTTAGCAAACCTGAGGGCACAACAACTCCAAATATTTAGTTATGCTTTTAATTGAGGCGCGCTTGAGGTGATGGTGTTTGGAATCACGTATTAGGACATGGTCCTGTTATGTCTTCTTTTGTAACATATTTTACCTAGAGATATGCATGGTTTCAGAAGATAGTTTCTGACCCTTATCCGAACGCCAGGCTTGATATACCAAGGGGACCTCCAATGAAAATTCATATGTGAACGAACCTTAGTAGCTTTAGTTGCATTTGAAATATTATTGTGTTGATAGATGTAAGAAGCATAGTTATTTTTTGATTTATATTCTACACCCTAAACATTATTTATTATATCATTTTATGTATTTATTAAATAGTTTTGGTTCTTTCGAAGGGACCCATTGTAGTGATTTGAACAGTCTCAAAGGATACTGTTATATGATAATCACATATTTCTTGAGTTTTTCATACCATACTTATGTCCGACTTGTGGTTTTATATTTCCCTTAATTCCTTAGGTGTTGTTTCAAATAATTTGAGAAAGGTGGGGTTTCATTGATATTCTTTTGAGCTTCAAACGATGAGCGAGATGCTTCCATTCACCTAATGTTGTGTTTTGTTCCCGCTGCATTACTTGTATGTATATATCCGCAATTGTGAGCACATACAATTATAACTGTCCGGGTGGAAGATAGTATACATGTTAGTAGCTCCATAATTACATTGTATCTTGGATTAACCCTTTATGTTGTTTGATATTATATATTATCGCCCCGCTATGAGATTCAGATTTTTATTTTTCCTTCCTTATTCCTTTTCTTTTTCTCTTTATTTTCTCTAGCAATATGTCTTTCCAGCACTGGAGTATTCAGCACGAGAACACCATGAATATATTAGTGTTGAAATTTAGAGGTTGAAAATGCCTCTCAATATACTGCACATTATAAACATAGAGTATGACTCAATATGGGCATCCTCTCCCCTCATTCTAATACTTGATCGTCATGTTGATCATACGAAGCTCAATTGAAATCTGCATTGTCCCTATCCAGAAGTCTGAACCGTAGGTTATTAGCCTTGTTGAACGTAATTCCATTGGCTTGTATCCCTCCCCACCTCACTAGGCAGAACTTGCCAGACCTCCTTGATGCATCGTGTATGAAATTTATGGCAATTTCTTGGAGTCCTAGCAATATGCTGGCATATGAGAATCATATTTTAGCTAATTACCTTCATTTGTCAAAATAAGATCCTATTATGTTGGCTTATGGGACCAAGTAGAAAATCCTATTCTATTTTTATCTTATATGTCCACATATCTCAATTTGATGCTAATAAATCATGGGCGTTACGCTGACTCATGCAAATTTTATGAGGGCTCATGAGGTTATTTCAAGACTACTCATTCTTTGTCTCCCTTATGTGTTGGCATAAGGGGGGAATATGAAAAATCATTCCATTTCCGTTGCAACCTTGTGTCAAAGCACATCCCATTTTACCATGAAGCATCAACACTATTATGATGTTGTTTTAACAATATATTGAAGCCAAATTTATCTCGATTGAATGACTACTCTCTTATGGCATTCAACTAAGTAGTTTAGACTTAAGCTCGATAATTGAACCAAATAAATTTCAAAAATTGTTACCTGACTTCCAACAAGTCATGTACATTCTAACACACTCATTACACATTCATCACAACAATCCAAAAATTACAAATAGCATAATCTAGTTTAATTCATTCATTTACAAATATATCTATATATGAATCTAGTTTACTGACCAATAATAATACTACTTTATAGATTCATTATTAATATTATAATTCTACAATCACGATCACATATTCAATACAACACTGTACCAACCCAATTCAAAAACCTTACATTATTGCATTACTAATATAATCGTAACGACTTATGAACCTGTTCAAATTACATCTTTATAGATTCGAATTAAAAAAATGAGTATATAATAATATATGTGTATGTATCACCATATAACTTTAGTCTAAATTAATTCAACTTCAAATATATTAACTTAACATTGTGTTATCCCATTTTTTGGTCAAAACTGGAATATCAACAAATAGGTAAGGAATGATGGATATCGGGATTGGAGATTGATTGGAAACAAGGCTACAATCGATGACGTCAAAATTTGGTTGAGCTCCGATCATGACGAAATTGATTGGAGATGATGATAAGGACTAGGAAAGGTTATGTTTCAAATTTCAGGTTAATCGAAGTTCGTATGAAGGAGATATGATAGATGCAAGGTAGGAAGAACATACTGTTCGAACCCATCGGCACGCAAGGATGGTTCGAATCGATACAGTTCGTATTGATCAGGCACTAGGAGTTCGTATCGATCGAAGGCAAAGCAGGGTGAAGGACTTCGAATCGATACACTTTGTATCGAGCAGCATGGACAAGACTCGGTTATTTCGTATCGATCGGAAGAGAAGGTTAGGTGGACTTCGACTCGATGACAACATAGGTCTCCTTCGTATCCATAAGGTGTACAGGGGTTGGTTCGTATCGATCGTGGTACGAATCGATGCACTCTGCATCGTTGTAGAAGTAATGGGATGGATGCGCAGAAGGCCTTCGTATCGATCAGCATTGGATCGATACGAAAATGAAGTAGCAGTTTTGGGATTCTGGATTCGTACCTATCGATACGAAGAGGGACAATGTTCATATCTATTCGAAACGGTCAACACGATGGAAATGGTCAGAGCGATACGAGCAGAAGGATACGAACTGAGGTACAAAACATGGATACGAGCGCGTCTTCAGGAAAAGAAGCGGTCAACACGGCGACAAAGGTGGATTGACCCAGGGATTTCGCGACACGTCATCGATGCGCACGCATTTTGGGTGGAGTCGAACAAGATGGATTCGATGCACTGGATTCGAAGATGACAAGCCAGCGGACAACCCAAACTCGAATCGATCATAACTCAAGATCCACTGATCCAGATGCAACGAAATTTTCACAGGAGCTTGCTTACATGTTGAAGGATGTCCACACCAAATTTCATTTTGATTGGATGATTTTATGATCGATTCGAATGGAGTTCGAATCGATCCCAAAGTGGGCCCAAATTTCCTGAGGCCGGGCGTGTGGGTCCCCTCACATGCCAGAAGTGGTCTCCCGGATTTCCAGCGAAATATCAGCATCCCACGCCTATAAATAGAGCCCCTGGTCATTCAGAAAAGAGGATCTCTCGGATCTTTAGCCTTTTAACCTCGGGACTCTGCCGGATTCATTCTACGCTTCAATACTGTTGTTGTACTGGAATTTCTTCATATTTACTGCTGTAATCATCTGTAATCATCAAGGATAATCAATAAAAGGATAAAACTTTGGAGTGGACGTAAGCCGGAGATAGCCGAACCACTATAAAACTTGTGTGTCTGTTCACTATTTTTGAATTGCTGTTTGATATTTGCTGAGATCTGATATTTTCGCTTGAATATCATTGGCTTGTGTTCATACACTGGTGCTTTCATGGTATTTGGGGTTTGTGATCAATTTTGGCGCAAACACTTCGGTGCTTTCACTGAGAGGGACTAGCACCCGCAACATCGGATTCGAAGTTCAGATTTGAAGAAGTTTGAGGAGTTTGGATTCGAAGACAATGACTAGGCAAAATAGTAGAAGGCAAAGGGCTGAGAGAAGCCAACAGGAAGGAAGTCAACAAGCAACCTCCGGAGTTGGGGAAGGACAGGCTTCGATCTACATAACCCGGGATGAAATGGAAGCTATGGCAAATTCATTGCAGGAGAGATTGTTGAAAAGTCAACAGGAAATGATGCAGAATTTCTTTGAGCAAATGATAGCTACAGGGATGCAGAACTTAGGAACAGCTACAACGGCTGTGGATGTAGGACAAGAAACTAGGGTTGTGGAACCCAATGGAGGACGGGATACGGAGCCAGAAGGCAATCAACAAGGACTTGGGGGCGGGTCCACGGGATCTAACACAGGAGGACCTTTGGAAGGAGTTCAACAGGCTAGGGCCAACGTTGTGAGCCACATGAGGAATATGTGCAGGAGTTCCCTCGGGAGCATGGGGTGCAACCCCCAACAGACAATACTGGATTAGTGGAGATCATCAGAAAAACTGTGCGAGGTGGTTTGACCAACAAAGACTCGGAAGGAGCGAATAGGAGTCCGTTTGATCGGGAAATAAGGATGGCTCAGAATCCACCTAAGTTCAAGCTACCTAGCGTGGATGTGTATGATGGTAAGGCAGACCCAAATGATCACTTGATGAGGTACACCAGACACATGGAGGTGTTGGGGGCATCGCATGAAGTAATGGCACGATTCTTTCCTTTGTACTTGACGGACTTAGCTGCAATGTGGTTTAGGCAGTTGAGAGAAGGATCTATCAGGACTTGGGGGGAATTGGTGGAAAGGTTTTTGGGACAGTTTCGGGTTCATGTCAAGAGACCGAAGAACGTGATGACACTGACATCGGTAAAGCAAAGGATGGATGAATTGCTTAGAGCTTTTCTAACTTGATTCAGTGCGGCGGTTGCTTCGGTGGATCGGCCTGATCCATTGATGGTTTTGATGGCGGCAGTATCAGGAGTCATGGAGGATTCGGATTTCAAGGTATCTTTGATAAGAGATCACTCACAGGATCTCGATGAGTTCTTTCACGAGGCAGAGAGGTTCCTTCGGTAAGAAGATGCGAGTATGGATCTAAAGTTGAAAAAGGTTAATGCAACTGAGGGTAGAGGACCATCCAGCAAAGGTTCGGATAAAGACAAAGGGAAAAGGAAGTTAGACGATGATTCTGGAAAAGATAGGAAGCGATGGAAGGATCCGAAGTTTTCCACATACACAGGATTAAACGAGACGCTGGAGAGGATATACCAGGATACTCGAAACCGCCTTCCCTACCGAAGGCCGGCTAGGAGAGAACCATCAGAACGGGAGAGGACATCAGGAAGGCATTGTCTCTTCCATGATTTGGATGGACACGACACCAACAGCTGCAGGCACTTAAAGGATATAATCGAGGAGCATGTAAGGAATGGAGAGTTGCCACAATATGTCGGAACTCAGAATGCAACGGTGGAGCAGGAGCAACCGCCGCCTACCTCAAGCCACGATCGTGGGAGGCCCAGGAATAATGATCGATTGATCATCCACTGATCAGGATAATGTGAAATAAGTAACGAACTACTGGCAAGCAACCAAGTCATTTACACATGTATGGGGACGAAGATAGCCCCTAGGCATGCTCTGAATGATGATAAACTGCGATGCTATGGTTTGTGAAATTTATCTTTTGTTTTTGGTTTGGACACTGCTTTTCTTTTTGGATTTGGTTTTGGAGTTTGGATTGAGCTCCTGGTTTTGCTTGCTTTTTGATTTGGATTTTCCTTTGGATGATTGTTTTCAGTTTTGGATTTTGGGTTTGGATTTTGGATTTGGATTTTGGATTGGATTTTGATTGGATTTTTATCTGGTTTTTAAACGGTCGTCGGGTATGGATTATGCCTGGCAAGGGGTGAGTCACTTTGCCCGAACGTGGTAAATTGACTCATTCAGGTCGTCGAGTATGGACTATGCTCGGCAAGGGTCCAGAGTGACCAGGATTCGGCCTAGGACTTAGACCCTATATTATCAAATGTTATTTTCAGGTCGCTAAGTATGGACTATGCTCAGCAAGGGTCCGGAGTGACCAGGATTCGGCCTAGGACTTAGGCCCCATATTATCGATTATTGTTTCAGGTCGTTGAGTATGGACTATGCTCAACAAGGGTCCGGAGAGACCAGGATTCGGCTTAGGACTTAAGCCATGGCTTTGTACAATGTCCAGGGACACTGGACCAAGGATATCAAGTGTGGATTGCGCTTGGAAAGAACCCAGAGAGGTTAGCTCAACGTCCAGGGACACTGGACCAAGGTCATCAAGTGTGGATTACGCTTGGCAAGAGCCCGGAAGAGGTTATGATTCGGATATCGACCCGGAGAGGTCCTGGATTCGGTTATTGGCTATTGGACAAGGATGGATTAGGACTCAGTTGTCGAGTTCGGATGGATATGGAATTGGCTAAGGCTCTGGTTATTGGATTTGGAATTGGGCATCGACTCGTAGCAGTCAAGGATGACATGCTCTGGAAAAATGGCTATGGACTTTGGATATTGGAATCGGAACTATTCAAAACATGCCTTCTTATCACAAGGCATGTTTTGGGGGGCAAAGTGTTATCCCATTTTTTGGTCAAAACTGGAATATCAACAAATAGGTAAGGAATAATGGATATCGGGATTGGAGATCGATTGGAAACAAGGCTACAATCGATGACGTCAAAATTTGGTTGAGCTCCGATCAGGACGAAATTGATTGGAGATGACGATAAGGACTAGGAAAGGCTATGTTTCAAATTTCAAGTTAATCGGAGTTCGTATGAAGGAGATATGATCGATGCAAGGTAGGAAGAACATACTGTTCGAACCCATCGGCACGCAAGGATGGTTCGAATCGATACAGTTCGTATCGATCAGGCACTTAGGAGCTCGTATCGATCGAAGGCAAAGCAGGGTGAAGGACTTCGAATTGATACACTTCGTATCGAGCAGCGTGGACAGGACTCGGTTATTTCATATCGATCAAAAGAGAAGGTTAGGTGGACTTTCACTCGATGACAACATAAGTCTCCTTCGTATCCATAAGGCGTATAGGGGTTGGTTCGTATCGATGGTGATTCGAATCGATGCACTCCGCGTCGTTGTAGAAGTAATGGGATGGATGCGCAGAAGGCCTTCGTATCGATACGAAAAGGAAGTAGCAATTTTGGGATTCTGGATTCGTACCTATCGATACGAAGAGGGACAATGTTCATATCTATTCGAAACAGTCGACACGAAGGAAATGGTCAGAGCGATACGAGCAGAAGGATACGAACTGAGGTACAAAGCATGGATACAAGCGTGTCTTCAGGAAAAGAAGAGGTCAACATGGCGACAAAGGTGGATCGACCCAGGGATTTCGCGACACGTCATAGATGCGCATGCATTTTGGATGGAGTCGAACAAGATGGATTCGATGCACTGGATTCGAAGACGACAAGCCAGCGGACAACCCAAACTCGAATCGATCATAACTCAAGATACACTGATCCAGATGCAACGAAATTTTCACGGGAGCTTGCTTACATGTTGAAGGATGTCCACACCAAATTTCATCTTCATTGGATGATTTTATGATCGATTCGAATGGAGTTCGAATCGATCCCATAGTGGGCCCAAATTTCCTAAGGCCGGGCGTGTGGGTCCCCTCACATGCCAGAAGTGGTCTCCCGGATTTCCAGCGAAATATCAGCATCACACGCCTATAAATAGAGCCCCTGGTCATTCAGAAAAGAGGATCTCTCGGATCTTTGGTTTTTCAACCTCGGGACTCTGCCGGATTCATCTCTACGCTTCAATACTGTTGTTGTACTGGAATTTCTTCATATTTACTGCTGTAATCATCTGTAATCATCAAGGATAATCAATAAAAGGATAAAACTTTGGAGTGGATGTAGGCTGGAGATAGCCGAACTACTATAAAACTTGTGTCTCTGTTCACTATTTTTGAATTGTTGTTTGATATTTGCTGAGATCTGATATTTTCGCTTGAATATCATTGGCTTGTGTTCATACACTGTTGTTTGCACGGTATTTGGGGTTTGTGACCAATTTTGGCGCAAACACATTGTAATTGAACATATGATAAAATATAAGTCCGAAACAATTAATAATGGGGAGAACCATTCTCATTTACTTAGAGCAAAGAACAATAAAAGTAGTGAATCCCTCTTCAGTGTTTCATTCTTATTTGACTTGAAATCAAATCCTCACCATTTCGCCTAAAATATATCGGGTTTTATCAAACCCTCTCGAACTTGAATTATGGTCATGTTATTTTATTTTATGGATCTTTTCAACCTCCCAATAAGAGGTCTAGGGCTTGAGCATAATGGGAGTGAACCTAAAATTGGGGCAAAAATAAGCATCAAACAAATATACGAATAAGAGAATCAACTCTATAGTTTCTAAGTTGAGTGATGCACGACAATGTCCTACTATAGCTTAATGATGTATTCCTCATTTTCAAACTGTTATATTTGGAATTGAAAGCGACTAAGCAATAAAATTCCCTCAATCACTTGTAGGCATATATTAGGAACAATTTGTAATCTATACACGGTAAAGGACCTAAGAATAAGGACTTGCAAAAAAAGAATTGCCATTTAAATTTAAGTGTTTGTATACTCAAAACCCTAATCCAAGCAAGTTTCCGAATACAGGATCATTGACCTTGAAAGGAGTATTAAAGTGTTCAATAATCTAAGCATGGAAGTAAAGTTTACATCATAATCAACCTGCTAAGCAAACATTTAGTGTAACATACCTTATCTTGAGAATCAAATATTAACATTTCTAATGTTGTAGTCATCATTGGTGTTAACTCGATTTTTAGCCAAGCAGATTACAACTAGACTTAAAAGAACAAATAAAGAAAAAATGATTTGGAAAATTGCAAGTACACCTAAATGAAGTAGATAAACAAATCAGGAAAGTTTCACTTAATTTGGGGCTAAGTGTAGGTTGATACCCACTACCATTTTCCCCTATTCCACTTTTTAAACCCATACATCTCCTATACCAATCTGATTACTCGTGATCGAGTGGTTTTTCCATAATTTGGATGAGTAATTCCAAGGGTTGATAAGCATAAAGTAAAGAATGTATTTATTGGAAAGATCGTGGGAATCAACTCAAAGTCGATAGAAAAGAGCTTGAAATAAATCAATTTAAAGATGATGAGCAATGCGAGTGAAAAAGTTCAACTTGAACCAAGACCATAGGTTGGTATCGAGCTATGCTCATGACCCATGGTGCTCTAATTTCTCTTGTACAACTTCAGGCTTTCTCCTAGGCCTCGGTCAAACGGGCTTGCGGACCTATACATTTGTTTCTTTATAAATATAAGCGCAACTACAACCAAAATGGGATTTAATATTTCTACCATTAGAGTATTCTTCTTCTTCACTCTTATCCTCTACCTCTTAAACACTTTGAAAATCTTATTATAAATCTAAGATCCACTAGATTGAAGTTAGATCTGACATAGTCGGTTGTAATCCAGAGAGAGGATAACTAATAACAAAGATTTAAGTGGATGTAGGCTGGATATTATGCTGAACCACTATAAAAACTTTTGTGTCTTCTTTTACTTTTCTGTTGTTTCTACAACTTATGCTTTATTTTGAATAGAACTGGTGCTTTCTTCTAATTTCTGGGTAATGATCCATTTTCTAGGTCAACATTCTAGTGCTTTCAATGTGAAGGTAGCTAGATTTCACAACCTAAATCTTGGATCTGAAATTTGAAGATGAAGAGACCTTACACTAGATCTAAGGCGGGAGCAAGCCAACCAGAGCATGAGGGCAACCAGAAGCTGTCCTCAAATTCTCATCAGTCCATCTACGTGACTAAAGAAGATATGGAGAAAATGATGAAGGAGATGCAAGATGGATTAATGACTCGACAACAGTAAATGCTTGGAGGATTTTTCCAAATTATGGAACAAAAAGGAACGGATGGAGCTTCTGAACTTCAAAATCGAGGACACGGAGCTAATGCAGGAACATTTGGAGTTGGAGTGGAGCAAGCTAGAATAATGCCTTTATAAGTAGAACAACTCGATATCGACCCAAATTAAATTGGTACCAAGAGAATCATATTTGGGAACGCTGTTGTGAACTTAGGACATGCTGCCAGAAGAAAATGATGCTAAACCCAAAAACGCAAATCAGAATGCAAATTTGCAACAACCAGAGGAATATATGTCGGAGCTTCCTAATGGGAACGGAGGACAGAATGAAAATAGAAGAGCAGGCCAAAATGCTAATATGCAGCCAGAGGAGTACATGCCGGAGTATTTGCTAGAATTCTCCCACCAGTGTGGGGGGTGGGGGAGGGTGGATTAACATCGCTTTTGGTCGAAAACCATCACTAAATGGTGAAAACTGAATTCCTGAATTAGTAAGGAGGATAATTAGGGGTGGACCCCTAGATCAAAGCTTAGAAGATGTGAGCATAAATCCATTCAATACTAATATTCGAAATGCCAAGAATTCTCCTGATTTTAAGCTTTTGACGTTGGAAATGTATGACAGAAAGTTGAACTTAAAGGTTCATCTGATGAGATACATCCAACATATGGAGATTTTGGGTGCTTCTGAGAAGGTGATGGGGTAGTGCTTCCTATTATACTTAACGGACTTAGCAGTGATGTGGTGCAGACAACTGAAGAATGGGTCCATAAGCATATGGATTGATTTGGTGAATAAGTTCTGCAGACAATTCAGAGTTCATGTCTTGGGACTGAAGAATGTGATGATGCTACCAAGTGTCAAATAAAGGTCTGGAGAGACCTTGAGAAGCTATTTGACAAGGTTTAATGATGTAGCTATAGCCATCGATAAACTGAATCCATCGGTAATCTTAATGGCAGCAGTACCTGGAGTTGCGAGTAAGACGGACTTCAAAGTTGCACTGGAAAGGGATCAACAGATGGATCTTGGAGAATTCTACCATGAATCTGAGAGATATTTGCGTCAGGAAAACACCGAAGCTAAGAATGCTAAAGTCAACGTCGTAGATAACAAAGGATTGTTCGAAGTAGGAAACGGGAAGGACAGAGGAAAAATAAGAGCTGATGATGACTTCGGGGAACTGTAACAACCCCTATCGAGAGGCCCAAAGTTAAGTGCTCTGCATGCTGCATTCATCCATAGTATTGACTTCCGACGACTAAATACGGCTTTGTTAATGGCATTTATAATATCATAAGAACTTGAATATGAAACAAATCATAGATTTTAAAACCACATTTATTCATTACATTTCAAAACAGATGTTCCATATTCGGATTACATAATCCCAAATGTTTCCAGGCAATGATAAAATATACTTATTACAAAATAGGCCAAGAGCGACATATGAAGATACCCCCTTGGATGATCAAAGTCATTTAGTCATAATTGACTTATACATACACAGCGGAATAAACAACAAAACAATAAACTGCAACTCCTAATAGCTATCTGTTAGCCTCCTGCTCACCTTCGGTAGCCTTATTCGTCATCCTACTAAAACCTATAAGAACCTTAACCCTCAGCCTACTCAAATCAATTTTGAGCACCGAGAGTTTAATGGAAAAACATCAACTTCGAGTCAGGCATAAAGCCTGGTGTGAATAATACTATACATCTCGGTCATTTGATATTAAGGGAGACCACGCCGCTTAGCGGAACGGGTTTCCCCTCATTAATATCCTTTTAAAACATATCTTTTCCAAATCTTTATCCTGCAACTAAACTGGTTAAAACTATAAAGCATCATTATGTAATCATACATATATATACCAGGTAACAAACGGACTATCTGTCTGAACACTATAGATTTGTTTGGCTTACTATTAACCTTTGGCTGACTCGGGCCTACCATACAATATAAAAAAATAATCTAACAATTGTAAGACACCTCTTTTGGGTGGTCTGCCTTTAACTATCTGTTAAATACTTCTCTTCTAAAGGGTCTGTCCTTACTTTTACATCTTCCAGGGTAACCTGATCCTAAAGGTTTTGCGGGCGCACCAATAACCTATCTGTATACAACATATATTCATTTCTATGTGTAATCATAATTTTAGTCTTACCTATGACAAAGCCCTACATGCTAGAATTTTTGACTAAATTAGGTGGGGCCAATAGCTAGTGTATATGGCATGATCCTATACTAGTCCCATCTGGTATTCTAATATCTGAGTCATTTCACTTAGGGATACCTTCCCATAATTTTCCTTGAAAACCTTTACTTCTGAAATTGATTTAAAACCTTTTAAACCAAACTTAAGCAAGGAAAACATTTATACTCTATATTTAGTCAAAAGCACCTTGCCATGCTGTATATACTTTACTCATATCTTTGTTGATGAAGACCTTTAAACATTTGAAAGTATCCCTTTCGAACCTATTGAAAGTACCCCTTTCAAAGCCATGTAAAACCCGTTCTTTTATCTAAGCCGAAAGGCCAAAACTTCCTTTCGAAACCATTCATATAACCTTTCGAAACCATTGAAATTCCTTTTCCTTTGAAAGCTAAAAACCTTATACATCTCTCTTTAAAACCATTAAACATTGCCTTTTG
Source organism: Allium cepa (assembly GCA_030765085.1). Classification (NCBI taxonomy): domain Eukaryota; kingdom Viridiplantae; phylum Streptophyta; class Magnoliopsida; order Asparagales; family Amaryllidaceae; genus Allium; species Allium cepa. Next base: position 214,211,376 of record CM060946.1, read on the forward strand.
AAACCATAGGAAAAACCTTTCCTTTAAATTCATTCAAAACCATTGGAAAAACCTTTCATTTAGACCTCAAAACTATTAGAAAATAGCACCATTCGACTTTGGGGAACCACCCCTTCGAAACCATTTTCAAAACCTTTCGAAAGCATTAAACCTTCAGAAACTCAAACCTTTCGAAAGCACTTGGGTTCAATTTAAGACATGTGAAAAGACACCTTTCGAAATCTTTCAACACTATCTTGTCGAAACCTTTGGGTTATTCTTTAAAAATCACAAAGGGTCACAAGCAACAGGGTCGAAAGTTAACCCTTTCAAAAGCTATAATTTAAGTAAGAAAGTGATGGTGTCAAAACCACCCTCTATCGAAAGCATTGGAGAAGCGGTAGGGTTTTTATGAAACAAAACAGTCCTATTTGAAAGTACTGTTTTGAAAGGTAGAAAGCAGCAGTAAAGGGTTCGACATAGTCGGAAGCTATCATTTAAAAACAAAGGTATAACTATTTCGAAACCAACCTTCAAAACCGTTGACTTAGTCAAAAGTGCTAAGTTGAAAGCTATTACTTAGAACAAAGGCACAACCTTATAACCTTTTTCTTACAATTGACTTGGTCGAAAACTAACTAGGTCGAAAGCATCTTAATCTAAAGCAAAGCAGGCGCTTTCTCTTTTAAAACAAAGGCGCTTCAAACCATGTGGAACCCCTTGGTTTCGACTCTTACCTTCCGCCTTTGTCCAATTCATAGTATACCAACAGGTTGATACTTATGCGTCGGTTCGAGGAAGTAGGTGGAGGGTCTTAGTCGAGAGCTACCTAGGCGAGACCAAATGTAGCGAAACATGTTTTAACAGGAATTTCTAATTTTAAACCTTTTTGAGTAAACTTTTTAACTAACCTACCTTGTTTGTCAAACTCCTATTGGTTGTTGATTTTTCTTTTCTAAAAGTACAACCATAATTCTAGAATTCATTTATTTAAATCATTTGCAAAATACCCCTTATCCTTAATTAAATATATAAAACATTAAAGTCATATACCTTAAATAATTTTATATATTCATCAAAAAAATTTAGAAAATCCTACAAAAAATTCTAGAAAATCCCTCAATATGTTTTCTAACATATATAAATTTCAATCCCAAATAATTATTTATTTTTGCTATAAATAATTTATAAGCCAATAAATTATTTCCTTTACTAGAAAATTAATATAAAATCCACATTAATTCAAAATATTATGAAAATTGAAACCCACCTCTGAAATAACATTTCTGGTCTATATGTAAAATCACAAGGCATTTGGATGTCATTAATAGGGTTTTCACATCAAAACATATCATAAAATCTATATGAACAAGCATAAGTCATCAGCATGTATATATTAACATTTTTCTCTTTAAAATCATGGCTAAATCATGCAAGATAACTTCGGATTTCATCGTAAAATTGAAAAGATATAGAAAAGTGAGATATAGTCATTATACGCCTAAGCTTTGTGATTAGGATATGAGATTTGATCATGATTAATTAGTTTGATTCTTCCTCTTGAAATCCCTACCTTTATCTTCTCTTGAGATTGGAAATGCTGGCCGGCCTTAGAACGATTTTTGTTTGAGAATAATGAAATGAACGTGTGTTTAGTCTCCTAAGGTTAGAGTAAGTTTAATCATTTTTCTATTTCGTTCCTAAAACTTTGATTCCATATTAATTCATTTATCATATTCATTAACATGGCTTGGCAACCCATAAATCTTTAATCACAAATCTCAATCCATGATTAACATTTATTTAATTGATCTAATTAGATATCCTAAATAATGTCACTAAAATATGGGGTGTTACAATCTCCCTTCCTTGAAGAATTTCGTCCTCGAAACTATGATAAGGAACATAACAAACAATCAATTGTAAAACATACCATCAAACAAATCAGGATAAGTGTCTCTAATCCTACTCTCAATCTCCCAAGTACAGTCTCTAGCATCGTCACTCCACTGGATTTTCACTAATCTGACTGTTTTTTTCCTCAACTTCTTCTCATCTCTCTTGACTATCCGGATAGGCTTCCTAAATATAGCCTTGTCTGGTTCTACTACTAAATCCTCTAACATAGTTGGTGCTATAGTAGTGTCTGATCCCTAACACACTTTCACAGATGAGATACATGAAAAACATTGTGGAAACCTGCCAAACTGCTCGGTAACTCAACTCCATATACGATTTTCCTGATCCTTACCATAATAGGAAATGGTCCTACGAACGTCGGTGCTAACTTTCCTATCTTTTCGAACCTGATAACACCTTTCACTGGTGATACTTTGATGAAAACGTGATCTCCAATAGAGAACTCTAAATCTTTCCGTCTTCTATATGCATGGCTCTTCTGCCTAGATTGAGCTTCTTTCATACTTGCCCTTATCAACTCAATCTTTTCAGCGGCATTTCTAACGAAATCTCGACTAAATACTAATCTATCTTCGGTCTCTAACCAACAAACTGGAGGTTTACATGGTGTTCCATATAAAGCCTCAAATGGTGCCATCCCAATGTTAGCCTGATAAATGTTTTTATATGCAAACTCGATTGGATGAAGATGTTTGTCCCTTGATCCTCTGAAATACAATACATAAGCTCTTAACAAGCCCTCCAAGATCTTGTTAACTCTCTCTGTTTCCCCATCAATCTATGGATGGTAAGAGGTACTCATCTTGAGTTTGGTTCTAAAACTTTCCAGTAGACTCTTCCAGATTTCACTAGTCAATAAGGAATTTATGTCACTAACAATGCTACTACGAATTTCGTGCAGTCTAACCACATTCTTCATAAATAAATTCGCCAAAATAGATGTCGTCCAAGTTGACTTAACCGGAATGAAATGGGCAATCTTAGTCAATCTGTCCACCATGACCCATATACTTTCATTCCCTCTATTAGATCTCGACAACCCATCTATGAAATGCATAGAAATAGAATCCCACTTCCATACTGGAATATCAAATGGTTGAAGCAAACCACTTGGCTTCTGAAATTCGGCTTTTACCTACTGACAGTTCAAGCACTATTTCACCCATAAGCCCACAAACCTCTTCATGCATTCCTAGAAGAAACTTCTCTTTATATCCTGATACATCTTCATTCCTTCTGGATGAATAGTGAACTTCGTGCAATGGCATTCCTCCAAAACTTATTTCCTTATGTCTCCCACATTTGGAACACATAATCTACCCTACTTTCTCAACCATCCATTTTGGTCAAGACTAAAATCCTTCAAGTCATCGCTCTCCTGTTCCATCTTTTAATTTGTTGATCCTTTTAGCTACCACTGGATCCTCTTCCTGTTCAGAAGCAATCTTCTCAATCAGTACTGGTCGGACATATAAACAAGATAACACAACAGATTCTGCACTAGACTCGGCCTCAGATCTCCATTGCACTCTACAATCTGCTAATGCTTCCAAGTCTTTCCACTCAGCAATCATCGCTAACATTGCATCCTGATGTTTCCTGCTAAGTGCATTTACAACCTTGTTGCCTTTCCCTAGTGTGTACTTTATTCCAAAATCATAAGCAGCTAAAAACTCCAACTACCTTTGTTGTCTCATGTTCAGCTCCTTCTAAGAGAACTAGCACTTCAACGACTTATGATCCGTATAAAGCTCAAACCTTTCTCCCAAAAGATAATGCCTCCACACTTTCAAAACAAAAATAACTGCAGCTAACTCCAAGTCATGCGTCGGATACCTAACCTCATGCGGTCTAAGCTGTCTAGAAGTATAGGCAACCACTTTACCCCCTTGCATTAGCATAGCTCTTAATCTTGTTCCACATGCATCGGTATAAACAACAAAATCCTGATTTCCCTTTGGAACCACTAACACCGTTGCATGGGTCAATAAGTGTTTCAAGCTCTAGAATGCTTCCTCGCACTTATCGGTCCACACACTTCACATCTTTTTGTGTTAGCTTAGTCATCGGTGCTGCCATCTGTCAAATATCCTTTATGGACCTCCTATAATATCGATCCAATCCAAGAAAATTTCTTATCTCAGTTACTATTTTTGGCCTCTTCCAACTATTCACTGCTTAGATCTTAGTTGGATCTACTGCAACTCCTCTTTCTGAAACTCATTACCAAGAAACTTCACTTTCTTTTTCCAGAAATGACACTTTGAATACTTCGCCTTCATATGATGTTCTTTCAAAGTCTCAAGAACCACTTTAAGATGAACTTCATGCTCTTTGTGATCCTTAGAGTATATTAAAATATCTTCTACAAACAACAACACCAATCTATCCAAGCGTTCTCTGAAAATTCGTTTCATCAAGTATACAAAGAATGTCGGTGCATTAGTCAGTCTGAATCGCATAACTAACCATTCGTACGATCAATATCTGGTCCTAAACGCCGTCAAGGGTATACTATCCTCTGCTACCTTAAGCTGATGGAAACCTGTAGCCAAATCTAACTGATAAAATAGCTTGGGTCCACTCAACTAATCGAATAAATCATCAATTCTAGGTAATGGATATCGATTCTTTATCGTCTACTCATTCAGCTTACAATAATTGATACATAATCTTAACGATCTATCTGCCTTCGTAGAAAATACTATGGCTGCTCCCCAAGGTGAGCTACTCAGTCTAATAAAACTCTTTCCTTCCAAGTCCACCAACTTCACCTTCAGCTCCCTCATTTGTATAGGGTTCATCCAGCTTGGTGGCCAACTTACCATTCTATTCCAGGCACAAAATCAATCTGAAACTCAATGGCTAGTTTCGACGACAATCCAACTACCGGCTCGAAGACATCCGAGAATTCTCTAACAACGAAGACATGATTCAACTCGTCTTCTAACTCCATAACACCCAACAAAGCATTCCCCGCACAACTAGGATTTTCTACGGTATAAACTATTTGATCACTACAATCAGGGTGTCTAAGCAATATTTTCCTACCATGGCAAAAGTTCCTAGCATCATACTCACTTAACCAATCCATACCCAATATAATACCGAACTCTACAAATTCAAATACATGCAAACTTCAAACAAAGGTGTAACCTAGCAAATCAAACTCTATATGGTCACACTTCATTCTAAGTGTTGCATACCCTTCTATCTGATTTGCAACCCTTAAGGATGTAGGTAAATATGTGGGTTCTAGGTTAAGCTTAGCTACCAAGCATCGAGATATAAAAGAGTATGATGCACAAGTATCAAACAAATTGGTAACAAACATATCATGGATCTGAAGCGTACCTCCCAATACAGCTTTTGCTTTCTTCAGCACTGTCGGCCTTGAAGTAGCAAGCTCCAATGCAAATACTTGGCATTTTTCTCCTTTAGCTGGCTCTTTGCACTGGTTCTTGTAGTGCGCGATTTGATCACAATTAAAACATTAACTCCTTTCTTCTCAACAGCCTTCTTTCCTTTGGCTGTCCGACACTCATGAGCATAATGGCCTTTCTTATCACACTTATAACAGACCACCTTAGACTTTTCCTTCATCGTTGCTCCTTCCTTCTGAGCATTCTTCTTAAGGAAAAACTTTCTTTTGGCTCTGCCCAACTTGGACCTCCTTTTCCTTCCCCAAACAAGCTAACATTTCCTATTGTCTCAATGCCATTTCTATAACCACATTACATGGATCTCTGATGTGCGGCAAAGTAGCCCTAGCCAATTCCGGCTTCAAACCTCTAGTAAACTTTTCATTCACTTTCATCACCGTGTCAACAGTGGCATACCCATACATAGCCAATTCTTCAAACCTGCTAGCATACTCTAGAACTGACATTTCTCCTTGTTCCAAATCAGTGAACTTCCTAATCAAGACAGATTACGCCACTACTGATATGAACCTTTCCTGGAATCTTCTCCTAAACTCTGCCCATGCCATCTCCTCTTCGTTTACACCAGCTGTCACGCTATTCCACTAATACAAAGCTTTCCCTTGAAGCTATCTCGAGCTAAGCCTCCATTTTCTGCTCGTCATTGAGCCCGAAATTAGCAAAAATCCTTTTAAAGTGTAGTAGCTAGTTTTCTACCTCGATAGCATTTTTAGTTCCGATAAATGGCTTCACTCCAAGCCTAACATAATCAGTATGCTCAAGTTAGAATACTGATTGGAGCTTCCTAGACTCCTCTCGTAGCATTTCCTCCAATAACCTAGCAGCAATCCCAGCTTGCATCATGTTTATTGATACATGGATCCCATATCTACTTGTGGGACCCCAGCACCAACATTTTCAGCCTGAGCCTGACCTTGACTTCTCCTAGCATTTGGTCGGGCATTTCCATTTGTGGTGGTGCTTTCTCCTCCTAGGTTAACTCTGCCGCTTCTTCCGTCCATATGTGTATTCAAGCCTCGTGAGATACAGAAGAATATCCTAATAAAGATAGGAGACTAGAGATAATGCGTATACTTATATATAGCAAATACAAGTACATTACTATAACGTTATCCCATTCCCTGATCGTAAATCTAATTCTAAGGATTATGTTTTTAGAAATCATATTTATTTAATGTATTTCATAAACTTATGCTCTGATATTGAGTTGTAACATCCCTTATCTAGAGGTCTAAAGCTAAGCGCTATAGATGCTACCATCATCGTAAGTATTAACTTTCGGTAACTAAATACAGCTATGTTAATGGTATCTGTAATATCAGAAGCACTTGAAAATGAACAAATCACAGATTTCAAAACAACATTTTTCCATTACATTTCAAAACAATGTTCCATATTCAGATTACATAATCCCAAACATTTCCCAGGCAATGATAAAATATACTTATTACAAAATACGCCAAGAGCAACATATGAAGATGCCCCTTGGGATGATCAGAGTCATATAGTCATAATTGACTTAATACATACACAGAATAAAAAACAAAACAAAGAACTACAACTCCTAATAGCTATCCGTTAGCTCATGCTCGCCTCCGGTAGCTTTATCCGTCATCCTACTAAAACCTGTAAGAGAATAATACTATAAATCTTGTTTATTTGATATTAAGTGAGACTACACCGCTTAGAGGAATGGATTTCCCCTCATTTTTAAAACATATCTTTTGCAAGTCTTTATCCTGCAACCAAAACTAGTTAAAGCCGTAAAGCATAATTATGTAAACATATATATATATATATATATATATATATATATATATATATATATATATGTAACAAATGGACTATCTGTCTGAACACTAGAGTTTTGTTTGGCTTACTATTAATCTTTGGCCAACTCAGGCCTACCAGACAATATAACAAAATAATCTAACAACGGTTAAACTCCCTTTTGGGTGGTCTTCCTTTAAATATCTATTAAATACTTCTCTTCCAGACGGTTTTTCCTTAACTTAACATCTCCTAAGTTCACCTGATCCTAGTGGTTTTGCGGGCTCACCAATAACCTATCTGTTTCACTTGGGGATACCTTCCCATAATTTTCCTTGAAAACTATGATGACTCGTCTCCTCGACGCTCGAAAATCGATACTAATACATCCACGGTGTTGATGTGCCGTAAATCCAAGTGCCGATGAGGCGGATTATCAGGGGTGTAAAAGAAAATAAAGGTAGAAGACAATATAGTAATAGAATCTCACATCGCATTTAACATTTTAATTATACATAAATGATCACTCCAAGTGATCCATCACGGCCAAATTCTAATCCGGCTGGGATATTTATAATTGCCTATCTAAACATATCCTGGGACATACTAAATACACAACACAGCGAAATATAGGTAGATATCTACATAGGGTTCTTCAGCTTCATAGCTCCAAAAGACTTCTCCAGAGTGCTCCCCAACATGCTCCAAAATGCTCTTAAGGTATCCTGACTAAACGGATGCCCGAAAAGTAGGGCACCCAGAGTTTAAAGAGAAATACAAAACTTCAAGTTAGTTATGGGACTGGTATGAGAATTCAAAGTACGTTGTTTTGAAAACAAAAAGGTATCTCATAAGATAACGCTACACATAAACACGGATCTGGTTTTTACCTTATGATAACCAAAAATCATTATTACGTAAAATTAAAGGATATTATTTTTAACGACATTCTTAAAAAACATTTCCAAATAAACTTTTTAAGCATAGCTGAAATTGTCACCATTATTAAATTTCAGCATACTTGGTTCTACAAACAAAAATGCAAGTTCTTATTGGAGAATGTATTTCCATACAAATGACCAGGTAAAGGCACTACCTTCCAATGGGTACATATCTAGACGGATGTCCCGAGGACCATAAAACATCTACTCCCCTGCCAATACAAGACCGGCCTACCTCTACACTTAGATAGTACCGAATGTGTCATCCCCCGTGAAAGTGCTGCTAAGGGTCATAATATGGAATAGTAACTAAGTTATCTACTAATACAGAATAAAATATAAAAGGTAAATAGTAAAGTAAGTAACATCAGGGATTTTTATACACGTTCGAACTCCCGTTCTACATCCAGTCCTAGAATCCTTTTGAAATTTAACTATCAACCCTCTCTTAACTAGGAGGAATAGGTATTCACCGCCTAAGCAACCGATTAGGACTTCTGCTGCCTAGACAACTGAATAGGACTTATACCTCCTGAGCAACCAAGCAGCATTTCCAATATAAATAGTAAATTTTTTTCTGGCTGAATATGCTCTTGAATAGAATTAATAAGTCAATAACGTACACCCTTTCTATAATCTTCTCCTTTGTGGTATACTGTGTCATTCGTGAAGATATGAAGTTTATTAAATCACTAAATGAGGTTTACTCGAATGAACAAGTGATTTGAATGAAATATTGATTGCAAATGGCAAGATAGTTTAGACAATAAGAATGAGAATTTAAATCAGAAATTGGTGATTAAAACAATTGATTTCATGGCTATATATAGTGTTTAAGAGTTGAAATTGGTCATAAGGGGTTGCCACGAAAAAATATGGAACCAATTCTTGAATCAAGAATTGTATCTCTCTGCTGAAATGAAGTGTCTCTTGAAAATATAGCCATTATGAAGATTCAGCCGACTGAGTGAAAAGATTTAACCGACTGAATCGATTGAAAATCGATGCAACAAAACAGTGCAAAAAACATGTAATTCAGTCGACTGAATATTCAAATAAAGTTATGCATATGCATAGAATTCAGTCGACTGAATGACCTTGTTCAGTCGGCTGAATTCTGTTGATGAATAAAAATTGTCTTAGCTCATTTGGTTAGAGCACTTGCTTTTTAAACTAGTGAACCAGTTTCGAGTCTTGCTCCATACATTTTTGATAACTTGATTTTTCATTCAAAATATGATCTCACCAATGACCCGAAATAGAGCCTTGCTTTATATCTTATTAATATTATTATTATTATTATAATTATTATTATTATTACTATTATTATTATTTTAAAACATTTATTGCTTTTATAAAATGTTTCGAATGTGTATGTATATGTGTGTATACCACTTTGAGAAGATTCTAACATCTGTAAACTCTAGACATGACACCCTACGACTAATAATACTTTATTTGTCACCTTCATCTTGTCTCTATCGTGTGTTTCTCTTCTTGTATCTCCATATACATACGTTTATCCTCTTTTGTACTATATATCTTCATGTTGAACTTATTTGTTTCTCTCTTTTTGATACTCATGTACCTGCAAGTTAGCTTAGAGGTTCTTTGGCATAATTGTATAGTTGTTGTCATTAAAATCCAACAATAAAGGTTATAACATTCATCCTTTTTTCATGACGACAACTATACAATTTTAAAAATATTCATTCTATATAAAATAATATTAATATGTTTAAAGCTCCCCCTAAGTATAACATCTCCCCCTATGTGTAATATCTCCCTCTATCAATATGCATATGAATTTCTCCCCCCTTGTCATTATAAAAAAGAATGAGGGAACATAATAAATTTTATAAAATATCTTGTAAATAGCAGGACAAACCCAATATTAATTATACAGAAAATAAATTAGATTTTACCGTATTTGCCGAAGTCTGTATTTCATTGTAAGCACATAATTCTATTGAATATATGGAACTTCCTTTAAAATTCCAAGATCTATCCTTTTCCTTTTATTTCCCCAAGTACCTACAATAAATAATGATCATTTTCGGTACCCACTTACTATGTTAGGGTCCGTAGGGTTAGGTCTTGGGAAACAATATCCATTTGGGTGTGGTTGAACCGTTATAAATATAGTTTTCATTATTAACTACCATATCAAAATAATAATCAATGTATTTTTCTCTGGTTTTGCAATTAACAGGAACCCAAATACTTAAATAATTTTTACTCATATTTCCCGTTTACGATTTTATACTTCTAGGGATATTATAAACCTTATTGGTCATAGCAGTATTTGAATTTCTATAAAAATTAAATTTAGACTTTACTCAAAATCTAGTACTAGCAATAACATTTCTACTATACATGAAAGCTTATCTAGTACTATTTCTACGACCAATTTTATTATATCCTAAACCACTTTTATCACATAAAGGTCTCAAAACCAAAAAAAATCATGTTTAAATCATTTTAACCTTTATTAAATTGTGACATCAGTTTTTAGTTTATCAAATTTAGTTTTAAATTTGTAATTATTATTTTCAAAAGAAATATTACTATTTTCCAAAATATCAATTTGCTTATTTAATTCAGAATTCTCCTTTTTTAACGTACAGTTTTCATTTTTAAGAAGAAAAATTTGAGATTCTGAATTATCTAAAGGTGATTGTAATAAATCATTTTGTCTTTTCAAATCCGTGATTTAATTTGACAAAATTTCTTTTTTTTCAAGCATAGTATTTTGTTCATCTAGAAAATCTTTAAGAGCCTCAAAATTATTTTTCAAAACGCCATGTTGATTTTCTAAATCTAATTTCTTATTTTTCAATTTCTCAATTCAAGTTTGATTGATTTCATCTTTTCTGAAATAATAAAATTAAGTTTTGAGATCTTATCGCTTATACCAACTAATTCATTATTCTCATTTACTGAAATTTGAAATTCAGAGAGCACCTTTTATAGTCCTCATTGGTCGTTGCTATGATCGTTTCAGGCTTTTTGCTTGTTATATTTCAACCGAATCTTTTTCTGGCCATTATTCTATGATGTTGTGACGATCGATAGAATTCCAGACTCGATACTAAATAAAAGTGCTGCTAAGGGTCGTAATAATCTATTAATTCAGAATAAAATGTAAAAGATAAATAGTAAAATAATAACACTAAGGATTTTTATACTGGTTCGAACTCCCATTCTATGTCCAGTCCTAGACTCCTTCTGGAATTTAACTATCAACCCTCTCTTAACCTGGAAGAATAGGTATTACACCACCTAAGCAAACGAATAGGACTTCTATCGCCTAGACAACTGAATAGGACTTCTACCGCCTAAGCAACCGAACAGGACTTCCAATACAAAGAGTAAAGTTGTTTCTGACTGAATATGCTCCAAAATAGCAATGATAATTCAATAGCGTACACCCTTCCTATATTCTTCTTCTTTGTGGTGTACAATGCCATTCGTGAAGATAAGAAGTTTATTAAATTACTTAATGAGGTTTGCTTGAATGAACAAGTGATTTGAATGAAATATTGATTACAAATGAAAAGATAGTTTATACAATAAGAATGAGAATTTAAATCAGAAATTGGTGATTAAAACAATTGATTTCATGGCTATATATAGTGTTTAAGAGTTGCAATTGTTCATAAATGGTTGCCATGAAAGAATATGGAAGCAATTCTTGAATCAAGAATTGTATCTCTTTGCTGAAATGATGTGTCTCTTCAAAATATAGCCGTTATGAAGATTCAGCCGACTGAGTGAAAAGATTCAATCGACAGAATCGATTGAAAATCAATACAGCAAGAAAATAGTGCAAAAAACATGTAATTCAGTCGACTGAAATGTATGATTAAGTCGACTGAATATTCAAATAAAGTTGTGCATATGCATAGAATTTAGTCGACTGAATGATCTTGTTTAGTCGGCTGAATTCTGTTGGTGAATAAAAGTTATCTTAGCTCATTTGGTTAGAGCACTTGCTTTCTAACTAGTGACCCAGGTTTGAGTCTTGCTCCATGCATTTTTGAAAACGTGATTTTTCATTCAAAATATGATCTCACTAATGATCCGAATTCGAGCCTTGCTTTATGTATTATTATTATTTTGAAACGTTTATTGCTTTTATAAAAAGTTTCGAATGTGTATGTATATGTGTGTATACCGCTTTGAGAAGATTCTAACATCTGTAAACTCTAGACGTGACACTCTATGACTAATAATACTTTATTTGTCACCTTCATCTTGTCTCTATAGTGTGTATCTCTTCTTTTATCTCCATATACATACATTTATCCTCTTTTGTACTGTATATCTTCATGTTAACTTATTTGTTTGTCTCTTTTTGATACTCATGTACCTACAAGTAAGCTTAGAGGTTCTTTGGCGTAATTGTATAGTTGTTGTCATTAAAATCCAACAATAGAGGTTCTAACATTCTCTCCTTTTTTGATGATGACAACTATACAATTTTAAAAATATTCATTCTATATAAAATAATATTAATAAAAGCTCCCCCTAAGTATAATATCTTCCTCTATCAATACGCATATGAATTTATCCCCCTTTGTCATTATCAAAAAGAATGAGGGAACAAATAAATTTTATAAAACTTGTTCGTCGACGGAAATTCTATCGGTTTAGAAAACCGTCGAATGAATTTTGAAATAAAATTTATACCGCAAGCGCACGGTGTACGAATGTAGCACATGGTGAATACGGGTCGATCCGCAGGGAATTGATGATTTTAAAATTCTACTCAATCAAATTAACCAAAGTTGGAAGAGTGATTAACTAAAAAAAGAAGAAAAATGACAGAAGAAAATAGATAAAAATATGAGAGTGTTAAGACAATTTAGAGGCAATTTCCACTCTCAAGATCACATAAATCAACAAAATGAAGTTATGATCTCTCTTTTCTTGTCATTAGTGAATTAGTTGATGTGCTTATCATAAGTATGGTATATTTGTGCTATTAATTAGCTCAATATAAACCATCAAACTATAACACAACCACTAATACACTTTTAAATCTCATAAAATATGACAACAAAGTTGAAAGCAGAATTTATTTTAAGCATGGCCTATTAACCATTAATTAGAAATATAAGCCATCAAATTTCAATTTCAACAACCACTTCTTTTCCATAATCATATGTAGATGAAGAGGCAATTTGTGTTTTGTTTGTTTAAGCATAGCCTATTTGTTATAAACAACATAGACTATCAAATTCAAAGCTAAACAACATCATTAAACCACTTCATTCATTCTCATTAAGCATAAAAAGAGAGCATAAACATCAAATTAAGTGGAAATGTTCAAAAATAAATGGCTTCCACAACAAAACCCCCTTTTCTTTTTAAACTTAAGACAAACCCATTATCCTCTTTAAACCAAACCCGCAGATTAAAACAAAACACATCAATTACCGGTCAAAATAAAAGAAAGCGTATTTCACGAATCAATCACAAAAAATCGAAGTCGAGTGCTCGATTCATGTTTTAGTTGTAGTATCGAAGGCGAAAAGGCGAGTTGGCAACTGCTTTGATTTTAGGTTTGGTTGATGTCGTATCTTGATTTGAAGTCGCGGTTGCAGTGGGTGGTTGGTTCTTTGGGTCTCGGCTGTAGATGGTGATGGAGTGAGTTGGAATAGGCGATTGAGGTTGCGATGATGCTATGGGTCACGGCGAAGTTCGATTGGGTTTTTGGGAGGAAGTAATGGAGTCGGCGATTCTCGATTCCGGCACGAACGAGATGCAAATGGTGGCGGTGACTCGAGTGGATTGGGGAAGATGTTTGTGAATGTTAATTCGAGTGACGATTTGGGGTGGAAGGGAAGTAGCCGAGTAGCAGGTGGTAGGAACGAACTGGGGGTTGCGGATGTTGTTGAAGTGATGGATGGAAGCGAATTTCTTGGCTTTCGTCGGTAGTTGTTGAGTAGCTATTTCTTGATTGAGGAGTAGTTGGTATTTTGATTGAGTAGTTGTAGGGATGTGAAGGGATGATTGTCTGCAGGGTGTTGGGCAGTGGAAGTGGAAGATGTGGGTGAGGTGAATGTTTGGTTCGCTTCGGCGTAGTTGTTTGGGTGTTGTTGGTATTGCAGTGAGGACTGGGGGTTTGTGGCTGGAGTTGCTCGAAGCAGTTAGAATTGAGGAAGTGATATGACAAGCAGTGTGGTGTGAATGTCTGTAGTGATGTGCATAGTCGTGCAATAATGAGATTGTGAATGTTAGGAAGGTGGAGATGTGGAGTTGAAGGGAATTTGCAGAGATCAAAAGGTTAGTGACAGGGGAAGGGGAGGCCACAGTGAAGTAAGATGACAGCAGTTGTTCGAAATGTAGATGATGTTGGAGATTATGTTGTTGTTGTTGGCTGAGAGGAAGTTTGAGTGGTATAGTTGTAGTGTTGTTTTGAAGAAGTGTAGAATGTTGATGGTAGTGATCTGTTATGTTTCTGGAAGATGATGGTATTTGTGGCAATAGTGGAGATAGGTGAAGAATGGGTAACAGTCTTGTTGTGTAAGCTTGCAAGTTGAACAACAGCAGTTTTTTAGAAGCAGTGTGACGAGGACAGTGAAGGGATGTAGCAGTTTTGGGAAAATGTTTTTGGGTTGGAAGTGCGATGTGTATTTGGTGAAGTTTTGGCCGATGGTATGCTTGGTGGAGAGCAGGCAGGGTTGCAGTGATGTTGTAGGAGTAGAACTGTGATGGGTTGACAGTAAGCGGTGACTGGTGAGGCAGTGGCCAGTGATGAGAGGAGGCTGTGGACAGGGAGGTTGGTCAGGTAGGGGAATGTGGAATCAGTGTAGGAGGAGGAAGAATTGTAGATGGTGGTTATGGCAAAAGTGGATGGGCAGTTTTGGTTATAGGAAGTTGGACAGAAGGCTGTGGGTATGTGTGTGAATAGTAGGCAGTTTGTTTGTGGGCAGTAAAGTGTTTTCAGGTTGAAAGTTGAGATGGGTGCAGAGGTACTTGAAGTCAGTGTTTGTGGGTGATTGTGGGTGATTGTAGAGATTGGAGGAGGAATGCTATGCTTGCAGTGGGTAACTTCAAGTCAGGGTAGATGCAAAGCAGTGACACTGTTGTGGGGTGCTGTAGAGAGTAATGAACTTCAATATGAAAGGGAATATGGTTGTATGTGATGCAGTGGTAAAGGGATGTGAATTTTTTGTATGTGATGGAGATATGAAGTGCAGAGAGGTCCAGAGGTATTGTGGAGGGGTAGTATGCTGGTGATGGCAGTTTTGAAGAGGTATGTTTGATGGTCTGGTGTGTTTGGGAATGTTGGAGTTACAGTTGACAGAAGGTGAAGTGGAGGAACAGACAGTAATGCAATAGTATGTACAGAAATTTGTACAAAGAAAATTGAAGTTGTATATGAAAATTGTAAATGTAAAATGAGAAAAGCAATGGCAATGAAACTTTTTTTTTTCAATTGAAGTTGTGTATATTTTTTTTTATAGAATTGCAATTAGAACTACAGAAGAAGCACACAAACAAAAATGCAAGCACACAAACAAAAATGCAAAAAACATGTAATTCAGTCGACTGAAATGTATGATTAAGTCGACTGAATATTCAAATAAAGTTGTGCATATGCATAGAATTTAGTCGACTGAATGACCTTGTTTAGTCGGCTGAATTCTGTTGGTGAATAAAAATTATCTTAGCTCATTTGGTTAGAGCACTTGCTTTCTAACTAGTGACCCAGGTTTGAGTCTTGCTCCATGCATTTTTGAAAACGTGATTTTTCATTCAAAATATGATCTCACCAATGATCCGAATTCGAGCCTTGCTTTATGTATTATTATTATTTTGAAACGTTTATTGCCTTTATAAAAAGTTTCGAATGTGTATGTATATGTGTGTATACCGCTTTGAGAAGATTCTAACATCTGTAAACTCTAGACGTGACGCTCTATGACTAATAATACTTTATTTGTCACCTTCATCTTGTCTCTATAGTGTGTATCTCTTCTTTTATCTCCATATACATACATTTATCCTCTTTTGTACTGTATATCTTCATGTTAACTTATTTGTTTGTCTCTTTTTGATACTCATGTACCTACAAGTAAGCTTAGAGGTTCTTTGGCGTAACTGTATAGTTGCTGTCATTAAAATCCAACAATAGAGGTTCTAACATTCTCTCCTTTTTTGATGATGACAACTATACAATTTTAAAAATATTCATTCTATATAAAATAATATTAATAAAAGCTCCCCCTAAGTATAACATCTCCCCCTAAGTATAATATCTCCCTCTATCAATATGCATATGAATTTCTCCCCCTTTGTCATTATCAAAAAGAATGAGGGAACAAATAAATTTTATAAAACTTGTTCGTCGACGGAAATTTTATCGGTTTAGAAAACCGTCGAACGAATTTTGAAATAAAATTTATACCGCAAGCGCACGGTGTACGAATGTAGCACGTGGCGAATACGGGTCGATCCGCAGGTAATTGATGATTTTAAAATTCTACTCAACCAAATTAACCAAAGTTGGAAGAGTGATTAACTAAAAAAAGAAGAAAAATGACAAAAGAAAATGGATAAAAATATGAGAGTGTTAAGACAATTTAGAGGCAATTTCCACTCTCTAGATCACATAAATCAACAAAATGAAGTTATGATCTCTCTTTTCTTGTCATTAGTGAATTAGTTGATGTGCTTATCATAAGTATGGTATATTTGTGCTATTAATTAGCTCAATATAAACCATCAAACTATAACATAACCACTAATACACTTTTAAATCTCATAAAATATGACAACAAAGTTGAAAGCAAAATTTATTTTAAGCATGGCCTATTAACCATTAATTAGAAATATAAGCCATCAAATTTCAATTTCAACAATCGCTTCTTTTCCATAATCATATGTAGATGAAGAGGCAATTTGTGTTTTGTTTGTTTAAGCATAGCCTATTTGTTATAAACAACATAGACTATCAAATTCAAAGCTAAACAACATCATTAAACCACTTCATTCATTCTCATTAAGCATAAAAAGAGAGCATAAACATCAAATTAAGTTGAAGTTACATGATTAGAGAGCTTCATTACCCCTAAATTGAAGGGGTTTAGCCTCTCATATTTGTTATCATATGAACAAATGTAGCTTGCAACATGAGAGAAAAAGAAAAGGAAAAGAGAGCAAAGTGAAATGGAAAACTATTCTAATTGCATAAAGGAAAATCTACACTACTTGCATAAAAGGAAATGAACATGTAATTAAAAAGAAACAATAATTAACATTGCATAAAAGAAAAGAATTGCATAAGATAAGAAATGGCTAAGTAGCCATGGAAAGAAAGAGAGAATTGATTTATTTTCTAAACTAAAACTAACTAACTAAGAGGAAGATGGCTACATGAAACATAAGGGGTATTTATACAAGTTAGAAACCCTAATGCATATTTTTGGGGAGTACCCAAAATGCCCTTGGAGGAAGTGTGGTGGCCAAGTCATCATTAGCTTTCGTAATCCCCCACTTAAATGTACATGAAGCTTTAAATGTCTTTTAGCATGTGCATTAGCCTTTAATTTGTACATTAAGGTAGGTGGGTAGGTGGAGTCCTCCATGTTCTTCACTTTGAATTATTTCCATCTTCATTCCTTTGTATTAATTTTGTGCATGCATATTTCTTCATGAAACCACACCTATTTGAGACCAAATTCCTACAAAAATATATAAAAAATTTCAATTAATTTTCTCAAAGAAATATATGCACACAAATGACCTTTTTGCCCCTATATGAAGATGGATATGTGATAATTTGGAATTAATATGAATTATGTTTAAAACAAGTTAAAATACCCAATATGATCATTTATTTAATTTAAATTGAATAAATATGGTGGTAAAAATATGCACATTTACGTGCACATCAAATATCTTGTAAATAACTGGATAAACCCAACATTAATTATAGAGAAAATAAATTAGATTTTACCGTATTTGCTGAAGTACGTATTTCATTGTAAGCACATAATTCTATTGATTGTATGGAACATTCTTCAAAATTCCAAGATCTATCCTTTTTCTTTTGTTTCCCCAAGTACCTGCAATAAATAATAATCATTTTTGGTACACACTTACTATGTTAGGGTCCGTGGGATTAGGTCTTAGGAAACCATACCCAATTGGGTGTGGTTGAACCTTTATAAATATAATTTTCATTATTAACTACCATATCAAAATAATCATCAATGTATTTTTATCTAGTTTTGCAATTAACAGAAACCCAAATACTTAAATAATTTTTATTCACATTTCCCGTTTATGATTTTATACTTCTAGGGATATTATAAACCTTATTGATTATAGTAATATTTGAATTTCTATAAAAATTGGATTTATACTTTACTCGAAATCTAGTACAGGCAATAACATTTTTACTATACATGAAAGCTTATCTAGTGCTATTTCTACGACCAATTTTACTATGTCCTAAACCACTTTTATCACACAAAGTGGTGAAACTAGATAAAATCATGTTTAAATCATTTTAACCTTTATTGAATTTTGTGGCATCAGTTTTAAGTTTATCAAATTTAGCTTTAAATTCACAATTATTATTTTCAAAATAAATATTACTATTTTCCAAAATATTAATTTGCTTATTTAATTCAGAATTCTCCTTTTTACACGTACAGTTTTCATTTTTGAGAAGAAAAATTTGAGATTCTAAATTATCTAAAGATGATTGTAATAAATCATTGTCTTTTTAAATCCATGAGTTCATTTGAAAACATTTCTTTTTCTTCATGCATAGTATTTTGTTCATCTAGAAAATCTTTAAGAGCCTCAAATTACTTTTCATAGCACCATGTTAATTTTATAAATCTAATTTCTTATTTTTCAGTTTCTCATTTTCAAGTTTGATTGATTTCATCTTTTCTAAAATATGAAAATTAAGCTTTGATATCTTATCGCTTATACCAATTAATTCATTATTCTCATTTACTGAAATTTGAAATTCAAAGAATACCTTTTTATAGTCCTCATTGGTCGATGATCTGATCGTTTCAGGCTTTTTGCTTGCTGTATTTCGACCGAATCGTTTTTTGGCCATTATTCTATGATGTTGTGACGATCAATAGAATTCCAGACTCGATGCCAAATGAAAGTGCGGCTAAGGGTCGTAATAATCTACTAATGTAGAATAAAATGTAAAAGGTAAATAGTAAAATAATAACACTAAGGATTTTTATACTGGTTGGAACTCACATTCTACGTCCAGTCCCAGACTCCTTCTGGAATTTAACTATCAACCCTCTCTTAACATGGAGGAATAAGTATTACACCACTTGAGCAACCGAATAGGATTTCTACTGCATAGACAACTGAACAGGACTTCTACCGCCTAAGCAATCGAACAGGACTTCCAATACAAAGAGTAAAGTTGTTTCTGACTGAATATGCTCTAGAATAGCACTGATAATTCAATAGCATATACCTTTCCTATAATCTTCTTCTTTGTGGTTTACAATGCCACTCGTGAAGATAAGAAGTTTATTAAATCACTTAATGAGGTATTCTTGAATGAACAAGTGGTTTGAATGAAATATTGAGTGCAAATGGAAAGATAGTTTAAACATTTAAATGATAATTTAAACCAGAAGTTGGTGATTAAAATAATTGATTTCATGGCTATATAGTGTTTAAGAGTTGCAATTGTTCATAAAAGGCGCCATGAAAGAATATGGAAGCAATTCTTGAGTCAAGAGTTGTATCTCTTTGCTGAAATGAAGTGTCTCTTTAAAATATAGCCATTATGAAGATTCAACCGACCGGGTGAAAATATTTAGCTGACAGAATCGATTGAAAATCGATTCATCAAGAAAACGGTGCAAAAAAACAAGTATTTTAGTCGACTGAAATGTATGATTCTATCACGACCTGAATTTTCGCGTTTGAAAATCGACATCCATACTTCACTCATATTCGAATGCGTTTGAAAATCGACATCCATACTTCACTCATATTCGAATGCCGCAGATTCAACCGTAAAAAGTCACTTCGTCGGAGCTTATAACACATTAAGTGAAACAACAAACGCAACGGAAGAAATGAATATTATTGATATATTATATTCTATACAACAAAGATACAATGAATATCAATGCATATATTAGAGCTAGAATACAACAGCGGAAAGAATCAACAGCAAAACACAAAAAGATCAGCAACGGAAAGACAATGTCTTCAATGCCAAATCCCAAAACTCTAAACCAAGAAGCTCGAACCATCATCACGTTGTATTAAGCAAGGTAAGCCTGAATGCTGAAGAGAAGCACAAAGCGAAAACCATAATCCAAAGACTCCCGAGATATCAAATCAACATCTACGATCTAAAAACTCTAACTCTAGACTGCCCGTGTGGAAATTATGGGCACCCAGAGTTTAGAAAGGGAACAATAAACTCCGGGTCAGTCATGGGACTGGTGTGAGCAAACAAAAACAGTTTACCTTTATCAAAAGCAAAACAAAAGACTTTAAAAGAAATCCCCAATGCTTTTTCGGAAAATGAAACTATCATAAGGTCTCCCACCGAACACACAATGCAAACGCAGAATTGGAGGAGATTTCTCCTTATGATAGTCAAACATGCTTGATACGCAAAAACCTTTTGATATTATTATTAGTGCATAGTGCAGAAAACATTTCGAAAGTATAATATTAATCTTAGCCAGCATACAACTAATATTGTATGCTTACTATAGTTACCATGTTCAATAGCTGATTACCGCCACATTCCATGGCAGGTTATACAACTAAACCCGTACATTGCTCGTATTGTTTTATTTGGATTTCCAACAATGGTCAGGCAAAGGAACTTCCCACGCTGAATGGAGCACCTCTGGAGAGACGTCCCCAAGAACCTAACCGGCTCTCTGCCAACACAAGGTCGGGTTACCTCAGCAACTAGGTAACTGCTGACATGAGTATGCCACCCCCCGGTCGTTACCAACCTTTATCCGAGGCTCCTATCAACCAACAACCACAAAGCAATAAGTTTTGCAGCAACCACAAAGTTAAGTATCTGGGCTTCATACCATGATACCACTTATAATCCAGAAGGAAATGGACATACCCTCGGGGGCGCTACCCCCAATAACCTTGCTACAACGATTCCTATTTCGACCATTACCAGGTTGTGAGGCTCGACGAAGTCTCGTCCACAAAGCTACGCTTTTCACAAAAGCCATGCTTCGATCAACAAATGATCAGCAGCACAAAATATCCCACGTTACCAAATTGAGAATGTAACACTAATAACCATCAACCACATAACCTATGAGCTCGTACGTCTTAGAGAAGGGTGTTAAGCTAAGAGAATAAATCTCCGCCACCAAACAGAAATGTATTTGATAGAAACCAGCTTTACATTTCAAAATGTAGTGTCAGACATACATCCATACAAGTCTGTTCCGGGTTCGAACAGAACCGAAGGTACTTTAAAGAAGCCCTTGCAAATCCGGATAATCCCTAATCACGTCCGGACTTCCCATAACAAAGGATGATCAAATCTCTATACCGGGGATCAGCTGGTATAGAGAATTCGACGAGTTATCCTTTCGCTCTCAGAAATATCCGGTCTTCACCACTGGTCTTCAAATGCTATCCATATCGTCGTATCATTATTCGGAATGGGTTATATGACACAAAGTCCTCTTCTGGCTAAACCAAATAATGAGCGAAACATTTAAAAACATATGAATATTGGGATCTCAGTTAAGTCACAACTTAAATCCCAAAACCTTTCTTTAAATGGTTTAAACAAATTACCATTTTCAATTCTATAAACAAAAGGATATACTTCACAAAGTTCACCAATCTTTCACATAGATTCATTTATAGCCCTTCAAAACAATTCCATTTCAATCCCAAATCTTTTATACAAAAGATATATCTTTAAGATCCTCTTCGATTTTTGAAACAAAGTTCAGCAATCTTTCACAAAGATTCATTCATAGCTTTCAAACTATTTTCATTTCAAAAACTTGAAATCCTTTCAACACAGTTTGGTAATCCTTTCTTTATATGAAAGCTATTATTGTTTGAAAACAAATAGTTTTCGTTTTGGAAAAATCCAACTACATTTACATGAGTTAGACCCTTCAAGTCTAATACTTGGGTTAAATTCAAATTTCCAAAATAATATTTTAAAAATGGTTTAAAACCCATATAAACACATTTATAACTTGTATAACCTTTTTAAACCATAATTTCCAAACATAAAATTCAATTCCAAATCTTGAATTCAAATACAAATCAATCTATTTAAATTTCAAAACTTTATCAAGTTATTCAAAATAACTTTTATCTTTAAAACTCCTTTTCAAAAGCTTTTATATTTAACCCAATTTCATTTCTAAAACCATTTGGATACAAAATTCAACTTTAAAACCATTTCAAAAATCTGTGACTTAACCAATTTCCTCGTGCAATCCATATTTGTGTGTGCATGGTGTAGTCCAGGGGTTTTACGCAAATAGTGCAACATCATCAATCATCACAGATTCAAGCATATCAATATCGATAAGCGGTATAATCCAATAACGCTTATCTTCATTCACAGATTCATTGATAAATAATGTAAGTTTATCACAGATAAATAAATTACATTCATCATGGACCACACCAAAACAATTCATAGCATAAATCATAACATATCAGGAATATCAAACAATTCAACAATCAATAAAATTCAAACATCCATAAGTAAGATTAGTTAGTTATCTAATTAATTACTTATGAATAAATCACTAATCCTGGTTAATTAATATTAATTAATTACAAATCATCTTAATTAATTAATCTTTAATCATTTATTAACCTTTAAAAATAAATTAATCAACCTTTAATTATTATTTTATCAACCTTGATTAATAAAAATATCACCCTTTGATCATTAAATAATTAACCTTTAATTATTTAATTATCCTTTAAATTAATTTCCCTTAATTAATTAATTAATTATCATTAAAGTAATTATCCTTAATTAATTACCCTTAAGTTAATTACAAAATTAATTAACCCTTAATTAATTATCATTTAATTAATGAATTTACAATAAGTGATTATCCTTAATCACTTTCATTAATTAACAAACCCTTAATTAATTAATTATCCTCAAGGTAATTACTTTAGTTAATTCATCACATAACTAATTATCCTTCAATTAATTATTTCTTAATCACTTGATTAATTAACCTATAATCATTAATTAATTAATTATCCTTAATTACTTTCATTAAGTAATTAATCACCCTTAAATTACTTATTATAAATTAGTTAACCTTTAATTAAAGTAATCAACCTTTTTAAGGAATTATATTAAGTATTGGCCTTTAATTACCTTCAGTAATTAATCCCTTATAGTCTTTTATGATAAATAATTATTTTAATTATCTTTAAAAATCTTGTTAATGACTTATGGAATATAAATCATCATAAATACATTAATCAACTCAAGATTTTTAAGTTAAATTAAATAAATAATTTGAAAACATTTTATTTTACTTATTTACTTACTAAATTACAAAAATCAAGTTTATTTGAAATAAGTCTTAAAATAAGGTTATATGTATATATATTAAACATTTTAAACTTAAAATATTTTGTCTTAAGATCTTGATTAATCTAAGCTTAAATCAACATTTATTATTCAAAAAGAAATGGATTAAACTGTTCAAACTTGATTTGATTAAAATTTGAATAAAAACTTGTTTTATTTTTTGAAATTTTTAAAATTGCAAATTAGGTACCCAAGATGACTCGAGTAAAACCCGAGTCTTGCTTCGAGTTACCCGCCTCCTTCTCAAGCTTCGAGTCAGTCACACAACAATCTCGTGTTGCACCCGAGTAACCTTTCTTCCCCAAATCCTTAAACCCAAAATCAGATACAGCGGACATATTGTGCACGTGTACGCCACATCGAAGGCACTCCGATCAACCACAATGGCACCACTAAAGTCCTTACGACCCTCACCCTTACTCTGATCACCCAGATCTTGCTTTGATCAAGCCGATCGAAATCAAGAAAATTTGAATACCAAAGAACAGAATCTTTGACCGATAAAATTGTCATGCGCCACTAACACCAATCATTAAAGGCCCTGTTGTTCCACCCATAGATGTGCCATGAACTTAGACGACTATCGCCCTTAGTCCGATTGACTATGATGCAATGACGTCGTCGAAATATTCATAGGAACTACCCTGACCCAAAACTATACAAAAACCCTAAATCAACGTCGTATTGCCACACCGATGATCTACAAGCTCAATCATGAATTTTCCTCTAATCTCTATCACGACATCTCCCCTTAGACCAAAGCTCGACGCTTAATTCCTCATTGATCATTGAAAATTAATGAATTTCCATTTACCGTTCAATCCGAAGATTCTACCTTGAATCGATACTAAAAAGTTTGATTTCTATTTTAAAAATCACAATTTTTTGATACTAATCTGTTGATATAAACAAAACATGAAATCAAAAATATCAAATTTCCAGATTTTTAAAGATTCTGCTGTAATTTGTCATTTTCTGAATATTAACTAAATATAAATGTTTGAACCCATTTTTACAATTGAGATCTTATTAATCTGAACACATTTTGTTTAAACATCCAAACCTAAAAAGATTATAGGATGAGAAATTGAATTTTTTACAGGGTTGAAGCCTGAAATCTATGAATAGAGATATGTTTTTCCTATATACAGGCATGCTAACCTTTTCTATGTGTATATATATACATATAGCACATAAATTCATACATGCAAAACATTACTCTCTAGATTACTTCAGAATTTTATCACATGTAAACAACATACTAAACAAAATGAAACTGTGTTGAAAATGAAAAGTTTGCTCACCTTATTTGATGAAGACAGAGGGCAAAAGTCTGGTAAAAAGCTGGAAAGGATTTACTTTGAGTTTGGTCTGACATTTGAGTTTACTTTAGTTTGGAATCAGGTTGAATTGTTGTTGATGCTTGAATCTTGCATGCATTTTTTTGATTTGCCTGAAGCTTGGTCCTGTTTTGAACTGGAATCTTCCTTCCAGGCTTTTTGATTTTCTTTTGCTAAAAGCTTTGAATTGATCTCAAGCTTTTGGTTCAATTTCCTATTTATATGGTTTTGTTTTCCAGATTCCAAGATGTCATAAGTTTTATTTTTTGGTTTTTGATTCTTTTCAGGTTTAGAAATGATCTCATGTTTGTATTTGTTTTAGAGATAAAGAAAATCGAAAGCGAGACCTTAGTTTCTTTTTCAAATATACTTCATATAATTCAAATTAAAAGGAAATCTTATTTTTGACACTTGTTAAATTAAACCAAACACTTGTAATAATCTTTTATCTTTATATTACACTTGTTACTTACTTGCACTATCATTTTATAAACGTCAAAAATGTAAACATTTATGTTTAAATCCTTTATCTTTAATTTATTTCACATATTTTGTTTAAATCCCTAGTCTTTAATTAGTTTATAAATTTTGTTTTAAACCTTTTTCTTTCTATAAATTACTAAATCCTTATATTCACATATGTTATATTTACAACTTCATAACAAATTAAGGTTAAAATTTAATTATACTAAATAAACAAACATATATATAGATTATTTACTTCAAATTAAAATTTATCTATTAAATATCTTTTAAAAATTTACTATATTGAATTTCAATACAACTTTCCAAATATAAATTACATATGTATATTATAAATTGGAAAACAAATTTCTATAATTTTGAAATAGAGCTTTTCAAATATATAATTCAAAACATATTTTTTTTTTCAAATTCAAAAATTAATATACAATCAGTTTGTATTTATAAATAAATAATAAATAATATCCTTTTTATACATATACATTTTATTCCATTCACAGTCTATTTATTTCCCAAATAATTATTTTCACCATATATGTATTTGAATTTCAAATTCAAATTCTAATTCATAACCTATTTAAAAAATATTTAGATTTCCAAATCAAATTCTATATAAAAAAAACTAATATATATAAATATTTTTACTTCCACATTTACAATTTAATTTCACATTTAAATTCAAAATTTAATTCAAAAATTATTTTAATTATCAATTTAAATTTAACTCAAAAATCAGGATCGTTACAGATTCAGTCGACTGAATATTCAAATAAAGTTGTGCATATGCAGAGAATTCAGTTGAATGAATGACCTTGTTCAGTCGGTTGAATTCTGTTGATGAATAAAAATTGTCTTAGCTCATTCGGTTAGAGCACTTGCTTTCTAAACTAGTGACCCGAGTTTGAGTCTTACTCCATGCATTTTTGAAAACTTGATTTTTCATTCAAAATATGATCTCACCAAATGACCCGAATTCGAGTCTTGCTTCATATATATTTATATGTATGTATGTATGTATTATTTTAAAACTTTTATTGCTTTTATTAAATGTTTTGGATGTGTATGTATATGTGTATATACCTTTTTGAGAAGATTTTAACATCTGTAAATTCTAGACATGACACTCTATGACTAATAATGCTTTTTTTGTCACCTTCATCTTGTCTCTATCGTCTATATCTCTTCTTGTATCTCCATATGCGTACTTTTATCCTATTTTGTACTGTGTATCTTCATGTTGAACTTATTTGTTTGTCTCTTTTTGATACTCATGTACCTGCAAGTTAGCTTGGAGGTTCATTGGTAGAATTTTATAGTTGTTGTCATTAAAATCCAACAATAGAGGTTATAGCACACCGGTCGTTACCGACCTTTATCAGAGATGTCTCTTAGCATACTTTCCACATTAATTAATTCTCGGGCTTCATAACGGGTAAAATTGTATCTTGAAGGGGATGATCATACCCTAATTATAAAGGCTCGTTTTCACGTACCCTTTGAATCGACAATAAACCACACATGTCTAACTCAAGTTGCACGAAAAGACGGATCTTTAAGGGTGACAAAGAAAAGTAGACAGAACAGAATCTCACACGAATGGAATAACATATAATATTGAACAATTATTTTTACAGCGGAAAACTTTTAAATACATATATCAGAGTCTAACCTAAATTCAGCTTGGACAGTTATAAAATCTGCCCTTACAATTGCTGACAAACATCAAACAGAATACACTAAGTACAGTGGATAATAGAATATGCTCATACGGCGATGAATATCTCCAGCTCTCCTCTGGAAAATCTAACCGTCTTCGACTATCCTGAAACTACTAGGATCTGACTCGAGTATTGAAAATACCCGGATTAGGCTTGATAAAACAACGTGAGAAAAACTCGATAATTAATGACAGTGTCATATATCAGCCTTTGAATAAAATCCTTTGAAAACAAAGAGTATTTCACAAGACCACGCCCACACATAAACATGGACGGGCTTTTACCTTATGATAACTAAAACACTTTTATATCAAAATATTTGATATTATTTCTAATGACATTCTTTGAAAACATTTGCAAATAAACTTATTTATCTTAGCCGAAATCGTTACATTGATTAAATTCCAGCATAATAGGTTTACAATCAACGCCGTAGGTTCTTATTGGAGAATGGATTTCCATACAAATGACCAGGCGCAGGATCTACCTTTCGAAATTGGTACACCTCTAGATGGATGTCCTGAGGCACAGAACATCTGCCCTCTACCAACACAAAACCGGCCTACCTCTGTAACTAGATAGTACCGAATATGTCATCCCCCGGTCATTACCGACCTTTATTCGAGAGCTCTCTTTCCATACACCACATAAATTAAAATCCCGAACGTCATAGCGGAAAGAAATATATCTCGAAGGGGATGATCATACCCTAATTGGGAATGACCCACTTAGCCTTGCCGCATCTAATCCAGTTTCGGTCATTTGCTGTTTGATGAGGCTTAAGGCAACAATTACCTTTCCGCATAGCACATATCACATCTTTAAATGCCACATTGCCATTTCCGTTTAACTACTAGTTGCCTTCCACAAAAATACAACCCTTGAGCTCGTATGTCTCAAGGAGGGTGTTAAGCTAAGAGAAGTTGCCTTCTCCGCCACCACTGATGTACGTTTGTAAAATCCAATGCACGTAATCGTCAGAAATGCAATGTTAGACAAATGTCCATACAAGTTGTCCAGGAACAGGAAAAACCGAAGGCGCTTTCCTCGGCGATTACTAGGCGAGAAGCCCTTGCAATCCGAAAATTCTCCATCACGAGGAGACCACTGCTATATATAACTCTATAATGGGTGCGACCCCGAGCAAATCAACAAGCGTTCCTCACGCTATAAATATCCACGGTCTTCAATAATCATCGTCTTCAACATGTCTTCACGTTCGAACGTATACATTGGTCCAAAGTGGTTTTCGGAGAGGAATTACCCAAATTCGACCCCGGTTCCTTCGAAATCCAATTATCGATAAAAAGTGAATATGAGTATATAGGATTTATTAAGTCACTTTTCACTTTAATTCTTTTCGAATGATTTCGAATTCTCTTTCTTTTGACTTAGAGTAATTTCTAAGAAATTCATTCTTTTGCTTTGGAAAATATCACAGATTTCCTTACTTAATTCTTGATCCAAATTTCTTAACTTTTAGGCGGGTCAAAAACAATGTTATTTAAGACATTGTTCACGATAAACCCTAAATCAATCTTAGCAAATATTTTTGAGTAAACAGGATCATAGAAATCATTCATTTTGAAGATTGCTTAAATTTTGGATAATATCAATCTTCTTTTATTTTGAAAAACTTAACAGAATCTTTTTATTTAAGAGCATCCGGGCTTTCCTTTCGATCTGTTCCACCCCTCGCCTAATAAAAGAAAACATAGGCCATGTAAGTTCAGGGCACTGGTTGCTCCATCCCTAACCTTAGTTAAACACCTTGTTTTATATTCGCAGATCTCACAGGCGGGACAAATGTACTAGTCGTTTCCGCGTACTCAAATTTTCAACTTTATTTTGGAATTGCTTATAAATATCCCAATTATCTTTCAAAATGCTTAATTATCTCCTTTAAAACATTCACAATTTATTCTGGGAAACATCGTTACATTTAAACTCATATTCCAAAAGTTATAGAATTCACATCATAAAAGTGTTGCGGAAAGTGCCGCATAAGCTTATTTGAATTTAAACAACTTTTAAATATTTGAAAATAATTAAAAATGATAATCAATATAATTTAAAAAGCGGTGAGAATTTCTCACCTTCATATTCACTCCGTTAAACTTTTTCGTAGATTCCGTGCTTTCGAACAAACGCGCTTTTTCCGAACGTCTTGAATTCTCGCCTTAGCGTACTTTCTTTCCGAACGCTTATGTTTTTCGTTTTCTTTTCTTCTCTCTTTTTTTCTTTTGTTTTTAGTTTTTCTTAATTTGGAGAGGAGGGTACGGCCTTGGTGTGGAGGAGGGTGTGGGGTGTGTGATGCTCGGCCTAGGGGTGTAGGGAGGTGGGTACGGCTTTGTGGAGGTGGGTATGGGTGTGTAGGGCTCGGCCATGGGTGTAAGAGGTGGGTAGGTGGAATGTAGGCTTGGTTTTGGTGGTGAAAAGTGATGGCGTGGTGATGTGGAGGCTTGAAGGTAGAAGAGAATGGAGGTGGAAGAGAGGTTGGATGCCATGGAAATAGAGGTGAAGAAGAAGGAGAAAGTGAAGAAGAAGGAAGGAATGAAATGTGAGAAAGTTGAAGGTATGGATGCTTATTTATATTTGAGCTTTGGATGAAAAATGACTAAAATACCATTCTCTACTTTTTGACTTTTTAATTTACCTTTCTACCCTTGATTTGATTTGCATTAATGGTGGAAATGATGTTTACCTCTTTTTCTTACACTTTAAAATGTTAAATAATATTTGCTCCTTTTCCATAAGTGATGTGACTTAAGCATTAATGGTGATGTTAAAGATAAAAATGATTACTTTCTTAAATTTTGCATTTTAAAGAGAAGACTTTGTATTGATTTGATTTTCATTAAATGCATGGATGTATGTGTCATTAATTTCTTAAGTTAGCTTTCTTTTCACTTTTCCATTTGCTCCTTTTCTATGCATAAGCATAACATCTTATTAATGAGATGAGAAGTAAGGTAATGATGTTGTTTTATAAAAGCTTTAATAATTTTTAAGTTTTTCAAATCATACTTTTCACCTTTTATACATTTATTTAAACTTTTCAAAAATAAACTCCTTTTATCTTTTAGTGTAAAATGTAAAGTGTTTAAATAGTTTGTAAGCTTGTATTTATAAATTAGAAAATGTATCAAGTTGCAACAACTTGTCGACAACTTGTTTTTGTTGAAAACGATGTTTTTTGACGACAAATTATACAGTCGAAATTTGACGTTTTTATTAAGCTATATATTGAAGTAAACCAAACTTTAAAATGAACTTTTTACTTCTTTAAATAAAATAAAACATGTCTCTTTATATTTGAAAATCATATTTAATTAATATCAAAATCGCTATTTTTACAGCGTATATAAAACTGACAAAATGCAACAAATTTTGGTTATTTTTGTAAAACGATTATTAAATACTTTTAAATATATAAATATACTTTTATTATCTTTATAATATGTTTTAAATAAGATTTACCTTTTTAAATAAATATTTAAATTCATTTATTTAAGCCTTTATTTATTTTTAACAAAACTTAACTTTTGTCGATTTGTTCTAAAATCCAAATTTATACTTTTTGATTTATTAATTATAAGAATAGATAATTATTTATCACATATAACATATTTATTTAAGATTTAAACTCCTTTTAAATTTAAAATGAACGAAATCTCTCATTTTCGAAGTAGCGAAATTACGCATCGTTACATTCTCCCCTACTTAAAAGCATTTCGTCCTCGAAATGAAATCAAAGACAAAGGAATCTATCTCATACTCATCTCCTCAAATAACTTGACTTATTTCTACTGATGATAGAAAAGAAGAAGGCCGATATCATAACAACACTAAAAAAGATGATGCCGAACATACATATAGAGATTCCCCACACTAACCTAAGTACTTATCACGTACTTAAGGTTATATGTACATACATCAAGCCATACTTCTATCGTACCCATCCTAGTGCGTACTGCATGCTTAATATAATATATACAACAACCAAACAAGACTATGCATCGAAAACAACCACATTGATATTATATCAAGATAAATGAATACATCCACATAACTCATTATCTGACCTGAGCATGTACTTTACCTGACGTCTATATATACATACCACAATATCAGTCCAATCACTATATCTTAGTGCCTACTATTTGAGATAACTATCCAACCACTAAGTAGATAGACCCAACACATCATACTATATGTGATATTTGATTCGATCTATTATTTGAATCCACAACTTTTCTTTGAAGTAGTATCGATCCCTTGATTTTCTAATGCGGACTTTGATCGGACTTCCTGATCACAAACCCTTGCTTTCCTTGCATAGCTCTCAACTATAATAGAAAACTTGTGTACATAATCATAAACTCCCATCAATGCTTGCCATCAAGAATCAAGTGGTAAATCCTTTTTCGGATTGGTGTAAACACCTCAAAGTTCTGTACTCAAAACTTAGATCAAATTTTATGTGCAGAAATGATGTATGTCTCACTTATGTACTTATCCACATTCATCTTTACCTAATACATTTCTTTAAAACTTCTATTAATCCCAGTTTATTTCACAACCGTTGCTTTCTTCTAAATATATTATTACTTAAGCATACAAGTATGACTTAAACTTGTATAATATATCTTTACTACCTAAGAGTATATATACATATCCCCAAACTTTAAATTATTATTACTTCAACTAAGGTGCTTAACTAATATGGAACTTTACTATTATCTCAAATTAATAAGTTATAAGACTCAATCCTTAGTTTTCTTTACATAAGGTTTGTTAGTCTGTGAGATGATAGTTTTGATGACAACAACCTTAGAATAGATTATAAAATATAAATACTAATATTATAAGTTTAGATATATATATATATAGGATTTAACCATGCAGGTACTAAGAAGGAAGACTATACAGTATAGAGATTCAAGATATCAGGATAAACTATCAAGATAGAAGACTCATGAGTATCGAGACTATCAAGAGTTCAAGATTACAAGGATAAGTATTTTTTATTAGGAATTTTCGTTAAAACTCATAGAAAAGCACTGGCATCTTAAAATCCAATTTATTCGTGGAATGGAATCCACTTCGAGCCCATTAAAGGGATGGAACCCTAAGTAGGATGGAACCTACGAAAAATCTAGTGGAACATTGTTTGTATTCGCTAACTTTTATTCAAAATGATTTTTCAAAATTATATCCTGTTTTCAAAATGTTTTCAAAACTTTCCTTTTAAAAGATTCAAAACCCTCGATCCTGTTTTTAAGTAATTTTAGCCTTAAAAACATCTTTGTTTTCAAAGTCAAAATTACTCCTGATTTTAAACTATCTTTTTAATAATATATTTAACTTTTAAATATTTATACTTAGATTTAAATATAAAATTATGGTTAAATTCTATATATATTATTCTTTATATTTACTTATGAATTTCAACTATAGTCAAGTATATTTATAAAGTTTAAATTAGTTTTTATAAAAGATAAAGGTTATTACAAAGAAATTCAAAACATCATAAAAAGCTTTGGGATGTCGACATGCCTATGGGTACCATGTCGACATGGTGACAGTTTGATTCAAAAATTCAAATTTCAAAAGAAGTGTCTATTCGCCATAACTCTTCATAAATGGACATGGCTGTTATTTTTCTATAAATAGGGGTCAGTTTCAACGAATTTTGAATCATTTTTTTTTTTGTTTTCACTCCTCTTCTTCTTCCTCTTTTCTTAATACATATTCTTATCATTACTCTGCCGAAATCAACATTGAATCATACTTGATTACTTCTAGTTTGATTCTCTATCACTCTCTCTACAAGATTATCAGTGCTATTCAGAGTTATAGACTTCTTTGTAATCTATTAAGCAAGAAAAGGTGCGATTGTAGCCTTGGAAATCAATCAAAAGGGAAAAGGTGTGATTGTAGCCTTGGTAAATCAATTGGGTAAAGTTGTCGCCCGAAAATCAAGTATCTCTACCCAGAGGATCGAAATTTTGGAGGGCGTACCTCGTAACCTTGAAACCGAGGGTTTAATTGTACGATTGCTGTTGAAAGGAAATTCGTACTTGTATTGTGGGACTAGACGTAGGGTAACTCCGAACCAGTATAAAATCCGGTGTGTTCTTTCCTTTACTGCTTTTATTTATTTTTGTATCTGTGATTGTTTCTGTGATCATATCCGTGTCTGTATATTTCATACTTTTGTGTCTAAATTAACATAAATCAGAAAAGATTTAGTAATTCTTTATTAACACTATTCACCCCCCCCCCTTAGTGTTAATCTTAGCCTTAAGATCCATGATCCTCATTTCTCACAATTGGTATCAGAGCAAGGTTTTCAAAGTTTCATAATCTGATTTTTGAAAAGTTTTCACAATGGCTACCAATGTTGGTACTGTTATTAACACTAGTTTCCCTGTCACTAATTCATTTGTAGAGTGTCAGTCTACTATCAGACTACCACTTTTTAATGGCAGTAACTATGCATATTGGGCATGTAGGATGAAAATATATTTACAATCTATAGGATTAGACACTTGGAATATCACACAAACTGAATATTCTGAACCCACAATTGATTTTGCACAGTGGACTGTTGAGCAAAAGGCTCTTGCACAAAATAATTCTAAGGCAATGAATATTATGTTTTGTTCACTAGATAGAAATGAATTCGATAGAGTGTCAGTCTGTAAGTCTGCATATGAAATCTAGAAAACTTTGCAAGTTACTCACGAAGGAACAAGCAAAGTTAAACAGACCAAAATTTCCATACTCACAAATCAGTTTCAATTATTTAAAATGAATGCTAATGAGTCTATTTCAGATATGTATAGTAGATTTCAGGATATTGTGCATTCTCTAATATCTTTGGGAAAGGAATTTTCTGAAGAAGATCAAGTTAGAAAAATTTTAAATTCTCTAACTCCAGAATAGGATCAAAAGACACTTGCGATCGAAGAGGCAAATGACATCGGTATTTTGAAGATAGAAGAAATAATTGGAAATCTAGTGTCGTATGAAGTTCAAATGATCGGGAGAAGAGAAAGTAAAGCATCTGAAAAGAAATCAATGGCATTCAATGCATTGACCGATGGATCAGACTCAAACAGCGATAATGATGAAGAGATAGCCTTTATGACTAGAAATTTTAGGAGATTCCTAAAATACAGAAAGATGAATAATCTCAAGAGAAACAACTATGAGAATTCTGAAAATCAGAATATAGTGCCAAATAATGACAAGTGTTACAACTGTGATAAACCAAGCCACTTTAAAAGAGACTGTCCGTATCCAGAAAGGTAGAATCCTCCCATGAACAATGAACCAGCAACGAAACGGAAGCGTTCATTTACTGCTACTCTAGATGACTCAGACTCGTCCTCAAGTGATGATGAACAGAAGACGGATAATTCAAATTTGTGTTTCACAGCTGTTCACGACACCGACGAATTCAAAGAAAGGGACTCAGAAAAAGGTACACGTTTACAATACAATTGGTTGAAATTGATTGCTTAGAATTAGTTGCTTGGTTGTCTGATTGATTGATTTTTGAATGATGTGTCGTTTCAATTTTAAAATTTATTTTCTATTTTTTATTATTTTTTTATTATTTTTATTATTTTTGATACTTTCTGAAATATATTATAAGTATAATAATATTTCATAAATATATAATAGACATTAATAATATATATATATATATTAGAGATCTTAAAAAAAATTCATGAAAATTCAAAAGCACATGTCGACATGGTCCCTACCATGATGTCGACATGGCCACCTGAATTTGAATTTCAAAATTTGAATTCAAATGTTTGAATTTCCCTCCACCTTTTCACTTCATTCAATTCTCTGAAAAGATACCTTTTGACCAGAGAATATGTCCTTTGAGAATCTATTTATTCACTATCTTTTATCATATCTTTTCACTTTCATTTTCAAATTCAAAACTCTCTCTTCATAACTTCAAGCTCTCTACTCTCTACTCTAATGGCTTCTTCAAGCAACCCCTCAACCATGAGAATTTCCAGAAAAATCAAAGAGCAATTATTCAATGATCCAGAGGCAATTAAAGCATACATCAATTATGCTAACTATGCCAAAGTCCATCCCAGAAAATTTGCTATTTTTCAAGATTTTTCTTCTTATGAAATTGATTCTCTTTTTGCAAACACTTCTTAGTCTTATTGATGCTTCTCAAAATGATTTTGTTTGCTATCCTAATCTTGTCAAAATTTTCTATGCGAATTTAAATCGCGGATTTTATGTTGGAAATGAAGATGAAATTTGGAGTATTGTCAAAGGCACTCAAATTGTTTTGAATTGTGATCCTTTGGGTACCATTCTCAATTGCAAGAGTTCGGGAATGGACCTTTCTAACTTTAAAATCGATGAACATGATCGAGAGACATTTCATCACATTTTCAAAAGAGATGATGATTTTGATTTTAAAAATAGAAATTTTCGACCAAAAGCAAGAATTGTTAATCTTCTTTTGCAACATACTTTGACCCCAAGATCGAGAAATTTTAGCAATCCTACTTCAAAAGTTTGCAAAGCTCTTTTTGCTATTTTCGGAAACTATGACATAAGTTGGGCGCAAGTTATTTTGGATGAACTTCGTCCTAAAAATCTTGAAATGGGTGAGAATACATTATACCATGGAATTTATCTCACTCGGATTTTTAACTATTTTGCAGTGGATTTCAAAGGCGAATAACTTATTTCTAGAAAAGTTTTCAATCATTCCAACATTTCGCTTATGAAAATTCCATTTGTTTTTCAACCTTATGAGACACTTACCAAAAAGGAAGAGAGGTTGGCTCGTGAGGAAATAGAAGAAGAAGAAGTTGAAGAAGAAGAAGAAGGGGATGAAATGGAAATTGAAGAAGAAGAAGAAGAAGAAGGTGAAATGTCTTTGGAAAGTATTGAATATCCTTCCAATCCATCCAACAAAACCCTTCTCAAAAATCAAAAGATAATTGTGGAGAATCAACGGATTCTAAAACGATCCGTTAGTAAAAAGTTGGATAACATTTCTTAGAAGATGAACAAGTTCTTTTCAAAAGTCAGCAATAAACTTGGACTATCCTCATCATCTTCATCCTCTAACTAGTTTTATCTTTTCGTATCTTGTTTTATTTGTTTTAGTTTGCATTATTTCGAATGTTCATGTAGTTTATTGTGTGCTTAATCATTGTATTATCGTAGTATGCAAAGAAATGAAATTTTATTTCTGTTATCTACCTTATCTTATCTCTAGAATAAATGTTAGTATACTATATATATACACAATTATTCACAAAATCAAAATTAGTCATAACATTTCACTAACCCATGTCGACATCCCCTGTGTGACCATGTCGACATGTACTAGTCAGAAATGGCAATTGATTTTGAATTTGAAATTCGAATAACTACCACATGTCTATTCGAATTTCTACACCTATATATACCTGTTTCTTCCAGAATTCTTCACTGAAATTTATTTCTTATCATCTATATCCTCCATTTCTTTCACAAATTCAACTATGACTAATCCTATTCACAATTTATCCGAAAATCTTGAAGAAAATCTTAATTCATTCAAGAATATTCTCTCATTTATTCTACGAAACCAGCATCATTTAGAATTAAGTCAAATGCAGATGATAAAGGAACAAGAAAGGCACTTCGATGCAATACGATGGATGATCTCCTCTCTGCACAAGGATGATAACGAAGCACATCCTCTTGTCTCTCTCACCAATGACAATGATAATTGGGATGCTATTGAGGCAGACCTAATCTTTGGAGAAGAAGGATGGGTGGAAGTTCCACGTAACGTTTGATTTTTTATTTACTTTTTTTGATTTTTTTGAATGGATTTGGTTTGAATTGATACTTTGTGTGGATTGATTTCTTATTAATTTGAAGATTGGTGGGTAAAACATATATATATACATTGAATTAGTTATCATGCTTAGAAGTATAATTATTACCTACTCTATATATATTCCGTTGTATAGTTTAACAATGCAGGTACCGAAGTCCAAGAATGAGGGGGAGTAAATTTTTGTTAATGACAAAGGGTGAGAAATATAAAATAGGATAGTTAGGTATAGATTAAGAGGGAGTTGTTAGTTTTAGGAGGAGTTATCAGGATAGAAATAATATTTTATAAACTAAGGTTGTCACCATCAAAAAGGGGGAGGTTGTTAGTCCGTGAGATGATGGTTTTGATGACAACAACCTTAGAATAGATTATAAAATATAAATACTAACATTATAAGTTTAGATATATATGTATATACAGGATTTAACCATGCAGGTACTAAGAATGAAGACTGTACAGTATAAAGATTCAAGATATCAAGATAAAATATCAAGATAGAAGACTCATGAGTATCGAGACTATCAAGTGTTCAAGATTTCAAGGATAAGTATTTTTTATTAGGATTTTTTGTTAAAACTCGTAGAAAAGCACTGGCATCTTAAAATCCAATTTATTCATGGAATGGAATCCACTTCGAGCCCGTTAAAGGGATGGAACCCTAAGTAGGATGGAACCTACGAAAAATCTAGTGGAACATTGTTTTGTATCCGCTAACTTTTATTCAAAATGATTTTACAAAATTATATCCTGTTTTCAAAATATTTTTAAAACTTTCCTTTTAAAAGATTCAAAACCCTCAATCCTGTTTTTAAATAATTTTAGCCTCAAAAACTTCTTTATTTTCAAAGTCAAAATTACTCCTGATTTTAAACTATCTTTTTAATAGTATATTTAACTTTTAAATATTTATACTTAGATTTAAATATAAAATTATGGTTAAATTCTATATATATCATTCTTTATATTTACTTATGAATTTCAACTATAGTCAAGTATATTTATAAAGTTTAAATTAGTTTTTGTAAAAGATAAAGGTTATTTTCAAAGAAATTCAAAACATCATAAAAAGCTTTGGGATGTCGACATGCCTACGGGTACCATGTCGAAATGGTGACAGTTTGATTCAAAAATTCAAATTTTAAAAGAAGTGTTTATTCGCCATAACTCTTCATGAATGGACATGACTGTTGTTCTTCTATAAATAGGGGTCGGTTTCAACGAATGTTGAAACACTTTTTTCTGGTTTTCACTCCTCTTCTTCTTTATCTTTTCTTAATACATACTCTTATCGTTACTCTGTCGAAATCAACATTGAATCATACTCGATTGCTTCTAGTTTGATTCTCTATCACTATCTCTACAAGATTCTCAGTGCTATTCAGAGTTATAGACTTCTTTGTAATCTATTAAGCAAGAAAAGGTGTGATTGTAGCCTTGGAAATCAATTAAAAGGGAAAAGGTGCGATTGTAGCCTTGGTAAATCAATTGGGTAAACTTGTGGCCTGAAAATCAAGTATCTCTATTAAGAGGATCGAAATTCTGGAGGGTCTACCTCGTAACCTTGAAACCGAGGGTGTAATTGTACGATTGCTGTTGAAAGGAAATCCATACTTGTGTTGTGGGACTGGATGTAGGATAACTCCGAACCAGTATAAAATCCGGTGTGTTCTTTCCTTTACTGCTTTTATTTTATTTCTGTATCTGTGATTGTTTCTGTGATCATATCTGTATCTGTATTTTGCATACTTTTGTGTCTAAATTAACATAAATCGAAAAAGGTTTAGTAATTCTTTATTAACACTATTCACCCCCCCCCCCTCTAGTGTTAATCTTAGCCTTATGATCCATAATCCGCATTTCTCACAAGGTTTTCATTTAGCTATTATTATTTATCCAATCCATATATTAATAAGACAACTTTACTAGGTGTGCACCTTTTTCTCACTGATTCTATGATTAACTACTTAACTTATTTATCTATCCATTTTCTAAATCAAATTTCTTAACCTTAAATCCATCAAATACCTTACAGTCAAATTATGAAACTTAATTCATGTGGTATTTGTTATTTAAAATTTTCATCCAACAATCAACCTATTAACCATTTTATTCAAAAATATCTACTTCTATTCTTACTTTATTCTGAATTACAAATGTTACCCTAAATGTATCACTAATTCAAAGTTTTTATATTAGGATGATTTTTCTTATATCTCTTATTCCTAAATTTTACTTTGACTTTTAACCTAATCAAAGTGTCTAAATTTCAAATTAACTTAACTCCTTTATAAGTTATACAACTTATCTTTTTATATTATATTTACTAAAAAGTCTCAATTTAGGTTTATCTTTTTCTATCTTACTGATAAGAATTTTTTTTCTAAGTATGCATTTTTTCTTTACTTTCTCCAATTACACTTCTAGCTTCAGTATTATCATCAAATATCTTATAATCAAATTGTGAATTTTACTTCACAAGATATGTGTACTTAGATTTTTAAACTCATCCATTATGTTAATCACTTAATCATTATTATTTCTTAATATCAAATACCTAAGGGTATACGATTAAAGTTCTAAATTCTAGCTTTCAACATGTTGATTCTATATGGAATATCTTATAGTAAAATTGTGCAATTCTAATCACAAGATATTCATATTTAAGTTTTACTAAGCTAAATTACGATTAATCCTTAATTTCTAACCCAAAAGATAATAATATCCCCTTTAATATTTATAATATAAACCCAAGGTAAAATTATTTCATTTACCTATTTTTCTTTAAAACAAAATAATTTTTATAAAATTAAAAAATACGCGCTTGTATATATAATACTCTCATAACTCATTCTAGGGTGTTACTAACCCTATCTCTAATGAGTTACTCATCCTAGGATAAACTAATCCTATCTCTGATGAGACTTACCCCTATCAGGCTTCGGTGTTCGCACAACCGAAAGATCTGATACCAAATGTAAAGATCTAGGCTTTTCAACCATCGACAACGGCCACTTTCCGCCGTAGCTTACCTGGTACCTCACGCTTTGCTTTTACAGCCAGCCTCTCGACTGAAACCAACCCTTCAATACTCGATCTCAGGGACATGTAGGAGTAAAAGTCATCTGTTCGCTACCTAACAAGAAGCGAAAACCCCCTATCATGTATGAACCTCACTAAGCAAAGCGGATAATAGAATATGCTCATATGTCGATGAATATTTCCAGCTCTCCTCTGGAAACTCCAACCGTCTTCGACTATCCTGAAACTACTCGGATCTGACCCGAGTATTGAAAATATCCAGATCAGGCTTGATAAACCAGCGTGAGAAAAATTCAATAATTAATGACAGTGTCATATATCAGCCTTTGATTAAAATCCTTTGAAAAAAAATAGTATCTCATAAGACCACGCCCACATATAAATACGGACGGGTTTTTACCTTATGATAACTAAAACACTTTTATATCAAAACGTTTGATATTATTTCTAATGACATTCTTTGAAAATATTTGCAAATAAACTTATTAATCTTAGCCGAAATTGTTACATTGATTAAATTCCAGCATAATAGGTTTACAATCAAGTCCGTCAATTCTTATTGGAGAATGGATTTCCATACAAATGACCAGGCGCAGGATCTACCTTCCGAAATGGGTACACCTCTAGATGGATGTCCCGAGGCACAGAACATCTGCCCTCTACCAACACAAGACCGGCCTACCTCTGTAACTAGATAGTACCGAATATGTCACCCCCGGTCGTTACCGACCTTTATTCGAGACCTCTCTTTCCATAGACCACATAAATTAACATCCCGAACGTCATAGCCGAAAGAAATATATCTAGAAGGGGATGATCATACCCTAATTGGGAATGACCCACTTAGCCTTGCCGCATCTAATCATGTTTCGGTCGTTTCCTGTTTGATGAGGCTTGAGGCAACGATTACCTTTTCGCATAGCACATGTCACATCTTTGAATGCCACATTGCCATTTTCGTTTAATTACTGATTACCTTCCACAAAAATACAACCCTTGAGTTCGTATGTCTCAAGGAGGGTGTTAAGTTAAGAGAAGTTGCCTTCTCCGCCACCACTGATGTACGTTTGTAAAAGCCAATGTACGTAATCGTTAGAAATGCAATGTCAAACAAACTTCCATACAAGTTGTCCAGGAACAGGACAAACTGAAGGTGCTTTCCTCGGCCATTACTAGGCGTGAAGCCCTCGCAATCCGAAAAATATCCGTCACGAGGAGACCACTGCTATATATAACTCTATAATGGGTGCGACCCCGAGCAAATCAACAAGCAGTTCTCATGCTATAAAGATCGTCAGTCTTTAATAGTCATCATCTTCAACATGTCTTCACGTTCGAACATATACACTGGTCCGAAGTGGTTTTCGGATAGGAATTACCCAAATCCGAACCCGGTTCCTTCGGAATCTAATTATCGATAAAAAGTGAATATGAGTATATAGGATTTATTAAGTCTCTTTTCACTTTAATTCTTTTCGGATGATTTCGAATTCTCTTTCTTTTGACTTAGAGTAATTTCTAAGAAATTCATTCATTTGCTTTGGAAAATATCTCAAATTTCCTTACTTAATTCTTGATCCA
Source organism: Allium cepa (assembly GCA_030765085.1). NCBI lineage: Eukaryota > Viridiplantae > Streptophyta > Magnoliopsida > Asparagales > Amaryllidaceae > Allium > Allium cepa. The sequence continues at coordinate 214,253,083 of CM060946.1, forward strand.
AATTTCTTAACTTTTAAGCGGGTCAAAAACAATGTTATTTAAGACATCGTTTACGATAAACCCTAAATCAATCTTAGCAAACATTTTTGAGTAAACAGGTGTGACAGCCCATAGTTTAAGCATATAAATTAAAATTTAAATATTTTATAAAAGAAAGATAGTTAGTTGAAAACAAAAAATTTCTTTTTTCCTCTGAAAAATAGTTGTGTGTAAATAAGTATACATGCCCTTGTGCATGTGCACACTGTTCCAGTATACTACCTGAATAAGGTAATTTAGTGAGTAAAAGACCTTGTAAGTAAATATGAAATAAATTAGCACATGACCTGTTAAGCGTGTACACAATAGCTTAATTACAATAGATAAATAACCTAGGCAGTTTTAGTCCTAATTTACATAGATTAAAAATAAGCACAGTTGCTTGTGTAGGTAGAAAATTTATGAATATAAGGTGTGCAAAATAATTGATTGACACACACACAAATTTAGTTAGACACGTATGCATGATAAAAACCAGAAAAGACAAAGCTATACCCAAGTCAAAGTCATGCATATAGTGTGTGAAGAAAATTTGCCAAAAGTGGTTAAGACAAGGAAAAAGGAGAAATGGTGGGAAAGGAAAATGGAGAGGATGAACTGTGGGTGAAACCAAAAATGGTAATGGGGTTTCTAATGAAAATAAATTACTTAACTAACCTTAAAACCCTAGCAACTCCCCTATATACATCATTACCTCCTACGGTTACAGGTTAGAACCAGAAAAAAAAAACAGACAGCAGTTTAAGAAATCAATGGCAGACCTGAACCAAGATTTGGGAAGGAGAATTTTGGTGAGTAAACCCTCACTTGGCAAGGCATTAAGACCTATGAAAGGCAGCCATTTAACCTTTAGTTTATTTTAACTTCTGTTTGATGTTTTGCTTGCATTTTGGTTTAACAATTTTCTGTTGTTTCTGATATTATGTGACTTGTATTGCTTTGTTGTCACTTAACCTATGCTTGTTTATACATGATAAATTTAATGATGGAATAATAACTGATTTATTCATATGTTTATGAACTTGAGAAATGTTTTTAGTTAAAGCATAAATTAATAATAAAAGTAAGGTGCAAGGCAGTAAAAGGAAGGGGTCCTCTGGCTTATGTCTTGCAACTGAAAGGATGGTTAGGATGCAATAGAATTTCCATGTGCTGAGTCTTAATCCATCACTAAGTGTTCTCTGGAAATAGGGTTGAGTAACAAGAAAGAACACTTTAATGTGTGGATTGACTGTGAGAACCATATTGCTGGAAAACCATATTAGCATTTCAACCTCTGAAAGTTCTATAATCTATGCTTTAGTTAAGGATATGTCTCTTTGTGAAATAGACTTGAAATGATATGCAAGTATATCTGACTAGTTGTTGAATGCATGAATGGATGAACGATTAACTGTTGTTTGAAATTTGACAGCATATCTTAGTTTGATAAAAGTGCGTGGGATTGACACTGCATAGATAATATTAGGTCATATGAAAAAAAAAACTTAGTAATTATACTAAGGAATTGGGTCTCCTCTATCAGTTTGGGTATGAGGGAAGTGGGTATGACATAGTGGTTGGCTTGCATCAAGGTTGGGGTGTGAGTTTGCACATGGCATGTTCATGTCCTAATAGCTTGTAGTGCACTGGAAATTAAGTAGCAGTTCCAGGAAGTGTGCACCAGTGCAACCATGAATGTGATACTGGACCCTTAAAATGACATGAAATGAACATACAGGAAGGGGTAAATATGCTAGAAGTATGGGGAGTCCTGACATGCTGACTAAGTTTCGGTACTTTAGCTTAAGGTTATGGATGTTGTTTGTTCATGTTTGTGTATGCATGTGTGAGATTATGATGGCTATTATGATTTTCTAGATTAAAAGTTTTCTGATAACCAATTAGCCTAAGAATGCACACATGATGATGTTAACAGTACCCAACATCTACCACTGATTTAAACTTTTGTAATTTAAATATGAGAAAGTGATTTGACTAGATTAAGTAAAACACTTAACTTCTGCAAACAGAAGGAAATAATGGAACCTATTTCATTGTCTTATGCATTATCAAATGATTTTACTTACACCAGACATAAGTCTGACCTATTTGTTGCTTGCATCAAATGGGTGCTTCCTATGTTTATGGAGCAGGTCATGAGATGGTTACAGGAAAAGTGGAAGCTAGTGATAAGATGCAGATGTGTGTTGCTAAGAAGAAATTGCTAGTTAAGTAAACTATGGTTTTGTAGAAGAATGTCTCTTATGTTTCACTTCAGCTAAAAAGACTTTTCTGTAATGATATTAGAACTGGGCTAAAATTTTGATTGTGATGTAATGAATGGCTTAAAAGATTATTGTGAAATGGAGCTATTATCAGTAGGAAAAGAAAAATGTTTTCAGCTTTATACCCTACCCAGTAAGCATGCAGATTTTCATGAATCAAGTAGTGAGTTTGGCAGTAAATCTGTAGCATATGTGAACCAGTAGTGTATGCATATGCATTAGAATGTTTTAGAGGCCAGAACCTATTTACATGTTAACTGCAAATATTATGAAGTAAGGATAAACCCTTAGGCAGAAAAGGAAAAAAAAAGATGTAAGAAGCATGAACCTAGATTTACATGAGTTTGGTTATTTAATGAATGAGCAAAGTTGGCAAATTATAACAAGACAGTATAGGGATCTAACCTAAGAAGTTGATCAACCTGGAAGTGTAGTGAATAGCATTTGTACCTGTTTATGTGCACACAGATGCACAGAAGCATGCACAACCTCCTGTTTTGCTATTTGTAAAGCAATCTGGTAAAAGTTTAATTGTCATGAATCAATTCACATGTTTTATTAAATAGATAATTTCCAAACACAAATAAACAAACAGGAATTGGTTAATAAATTTGCATCAAGATTCAAATGGGTGGGGGTCTTTCCCAATCCTTTTTACTGTGGCTAAAACATAGTTATTTTAGTTTAAAGAAAACTGAGTTATTCTATATAAAAAAACTCTGATATTAGCATTAAAAATGATTTGTATGTTTATATGTACATAAAAATAGTTTTACATAGAAGTATATCAATATTTATATATTGATCAGATTGGATCTTGGGAAATAAACAAAAAAAACTTATAAAAGAAAGAAAATAGTTGGTCTTGAAAGTAAGTAACCCTGAATTTGGCATAAACTAAATTGAGCCACTCAAACATTTAAGGCAAGTTAGGGAGGGTTGCTTCAGTTGGTATCAGAGCTATGTTATTAAATACATAGCCGATACAAAATACTTGATTGAATCTGTATGCATTGTTTGCATTGGTTATTTTACTTGTTATAACTATATGAGTTCACTGCTAATTTTAAAAGTGAAGTAGTGAATAGGAATTAGAACTAACTACACTAGAAATGTTCAATAGAGATCCAGAGCAGTTAGAATCAATCCTCAGGCTGCTGGAGAAAGGGAGAATGGTCAATCCTCTGATAGAACTGGGCAAGCAATTGGAATGGCCGTGTGAGAGTACTGAGGGATGGAATGGCACCTAGGGTAGATAATCCACATGAAGAGCTGTCCAAATTGCTTAAAACATATACACACCTAGGAGGCAGTAGCTTTGATGGCACAGAAAATGTCATGGGTGTCCAGACCTGGTTAAGAGCAGTGGAGAGGATTTTTGTAGATACGCAAGTTGATGACCAGAGAAAGAGGAAAATAGCTTCAAGACAACTAAAAGGCATTGCTTTGGATTGGTGGGAAGTGATCATTGCAGGCAGGCAAGAGCAAGAGATCTCATGGAATCAGTTCAAAGAAATGTTAGAAGCCAGATTTGTCCCAGCCTCAGCAAAAGCTTCATTACTTAAGGAGTTTATCAAGTTGAGGCAAGGATCTATGCGTGTTACTGAATACACTTAGAAATTTGAAGGGTTGTCTAAATATGGGGCAGTATTAATCCCAAATGAAATTTTAAGGAATGCTAAGTACATTCAGGGGTTAAATGCTGGATTGAGTAGAGCCATGTTACCAAACAAAGACAGAACATTTGATCAAGTTATGGACTTGACATTGTCATTTGAGCAGCATGATAATGCCAGAGAAAAGTTTAAGAATTTCAGAAATAACAAGAAAGGGAAGAATAGAGCACACCCATATGAGAAGAAGAAGGGAGAAGCAATGAACAAAGAAGGAAGTAAGGTGGCAAGCTTTGACAATAAGAAATCCAAAGTGGTCTGTTACAACTGTGGAAAGGAAGGCCATATAAATACCAAATGCCAAGCACCCAAGTCAACTGTTCTTAGGTGCTACAACTGTGGTAAAGAGGGGCACATGAAGAGGCAGTGTCCAGAAATGGCAAGGGTGGCTGTACTTGAAGGAAAGGGCAAGGCAATGGAAGCACCTAGCCAGGTGGGAGGTATATTATTTATTAAAGGCATGCCCATATCAGTTGTTTATGACACAGGAGCTACACACTCTTTTATTTCATGTGATATAGTTCAGAAACTAGGGTTAACATGTGTTCTTGTTGATAAGCCATTGCATGCTAATAGTCCTATAGGTAGTTCCTACATTACAAATATGAAATGCATGCAAGTAAAATTATGTATGGGTGGTCACACCTTTATTTCAGAATTATATGTGTTTAATTACCCTAAGTTGGATATTATACTGGGAGTAGATTGGTTAAAAGGTTTTTATGCTATCATTAACTTGGAAAATTCCACAATCTCGTTACAATTTCCTGATGGCAAGAGAGTTTTGGTTATGTATGAGGCAGCTAAAGGTAGGCGTATGGGCAGGATGTTCAACTTGAATAGTGGTGAGGTTCAATCAAGCCCAGAGAAGATACCCATAGTTAACCAATGCACTGATGTGTTTGGTGAAGTGAATGGCATTCCTCATGATAGACCAGTAGAATTTCAAATAAGACTTAAACCAGGAACAAGCCCTGTCATTAAGAAACCAAATAGAATGGGCCTAAAGAACTGATTGAGTTGAAGAAACAATTGGAAGAATTAGAACAAAAAGGCTTCATTAGGCCTAGCAGTTCAAATTAGGGATCACCAGTAGTATTTGTTAAGAAGAATGATGGTTCTTTGAGAATGTGCATAGAATATAAGGAACTAAACTCGGTCATCATCAAAAACAAATACCCTCTACCTAGAATTGATGATCTTTTTGACCAATTAAATGGTGCTAAGGTATTTTCCAGGCTTGACTTAGCATCTGGTTTCCATCAAATGAAAGTGGAAGAAGAAAGTATCAAGTACACAGCTTTCAATACCAGGTATGGCTTGTATGAATACTTAGTGATGCCATTTGGTTTGACTAATGCACCATCCTATTTGTGGATTTAATGAATAGGATTTTCAGAGATTACTTAGATAAATTTGTATTAATTTTCGTTGATGATATACTAATGTACTCTAAGTCAGTTAATGAACATGAGAAGCATTTGCGTATGGTACTGAGTAGACTAAGGCAACAAGGCCTTAAAGCCAAGTTTGCAAAGTGTTCTTTCTGGAAGAATGAAATAAAATTCTTGGGCCATATAATTTCTCAAGAAGGAATTTCAGTAGACCCTAGTAAGGTCATGGCAGTGCAAGCATGGAAGAGACCAAGCAGTGTTACTGAGATAAGATCATTCATGGGCATGGTTGGATACTACAGAAGATTTATAAGAGACTTTGCTAAAATAGCAACCCCATTAACCAAGCTAACAAGGAAAGACCAGCCTTTCCTATGGACTGAAAAGTGTGATGGGGCATACAACCAGTTGAAAAAGGCATTGATGGAAGCACCAGTGCTAAAAATTCCAGAAGGCAATGACAATCTGGTAGTGTACACTGATGCATGTGGGTCAGGTATTGGAGTTGTTCTTATGCAAGATGGTAGAGTGATAGCCTATGCATCAAGACAACTGAAACCAAGTGAAACCAAGTATGCAACACATGACTTGGAATTGACAGCTGTGGTGTATGCATTAAAGCTTTGGAGACACTACTCGTTAGGGGCAAAGTTTGAGCTTTATACTGACCACAAAGTTTTGAAATGCTTATTTTCTCAAAAAGATTTGAACATGAGACAACATAGGTGGGTGGAATTCCTTGCTGCCTATGACTTGGACATTATGTACACACCAGGGAAGGCAAATAGAGTAGTAGATGCATTGAGCAGGCAACATGCCAAGTTGGCTACGCTGATGATAGAGGAGTTTAAAATGTTATCAATACTGACTGATGTAGAAGTGGAAAATATGAGAGAACAAACTATGAAGTTAGGTGAGGACATGGAGCAAAATGGCAAGCTCAGTCTCATCACAATAAAATCAGACCTAGTGGAAGAAGTGAACCAGTCACAAGACATGGATGAATTCCTGAGCGAGAAGAGGAGATTGTTAAGGAATGGTTCAAAGCTTGACAAATTTGAACTGGATGAAAAAGGATATTTAAGATATAAGGGAAGACTGTGTGTGCCTAACGCAGAAGCACTGCAAAGAAAAATCTTGGATGTACATCACAAATCAAAATACACCATACACCCAGGTGGTACTAAAATGTACCATGATCTAAAGAGGAGCTACTGGTGGAAGGGAATGAAGAGGAGTGTGGGTGAATATGTGGCAAAATGTATGACTTGCCAACAAGTCAAGGCTGAGTACCAAAGACCCAGTGGACTGTTGCAACGTGTAGAAATTCCAAGGTGGAAATGGGAAAGCATATCAATGGATTTCATTGATGGCTTGCCAAGATCAAAGAGAGGTAATGACAGTATTTGGGTGGTGGTAGATAGATTGACTAAATCATCACATTTCATACCAGTGAAGAGTGATAGAAATGCACCAAAATTGGCACAAGTTTTCATGAAAGAAATAGTGAAACTACAAGGAGTTCCTACCACTATCATTAGTGACAGATACACCATATTCACATCAAAGTTCTGGAGTAGCTTTCAACAGCAATGGGGGTTGAGTTGTGCTTGAGCATAGCCTACCATCCCCAAACTGATGGCCAAACAGAAATAGTTAATAAGTTCTTGGAGGATTTACTTAGGGCTTGTGTACTTGATCATGTTGGTAATTGGGAGCACTACCTTCATTTTGGAGAATTTGCTTACAAGAACAGCTACCAGAGTAGTATAGGGATGGCACCCTATGAAGCTCTATATGGGAGGCCTTGTTTATCACCTGCTTGCTGGCTAGAGATTGGTGATAAGGTAATATTAGGACCGGATCATGTGAAAGAAATAAATGATAAGATCACACTGATCAGACAAAGAATGAAGGTAGCACAAGGCAGAACGAAATCATATGCAGATAGGAGAAGGAAACCACTTGAATTTGAATTAGGAGATTATGTGTACTTGAAAGTTTCACCTATGAGGAAGGTGTTGAGATATGGCAAGGCAGGGAAGTTAACCCCAAGATATATAGGACTATATGAAATCATTACAAGAATAGGAAAGATGGCTTACAAGTTGAAGTTGCCAGAAAAAATGAGTGGAATACACAATGTATTTCATGTATCACAATTGAGAAAATGTGTACATGATGAAGTTTCAGTGATTCAGTCACAAAACCAAGTGGAAGTTAGACCAGACTTGGTGTATGAGAAGAAGCCAGTGGGCATTGTAGCTAAAGAAGATAAGAAATTGAGGAACATAACTATTAAACTAGTAAAGGTGTAGTGGAGTCTAGACCCTAATGATTGTACATGGGAGGTTGAGGATAGGATAAAAGTCCAATACCCTCAACTATTTGCAACTGGCAGTTAAAGTAGAGGTGATTTATTATTTATGCATCTATTTACTTAGTTAAGTATAGGGTTCAGTGTTAAATGTGTTTGCTTGATGTATGCTTTGGTTGAATTAAGAATATTTATGCCTGATTAGCTTTAACACATGACAAACATGGAAAGAAGTGTTAAATTGTGGGACACAATTTCTTAAAGGAGGGGTGTATGTGACAGCCCATAGTTTAAGCATATACATTAAAATTTAAATATTTTATAAAAGAAAGATAGTTAGTTGAAAACAAAATTTTTCTTTTTTCTTCTGAAAAACAGTTGTGTGTAAGTAAGTATACATGCCCTTGTGCATGTGCACACTGTTCCAGTATACTACCTAAATAAGGTAATTTAGTGAGTAAAAGACCTTGTAAGTAAATATGAAATAAATTAGTACATGACCTGTTAAGCGTGTACACAATAGCTTAATTACAATACATAAATAACCTAGGCAGTTTTAGTCCTAATTTACATAGATTAAAAATAAGCGCATTTGCTTGTGTAGGTAGAAAATGTATGAATATAAGGTGTGCAAAATAATTGATTGACACACACACAAATTTAGTTAGACACATATGCATGATAAAAACCAGAAAAGACAAAGCTATACCCGAGCCAAAGTCATGCATATAGTGTGTGAAGAAAATTTGCCAAAAGTGGTTAAGACAAGGAAAAAGGAGAAATGGTGGGAAAGGAAAATGGAGAGGGTGAACTGTGGGTGAAACCAGAAATGGTGATGGGATTTCTGATGAAAATAAATTACTTAACTAACCTTAAAACCCTAGCAACTCCCCTATATACATCATTACCTCCTATGGTTACAGGTTAGAACCGGAGAACAAAATTAAAAAAAGAAAAAGAAAACAGACAGCAGTTTAAGAAATCAATGGCAGACTTGAACCAAGATTTGGGAAGGAGAACTTTGGTGAGTAAACCCTCACTTGGCAAGGCATTAAGACCTATGAAAGGCAGCCATTTAACCTTTAGTTTATTTTAACTTCTGTTTGATGTTTTGCTTGCATTTTGGTTTAACAATTTTCTGTTGTTTCTGAGATTATGTGACTTGTATTGCTTTGTTGTCACTTAACCTATGCTTGTTTATACATGATAAATTTAATGATGGAATAATAACTGATTTATTCATATGTTTATGAACTTGAGAAATGTTTTTAGTTAAAGCATAAATTAATAAGAAAAGTAAGGTGCAAGGCAGTAAGAGGAAGGGGTCCTCTGGCTTATGTCTTGCAACTGAAAGGATGGTTAGGATGCAATGGAATTTCCATGTGCTGAGTCTTAATCCATCACTTAGTGTTCTCTGGAAATAGGGTTGAGTAACAAGCTAGCACACTTTAATGTATGGATTGACTATGAGAACCATATTGCTGGAAAACCATATTAGCATTTCATCCTCTGAAAATGCTTCAATCTATGCTTTAGCTAAGGATATGTCTCTGTGTGAAATAGACTTGAAATGATATGCAAGTATAACTGACCAGTTGTTGAATGCATGAATGGATGAATGATTAACTGTTGTTTGAAATCTGACAGCACATCGTAGTTTGATAAAAGTGCATGGGATTGACACTGCATAGATAATATTAGGTCATATGAAAAAAAACATAGTAATTAAACTAAGGAATTGGGTCTCCTCTATAAGGTTGGGTACGAGGGAAGTGGGTATGACATAGATTGCACATGGCATGTTCATGTCCTAATAGCTTGTAGTGCACTGGAAATTAAGTAGCAGTTCCAGGCAGTGTGCACCAATGCAACCATGAATGTGTTATTGGACCCTTAAAATGACATGAAATGAACATACAGGCAGGGGTAGATATGCTAGAAGTATGGGGAGTCCTGACATGCTGACTCAGTTTTGGTACTTTAGCTTAATGTTATGGATGTTTGTTCATGTTTGTGCACGCTTGTGTGAGATTATGATGGCTATTATGATTTTCTGGATTAAAAATTTTCTGATAACCAATTAGCCTAAGAATGCACACATGATGATGTTAATAGTACCCAACATCTACCACTGATTTAACCTTTTGTAATTTAAATATGAGAAAGAGATTTGATTTGATTAAGTAAAACACATAATTTCTGCAAACAGAAGGTAATAATGGAACCTATTTCATTGTCTTATGCATTATCAAATGATTTTACTTACACCAGACATAAGTCTGACCTGTTTGTTGCTTGCATCAAATGGTTGCTTCCTATGTTTATGGAGCAGGTCATGAGATGGTTACAGGAAAAGAGGAAGCTAAGTGATAAGACGCAGATGTGTGATGCTAAGAAGAAATTGCTAGTTAAATAAACTATGGTTTTATAGAAGAATGTCTCTTATGTTTTACTTTAGCTAAAAAGATTTTTCTGTAATGATATTAGAACTGGGCTAAAATTTTGATTGTGATGTAATGAATGGCTTAAAAGATTATTGTGAAATGGAACTATTATCAGTAAGAAAAGATAAATGTGTTCAGCTTTATATCCTACCCAGTAAGCATGCAGATTTTCATGAATCAAGTAGTGAGTTTGGCAGTAAATCTGTAGCATATGTGAACCAATAGTGTATGCATATGCAATAGAATGTTTTAGAGGCTAGAACCTATTTACATGTTAACTGCAAATATTATGAAGTAAGGATAAACCCTTAGGCAGAAAAGGAAAAAAAAGATGTAAGAAGCACGAACCTAGATTTACGTGAGTTTGATGATTTAATGAATGAGCATAGTTAGCAAATTATAACAAGACAGTATAGGGATCTAACCTAAGAAGTTGATCAACCTGGAAAGCGAGGTGTAGTGAATAGCAGTTGTACCTGTTTATGTGCACACAGATGCGTAGAAGTATGCACAACCTCCTGTTTTGCTATTTGTAAAGCAATCTGGTAAAAGTTTAATTGTCATGAATCAATTCACATGTTTTATTAAATAGACAATTGCCAAGCACAAATAAACAAACAGGAATTGGTTAATAAATTTGCATTAAGATTCAAATGGGAGTGGGTCTTTCCCAATCCTTTTTACTGTGGCTAAAACATAGTTAATTTAGTTTAAAGAAAACTGAGTTATTCTATATAAAAATAACCTCGGATATTAACATTAAAAATGATTTGTATGTTTATATGTACATATAAATAGTTTTACAAAGAAGTATATCAATATTTATATATTGATCAGATTGGATCTTGGGAAATAAACAAAAAAACTTTTAAAAGAAAGAAAATAGTTGGTCTTGAAAGTAAGTAACCCTGAATTTAGCATAAATTAAATTGAGCCACTCAAACATTTAAGGCAAGTTAGGGAGGGTTGCTTCAACGGGATCATAGAAATCATTCATTTTGGAGATTGCTTAAATTTTGGATAATATCAATCTTCTTTTATTTTGAAAAACTTAACAGAATCTTTTCATTTAAGAGCATTCGGGCTTTCCTTTCGATCTGTTCCACCCCTCGCCTAAGAAAAGAAAACATAGGTCAGGTAAGTTCAGGGCACCGCTTGATCCATCCCTAACCTTAGTTAAATACCATGTTTTATCTTCCCAGATCTCACGGGCGGGACAAATGTACTAGTCGTTTCCGCATACTCAGATTTTCAACTTTATTTTGAAATTGCTTACAAATATCCCAAATTATCTTTCAAAACGCTTAATTATCCTTTTTAAAACATTCACAATTTATTCTTGGAAACGTCGCTACATTTAAACTCATATTCCAAAAGTTATAAAATTCACAGCATAAAAGTGCTGCGGAAAGTGCCGTATAAGCTTATTTGAATTTAAACAAATTTTAAATATTGAAAATTCATATTTTTTGATCCAAATCTCTTTTAAATTATTTAAATAGATTTATTAAATTTATTCCATATTTTTCCATGATTAAAATTGTTCATTTAAACAAATTTCTTGTTATGGCCACTAAACTACACTAGCGCGATTTTTCTAGAAAATTGATTTGGTCTTAATACTTATCGAAACTTTGATTTTCATTCTTCGTTTAGAAGATATGGATATAATAGTCCGGAATTTTCTTATCTCAAAGAATTCCGAGTCATATTCCACTCTACACATTCATTTGAACTTTTCGACGCGAAATCGCGAACTACCGTTGCGCGACGCGTCTAGTTTTAACTTATTTTTCAATACTTGAAATAATTTATTCAAATTGGATTTCAACACTTATAAAATTATTACAAATCATTTTAAACCATTATTTTCACTTTTTAAAGTATTTAAAGTATATTTTCACTGTTACCATACTATAATATTATTATATTCCCATTATTTTAATATTAAATTTTAAATTCCAATTTTAACTTAATTATAATCTCAAATTAAACACATTTAAAACTTAGATTTCACATCCAATTTCAATTTAAACTTCCATTCAATCTCAAACTAAACTTCACTTTTTTAAAATTGACTTCGATTTCAATTTCACTATTCATTTTATTTTCGATTTCTAATTAACTATCCTTTTCAAATCCGTTTCACTTCAAATTTCAAATTCTCTTTCATTTTAACTTTAATTTCACTTCTAAATGAAAAGGAGACTTATTTTTTCACAATATCTCATATTATTAGAATATGGTCTTTTTAAACAAAGGGATTACTAAATTAATAGGAATTTGATGTCCAAATTATCATCGCAACCATACAACTATCATATAACATTAACATATTCAATACGGTAAATGTCATAACATTACTACGGATTATCCAACATATCCAAACAATCAACCAAAAATCCAAATCATCAAATAGTGATTATCTAACATAACAATTAAGCATGATAATCAATATAATTTAAAAATTAGTGAGAATTTCTCACCTTCATATCCACTCCGTCAAACTTTTTCGTAGATTACGTGCTTTCGAACAAACATGCTTTTTTCGAACGTCTTGAATTCTCGCCTTAGTTTACTTTCTTTCCGAACGCTTATCTTTTTCTTTTTCTTTTTCCTTTTCTTTTCTTCTCTCTATTGTTTTCTTTTGTTTATTTATTTGGAGAGGAGGGTACGGCCTTGGTGTTGGAGGAGGGTGTGGGGTGTGTGGTGCTCGGCCTAGGGGTGTAGGGAGGTAGGTACGGCTTTGTGGAGGTGGGTATGGGTGTGTAGGGCTCGGCCATGGGTGTAAGATGTGGGTAGGTGAAAGCTAGGCTTGGTTTTGGTGGTGAAAAGTGATGGTGTGGTGATATGGAGGTGATAGCTTGAAGGTAAAAGAGAATGGAGGTGGAAGATAGGTTGGATGCCATGGAAATGGAGGTGAAAAAGAAGGAGAAAGTGAAGAAGAAGGAAGGAATGAAATGTGAGAAAGTGGAAGGTATGGATGCTTATTTATATTTGAGCTTTGGATGACAAATGACTAAAATACCATTCTCTACTTTTTGACTTTTTAATTTACCTTTCTACCCTTGATTTGATTTGCATTAATGGTGGAAATGATGTTTACCCCTTTTTCTTACACTTTAAAATGTTAAAATAACATTTGCTACTTTTCCATAAGTGATGTGACTTATGCATTAATGGTGATGTTAAAGATAGAAATGATTACTTTCTTAAATTTTGCATTTTAAAGAGAAGACTTTGCATTGATTTGATTTGCATTAAATGCATGGATGTATGTGTCATCAATTCCTTAAGTTAGCTTTCTTTTCACTTTTCCATTTGCTCCTTTTCTATGCATAAGCATAACATCTCATTAATGAGATGAGAAGTAAGGTAATGATGTTGTTTTATAAAAGCTTTAATAATTTTTAAATTTGTCAAATCGTACTTTTCACTTTTTATACATTTATTTAAACTTTTCAAAAGTAAACTTCTTTTGAATTTTAGTGCAAAATATAAAGTGTTCAAATAGTTTGTAAACTTGTGTTTATAAGTTAGAAAATGTATCAAGTTGTAATAACTTGTCGACAACTTGTTTTGGTTGAAAACAGTGTTTTTTGACGACAAATCACACAGTCAAAATTTGATGTTTTTATTAAGCTATATATTGAAGTAAACCAAACTTTAAAATGAACTTTTTACTTTTTTAAATAAAATAAAACAAGTCTCTTTATATTTAAAAACCATATTTAATTAATATCAAAATCTCTATTTTTACAGCGTATGTAAAACTGACAAAATGCGATTAATTTTGGTTATTTTTGTAAAACAATTATTAACATACTTTTAAATATATAAACATACTTTTATTATCTTTATTAGATGTTTTAAATAAGATTTACCTTCTTGAATAAATATCTAAATTCATTTATTTAAGCCTTTGTTTATTTTTAACAAAACTTAAGTTTTGTCGATTTGTTCTAAAATCCAAATTTATTCTTTTTAATTTATTAACTATAAGAATATATAATTATTTATTACATATAACATATTTATTTAAGATTTAAACTCCTTTTAAATTTAAAATGAACGAAATCTCTCATTTTCGAAGTAGCGAAATTACGGATCGTTACACTAATGGTTGCGAACCACTTTGTAACAACCTAAAATTTTAGCTCGTGATAATTAATTTGTCAATTAATCAAATAATAAAATAACTTTGTGAAATTATCAGAATTGGGCTATGGGAGTTGTACCATTGTGTCTGTGGTAATTTTCTGGTTAATATTTATATATAGAATGTTAGAATCCGAGCTAAAAGGAACGAGATATGAACTAAACAAAATAAGTAGAAAAAAGAATATATATATATAGGCCAGGTCGACCGGCCGGTCAACCTCGGCACAAGGGCAGTCGACCGCCCGAACGATCCGCCTGTGTTCAGGAACGAAGAAAAAATTTCTTCGTTACAGAGGTTTCCTATGACATGTTTTGCATTCTGTATTCCAATCCGGTCCTATTATTCTTGCATCCAATGGCTCCTATTCATCCTACGACGTGGTTGCATCCTATTCAATCCCCAAATCCAACGATCTGAGATCCACTACTACCCCTATAAATAGAACCCTGGGCCTAGCACTTTTTCTCATTCTAAGATTTTCTCCAATTGGGTTCACCATTCAGGAAGGACCCAAAGCAAAATAATTTTCCAAGGAGGAAATCGTTTTGAGTAAAAATATTTAACAACCCCAAGTGGATCCGTGAAAAGCCCAAAGGGAAGAGCTAAGGACCAGAGGTGAGTGATTGTAATTATTTTAAATTTCTTTAAGTAATTTAAAATAAGAGGGTTTTCAATAGTTGTAGTTTACTATGATTATTGGAGTAACCTTTTTAGTAATTTATTTACAGTTTTTAGAATTATTTTCAGTTAATTTTAGTTTATTTCTAGCTTTTCTATTTATTTACAGTATTTTAGTCTTTTTACTGTTATTTATGCATTATTTACATCTTCTTCTTACGCCTTGGATTTCCTTCTATTTGCAGTTTTCTTTTATTCCTCCTTCTTCTACGCGTATGGATTAGAATAGAATTAACGCGAAATTGGATTAAATTATAAGAAATCTGAAATAATGGAATATAATATGTAAATTATAAAGACTATAATATAAATGAAATTTGACTGAAATTATACCTAATTATGATATTAATTGGACTGAATTAAAGAGATTGGCCTATTTATAACTTAGAATTATAAATAAAAAGAATAAAAGAAGCTTATTTTCACACTTAGACCTTGGGTTAAGTAATAAGCATCATTATAACGTAGGTTATAATAAGAAATAGAACATAATAAGGCTTATTTTAAGACTTGGAATAAATTATTAAACACAGATAGTAAGAACAAGAGTAAAGGCGTATTTAAATAATTTATCTAAATTAATAAGCAAAGAATTAAAGTATGACCTATAACAAATAGCATTTCTCTATTATTTTCTATGGGTACGGTATTTCAAATAAACATGAAATGAGACGATGGGCACACTTATGCTAGTAGTGGTAGTTATTGGTCGATATAGAGATGTTCAAATCACGGGGGATTTGGATAAGAGCGCTATTAGATATTGTTTGGACGATGGGTCAGTACCAGCAACGTTCCCCTATATTTTTATGGACACCATGTTTCAGATGATCCTAAAGTGAGATGAGGTGCACACTTATGCTGAATCGAGGTAATAATACGACCCAATAGGTGGAGAAACAAGTAGCATGAGCATGGTGGCAGTTACACATGTGACTTCTATTTCGGTGCTTAGTAATCGCTATGAGTTCCAAGCGCTAAGTATGTGTATCTTTCGTAGACACCATTTCCTTTTGTGTAGGGAGCTATGTATCGTATAGTCCGCAGTGGGTGGTTTGTGTATCTTTCGTAGTTACAATTGGCTGCTGTGTAGAGAGTTATATAGCATCTAGTCCGCAGTAAGGTCTATGGAGTAGCATGCCGATTAAAGGGTAAAATTAGGATTTTAGCCTAATTATAGGATTAGGAATTCAGCCTAATCAAGCAGCTTTCAAAGACAAGTGCAAACAATCAAAGTTGACATTTCTTATCAATTGTAATAGTTTAATTGTATTTTTCAGTTTATCTCTTTCCTTTGTTTCCTTTTGTATATACTAGAACTATTGAAGAGTTTATTACCTTTACTTTGCTTAAAGATTCTAGTAGTAACTATCACTCATCAGGCTTTTAGTCTAACCCACTCCTCTATTTTCCCTTTTCCCCCATACGCAATCAAGGGAAAGGGCTGTAGATTGCGGTTGCTTGGAGGATTTTGGGAGAAGATCTCTACCGTGTATTTCTTTTATTCTAGCTTTAAGTCTTTCTGTGTACTGGCTTATTATGAGGAATATTATGTACTCTGATTTTGAGACTGAGTTTTAATTTCATGAGACATTTTGGTTTTTGAGACATGTATGTTACATTTAGTATTTGACTTATTTGGCTTATGAGCAATTTTGAAGCTTTTGTTTTAAATAAGTATTATTTTAATTTCCACTGTTTTTAC
The DNA here is from genome assembly GCA_030765085.1 of Allium cepa. Taxonomy (NCBI): domain Eukaryota; kingdom Viridiplantae; phylum Streptophyta; class Magnoliopsida; order Asparagales; family Amaryllidaceae; genus Allium; species Allium cepa. The sequence continues at coordinate 214,269,762 of CM060946.1, forward strand.
CTGTTTTTGTCTTGTGAATCTTAGTCTCTGTTAGTTTCAGTTATACCTACAGTGCACTATGCCTTTTAATGTGTCTTATTGGGTATATTAAGGGGCATGGGGTGTTTCACATTGGTGTTAGAGCCATGTTACAAGATTCCTAAAAAAATTTAAAAATAGTATTTTTCGAAATAACTTGTTTTAAAAGTATTTTTCAGAAAAGAACTCTAAGAAATGTTTTTAAGAATAAAAGTGTTTTATGAAAATCCCTCCATAAGTCTAGTTTAATCTCCCTTTGACTATTTCCTAAACTATCTCTTTCTTTTCGTAGAATGGCTGATGCCCCGAACCTTCCAAAGGGCATTCTAGAACTAGCTGGGTTTTGTATTTACTTACAAGCCATGACTCCAGAGGTGCACACGCCAGTGCCCAATCCTGCACCAGCGGGTAGGAACCTCATTAACCCACCTACCACCATCAATTTATATAAGCTTTGTAAGGATTTTGCGAGTTTAGGCGGAAAGAGTTTTTCTGGCAAGGAGAGTTTTATGGAGGCAAGAGCTTGGCTTAGGGACACCGAGAGGATATTTAGTGTATTAGGATTGGAGGACCACTAGCAGATTCAGCTAGCCTCTTGGCAGCTGAAAGTGGATGCTTTTTATTGGTGGGTTGTTGAGTTGGAAGGAAGAGAAGTCTGTTGGAATGGGTTTAGGCAGAGATTTGGGAGGAAGTTTCTGTCTCAAGCGGAAGAGGCTGTTCAACTGGAGTGGTTTATTTACTTGAAGCAAGGGAGTTTGTATGTCAAGGAATACATCAATCAATTCAATGAGCTGTCGCAGTTTGGTATGGAATTAATGAACAGGCCGCATAAGAAAGCTATGAAATTTGTGAAGGGATTGAATCAACCCCTTTAGGGATTATTGTTGACTTACGTACCGATAAGAACTACTTATGAGTCTTTGGTTGAGATGGCACTTATGTCGGATACGGTCAAGGAAGTGGAGTCTAAAGAAGTGGTTAAGTCAGAAGGTCTAAAGAAGAAGTGGTGGAAAAACAATAAGGAGAAGAAGAAAGGTGATGACCCTCATAAGCAGATTAAGAAAGGATCGAAGTGCAATAGTTGCGGGATTGTTGGACATATCGCCAAGGATTTCAAAAGGGAAAAGATGAAGGGAAAGTGCTTCAATTGCGGGTAGCCCAGTCATATGAGTAGGAGTTGCCCCTAGAGAGTTGGTTAGGGAGTGAGTGCACCAGTCGCATAGATTCAGGCATTAGACACGGTACCTTCCAATACCATTCCGGGTAGAGGTCCAAAAGTCACAGTTGAAGGTTTAATTTCTATATCTGATTTTCCCATTGGGACTTTATTCGATTCTAGAGCATCACACTGTTTTATTTCTAGTTCTCTTACGGATTGTTTACACTTAGACATTTCTTTAGTAGTGGACCCCATCGTTGTTTCAAACCCCATAGGTTGATCGGCACACTTGTTTATGATTTGTAGGGGTTTGAAAATTTATATCCTAGGCGTAGAATTTGACTGCGATGCCTATGTTTTGGGATTCTTGGGGTATGGGATGATCTTGGGTGTGGATTGGCTATCCACATATGGAGCTATTTTAGACTACAAAAGAAGAGTCGTTAAACTAGAGATATGCAGTGGTAGGACTCTCGCGGCATCTTGAGACCTGCAAGGGTGAGTCATGTTGAGTTTTCTCTATTCCCTCGATTCATCTTCAGTAGAGCTTGATTCGGTTCTTGTCGTCAAAGATTTTTCAGACGTCTATGAGGAGTTAGGGGATTGCCCCCTAAGAGAGAAATTGACTTTAGAATTTATTTGACCAAGAATGCTAATCCAGTAGCGTTACCTGTGAGGCACATGACACCTAGGGATAGGAAAGAGTTTAGCAAACAACTTAGTGAACTTTTGTAGAAGGGTTTCATAAGAAAAAGCTTATCAGAATATGGAGCACCAGTTATCTTCGCCACTAAGCAGATGCTTCTCTCCGACTTTAGATGGACTATAGAGAATTAAATAAGCTCACTAAGAATAACCGATATCCACTCCCTAGGATTGATGATCTTTTTGACCGGTTAGTTAGCTCTTTGGTTTTCTCTCAGCTTGATTTAGCCACGGGATTCCTTTAGCTTAGGGTGACCGAGGACATCATAGATAAGATTGCGTTTAGGACTCCATACAGACTTTTTGAATAGTTGGTTATGCCTTTTTGGTTAACCAATGCCCCAGCCTACTCTGTTGACTTGATGAGCCGCGTCTTTATAGAAGTCCTAAATAAGTTTATGGTGGTATTCATGGATGTCATTTTGGTATTTTCCAAGAATATGGAGGAGCATGCTATTCATTTAGAGTAGGTTCTTCGTACACTTCATAGTCATCATTTCAGAGCTAAGTTTTTGAAGTGTGACTTTTGAAGAGAGGAGTTATGTTTATTAGGGAATGTCGTCTCGAAGTAAGGTTTAATTGTTGACCTTGCTAAGGTGATAGTTGTACAAGATTGAAAGTCCCCCAATAACATCACTAAAGTTAGGAGCTTCCTAGGATTGGCTGGCTACTATAGGAAGTTCATTAAAGACTTTGCCAAGATTTCGACACCACTCATGCGTAGTACTAAAAAGAATAAAGATTCCGTATGGGACGTGGATTGTGAGGATTCCTTCACAAAGCTTAAGAGAGTCCTTAATAGAATACAAGTGTTAGTACTACCCGATAGAGCTAAGCCTTTTACTATATACACTGATGCATGTGGGATGGGCCTAGGAGCGGTGTTGATGCAAGAAGGAATGGTGGTATGTAATGGTAGTAGGCAGTTGAGGACGCATGAGAAGAACTACCCTACCCATGATTTGGAGTTGGCCGCCATAGTTTTGCACTCAAGTTTGGAGGCACTATTTGCTTGGAGAGAGGTTTGAGCTTTTCATCGACTATAAGTCATTAAAGTACCTATTCTCGGAGAAGGACTTGAACTGGAGGCAACAGAGATGGATGATGTTTTTAGCCTCGTAAGACTTTGAGATTGCTTATACCCTTGGCAAGAGTAATACGGTTTCGGATACATTAAGTAGAAATAAAGCAACCCTAGTCTTTTATTCATAGAGTGGACGAGCTTGGAGTATATTTCTGCTTTTGATTTTAAGCCTTCTACGGACATTTCTCCCAGATTGTTGGCAACATTAAAGATGAGGCTTACCCTTATGGATCAGATTGGCTCGAGCCAGCAAGGAGATTCGGAACTCATGGACATTACGGATAGGATTAGCCAAGGAGAGGTCTCTAGACATCTCCAACGTTATTCCATTGATAGCAAAGGGTAGCTTAGGAGAGATGGGAGGCTTTGTATTCCACGCGTTAGAGATTTGTTGAGGGCGGTTTTGGATGAAGCACGCCATTCTTGTATGACTATTCATCTAGGTGGTGACAAAATATATCGGGATATGAAGGGGATGTTCTATTGGAATGGAATAAAGAAGGGCGTGGTAGAGTTCGTAGCTAAGTGTCTCATATGCCCAAGGGTAAAAGCAAGGTAGCAGAAGCCCGATGGACTACTTCAGCCCTTAGATGTGCCGGAGTGGAAGTGGAACATCATTTCTATGGTTTTTATAGATGGTTTTCCCCGTTCTAGGAAGTGGAATACTAGCATTTGGGTGATTGTTGATCGGTTGACCAAGAGTGCCACTTTATCCCACTTAAGAGCAAGCGTACATCATCCTATTTGACATCCCTTTATGTTTGAGAGATAGTCCGACTTCATGGAGTCGCTTCTAGTGTGGTGAATGATAGAGATCTCATTTTCACTAGTGAGTTTTGAAGAAGCTTACAGGAGGCGCTAGGGATGCAACTTAGATTGAGTACGGTTTATCACCCTCAGACGGATGGCCAAACGGAAAGAGTGAATAGAGTGCTTGAGGATTTGCTGAGAATGTGCATTTTGGACTTAATAAGCGAGCAGAGTGAATAGTTTGCGTATAATAACAGTTACTAAGCGAGCATAGGAATGACACCATTTGAGGCTTAATATGGGTGATCTTGCAAGTCCCATTCATGTTGGGTGAAGGCTACGGAGAAGTTGCTACTTGGACATGACATGGTGAGGGACAGATCGGAAAGAGTGGATTTAATTAGACGGAGAATGAAGGCAGCCCAAGATAGGCAGAAGTCTTATGCAGATAAACGAAGGAGAGATATTTAGTTTGAGGTGGAGGACTTAGTTTTTATCAAGTATCCCCATTTAGGAAGGTGGTAAGATTCGTATTAAATGAAAAGTTAGCCCCTAGATTTGTTGGACCATTCCCTATCATGGAGAGAGTTGGGAAGATGGCTTACCGAGTGAAGATACCAGAGTGGCTCACAGGTGTGCATGATGTTTTCCATGTTTCGCACTTGTGAAAGTGCTTACATGAATCAGTGAGAGGTTGTAGAGCCCAGTCTGCTAGAGGAGGTGGAAGTAGAAAGGGAAGCATCTGTTCGGCGTATCCCTATGAAGATTGTTGGAAAAGACATCAAGCGACTAAGGAATAAGGAGGTTCCGTTAGTAAAGGTGCAATGGGGAGATGATGTTGTAGATGCCACTTGGGAAGCTGAAGAAAGATTCATGCTTCTTATCCTCATCTTTTCGATAGTAAGTTTTTAGAATTTCCTATTTCCATCATTAGTTTTGAATAGGTTCTTTCCTTTATTATCCTTTGGGAGGGTATAACTTAGGATTTAACTTATGGATGGTAGGATTGGATGTAAACATGTTATTAGAACATGTTATGAATGATGTATGCTAGTGAGTGCAAGTGTTTGATGGTGGATGCTAATGAATGCATATAGATACACTAGGCAATATTATTCTTTAGGGATCGGCCTAACTAGGAAACTAGAGCATATGGATGTGTGCGTATTTTTATCCTAATTTTCATGGTTGCTATAAATGAATGTTTAACACATGATTTTTGCATTTGGATGATGTATGCAGCACACATATAGAACTATCAGTTATCATTAGGGAATTTTTGCATTCATTTGGATACATGGCACGGACACGATTGCAAAAAAGGAGGCCAACTGAATCAGTGGCCTAATCTTTTGCATTAGTTAGGGATGCTGATACTACACTAATTGCATAAGTATCATAAATCGCATTAGAAAAACTTATGGACAATGGATGTAATGGGTGATGATTGAGTAGTTAGTTGTAGAACTTGGATCAAAACTTATATTTCATTCTTCTACCCTTAGAGATTTCGGGGACGAAATCCTTTAAAGAGGGAAGAATGTAACAACCCAAAATTTTAACCCATGATAATTAATTCGTTATTAAATAATAAAATAACTTTGTGAAATTATCAGTATTGAGCCATGGGAGTTGCATCATTGTGTCAATGGTTATTTTCTGGTCAATTTCCATATATAGAGCGTCAGAATCCGAGCTAAAAGGAACGAGATACGAATTAAACAAAATTAGTAGAAAAAAGAAAGAATATATATATATATATATATATATGCCAGGTCGACCGATTGGTCGACCTGGGCATAAGGACGATCGACCGCCCGGTCGACCTGCCCGTGCTCAGGAACGAAGAAAAAATTTCTTCGTTCCAGAGGCTCCTATGATGTGTTTTGCATTCTTTATTTCATTCTAGTCCTTCTTTTCTTGCATCCAATGGCTCCAATTCAGCCTATGATGTGGTTGCATCCTATTTGATACCCAAATCCAATAGTCTGAGATATACTTCTACCCTTATAAATAGAACACTAGGCCTAGCACTTTTTCTCATTCTAAGATTTTCTCCAATTGGTTTCACCTATTCAGGAAGGACCCTAAGCGAAATAATTTTCCATGGAAGAAATCGTTTTAAATAAAAATATTTAACAACCCAAGTGGAACCATGAAGGCCCAAAGGGAAAAGCTAAGGGCCAGAGTTGACTGATTGTAATTATTTTAAATTTCTTTAAGTAATTTGAAATAATAGAGTTTCCAATAGTTGTGGTTTTACTACATTTTTTGGAGTAACCTTTTGAGTAATTTATTTATAGTTTTAAGAATTATTTTCAGTTAATTTTAGTTTATTTCTAGCTTTTCCATTTATTTATAGTTTATTTACAGTATACTAGTTTATTTACTATTATTTATGCATTACTTACATCTTCTTCTTACGCCTTGGATTTCCATCTATTTCCAGTTTTCTTTTATTCCTCCTTCTTCTTCTTCACGTATGGATTAGAATAGAATTAACGCGAAATTGGATTAAATTATAAGAGATCTAAAATAATGGAATATAAGATGTAAATTATAAAGACTATAATATAAATAGAATTTGACTGAAATTATGCCTAATTATGATATTAATTGGACTGATTAAAGAGATTGGCCTAGTTATAACTTAGAATTATAACTAAAACGAATAAAAGAAGCATATTTTCACACTTAGACCTTGGGTTAAGTAATAAGCATGATTATAACGTAGGTTATAATAAGTAATAGAATAGAATAAGGCTTATTTTAAGACTTAGGATAAATTAATAAGCGCAGATAGTATGAACAAGAGTAAAGGCTTATTTAACTAATTTATCTATGTTAATAAGCAAAAAATGAAAGTATGACCTGTACCAAATAACATTCCCCTATTATTTTGTAAGGGTATAGTGTTTCACATAAACCTGAAGTGAGATGAAGGGCACGCTTATGCTAGTAGTGGTAGCAATTGGTCAATATAGAGATGTTCAAATCATGTGGGATTTGGACAAGGGCGCTATTAGATATAGTTTGGATGACGGGCCAAATACCGGCAGCATTCCCTATATTTTCTATGGACACGTGTTTCACATAATCCTAAAGTGAGATGAGGGGCACGTTTATGTTGAGTCGAGGTAATAATATGACCCAATAGGTGAAGCAACAGGTAGCATGAGCATGGTGGCAGTTACGCGTGCGACTTCCATTTCGGTGCTCAGTAATAGCTATGAGTTCCAAGCGCTTAGTATGTATCTTTCGTAGACACCATGGCCTTCTATGTAGGGTGCTATGTATCCTCTTGTCCATAATGGGTGCTTTGTGTATCTTTTGTATTTGCCAGTGGCTACTTGTGAGAAATGCGGATTACGGATCTTAAGGCTGGGATTAATACTAGAGGGGGGGTGAATAGTGTTTATAAAGAATTACTAAATCTTTTTAAGTTTATGTTAATTTAGACACAGATGTATGCAATCTATAGATACAGGGATAATCACAGAAACAAACACAGATGCAGAAATAAAATAAAAGCAGTAAAGGAAAGAACACACCGGATTTTATATTGGTTCAGAGTTCCCCTACATCCAGTCCCGCAACACAAGTACGGATTTCCTTTAAAAAGCAATTGTACAATTACACCCTCGATTTCAAGGCTACGAGGTACACCCTCCAGAATTTCAATCCTTTGGGTAGAGATACTTGATTTCCGGGCCATAAGTTTACCCAATTGATTTACCATGGCTACAATCACACCTTTTCTCGCTTGATTGATTTTCAAGGCCACGATCACACCTTTTCTCGCTTAATAGATTACAAAAAAGTCTATAACTCTGAATAGCACTGAGAACCTTATTGAGATAGTGATAGAGAATCATACTAGAAGTAATCGAGTATGATTTGATATTGATTTCGGCAGAGTAATGATAAGAATATGTATTCAGAAATGTGGAAGAAGAAGAGGAGTGAAAAACCAGAAAATCTGATCAAAAATTCGTTGAAACTAACCCCTATTTATAGAAGAACAACAGCCACGTCCATTCATGAAGAGTTATGGCGAATAGACACTTCTTTTGAAATTTAAGTTTTGAACTCAACTGACACCATGTCGATATGGTCACCATAGGCATGTCGACATCCTAAAGCAATTTTTGATGATATGATTTTCTTTGAAAATAACCTTTATCTTATATTAAAATTATTTTAAACTTTATAAATATACTTAACTATAGTTAAAATTCAAAAGTAAATATAGAGAATAATATATATATAATTTAACTATAATTTTATATTTAAATCTAAGTATAAATATTTAAAAATATATTATTTTAAAAGATAGTTTAAAATCAGGAGTAATTTGACTTTGAAATTAAAGATAATTTTGAGGCTAAAATTATTTAAAATCAGGACAGAGGGTTTTGAATCTTCTAAAAGGAAAGTTTTGAAATCATTTTGAAAACAAGATAATTTTGTAAAATCATTTGAATTAAAATTAGTGGATACAGTACAGTATTCCACTAGATTTTTCATAGGTTTCATCCTACTTAGGGTTCCATCCCTTTAACGGGCTCGAAGTGGATTCCATTTCATGAATAAATTGGATTTTAAGATGCCTGTGCTTTTCTACGAGTTTTAACAAAAATTACTAATAAAAATACTTATCCTTTTAATCTTGAACTCTTGATAATCTTGATACTCATGAGTCTTCTTTCTCGATATCTTGAATCTATATACTGTACAGTCTTCATTCTTGGTACCTACATGATGAAATTCTGCATATACATATATATCTAAACTTATAGTGTTAGCATTTATATTTTATAATCTATTCTAAGGTTGTTGTCATCAAAACCATCATTTCACGGACTAACAATCTCCCCCTTTTTGATGATGACAACCTTTGTTTATAAAATATTACTTATATCTTAATAACTCCCCCTAAAACTAATAAACTCCCCCTTAATTTATGCCTAACTACCCTATTTTATATTTCTCCCCCTTTGTCATCAACAAAAACTCACTCCCCCTCATTCTTGGACTTCAGTGCCTGCATTGATAAACTATACAACGGAATATATAATATATAGATTAAGAAATAATTATACTTATGAACATGATAACTAATCAAAGACTATATGCATTTCAACGTATATATATATATGTTTTATACAACAAACTTCAAACCAATATCAAGAAATCAATCCATACAGAGTATCAATCCAAACCAAATCAATTCAAACAAATCAAACAAAGTAATGAAATCAAACGTTATGAGGAACTTCCACCCATCCTTCTTCTCCAAAAATAGGGTCTGCTTTAATAGCATCCCAATTATCATTTTCGTTGTTGAGAGAGACAGGAGGATGTGCTTCGTTATCATCCTTGTGCAAAGAGGAGATCATCCATCGTATCGCATCGAAGTGCCTTTCTTGTTCCTTGATCATCTGCATTTGACTCAATTCTAAGTGACGCTGGTTTCGCAGAATAAACGAGAGAATATTCTTGAACGAATTAAGGGTTTCTTCTAGATTTTCAGATAAATTGTGAATTGGATTAGCCATAGTTGAATTTGTGATAGAAATAAAGGATATAGAAGATATGAAATAATTTTCAGTGAAGAATTCTGGAAGAAACAGGTATATATAGGTGTAGAAATTCATTTGGAATGAATAGACATGAGGTAGTTATTCAAATTTCAAATTCAAAATCAATTGTCATATCTGACCAGTACATGTCGATATGGTCATAGAGGGGATGTCGACATGGGTTAGTGAAAAATTATGACTAATTTGATTTTGTGAATAATTGTGTGTGTGTGTGTGTGTGTATTTATATACTATACTAACATTTATTCTGGAGATAAGATAAGGTAGATAACAGAAAAGAAATTTCATTTCATTGCATACTGAGATGTTACAATGATTAAATACACACCAAACTACATAAACTTCGAATTAAAACAAGCTAAAACGCATACAACAAGATACGAAAAGATAAAACTAGTTAGAGGATGATGATGATGACCAAGTTTCTTGTTGACTTTGGAAATGAACTTGTTCATCTTGGATGAAATTTTGTCCAACTTCTTACTGACGGATCGTTTAAGAATCCGTTGATTCTCAACAATCGTCTTTTGGTTTTTGAGAAGGGTTTTGGTGGATGGATTAGGAGGATAGTCAATGCTTTCCAAAGAGGTTTCACCTTCTTCTTCTTCAATTTCCATTTCATCCCTTTCTTCTTCTTCTTCCTCTTCTTCATTTTCTCATGAGCCAAACGCTCTTCCTTTTCGGCAAGGGTCTCATAAAGTTGAAAAACAAATGGAATTTTCATAAGCGAAATGTTGGAATGATTGAAAACTTTTCTAGAAACAAATTCTTCGCCTTTGAAATCCACTCCAAAATAGTTAAAAATCCGAGTGAGATAAATTCCATGATAGAAAGTATTCTCACCCATTTCAAGATTTTTAGGACGAAGTTCATCCAAAATAACTTGCGCCCAATTTATGTCATAATTTCTAAAAATAGCAAAAGGAGATTTGCAAACTTTTGAAGTAGGGTTGTTAAAATTCCCCGATCTTGGGGTCAAAGTATGTTGCAAAAGAAGATTGACAATTCTTGCCTTTGGTCGAAAATTTCAATTTTTGAATTCAAAATTATCATTCCCTTCGAAAATGTGATGAAATGTCTCACGATCATTTTCATCGATTTAAAATTAGAAAGATCCATTCCCGTACACTTGCAATTGAGAATGGTAACCAAAAGATCACAATTCAAAACAATTCTAATGCCTTTGACACTACTCCAAATTTCATCCTCATTTCCATGATAAAATCCACGGTTTATATTAGCATAGAAAATTTTGACAAGATTTGGATAGCAAACAAAATCATTTTGAGAAGCATCAATAAGACTAAGAACTCCATTGTTTGCAAAAAGAGAATCAAGTTCATAAGAAGAGAACTCTTGAAAAATAGCAAACTTTCCGGGATGGACTTTGGCATAATTAGCATAATTGATGTATGCTTTTATTGCCTCCGGATCATTGAATAGTTGCTATTTTATTTTTCTGGAAATTCTCGTGGTGGAGGTGTTACTTGAAGAAGCCATTAAAGTAGAGAGTAGAGAGCTTGAAGTTTTGAAGAAAGAGTTTGAATTTGAAAATGAGAGTGAAAAGATATGATAAAAGATAGTGAATAAATAGATTCTCAAAGGACATATTCTCTGGTCAAAAGGTAGCTTTTCAGAGAATTGAATGAAGTGAAAAGGTGGAGGGAAATTCAAACATTTGAATTTAAATTTTGAAATTCAAATTCTGGTACCCATGTCGACATGTGCCAGTGAATTTTGATAATTTATTTTTCCTAAGTTCTCTAAAATATATATATATATATATACACTTATTATTTTTAATGTCTATATATATATATATATCTGAAATATTTATAGTATATTTCAGAAAATTATACTATTAAAAAATAATAAAAATAATAATAAAATAATAAGATAATAATAAAAATAAAAAATAAATTTTAAAATTCAAACAACACACCAATTCAAAATCAATCAATCAAGCAACTAACTCTAAGCAAGCAATTTCAACCAATTGTATTGTAAACGTGTACCTTTTTCTGAATCTGTTTCTTTGAATTCGTTGGAGTCGTGAACAGCTATGAAACACAAATTCGAATTATCTGTCTTCTGATCATCATCACTTGAGGACAAATCTGAGTCATCTAGAGTAGCAGTAAATGAACACTTCCGTTTCTTTGCTGGATCATTGTTCATAGGAGGATTTTGCCGATCTTGATACGGACAGTCTCTTTTGAAAAGGCCTGGTTCATCACAGTTGTAGCATTTGACATTATTTGGCACTACATTATGATTTCCAGAGTTCTTATAGTTGTTTCTCTTGAGATTATTCATCTTTCTATATTTCAGAAATTTCCTAAAATTTATGGTCATAAAGGCTATCTCTTCATCATTATCACTGTTTGAGTCTGATCCATCGGTCAATGCATTGAATGTCATTGCTTTCTTTTCAGATGCTTTGTTTTCTCTTCTCCCGATCATTTGAACTTCATACAACATTAGATTTCCAATTAATTCGTCTATCTTTAAAGTACTGATGTCATTTGCCTCTTCGATAGCAAGTGTCTTTTGATCCCAATCTGGAGTAAAAGAATTTAAAATCTTTCTGACTTGATCTTCTTCAGAAAATTCCTTTCCCAAAGATATTAGAGAATGCACAATATCTTGAAATCTACTATACATATCTGAAATAGACTCATTAGGATTCATTTTAAATAATTGAAACTGATTTGTGAGCATGGAAATTTTGGTCTGTTTAACATTGCTTGTTCCTTCGTGAGTAACTTGCAAAGTTTTCCAAATTTCATATGCATAGTTACTGCCATTAAAAAGTGGTGGTCTGACAGTAGACTGACCCTCTACAAATGAACTAGTGACAGGGATACTAGTGTTAGTAATAGTACCAGTGTTGGTAGCCATTTTGAAGACTTTTCAAAAATCAGATTATGAAACTTTGAAAACCTCGGTCTGAAACCAATTGTGAGAAATGCGGATTACGGATCTTAAGGCTAGGATTAACACTAGAGGGGGGATGAATAGTGTTTATAAAGAATTACTAAATCTTTTTGAGTTTATGTTAATTTAGACACAGATGTATGCAATCTACAGATACAGGGATAATCACAGAAACAAACACAGATGCACAAATAAAATAAAAGCAGTAAAGGAAAGAACACACCGGATTTTATACTGATTCGGACCGAATTTTATACTGGTTCGGACCGGATTTTATACTGGTTCGGACTTACCCAACATCCAGTCCCGCAACACAAGTATTGATTTCCTTTCAAAAGCAATTGTACAATTACACCCTCGATTTCAAGGCTACGAGGTACACCCTCCATAATTTCAATCCTCTGGGTAGAGATACTTGATTTCCGAGCCACAATTTTACCCAATTGATTTACCAAGGATACAATCACACCTTTTATCGCTTGATTGATTTTCAAGGCCACAATCACACCTTTTCTCGCTTAATAGATTACAAAGAAGTCTATAACTCTGAATAGCACTAAGAACCTTATTGAGATAGTGATAGAGAATCAAAATAGAAGTAATCGAATATGATTCAATATTGATTACGGCAGAGTAATGGTAAGAATATGTATTAAGAATGGAAGAAGAAGAGGAGTCAAAAACCAGGTAATCTGATCAAAAATTCGTTGAAACTAAACCCTATTTATAGAAGAACAACAGCCATGTCCATTCATGAAGAGTTATGGCGAATAGACACTTCTTTTGAAATTTAAATTTTGAACTCAACTGACACCATGTCAACATGGTTACCATAGGCATGTCGACATCCCAGAGCAATATTTGATGATTTGATTTTCTTTGAAAATAACCCTTGTCTTATATTAAAATTATTTTAAACTTTATAAATATACTTGACTATAGTTAAAATTCATAAGTAAATATAGAGAATAATATATATATAATTTAACTATAATTTAAGTATAAATATTTAAATCTAAGTATAAATATTTAAAAATATATTATTTTAAAAGATAGTTTAAAATCAGGAGTAATTTGACTTTGAAATTAAAGATAATTTTGAGGCTAAAATTATTTAAAATCAGGATAGAGGGTTTTGAATCTTTTAAAAGGAAATTTTTGAAATCATTTTGAAAACAAGATAATTTTGTAAAATCATTTGAATTAAAATTAGTGGATACAAAACAATGTTCCACTAGATTTTTCGTAGGTTCCATCCTACTTAGGGTTCCATCCCTTTAACGGGCTCGAATTGGATTCCATTCCACGAATAAATTGGATCTTAAAATGCCAGTGCTTTTCTACGAGTTTTAACAAAAATTCCAAATAAAAATACTTATCCTTGAAATTTTGAACTCTTGATAATCTTGATACTCATGAGTCTTCTTTCTCGATATCTTGAATCTCTATACTGTACAGTCTTCATTCTTGGTACCTGCATGATGAAATCCTGCATATACATAAATATCTAAACTTATAATGTAAGTATTTATATTTTATAATCTATTCTAAGGTTGTTGTCATCAAAACCATTATCTCATGGACTAACACTACTGTGTAGGAAATTATATAGCATCCAATCCGCAGTAAGGTCTATGGAGTAGCTGACCGATCAAAGGGTAGAATTAGGATTTCAGCCTAATTACAGGATTAGTAATTCAGCCTAATCAAGCAGCTATCAAAGACAAGTGCAAACAATCAAAGTTGACATATCTTATTAATTGTAATAGTTTAATCGTGTTTTCCAGTTTATCTCTTTCCTATTTCCTTTATTTCATTTTGTATATACTAGAACTATTGAAGAGTCTATTACCTTTACTTTGCTTCAAGATTCTGGTAGTTACTATCACTCACCAGACTTTTAGTCTGACCCACTCCTCTATTTTTAATTCCCCCCATAGGCAATCAAGGAAAGGGATGTAGATTGCGGTTGCTTGGAGGATTTTGGAGAAGATCTCTACCTTGTATTTCTTTTGTTCTAGTTTTAACTCTTTCTGGCACTGGCTTATTACGAGGAATATTATGTACTTTGATTTTGAGACTGAGTTTCAATTTATTGAGGCATTTTGGTTTTTGAGACATGTATGTTATATTTAATATTTGACTTATTTGGTTTATTAGCAATTATAAAGCTTTTGTTTTAAATAAGTATTATTTTAATTTCTACGGTTTACCTCCTTTTGTCTTGTGAATCTTAGTCTCTGTTAGTTTTAGTTATACCTATAATGCACCACGCCTTTTAATGTATCCTATTGGGTATATTAAGGGGTCTAGGGTGTTTCACACTTAGCCTTGCCACATCTAACCCTGTTATGGTCATTTCCCAGTAGATAAGGCTTGAGGTAACAATTACCTTTACACACAGCACATCTCTTTCCACTTTGAATGACACAATGCCATTCCATAGTCACATGACTGATTTCTACAAGCGTATAACTTTCTAAGCTCGAATGTCTCGGAAAAGGGTGTTAAGCTAAGAGAAGGTGCCTTCTTCGCTACCAACTGATATACATTATATAGAGACCACTCATTGTGATTTAGAATGCAAGGTCAGACACTCGTCCATAAAAGTTGTCCAATAACAGAAAAACTGAAGAAACTCGCCTACCACATCATAAGATTGGTAACGAATAGTCCTTGTGTTTCTAAGATTTTTCGTAACAAAGAGACCACCAATACTATAAGTATTTCAGGAGTTATCCCTAATCAAATCTACAAGTAGTCCTGTGTCACTATTCATCTCAATATCTACAACTTCTGATCTTTTACTTCGAATTGTACATTAGTTCGAAGTGGTTTTCGGACAGGAATCACACAAATCCAACCCCGGTTTCTTCTAAATCCAAACATCGATAAAAAATAATGTAATTAGATGATCATTGTTCGTTTCATTCATTTCTCTTTATCAAAAATATTTTCAAGAGATATATGTCTTTATAAAATATTCTTCTGGTGAATATGGAATTATTGTATCCTTTCTTTTAAGACTTTTCAATCCTTTGGTTTATTTAAACTTTTTTAAATCTTGGAATAATTTCAATTTATTTCGCCTCTTATTTAGGAAAACTTTAATATAAATTTTTAAAGTATCGATCTGTTCCACCCCTTGTCTAAAAAATGAAGTGAAGGCTAGGTAAGTTCGTGGAACTGGTTGCTCCATCCCTAACCTTAGTTATACACCTTGTTTTACCATTTAGCTCTCATAGGCGGGACAAATGTACTAATCATTTCTGTATACTTAATTTTTGTTAAGGATTATTTAAACTTCCCAATCATTATTTTAAACACTTAATTATACTTAAAAAAACAATTAAGAAAAGTAAGCATAAAAAGTAAAAAAATCTTTTCATCTGAAATTTATTTAAAACCTTTTTAAACCAAACTTGAACAAGGAAAACATTTGTACTCTAATGCTTTATTCAAAATCACCTTATCGTGCTATATATACTTTACTCAAATCTTTGTTGATGCAAACCTTTAAACATTTGAAAGTACCCCTTTCAAGCCTATTGAAAGTGCCTCTTTCGAAACCATGTAAAACTCTTTCTTTTATCTAGGTTGAAAGGCTAAACCTTCCTTTCGAAGCCATTCATATAACCTTCTGAAACCATTGAAATTCCTTTGCCTTCGAAAGCTAAAAACCTTATACATCTCTCTTTAAAACCATTAAACATTGCATTTCGAAACCATAGGAAAAACCTTTCCTTTAAACTCATTCAAAATCATTGGAAAAACCTTTCCTTTAGACATTTCGAAACCATTAGAAAATAGTATCATTCGACTCCTTCGAAACCCTTTGGGGAACCATCCCTTCGAAACCATTTCCAAAACCTTTCGAAAGCATTAAACCTTTAGAAACTCAAACCTTTTGAAAGCACTTGGGTTCAATTTAAGGCATGTGGAAAAATACCTTTCGAGATCATTCAATACTATCTTGTCGAAACCTTTGGGCTATTCTTTAAAAATCACAAAGGGTCACAAGAAATAGGGTCAAAAACTAACCCTTTCGAAAGCTATAATTTAAGTAAGAAAGTGATGGTCTCGAAACCACCCCTTTCTGAAAGCATTAGAGAAGTGGAAGAGTTTTTATAAAACAAAACAGTCCCTTTCGAAAGCTCTATTTTGAAAGGTAGAAAGCGGCAATAAAGGCTTAGAAATAGTCGAAAGCTATCATTTAAAAACAACGGTACAACTATTTCGAAACCTACCTTCAAAATCATTGACTTAGTCGAAAGCACTAAGTCGAAAGCTATTACTTAGAACAAAGGCACAACCTTAAAACCTTTTCCTTAAATCAATTGACCTAGTCGGAAGCCAACTAAGTCGAAAGCATCTTCGTCGAAAGCAAAGCGGTTGCTTTTCTCTTTTAAAACAAAGGCGCTTCAACCCCTTCGGAACCCCTTGGTTTCGACTCCTACCTTCGGCCTTTGTCCAATTCACTGTGTACCAGTAGGTTGATACTATGTGCATTGGTTCGAGAAAATTGGCAGAGGGTCTTAGTAGAGTGCTACCCGGGCGAAATCAGAAGTGGCAAAACATGATTTTGACATGAATTTCTAATTTTAAACCTTTTTAAGTAAACATTTTAACTAATCTGCCTTATTTGTCAAACTCTTATTGGTTGCTAATTTTTCTTTTCTAAAAGTACTGCAATAATTCTAGAATTTATTTCTTTGAATTATTTGCAAAATACCCCTTCTCCTTAATTAAACATATAAACATTTAAGTCCTATACCTTAAATAATTTTATATATTCATCAAAACTCTTTGGAAAATTCTACAAAAATTCTAGAAAATCCTTTTCAATATATTTATAACGTATATAAATTTCAAACCTGAATAATTATTTATTTTTTTGCCGTAAATAATTTAAAACCCAATAAATCATTTTCTTTACTAGAAAATTAATACAAAATCCATATTAATTTCAAAAATTATGAAAATTGAAAATCATCTCTAAAATAATATTTTTGGTTTATATCTAAAATCGCAAGGAATTTGGATGTCATTAAAAAGGGTTTTCACATCAAAACATGTCATAAAATCTATATGAACAAGCATAAATCATCACATGTATATATAAACATTTTGCTCTACAAAATCATGGCTAAATCATGCAAGATAAATTCAGATTTCATCTTAAAATCGAAAACGTATAGAAAAGTGAGATGTAGCCATTATTCACCTTAGCTTTGTGGTTAGGATATGAGATTTGATCTTGGTTAATTGATTTGATTCTTCGTCTTGAAATTCCTAGCTTTATCTTCTCTTGGGATTGAAAATGGTGGTTGGTCTTGGAATGATTTTTTTCTAGAAAAATGGAATGACTGTGTGTTTTTGTTTCCTAAGGCTTTAGGGTATAAGTTTAATCATTTTCCTATTTTTCCCTTCCTTGTTTCCTAACACTTTGATTCCATATTAATTCATGTATCATATTCATTAACATTGCTCAGCTACCCCTGAATATTTAATCACAAATGTCAATCCATAATCAACACATTATTCTATTTAATTTGTTTAATTAAATATCCTAAATAATGTCGCTAAAAATATGGGGTGTTAAAAGAACCGAAATAGCAAATGAGTGAACCAAAGTTCTCTTCTTACATTGAGCTAACAGAGACGCCTGAGAGGATATATCTGGATACTAAAGGGTATATCCCCTATCAAAATCCAGCAAAAAGAGAGCCTATAGATCAGAAGAAAAGATCAGGAATGCACTACATCTTCCATGAGCTGGATGAACATGAAACAAATGAGTGCTGATGCCTTTGTGATTTGACAAAAGAACTAGTTCGGGGCAACTAGCTACAGTCGTACGTGGGGAATCGAAATGCAATGTTACAACTGAAGCAACCACCATATATAGCTAACGCATTAGGATCTGGCCCGAGACTCGAAATCCCATGATCGGGATGATTGGAAGTTATGTTTGACTCCCTCACTTTGTTTTTTCTTGCTTTGAATAATTATGATAATCATAACCTCACACCGCTTGCACGTGTACTAGGCCTAGATTGGTCTCTAGACAAGCTTTGAGTTGTATGTCTGGGATGACTATTTAGAATAATAAAAATCTTGGAGCGCTAACACATGTATGGGACCTAAGTTGGCCTCTACGCACGCTCTAAGTTGGATGTCTAGAATGGACAACTAGGACTTTTACTTGTTTTCTTTGATTTGAATATTTAAATTTAGAAAAATCCACACTGAATGTGATGACTGATATGGATCGCTTTAAGTACCGTCCGAAGAGATGGACCGAAGTGTAACGTACAAGTCTCCTCACCGAAGAGCAAGCGGATGGACTAGTACGATATTAATCGCTTTAAGTCCCATCCAGAGAGATAAGACCAGAGTGCAGGGTGCTAGTTCCCTCGTCTGAGAACGAGTGGATGGACTTGTACAATACTAATCGATTTAAGTCCCATCTGAAGAGACCGAAGTAGAGTGCAGGGTGCAAGCTCCTTTACCGGAGAGCATGTGGATAGGCTTGTATAAAAAGTCCCCGGAGAGTGAGCGGATGGCCTTGCTTGGTCGTTGATTTCCTTTGCCAGAGAGCAAGCAGATTCAATAAGGATCCAGAGAGATACGAACCCTAGATTGGGCGATAAACAATCTAGAGACATCCAAGCCTAGATAGGAAGTTAAACAGTCCAGAGAGATCGAATCCTAGATTGAATCATGAACGATTCAAAGAGATCTCTCATTAAATTGAATGTAAAATAATCCGAAGAGATCAAACCTTAGAATGAAAACAAATTTGATAAAAGGATTTGAACATCTTGTAATTAGAATAAAATAGATAAATCTCAGATGAACACGTGACGATTCGATATGTGTTGTAATAACTCCGAATGAAGTTGAAATGTTTATGATGTTTGAACAACGCTTAAGTATGAAAGTGTACGTGCAGTACTAAGGATCGTGTAATATAATATATAAATGCGGAAACTGATAATAGCAGTAAAGTAAGAATTAAAGTAAGCACACCAAGAATTTTTATACTGGTTCGAACTTCCCGTTCTACGTCCAGTCCTAGAATATCCTCTGGATTTAAACTAAACCCCTCACTTAACCCGGAGGAATAGGTATACCACACCTGAGCAGCCGAACAGGAATTTTTCAGCCTCAACAGCCGAAGAGGACTTCAACTTAATACAAATAATTTGTTGATGAGTGTGTTCTCAATAACACGGATTGTCTTTTGATAGTACAATTTTCCTATAATCAAATCCTCAAGAATATGTAGTGTGTGTGAAGATTTAGAAGGAGGATAATCTCGTAGAATCGAAGTATATAAATTAATTACAAGATTCTAGCGATATTGAATGAGAATGAATGCTTTTTTTGTAGAAATAAATAGAGAATAGATTTTAGAATTACAAACAAGAATTGGTGATTGAGGAATGAATTAAACATGTATATATAGTTGTAGAATAGTTACAATCTTTCATGAAGAGTTTCAATCAAAGGTTGTGACCATATCTCTTGGATTGAAGGTGATTCCTCTTCACGAACGATCGCAACTCTTCAGAAAAATAGCGGTTATTTCCAGGTCGGTTGACTGAAAATTCTGGCCGGTCAGGTGAGTTTAAAATCGTGCACAAAACAGAGCATATCTGTGCACTAACGACAGGTTCGGTCAGCCGAGTTTTCTAGTCGATCGACCGACCTGATGTTATGTGCACAGATCATATTTTTTCAAGTATAAAACAATATACAACTATTTGTGTGTGTGTGTGACTACTTGAGGAATGATTTTAACAATATTCTAAAACTCAATATAATAAAATATTAATGCTAATCTCTGGATTGTAGTCATGTCTCCTTTGTAGTGCACAATATACTTTTATTCTCTTTTTGTCTCCTTTGTATAGTATTCACTTTGTAGTTCATCTCATGATCTCCGAAGCTTGTGTCATGAATCAAAACCCATGAATCAACATTCTCCCCCTTTTTGATTAGTGACAAAACTTATGTGATGAAGTAGTATATATTGTAGTTCTCCCCCTGAATATATGGCGACTTTTCTGCAAAAACTTGTTAGCTTACATATATTTCTCCCCCTTTGTCATCGACAAAAAGGAATACTTATGATGCATAAAATGTAAAAAAAACGAAACCATTTATCAAATTTAGGAACATAGAATTAAAGTTACATACCGAAAACAAATAAAATGTTAATGATACATTACTTAACACAGCATAAAATAGAAATATTGTTCACAATAAAAACAGAATAGAAATAATCCAACAAGATTAGTCCTCATCGTCGTCGGAATCCCAAAATTCTGGATGAATATTTTCCTCAGGAGGAGCTTGTTCTTTACCACGACGCTGAGTATGAGAAGTATGAGTTCCTGATCTTCCTGAACTTGTATTTTCTGAAGTTGACCAAGAAAAATTAGGTGCTGGTCTTTTTTCGGGAGCAAGATGAGAGGCACCGGCTTCAGAAGTGCATGATAACGCATCCCAAAGATTAACAAAGAAGCCTTTGATTTTCTTGAATCTTCCGTCTATTTTCCGTAGACGGGCATCTAAAACTAATTGATTTTGAGCTAGAAGATCAATAGCAGCTGCCGTACTAAGTCCGGGTGTTGGTCTTTGAATTGTGGACTGGCGAGTTAAGCGTTTCGTAGAATGAGTGGTTGGATGTGGTGTGGAATGGCTACGGCGTAGTTGATCTCTAGAATTAGCACGCCATTGATTAAAATTTATAAATCTTGGTGGAGCATCCGGCAACTTCATTAATTTAATGGTCCTTGAATCAAAATGATGAACTTTGGTAGTTTCAGATTCTGGAGCATGTGAGACTGAGTTGTTGATTAATCTCATTATATATTCTCCATAATAAATATGAAGCATCTTGCCTCGATTAAATGAGAGAAACTCATCCATAAGTAATTGTGCCCAACTGACTCGTATATTCCCACATATAGCATATAAAGCTTTAAAATTTTCAGGATATACTAAGTGATAGGATCCGCCTCGTGGAACAATGGATTTCATCATGAAACGATGAAAAAGTCTAGCTTTTGGTCGAAGAGATGATGTTTGTCGGAGACCTATAGCATCATCTTCAAAAAAGAGATGGCTTATTTGGTCGCGTCTCATTACATTGCAATCCACATCATGTAACGATATTCCACCCGGTCGAGCATTCAAAATATGATTTATTCTATCCAGTGAAAGGAAAATTGGCGTACCACATACCGATGTCCAAACACAATTTTCAGTGTTTCTAGGAGGAATAACAAGGATTAGGTTAGCAAGAAATAATTTGACCATAATGTGATTAATTTTCAAATTGTTCTTTCTATGGTCAAGAAAAGTATCAAGCCCACTTTCAATTGCAGCATTTTCAATACCGTAAGAAGAGCAATCGGCGTAACTTACGAAGGATTCCTCGAAGATCTTGGCATCTTGAAGTTTAATCCATCTTTCAAGTGATTTATCACTCCAAGACATGAGGCTATTTGAGAATCCACTGGAGTTGATGAAGAAGCACCGGTAGTTTTAGTTTTCTTTCTAGGAGCCATTGAAATTTGATAAAATTTTAATGGAATCTGAGGTAGAATTCTAAAAGTGGGAAAGTGAAAAATGAAAAGGTAGGTGAAAAAGTGAATAGGTGGGTTAAAATTTGTAACCGGTCGCATCAGATTTATGTCGTTCGGTCGATCGAAATGTCTAGTCGGCCGACCGACCCTGTTAAATGAACAAAAGAGACATTCGGGAAGGATTTGGCTGACCGACTCAGGACTTTCGGTCGACCGACCCTGTTGTTCTGCCCAGTTATGCCTGTTTTGGTTTAAAGAGTTGTACAAAGAGAAATTTTACTATTTTTGAATGATAATAATACAACTTACAGAAAATCAACAACATATATATATATATATATATATTAAAAAAAGCTTAGCCACCGGTTGTTAATATCGACGTTCCCAAGAATTTGGAGATGGAACATTCTCTATAGGTGACCATATAGGAGCTACTGGTGATTGAGCAGGATTTAAGGAGGTTGAGGGTCTAGATGTGGGTTTAATAATGTCTTCCTTTTTCGACGAACAGATTTTTATGGCCACCCGTTCTAGGAAGCTCAAACGTCTTGCCGTAACTTTTTGTTCATAGTATAACTCCTTTTGTAGTTCCATTTGTTGCTGTTGATAGTGGTGTATCTCATCTATTTTCTGTTTAGTTGAAGGAGATATGACCATAGCTTTCTTGCCTTTCTTCTTTTCTGGTGTATAACCGGTATGAGTGTTCTCCCATGGTTTCCAGCCATGTCGGGGGTCTTTATCCGGGGAAGGAGAGAATTTAAGGACACGGTTAGGTAAGGGAAAGATAGGATAGGGTCCGTTTTCAGGAATACGATCGGAATCATCGTCCGGGGATGTATACGATAAATGAGAGTTTTCGTAATTGTAGGAATCATTGTTGGATGACATTTTCAAATAATTTTGAATATAAACTTTTCTTAGTATTTGTTTGAAAACTGAACATAGTATATATACGTATTTGTTTACTTAAAAATAAGTGGTTAAGAATTAGTATTTAATTCTCATCACAGGTAATTAATAGTAAACTAATTTGTAAAAATAGTGTTATGAAAATGAAAGTGTTATGAAAATACAATTTAACAATACAATTTAAACAATTTAAATGCTTGGGGTTGAGTTATGTTGTTTTTGTAGTTTTTTCCTTGTTTTTTCCTTATCTTTTTGATGTACTCTTTTTTATTGTTTGTAATAAAACTGGTAGGGGCCCAGTTAACCCCGCTGGCTTTGCCAAAAAAAATACAATTTAAACTAAAAAGCTGATTGAGACAAGAAACAACTATAGCTCAAGTGGCTATAATACACCATATAGCAAGCAAGTAATAGGTCATGGGTTCAAATCTCGCTTTGGTCAGGAAAAAAAAATTTGTTTTAAACATTTTGCATATTTTTAGTTATAACTCTTTTACAGACATTATTCCTAAATCTCGTCTAAGTTTGATAGAACTATTTTCATTTAATGGTTTAGTAAAAATGTCAGCAATCTGATTTTCAGTATTAATAAACTCTAAATTTATGAATCCTTTTTCCAAACAATCACGAAGAAAATGATGACGAATATCTATATGTTTTGTTCGTGAGTGATTAACAGGATTTTTAGAAAGATTTATTGCACTAGTATTATCACAATAAATTACAGATTTTTCAAGATGACAATTAAAATCCTGAAGTGTTTGTTGCATGTAAATGACTTGTGCACATGCCAAAGCAGCAGATATATATTCTGCTTCACATATCGATAAAGAAACGCAGTTTTGTTTTTACTGAACCAAGAAACTAAGGAACGTCCAATGAAGTGACATGTTCCGCTGGTACTTTTTCTATCCGTCCGACTTCCTCCAAAATCAGCATCGCTATAGGAAACAAATTCGAGAGGACATTCTTTTGGATAAAATAGTCTGAAATCTTTTGCTTTAGTTAGATAACGAATAATGCGTTTAACTGCTCGCATATGCGATTCTTTGGGATTTGCTTGAAATCTAGCACATAAACAAACAATCATCATTATATCAGGTCGACTAGCTGTTAAATATAATAATGATCCAATCATACTACGATATAGTTTTTTATCAACACTTTACCCTCCTCGTCTCTATCGAGATGAATCGTTGTGCTCATAGGAGTTGGTTTGGCAGAAGTGTTTTCCAGACCAAATCGTTTAATTAAATTATAACAATATTTTTCTTGATTAATAAAAATTCCATTTTCAATTTTTTTAATTTGTAATCCAAGAAAATATGACAATTCTCCCATATGGGACATTTCAAATTCATTTGTCATTATAGCTGAAAATTCCTGACATAACTTACTATTTGTCGATCCAAAGATAATGTCATCAACATAAATTTGAATTATCAAAATATCTTTCTTAGTTTTCCTAATAAAAAGAGTTGATCTACTTACCAATTTCAAAACCAGATTCTAATAAATAGCTTTTAAGACGATCATACCAAGCACGAGGTGCTTGCTTTAAACCGTATAAAGCCTTTTTGAGTTTACAAACATGATCCGGAAATTTTTCATGATTAAAAAGAGGTGGTTGTTCAACAAAAACATTTTCTTTTATGTAACCATTTAAAAATGCACTTTTAACATCCATTTGATAAAGTTTAAAATTATGAAAACATGCAAACGCCAATAAAATTCGTATTGCTTCAAGTCGGGCGGCTAGAGCAAACGTTTCTTCGTAGTCAATTCCCTCTTCTTGATTATATCCTTGTGCAACTAATCTAGCTTTATTCCTAGTTATATTTCCTATTTCATCTGCTTTATTTTTGAAAACCCATTTAGTACCAATGACTGATTGATCACTTGGTCTAGGAACAAGTTCCCAAACTTTATTTCATTCAAATTGATTTAGTTCCTCTTGCATGGCAAGAATCCAGTAGACATCAGTTGAGGCTTCTTTTATATTCTTAGGTTCTATGTTAGAGAGAAAAGCTACATGACCAAATTGATTTAATTGATGTCTAGTTTTAACGTTTGTATTTACTTCTCCAATTATATTTTGCACGGGATGATCCCGTAAAATTCTAGATGGAGATTTTGTTATATTAGTAGTAATGTTTGTATTTTCGGTAATTTCATTAATATTATCAAAGTTTTCACTAGTATTGCTGTTTTTATTCTGAATAGTTTCATCATCAGAATCGATAGTAATATTTGAATTTATATTTTTAAAATTTTCGTCAAATGAAACATGTAAACTTTCTTCGATAATCTGAGTTCTTTTATTAAAAATTCGATAAGCTTTACTTCGTTCCGAATATCCTACGAATATTCCTTCATCGGATTTTGGATCAAATTTGCCTAGTTGATCTTTAGTATTCAAAATAAAACATTTAGAACCAAAAACTTTAAGATATGAAATATTTGGTTTTCTTCCATTTAGAAGTTCATATGGAGTATTCTTAGTTAACGGCCGAATGGAAACACGATTCAATACATAACAAGCAGTAGCTACAGCTTCTGCCCAAAAATGTTTTGATAAAGTGGTTTCATTTAATAAAGTTCTTGCACATTCTTGTAACGTTCTATTTTTTCTTTCTACGACGCCATTTTGTTGTGGTGTTCTAGGAAATGAAAAATTATGGCTAACACCTTTCTTGTTACAAAATTGTTCAAAAACTTCATTCAAATTCTCCTCCATGATCACTTCTGATATTTTGAATTTTCAATATTTTAATATTTTGAATTTTTTAACAAACACTTTAAAATTATCAAAAGTATCACTTTTATTTTTTAAAAAGAAAATCCAAGTGTATCTAGAAAAATCATCTACAATAACGAACACATATCTATTATGATTAATAGATTGAACTTGAGTTGGACCAAAAAGATCCATGTGTAAAAGTTCAAGTGGTTGTTCTGTAGAAATTACTTTTTTGATTTAAAAGAAGATTTTGTTAATTTTCCTAATTTACATGCATCACAAAATATATTCGTTTTGAATTTCATGTCATGTAATCCTTTAACTAATTTATTTTTAGCTAATTTGTTGATGGTTTTAAAATTGATGTGACAAAATCTTTTGTGCCAAAGACAGGAATCATTTTCCTTAGCGATTAAACACAAATTTGAATCATTTTTAACGTTCATATTTAAAATATAAATGTTTTTATCTCTTATTCCTTCAAAAATAGTGTTATGATTTTTATCGAAAATATTACATTTATTTTCTGAAAAAGTTATATTAAAACCTTTATCACATAACTGACTAATACTCAATAAATTATGTTTTAAATTTTTGACTAATAAAACATCAGTAATGAGAGGTAAATTAGTGGTACCGTTGCTGCTGACATCGCCTTTACCGATGATATATCCTTTAGAGTTATCTCCAAAAGTAACCGATCCTCCATTTGAGTAGATAATATTTGACAACATTTCTTTGTTTCCAGTCATATGTTTTGAGCAACCGCTATCTAAAATCCATTTTCCTCTCCTTTTATGTGGTACCTGTAAAAATTTATAAAAACTTGGTATCCGTTTCTTTTTAGGGTCCTAAGAGTTAGATCTTAGGAAGCCAAACCCATACAGGTTCAAAATTCCCTTTATAAACATAGTTTTTGTTATTATGAAAGTTTCCATGAACATTTTGATATGTTTATTCCTTATCAAAACATTATTTGATTTTGGAATCCATATCCTAATGGTTTTAGTGTTTGAACAAACTGTTTTCTTAATATCCTTTTTAATATTATTATTAATCCTACTTTTAGCAAAATTATTCTGTTTCTTAAATCCTAGTCCAGATTTATTGTTAGCGGATTGAGAATTTTCTAGTATTTTAGAAAGATTCTCTCTTCCTTTATTGAAATTTAAGACATTTTTAGAGATGTCATCAAAAATTATTTTTAGACTAAAATTTTCTAAATCTAAATTTTAATTTTAGAATTTAAATTATTATTTTCAAAAAATAAAACATCATTTTTATTTTTTTGAATTTCTATCTCTTCAGATATTGAAGAAATTTGAGAAGATAAGTTAGAATTTGATTGTTGAGAAATTTCAAGTTCTTCTTCTAATATTTTCTTCTCATCTTTCAGCATATCTACTTCTAAGACTGTCCTATCTAATTTTCTTTGTAAATCTTTATTTTTCTTTTTAAGTTGCTTTCCTAAGTCTACTAATTCAAAATTAATTTCAATTAAATCTTCAAAAATAAGATCACTTACATCGTCTGACGAAGCCATGAAGCATACATTTGCTTGCTCATTTTCATTGTCACTTTCACTTTCTGATGAGGATGATGAGTCTGTGTCGTCCCAAGTGACTGAAAAAGCTCTTCGTTTGGTTCTGTCCTTCTTAAAATTGCTCTTTTTACATTCTGGACAATCCTTCTTCATGTGACCTTTCTTGTGACATTCATAATATTCCGTTGCTGAAGATGATGGTTTGCTATTGTTGGTATTGTTGTTGGAATTATTTTTGTTTCCCCTGAATTTATTTCTTTTGAATTTCAGAAACTTTTTGAAATTTTTAGCAATCATTGCCATATCTTCATTCTCTGAGTCGGAATTATCTTTTTCTGCTTGAAAATGCCACATTCTTATTTTCTTGTGCTACATTTCTCTTTGCCTGCAAATTTACTTCGTAGGACATTAAATTACCTATCAATTCTTCTGGTTTTAATGTTGACAAATCACTTGCTTCTTCAATTGCTAGGACTTTTCTTTCCCATTCGTCAGTTAAAGAATTTAAGATTTTTGTGACAACATCAAAATCAGTAAATGTTTGTTCTAATGATAGTAGAGCATGATAAATATCCTGGAATCTAGAGTACATATCATTTATAGATTCATTTGGCTTCATTTTGAAATTTTCAAATTGATTTTTCAACATAGAAATTTTGCTTAATTTAACTTTGTTCGTTCTTTCATGTGTTACTTTAAGTGTTCTCCATATTTCATAACCAGAAGTGCACAAGCTAACTCTATTGAATTCATTTCTATCTAATGCACAAAATAAAATATTCATAGCCTTTGCATTTGATGTAGCATCTAGTTTTTGTGTGTTACTCCAAGTTGAGTATTCTCCAGTAGGAGTTGTGTACTCTCTTTGTATAACATTCCAGATATCAAAACCACTAGATTACATATAGATTCTCATTCTAGTTGACCAATAATTATAATTTAAACCATTAAAAAGTGGAGGTCGTGAAGTTGATTGACCTTCTGTGAAACTAGCATTAGTGTTAGTGCCAACATTGTTAGTTTGTGTCGTTGCCATATTACTAGAAATAAATATCAATTAACTTTGTGACGGTTATAGGATAACCTTTCTTTGATACCAAATGAAAGTGTACGTGCAGTACTAAGGATCGTGTAATATAATATATAAATGCGGAAACTGATAATAGCAGTAAAGTAAGAATTAAAGTAAGCACACCAGGTATTTTTATACTGGTTCGAACTTCCCGTTCTACGTCCAGTCCTAGAATATCCTATGGATTTAGACTAAACCCCTCACTTAACCCGGAGGAATAGGTATACCACACCTGAGCAGCCGAACAGGAATTTTTTCGCCTTAACAGCCGAAGAGGACTTCAACTTAATACAAATAATCTGTTGACGAGTGTGTTCTGAATAACACGGATTGACTTTTGATAGTACAATTTTCCTATAATCAAATCCTCAAGAATATGTAGTGTGTGTTAAGATTTTGAAGGAGGATAATCTCGTAGAATCGAAGTATATAAATTAATTACAAGATTCTAGCAATATTGAATGAGAATGAATGCTTTTATTTGTATAAATAAATAGAGAATAGATTTTAGAATTATAAACAAGAATTGGTGATTGTAGGAATGAATTAAACATGTTTACATAGTTGTAGAATAGTTACAATCTTTTATGAAGAGTTTCAATCAAAGGTTGTGGCCATACTCTTGGATTGAAGGTGATTCCTCTTCACAAACGATCGCAACTCTTCAAAAAAATAGCCGTTATTTCCAGGTCGGTTGACTGAAAATTCTGTCCGGACAGCTGAGTTTAAAATCGTGCACAAAACAGAGCATATCTGTGCACTAACAACAGGTTCGGTCAGCCGAGTTTACTGGTCGGCCGACCGACCTGATGTTACGTGCACAGATCATATTTTTTCAAGTATAAAACAATATACAACTATTTGTAAGTGTGTGTGACTACTTGAGGAATGATTTTAACAATATTCTAAGACTCAATATAATAAAATATTAATCTTAATCTCTAGATTGTAGTCTTGTCTCCTTTGTAGTGCACAATATACTTTTATTCTCTTTTTGTCGCCTTTGTATAGTATTCTCTTTGTAGTTCGTATCATGATCTTTGAAGCTTATGTCATGAATCAAAACCTGAATCCACAAAGTAGAGGCTAGATTCTTTAGTTATAACGGGTTTAGAATGCCTTTGATTTGATAGAAAATCCGTAGGAATTGGATGATTCACCAAGATCAGGATTGATGGAAGGCCGGAGAGCTCAATACTTAGGAATAATTGCTACTAGAACTTATTCTTGAGCAAAGCACACCTTACATTTAGAAGGCGTACTTTAGGTGGTAAGTTTTAATCTGCTTTTTAGCCAAGCAAATTTCAACTGGACATATAAGATTAAAACAAAGACAAAATGATTCGAAAACTTGCAAGTACACCTAAATGGAGTAGATAAACAACTTGGAAAAGTTTCACTCAATTTGGAGCTAAGTTCATAGCTCAGTACCCCAATTCCACTTCCCAAACTACATACATATCCTATGCCACTCCAACTACTCATGATTCCATGGTTGTCCTATGATTTGGAAGAGCAATTCAAAGGCTGATGAGAGAAAGCAAAGAATGCAGCTATCAGGAAGATCATTAGAATCAACCTAAAGTCGATAGAAAAAAGCTTGGAACAACTCAACTTGAGGATGGAAGAGCAGTGTGAGTGAAAGAGTTCAACTTGTACCAAAAACCATAGGTCGTTACCGAGTTGAGGACCTTAGGTCGGTACCGAGCTATGCTGTTGACTCGTGATGCTCTAATTTCTGATGCGCGATTTTGTGCTATCTCCTAGACCTCGATGCAAATAGGCTTTTGGACCTATACACCTATTTTTCGACAAATACAAGCCGAGTTGCAACCAAAATGAGATCTGATTTCTCTGCCGTTGGAGATTTCTACTTCTTATTTACTCCTATTCTCTACCTCTCCAACACTTCAAAAACTCCATTATAAATCTGAGATTCACTAGATTGTGGTCATATCTTATATAGTTAGTTGTAATGTAGGGAGAGAACAATTAATAACAAAGATTTAAGTGGACGTAGACCGAAGATTACGCCGAACCACTATAAAACTTTTGTGTCTTCCTTTACTTTTTTATTGTTTCTACTTCTTTTGCTTTATTTTGAATAGAACTGGTGCTTTCATCTGATTTTTGGGTGTTGGTCCATTTTATGGGTTAACAATTAGCATTGTTTTAAAGTGATAAAATGAGAAATGTTACCTTACATATAACAAAACAAAGAAATAGTACAAAATAATTAATTCATCATTGCATTTAGATTTTTTACATTACCTATTATTCTATCACATAGATAATATATAATATTTCAAAGTACAGCGATTAGATGACTAGCATATGACGATGCCGCTATGCAGCATCAGACTGATAAATAGTTAAATGGTTTTAAAACCCACGATTATTACAACTAAAAACAAAAAATCACATGGAAAAAATTACAAAATATATAATAGATAAGTAGCTTTCCCTCTACAATGCCTTGTGTAGATAATCCATCCCAATAGTAACTTGCATGCTCTTACATTAACAATATTTTCATCATTGAATCATGGTGATTTTGTAAAGGTCTTAGACTACTATATGCAATGTAAAAGTTGTTATACATGATTGGCTTCTCAATAATAATTCTAGAATAGCAAAGTAAAAGAGACTTAAGACTTAGACTACTGGAATTCGGTGATGATTACAAGTACTTTTTATTCTACATATGTTATGATTCTAAAAAAGTCTACCCCTTGCTTCCAAGAGTAGGCTACTTATTGTGTTGGAACGTTGATTATAATAGATTTTGACTTGGAGCCGACTGGATACTGAGGTGGTTGACATGGAATGGATGCTTCTATTCAAGATGTCCAATAGGATATTGGCCAAAGTTGGTTTGTAATTGTCTTCTTTACTTTGGAGAGTTAAGGAAGAGGTAATGTGGGAGTAAATGATGAGTATTTGGCTTTGACAGCGATTAATTGCTATTAAATATTTTTTAATGGGGCATTAACGATTTCATAGGTCCTTCAAAAAACTTCAACAATTGGGATAATGTTCATTCATGGGGTTGTAATAGTTATGAGGATGATTCTTGGTACTTAATGCATTTGAAAATTACAAGGAAAGAACATAATGGGTGCTGTGTAGAGTCCGAAGACGAAGAGACATAGAGCTTTTATGTTGAAACATGTTGTGCAAGGAAGCACATGCACATGGTTGTATGCCTTAGCTGTAGTCCATTGAAGCTACAAGGGAGGTAAGCTGTAGGATCGGAACTGGTAAAATGCATGCAGACTTATAAGTTTGTGTCTTTATTTGGCATTAGGATCCCATTAATTGTTCTCAAGTTGTGGATCCACTAGGGGTTAATGAAGATATCATTAATTGCTTCCATGGAGATGTCATGATTTCTCAAAAGGAAATAGGTGGGGAGGTGGTTAGGTATAGGATTTTACGGGATGGATCTTTAAGTTGAATACCTAGACCACTTGACTCTATTATAATACCTTGAGAATTTTTTGTGCGTAAAAATATGTAAAACACACCCCTCCAAGTCTATCCCGATGTTCCAATATGGGCGAAATTGTTTTTTGAGAGCTATTAGATGGCTTATATGCACTTAAGGATGAGGACATATGGCAGACTGATACAACAACATATGCTGACCCTGCTCCACGTCTAGCTGCACATGCATCAACCAGCTCCAATATGGCCTCAACCAAACCGCAGAGAAGCATAAGAATTCCAAGCCGTTATAAGGATTAATTCTGCACGTTCTTGACAGTTCACTAAAGCCTGCAGATTCCATAATGCATTATTAGTTTGTTATAAACGATCGGCTGAAAATTATTAGCCTATAGATGTATGACAGCTGTCATGTTAGTTAGAGAGGGATGTGTAGGAATTACTTTAAATACTGGCATATGCAAATGAAATAGTATGGCTGAATGAAATTTTTCTTCAAATCACTCGTCTTCTTCCTCTTCATTCTTCTTATAATTTTTCTTTGCAGTAATTTTGTACAGCAGAAGACGTTGTGCCTAGCAATCTGGTGCTTTCAATCTCACTTTCTCCTCTACCAACCCACCACCATGACATGCCTCGAAGAACTAACCTCTCAACTCAACAACCAACAAGCCGCCATCGATTCCATTCACACCATCCTCACAACCCAACAAACTTCCCTCTCAAAGCAAGAAGCTGCCATTGCCGACATACCCGATATCAAGCACTCTCTCACCACATAGCAACTTTCAATCCAACAACTTATTCAAACCATAGCCGATTTATCTTCCAAACTAGACTCTAGCTTTCCAACTTCATCACCTCCGACTACAATACCACCACCTCCTCCAATAATTATCTCATCTTCAGCAATACCCCCACCTCCTCCTCAATACATCCGACAACCACCACCTCCTCCTCCATTACTAACAACCCCGATTAACGCACATCATCCTCCTACCCCAATCCATATCCTCTCCCCTAAATGCGAACTAACCAAATTCGATGGATCCAATCCATTCGATTGGATCTTCCAAGCCGAAAGATTTTTCAAATACCATTCTACCCCCGATGAATATCGAATCGAATTAGCAAGTTTTTATATGTCGGGTCAAGCTTTAACTTGGTTTCAATGGATGTATAACAACAACCAATTATCTTCTTGGCCATCTCTTACTGAAGCCATCGAAAACCGCTTCGGCCCATCTCCCTTCGTTAATCCACAAGCTTCGCTTTTCAAACTCCGCCAAACAACATCCGTTGAAGACTATCAATCAACCTTTGAAACACTATCAAATCAAATAAACACCCTTCCACCGGATGCCATACTGCATTGCTTTCTTTCTGGCTTAAGACCACAAATCCGAAATCAAGTTCAGCCCCATCAGCCCACCACTCTCACCAACGCCAGCGCGCTCGCCAAACTCATCGAATCCAAACTTAATGATACTAAACAGTTTTTCAAAAACACCAATAACCGTACTCAACCACCTCTCCTTTCCCTTACACCAATCCCAAATCCCACCCAAAACTCCACTGCTAACTATCCAATCCGTCGATTAACCCAAACCGAGCTCCAAAATCGTAAGGCACAAGGTCTTTGCTTTTACTGCGACGAGAAATTCTCAGCCGGCCATAAATGTCCAATGAAACAAGCTCTACTACTCCTTCCAGACGACGACCTAGCTGACCACAACCTCGAACCGCCAACCGAAACCCAACCTACCGAACCCGCCATTTCTTTCCATGCCCTAATCGGATCTTCACACCCGAGATCCATCCGATTAAAAGCACTTATCAACAATAAACCTATCTCTATTTTGGTGGACTCCGGATGCTCTCACAATTACATACATCCGAAGGTGGCGCGATTTTTGAATCTTAAAATTGAAAAGACGGCTGCATTTCAGGTAGCGGTGGGTAACGGAGAGAAGCTCCGTTGCGTTGGAGCATGCCGCCACGTTCTAGTGCAGATCGGTGATTATGAATTCTGCCCCGATTTTCTCTTGCTACCAATTTCTGGAGCCGATGCTGTTTTTGGAATTGAATGGTTGCAGAATCTTGGGCCTATTACTATCGACCACAAGAAATTGACAATGGAATTTGTTTACCAGAATAAACACATTTTATTAGTGGGCGAAGACTTAGGATGCAGCCCATCAGAGATTACGGTACAGCAACTTAAACGACTGCACTCTACTACTTCTATAAACTGCTATTTTCATTTGGATTTACTCACACCTACAGACAGCTCCACTATTGTCAACACATCATCCATACATCCGGACATTGCTACATTATTACAACAATACCCAAACCTTTTTCTCAAACCAACCACTCTTCCACCACATCGAGATCACAATCACCATATCAACCTCCACTCAAATTCTCAACCCGTTAACGTTAAACCATATCGTTACCCCTATTTTCAAAAAAATGAAATTGAATCGCAAATTCGTGACATGCTCTTTTCCAAAATAATACAACCATCTACAAGTCCATTCTCCTCTCCCGTTCTACTTGTCAAAAAGAAAGACGGCTCATGGCGCTTTTGCATCGATTATAGGGCTTTAAATGCAATTACGATCAAGGATCGATTCCCTATACCAACCGTCGATGAATTACTTGATG
The DNA here is from genome assembly GCA_030765085.1 of Allium cepa. Lineage (NCBI taxonomy): Eukaryota > Viridiplantae > Streptophyta > Magnoliopsida > Asparagales > Amaryllidaceae > Allium > Allium cepa. The sequence goes on from CM060946.1 coordinate 214,303,998, forward strand.
AATTACATGGTTCGATGTTTTTCTCCAAACTAGACTTGCGTAGTGGCTATTTTCAAATCTGTGTCAACCCATCCGACATACGTAAAACCGCATTCCGAACCCACGAAGGGAATTATGAATTCCTTGTAATGCCGTTCGGCCTCACTAATGCGCCATCTACTTTTCAAGCCACAATGAACACCATCTTCCGACCCCACCTTCGAAAATTCATCCTTGTTTTCTTCGATGATATTCTCATTTATAGAAAAACGTGGGAAGCGCATCTGTCTCATCTCAAAATTACTTTGGATATCTTGACATTGCATCAATTCTATGCTAATGCTTCAAAATGTGTATTCGGACATAAAGAATTATTTTACTTGGGTCACATAATTTCCCACAATGGTGTCCGCGTCGATCCCTCAAAAATTGAAGCAATAGTGCACTGGCCCATTCCATCAAGTCTAACTGCAATCAGAGGATTTCTCGGTCTCACGGGCTATTATCGCTGCTTTATAAAAGGATATGCTCAACTAGTCAGCCCAATCACTGATTTACTAAAAAAGGTTGTAGCATTTCACTGGCCACCACAAGCCCATTCTGCATTTCTTTCCCTCAAAGCTCTCGTCGCCTCCACTCCAATACTTTCTCTTCCTGATTTTACCAAACCATTCGACATCCACATAGACGCATCTGCCACCACTTGCGGCGTGGTTCTTTCCCAATCCGACCATCCCATAGCTTTCCACAGCCTACGCCTCCCTGCTCGCATGCTCACCGCGTCGGCTTATGCTCGAGAAATGTTTGCTATCACGTCCGCTGTTCAAAAATGGCGCCACTACCTGCTGGGTCGCCAATTCACAATCACGACAGACCACCACAGCCTACGCCAACTCCTCACTCAAACCATTCAGACACCGGACCAACATAAATGGTTGTCCAAACTCCTTGGATTTGACTTTGTGATTCGTTTCAAACCGGGTAGGGATAATAGTGTGGCCGATGGATTATCTAGATGGACATCGGAAGCAATTATGAATGCTCTGTCTTGTCCAACAATGGATTTTACTTCCCGCATAAGAACTGCTCTAAGAAATGACCCTGAAGCGCAACGCTTATTTGTTGCAGCTCAATCTCCCGAGGCCGCATCATCTCAGTTTCAGATTCGTGATGGTCTTCTGTTTCATGGCACTCGCCTTGTCATTCCCCCAGATCCCACACTTCAGCATGACATTATTACTGCATTCCATTCATCCAAAGTCGGTGGACATTCGGGCATTAAAGCTACCACCGCAAGAGTTTCTAGCAACTTTTACTGGCCAAATCTTCCATGCACTGTCAAGGAGTTTGTTCAAAACTGCAATGTGTGCCTTCAAGCCAAACCAGAAAATACACCGAAGAAAGGATTACTTCAACCCCTACCTATACCGAATCGAATTTGGGATGATATCTCAATGGATTTCATCACACATCTTCCCCCTTCGTTCGGCAAAACTTGCATATGGGTTATCGTTGATCGCCTCTCCAAGTATGCTCATTTTTGTACTCTTCCGACATCCTTTAATGCTACTCAGTTGGCTTCACATTTTATCCAAGAGTATTTCCGTCTCCATGGCTTCCTAAAGTCAATAGTTTCCGATCGAGATCGAATATTCATGAGTCAATTTTGGAAGGAGATATTCCGCCTTCATGGCACGTCGCTCAAAATGAGTAGTGCATATCACCCTCAAAGAGACGGCCAAACGGAGGTCGTCAACCGATGCTTGGAGACATATTTGCGTACCATTTGCAGCGACTTACCTTCTAAATGGTCACGATGTCTTCCATGGGCTAAATATTGGTATAACACATGTGTCCACTCTTCGACAGGCATGTCGCCATTTCAGGCTGTGTACGGCCGACCCCCACCAACTATCTCTGATTATATTAGTTCCAATGCACTCTCTGTTGATGTCGAAGATTGGGCTGCGGGAAGGGATGAACTACTTCGAACCCTTAAACTTAACCTTCAGCATGCTCAAGCAAGAATGAAGACTCAAGCAGATCGACATCGCCTTGACAAAGAGTTTTTCGTCGGCTCATGGGTTTATGTCAAGCTTCAACCGTATCGTCAGCTCTCGATCCGCCATAGCCACAACAAACTGTCTAAAAAGTATTTTGGACCATTTCAAATCATCGAGCGTATTGGACCAGTCGCATACAAATTGCTTCTTTCCCCAGCTGCCCGTCTGCACCCAGTTTTTCATGTTTCACTGCTCAAGTTCTGCCCCAGCCCGCAACTCGCTACTCAGGCTCCTCTGCCTTTGGAAGTTACTGCTCACAATGCTCGTGCTGACCTTGAGGACAAGGTCGTTCTCCTAGGAGGGGATATTGACACAACAACATATGCTGACCCTGCTCCACGTCTAGCTGCACATGCATCAACCAGCTCCAATATGGCCTCAACCAAACCGCAGAGAAGCATAAGAATTCCAAGCCGTTATAAGGATTAATTCTACACGTTCTTGACAGTTCACTAAAGCCTGCAGATTCCATAATGCATTGTTAGTTTGTTATAAACGATTGGCTGAAATTTATTAGCCTATAGATATATGACAGCTGTCATGCTAGTTAGAGAGGGATGTGTAGGAATTACTTTAAATACTGGCATATGCAAATGAAATAGTATGGCTGAATGAAATTTTTCTTCAAATCACTCGTCTTCTTCCTCTTCATTCTTCTTATAATTTTTCTTTGCAGTAATTTTGTACAGCAGAAGACGTTGTGCCTAACACAGACTCTTTATATTTCGAGTCAATTTTAGAATGGTCGCTATGGTGTTATCCAACAATTGATTGAGTCTGATGGCTTCGGTCTGTTCCTTCCCATTTTCATCTCCATTTGCGGTTTAATGAGAGGTCGATATTTTGTATCTTTCTCTCCCCTTCTATTATTTTTGCTTCTCACAGATCCAGATGCCATTTAAAAAAAAATTGAGCTTTCTATCTTTACTTTTTATGTATGATTCTTAGGTACCTTATCATCACTTTACCATCTTTGATTATATGTTTCGACCACTGTTAAGACATGGTCCTTTTTTCATTAAAAGAGCAAATTTTCTTCCTTAATATCATTTTTATGCTACTTGTCTTCCTTAGGGTTTATTATTGATAATGTTAGTGTTTATGTTTGGATAAAAATTCCTGATTTATTCCTAAAACTGGTAAAATCCAACCATTATCATTGATGTTTTCATCTAAGCAACAATTGTATAGTAGATCTGGCTTAGTCCTTGTGATTCATGCTACAATTGTTTAATAATGACATACTTACTTTTTGTTTTGATTCAAACATCCTTTGATGATTAAGTAGTGATTACATGGTATTTAATGTTGTTGATTTGATTTGAAGCACTGCCATATTACTCACCATTGATTACTTCTGAGAATATAGAAAGCTTGAATGTAATCTTTTCATTTCCCTCTTTTATACGGAGGAAACTACTAATCTACCCTGATATGTTGGCGCACTAGCATTTAGGTACCTTTTATTCTTGTGTGTAGGCCCTACTATTCTATATCTCACAAGTGAAAAAAGTTCAAGTGGATGTTAGCCCGAACAGAAGGTATTAATGGTCCCATTGGTGGGCAATAATAACTGTTTGGTCCTTTGTTTATCGAGCAATGTTGGGATTAGTTGGTCATATCTAGGATTGACCAATGAATTACGCCTGTGTAGGGAAGACTTTGACAAGTTTTTGGTGTGCTTGCGGAGATTCTTAATGGATATGTGTTCATTTGGAAACTTTATGGTTTGCATGATTATGTAAAATTCATGTATATGATGCGGTCCAATACATAGCTTTACTTTGCTTATTGTAAACAAACATTGTTCGCACAATATCAACCGCTCCTACCCAAATCTAAAAGGATGGACCCCATGTGAACTTCTATGGCGTGAGCTCGAGGGTAGGGGACCATAATTGTTTGCAAAGGAGCTTCTCTATGCATGGTACTATATGTTCAAATTCTAATTGGCTAACCTTAATAGCTTACCGCACACGCATCCCCCTAGTTTCTTTGCTTTGAATCTACTTCATTACCAATGTAGTCCCTCCACTCCCCGATATTACCATCATTTCCTTAACCATGTGAAAATAGAATCTATATAATAGGTACCTAATGGTCATAGTGTGCTCATTCTTTTATATGTGTTACGCAAGAGCCATGGTTTTGATGATCCGACCCAGCTTTTATTTTATGTTTGAAGAGGATCCCAGGAAACATTGTAAATGGCCTATACTATCTCTAATGTAGGAAAAAGAATCCTACTAGAGACATATTGAAGAGGATCACTAGTTACAAGGACACCTACTTTTTCTTCACCTTTAATTAAATAGCAATTGGTAATCTAGCATCATGTTCAGTCAATTTTGCATCTCGAGTAACTGTTCAATTCATTTTCATTTCACACTTTGCTTTTTATAGAATATCTTTAATTGCATGTTACTACTTATATCATAGGTTTGAATGCCTCCTCATAAATAGAAGTTAGTTGTTATAAAACCTTGTATATTATGCTCATAGGCATGCCCCTTGAGCAATGTCCATGGCCTTAAACTTTAATGATGGATATTTGCAAGATACTAGTTGTTATACCCATATTTAGTCAATGGAAGTAAAGAGAATTTATTGAATTTATAAAAGAATAAAAACATTGATGTCAAGTTAAAAAAAGGAAGAAACTTAGGACGAGACCTGAAGCTAGTTTTGGGTCATGTTAAGGAAACCCAATGGGAGTCTCGGATAAAACTTATAGTAATTTTTGGATTAGACGAATAAACAAGGCAAGAAAAACTTTGAAAAATGGATAATAATCTTACAAAATCACTCGAATAAGTGCTTGATGGGGCACTCGAATGGGCCTAAAATGAGTACTTGAAGTGTGAATAGAAGAAAGCTTTAGGTCCTCTTGAGCTACCCAAGAGCATGCTCCGAGTAAGTCTCGGCTATAAGGTAAGTCTCGAAAGATCGTTCGACTTAAAGAAAGAGAGCTAATAAATGAGTGCTAAAATCTTCGAATAGGCTCTAATGAATGAAACCCGAGAACATGCTTTAGGGTAGCGCTCTAAGCTTGAGCACTCTAAGCTTAAGCGCCCAAGCACTGGACTTGAGCTCTTCAAGCTTGCGTTCAAAGAAATAACAGAGTTTCTCTCGGGTAATAGTCAAATTTAGATAGCTTCAAACCATATAGTGTTTTGAGTTTTACCACTTCGAGCTTTAGTGCGGTGGGTCATGCTCTAAAAATGTAGAGTCGGCTCCAATCTGAAAGAAAGAAGAGCTTGTTCAAAGAAAAAGGGTTAAGGCAAGATCGAATGCTTGGAATAAATGAAGATTTTTCTCTATAAGCATCCGATTCAAAATTAAGATAATATGTCAAGTGTAAGTGCTCTTGCTTGTCGCAATATATAGAGGATTCAAGCACACATTTCTCTCAAAAAAATAGAGGATTCAAGAAAAGTAAAAGGAGGGCTAGAATTATAAAAACTTTTCTTCATAAATGACATTGCTAATGCCCTATTATTACTCCTTCATTAGTTTACCATAGTTTTTCACAAAATTATATATGGTTTCATCTTTTTAAAATTATTTATAGAAAAGAAGACAAATAAGAGAAAGAAATTAGATGTAGGCCAATTTATTTCGAACCACTATAAAACTAATAACATCTCTAGACGACATAATTATTTTTCTTCTCTGTATTTGACTTATTTACATTTTATTGTTTTTGCTCTCTTCTTTTCATTCCCACCAATTTTTTCTCAACCTCTAACAAAAAACTTTAAATATCTTTAGCCGAATATCTTATGTAAAAATCAATTAATAAAAATAATACCCAGGTTTATGGCCAAAAGCACCATAAATAGTTTGGTGCTTTCATCAAGAAAGATTAAATCCTCGTGTATTATTTCTTAAAATGTGTATAACCATTATATATATATATATGATTTAAATTTGGAGTAAGAATATAATATCTCTGGATCTAATCTTCTATATGGAAGATGTATTTTCTATATAGGAATTGATAGAGTTAAGATTACACGCTAGAGACAATTATGTAATTTATTACATATATCTAGCATAATAATCGATCTTGTTCAAAATAAAATGTGTTTTCTTTTGTTATATTATGATGTCATTAAATAAGTAATTAACTAAAAGTATATTAAATGGAAATTCCTTAAATATTATGTTATGTGATATAATTACGGTATGTTGTGATCATGAAAAATTGTCACATTAAAAATAACATATTATTTTAAAATTCTTACCAAGATGTTTTGAGATGTGATATCGATACATCCATTAATATTAGCATGCATAATGTTCTCAAAATGTTAGGCAATGTCATATCATGATTGCTGGAGGCATCAAGAAATTAAGTATTGATAGTTATTGGATAATTATGGACCGATTCACTTAAGAATTTTTTGTTGGTTAATATAGGTCAAATGGAAAATCTCAAAGTGACGACATTATATAGTTCTCTCGACTTGAGAACACTTTCGAACTTCAATATGGACGATCCACTTTGATTATAGTTAAATTGTGACATGTTGTCCATTAAACGACTATAATTGGATTTGAATAGAAGTAGTTGAAGTGTTACACTATTCAGTAAGAGAATTTGTCTCCTCGGTTATATGAAGTTACTATCATAGTCAAAGGTCGGTAATCCAAAGTCAAAGTCTCTGGCTAAAGTAATATGTTTAATAATATTATTATTGTTGAACCAAGGATTTTTTGTTTGGATTACTTAAGTTGAATGTGGACGTTGTCAGAATTTTGACCAAAACCAAATTCTATAAGTTCTAATGTCATATAGTGTTGAGGAAACGAATTAATGTAAATATCATTACTTTCCAATATTGCTTATAATAAGTAAAATTGGACTTTACTAGGAAGATATGCAAGCAATAAGTTTAGCCAAAATTCGTACCACTAGCTAAAGTGACATGTGAATGTTAATATTCTAATTGTTCGATATTAATCGCTGACTGGATTTACATCTTTGAGTCGCACAACTGTAATGATGAATACTTCGAAAACCATATGATTTAATTAATTTATAAACATTGTAAATAAATTAATATGTATGAAATATTAATTATTAAATTTTATTTGATTTATTGAATACAATTAGTATTTAATAAAATGCATACATAAAAGTTATAAAGGGCGTATCGATACGATATGGACAAAATATTTATATTAGATTTAAATAGATTAATTGCTAAGTGGTTTTAGAAAACCTTTTAGTCCCACATACCTCTTTTATGGTCATCCATGCATGACTATAGGGGAAAAGGTTTCAAATGTGATTTAAAAATCTGAAGGAGCAACAAAAGGAAGGAAATAAATATACATCATTTACTCTTCTTTATGACTTACTTGAATCTCATTTAAGAAACACATTTTGCATTTTTCTATTTATTTCTAATTATATACCAATAATATAAAAAGAGAGAAGATAATTTAATGAGGTTTAATAATGAATTAAATAGAAGGTTTTAAAGGAGGTAAATGAAAGGACTCCACCTTTCCCTTAAAACAAAATCTTCTTTCATTCATTTCATTATTATTCTTCCTTACAAAATTCATTTTTTCTTATAATTTCCTCTCTCCTTCTATATTCGCTAAAAATAGATTCCTCTATGGCCCCAAAATTTCAAAATAAAATCAAAAAAATAAAAGGTGGTTGTTATCTTTTAGTTCCTACAAGAACCAAAGATCGATTCAACCGAATCTAGTAGTATCAATTCTTATTTCAAGGTGTGACTTTTGGCAACATCGTAAGGTTAATGATTTAACTTATTTTGTTTGTCTCTTGTTCATATGCTTGGATTCTATTTGATTCATCTTGTCTTTTAATTATTCATGTTGCAACCTCTAAATCAATTCCACTTTTGTCCATATCAATCAAAAGAATGTTTATTATACTAATTTGATTCAAATCCACTTTTGTTTCATTGTTTATTCACTATACATTCACCATAACTGATATATATTAGATTCTATGTTTCCCTTTGATAATTCATTATTATTCTCTATATTATTTGGATTTGATTTTTCTTATCTCAAATTTACATATGCTTAAGTTGTCCTATACTTTTTTGTTTTTGAGATATTGTTTATAAAAATATTTTGATTGTAAACTAAGTTAGAAACTTTATGTAAAGTAGATTAAATTAATTAAAGACAATTTGATTAATAAGAATTAAAATTAATAAATAATATTTAATTAATAAGATACATGTATATATTTTATTAGTGAATTAAATTATAAAAGTTATAACCAAGTTAATATTTAGATAAGTATATGTGTATAAAATAATATGGAACTGGAAAGAAACCTAAATGATATTTAAAGAATAAGTGCACACGTATTATACATATTATTTTAACTATTTCTAGTCAATATATTTCGAGACGAGATATCAATACATTCTTTGAGACTAGAGTATGTAACGCTCTTCAAATATTGAGCAGTGTATTACTCATGACTACTAGGAACGCCAAAGGGTTATGTATTGGTAGTTATTGGACAACTATGGAACAACTCAATCAAGAGTTTTCTATTGATTAATGTAGGTCAAACAGAGAATATCAAAATGATGATATTACACAGTTCTCTCAACTTGATAATATTGTTAAACATCGATATGGACACTCCACATTGATTATAGTTCAATTATGGCATGACGTTCATTGAACGACGATAGTTGGGAAGCATTGAAAGTGAAACGCTATTCAATAGCGAATTCGCCTTCTTAGTCATATATGATTAGTATCATGGTCAATTGTAGTCATATCAAAGTCAATATCTCTAACCATAGCAAAATAGTAATAATTGTTATTACTGAACCAAAGATTTTGAGTCTGGATATTTCGAGTTGAATTTGGACGATGTTAGAATTTGACCAAAACCAAATTCCCATACTCAGCATGCGATAAAGGCATTTAATAATACATAGATATGGAGAAGTTAGAGGAACAAAAATGATGGCATTCGAGCAAATACAAGAGGACTAGGTCGATTATCCTACTTCCTAAGAAGATTCAGTAGTCCAGAACCAATGGAGAGCTGGGTCGTTCATTAATTCTAAATATTCCAGTCCAATCTAAGAGTAGCCTATGGAAGAAGATCCAAAGGGTACTTGGAGATGGAAAATTCGTTAACCAATATCAAATTCATTATGGAATATTTCAACTGGATTAAAGCAAAGGCTGCAAATTTAGGTGGAGTTTATTAAACATCGGTGCATTGTACATAACAACTAAAGTACAAAGAGAAACCTGATTAGGTTGATGATTGATGGAAAAGAAGATGGTTAACCTCAAAAACTTCTATGATTGGATTAAAGGACATATGGTGTTGGATGAGATGGTTGTAGAAGGAAGATTATATTCCCAAAAGAAGGAAAGAAGAAATGAATAAGAGGTAGTATTAAAATAACACTATAGCCCATGTATGAAGAAAACGCAAAGCATATCGAGACGTGGGAAGCAATCATTTTGGAAATAAGGCACATAAATTACACAAGATCCCACCTCTCATGGAAAAATCAACCTTGGTTTTGGAGTTTTAGAAATTTTGTAATTTTCGTGATGATCCTAGTGATATCACTATGAATGTTGACATTTAAAAGACCAAATTCTATAGTTGGTTCGAGGGGGCATATAATTTGGTACATACAAGAGCCTACTAAAAGTAGATAGTATTGGAACCCGATCTAATTCACAATAAGAGAAATGGATAAATTTCAAAAGAAATTCCTAATTGGATCTTAGTGGGCCTACGAAGTTAATATCCAACACCATATCTAATCTAGTTGTTTTAATAAAACCATATTTTATTTGAATTTTTCGTTATTTAATTAACCTAATTAATTAAATATATTTAATATGAATATATGGTCATGAGAGTAGAGGAGGGAGCGAATCAAATTAAATTAAATGAATGAGGAAGATTTTTTTATATAAAGAAACCTTTCATTCCTCTCTTTTAAAACTTTCCCTTTAATTTTACATCTAATATTTAGACAATATCCTTCTAAGTGTGGCCGCCATTGATACCCTAAATATTTAAGAAATAATATAATTAAAACTTAATAATACGACAATAATTTAGATTATAATTGGTAAATAATTTATTTTAAATTAAAAAGGAGTAAAATGTTCATTTTTCCAACTTTGGAATTTGATGATGAAACCTATGCCATTGCAACTAGCTTGTTTTTTATGCACGTGGTATATTCATTTGATCAATTTGGAGACTGTACAAGGGAGATTTGGATGATTAACTAATTAGCTGGATTGGCACCAAATATTTGAATTTGAATTCTGGCCATTAATTTTTCCCTCCATCTCTATAAATAACTTACCTTGTACGTTCATTTCCGTTTTCCCAGAAAATTCACCAATTCACTTCTCCTTCTTCTTCCCTCTTTTTTTCTAAGTTCAAATCATCACAACTCGCTCATTTCTCCATCGAATCAAGTAAAACTAGTGATGAACTAAAGATTACATAGAGTATTAAGACTACATACTACTTTGAAGGTGTAATTCAAGGAATTGGAGGCGCAACAGGTCGGACATCAAAGGATTAAAGGAAGGAAACTTTATGAGTGACTTTTCTCTATTCTTTGATATTATGCCAAGTTTGATGCTATAATAGTGTTTTAGGTCAAATTATATGTTACATATGATTAATAATGAGTTATTGATTTTTGGGATGAATTTTTAGGAAATTAACGAAATAAAAAAATCAAATAAATTTTGTATGATGACTATGACTGAAATCTATAACCCAAATTCTATATTAAATTAACCTAGAAACCAAAGCAAAATCATAATTGAAAATAGGACTATTGAATATAAACTAATCCGAGAATGATTTGAAATGAAATAGTATAACCAGAAGGAAGAGCAAAGGAGAATAGAGGTTGAACGACAGAAAATATACCAGGCCAACCATATGTTGTGCCCTCACATCTTGCGGTTGGCTGGTGATACCCAAGGCGGTCACCTGATTGACACTATTTGGGTCTAGTATGAACCTGGGCCCAAACCGCTCATATGTTATCGACCTAAGCTTCGTTTCTCTTTTTTAAGTGACGTTTGGAGTCATTATCGGAGATGTTTATCGACGCTATGAATCAAAGGAGAATTACAAAGAGGTCAATAGTTATATATAATTGAATTGTATGTTTATTAGATGATAGGATTAGTTCGATGTTGATGGGAACGTGGACGGAATTCATGGCGCAGGTAGGATCCCCAAAGACGACCCAATAAGATATCAGGAGGGTCAAAGGATTTGCTCACTTTTAATGCAAAGGGCGGGTCCAGAGAGGAAGGGAAGGTAAGCGACCTTGCAACACATGGGAGGCGGGATCAAGGTCATAAGTCCATTTGTTATGACATGTTAGCATTAAGCGATCGTGTAGTATATGATACGAGTCTAGGATATGATCCGTACGTAATAGTTTGAAGATACAACCCTTTACCACAGACGGAATAACTGATTGAATATAATTATTTGGGTATGATATGGCTTATAGTGTGTATTGTAGTTTCAAGTTATGTTAGACACGTGTCGCTCTATGACATATCTTTATAGTATGTATAGGGTAGACATGTTCACTCACTTAGACCTACGTCTGATTCACTCCTATATTCCTTTTTATTTATCACTAAGTTGATGGAGCGTGGATGTGAGATGGAGCTAAATACGTGTATAATGGTGTATATATTGTAGATAGTGTAATTACATGTTAGACTTGATTGTGACTTGTGTGTGGTTTAGGTTTGATTAGTATTGTAAAGACATACATATATATACATATATATATATATATATATATATATGACATCGTTGATACTTTATGGTATTATATAATGATGATGGTTATTGGTATATTGTATTTATTTCCTTCCATTGCTAAAAGCTATTAGTTAGAATCATTTTTTTTCTTCTTGTTATCATATCCCAACAACTTGTCTATTGGGCTTTCGAGGTCTTAATATTAGTTGGGGGATTAAACCTGAGGGTCGAAAAAGATGGGTTTTTCATTCGGTATATGGATAAAACTTTCCTTAAATTAAGGACTGAGGCATGTTGAGAGAGTATATTTGTATGTTTATAGATATTTATATATAAATTATATGAGTCGAGTATGTATGTAGCTATTCGAGTTGAGCTAACTATATCTTGGGGAGTTGAACCAATTCTCCTTTTTCGACTTTCAGATTTAAAGTCCGAACAAACATTCAAATTGAAAAAACTGAAAATGACAGATCGCTAAGATATGATAACAAGAAACACTAAATAGAATCTAGCTATAAACTTTCTAAACTCGCAGTGAAAGGAAACAACATATAACATAAAACATCTTTATGTCCAACATAGATCCAAATATATTATTAGATCTGTACAACAAACCCCAATCCACAACACACATGAATATACTAGTCGTAGGTTATATTTACATACAATATTTACAATACGAAATCTTTACCACGTTCTCCATGTCACTAGGGTCTATCAACCTAGTGATACCGATAAAAAAGAAAAATAGGCATGTGTCATCTAAGTAAGTGAAACAAGTCTATCTCATATATACAATAAAAATAGTAGCAAAACATTGTTGGTGTCTTCTAACCCTTTTACACATACCTTAATGTACCTTCTCGCATATGAGGAGTAATATCAAAATTGCGCCATGGCTGACTACTTAATTAAGGTCATGTTACATCCCATAACAGGCTACATACAAATATATAATCAATCAATATAGTCTACCAAATCTATATTAATAATGGAACATCAATTTCCCAAAATGACAAATATGTTATTAGGAAGGGAGCAACCATTTTCCTGGAACATTTATTTTCTAAATCACTAACACGATACCAAAGGAACAACCATTTCCCTGGAACATTTATTTTTTGAATCACTAACACGATACCAAAGGAACAACCATTTCCCCAAAACAAGTATTTCCTTTTCAAATTTCGTGGAAACTACTATTTCTCAAGGACAACTATTCACTATACTATATATGCCTTGTACATAATCACCTAACAAACCAATAGCGCATTAAACAAGCCCAATACTCATTATTTGATCATACCAAGTCAACACAACATCCGACCATTGATAATAAACCAAACCTCCAATTTCACACTCATCGGACACACTTATATTCAATGATACCTACATATTTCACCATGTAATTACTGTATTGTATTGCATCCTTTGAAATATCCCAAAGCATCACACAAATTACTAATTCCATAAATGCCTCCAATCACACTCGGCCTAGTTGAGTCCTATAGTCATCGTTCCTCATCATTTTCATTCTTCGATCGTTTCATTTCTCCTTTATTTCAAATTTAACTTCATATACTTTGTTTACACTATTATACTTTATAATTGAGTCTCTATATCATTTTATATATATATATATATAAATAGAGAGAGAGAATTCATATGTTTTATACAACTCTATTTACTATAAATTAATTTGTTGTTGAACTCATTGACTCTATTAATCACCCAATTTGTTCGTTAAGCTCAATATAAACTCATAATTATCTTCTAACCAGAGCCCTAAAAACATTAAATCATTGTAATTGTATTATATAATCGTAGAGAAGGCTTACCCACTCAAAATCCCTCGAAATTCTCCAAACCACTTCTTCCTTCTGCTATTATGTTACTTCTGTGCATAGCTATGATATGCATAAATTCTTTAATCAGATCGTACTACTCATCTCCACGATTGCTTTATAGGGTTGATTGTCAAAATCAGTAGAAAGTAGAGAGAGTTTTGCCACTTTAAAGTTATAAAATGAAGAGGAAGAATCATGATGAAAAGCGAGAAGAATAATTATTATTTTTGGCATAAAATGGAGTTGCATAATGTTAAATTCAGTTAAGAAACACTTTTTCCTCTAAGGTTTAAAATAACTAATCCCTCCTTAAATTAAAGAAAAAAAAGTAAATTGGTCATTATACATTGACATACTCCAAAATGTATATTGACATATGTGTGATCACACGATGTATATGGATATTATCCTCAAATGTATGTCCACATGCATGCCATATTTTTCACTCAGTTGCTAATTCCTCTGTATCTCCTTCATACGACCACCAAATTGAACAAACTTATATATTGTTTTGATTGGAAAATCGAGTTGGTCGCAATGGTGCAAGTCTCACTATTAAATTCAAGAGTTTTAAAAATGACCATTTTACCCCTTCAATATTTAAATTGATTAATTAGTCATTTAAAACCCAAATTTATTTATTATTAAAATACCAGGATGTTATGTTCTCCAACCTCTTCCCATAAAATGAATTTCTCCTTGAAATTCCTAAAAGACAACGAATGCAATTTGAACATTCTCTATGTTGCACACATATTATTCATTACTTATTCTAGGCTAACTAAAACATCCATCCAAATCAAGTACCCATTCAAATAAACAAAGAAACAAACCATAAAAAACATCTATACATAGCATATAAATTCAAAAACAAGTTTAATGCTAGTGTGTGTGTATTTATTAGCAAATTAAAATATTCACAGTAGTGTTAGTATACTTTATAAAACGCAACCAATAAAATAAAATTAGAATTTGGATGCAAGGGCTATAACATTACATAAATGTAAATACCCTTTAGTCAAGCCCTCCTATAGAATGAGGTAATGTGACATATAAGCCATGTATGCAAGAATCCTAGGATAAACATATGGATTCTATATGTATGCAAAAACCAAGCACTTTAACATAACATGTGGTGAATATACACATCAATAAATCATAATAATCAAAGCATATAAAAACAAGTCAAGATTATAATATAATCAATAACATGAATAATATAATCACCCAAAGCAACTCTTCAACCAATATCAAGTAACCTAAGCAAAACAACAATGAATCTATAGCAACTATCCAACCAAACCAATATACCAACTAAACTAATAATTGAGTAAAGGGAAAACATTTTGAATAGGAGTCAAAATGAAAAGATCGAATCTACTTCTCCAGTTTTCATGTACCCCTGACCAAATCATTCTTCCCAACTCAATTTGATAGACTTTGATACTAGCATAAAGTTATTCTTAAACAACTTCAAACGTACATGCATATCTAGTACTTCTACAATCCATGCTGAATCGGATAAATAATACAACGGTGCACAACAATAAGAGGCCTTAGCACAAACGCACCTAAATTAGGATGCAGTCTCTCATGCCATTCTTGAATGCATGTATATAATATAAAATCATTCTAGCAGTAGCTTCTTCGGTTTATTTTTTCGATTGCTATGGTAAGGTAACTTAAAAGTGGATGGTGTCTTACACAAACAAACCAAAACAGTCGAAATCATTAGGCTATTCTTTTTTTCACCTAAGAACATCAAAAAGATCAATGCCTTAACTTGGTGAGAATAATGTATCTTCCACCATAATTTTCCAATTTAACTTAAATGGCATTATTATGCTTATGTTATCACTTCTTCAACCATCCGGCAAGTCTAGTACTTCAAGTATCACCTCTTCAATCATAGAAATATTTCATCCTAAGTTCTACAACATACAAACAAGCAAGCATCTAAACATGAAATAATCCTATTTTGTTCAACCAATTCAACCATAGCAATCAAAATCTAAGTGGAGTTCTAACCTAAGAAAAATACAAACCTAAGATGGTGATAGTGTTTAAAAGATCGATTGTATATACATCTTTCACATGCACCTCAATATGCAACGTGAACCATGCATCTTTAAGTCACCACTCCAAAGAATTTCTTTCAATAAAGAGTCTATTTTCATTTCGAGGGATGATTAAAAAGAATCTATATACTCCTCATTCAAAGTCATATTCAAACCGTCAAAATTCTATTTTCCTCAAAATCGTCTCTGCATCCTGTATGCGTGCAGACATAATACCTTGCTTTAGTTCCTTAAATTGGGTTTATTCCAATATCTCAAAACCTTTATTTAGATCAGACAAAAATACTTCTCATATAATTCTCACTACTAATCTAATATGGAATTTCTTCTACAAACAAAGGTCACTTTAATCAACATAATACTCAATAACCATAGTAACATCGTACCCAAAACATATCTAGGAATATATGAAAAAGGGATGATGTCCTAATGTAATGAACATGTTATTGAACATATGTCACATCCAATCCAAACCTTATACTTATAATTGCAACTAACACTCGGTATCGACAACTAATAACTGTCGCCTCAAAGCATATACAATAAGATAACAATCATGGCTAGCAACATCCATCCAAGACACATAACATATACAATAAGATGATAACCACTTGCTTTGCAAGTAACATCCATCCAACCATCATTATATAATCATACGTGGAAATCTTTTGAGCCAACCATCCAACCATCAGTACAACCAAGTTTAATTTTGATTATATAATGATATGCACTTTGGTTGGATGGATATAACGGAAACCACTTCGGTTGGATGGATGTAACGATGGTTGGTTGGTTAGATGGATGTAATTATGATTATATATTGATAATATTTGATGAACAACATCCATCCAATTATCATTATATAATTAGTATCGGAAACTTTCCTACCAACCATCGTTATATAACCATATGCCAAAGTGGCATGTTAAAGGGCTTACCAAGTTTAATTAATTTAGGGAGGGATATCAAATCTTCTAATATGGGTATATGGAACTTCTTTGTCAAAGATAGATATCAACTTCTGTGGAGATCACAAATGTACAACGAAATCATGTATAGTCCTTTACTCATTAAATCACACCACTTTGACCATCCATATTTTCTCATAAGGAGTCATCCAATCTAACCCAAAATTCAACTCATAACTAAAGATTTCAATATCTATATGTGAACTCTATACTACATATATTCCATTTTAGATCATGGCATAAAATGACCTAAGCAATGTGTAAGATTTAAAGCTTAAATATTAACAATCTTCACAATTCAAAAGGAATAACTAGGGCTGTCAATGGGTCGGGTCGGGTCAAGTCGGGTTCGGGTTGATTTTAAATGGGTCGGGTCAACCCGTTTATTAAACGGGTCGAAAACGCTCAACCCGAACCCGACCCGTTTATAAACGGGTTGAACCGACCCAACCCGTGTAACCCGATTATAAATGGGTCGGGTCGGGTCGGGTCGGGTCGGGTCGTAAATGGGTCAGGTCAACCCGTATAAGGTGTAAACGGGTCGGGTCAACCCGTATAAGGTATAGTTGGGTCGTAAATGGGTCGGAACGGGTCGTAAACGGGTCGGGTCAACCCGTATAACCCGTATAAGGTACAAACGGGTCATAAACGGGTCGGAGCGGGTCATAAACGGGTCAGCTTAACCTATATACTGTATAAACGGGTTGTTAACGGGTCAGTTTCGGGTTGGCGGGTCAACCCGAAACCCACCCGTTTATAAACGGGTCAAATTCGGGTTGACCCGAAAATGACCCGCCAATTAAATGGGTCGGGTTAACCTGCTAATTTCCGTGCGGGTTTCGGGTCGTGTTTCGGGTCGTGTAGGAAATTGACAGCCCTAGGAATAACTCACCATCCATTGTGACCTACTTCCCTTCATCTTGAGCAGATGGTGGCACACTAGAACGTGGGACTACATCTAATGCATAGTATTTGGCTATTTCATTTACGCTTGGTAAACTCGGGCATTCTATTTTCATATGGCCCAACTGGTCGCAATTATAACACCTAATTGGTGTAAGGTCGACTCTATAGTCCTTTACTACATGTATTTTATTTTGTACCGATTACACCTTCTCTTTTCTTGCTTTCCATGACAATTTCTAGTTTTTTATGTTTCTCTTATTTATGGTGATAAGGAATAGGAAATGTCATAGGGGCATTTCTATAACTTATTGTAAATTACTAACTCTTCAATAAAATCTCGTTCGAAATAAAAGGTGTTTTTTCTGTTATATACTTGTTATAATGAGTTATAATTAATTAATTATTTAATTTATGTGTACATAATAGAAAATCAGTAAATAGTGCGTTATGTGATAGTAATTATAAGATGTTGTAATCATGAGCAATTTATCACAATGTATTAAACACATCATTTTAATATTCCTAGTTGAGATGTATCGAGATTGGATATCAATCCATCCATTGAAACTAGATTATGTAATGCTCTACAAATGTTAGGTTATATATTGCTTATGGCTACTGGGGCATAGAAGGTTACGTACTGACAGCTATTGGATAACTACCGAATGACTCACTCAATAGTATTCTGTTGGTTAATATAAATAAGGTCAAACAAGAAATATTGATGTGATAATATTACAAAATTCTCTCAACCAAAGAATACTGTTGAGTTTCAATGTGGAAACTCCAGTTTGATTATAGTTAAATCATGGCACAATGTCCATCGAACGACTAATGTTACGAGTGGAAGCATTAGAAGTGAAACACTATTCGATAGAGGATTCATCTCCATAGTTTTACGAGTTTAGTATCATAGTCAACTGAAGTCATCTCAAAGTAAAAGTATTTGAAGCAATTCAGTTAATATATAAATGTTATTATTAAACCAAGAAAGTCACACCGATGGATAGGTTGAGATGTGAACGTTAATATTTGAATTGATATTAATCACTGATCGAATTTACACAGAAGAGATACACCACTGAGATATTGAATACTCTGATTTTTGTTTAAATAATTATTATAAATTATTCCAATTAATTGATATTTATAAAATATTAATTATAAAAGTTTGTTTAATTTGTATTGAAAATAATATGTATATAAAATTTGCATACACATGTATTGACGTATGATATCGATGTTTGTTTAAATTAGATTTAAATGCATACTTATTTGATTGGGCTTGAAGCAATTTAGAGGCCCAAACATAGGCACATGGGCAAGTACAGCCAGCCAAAGAGGGTAGAAGAATGGGGTTGAATTGGATCGAAAATAGGTTTCAAACAACAAGAGGAAATAGTGGATTCGAATCCACTATGAACTCCTCTTACCTCAACTATTTAAATGCCTTTTACCCCTATTTTTCTAATCTCTAACTTTTGCTCCTCGTTCATCTATTTTTGGACGGCTATACCCCATACCATCCTCTACATTTCCAAGTAATTAAAGTTAAATTTTAAATAAAAACATACATCGATGGTTAGTAATTTCAATCTCGTACCTCTTTTTATAGGTTTTGGATACAGATTCAAGAAGTAAACTGATTTAGCATTTCAATGTGTTATAATTAGGCAATATTCAAGGTAATAACTTTATTTACATTTCTATGTGTGTATGTCTACATATATATATATATATATATAATGTTATTATTGTTTTGTTAAATTGTATGTATATTATTACGAATCCATATAAATTTGTACTATCAACATTGAATGAATATATATATAAGTTTGTGTGTATATATATGTAAATAAATCTGTCTGTGTGTGCATTAAAAACATATACACGTATATAGCTCGGGAACTTTAAAAAAATTCAAATTAAAAATTATTTTAAAAAATAGGTTTTTAAATTAAAATTGTATTTTTAATGTATAAATAAATATATAAATTGCGCTTAAAACTTTCTTCAAAATATGTACATAACTATATTCTAAATTAAAAAAATATTTTTGTATAATTTTATTTATAAAACCGTATATATTTAAATATATATATAGCTTAAATATTAAGTTTTACATATTTTAATACATATACATACTTCATATTATATATGTATACGTATAATAAGTTTAAGTATAAAGCTTCGTATGTTACAAAGATTACAATTTCAAAAATATTATATATATATATAATGTGCATACGAAAATTGTTAATTAAAAAATTATATTAAATAAAAATTTAAAACCATAAGTTTAAAAAATATTTTTATCATGAGTGTGTGTATGTGTGTGTATTTGTGTGTATGTGTGTGTATGTGTGTATTTATTTATTCATATTTTAAACATTGGTTTTAAAATATGTGTGTGTGTGTGTGTGTGTGTGCGTGTGTATGTTTACATTGTACATATTTTATTTAATAAAATATACATACATTTTAATTTCTTATTACATAAAAATATTTATATTTATTAAATATAATTTATAATAAAATATTTTTAAATTTGAAATTATAAGATATTTTTAAATCTTGATCTAAATCTTAAATTTTAATTTTGAATTTTGAATTTTAATTTGAAATTTATGTATATAAACACAAATATTATTATTATACAAAGTTTTATATACGTTTATACAAATTGTATATTTTGTAAATGTAATTTTACATCATATTAAACTATATATATATATATATATATATATATATATTAGACATCACATATGTATATGGAGGGGATAATATGTCAATTGCGGTATAATTCTCAGCACTTATACACGTGCATATTAAACCATGTATATTGTATATTTTGCACGTGCACGTATATACACATGTGTATATGATACACATGTTATATTATATAATACAAATATAATATTAAAATAAAACATTATTTACAACTTAAATAAAATATTAATTTTTATTTAAAATTAATTTTGATTGGATCTAAACAAATTTGGACTTTATAGGTGCAATATGATCCAAAATGAAATAATTTTTTAATATTTACCAATTTTGCCCATACGTGCTAGTCCAGATCCAACAATGCTGTCAGAGCCCAATAGCATATGTGGTCTAAATCAGTCATGCTAAGGTTAAATAATTAAGCTCACCCATTTAGTTGGGCATCTAGAAAAGTAGCGTCTAGGTTGGGTTTGGATGATCAAGTAACCTGACCTACCTAGCCATCGGCGTTACAAAAAGGTAAAGTGAGTCTAAAGATTACACTTAATAGAAAAAGCCCAATTTGAATGGCGCTTTAGGTTAATTTTCAAAAAAAATTGAAATTAAAATAAAACTTTAAATTTAAAATAAGAAATATACTATAAAATGTTTATAATATAATTTTCAAAACTATTTTGATAATATAATTAATATATTTTGAAAATTTTAAAATATTGACTTGATTAGTAAATTAAATAAGTTAATTAAATAGTTAATTAATTAAAATGTGTGTATATATATAATATAATGATATATATATGTATATATTACATTATCTTAAATTGTTTAAAATGATGTATGTACATATGTAAGAAATTTTCGAAATTAATAAATAAGTAAAATTATTTAATTAAATATATTAATTAAAGGTTAATTAATAATAATAAAATACATACATATATTTATAAAGATATATGTGTGTAACTATAAATGTTATCGTATGAATATTTAATATAAATTGTTTAATTGAATAATATAAAATTAATTAAAATGTTAATTAACCAAATTATTTAAACAAGAGTTAATTAATACAATGTTATACATAGGACTATTATTATATAAGTAAACTAAAATTATGAAAGTTATATATGAATGTATAATTAAAGATGGAATGGTAAGAAATTCTAAATAGTCTTAAGGGATAAATACATAAAATTTCCAATGATGAAAGATCGACTTGACCCACTCTTTCTTATTCTGCACAAAGGAACCTTGCATTCACTAATTTATGTGAAGATACTGAATTTTTGGATTTGAAAAATACTTCAAAGATACTTTCTGAAGTAGATGGTGATTGATAGAATAATCCTTGATCATACTTTCCAGTATGAGTACTACGTCGAATAAAATGTGTACCGTGATTTCTAATGCATCCAACACTTGAACACGAGGGTATTTCATAAGAAATACATTATTCCACAAGTCGATATCACTTAATTTAATATTTAAAGAATATGATCTTTAATATAAAGTTGTCCTCTATCATTTATATGTTAAGCTTGCATGTTGTCTAGTTGTTTAGAAAAATTAAGGTAGAGATGTTATGTGTAATATTATTAATATGCATAATAAACGAGGTGAGAGAGCTATATATATATATATATATATATATATATATATTGATAAAACTCAAGGTGCACATACTATACTTTGGTCATCACAAAATTATAGATATGAGTGAATAATTTCTTTCTATTTGACTCAAGGTTGAAATGAGATTGAGAAAAGGAACCGTTGGTTATGAGTTATATACGGTACAATCGATAAAGGGTTATCCATCGCTCATGGGGCTATGATTTGTTAAGAAAACTAAAGGTCAGAATCCCAAGAAAAACGAATCCTAACATCCACTAGTGAAGTTGAAAAGACTTCTATGTTTCACCTTATGGTTTGGAGAAACATAAAGACTAGTGGGAGCTTATTAGTAAAATAAAATGTACCATTTAACCTTACTAATATTCTAAGATCATCTACCATGAAAATTTCCTAATCTACCGAGTCAAAATTTGCAGAAAATATCTACATCCAAGTTGTTTTATGAAAATTAAAAACTTATCAGACCTAACAATGTTGACAGCTAAGAGCGATAAAGATAGCATTAACATATAAGCATCTTTGGTCATCGATAACCGAACCTCCTAAGGCTAAACCCACTGATGATGCAGATTCCAAACTATCATTAGCTTATAGCAAATGGGTCTCAAACATTGAAATCACCTAAGTTTTCATATTGTCTACGTTATGCAGAGATAAAACAAAAACATGTCTATCCATGAGATTTTCGATAGTCTCAAAGTTTTATTTGGAGAACAATCACATTCTGTAAGGTACAAACTTACAAAGAAACTGTTCAATATCAAAATGATCAAGGGATGAAAAGTGAACGATTATGTTCCAATGATGAAAGGCTATATTGGTAGACTTTTATAATTAGATGTAACTATAAGCAATAAGATGTGAGTAAACTTGACCCTTAGGTCTCTTACTCCCCAGTATGAGCCGTTCATATTAAATTATAATATAAATCAGTCGAACGTAAGTCTCAAGGAGCTCCTCAATATCTTGAGGTCGTCTGAGTGTTTTTCCAATGATCAAGGGGTTGCACTTACTGTTAAGGGGAACACGTCATCCTTAAAAGGTTTGAAGAAGCAAAAGATGGTTAATAAGAAGAATAAGAAGTCTGCTTCAGCTGATAGGAATAAGCGTCATCATTGTCACAAAAGGAATCACTAGAAACAAAACTTTCCAGAGTACTTAAAATTGTCATAGAGAAGAAATAGAATGGTTATGCTACTCCTACAAGTCTGTTTATAATTTAAAACTATTTTGCAATCAAAAACCTGCCTTTGTTTTAAGATATGGATCTGAAACTCACATTTTCAATTCATTATGGAGGCTCAAGAAAGGCGTCATGTGGCAAAGGGAGAGATGATGCTTCAAGTTGCTGATGGATCTATAGTAGATGCAACAGTAGTTGAAGATTTTTGTTTAAGTTTGCCTAATGGAATAGTTTCTGTTAAATAACTGAGATTTCGTTAAAGACTTTATTTATGGGATTATCTCTATGTCTAAACTATTTGAGACTATTCATATTTTTCACTGTGTTAATAACATTATGAATATCATGTTAGATGGTAATAAAGCCTGGGATGAAATTTGAGATAATTTTATGTGATCAATACTGATTATGTCTATGCTGCGAGTAATTCTTAGAATGATGATATAAATAAAAATTATCTTTGGCATTATAGGCTAGGTCATACAAATGAGAAACGACTGCACAGATTGAAAACCGAGGGTTTCCTACCATCATTTTATTGTAAATCATCTGATATGTGTGAATCATTTCTCAAAGGAAAAATGACCAAGCACCTCTTTAGTATGACCAATAAAAGAGTTAACAAAATATTAGGTCTCCTACATAGTGATGTATGTGGCTCGATGCTTATAGTCATGAAAGATAATTGTTCTTATTTTGCAACCTTTACGAATGATTTCTTAAGACTTGGATATGTCTATCTTATTAGAAACAAATTCGATATCCATGAGAAATCTATTAAATACAAAAACGAGGCTGAAAATTAAATGAACAATAAAATTAAAATACTTTGGTCTGATTTAGGAGGTGAGTATGCTAGACAAGAACTCCATAAGTAATTAAAAGACAATGAGATTATGTCTCAAATTACTCCACCATATACTCCACAACACAATGATATTTCGGAGCGATGGAACCGAACTTTACTAGATATTGTTCGCTCCATAATAAGGAGGGTTGAGTTACCTATATCCTATTAGGGATATGCGCTAGAAACCACATTATACATGTTGAATTTGATGCCCACTAAATCTATGTCTAAGACACCATAGGAGATATACAAGTGTAGGAAGAAACCCCAACACAAGTATGTCAGGGTGTGGGTTTGTTCGGCCTACGTTGTGAACGTTGGTCGAAATAAACTCGAGGCAAGATTGGCATTGTAATGACCGCTCTATACCATCAGCATAACTAGACTATAAATAGTGTGTTGCAGTCATGCTCAGCTGATATAGGATGATCGTCATGGTTTAGAATGAACAAATGAAGCATATAACATGTTGTATATCTCATAGCACATGGACAAAATATAATATCATATATACAACAGAAGAGACAGTAATAACAATGTGAACAAATCATCATCAGAGTATAATATCCATAGAGTTATATATCAATAGTAGAGCTTATAAAATGGAAACAAACCTTACAACTGTCTCAAATACAAATAGTATGCAATCACTGCTAACACTCCCCAATGCTGCACAACGGAATAAGCATAGACTCTCTATATGTATATAATATAAGATAGCTCCATCCAGCTCATCCTTCAAATACACCTAGACCTGCTATCTAGTCTACTCATTTAAGGGCCCTTAAAATAATAAGAAGCAAAGCATAAAACATTGGGTCGAACTATAGTCTAGTTTGAGCGGTAAGTAAATATCAAGGTACTATATAGGTAAATATGGTAAGGAAAAAGAGTACACAAACCATACATGATTTGTCCTTGCAACCAAAGAGTTAGTAGATAACATTATAATACGCTACTTTAGAATATCATAAAGGTATAATACAAAAGACCATAGTGGATGTCCAAATATCCCTATCTCTAGTACCTACTCCCAATGATATCCTCGAGCGATAGCCCACGAAAGGAAAGCAGCCAAAGCAACCTTAGCATCCACCAAACAAGACTCGCTATCACTCATCTATATGCTTTGAATATATGATAACCCGTATGGCCTCCTTACTACCAGGGACTAATGAAAATCTCGGTTCTCTATGTACTCTCATATCACGCAGCCCAAAGCTCGATACGTATCTCAAGGCCCTAAGCTAGAAACTAGACCTAAAGCCACTAGTCTAAGGTATTCAAATCCTTGCTACTGATCTATAAGAATCCCCACTTATAATAGCCTTGCTTCAAGTACACAAGAAAACACTTCGGGCAGCAATGATTCCTTAGCATATACCTTTCCAAGCCCACCTTTGCTATTTTTGGACACCGAGCTCTTCTTGCTTAATCTAGTATCCATTATTTTACAAAGAATCCTTCATCATTCCCCGATCCTACGGCTTCCTCCATTATAGAGGCACCGTTTTTGAAACCTACTCCCAATACAAGGCAACATCCAAAGATTGTAACTTTTCATCATGATATTACATTGCCATCTAATCCTAATACGAACGAGCCAACACCTACAGCACGATCTATAAGACCTCTACACCTTTGTGTAGAAGTTCCACTCTTATAGGACTCACCATGACAAGTCGGTATCGACCTCTTCATGTTAGTGTCGATCTCTCTACTTAGCCAACTAATGACTAAGTTTTTTCATTCCATCCTTACTTCTAGTACCCCATGACTAGATGCTTTGACTCCAACCTATCCATCTTAAACATCTTGGTATAGAAATAAGTCTCCTCTTCATAGCACTCCACTTCACGATCAAGAAACAAGGCGGCATAGGCTCCACCACTTAGCCAATAACCAATCCATTACCTTGGGCAACCCCACTAGTCTTACTCTCACTCTCCCCAAAATCGATAACCCATAGGACCAACCAAAACATGTTGGTGCCAAGCTCTTCATGTCGATGCCAACATGTGTACTATATGAATTAGAGCTCGAGGCTTGAATCTTATACCCTTTCCATACTTCAAAGCCTCCCTTCCAAGTTTCGTCCAATTTCGACCATCTTTGCCTTTGATATGCTCAATTCTCCTACCTATCTTTCTAAACATCCAGAACACTAACAATCAACATCAAATGACATCATACAAACATTGAACAACAACGTTCATTCAAACATGTAATCCATAGAAATAAGATAAATAAGTCAATCTCTAACATAAATCTACATATAGCATGAATATATTAACATAAACAAAGGTGATTTCTAATCAGTCTATTTCATATGCATGGACTAATGTGTAATTAGAGTCGAAAAGTTTTTATGGACAAAATTTATTTAAAACATGTTAAATCCTATAATTCTACCATATAAACAGGCATAGTATAGTGAGAAGGTATAAACCACTCACCAATTAACAAATTCAATCAATATGTATGTAGATCTAATCCGAACAGTAAAGAAAAGCACTTTTAATCATCTAATTTTATAATCTCTAGCTTCTAATTGAAGATCTAATGATCAATCAACAATCCAGTTTTGACTTAGAGAGAAATTTGGATGAATTAGGATGGATTTAAGGCTAATTAAGGTTTAGACCTAATTTGGAATAAGAGGAAAAAGTTCTAATTTGACTTATACAGCACCTATTTATAGTAATCTCTAATTAGACTAATGGGCTAACTTATGGGCTTAATTAATTATTCTAACCGGCAACTTTTAAAACATAAAGCAGATATAACTTCCTAACCGTAAGTTTGTTTTTCTGTTATGACCATTCTACAAAAAGATAAACCATCATCATGAAGCAACAGAAATAGTTTGAGACCCTAATTCAACTCCCACTAAAAGTTATAGCCCAAACAAAAAATTTAGGGTCAAAATGGCCACATAGAAATTCAGATAAAATCACAAGGGTGTAAAATGTCCTTAAGAGTTATATTCGAAAATTACATAATCATACGACCTCATAATAATAAAATAGAAATATTTTATAATCCTTCAATATGTAAAATACGGCTCATTACAAACATTGTGTAAATTTATAGGATGTCCCAAAAACTGAAAGGGATATATTTTCTATAATACTAAGAAACAAAAGGTTATGTTTTCTCGACATGTTATCTTTTTGGAAAATGAATTTCTATCAAAAGAAATAAACAGTGAGGTAGGCCGAACCAGTGGGAGAAACAAATTCATCCACATACGAAAATACACAACTTATTAGAAGGACCGATAGGAAATATCGTGCATCAGAGAGATACTATGGTTTTCTCGTGGATGGTTAGAAGGAGGATCATGTCTTAGATGATGACACTCCTCTATCATTTCAACAAGCACTGGACAGTAGAGACTCAATGGTTTGACTTGGAGTAATTAAATACAAAATGGATTCCATGTATGAAAACAAAAATGTGGACTCTGTCTAACATACATAAAGGGATAAAACCCATTAGCTTCCAATGGACTTTTAAGAAAAAAACTAAATGCATCTGGACCAGTGGAGACTTATAAAGCATGGTTATTTGCGAAAGGATTTCATCAAACTCATAATGTTGGTTATAATGAAACATTTTCCCGTAGCAATGCTTAAATCCATTCGGATAATGCTACATATTGCTGCATTCTACGACTAAGAAATATGGACATAGACGATGTTTCTATATGGTTATTTACAAGAGACTGTTTATTTGTCGTAGGTCAATGATTTAGAGGTCAATGAGAGTAAAGGAAAGGCTTGCAAGTTGTTAAATTCCGTTTATGGACTTAAAAATGCTTCAAGGAGTTGGAAAAAGTATTTTGATAAAGTAATCAAACAGTTTGGTTTTTATTAAAACATAGAGGAAGCGTGTATATACCAAAAGTAATAGAGAAATGCTATTGTATTTTGGTCCTATATGTTGATGACCTTATATAGGTTGGCAATGACATTTCATTATTGCAATCAGTAAAAGCTTGGCTTTCTAAGAACTTCTCCATGAAGGATTTGGGAGAAATGGCCTATATACTGGGTATAAAGATTTATAGAAATGGATCTAAGAGTTTGTTGGGATTATCCGTATAGAGAATTCCAAGCACGAAAATGTTCCAACACAATCTTGAATTGTTCATTATAAGAAGGATGCTACTCAAACTGATGAGGAGAAAGAGTGTATGAAGAGGATTCTGTATGCTTCAGCAGTTAGTTCCATAATGTATGTTATGTTATGTACTAGACCAAATGTGGCATACGCATTAAGAATCGTAAGCCAATACTGGTCTAATCTTAGAGAAAAGCATTGGATGGTTGTAAAGTGCACACTAAAGTATTTAAGAAATATTAGGGACTTACTCCTGATTTATGGGAATGGAGACCTCCTTGTGAATGGGTATATTTACTCTAGCTTTCAGAGTGACATCGACGATAGTAAGTTAGCATCGGGCTATGTCTTTACTATTAACAGTAGGGCGATTAGTAGAAAAAGTTCCAAATAGGAAATAGTAGTTGATTCCACGATGGAGGCCGATTACATCGCCCCCAATGAAGCAGCTAAAGAGGCAGTCTTAATGCGTAAATTATTAAGTGAGCTAGGACTTATTCCTAACATGGAGAATCCAATAGCATTATTTTGTGACAAAAATGCGGCGATGTAGATCACAAAGGAGCCCAGAGCACATAAGAAATCATGGCATATTCTTTGAAAGTTCCACCTAATTAGAGAATTCATCGAGAAGAAAGAGGTCGTGATACAAGGTAGATACAAAGGTCAACATAACAAATCCATTCATGAAAGGAAGGGCTTGGTCGATTCCCCTTAAACTGATCAAAGGGATGTGATTGAGATTTCATAATTGGTCCCAGATACAAGTGGAAGACTAATAGAGTTAGTGGTATACCCTATGGTTAGTTTTGTAATTTATTGTAAATTTTTAACTCTGTAATAAAATCTTGTTCGAAATAAAAGGTGTTTTCATTTCTGTTATATACTTGTTATAATGTATTATAACTTATAGTTAGTTAATTACTTGATTAAGTTTATTTAATAGAAATCCATAAATAGTGTGTTATGTGATAGTAATTACAAGATGTTGTAATCATGAGCAATTTATGATAAAGCAATAATCACATCGTTTTTAATATTCCTAGTCAAGATGTATTAAGAATGGATATCAATACATCCTTTGAGACTAGGGTACATGACACTTTCTAAATGTTGGATGGTGTATTATTCATGGCTTTTGGGGCACCAAGAGATTCCATACGGATAAGCATTCGATAACTATGGAATGACTAACTCGATAGTTATGTATCGGTTAATACAACTAAGGTCAAACAGAAAATATTGACGTGACAATATTACACAATTCTCTCGACTTGAAAATACTGCTAAGCATTAATATGGAAACTTCACATTGATTATAATTAAATCATGGCACAACGTCCATCGAATGACTATAGTTGGGTCGAGTGGAAGTATTAAAAGTGAAACACTATCAATAGAGGATTCTTCTTCTTAGTTATATGAGGTTAGTATCATGGTCATTTGAAGTCATCTCAAAGTCGAAGTCTATAGTTAGTGCAATTTTTTCGATAATAATAATTGTTACTGAAGCAAGGACTTTGTGTATGGACTACAAAGTTAAATATGGACGATGTTGGAATTTTTTACCACTTTCAAATTCTATAAGTCCTAGTGTAACGAAAAAAATTTGTATAAATAATTGTCGTGTCATGTAATAGTTAAAATATCTAAATTAGATTTTACTGAAGCTATATAAGTGATAAGTTTGGCCTTAATATCACACTACTAGCTAAGGCAATGTGTGAGGGTTAATATTCGAATCGTTCGATATTAATTGGCAGAATTTACACATAAGAGTCACATAACCGAAATGTTAAAATTAATTATTATAATTGAAATTTTGATTTAATTATTTACAATTGTTATAAATTAATTATTTTAATTAATATTTATGAATTATTAATTGTAAAATTTGATTTGATTTGCACTGAAAATAGTGCGTCGTATGTAAAAGTTGTATTCACATATATCGATATATGATATCCATATGCATTTAAATTAGATTTAAATTCATATTTGTTTGATCAAACTTGAAGCAATTTGGTAAAGAAGTTTGGAGGAACAAACATGGGCAAGCATGGCCGACCATAGAGGGTAAGACAACGGGTTTGAATTGGATTCAAAAAAGGTTTGAAATAGAAGAGGAAATAGGTGGATCCGGATCGACTTATAACTCCTCTAACCCTCAACATTTAAATGCATTTAACCCCCATTTTACTAATCTCTGATTTTTGCTCCTCCTTCATCTATTTTTGACCGACTATACCCTATACCATCCTCCATATTTCCAAGCAGTTAAAACACAAATTTAAATGAATAAAAGTACATTGATGGTTGGTGATTTCAATCTGGTAGCTTCTTCTAGAGGTTTTGAACACAAATTCAAGGAGTCAATTGATTCAATATTTTAACATGTTACAACTAGCCTATTGTCAAGGTAATAGCTTTATTTACATTTTGTGTGTGGTGTGTATATATATATAATAATTATGTTATTCCTATGCCGTTAAATTATATGCATATTACTACGAGTCTACATATGTCTGTGCGGTCAACATTAGATGAGTGTATATGTATGTATGTATGTATGTATGTATGTATAAATGTGTTTATATATATAGCTCATGACCTTTATTAAAAATCGAATTAAATATTATAAATATAGATCTTTTAATCAAAATTGGATTTTTGATGTCTAAATAAATATATAAACTAAATTTAAATTTATGATAATATGTATATAATAATATTCGAAACTAAAACTAATATTTTTTGTGTAATTTTATTTATAAAATCGTGTGTGTGTTTACATATATTTATTTATTTAAATATTATGTCTCGCGTATTTTACTACATTCATACTTCATTATACACACACACACACACACACACACATATATATATATATAATAAATTAAATATGTATAAAATTTTGCATGTTAATAAAGCATAATTTTGAAAAAACTTATATACATATATATACACACAATTTCCATACGAAAATTGCCACTTAAAAAAATTATATTAAATAAAATTTAAAATCGTTAGTTTAATTTTTTTATGTCAACATAAATATTTATATTTTAAGCATTGATTTTGATGCATATACACATATATTTTATTTAAATATATATATACAATTTATTTTTGTATATATATATGTGTGTGTGCATACGCACACATATAAATATACTTATACTTATTAAATACAATTTATCATAAAATAGTTTTAAATTTGAATTGCGTGATATTTTTAAATCAAGATCTAGATTTGAAATTTGAAGTTTGAACTTTGAATTTTAATTTTAATTTGAAACTATATATATCTATATTTACAAGTATTGTTACTATACAAAATTGTGTGTACACGTATTCAAACATACATACATGCATGCGTGCACATATACATATATATACATATACATACATACATGTACATACATACATATACATATATGTTTATATAGATTTTATAGTTTATAAATATAACTTTACATCATATTAAACTATACACACACATGCATACATGTGTGTGTATTAGATAACACATATGTATATAGATGGGCTAATATGCCTGTTGCAGTATAAATCATAGTACTTATATAAGGGTATGTTAAACCATATACATTGTTGCACGTGCACGTGCACACACATGTGTATATTATACGCATTTTATATTATATAATACAAATATAATATTAAATAAAATATTACTTAAAACTTAAATAAAATATTGATTTGAATTAAAATTGATTTAGATTAGACATAAATAAATTTAGACTTCGTAGGCCCAATAAGATCCAAAATGGTATAATTTTTTTGATATTTACCTATTTAACTCAATGTGTGCCGACCCAAATCCAACAATTGATTTAGCTCTTTCTTGGGCACTTCCTTTCCTAACTCCCTCTACATTAACCAAAATCAGCAATGCCGCCTTAATTAATCCTTCAAATATGGCTTGATATTGAATCTGGTTTGGTTCTAACTCTTTAAGTGGTGAGTTCAATGCTTTCGCAAACTTCATCACCTTTTTGTCCAGTGTGTTGACTAATTTGAGCGCAAACCTGGCCAACTCATTAAACTGGTTCACATACGCACCTACAATCATGCCACCCTCCTTCCAGTGAATGAATTTCTTCAATAATAATCTTTTCTCCACTCCAAAGAAAACTTTATTTTGAACTTTCTCTTAAAATCTGCCAATGTAATGTTTTTCTCGTTATTTTAGCACTAACAATTTCCCACTAATTCGGCGATCCCCCCTGAAGGTGCAAGGAAGCTAGTTATCTTCTCATAACATCACTTAGACCCAAGAGGTTAAAGACTTCCTCACACGTGCTTAGCCATGCCCACAATGCTGCATAAGGTTTTATTCCAACATAGGGTTTACCATCCAAACTAGAGAACCTACACAACTTTGGGAAATTCACATTAGGTGGTGCTAAATCAGAACCACTCCTTAGGTTGCGCTTGCAAGTTTTGTGGGGTTTACACTTGTTGACCGGTCACTTGCATATATCGATGGAACAAAGCATGAATATTCACATTAGGAATATTCATAGTATCCACATTAGTTCCATTTCAAAGGACCCCACCGATATTGTTTTCGATTCCAATTTCCATTAAGGTAATCCTTCCGGCTATCTCAAAATGGGATTTACTAGCAACTTCCCAATAAATAGTAAATCAACTAGAATAGTAAACATGGTATATACTTATATCAACTCATGTGTTATATATTTATAAAATAAAAATATGCTATCTTGATATGTTCCTAATTCTTAAATTAAGCATATGTTTTGCTCTCATATCAAATGTAACAACTCGCTTTTTTCAACCCTCGTATTTAACACCTAAATTGACGTTCAAATCTTGAAAATCGAAAATGACAGATTGTTAAGTTATGATAATAAGAAACATAAAACAAAATCTACCAATAAACTTTTTGAACTCGCAAAAGAAGGAGACAACATATAATATAATATATCTTTATATTCAACAGTGATCCACATACATAGTAAGATCTGTACTCACAATCCACAACACGCACAAATATATCATTCATAGGTTATGTTTACAATTTATACAATATTTACAATGCGATATCTTTATCACCATGTTCTCCACGTCACTAGGCTCCATCAACCTAGTGGTACAGATAAAAAAGGAATATAGGAGTGGGTAAGGCATACGTCTAAGTGAGTGAAATAAGTTTATTTCATATATACTACAAAAGAACCGGTAAAACATTGTTTGTGTATCCTAATCCTTGTATGCTTACCTTGATATGCCTACTTGCTGCCAAGGAGTAATGTCAAAAATATACCTAGGCTGATTGCTCGATTAATGTTAATTACATCCCAAAACATATTATACACAAATATATACCTAATCAATATTGTCTACCCAATCCAAATTACCGAGGGAACACCAATTTCCCAAAAGGACAAATATGTTATTACTGAGAGGACAGCTATTTCCTTAAAACATTTATTTTCTGAGTCACTTACATCGATACCGAGGAAACAACCATTTCACCGAAACGGCTATTTCCTTTTCATATACCAAGGGAACAACTATTTTCCTAAAACAACTATTCCATGCACTATACGTGCCTTGTACATAATCACTTGACAAATCAAAAGCAGATCAAATGTGCTCAATATCTATTATTTAATCATACCAAGTCAACTCGACATGCAATCATCGATAAAAAACCAAACATCTAATTTCACACACTTCAGACACTTATATTCAATGATACCTATATGTTTCGCCATGTAATTATCATATCAACTCGTATCTTTCGAAATGGCCCAAAGCATCGCACAAAGTCCCGATTATGCAAATGCCACCAATCACGCTCGGGTCGGTTGGGTCTTGTAATCATTATTCTCTTATTGTATTCTTCGTTTTCTTTCTCTAGTCGTTTCATTTTGCCTTTATTTAAATTTTAAATTCATATACTTTTCTCAAAGTATAATTATTCTTTATAAATTGAGTCTTTATATCATCATTTCCATATATATATGTATATATATATATATATAGTACCCTAAAATTCATATAATTTTATAAAACTATATTTACTACAAGTAGTCCACTATGGACTTCAATAACTTCATTGATCACCCAATTCGTTCATTAAACTCATTATATAATCATAATTTCTTCTAACGAAACCTCTAATAACAATGAATCATTCTAATTACATTACATTATATAATTAGACAGAAGGTTCGCTCACTCAAAATCTCTTTAAATGCTCCGTACCACTTATGCCCTACGCTGTTTTGTTCCTTTGGTGCACAGAAACCTTAGTAATTTGCCCCGGTTCTTTCACCAAATTGTAGTGCTTGTCCCCATGATCATTCTGTAAGGTAGATCGTCAAGATCCATTGAATATTTAGATCGTTATGCCACTTTAAAGTTTTGAAATGGAAGAGGATGAATGGTGATGAAAAGA
This sequence comes from Allium cepa, assembly GCA_030765085.1. NCBI lineage: Eukaryota > Viridiplantae > Streptophyta > Magnoliopsida > Asparagales > Amaryllidaceae > Allium > Allium cepa. The sequence goes on from CM060946.1 coordinate 214,338,615, forward strand.
GAGGAGAATAATTAAGTTTTTTGGCCTGAAATGAGTTTATATAGTGTTAAATTCGATTAAGAACTGTTCCCTCAAGATTTCAAAATAACTAATCCTTAGTTAGTTCAATTTCTTTTAAAATAAAAAGAAATGGTCGTTGTATGTCGACATACTCATAGATCTATGTCCACATATGTGCAATCATTGGATGTATGTCGACATTTCCTTATTGCATGTCGTCATACATGTCAGATTTTTTTTTAGTTACTTATTAATTTATCTATATTTCGTTCATACAACCTACAAATTGAATAAATTTACATGTCGTTTTGATCAAAAAAATGGGCTGATTGTAATGGTGCAAGTCCCATTCTCAAATTCAAAAGTTGAAAAAATATATTTTGCCCCTCCTAAATTTAAACCGATTAATGTCATTTAAAATCCAAATTTATTCATTATTAAATACCTGGGTATTGCAGTTGCTAATGAATCCCAATTACGGATAGTCGATGATGAGTAAGTTAGAGGAGATAGATCTGGAACAGAGATAAACGTTGCTAGGGTATGACCAAAAGTGGAATGCTACTAGAATCGATACTATGGATATTGTGGGTGTGACCAAAACTGGAAATGCTACTAGAATCGGTACTATGGATATTGCGGGTGTGACCAAAACTGGAAATGCTAATAGAATCGATACTATGGACATTGCGGGTGTGACCAAAACTGGAAATGCTACTAGAATCGATACTATAGATATTGCAGGTGTGACCAAATACATAGTAAGATATGTACTCACAATCCACAACACGCACAAATATATCATTCGTAGGTTATGTTTACAATTTATACAATATTTACAATGTGATATCTTTATCACCATGTTCTCCACGTCACTGGGGTCCATCAACCTAGTGGCACAGATAAAAAAGGAATATAGGAGTGGGTAAGGCATACGTCTAAGTGAGTGAAATAAGTTTATTTCATACATACTACAAAAGAACTGGTAAAACATTGTTTGTGTATCCTAATCCTTGTATGCTTACCTTGATATGCCTACTTGCTGCCAAGGAGTAGTGTCAAAACTATACCTAGGTTACAGCTCGATTAATGTTAATTACATCCCAGAACATATTATACAGAAATATATACTTAATCAATATTGTCTATCCAAACCAAATTACTGAGGGAACACCAATTTTCCAAAAGGACAAATATGTTATTACTGAGAGGACAGCTATTTCCTTAAAACATTTATTTTCTGAGTCACTTACATCAATATTGAGGAAACAACCATTTCACCGAAACGGCTATTTCCTTTTCATATACCAAGGGAACAACTATTTTCCTAAAACAACTATTCCATGCACTATACGTGCCTTGTACATAATCACTTGACAAATCAAAAGCAGATTAAATGTGCTCAATATCTATTATTTAATCATACCAAGTCAACTCGACATCCAATCATCGATAATAAACCAAACATCTAATTTCACACACTTCAGACACTTATATTCAATGATACCTATATGTTTCGCCATGTAATTATCGTATCTTCTCGTATCTTTCGAAATGGCCCAAAGCATCGCACAAAGTCCCGATTATGAAAATGCCTCCAATCACGCTCGTTTCGGTTGTAATCATTATACTCTTCTTGTATTCTTCATTTTCTTTCTCTAGTCGTTCCATTTTGCCTTTATTTAAAATTTAAATTCATATACTTTGCTCATAGTATAATTATTCTTTATAAATGAGTCTTTATATCATCATTTCCATATATATATAGTACCCTAAAATTCATATAATTTTATAAAACTATATTTACTACAAGTAGTCCACTATGGACTTCAATAACTTCATTGATCACCGAATTCGTTCATTAAACTCATTATATAATCATAATTTCTTCTAACCAAACCTCTAATAACATTGAATCATTCTAATTACATTACATTATATAATTATACAGAAGGTTTGCTCACTCAAAATCTCTTTAAATGCTCCGTAGCACTTATGCCCTACGTTGTTTTGTTCCTTTGTTGCACAAAAACCTTAGTAATTTGCCTCGGTTCTTTCACCAAATTGTAGTACTTGTCCCATGATCATTCTGTAAGGTAGATCGTCAAGATCCATTGAATATTTAGATCGTTATGCCACTTTAAAGTTTTGAAATGGAAGAGGATGAATGGTGATGAAAAGAGAGGAGAATAATTAAGTTTTTTGGCCTGAAATGAGTTTATATAGTGTTAAATTCGATTAAGAACTGTTCCCTCAAAATTTCAAAATAACTAATCCCTCGTTAGTTCAATTTCTTTTAAACTAAAATGAAATGGCTGTTGTATGTCGACGTACTCATAGATCTATGTCGACATATGTGCAATCATTGGATGTATGTCGACATTTCCTTGTTGTATGTCGTCATACATGTCAGATTTTTTTAGTTACTTATTAATTTGTCTATATTTCGTTCATACAACCTACAAATTGAATAAATTTATATGTCGTTTTGATCAGAAAAATAGGCTGACTGGTGCAAGTCCCATTCTCAAATTCAAAAGTTGAAAAAATAATTATTTTTCCCCTCCTAAATTTAAGCTGATTAATGTCATTTAAAATCCAAGTTTATTCATTATTAAATACCTGGGTATTGCAGTTGCTAATGAATCCCAATTACGGATAGTCGATGATGAGTAAGTTAGAGGAGATAGAACTGGATCAGAGATAAACGTTGCTAGGGTGTGACCAAAAGTGAAAATGCTACTAGAATCGATACTATGGATATTGCGGGTGTGACCAAAACTGGAAATGCTACTAGAATCGATACTATAGACATTGCGGGTGTGACCAAAACTGGAGATGCTACTAGAATCGATGCTATGGATATTGCAGGTGTGCACATCCATGTTTGGTTCCACTAATATCTGCAAGCGATGAGTTAGACCAGCATGAACCCCATAGTACTCACACCTAATATATGAGGAGTGGTTAATAGTCCTAATTGAAACTGAACCTTGATAGTAACGCCGATGTGGCTAAGCGCCTGTAAGAAAATATTCAATCATTGTGATTTGAATTTAAGAGATAAACCAGACGAGGAGATGAAAAAGTTTGCAGAAGTATAAGGTTTTAAAGTTGAATTTTATCAAATGAATACTTTTAAGAAATTATTGAAAAGTGAATTAGTTTTGAAATTTGGAATTATAATATTTGTTTATAAGAGAATTTTTGAATATATTTTGTATTTATCTTAAATTATATAAATATTTGAAGGAATTTTATAAAGCGGTTCAAATTTTTTATTTAAAAGTAAATGGAATTTTTCCATTTGAACACATATTTTTTTGGATGGAAATTTAGAGTTTTATGGTATAGAATTTTAAAGTTATACTAAATATGATTTAAAATTTTGGAAATGGTTTTATAACTTGATATGAATATGGGCAGCAACTAAAGGAAATTTTATTTTATTTTTATTTTATTTTATTTTTTTTTGGAAAATCAATGAACCCGGCGGACCTGCTTCCGCTGCGCCGCAGTCACATACGGTAAAATTTAAAATATGTTTTCACACATATAGACATACATATTACAAGAGATGACCTCCAAGGGTGAGCACTGAAGTGGGAAGCTATTTGTGAGTTCAATACAAGTTATTCTCCGGTTAAAATGTCAAGGGTTACAAGTTCTCAATATGTTTGGACATGTTTAGAGTTTGTCGCACATACTTAAAGTTTATGTGGCAAAGGAATTGATGTGAGCCTCTACTAACACAGAAGACAGGAACACGGTTTATAGATCTGAAATTGAAGGCACAGATTTCAAGATTGACGGTTTATAGATCTGAAAGAAAAAAAAATCTATGGAAAGGACGATTAAGGGGGGCATGAACCCGAATTTGCATCCCTTAAATCGGAATTGCAATGACTAAAACGGTGAAGGGGCTCACGACAAAGACGACGAGACAACAGCGCCAGGGCATAGATTTCAAAGCGCAGACGAAAGCATGGGATTGTCGAGAGGTACAGCTACGTGAAGCCATGGGAAGGAGCGGTTTCAGTTGGTGATTCCTGACTCACGTGAATGGCAATAACGATTGACAAAGCAAGTGGGAGTTTACTGTCTTATTTGCACGGTTCCAGATCCGAACCAAGGTAGTTTCTCAGTGCATGTGACTTGCGGCTGTGGAAGATGATATCACGTCACGTGAGCACTTACTTGGATTCTTGCTTGAGAAAGTGGTGCACGGGCTTTTCGATTTTTTGTGTTTAAAAGCCCAGGTCTGTAATGTCATTGGAAAAAATTAGTGTGGGCCAGTTAAAACAAACAAAGATCCACGAGGCCGAATGTGTTTTAAAATTAGTATTTTAGAGAAAAAAATACAGTCCATTTAACATTTAAAATGTATTTTAAGTAGTCGATATTACATCGTCAAAGTTAAAAAAATAGTTGGTCTTGAAGTTCAATTATAAAAATAGATGAAATGTATAATCAAATGATTATATTTTATGGCTTTTAAGTATATGGAATGTTTTGTAAAATAATACTTTGAAATCAACGATATACTTTAAAAGCGAACGAGCGATTTAAAATTTTGATATTGTGATGAATTTTCAACCGATAAATATTTTATTTATATTTTAAAAGCATGGAAAGAAAATTTCGAATAATTTAGTTTAGAATAATTTGATGGCTTTGTAAGCGAACAAGAAAGGGAAAGTGTACGCACAGGAGGTTGCCCCAAGTGCAGGAATTCCGCAATCTGCTACAAAGAAGGGAAAGTAGAGTGTGATAAGTGATGAGTTATAATTTTGGGTAAGTGTTGTGATGGTGGATATTTTAGATTGTAAAACACACACAGTGCGTGAATCTATGGCGTTGTCGAATCCGTTCAGAGAATCAACCCATCTATCTATGATTTGCCATGAATTTAAACTAGTTATACGTTGTAGAGTCCTTTAGTGACACACATGTACTAAATTTCTTAGGGATATGGATTGCTTTTGGAGTAGATTGAGTGACTCGTTGTAGGATGATATTGAATGAAGGTAGGAGTATGACTTGTAGAAGGAGTAGAGGACTGGGCATAAGCTCATGTGATCCTAATAGTCACATGGCTATGAGTTGTTTTTGTCCTACAGTAAAGCAAACTCATATTGCATTATAGAGGAAAGAATTTGATATTTAATTTTGCTCCTTAAATAAATAGAATTCATAAGACACGTGAATATGCCGCAAAGGCACATGATTGTAGACAAGAGTCGGAAGTTAGATAGGAGAATTTCCAAGCTAGTGAAAGAAAGGCCGTAGCTATGGCTAGAGAGAGAAAAGTAAATCCAAATTTTGAAACGTCATAGAGAAGAGATGTTAACCATAAAAACAAAATATATTGGTCAAAGTTTGTGTTAGGGAGATTGGGCAAAGGTTATACATATATGATATTGGTAATTTTTGTAGATACATTTGAGGTAGAGTTTCATTCAAAAAGTTTGTTAGTGTAAGAAGCGTAGGTCATATTGGAATTTCAATTGATTGAATCTCCTAAGCCAATTAAATGAAAAATATTTTATGGTGAGCTTCACAAATTAATTAAAGAGCTTAGAGTCTATTATATATGGTAGGGTTCCAGTGACCTAATGGTATTTTTATGATATCTAATTTGATGGTCGGTCCACGGTTTAAAATTTTGAAATTGTAGGTATATGCATTTTTCATCCCATATCATTACAGTACTGATAGGAGATGGAGGCGAGTGATATTTAGACGATTTGTCATTCGATGTTGCCAGTAAAGGTAGACGATTTATTTAGCTGTGAATGAGTGTCATTAATTCGATTTTGCAGGTAATGTTATACTGTAACGAACGGATTTTCGACTCACGAAATTCGACGTCAATACGTCCACTGTATCAACTGCCGAGCAATCGAAGGCCGGAAAACCGTACCGTTAGGGTTAAAGAAGAGGTAGAAGATAGAAGAAGAAAGAAAGAAAACGAAACAGAAACAATATTAGAATCTCACAATCGCAGCGGAACAACATATAATAGATAAATGAATATCTTTAAAACAAAGAACTATATCAGTTATTACATCACATCACATTACATTACATTATCAGAGTTTACAACAACAAACAGCGGAAAAGAAAAACTGTATACTAGTTGATACGCCATGCCATCCAGCTTGCCTCCAGATCTCTACAGCAAATCTTGAATTCCAGAGTAACCCGATAACCTAACTCTTGACCGCCCATGTGGAAAATGATGGGCACCCAGAGTTTAGGAAGGAAACAATAAACTCCAGGTCAGTCATGGGACTGGTGTGAGAACTTAAAACAGTTTATTTTTTTTAAACAAACAAAGAAATATTTTTAAATGGATTCGCAATGCTTTTAGAAAATGTAACTACCATAAGGCCTCTTGCCACACACACAATGCACACGCAGAGTTGGAGGAGATTTCTCCTTATGATAGTCAAACATGCTTGATACGCAAATTTCTTTTCAATATTATTATTATAAGTGCAAAGTGTAGGAAAACATTTCGAAAGTAGAATATAAATCTTAGCCAGCATAGGTACCATTATAGTATGCTTACTATAGCTACCATATTAAATGGCAGGTTCTACAACTAAACCCATACAAGGCTCGTATTGTTTCTTTGGATTTCCAACAAATGGTCAGGCCAAGAAACTTCCCATTGCCACGTGGAAACGCCTCTGGAAGGACGCCCCGAGAACCTAACCGGATCTCTACCAACACAAGGCCGGGTTACCCCTAACTGGGTAACTACTGACACGAATATGACATCCCCCTGTCGTAACCGACCTAAATCCCGGGATTCACCAACAACCACAAAATAGTAAGTTTGCAGCAACAACATAGGTTAAGTATCTGGGCTCCATACCATAATACCACCTCTATCCAAAAGGAATGACATATACTAAGGGGGCGCTATCCCCTAATAACCTTGCTGCATCTTTCCTGGTTTGACCATTACCGGGGTGTGAGGTCCGACGAAGTCTCGTCCACAAAGCTACGCTTTTCACAAAAGCCACGCTTTGATCAACAAATGCTCATCAACACTCTGCATGCCACGTCACCAAATTGGGAATATATCACTAGTAACCATCAACTACATAACCTCTGAGCTCGTACGTCTCAAAGAAGAGTGTTAAGCTAAGAGAATAAATTCTCCACCACCAACAGAAATATATTTGATAGAAACCAGCTTTACATCTCAAATTGTAACGTCAGACACACAACCATACAAGTCCGTTCCGAGATCGAACAGAACCAAAGGCACTTCCAAAGAAGCCCTTGCAATCCGGATATTCACTAATCACGACCGGACTTCCCATCACAAAGGGTGATAAAATCTCTATATCGGAGATCAGCCGATGCAGAGACATTCGATGGTAATTCTTCCGTTTTCGAAAATATCTGGTCTTCAACAGCGGTCTTCAAATGCTATCCATTACGACATATCACTATTCGGAATGGGATTTATGACACAAATCTCCTCTTCCGACTAAACCGAATAACGAGCGCTTATTTTCAAAATAAGTGTAGCATTCAAATTTAAGCAAATCACATCAAATACCCATTTAAAGGTAAATATTGATAGTCGGTTCTTTAACTATCAAAGCCAACAAACAAATATCCAGCACCATTACAATCACTATGCCCTTTTTATTAATCTTCCATAAATTAAATAACTTGCCAGATATTCGCTTCAATCTATCTTTAAAAAGATATGTTCTCTAAACCATTTCAATTTCATATTGGAAAAGCAATTCCAAATACTTATTCATTTTCAATTTATCTTTAAAAGATAAAAACCCAAAACATTTCACTTCATATTGAAAAACATTTCATACTTGTTTAACAATAAGTAATTCACAAATCTATTTATTTTCAATACTTAGTGAAAATACCCAATATACTTAAAACACGATTAAGTATATATCTTATTCTTTTAAGGAAAGCGTTCTCTTAAACACATTCATTTGAGTCAAAACGAATGTTGCGTAAAATATCGTTACGATCACCCAAAATCACTAGTATAGGGATTCAACAATTTGATAGATATATAAATCCCAATACTATACAAAACATTTCCTTTCGAAATTCATTTACTATAACAACAGTGTTATAGTCCATCATTTCCTTATACTTACTCGAAAACGTCTATTTCAACAATGAATGTTGAAATCTATGGTTTCGATCTTTAACACATTTTAAAACAACTTCAAATCGTTTTAGTTCCATTTAAAAGATCACTTCCTAAAACATTTCTTTAATATATTATTCACTGTCCAAAATCGTGAATATAAATCGTTAACCAAATTCAACATTTCTACACATTTTATTTAAAGGATTATTCACTCTCCAAAATCGTGAATATATCTCCATTAATAAGCTATAAAAATTTACTTATCAAAATAAGTCGATTTCGGATTTATAAAACAACGTTTATAAATTCACATTTATATAATTTTATAAAACTTCAAGTTATAAAATCCCTAAATTTACAAATTCTATTTATATCTCATTTAAATGCCAAAATACTATTTATAAGTTAACTACTTATAAATCTTTTATTTTACAAAATCTATTCATTTTATAACTTCACAAATCGTAGATTCTATCCTTTTATAAAATCCATTTATACTACATTTTAACACTTATAAAAACTTGTTTTATAATTCCAATATTTTTAATTTATAAATATCAATTTTATAAATCTTTTATATAAAGCTTTTATAATAAATTCAAAAATCTCAATTTAAACTATTTTCTACGATTGTTAACTCCATATTTCAAAAAAATCAATTTTCAACTATATTTCTCAAAAAATCATAATTTTATAACATTAAAATTATAACGTTTATTTATTTAAAATGAATCAATTCTAAAATTTAATAAAACGCATACTTTCAAAAATCACTTTAAAAATCCTTTTAAATTTGAAATTGTTACTTTAACATTTTCAAAACTCCAAAAATAGGCCCAATGCTGCAACAACACTAAATATAACAATCACGACATCCAAAACATCATATTCATATGATAACAGAATATATCACAATATCTGTAAATAAATAATACGGGTAAGGAATCCAGTTGGATCCCTCCAACCTGTTTCCCTGCATCCACAGATGTTAGCACAATACCAATCTCGTGTCAATACGGAATATCGCGGTATATGGGTTCATAAAAAAATATTATCCGCTATTATGTGACGCAATAGGGTCTCATCCACTATATAATGCGGGAAAATCAACTCCAAGTACATATATAATACCAATTCCACTTTAAAATGAAATATCGCGATATATGTGTTTAATAAATAACATCCGCTTAATATACGGCGCACAAGGTCTATTCCAATACAACAGATAATAATTTATCATCCAAGCATAAAATCAAGAAATTTTAAATCTAACCATTTAAAATTTAAATCGAAATAATTCGATTGAGTGAGAAGTTCTCACCTTGCTTCCAGCAACAGTTGCAGTGTTTTATTTCGATTAAAATTAAACGCGCGTTTAATTTTATCCAAAATTCTTACTAGCTCCAATCGACTCCAATCCAGCTCCATCGCGTAGTATTCGTCAATACGAAGCTAACGCAATTCGTTTCGTGCGAAACGGACCTCGTATGAAAAAGTTATCGCGTTACAAAGTTTAAACGAATTTTTATAATATAAATTTACAATTTTCTTTATTATTTTCAAACCCACATCACAGCCGTTCGTTTCAACTCAGCAAATCAGGGCTGAGCATTCCATCATCTTCCTCCCAGGTAATTCGCGTACACTAGAACCCATTAGCAGCCATTTAGGGTTTCATGTCGCTCCACTTACGACGAACTTTGGCACGATCGACGACCTCCATCATTTAGCCCATCGCGAGCTCAACCTACGCCGTGAGTATAGGCGAACTCGGCTACCTCCTTAGCACGCAAATCAAGAACGAAAGGCACCTCTATCGACCACGATAACTCCCTCCACGCTGCGTTTCAGACGATCACCACCGTTGGTTACGAAGATCTCGTTACGATCTTCAATGTTGTAGTTGAACCTTTTTCCTAATTGTTGATGGATTTGAAGAAAAGAGGAGGAGAAGACAAATGTTTTTCAGCCATTGATAAAATAAGTGGCGGCCTGAAGAATAGAATGGAAACCCTAGGTTTTAGTTTTTTCCAAATGAGAAAGTATTGTGGCCTTATATAGAAAATTACGCGACACTATTCACCCAAAATTTTCCGAACTCCAAACGAAGCGTGCCGGCTGACGTTTCTAAGGTTTAACCTGCGTTTCGGACACAATGGAACATGTTTCGGAAGCTAATTTGATCATATGTGCGAGTTACAGAAATAAACGATCAAATTTAAATTAAATCGGTTAAACTAATTTCTATGCGTTTTGGCTTGCCCCGGACAAATCGTAAATCCGATTGACACGAAATTTGAAACCATGCAATAATATAATATTACGGATCCGTTGAAAATGGTTTCATCGAAATCTGAGACTGTTTGAAAAATGGCTATTTTTACTCGTCAATTAAATATTAAAATATTCAATTTCTGCAAATTAGCTTTTAATTCAATTTTAAAAGTTCTGCAACATCATTCAAACTCCAATATGATTTAATACAACTTTGCAAATCATTTTTATACACATTAAACCCAATTTCCAATTTTTCTGTACTTTCAAATATTAAATTATAGATTTAATTATCCAATTAAACCTAGATATTCGAAATAAAAATTTCTTCGGCTTGCAAATTTCACTTGTTAATATTTAAAATCAATTAAATATACGAATTTCAATTGACAGAAATTCTGGGTCGTTACAAACTTCCCCCTTAAAAGAATTTCGTCCTCGAAATTACCAAGTAAGAAAAAGTTACATAATCCATTCAAATTAGATTTCAAATTCACTTAAGTGTTTAACTTTCCCAAAATCCGATAGTTAAACTTCTCACAATAACTTTACTAAGTTTTCAAATCATACTTAGTTATCTTTTCAAAATTTTCTAATTTTCTCAAAAATATTCTAACGCCTTAAATTTTCAGAAAATTTCGCCAGCGTCTCCTTTGCACGGCTCGATCCGAAAAAAATGGCAATATATATATATATATCGCAAATATACATCTCATCAAGTAACGAGGCATCCCGTAGGGAAAAAAGTGTAAAAGTACGATATGTAATCCGAGATATGTACCTTATGTATTATTAGCGAGCATATACGGCTAAAATAGCGTGAAAGCGAGCTCCAAAAGCGAAGCAAGCGCAATCCACACCTACTAAACACTCAACAAACAATGAGAAACATGTTTATATGAAAATAATGTCAATATACAACATATACCAACAACTATATGTGCCAATATAGTAAATGCAATCAAAAGCAATAAATTCAACCATCAACCAACTATCATCCAACTACATCCAATATCTATCCTATCAATCAATAACCAAATCAATATAAATTCACTTCTCATTATATTTAATGAATTGGATTTTTCTTCTTCAATTTATTCACAATTGATTCATTAACATTGGATTTACTAGCATTCATCCGTATTCAATTTTGCATTTACTAATTTATATTCAAGTTTGTTCACTTCCAAATCAAATTCAATTCTATTTAGATTTACTTACTTCCAATTTGAATTCAATGATTTATAGCTTCCATTTTCATTTATTGAATTTCATATGAATTTTCTATACAATCCACTAACAACCAATGTATAACCAACTTAACCAAATTTATTTAATTCGCTTACATTCATTCAATTTGGTTCATCACTTTTAATTAGCTTTAATGAATTAACACTTACATCCATTATTTCATATCAATTGATTTACACTCAATTGATTTACATTCAATTCATTCATTAATTCAATTGCTAATTCATTTAACAAATAAGGTTGAATTTCATTTATATAACTCAAGTTCACATCCATTTAATTCACTTTATGATTTTACTTCGATACCAAAATCAACTTCATTCAACATTACTTGAGTTATATTCCATTTAAAACATCATTTGTTTAACTTAACTTAAATTTCCACTTAGAAATCCAATTCAGATTCCAATTCCAGTTCTATTTACTTACAAATTCGAAATGGATTCCAATTCCAAGAACAAACCCTACTCCTCAAACATCAGAAGACAACAACTTCTCCTATCCGTAAAAGACAAACAGAACACTCCCAAACTGCTTCCGCTGCACAACTCTGATTCGAAGTAGAAGAAAATGCTGATGAGGAACACGAGCACAAACAGGACAACACATCCCAAAAATATGGTTCATCGGATCCACAAGAAAACTCAGAAAATCCACTAAAACTTGAGCTGCTTCATCAAACTCTATCTCTAAGAACCATCCTTATACTAAACTGAATCACCGGTACCACTCCTGGGATCCCAATTGATAAGAAAACTCAATCTCCAGATGCGGACAAACCTCTGACATCGCTGAAGACATCCGGAAAAACTCTGATAACCCAAGAGAACACTCAAATAATCGCAAGTCACTTTTGCGATAAATCCAGACCAAATCTAAAGAAAATTGTCCTCCCTTTACCAAATAGAACAGCTTACACTTATCTAGCCAATCCACTGTAGAAACGAATCCACTCCGTTGCTTCTGAACTCCACTTTCAGAAAAAGTGCTAATCCAGAAGACTCCCTGCCGACATATAGAACACTCCAAGCTGCACTGCTGCCACAATTGCCAAAGACTTCCTAATCCAAAGCTCTTCGAGAAACTCGGACCTCAAAACAAACAAAAACACCATGCTAAACTCAGCTACAACACCGAAGCAGACACACTTCCTTAAACTTGTTCCAAAGAAAACATCTTCGGGAACATCCATAGTCACTGCATCTCATTACGCAGCTACTACTTCCTGAGGTATCAAGATACCATTACTCACTTCTGCCTAGCCGATAGATCCAAATCTTACTCATCCAACTTCACTTCAAAAATGAACTCCGAACCTTAACAGGTTTCCTTCAGAGATTGATGAAATCCGTACACCACTGTAAAATTCACTCGAGACGGTATTAGGTCTACAGTCTCGACAGATACACTTCCAACTTCAAACATTCAAACTCTAACCAATGGTAGCCGTGTTACACACACCACTACCCAATCTACCTTTATAACTTATATTGGAAAACCTGAACAGGTAACCCAGCAGATAGGTAGAAATATATATATATATATATATATATATATATATATATTTAAAATTACAAATACGCACTCTCAAGATAGACACCACTCCAGAGTCTAGGTATTCGCTCAACCTAGTGCTCTGATATCAAATGTGACAGCCCGACTTTCTCAACACAGAAAATCGCATCATCTTGAAGAAAGAAAGGGATAGAAAAGAGAAAAGAAAGAAGAGAAAGAAGAAACAACATCAGAATCTCAACATGGGAATGAATAAATTATATTAATAACATAAATATTACATAGTTTACAACCATTATCAGAGTTACACAGATTATACATCACATACTAGACAGTTATAAACACTTGTCTAGTTATACAACTCAATACAATACAAGGAAACTACTCAGAGAAACCAAAACAGCGGAACATTATATATCTACACGTAGAAGCCTGCTGCTCCATTGCTCTTCCACAATTCGTCAAAGCTAACCTGAATCGCTTGGCTACTCGTAAAAATTTGAGTACCCAAGAGTTTAATAAAACAGAAGATAAACTCCGGGTCAGGCATGGGTCTGGTGTGAGTAACATGTTAAGGTTGCTTAACCTTCAAAAACCTTTTGAAAAGAAAGGTATCACGTAAGACTTCACACACATAAACATGGAAAAGTTTTTACCTTACGCTAAGCAAAACATTTGATAGGAAATCCGATGATATTACAATAGGTCTGGAATTACGAGTTCGATTTTAGTTCAAATATAAAAATGTTAATGAAATTATATCTCTCTCGTACGAGGTCCTATTGGCACGCGACCAGTCACTTGGAATCGTGTCGAAGTTCTCTACAGCATGGAGTGGATCTGGGATTTATTTGAAGTTGAATATTTTAGTTTCAAATAGAAAGGTGAGTGTTTTATATGCACACAATTGACCAATTTAATTTTATGTTAGTTAAATTTATATCTTGTAGTGATTTAAATTTTTCTTGTCGTTGATAAATTTAAATTGACATTTAAATGGACATCTGAATAAATTGATACAATTTGAGTTGACCGTTGAATTAAATTAGAATATAATTTCCTGTAAAATACCCGATATTGATAATTACGAAATTGTTGTGAATTTTATTTACTATTTAGATGATTGATTGTGATGGATGCGATTGGTTGATATTTTGGATGTTTATGAATTTATATATATATATATATATATATATCATGTTATCATCCTATATATTATTTACAGTATATAAAACTATAGATCGAATCATTTCAAATAAATTAAGAAATATGTTGAAATGATATATACCTATGGCATTTGATTTGGATTGAAATGGTATATATTCATCTCTGGAATTAAATTGAATAACTGTTTCACTTGGTTATAGGATAGAGAATTATATACGGACATCGAATTGGTTAAATTAAACGATTTTACAATTTTTTTGGAAATTATATAAATGATTTAATTTTAAGAAATAAAACTCGAATTTATAGAATCAAATTATTTTTGAATTGGAACTTGGAATTCTGAATTCAAATTTGATAACAGGAATTGTTTAAATAATGGAAGTTAAGATTTTGAAGTTATAATCAAAATATGATTTGAATTTCAGAAATTGATTCATTTTAAAAGTTTAGACTTTTGTTCGAACTTTGAATAGTGCTAAGTAAAAGTAATATAAACGATATTTCAAATTTGAGCACGGAATTGAATTAAAGTGAAGATTTGGAATTTAATTTGAATTTTGGAAGATAACTTGATTTAAGTGGTTTGAATCGATAATTTAAATCGAATGCGAAATTGAGGTAAGTCAAAATGGTTTAAATTTAAGAATTGATTGAAATTAAATCATTGAATCGGATAATTGAAATTTTAAATTAATTTGTAATTGAAATTGATTTAAATTGGAATTGGAATCGAAGTAAATTTTGACTTGAAATCGAAATTGAATCGATTAAATTGAAATGGAAATAGAAATGTATTTGAATTGGAAATTTGGAATTGAATCAGTTTGGTTTGGAAACTATTTTAAAAAAATTATTTAAGTACAAACTATTTCAAATTTATTTTCTTTAATATTCAAACTATTTTGATTTTCCCAACTATTTTACCATATAAACCATTTTAATACTCAAATTGTTTTCTATTAAACTATCTTAACTATTTTAAAACAATTTAAAACAATTTTCTAAAATTCAAACTGGTTATAAGGATGGAATGTTTATATTTAAAATTACATTCGAATATGAACTGGGTTAAAGTGAAGTTTTAACCTAAATAGTAATTCGAATCGAAATTTTGAAGTTAAATCAATATATTGAATTGAATTGACATTTGAAGTAAAATATGATGATTTTGAAATATATTTGATTTTTGAAGCGAATATGATGATTTCAAAGTGGATTTGATTTTGAAGCAAATACGATGATTTCGAAATGGATTTGATTTTGAAGCGAATATGATATTTTGATATTAACTACAAATTGTTTTCGAAATATAAAAGTACCAAGCGGTGTGTAAAACGACGTTGGTTGCTAAAGAGACTGGGGCATCTTATTGGCATACTCTCTGCCAATATTAGAACCACTTTAACAACTGTGAACATGGTGGATGATGTACATAATGTAGTGGTTGAATTGGCGACGTTTAGTGGAATGAAGTAAGAGAATGATGGATAGCTTTGACACTCGTGTCATAATTAAAATGACTAAAACAAAAGCCTTTGTCTGGCCAATGAGGTTAGCTGCCTCTAGTGATGTTGATCCCTTGTATTACTATTGTGACTTCGTATTCGATAGGGGCACGTTTTGTTAGTTGGATTGATTGTCGCAGTCGGTCACGGATGGGTTACGACCAGTGAGAAAGGGTAAACTTGTAGAATCCTACCTTGGGCATTGCCATATGTGCCTTGTCATATTTATCCCTATACAAGCCCATTACAACTTTGGTTTATAACTATAAAGATGTGTTAAGGTGTTTGTCCTAAAAGAACAAAATGGGATTTATTAGCACAACGTAGCATCACCAAAGATGACTGTACCATATAAATAACGTGTTTCTCCTAGATATTTCCAAAGTTATATTTTGGTCCAGAATTGATTGTCGGTTATTTAACCATTAAATAAACAAACAAGCAACAATTCAGAGATTTAATTTCTTATAGCAACCACTAAGTCTCAAAAAAAATCTTTCAATTATTTAAATCTCTTTCTAAAATATTCTCAAAATATTCATTTACTTACGTTGCTGGCTTAAGTATATTCAAAAAACATTTTGAAAGATTTCTTATTTTTAGAATAATATTAAAAAGAATCAAAATAAATGTTATTTAAATTGGAGATAAGGATAACACCAAACACTATTCCTTCGATGTTAAGAATGGAACAAAAGTTCCACACCACCATAGTAAGAAGGTCAGTTAAGGGAAACCTCATCTCAAATTCTTTTATAAACTTCTTTAATAAATCCTTTTAATAAATCTCTTTCATTTACGTAATCCCCTTTTTACTTAAATTCTAAATCAAATTATAAAACTATTTTATAAATATCCAAAAAAAACATTTAAAAAACTCCTTGTATAAATATCCAAAATCATTCAAAATACTTAGCTTTAAATTAATATAGAACTAAAGTCAATTTAAAATCCTAATGTTACAAATTTGAAACAGAGGCTTAGTGACCACAATAGTACCAAAACAAGTTACTATTTATTTAAATTTGTTTTCTAAATCACATAACAGTCATTTACATGAGTTATCATACATGTAAATACAAATCCATAAACAAATCAGGGAATAACATGACAATATAGACTAACTGGAAAATATAAGTCTAAATAACATAACAACAGGATGGTGATTTATCCTGCTAAATAGATGTCCCAAAAATCTATTAAGTTTAGTTATAGTAGAATGGGAATTTATTCTGCAAAAGGATGTCCAAATAATCAATTCAATTAAAGCTATAACGGAATGGTGTTTTATTCTACCAACAGATATTCAAATTTAGTATAACTTACTCATAGTCGTTGTTTACTTAATGACACAGACAAAAGATCCCTTCGTTTAAATTCGTTTACTTATAAAAAGAACCGACTCGGAAATGATTTATAAAGTTAAAACTAAATTTTTATTAAATAAGAATCAAATCTTTATTTAATTACAAATTAAATCATTATTTAATTGCTAATTAAATCTTATTCTTAATTAAATCTTAATTAAATCAAATTAGATTAATTAATTTAATCCAGCCTAACTTGTAATTAATCATTGATTAACCCTAATTAAATAATAATTAACTAAATCATTAAACTTAATTGTTAAAATGATTTCTTGATTACTTTATCTTAATTAATCATTTATTAAACTTCCTTAATTAATTAAAATTAATTAACTTTAATCCATAGTTAAACCTTAGTTAACTAACTTGATTATAATTAATTAATATTTACCTTAATTAAATAATTAATAAATTAATAAATTATTAAACTCTTATTTAATTACCAAAGTAAATAAATTTTGAACTCACTTAATATTTTGAAAAAAAATACAAAACCATTTCAAAAAGAATCATTTTTAAAGTCTAAACTCTAACTTTTTCCGAACTGCATTCATAGTGACTATCTCTATAAATATAACTCGTCAAAGTTAGATTTAGTTTAGATCTAACTCCAACTTCATTTCTAACTTCACACTTAACTTTCTTCTCTTTGAAGTTTTTATTTTTAAAACTAGTTTAATTTTTAATCTTTTAGTAACTTGAAAACAAATAAACAAATTTTGATCTTTTCCAAGTGATCTCCAATCTCATTAGCATACATGATACCAACTTTCTCAACTCATATTTAAACAACCAAGTTTAATATCCAAATTAATATATATCATTACATTATATAAGCAAGATGGCAACTTTAATGATAAACCAATTTTAAGGCTACTTTAACAAGTCAAATTCAAACTACAACTAACATTACACATATACATACAAAAAACAACATGGATTTACAATCAAATATACAATACACAAATAAATATAGCAACATAAAGGTAAAATCATTTCAAAATATAAATAGTTTGCTCACCAAAATCTTTTCAAATCTTTTCAAACTTTGAAATAGCATAGAAATTTTGAAAATCCTTAAGCAAAAAATAACTTTTGAGCAAAATAAGGCAAGATGGACTCAGCCTTGGCACTTTTGGGCTTGGCCTATGATGGCTTAGGCTCGGCCATGCCTTGTGGAAGTGAGTATGGCTTTGATTTATGAAGAAGAAGGTGTTTAAATGGATTTTTAAGCATTTAAAGTGGAAAAGGAAAAGAAATTTTTAACTCTGAAATTTTGGAAACCATTAACATGCTTTTGAAAGCTTAAAAGAAGATGTAAAAATTTTATAAAAAGAAGAAAATGAAATGGTGGAGGAGAGAGAAGAGATGTTCCCACTGGTTCCCCTTCTTCCAATGGTACTCTTGCATATTAAGGCATGGTCGGAAGGTGAATGAGTTTTACATAAAATGGAAGTATAAAATTATCTAGATGCCCTTAAAGTACCTACCCTCCTCTCAAATTTGAACACATCACCACCGTATCCCACCACCTTGTTTCACATGCCTAGAACCAAGGGTCTCCTCCTTTAACCTAAAGTGTAATGCATGAATAAGTACTAATGTGTAAGAATGATAGGACATGCAATGATTTCTTTTGTTATTTATTTAATTTCTAAACTTAAAATTTTGTCATATCTTTCTTACATAAGTACACTTATGTTATTAATCTTCATTTTATTTTCTAATCCATATTTATATTGTTTAAAATGTGTAAATGAAAAAATTGATAGTTTGGAAAACTCCTCTCATGGTGAACAAAGACAACGAAGCGGGAACGGTTATTAAACTTCCACCTCCCCCGAAACCACCAGATCCATCCCTCGGTGCAGCACCTGAAATTGACCCCCCCTTCCATACAACGCACTGCCCTAGATTAGATGTTGAATACATCACAGTTTCGGCTTCCAACCGCTCTGTAGTCCGGAGTATAACAGCCTAGAAGAAAAACTTGGTGGCAGTCATAGGCGGATACGGTTAAAGCTTTTGGTGCTGAGAAGGAAAGTGATATAACTGATCTTACTTTTTATGCACCATAATAAACTGCGGGAACGGTTACTGCTAATATGCCTGAATCAGCCTTTACATCTTTCAAGGATAAATGGCGGAACACACTAGTGGTCTATATTTTGGGTCGCCGGCCTCTGTACGCAAATTTCAAAACCTTCATTGAAAAAACATGGAGTCCAAATGGTGAATACGATTTATATTTCAAACGGAATGGGTTCATTTTTATCAAGTTCTACAATTTGGAAGATTGCACCAAAATAATTAAATCTAGACCTTATACAATAGGTTCTAGGATTCTAATTATAAAGAAATGGAAACTCGTAATCGAAATTAATTGGGAGTCATTCTCTATAATTCAAATTTGGGCACGTTTTAAAGATTTGAAATTAGAGTACTGGAGCAACGAAGAAATAAGTCGGATTGCTAGTGCTATAGGATGACCGATACATATGGACTCAACTACTGCACTAGAGAATAGACTAAATTACACCCGGGTTCTTATAGTGGTCGACGAGCATCTCTCATATCCATATATAATTCAGTAAAAATTGTATGATGGTATAACAGAAAACATTAATGTTGACTATGAACATGAGTTTGTTCCCTGTACATTTTGCAACGCTTTTGGACATTCACATAATATGTGCAACAAAAAACAAAGAAAGAATGGAGACCCAAACAGAGTACAACATCTTCTGCCTACCCACATACTTCGACCTCCACTTCATCAGATACTAATTTTCACACAAACGTCATCATAGTACATTTCAGGGATAAAATAACATATCAGAGTTCAAATGTCCTTAAAAATACATTATCTACACAGAATACATTCTCAGTTCTTGATGACCTTCCTGAGGAGCCATCTTGCCAGCTTGAAAGACCCATGTCTGCATCTACTTGTATTCATACTTCTAAATGCTCATGAGCTAAGTTTTCTAAGCTTAGTCGAGAATAAGTTATCAACCAGGAGTATTGAAAGTTTGCAATTGAGGCTGCCTGATTGGTATATTGTTCATAATAATGACACGGGCATCAAAGGCCGTACTTTATTACTACTTCACAAAATTATTGGGGAATATGTTGTAGTGAGCCATTCACAACAACACGTTACATTACAGCTAACCAACAAGGGAGGTCTAAAGTTTATGGTACTTGTGTATATGCTAGTAAGTCGTTTTTAGAGAGACAAAAATTATAGGACTTGCTTCAAATTGATGCCTCGATTATAGGGTCTCATTGGATAACTATGAAGGATTTTAATAATGCCTTAAATGCTGAGGATAACAAGGAGGTTTGCCAATCCCTTTTTCCTATTTAAATTCTTTTATAAACTGTTTGTTTAAGTGCAGTTTGGTTGAATCTCATTTATAGGGTTGTAAATTTACTTGGTGGCGGAAAGTAATTGCAACGAACATAGACAAAGTTTTGGTCAATTAGGAATTTATATCTATGTTCCCACAATTGAGCCCTATCGCATTGCCAACCTTAATTATTGACGACACCGCTATCTTGATAGGTTTCAGCCCACAATACTAACATCGTAAATGAGCTCCTTTTTGATATGTCAATAGTTGGTGCTTTAAGCAGGGATATGGCCACGGTATTGCCTTTGGTTTGTCTACCAACATATAGGGTTAATGTTTTCAAAGATTCATACATAAATTAAAGGCAGTTAAGGCAGAATTAAAAAAGTGGAATAGGTTGAGAGCGTCTGAAAAACCAATTACTCAATTACAGTCAGAATTCGACACCATTTTCTAGCAGTTGGATTAGGACGCCGAGAACATTTCGCTATATGATTCTATGTATTAGATTGGCCGAAATTTGAATGAACAGACCCGGCACCTTTGTAATTTTTTTACGGCAACAAAGTAAGGTGTTATGGTTACAACAAGGAGCAGTAAAACTAAGTTTTTCTATGCTAAAATGTCCTTGTGGATGCATAGAAATAAAATTCATGCTTTACTTGATTGTTAGGGGTAATACATTTATGACACCACTAGAATTAGAGACTCGGCAATAGATTATTATCAACAATTATTAAATGGGGTGGTGATAATAGACTTCACATATATTGAGACTAAAATAAGAATAAATGTAGCAAGGCAGGAATACTTATCTGCTACCCTATCCATAGTGGAAATTGGAGAGGCTTTATTCTCCATAAATGACTCTAAGAGCGCAGGCCCAAATGGCTTCTCCATAAAATTTTATGAACTTCATTGGACTGACCTGCAGAAAGATTTTTATGAAGCTATTTCAGAATTCTTTCACACTAAGAAGCTACCTACGGGGATTAACCATAATTTCATTACTTTAATCCCCAGAAAATATAAGCCATAGTTTATTTCATAGTATAGACCCATTTCTTGTGCTAATGTGCTATATAAAGTTATCTCTAAAATTATATGCAACAGAATTAAATGGTTTTTTCCGTATTTAATTGTAGAAAATCAATTGTTAGCGTCAAAATTGGTCACTAACATCCAAATCCTAATGAAAGCACCTAGTACCAGTCACAGCTCACAGACAGAGTTTATGTAGAGAGTATAAATATAAAGAACAATGAAAATTAAAATGAAAGCAATAAAGAAAAACTGAATTTATAGTGGTTCGGCTAACTCCGGCCTACGTCCACTCTAGAAATTTCCTTTTTATTGCTATAATAATCGATTACAGTTACAATCCAAAGTTTAACTATGGTTGAGTGCCTTAGCCTTAGAGAAGAAAAAGTCGG
Organism: Allium cepa; assembly: GCA_030765085.1. NCBI lineage: Eukaryota > Viridiplantae > Streptophyta > Magnoliopsida > Asparagales > Amaryllidaceae > Allium > Allium cepa. The sequence goes on from CM060946.1 coordinate 214,360,638, forward strand.
AGAGCAGAAAGAATACCCCTTTTCTGAACCTCCACATGTTATATTTATAGACAAATACTGAGTTGTTGGGCTTTCTGAACGGTATAGGCCCATCAAGACCTTCCATCGAACCACATACCACCAAGGCCAAATGACCTTCCACCGAGGCACATTCGCCCTATGCCGAACAACCTTCCACCGAGCCACATTCGTCCCATACCGAACGACCTTGACCTCACCAATGTCGCGCGGCATAGCCTCACCATAATGCCGAGCGGCATAACCTCACCTCGATGCCGAGCGGCATAACCTCACCTCGATGCCGAGCGGCATAACCTCACCTCCATGCCGAGCGGCATAACCCCACCTCGATGCCGAACGGCATAACCTCACCTCGATAATCGTGAAGTCGATTTAGTTAAATCCACCTGTCTGTGACCTTGCCGAAAGGCGGGTTAACATTTGCCCCCCAAAACATGCCTTGCTGTTGGAAGGTGTGTTTTGAATATCCTCAAGTCCGATATCCGAAGTATGTATGTTAGTTACATCCATACTTTCTGATTCATAATCCAACCCATTTTATCCAAATGCCATCGCTGTATCCTTATCTGAGTCTACGACTACTCTGAATCGACATCCAATTCCTAATCCAGTAACCAAATCCTTAGCCAAATCCATATCCGTCCGAACTCGACAATAGAGTTCTAATCCACCCATATCCAACAACCAATAACCACGTCCATGACCTCTCCGGGTCTATGTCCAAATCTTGGACCGTTTCGGGTCTATATACGAATCCTTAGCTGTTCATAGCCAGTATCCAAATCTATAACCTCTCCAGGTTCTTGCCAAGCGCAATCCACACTTGACGACTAATTTTAAGTAATTCCGTGGTGTTCCTGGTTCAATGTCCCTAAATGCCAAATAATGCCATGGCTTAAGTCCTAAGCCAAATCTTGATCGCTCCGGGCCCTTACCGAGCATAGTCCATACTCGACGACCTATAATAATATCTGATAATATGGGGCCTAAGTCCTAAGCCGAATTCTGGTCTCTCCGGACCCTTGCCGAGCATAGTCCATGCTCGATGACCCAAAATAATGACCGATAATATATGGCCTAAGTCCTAGGTCAAATCATGGTCTCTCCGGACCCTTGCCGACCATAGTCCATGCTCGATGACCTTTTAGCCAAAATCCAAAGGAAAATCTAATCAAAATTCATTTCGAAATCCAAATCCAACCAGAAAACCATAAATCCATATTAAAAATCCAAACCAAAAAATGAGAAAAACAGGGAGTTCAAACCAAACTCCAAAACCAAACCAGAAAAAACAAATGTCCAAGTCAAAGGGAAAAAACATATTTCACAAACCGAAGCATCTCGGTAAACCATCATCTCAAAGCATGCCTGAGGGTTATCTCCGACCCCATACGTGAGTAAGTGATTTAGGCGATTGCCTAGAGTTTGTTACTTATTTCAAACCATCAAGATTAGTTGATGACCAACCGGCCACCATTCCTAGGCTTCATGCCCTCGTCGTTTAAGGTAGATGGTGATTGCTCCTGTTCCACCGCCGCATTCCGAGTTAAGACATATTGTCGCAACTGACCATTCCTAACATGCTCCTGGATTATGTCCTTCAAATGCCGACAGCTGTTAGTATCATGCCCGTCCAGGTCATGAAAAAGACAGTGCCTTCTCGACGCCCTTTCGCGTTCTGAGGGCTCCCTCCTCGTCGGCCTTCGATACGGAAGGCGATCTCGAGTATCCAAGAATATCCGTTCCAATGTTGCGTTCAATCCTGTGTAAGTGGATAACTTTGGTTCTCCACCTCCCCCCTCCGCTTCCTTTTTCCTTTATCCTTGCCCTTACCATAGCTTTCGTCCTGTAGTCCTCCATCCTTAACCAGGTTTACTTCTTTTGACCTCATGTCCAAACATGCATCCTCTTGTCGGAGAAATCTCTCACTTCATGGAAGAATTCCCAAGATCCAACGGTGGGTCCCATATCAATGATACTTTGAAATCTGAATTATCTTTGACTCTTGATACCGCAGCCATCAGAACCATTGATGGATCCGGCCGATCCACTGAAGCAACTACTGCATTAAATTGAGTTAAGAATGTCCGGAGCGATTCATCCGCACCCTGTTTAACCGACTTCAACGTCATCACATTCCTTGGCCTTTTCATGTGAACTCAAAACTGACTTAAGAACCTGTCCACCAGTTCCGTCCATGCTCCAATGGATCCATCCTCCAGTTGCCTGAACTACATGGCAGCTACATCAGCCAAATACAGGGGGGGAATATCGGGCCATAACCTCCTCTGTTGCCCCCAGCACTTCCATATGCCTAGTGTACCTCATTAAGTGGTCAGTTGGATCTGTCTTCCTGTTGTACACTTCCAGAGTAGGCAATTTGAAATCGGGCGGATTTCTAGCTGTCCTGATGTTTCGGGTTAACGGACTTTTGTTGACTTCCTTTAAATCCCTATTTGTCATACCTCCGCAAATAATCTGCCTGATAATGTCAGCCAATCCGGCATTTCCAACCAAGGGTTGCCCCTATCCATGTTTCCAAACTGCCCTCCAAGTCCCCAAGGAAATTCTGGCACATATTCCTCATCGCGTACTCCGGTATTCCTATTGGCATCGGGCCGCATAGCGTTATACAGTATCCCTCCATGAACTGGTCCAGCATTACCTAGTGGTGTGACCCAGAGTCTTGGTCCATCTAGATTGTTAGTTGTTTGTTGATTGGCATCTCCCCTACTGAATCACTCCATCCACTTACTAGTTGAGTTCGTCTGGCCCAGTTCCTAGAACTTGAGCGCCTGCAGTTCCTCGTTGTGCAAATTGCCTTAGAAGAGCCCGCATAATCTCCTCTTTCCGTTTCATTATCTGCTCCTGCATAGAATTCATCATAACCTGCATCTCATCCCGAGTTATGTAGACGGATGCATGATCCTCTCCAGCTCTAGAAGAGGCCGCTTGACTTCCTTTCTATTGCTTCTTTCCACTGCTTGCTTCCTTGTTGGTGGTCTAGCCATTGCTTCCTAGAATCCAAGTTCCTAACTCCAAAATTCCTACGTGCTTGCCTTCTCAGTGAAAGCACCAAAATGTTAGCGCCAAAATTGATCACTAACTCCCAAATCCTGATGAAAGCACCTAGTACCAATCACAGCTTACAGATAGAGTTTATGTAGAGAGTATAAATATGAAGAACAATGAAAAATAAAATGAAAGCAATAAAGAAAAACTGAATTTATAGCGGTTCGGCTAATTCTGGCCTACGTCCACTCCAGAAATTTCCTTTTTATTGCTGTAATAATCGATTACAGTTACAATCCAAAGTTTAACTATGGCCAAGTGCCTTAGCCTTAGAGAAGAGAAAGTCAGAGAGCAGAAAGTAGATCTCCTTTATGAACCTCCACATGCTTTATTTATAGGCAAATCCTGAGTTGTTAGGCTTTCTGAATGGTGTAGGCCCATCTAGACCTTCCACCGAGCTGCATACCTCCAAGCCCGAACGACCTTCCACCAAGCCACATTCGTCCCAAGCCGAACGACCTTCCACCGAGCCACATTCTTCCGATGTCGAACAACCTGAACCTCAACAATGCCGAGCGGCGTAGCCTCACCAGAATGTCGAGCGGCATAACCTCACCTCGATGTCGAGCGGCATAACCTCACCTCGATGCCGAGCAGCATAACCTCAACTCCATGTCGAGCGGCATAACCTCATCTTGACATCGAGCGGCATAACCTCACCTCGATGCCATGCGGTATAACCTCATCTCGATAATCGTGAAGTCGACTTAGTTAAATCCACCTGCACGTGGCCTTGCCGAAAGGCGGGTTAACATCATTCTTCTTTCATTCCTGGTAGGAACATCAGAGAAAACATTTTGTTGGCTCATGAACAAGTCTAGGACTTTGCTAAATGGGGTAAAGCAAAAATGTGTCTTAAATTTGATTTGCAAAAGGCGTCACATGCTTCATTGTTTTGGTTTCCCTTCATTCACCATTCAGTTAACATGTGAATGTATCTCTACTCCTACCTTTTAAATTATGGTGGATGGTAGGCCTGAAGGTTTTATCTCATCTAATAGGGGTATTAGACGGGGGGACCCCTTATCCTCTTACCTATTTTTTGTTGCAATGGAATATTTTACTATACTCATGGAAGAGGGGTAGCTACTAAAAAGTGAGAGCCAGTGAAAAAGTTTGAGCAAAATATATCTCATTTGTTATATGCCGATGATTTTATGATTTTTCTAGTGCTAACCCGGATAACGCTGCTTATATGAATCATATTTTCACAATAATGGAGGAGATTGTTGGCTTACATATTAACCAAACTAAGCCACAGTTATTTTTCAGCATAGGACTTACATGCAAAACAGAGATTGAAGCTATTTTACACATTGTCGAGAAGGAATTACCTGTCAAGTATCTCGATGTCCCTCTATCATCTGATTACATCCATGCTCAGCATTGTCTTCCCATGTTACATAATATCAGCATTAAGTTAGAAGGATGGGATAGTAATTTGTTGACAATTGCTGGTCGAGCAAAACTTATACAAAGCACAATTACCTCCATTGTTATGTATTGGATACTTATTTACCATCTACCATATGCAATTCTTAATAAATAAATCACTACTGTGTGGATTTCTTTTGGAAAGGCGGATTACAAAAAGTCTCTTGGGATATCTTATGTGGGCCGAAATTGGAAGGTCGTATAGGGTTACGAAAGTTTACCGACTTTAACAAAACTGCCAAGACCAAAATTACTTTGGCAGCTTCTCACTTCAAATTGCCTGTGGATGAGGTGGATGCACAACAGATATTTAACAAAGCATAATTTCTAAGTGCTTTCCATTAATAATAATTTTTCAAGCACTATGAAAAGTATTCTCAAACAATGTGATCAGGCAAGTAATTTAATGTCTTGGTGTATTGTTAACAGGGAAAACATGGATTTATGGTATAATCCATGACAAGTCCCTAGTAGATTTACTTGGCTGGAGCAGATTATCTATGTGTACTACTGCAAACAGTAGGGTTAGTTGTATATTACGTGATGGGCAACTCCAACCAAATTTACTACCGAGACAAGGGAGGTATCACCGAGTATTATGCAAGTAAATCTAACTTCCGACCGACATATGGACTACTAGACCATAGCGAACAGTAAGAAATTTATTTTCTCAAAGGTTCGGAACGAGATAAGAATGCAACTGCAGCAGGATGATGCATACAAGCTAATATGGTACAACAAAACTGCTCGATTTGTTATACGACATATATAGCTTATTTACACCATCTCCCTACTACTGATAGATTAAATTCGTGGGGGATGAATATCAGCACATAGTGCAAACTGTGCAAATAGCAGTATAAGAATCACCAGCATCTATTTACAGAATGTTATTTTAGTACTTATCTGTTGAAATCCCTCTTTTTGAAATTAGATCTGCAGCTATCACAGGAAAGCACGCTACAAGGGCAAATTTCACGAATGTGCCAAACTTATACAACCAAATCCACGCTTTAGCTTTTAACTTATATGGCGACCTCTACTACTATGCGCCGTAATTGGATCGAAAGATGCAGGAGACATTTTGAAAATAAAGGTCGCTCAAAGGAATAGCGGGCAAAATTGATAGAAATTGATGTCCGATTACAATTACGGCACCTAATTTGCCATCGACTGTTGAATTCGAAAAAGAAGCTCATATTTTTATGGTGGAGAGTTCAACTGGACGACCCCTAATAATGGCGGCTGCAGTGACATGTGTTTGATTAGGGTTTGTATATGTGTGTGATGGGCCGGGTTGGGTGGATTTTGGAAGCGGTGGTGTTATTATTAGGGGTGGGCATTTAACCGATTTAACCGACTTAACCGACATCAACCGAACCGACTTAACCGATAATTTCAGTTAACCGACATTATCGGTTAACCGACCGACCATAATCGAACATTTTCGGTTCGGTTAACGGGTAACAAACCCTAGTCCATCGGTTAACCATTAACCGACCAAAAAAATTATGTTTTTTTATCGCAGCCCAAAACCACTGTTAGCTTATTTATAAACAACCCATGCCCGAACCAATACTTACCGTGACCAAATATTTTCATTTTTAGATCCAATTCTCATTTCTCAATCTATACAGAATTAAAAAAAGGGGAAACACGAAATCTAGATCTACTCGGTGCTTATCTCATCTGTTAATCGTCGATGTTAGTCGCAAACCTACATGCTTGTGATGGCTGCCATCTAAGATCGTTCAAAAATTAATGGATTCGTGAAGGAATAGAAAGCAAGTGAGTATACATTTATGTTCGATTTTATTTTCAATTAGTGTAATTACAAATTACTATATTCGATTCTTCCGATCTACTATACATATTTAATTAAATTCTATTATTCTAATTCTAGTCTAGTTACTTACCAAATTCAATTCAATTTGTATATGTAATTAAGTTGTAAATTGGTGTAAATAGTGGCTTAACAGTTGAATTCTTTGATTTACTAATTTTTGTTTCAGATTTATTCATGTATTCCTATTTCTTCTGATAACTGTTTGAGCATTATCTGTAAAACAATGGATTTGTTCACACTAGCTAATGAGTTAAAGTTTAGTATAAATAATGATAACTTAACATGTAGTATTGATGATTCTTTTGTAGAGACATTTGTTGGAGCATAGAATTTCAATTGAGAAAAAATCCTTTTCTAAACTACTACTTGGATTAAAATACTTGATAGCTAGAGAACTAACGATCAGTACTTCAACATAATGATATATAATAAGGGCTGTTGTATTGGGGGCATAGAAACAAGTTGATATATTTTGAATAAATAAAGAGCAATATTTTGCATATAAGTTGTGCAACATCATCTGATATATGATCTCATTCATGATGATTGTATCGCCAATGTGCATACTCTTTACTTCTACAAACTAGTGAATTAAATATAGAACTGATGTATAACTTAAATCCAACATGTAAATGTAAATACACCGATATCACAAAGTAACGAGAATTACTCTATACATACATACATGAGAATAGAGTTATGGTTAAGGTATTAAGAGTAATGGTATGACAAGCATAGAAAACCTTGTTATGCATGACATTGCAATTTTTGTTTTGTTAAAAATGCTCATGTAGACAAAGTGAAGTGTAAAGAAATTGGTTCATCGAGAACATAACTCAAAAAGTGAAGTATATTACTGAGAATTAATTAGTTAATTTTTAGTAATATTTCCTTTTTTACAAAAGCACTTTAAAGTGATGGTCAAATTGATCAAACACATGTTAAATGTACTTTAAAGTTCTAATTTATAGAACATTATGAAAATGTAATGGTGAAACAGTTTATAGATTGTAATTTCGTATATTAACTAGTGCATCATGTATAAACCCATTATCTTTTCTTCATATATAATTGTTTAAACTTATTTAAGCTTGTTTATAGTTTAATTTCATATATAATATAATCATATCAATGTTTTATCATTAGTATTCATCAATACTTTAGCCCGTTATCTGTCGATCATATATACTTGTTTGTCATCAGTTTCATTATCAGTTTGGAGCTTGGACAGTTGTTGTGGTGGTGGCTTCGTTGCTCAGTTGCATTGCATCATCGATTTCCTTACTAAGTTGCTAGAAGTGGTTCATGTAATTTTTAATATATATAATTTGGCACTTAGAGAGTTGCTGTGTTTGTGTTAGTATTATATGTAATGCATGTAATATGCTATTATGCTGAATTAGTGAGTCCTGTACGTATATTATGTGATGTGTTTGCTAAGCTTTTGCTTTGGTCTAGACTTTGGTTAATATGTACTGTTGTGCAGTTTGTTGTGCCAATTTTTGCATAGCTTTTGCTCTGGTTATTGGGCTTGCTGCAAGTCTTGCTAGTTTGATGTATAACTATGTGTCCTATATTATGCAGAGTGAGTAATATGTAATATGTTTATGTTATTATATGCTGAGTTGTAATATACTTATGTTACTGCGTTATTGGTTGCTGTCGTTCCTTACTAGGTGTCCCTTCGTATGTTAGTTTTGGTTAATTTTAACAATTAATTGCTATTAACCTACTCAGTTAACTGACTGTTGGTTAACCGATAAAGCTCAATTGGTTAACCGGTTTAAGTAGATGGTTAACCGCGGTTAATAATTTTCGGTTCGGTCGAAATAAGCCACCTAGTTTGATTTTCGGTTCGGTTAATCGAACCGTTTAATATGATCGGTTAAATCGGTTAATTAACCGATCGGTTCGGTTAACCGACCGTGCCCACCCCTAGTTATTATACACGATTGGGTCGGTGGCCTATTTTATTTGTAATTTTATTTGAGCTTTTCTCTCTCTTCTTTTTCCTATTTTTTGGGTAGTTGGGTTGTACTATGGTATAAACTATACTACAGTTGTTTATACAGGGTGTCGCACTCTTTTTCCTTACCACAATGGTAAGGTTTTTCGAGGAGGTGAACCGTGCTATTGTATGGTTCTTAGTTGTCATTAATAATAGAACTTTTTTCTTCAAATAAACGTGAAAATGTTTTAACTAAGGTGTTTACAAATTTTTAAAAAACTTTTTAATGGAAGGTAAAAGTTTTAAAAAAGATTTCAGACCACATTTTTTAATTTTCTTTGAACTAATTATTTTTTTTGCAAGGCAAGCCAGTTTTATAGTGGACCATCCAATATATGTAAATAATTTAAAACAGGCACTCTGCACATGTAGAACAACCATGAAGAATTTATAGTGGCGTAACCACTTAAATCACTTAGAAATAGATATATATATAGAAAATCAATACAAAAACCAGCTCTCGGAGTACATAGAACGTAAATAACATGGCAGATGGAATCAGCTATGATACCACACACAAATGATCGAAACAATACTAAGAAAAAAGATCTGCAACGGAAAATTCATCTCCTACGTCAACCTCCACTAGGACAAAAGGAATAAGAGAAGCAATACCAACTTGCACGTCAGACGCAAGAACACTATCCAAAGGAGGAATATCTATAAGGATTACAATAGAGGAAGCCTTGGAAATGAAGCTTTGCAATTTATCGTGAACATCATGACCAGGAGGAGGAGGCACATCACATGTCGGATCTAAAGTCTAGATGGACAAGCTCTTGCTATCCATTGGTGAGGCTTAGGTTTCTGGATTGGAATTTTGACAGGAATGGACACTAGACAACCAACAGTAGCGTAGTGACAACAAGTTTTATCCATATGACTAAAGGGATGACAGAAAGTGCAAATAAGAGGCGACCAAAGATACTCAACATCAATATGCCCAACCCGATCACCATGAAGGGAAATAGAAAGTTGGGACGGTAACTCTCTATCAGGCGTTATCTCAATAAGCATCCTAGCATACGCTAAGCGAACACGACTTTCGATGTTCTCATCGAAACAAGCTAGTTTACTAATATGACATTTCAACCAATGAAGACCAACTAATGACTGAAGAGAAGATGGAATATTAGAGAACTTAGCCAAACAGGAATGGACAAAACATTCTCTCTAGCTAAATCAATCAAAGGACTCCAATTAGTTACAATGAATACTTTACCATCAATGATACAGGGATCTGACTCTAATACCGTACGCTTCTCTTTCGGATTAGAAAAATCAAAAAAGAACATGTTTTCATCATATTTCACTTTCAAAGAACAATGAATCCTCCATTTTATTTTCAGGAAGTTAATAACCTTAAATAACTATGCCCATCATCCAAAAAGAAACCAACCAAAGTGTCTTTCCAAAATTCAGCGCTAGCCTCAACAACAGACAGCGGCGGAACAAGAACTGAATCACGATTTACAACAGTTTCAAAGTATTTAGAGACATACCTACTAGCATTTCAAGGCTTCGAGGAGAAGAGAGACTTCCAAGAAGCAGGTGGATAAGTATTAGGAAGAGGAACAGGTTGAACAACTGGCTTTAGTCTATGAAGCAGCGGATTTTGATAAGTGGGAAAAGCAAGCAGCACGACAGTAGAACCAGGAGATAGCGCACTAGCTTCATAGTCGTAGACACTGAAGGTAGTGACTAGGAGATAGAAGAGGCACCAGCTCGATGCTCATAGGCATAGAGAATGTCCATAACCACAACGGGCATTTTGAAATTGTACGAAGACTGAACCCGACTGATAGGTGACGCGGCTTTATCAGAAGAAGCAAGGGTGGGAAAGGCGGTAGCACCGTTGAGTGGAAGTGGTTGTGGATGCACTTTTCCAAATCTCATGACCGAAGGACTAATAATTGATGATTTAGAAAAATCAGATTTCATGAGCGAACAAAGAAGGAAGAGAAAGAAGATTGGAAGCGGGAGAGAGAGAAGGCGAAAAGACAAGTGGCGCAGAGGAGAAGAGGGATTAGGAGATGAAGAAAACGAGGTCGAAAATAAAATCTGTTGAATATGCGCTTATATGATTTTTGTTTGATGATAATAAACATATATACATTCGTTTAAATATATTTGATAATATACTATTTTATTTTTCGCAGATTAAATAAATATTTGCTGAATAAAATAAATAACACGGAATTTGAATTCAAACGAATATTTTATTCAAACAAATATTTATTACAATTTTGAATAGTACAATTTCAAGCTCTCACTATAACTATACAACTTTGATTACATCACATTTTTCACATTTACATTACAATTCATTTTTACATTTTCACCTCACTACATATCACTCACACTCGTATATTTATCTTCAACTTCATTCCGGTTTGAATCCAACATCTGAGCAATCTGCAAAAATATAAACTAACGCAGTAAAATTGAAAAAGAAATATTTTTGCAATTCAAAAATAAAAGATGAATTTTGAAAATATGATTTGCCTCAGTTATTTGGGTTGTTCGTCATAATTTAAATTTGAATTCATCATACACGAACAACTTGTGACATACACAGTGTATCACTGTATATGCCACAAGGCCGTGCACACCGATATACACTTGATAATGCTACAGGGACAGGTGAGCACAGGTCAAACCCAAATGAAAAACCGGGTTCAACTCACGTGCAATAACATAAAAGTCGCAACTCTCAGCACAAGGTCAAACCCGAGTTTTTGAAATTGGATTCAACACAGGGCAATTAACATGTCAAAAACAGTTGCAACATGGATATCACAAGAAATGAAACACCAATCAGTAGCATGCTAATGAAGACTGCATCAAAATGCAAGCACAAAAGTGCACAACAACCATTAACTGCAACAAGTTGATATGCAAACTACAACAAGTTGATATGCAAACTAAGAAATGCTTAGTGTACAGCATACACATGAACTAAGCACAACTAGAACAAAGTACACACGTGCAACAGTTCATGTATGAATCAGTGCCAACAGACCACTTCAAATACATACACACTACGGCAACACATGGATGTCACAAGCAAAGACCAAGTGATACAATAGCTACTACCAGATAACTACTAGGCATGAAGCCATACATGGAAGTGAGACAGGAAAAACATGAAGTAAATCAAGTCAGTAAGGATGAACGCACATTGCAAGCTACAGTTCAATGCAGACTGCATAAGGATCCAAACAACTACAAGCAAATATGCCACCAAGATCAACAATGTCAAGTCGACCAGGCAGCATTGATGAAAGTGTGCAAGTGCAACACAGTTGCAAACAGCAGGACAGTGAACAATGAAGTAATGCAATGCTCACACAAGCCTGCAACTTCAATCCAAACCAATCACAATACAACTGCAATGCGACCAGATTTTCATATCAAGCAAGTTCGACATATACACGAAGGCAGCAAGTCAGTGGCAAGACACAAACTGCAGTGGACAGACCAGAGTGCAGTAATACATGGAATCATATGAACAAATAATCAAACAACATCATGCAATGCTAAATTGAAATACAGGTAGCCAAAAATGCAATTCGAAGTAATATAACAGCAAGCTACAAGTTATATGAAATCAAAGTGACCAAAGTCAAAGCATCAGAGGGAATCATCGATATCCAAACTGCAGATACAAAGCTAAATGTATCAAAGCCGTACTTTTAACAAGTCAACAGAAAAAGGAACGAATAGTGGTCATCACGTTAATCAAAATCAACATCGTGTCAACCAAGTAACACGAGTATATATGAATTGAAGAAGTCAGTGACATCTCAATCATCAATACAAAATCGAGCGGCCAAAGCACAGTGAAGACGAATTCAAACAAAATTGATACGAACGCAATTATAGGAACTGGAATCCTATAAATTACCACAAATCATCATCGGCAATTCATCGAGTTCAAGCATTCAATCAGAAAGCAAAAGGAATAAAAGTACTCACCATAATTGTAATCGAACTCGATCAATCGAAGTAGCCGAAGCAAGGTACAAGGAGGCAGTCGATCGACAGGGCAGAAGGACGAAAATCACAAATTCGATCGATTAATATAATATCGGCATCTTCGATTCCAGCCCTAATTTATTGAAGGAAGAGGAGCAAACAAGAGCCGAAGCCCTAATCTCAGAAGGAAGAACAAGCCGACATTATCACAAAGAAAATAAAAGAGATTCGGGTTAAAGAAAAAATTGGGCCGGCGTGTTTTTGTAAAAGAGGCCTTGTTTGTTAAAAAAGGCTATAGCTTATTTTAATTAGGGTTTTTATTTTCTGTTTAAATTTGTTTTTAAATTTTAAACCGTTTAAATTTCTAGTCGTGTGACTAGGGGACAAGCTACGTGGCGTAGCTTGAGAATTCGCAACTCGGTAGTTGAGTTGTGGTAGGGTTTTGAGCGTAGAGTTAGATTAGTCAATAGCGGGTATAGCGAGTTTACGTGTGTAAGCGAGGGACTATCTAATTTCTATTAGAAATCTTGGGGGCAGCACGTAGGCAGGGTTTTGCCGAAGCTGGGTAAATTCTGTGTTGTTCTGTTATTTATATTCTGCGATATCTGTGCTGCTATTCTGTGATCTGAATTGAAATTAATTGATAAGCTTCCGCGATTAATTTTTATAATTTACACTATCACCCTATTCACCCCCCCTCTAGGGTGAAATCGATCCTACAAGTGGTATCAGAGCTAGGAACAAAAGCCGTTTTTGTTTTAAAATTTTGAATTTTTGAAATGGCTTCTTTTATTAATACTTCTGTTGAGGGTCGCTCCAATATTATTCCTTCTATTTTCGATGGAACATATTTTTTGAATTGGAAATTGAAAATGGAATTTTATTTAAAATCTGTTAATATTAAATGTTGGGATATTATTGAAAACGGGTGTGACATAACAGATAAGAAAATTATCTCGATTAGTGCTCTTGCTATGCATATATTATATTCTCATATTAATCAAGATAATTTTAATTTCATTTCTCATTGTGAAAATGCACAGGAAATCTGGAATACTTTTGATGCAATATATGGTGCAAAAGTCAACAGCAATGAGAAGTCCTCCACAACTAACTCAGTTAAAGAAATGTGCTTAACAGGATTGGTAAATAGCAGTTGTGATGAGGATGATGATGATGGAGCAGCCGAGCTGGCATTAATAATGAAGAAATTCAAAAGGTGGAACCGCAAATACAGAAATCCAGCTCTAAAGCAAAAATTAAAAAGAAGAATAATCAAAGCACTGGATAACTCGAAAGAACACGGGATCATCTGCAACAAACCCAGTGATATCAAGCCCAATTATCCCCAATTTCAACGCGTTTTTGAAAAGAAATCGAAACGGTGTTTTACAGCCACGTGGAATAAAAGCGATAGCAGTGAGAGTGAGAAAGCAGATATGTGCCTTCATGGGAATATAACCGATAGCGACGATGACGAGCCAAGCGAGGTATCAAAACTTACTCACTCTGAATTACTCATTTATTTCCACGAAGTAAATGGCTGTTTTGAACGACTTAGGGAGAAATATGCCAAACTTGAATCACAAAAAGATACTTTGATAGATTTAAATAAACAACTTGACCAATTAGTTAAAACCTATCAAAGTAGGATCCCTAAGTGTGATAAGTGTCCAACTTTCGAAGAAGAAATTAGAAAATCAGAAATCAATATAAAATCACTTGAAAATGAAATTCTGATTTTAAAAGAAAGTGAAAATACAAGGAGAGAGAATTCTATCAAAAAGTGCACTCAATTGTTAAATGAAAATGAATCTATCAAAACACAAGTCCAACATATGTCAACGACTTTAGATAAATTTTCCAAAAGTGAAAAATCGTTGAATATGCTATTAGGAAAGCAAACTGTTAATACGGTTAGACAAGGACTTGGATATAATAATTCGAAAATTGTTGCAAGCAATATTAATCAAGTTAATTCTATGTGTACAATTTGTAGAAAATTTGGACACGATCACAATAATTGTTGGTATAGACCCAAACATGTGAAAACTATATCGATTTGGGTTCCAAAAGGCACAAATATAAAAAATCTCAAAGTTAAACAAATTTGGGTGCCGAAGGGAACAATTATAAATAGTTTTGGGTCTCCACAAAATTGTTTTTCAAAAATTTTCTGCCACTAACAACCATGGACCTATAAAAACAAATAGGTCACATAAATCTTTCATCGTGTAGGTGTGGTGGCAGGCTAAGGAACAACAACGGCGCTCTCTGGATTTTGGCTGTTCCAAAAACACAACGGGCGACAAAGCAAAGTTCCTTAGCCTAGTATAAAGGTGACAGAATCACAATGGACAACGACGAAAAATATCGTAAAGGTAAAACAGGTAATGGTATGTTTTAAACGATATATTAAATGTGATAATCTGCACCGTATTCTGAATTAAAATCAGCCAATATTGAGATGATGAAAAGATGATGATTCTGACTTATTCAAAATAGTTGGCCAATTATATTCTTATGCCAAAAACACTATAAAAATCTCTAGATTCTTTGAATTACTTCATATATATCATTTTGGATTAAAAATAGTGTTTTGTTGGATAATAATACATTTGGTTATAATTTCGGCTAACTCTATATTCACGGTTTTCTAATTATTTACACGGCTTCAATTCAAATTCAAAAAAATGTCATTTAAATTGCTGTAAAATTGAGTTTGAAATTTTTTGGTGCACACTTCATGGTTTGGTCAATCGAATTCAATTAATGATAATTTTGAGTGAAAAAGAAATTCAGATGCAGATTACACTGGTAATCTAGTTGATAGGAAAATTACTAGTGGAACGTGATTTTTTTTTAGACATTTAGTAACTGCATCGTTTTTCAAAGAAAATATCTGCATATTCTTCATTTCAAATAATTTTCAAATAGCAGAAAATTTTCTTTTAAATCCCCCTCGAGAAAATCATTTTTGACCATATTTTCAGATTAGTCATTTTGAAAAATTAATTTCATAATTATTTTTGAATTTGATTTTAAATGACTATTTTGACTAATCTGACTCCCTAATGTTTATCGAAAAGAAAAATAGTGATTGAAAAAGTGATGAGTGTTAATATTGATCGAATATTATGACTCGAGACGGTATAATTAATAAATTTCTTTAGAAATTTAAACAAGAGTTATAAAACTGTTTGTTGGTAAAAAATTCCATGACCATCTCTATATCTATCATATTTCTAACGACCATCACTCATCAAAATTCTATATAGTTTGTCGATATGTGGTACTTTAAACTGGAATCATTCGTTTTTCATTTTTCACATTTTTTTTAAAAAAAAAAGGGTAATAATAATAATAATAAATACCAAAGTATTCACTCTCATTTAAAAGTCCTCACGATTATGCATGGGTGAATTACTTGGAATTTGTTATGTGCATCCATGCTCATTTAAAAGTCCTTGCGGTTATGCATGTATGGAACGCATATCAAAAGTTGATTTGTAAAATAAACAAGTTGATTCTAATCCCATTTAAAAGTCCTCACGGTTATGCGTGGTTAGAAGATACTTGAATTCATTTTTTTTAATAAAATTGGAATACTACTAATCTCATTTAAAAGTCCTAACGGTTATGCATGGTTGGTAGATATTCAAATTCCTGATATAAATATACCACAAATAGACACATCTGTATGGTTTTATATGATGATCAACAATCATTTCCATCATTCTAAAAGTGGAATATGCACCTAACAAAATATTTATGATTTTTGTTTGATTTTTTATTGAAATTTAATATTTATATTCAATTGAGTTTTAATGTTGGATTAATATCGATCACTTTATTTCTATTTTCTCTAACACTATTATGCTTTTGCTGATAACAAAAGGGGGAGAGAAAAGTTAAGATTTTGTCAAATAAAATCAAGCAAAGGTCAAATAATTTTCCATTTTGCATCTAGACTCATTTGCATATTTTATTTGTATGCATATATGTAGGGGGAGCCTTGTGTAGAGAGGAAGCATATAAATAGGGGGAGCAATTAGAGCATATGAATGATCAAATACATTTAACATATTCAAAATCTTAAATATATGTTTGTTATCATCAAAAGGGGGAGATTGTTGAATATGCGCTTATATGATTTTTGTTTGATGATAATAAACATATATACATTCGTTTAAATGTATTTGATAATATACTATTTTATTTTTCACAGATTAAATAAATATTTGCTGAATAAAATAAATAACACGGAATTTGAATTCAAATGAATATTTTATTCAAACAAATATTTATTACAATTTTGAATAGTACAATTTCAAGCTCTCACTATAACTATACAACTTTGATTACATCACATTTTTCACATTTACATTACAATTCATTTTTACATTTTCACCTCACTACATATCACTCACACTCGTATATTTATCTTCAACTTCATTCCAGTTTGAATCCAGCATCTGAGCAATCTGCAAAAATATAAACTAACGCGGTAAAATTGAAAAAGAAATATTTTAGCAATTCAAAAATAAAAGATGAATTTTGAAAATATGATTTGCCTCAGTTATTTGGGTTGTTCGTCATAATTTAAATTTGAATTCATCATACACGAACAACTTGTGACATACACAGTGTATCACTGTATATGCCACAAGGCCGTGCACACCGATATACACTTGATAATGCTACAGGGACAGGTGAGCACAGGTCAAACCCAAATGAAAAACCGGGTTCAACTCACGTGCAATAACATAAAAGTCGCAACTCTCAGCACAAGGTTAAACCCGAGTTTTTGAAACTGGATTCAACACAGGGCAATTAACATGTCAAAAACAGTTGCAACATGGATATCACAAGAAATGAAACACCAATCAGTTGCATGCTAATGAAGACTGCATCAAAATGCAAGCACAAAAGTGCACAACAACCATTAACTGCAACAAGTTGATATGCAAACTACAACAAGTTGATATGCAAACTAAGAAATGCTTAGTGTACAGCATACACATGAACTAAGCACAACTAGAACAAAGTACACACGTGCAACAGTTCATGTATGAATCAGTGCCAACAGACCACTTCAAATACATACACACTACGGCAACACATGGATGTCACAAGCAAAGACCAAGTGATACAACAGCTACTACCAGATAACTACAAGGCATGAAGCCATACATGGAAGTGAGACAGGACAAACATGAAGTGAATCAAGTCAGTAAGGATGAATGCACATTGCAAGCTACAGTTCAATGCAGACTGCATAATGATCCAAACAACTACAAGCAAATATGCCACCAAGATCAACAATGTCAAGTCGACCAGGCAGCAATGATGAAAGTGTGCAAGTGCAACACAGTTGCAAACAACAGGACAGTGAACAATGAAGTAATGCAATGCTCAAAAGACATAGTACACAAGCCTACAACTTCAATCCAAACCAATCACAATACAACTACAATGCGACCAGATTTTCATATCAAGCAAGTTCGACATGTACACGAAGGCAGCAAGTCAGTGGCAAGACACAAACTGTAGTGGACAGACCAGAGTGCAGTAATACATGGAATCATATGAACAAATAATCAGACAACATCATGCAATGCTAAATTGAAATACAGGTAGCCAAAAATGCAATTCGAAGTAATATAACAGCAAGCTACAAGTTATATGAAATCAAAGTGACCAAAGTCAAAGCATCAGAGGGAATCATCGATATCCAAACTGCAGATACAAAGCTAAATGTATCAAAGCCGTATTTTTAACAAGTCAACAGAAAAAGGAACGAATAGTGGTCATCACGTTAATCAAAATCAACACCGTGTCAACCAAGTAACACGAGTATATATGAATTGAAGAAGTCGGTGACATCTCAATCATCAATACAAAATCGAGCGGCCAAAGCACAGTGAAGATGAATTCAAACAAAATTGATACGAACGTAATTATAGGAACTGGAATCCTATAAATTACCACAAATCATCATCGGCAATTCATCGAGTTCAAGCATTCAATCAGAAAGCAAAAGGAATAAAAGTACTCACCAAAATTGTAATCGAACTCGATCAATCGAAGTAGCCGAAACAAGGTACAAGGAGGCAGTCGATCGACAGGGCAGAAGGACGAAAATCACAAATTCGATCGATTAATATAATATCAGCATCTTCGATTCCAGCCCTAATTTATTGAAGGAAGAGGAACAAACAAGAGCCGAAGCCCTAATCTCAGAAGGAAGAAAAAGCCGACATTATCACAAAGAAAATAAAAGAGATTCGGGTTAAAGAAAAAATTGGGCCGGCGTGTTTTTATAAAAGAGGCCTTGTTTGTTAAAAAAAGGCTATAGCTTATTTTAATTAGGGTTTTTATTTTCTGTTTAAATTTGTTTTTAAATTTTAAACCGTTTAAATTTCTAGTCGTGTGACTAGGGGACAAGCTACGTGGCGTAGCTTGAGAATTTGCAACTCGGTAGTTGAGTTGTGGCAGGGTTTTGAGCGTAGAGTTAGATTAGTCAATAGCGGGTATAGAGAGTTTACGTGTGTAAGCGAGGGACTATCTAATTTCTAGTAGAAACCTTGGGGGCAGCACGTAGGCACGGTTTTGCCGAAGCTGGGTAAATTCTGTGTTGTTCTGTTTTATTCTGTTATTTATATTCTGCGATATCTGTGCTGCTATTCTGTGATCTGAATTGAAATTAATTGATAAGCTTCCGCGATTAATTTTTATAATTTATACTATCACCCTATTCACCCCCCTTAAGGGTGAAATCGATCCTACAAAATCGGCCCGAAGAAAGGTCGCCATGAAAACCATATAAATTTGGTTAAAACTTTTTTGTCTTTGAACTAATTATGTTTGTAAACCAAATTTCAAAAGTAATTTCCTATCATTAGTTATAAATTAAAGAGGGTTATTTAATTATTAAAACCATTAATTAAATATTTAAAATTAATTAAATATTCATAATCAAATCGATAAAATTCCAGGTCATTATAGGATGGGTCCATTGCTAATAGCTGGGTTGATGATGGTTTCACTGAGTTTATGGTATGCTATCCGAAAAATTTATTTACGTAATGTTTATTTATATATACATGTGTGAAATTCTATTGAATAAGTAAAATGCAAAATAGTTGAAATACCGGGCTAGGATTAAGAAGCTTAAGAGTCATGGTATGGAGATAACAAGAGAGGCGGATGAAGAAATATTACACGCTCACCAGAGTTGTTGCCAAAAAGGCAAATTATAAGCCCAACTATGACAATATTCCAAATGCAATAGCTTAAACATATGTTATATACATTTATACGATATTAAGTATATATGTATACAAAACCATATATACATGCATATGTATATATGTGTGTGTATGTATGTATAGTATACTATATGTATGCATACATTGGCTATAAATCTCAATAACCACATGCATATTTATGTATTTTATACACATTCTTGGTATAATTATTTAACTTAATCCTCATTTTCTACTAGATTTTAAAAATCTTCAGTTTTAAAATAAATTAAGTCCGCGTTTAAGTATATAAGTTAAGTAACTCAATAAATTAAACAAATATAAAAATAAGTTAAATTATAAAAAATTTTTCAATAAATTAAACAAATTTACTTGAGTTAAAATATAGATTTTGTGAAGTCAACCAATAATTTAACAAATATACATGTTAAACAGGAAAATAATGTGAGACAAATCTCGCAAACTTTTTAGCTCCAACGACACGCTCTTAATTTTTTAGCGAGTTGGACAAACTTTTCAAAAAAATATAAGAGGACATAATTTTAGTGAGAAGGGCATGCTACTTTCAACGTAAATTAATTTTTATGTAAAGAATGACATTCGAAAGATTTATGCAATGGCGCAACGGATCTTGTGGATGGCGCAGTAGAATTCGATAGTGGTGGTGGCAACTTAGATGAAGGCGATGGTGGTTGGCTATGGTTTTGGAGAAAGCATGAAGTTGAAGTGCTTTAACGATGTGGAGG
The DNA here is from genome assembly GCA_030765085.1 of Allium cepa. Lineage (NCBI taxonomy): Eukaryota > Viridiplantae > Streptophyta > Magnoliopsida > Asparagales > Amaryllidaceae > Allium > Allium cepa. The sequence continues at coordinate 214,381,011 of CM060946.1, forward strand.
CAGCGAGTACAGATGGAGAAGGAGTAGCTCTGGTGGTAACAAAGATTTTTGGTTTCAACATAAGTTGAAGGTGAAGGAGAAGCTGAATGAAATTGGACAGGAAGAAGATGATATTGGATAATGATGTTGATTAATATTTTTTCAAAACAGAGAAATTACTTATATTTCTGCTCCTAATATTATTTGGCAGTAGCATTTGTAGACAAAAAATGTCTATTTTGTAGTATCATTTCATCATTTTGCGATATCATTTTGTGGCATATTTTAGATGTGTGTAGTTATGTTACTATGTAGTATCATTTTTTAAATAAATTAAATTACATTTATTTCTAATTTAATATTATTTAATTATAATGACCTAGAATTTCGAATACTTCGTATTTGAATATCTGAATTATTTAAATATTTGACTCTTGGATTAAATGTTATTAAAATGATTTAATAACCTTCTTAACCTTATTTTAAATTATAAGTAATGATGGTAAACTTGTTTTGAAAAAATATTTATAAGAATAAGTACTTTGAAAAAATATCAATAATGTGACCAAAAATCATTTTATCGATAATTGGTTTTTCACTCATTAGAAGTTGTTCAAAATTTTTTGCATACACTTATTTTCTTAGTAAATTATTAAAATGAAATAAAAATATATTACCATTTATGGAAATAAAGTTTTTGATGATGCCATGGGTGATGTCATAGAAGACATTTTGAAAATGAACTTTTAAGAAAAGTCTTAAATGTTAAGAGTTGAAAATGAGGTGCAAAGGTAACATGTGAGCGGAAGGCTCCTTTGTGACCTTTCGTGGAAGGTAGAAGGTTTTAATGACTTAATGTAAAATCCTATAAATATACCCTTAAGGGTTTCATAATTTACATAAGCTTGAAATGTAATAAAAACTTGAAAATACTGAAAGTGGATTAGCACTAATCCACTTTGTTCTTCACTAACTTTTTATACTTAAATCAAATCTTCTCTAAATCCACCAAACATTAACCAACACCTTATAACACTTTAAAAATCTTATATTTAGACCCAACGTGGAAGAAAAGTGGAGGAGGGGGGATCTTGGATGGGCTATAAGCAATGGAAGAGGAGGAGAGGTGTTGCCTTGGTTTGGAAGTGTTAAAGGTTGGATCTTTAAAAGTTTGGTGATGGTAGGAAGTGTTCTTAAGTTTGGTTGTGATTGAGCATATTTTTGGCTTGGATCTAAGCGAGTTATCACACTATTTTTCTTGTATATATTGTGTGTATATATGTTGTGTTTGGAATATAAAGTTAAAGTGATATTAACTAATTAAAGTTATAAACTTTAGACCCCTCTTGCTTTTGGAAGCAAACTATAACTTTATATTATACAACATCAGTTCTATTACCCTCTTATACATGTGGTGTGGCCACAGCATGCTATTTAAACGGTTGTTTGACATGTGCGTTGAATTGAAGTATGTTTGAAAGTGTTTGAAGCTAGAATAGTCGACATAAGTGCACTTCGATATCTTTTAACTTTAACTTGTGCAAATAGAAGTTTTATGAACATAACTTGAGATGATTTGATTTGGTACTTATCTATACCTATTTTGGTGTATTGAAAAGCAAATAAATGGTTTGGAAAATTATAGAAATGGTGAACCAAAGTTGTTAAAGTCGAAGCAGAAATGTGTTTATAAATAAACATTGTAAATATAGCATGTCACAGGATTTTTTCTAAATAAATTGAAAGATACACTTAAGGGTTTCTTTCCGTGGTTTTTAAGTACCCTAAGGGTAGAAATTTCAAGTCTTAGACCATTTTTTGAAATATTTAAGACTAGTCGTAAAGATTATGCTTTTTAATGTTGTTCTTTAACAAAGACTTTTAACAGCGCTTATAAATGATGTGGTAAATTGCTAATGGTTTAAATATTTAAAAATTATATTTAAATTTGGTATTTTTCTCTAATATTTTTAGAGATGTTCTCTAACCTATTTTTACGGATTTTAAAGTTGGTTTGAAGTTCAAATATATTTTTAATAATTACGTATGTATTTTCAAAGTAAAGAAGATTTATATTATAAAACATGTTTTTCATCAAACTATAAATTAATTATTTTCAAATTATATTTTACATAGATAGTTAAAACCTATTTACAAGTATTTTTAATATATATAAGTTTAGAAAAAGTCATTGACTAGGTTTAACACTAAGAGTGGATGAGACAAACTTCTCTGTTTGTGAGAGTTAAGACTGATGATGAGTAGGGATATAAGCAATAAAGCTCTAACCTACCGACTTTCCTCCTAAGTGAGGAATAGTTAAGTCGTAATGTCAAAAACATGTCAACCTCACTGTTTAATTATTTATTTGAAAACTAATTAACTTTCCCAACGCTAAAGGCCGATGAAGTATGTTTGTCTATTTGTGAGAGTTAAGATTAATGTCGAGTAGGGATATGAGCAATAGAGCTCTAACCTAACAGTTTGCCTCTTGACGAGGAATATTTTGATAGAATTAGGGGTATGCCCTAGGGGAAATTCTGTAATTTATTGTAAATTAATTAACTCTAAAATCAGTTCTTGTCGAAATAAAAGTGTTTCTTCTTTCTATATATTTGTTATCATGTGTTATAAATAGTTAAATGTTTAATTAAAATATATTTAATAGAAAATCCATAATGGTAAGTTTTATGATAGTAGTTACAAACTACTGTAACCATGAGTAAAATATTACAATAAAATTAAATATACCATTTAAAATGTTCCTAGTCAAGATGCACCGAGATTGGATATCGATGTATCTATTGAGAGTAGAGTATGTAACGCTCTCCAAATACGGGACAGTGTATTACTCATGACTACGGGAGGCACCTAGGAGTTGCATACTAATAATTATTGGATGATTGTGGAATGACTCATTTCATAGTTTTCTATTATTTAATATAACCAAGGTCAAACAAAAAATATCAATGAGAATAATTTTTGCAGTTCTTTCGACCTAAGAATACAATGAATCATCAATATGAAAACTCAAATTTGATTATAGTCTAATCATGATATTAAGTTCATTGAGTAACTATAGTTCGGTCGAGTGGAAGTGTTGGAAGTGAAGCGCCCTTCAAGAGAGGATTCGTCTCCTTAGTTATATGGGGTTAGTATCACGGTCAATTCAAGTCAACCCAAAGTCAAAATCTTTGACCAAAGTAGTTCGGTTAATAATTTTTATTATTATTGAACCAAGGACTTTGTGTTTGGACCATAGAGTTAAATGTGGACGATGTTGGAATTTTGACCATTACCAAATTCAATAAGTCCAAAGTGATATAGTTTTGACGAAGAGAATTGGTGTAAATAATTATCACAACTGGGTAATGCTTATTAAATTAAAATAAGATTTTTCCAAAAATGAGTGAGTGATAGATTTGGCCATATTATCACACCATCTGCTAAGTGAAGTGCGAACATTAACGTTCGAATAGTTCGATGTTAATCACTGACCAAATTTACACCCAAGAGTCACACAACCAAAACGATTAATTCTCTTTAGACCAAACAATTTAATTAAGTTCATAATTGTCATAAATTAATCAATATTTATGAAATATTAATTATAAAATTTGGATATGATTTGAGAAATAATTTTTTTGCATATATTTATAGAAGGTAATATATAAGTTGATTGATATGAGATACTGATAACAAATTTAGTTAAATATAATTATGTATATTTAATTAGGTTAAATGGGCTCACAAACCCATACATCTTAGAGGGATAGGCGGTTGCCCAACAAGGGGAAGGGATAGCTACATATATGTGCAATTGTGGTTGGGGATGTGTGATTAAGATCATTGTTTGCTCTCTTATCCTATCCATATGAAATCCAATCTCAACACCCTAATTAGAAGCTAATTCATTTTTTGAGCCGCCATTTTCTTCTTCTTCCTCATTTTAAAAGTAGAAATTATCCTCTAAAATCATATTCATAAATTCTCAAATCCAATTCAAATTAAAAAAAAAATACTCATTTGTAGTAGAAGGTCTCCAGTTCCAGATTAGCAACCTGATGGATTGGAAATTGTTCTAAAAAGAGAAATCATTGTCTAACGTGGACTCAAAGGCTTCATTAGAAGGTGAACTTTCATTTATTATTATTGTTTTGATTTCAAGTTTATCATATAAAAGTTGATTTACATCCAAATTATCTATTTTTATTCAGATCTATTTATTGTTTAGATCAGATGAGATTTTTATGGGTACATATGTTTGTTACAATTGGATCTATTATGTGATTATTGTAATATTTATTTATTCATTTATTGTTGAGTTAATTTTTTGAATTAATTTTCTAAAGGAAAAAAAAATTAATTTTGATTTATATTGATATATATAGATCTAGATTAAATGTATATGATATGCAAATTGTCAATATGTATAGTTGTATATATTATATATCATGCATATAAATATAAAAAATTCTTATGATGATTTATACCTATTATGAGTCATAAAATAAAAAAATATTTCATTAATATGTGTATATATATTTTATTATTATTAATTAATTTTGTGAATTGTTTATTATGTATAAAATAATTAATGGTTTCAAATTTCAATATTTTACTTTCTGCACCATTTAAGAAGCTCAATGTAAGAAATTAGATTTCTAATACTAAGTTTAATATTTTTTAAATTAATTTACTTTCGACCTACAATCTATTATTCAATTAAAAATATAGTTCCAATTCATAAGATCATAGAAATTTTACTTAAGCCTTAAATATGTCTTACATACCTTCAAATTTTTTTTTAGATTTTCATAACATAATTTAATAAAAATTTTAATTAATGTATTTTCAAATGGAAAATAATTACTTAATTAAAAAATATAATTTCAATTGAGAAAATCAAGAATTTTTCCTAGGTCCAAAATCTATCTCAAGTACCTTAAGAAAAAGTTTTAGAAATTTTCAACTTGATTTCATATTTTTTAAGAATTAATTTGATTATGAGATATTATCAATTATTTAATAATAAATATTATTTTAATTATGAAAATTTCATAAATTAATCTTAAGCCCAAAATGTGTTATTAGATTTTCTAAAATTATAAAACTAGTATTTTTACTATTTAATTATTTTAGATTAATTCATTATGGCTGAAACTATTTTATTTAATATTATATATATACACACACATATACATATATTGATATCTTGTTTTAACATATTATACAGGCACATATTTGGACAAATTGCAGTACACATAAAATGGGTTAATATGTCCGGTGTAACGTAAATCCGAACATCTATATACAGGCACATTATACCCTTCACGGATTATGATGTGGCACATGCACACACACCTATATATGTATAATATATATTAATATATATATATATATATATATATAAGTATGTATGTATGTATGTATGTATACATACTTATATAAATAAATAAAACAAAAAATTTAATAAATCTCAAACCGCAATTTGTACATTTAGAATACATAAGGACATGGCAATAAATCTTGCAATAAATAAATTATTAATTAACAATATTTAATGAATCAATCAATTTAAATTAAAGAGAGAAAATGAAAGGTTTCTCTCTTCATTTATACAATTAATGCCCTCAATTAATTCTTATTTTTGGGAAGAAATGAAAGGTTTCATTCCCTACACATTAACTCTTAAGAATAAATGTTAGGTGTACTTGATATACTACTTTAGAAATTAAATTTATTCAAACTTCCCTTTAACTATTTTAAATAGAATATGTGAGTTTATTTAAATCAAATTTATAAAAGTTCTAAATAAAATTTAGACTTCATAAACCTATTAAATATCCAAAATGGAAATTTTTTTAATTCATCCATTTCTTCCGCTATAGGCTGGCTCACTTCCTTCATAGTTATGTCGTGAAAGTTGAAATCATCTTGATTTATTACTCGTTAATGGAAGTCATCAATACTATACCTAACACAAAAGCCAACAAGGTAGATTTATCTATTTGTGATATTCAAGAATGAAGTGTCTAGGCAGGGATTTGATATGCAACCAGTGCTCTAACTTACCTAGCATTACTCTTGGACGAGGAATAGTTAAGTTGGAATGTCGGAAAAGAATTAGGTATACTAATCGTAATTTCTATAAGCAATCATTTTTAACTAGCTAGTTTATTAGTCGACTATCGAACTTAACCAAATATTACCTTAGATCTTTAAAAGAATGTTTTTGAAGGTTGCAATGAGTATGAAGTGGTTTTGGGTTTGTTGTAACATTGTGTTAATAAAATTCATCTTTAACCCTTTTTGATTACACTTATAAATGTAAATAGATCTTTAAAAGAATGTTTTAAGGATAAGCACAAGTGAAATGGTTTTGGATTTGTAGTGATGATGTTTAAATAACATTAGTTTCGAACCTTTTTGAATGGATTTATGAAAGTACTTAGATCCTTAAAAGAGATATTTGGAAGGAAATTATGAGTAAGGAATCTTTTGGAAAATAGTAGTAAAAGCAAAGTTTTAAAGTAAGAAATCTTGTTAACGATTTGTGAGTATACTTATACCATTTGAGGTAAGTATATGAATACTCTTTGAATATTGAAAAGAGTACAAATGAACAGTAGAAATTCATAGATGAAGTTTTTATTGGATAAAAGAAGTTTTACTAATAAAAGAGGTTTTAATTAATTAAAAATTTATTAAGCAAAACGGGAAGTAGAAGTCGCTTATGTGACTTAATTGTACATTGTATGACTTTATCATGCTTGGTATGTTTACTCATTAACGAATAACATTTAGTCATATACTTAGTTCTAAAACTCGATGAAGTAGCCTTGTCTATCCGTGGAGTTAAGGCTAATGTTTGAGTAGGGATATGCGTAATAAAGTTTTAACCTACCGACTTCACTCTTGACCGATGGATAGCATGAGATGAAAATATTGAAAATATGATAAGTATATGAGACTTGGTTTCCGTATTTGTTCATTATCATTATTGTTGAATGACCAAATTCGTCGATTTGGTCTTGAAGAGACCGGGATCGGTAAGTGTTTTACTTATCGAAAACCACTTCAAAATTGAGATGTGTTTTAACCCTTGGAAGGGATATGTTTGAGATGTTGGAATCCATGTGTAGTTTCGAGATCTGTTCAAGATGCAGTAATCTATTTGGGGATTTATGTTCTGTTTGAATGATGAAGACTCATGTGAAAGATGCCGAATATAACCTCAACATTGGAAATAACTAACAGATTAGGCCTCATAATTTGAGTTTTGGCTAGCCTGCGATGGGATATTGTCACTCCATAACTAGTGTATGCTAATCGATGTTGCACATGTGAGGTGATAATATGTGGGATCACATGTTAGAGAGTGGACTTGCTATGTTTACCTAGAGGTATATTTTATCCGGAGATATACGACGCTCGAAGGTAGTTTCTAGCCTTTGAGCAAGAGATCCGCTTCTGCTTACTAACGGTGTCTCTATGGAAAATCCATTATGCAAACATACCTTATCATTTTTGATTTTACTCTCTAATATGTTGTTGAATGTAACCAATGTAAGCATTCTGGCTATGCTATATTTTTATATTCTTCACCGTAGACATTATCTGCTATATCACCTTATGTACTTAATACATGGTGGTTGAGAGGATAACCATTATGACATTCCATGTGGTCTCAAAAGTACTGTTATATGTTGATCACATATTTTTTGAGTTTCTTATACCAGATTTATGCCTGAGACTTGGCTTTTTTTTCTTTTCCTAAATTCCTCGCATACTCATTTGAGTAGTTTGATAAAGGTAGGTTTTCGTTAATGTTCATTGGAACTCGAGAAGAGAACCTGGATGTTTCATGTACCGTAGTATTCTTATTTCCGCTGCATTTCTATATTGTAGATATTCGCATTTGTGAGGATATGCAGTATAGCTGTCCAGGTTGATAATAGTACTTAGGTTTTGTAACTCTTAAATTTTTGTATCGGAGTAACTTTGTACCATCCTTCTGATATTATGTATTAACGTTCTTCCATTGAGATTCTGATGTTGTATTCTCTTCTTTCTTATTTTATTTCCTTTACATTTTATTTTACCCTAACAATTCGCCTTTCTGAAACTTGAGTGTTCGGCACGTGAATATGGTGGATATGTTAATGTCAACATTAGGGCTTCAAAAATTTGTTACGATTGGTATCGGAGCTGAAGGTTAAGCGAAAACATTGGCTTTGATGGGGTATGACTCATTAAGAGATAGGTAATGGAATCCCCTAGCATGAGTTGAGTGTATTATACATATGAGAGCATATTTTTATTTGTTATAAACGTATACCTTAATGGTAATTATAACTGCAAAAATTAAAGTCTTATATAAGGTAACTTATATAAGTGTGAATTGTTTAAGTGTAGTTCAATTTGTGTGGGGATTAATGATGTTTATCTATTATCACTCGTTAATTTATTTAGCCATGCTTGGCCGGTTTATGAGCATTGCTATCTTAGAATGATTTGACGTGCTCAACTAGTTATGAGCATTATTATTATCATTTGTTGCATTATTATCTTGATATTGCTCGGTCAATTTATGAGCATTGACTGTCATTTGTTAATTGTTGATTTATCCAGTTTTACCTTTTCACTACATGTGTTGGATAGATAGTATATGTGGGTACATATGTTTGTTACAACTGGATTGGTTATGTGCTTATTGTAATATATTTTTATTTTTTTATTATTGAATTAATTTTCTAAAGGAAAAAATTAATTTTGATTTATATTAATATATATATAGATCAAGATTAAATGTATACATATGCAAATTGCCAATATGTATAGTCATATATATGATTATATATCATACATATTTAATCCTAAAATTTTATTATAATGATTTATACCTATTATGAATCATAAAATAAAAAACATTTTATTAATATGTATATATATATATATTATTATTATTATTAATTGATTTTGTGAATTGTTTATTGTGTATAAAATAATTAATGGTTTCAAATTTCAATTTTTTTTATTTTCTGCACCATTTAAGAAGCTCAGTATAAAAAATTTAGATTTCCATAACTTAGTTTAATATTTTTTAAAATTAATTTACTTTCGACCTACAATCAATTATTTAATTGAAAATATAGCTCCAATTCATAAGATCATAGAAATTTTACTTAAGCCTTAAATATGTCTTAGGTACCTTTAGAAAACATTTCTGATTTTCATAACATAATTAATAAAAAAAATAGTTAATTTATTTCAAATGGCAAATAATTACTTAATTAAAAATATATAATTTCAAAACTGAGAATATTCAAGAAATTTTTCGTAGGTCCAAAATCTGTCTCAAGTACCTTAAGAAAAAGTTTTAGAATTTTTCAACTTGATTTCATATTTTTTAAGAATTAATTTGACTATAGGATATTATCAATTATTTTATAATAAATATGATTTTAATTGAGAAAATTCCATAAATTAAACTGAAGCCCAAAATGTGTTAGTAGATTTTCTAATATTATAAAACAGGTATTTTTATGATATAATTAAAGTCATATATAAGTGTGAATTGTTTAAGTGTAGTTCAATTAGTTTGAGGATTAATGATGTTTATATATTATCCCTCCTTAATTTATTTAGCCATGCTTGGCCAGTTTATGAGCATTGCTATCTTTTGCAGAATCATTTGACTTGCTTAACCAGTTATGAGAATTATTATTATTATTATCTTGATATTGCTAGGTCAATTTATGAGCATTAACTGTCATTTGTTAATTGTTGATTTATGCTCGACCAGTTTATCCAGTTTTACCTTTTCACTGCATGGGTTGGGTAGATAGTATTTGTAGATGCATTGAAACAAACACCTTGTGAATTGAGTTTCTTAGTTTGACTATAAGACGTTCGGTGATGATGTTGGGTTAAAAGTTAACTCGTATAAAAATTGAATTTAGTAAAAAGATGTTTATTTAATCTGAAAAAGATAAGATATTTTGTAAAATAAACTTTTATGAGAGGGTTTTATATAAGAAAGAAATTTTATGTAAGTATGGTGTAAAAAAATGATTATAAACAAGAAGAATTTAACTGATATTTTGAGAACTTAAATCCCGATATCTTTGAAAATGTTTTTCAAGGTTATGGAAAAATATTAGCAATATTAATTGAAAGTAAGTATTTGGGAAATTGGTTTATGAAATTGGGATCATGGTACTTAGTAGTATTTAAAAAGTATTTAATACCATTTTGAAATGTTTTTGGTTAGTTTCGAAAGGCACGAATTGGATATACTAAACTCACTTCCCATTGCTTGAAAATAATTCTAATGATGACTTTAGCATCAACATTGACGTTCATTTTCGAGTTTCTAGGTGGGGATTGTAACGACCCTAGATTTTAATTTAATTTAAATAGATAATTTATCGAATTTTTGAATTAAAATTGTGAAATGTATAGACGGAAAGATGCGAGTTTCCCCGATTCAAATAGAAAATATATTAAGTCGTATGGGTTTGAAAATTTGTATATATGAGAATATATATGTATATATTGGATTTTAAATAAATTCTTAAATAAGTGATTTTGAAAAAAAAAATATACTTTGGACACAAGTATAAAAAAAAGAATAAATAAATTGATTTAAAATTTATAAATGATGATAATTTAAGATATATATAAAATATGTGTGTAAATAGAGAAATATAAAACAATAATTTTTAAAGTAAAATTTATGATAAATATTTAAACTAAAAATAGAAATAAAAATTTAAATAAATGGTTTTAAAAATAAATAAAAATAGAAATGTGTTCCTATGACAAAATAACAATACAAAGTAATAAAATATATGTAGGCAATAAAATGTACATAAAGTAAGAGCAAGAATATAAAACAAAGTAAAGTAACAAAACAAAAAGTAAAGTAAACAAAATAAAGTAAAATTACAAACAAATGTAAGCATACAAACATAATTAAAATAGAAAATCATTTGCAATACAAAGTAAACAAGACAAAAGAAAAAGTTAATACATATATGCAGGCAAATAGAAAGTAGTATAAAAACAAAACAAAGTATGTGGCCTGGAAACAAACTAAATAATGCTAGCATACAAGGAAAGGTATCATCTATAAAAAAAATAGCATAGGCTGTAAATCAAACTATACAAGCATGTAATGCCATCTTCTCAGCATGTACTAAAGCAATTAATACATTACACCTCTAGCATTGAATGCAAGCCATGACTTGTTGTACAAAATGAAAACAGCCTGTAAAACTTCTTTTATATATATCCATCTTCCATTTCATTTCGTTCATCAAACTAAACAAGAGACAGTATCAAGCTTGAAAACCAAATCTACACAACCTAGAAAAGAAAATCTGAAAGCAGTATAAATCAAAACAGTTTGGCAAATAGAAAATACTAGAAAGCAAAACATGCTCTGTTCCTATTTCTGGAAAAAGAAAAAAAATCACGTGAGTAAACTTCCCCTCAAAACTTGATCCTCTTTACTTGAAAATGCCTGTGATGATGAGTGAAAATGATGACTGGGAAATGTTTTTTTTTTATGGTGGTAGATATGCATTTTATCTGGGAACACAAAGGTAAGTTATGCATGCCTGGGTACTTGTATATACATGTTCTGTTGTTTAACAGGTTTAAGATCTTTCAAGAATAATTTTCAACTCCTCATCTGAATCATTAGGAAATGTGATGTCTAAAAGGAAATTGATTGTAATGAGGTTTAAAAACTTAATTAAGCTAAAATAAATTTGAATATTGCCTAAGGAAATCAAAGCTTTGCAGTACAAATAAATTATTATGAAGAAATCAAGTGCTTTAAATTAGTGATTTGGTTATATAACTTGAATTAACATACAAAAATATGATTTTTAAAAGAAATATAATAATTTTTGGTCAAATAATTCAAGTGCAGTTCAGTTTTGAACAAATTATGTATTTCGATCGTTTCCTGATGATCGAATCAACCTTAAATGCTGAAATTTGTTATAGAGCAAGTTCAATCGTCCACGAATCCAGGAAAAATGTCAAAGAATTTTTCTAATGCGTAAATTTTGGGGTTGATTCAAAAATAGGGTTTCGGTTCCTGTTTTTTTTTGTGTTCTGTAAAAATTTGATCGCGCCACCGTGACGTGATCGAGTGCAGCGCGCTTCTGGGTGGCGGTGAATGGTCGATAGGGGAAGCTCGTGGCGAAGGCGCGTGCGCTCCGGCACTGTGTAGCGGCGGTGCGAGGTGGTTACAGGCTTGGACTTCGGTTCCAGGATGAACTGAATTACTCGATTTCATTCTCGAGTTCGATTCATGTCTTTGATTGTTTGGGGTAGTTCATGGTGACGTTGATGACTCGTAGATGGCCAGAGTGATGGTCAGAAGCGACAGGCCGAGGTGTGCACGTGCACGTGTCACAGCGTGTATCAGGGAATTTAAAAATTTGGGGAAGACGAGACGCGTTGGAAGATGAATTTGTGAAATTTTGGGGGAGTTGGCTGCTCGAGTTTGAAGCAGTGATGATGCTTGCGTATGTGCTTGCCTGGAAAGAAGCAGGGGGGAATTCACGCGTCGAATTTGTGAAATTCTCGTGTGATTGGAATTTCTGCTCGAAGCAAATAAAAGGGGGTTCGGGTTATTAAGTTGTTACAGGTTTTTAACCTGAAACTATTTTGGTTTGAAAATTTTAAAACCCAAATTTAATTTTAAACCAAGATTTTTAAAGCTTAGTTCAAATTGACATGTTAATATAAATTCAAGTTGAATGTAGAGTTTAGTTTGAACATAAATAAGTTTTAAATTTAAATTGTTTTAATAACTTAAAAACAATTCAAAAATATATTAAAGAAATTTGAAATGGAGTTGAAAATTTAAATGAAAAATTTAAGCAAGTTGAAACTAAAAGTTTAAATTTAAATTTAAATCTGAATTAAAGATAATTTGAATCCTAATTCTGAAATCAAAGAAGTTTTAATATTTAAAATTGTTTAAATTTGCTTTGTGATGATAATTAAAACATTAGTTAGAAAATGTTTTAATTTGAATTAGTAAAGATAAAATGATATGCACTCATTAAATTAGTTCAAGTGAATAATTGATTTATTTATTTAATCAAGAAATTAAGATTTGAGTTAAATAAATTAAGGTAAATAAATTTGTAAATAAGATTCATTAATTTAATAAAGAGTTGTCTTTTAAACAAATGATTAAGGTTATTTAATCAAGTAATTAAGATTTATTAAGTTACAGTTTAGAACTTAATTAATTAAATAATCAATGATTAAATATAAGATTTTAAAGGTTAATTAAATGTTAATTAACAATAATTAAACTGAGTTTAATTACTTAAGAATAGTAATTAAATAATTATGAATAGTTAATGAGAATCATTCACTTGAAATTTATTTGATAAATAAATGTGAAAAGAATTATTCATAGAAATTTAATCTGATTTAAATTTATCAGAAGATTAAATTGATCCTACTTAGGGATGTTTGGATTTTATTGGATGTTGAATTGTCGATGTCCCTGATATATGATGCTTTATGATTATCCTGATTTGTGTTGTGATATGTGATATAGTTTATTGTTTGTGATATATATATCTGCGAATCTGTGTATGAAAGATAAGCGTTATATTTATATCGCTTATCGAATATATTGTTGTATTTGAATCTGTGATGATTGAAATGATGTTGCACTATTGTGTTAAACCCCTGGACCACACCATACACACACAATGATGGATTTCACGAGGAAATCGGTTAAGTCACAGATTTTGAAATAGTTTAAATTTGAATTTTTAAATTCAAATGTTTTGGAAATGGAACCAGAATAAATGTGAAAAGCTTTTGGAATGGAATTTCAAAATAAAATTTATTATTTTTAAATTACAGGATTAAGTGTTGGAATTTAAATACTTTAAATTAAATTTGAATTCAATATTCAAATTGAATTCTGTATTTTGAAACTAGGCATTAATGATATTATACTAGTTATATATGAGTTAAACCATTTTTAAAGTATTATTTTTGGAATTTGAATTTAACCCAAGGATTTCAACTCGTATAAATGAATCAGATTTCCAAAATGAAAACTGTTGTTTTCAAATGATAAACACTTTTAGATAAGAACTGAGATTCCAGTTAATTAGGGGAATTTCAAGATTGAATAGAGAAATGATTTTCCTAAGTTATGAATGAATTCTTTTTGAAAGCTATGAATTAAATCTGTTTATTTTTAACAGATTTAAATTGATGATTTGTTTAAATCAAATTGAAATGAAATTGTTTTGAAGGCTATAAGTTAAATCTTTGATTTAAAGATTTAACGAGTTAATCAAATTGAAATGAAAATTGATTTGGAAAATCTGTGAATGAATCTTTTATTTAAAAGATTAAAATGTGAAAATTGTTTAAACCGTTAAAGGTTGTGAAAATGAATCTTTTTGTTTAAAGATTGAAAATGGTAATTTGTTAAGCCATTTAAAAGAAAGTTTTGAATTATTAAGTTGTGACTTAATTAAAATCCCAATATCCATATGTTTTTGAACTATTTCGCTCACTATTCGGTTTAGCCGGGAAAGGACCTTTATGTCGTATAACCCATTCCGAATATGTGATACGTCGTTATGGATATCATTTGAAGACCGGTGATGAAGACCGGGTATTTGCGAAAGCGATAGGATGACCTATCGATTGTTTCTGCACCGAGTCGCGCCGGTATAGAAACTCCCTAAGTGATGGGAAATCCGATCGGGATTGTGAATATCCGGATTGCAAGGACTTCTTTGTAAGTGCCTTCGGTTCTGTTCGAACCCAGAACAGACTTGTATGGATTGTATGTCTGACATTACAAATTGAGAGATAAAGCCGATTTCTTTCAAATATATTTCTGTTGGTGGCGGAGAATTTATTCTTTTAGCTTAACACCCTTCTCTGAGACGTACGAGCTCAGAGGTTATGTAGTTGAATGTTATCAGCGATATATTCCCAATTTGGTAATGCGACATGCTGAGTGTGGCTGTGAAATGATCATTGTGTTGATTATTTGTGATAGGATCGTTTATTTGATCGTCTATCCTGGTGATCATTTCTATGATCATTTGTTGACCCAAAGCATGGCTTTTGTATAAATTATGTTTTTGTGGACGTGACTTCGTCGAGCCTCACACCCCGTGAATGGTCAAAACAGGAAAGATGCGGCAAGGTTATGAGGGGTAGCGCCCTTTAGGATATGTGTATTTCCTTCTGGAAAAGGGTGGTATCATGGTATGGAGCCCAGATGCTTACTCATGTTGAAAACACTTTGTTATGATTGTGTGAATTGATTAGAGAGCTCTCGGATAAAGGTCCCAAAGGACCGGGGGATGGCATATTCGGTCAGTTGTTACTCAGTTAGGAGTAACCCGGCCTTGTGTTGGTAGAGATCCGGTTTGGTTCTCGGGGATGTCCATCCAGAGGCATTCTCATGTGGCAATGGGAAGTTCCTTGGCCTGACCATTTGTTGGAAATCCAAAGAAACAATACGAGACTTGTACGGTTTTAGTTGTAGAACCTGCCATGGAATGTGGCGGTAACCTGCTATTGAACATGGTTAGCTATAGTAGGCATACGATAATGGTCGTATGTTGGCTAAGATTAATATTCTATTTTCGAAATGATTTATACTACACTATGCACTAGTAATAATACCAAATGTTTCTTTTTAATGCGTATCAAGCATCTTTGACTATCATAAAGAGAAATCTCCTCCGATTCTGCGTTTGCATTGTGTGTGTGTGCGGGAGGCCTTATGGTAGTCTCATTTTTTAAAAAAAGCATTGCGAATTGACTTTGAAAATCTTTTGTTGAATGTTTTAAAAGATAAACTGTTTTTGTTGCTCACACCAGTCCCACGACTGATCCGGAGTTTATTGTTTCTTTCCTAAACTCTGGGTGCTCATTATTTTCTACACGAGCAGTCTAGAGTTGGGTTTTTCAGATAGTTAGATATAGTGGATTATCTGGAGTTAGTTCAGTCTTTGGATCGCACCAGTCTTGCCTAGCTTGGTGCATTGTTATGGGGAGTTCGAGCTATTGCTGGATTGATTCTTGGAAATGGAGTTGCAGTTCTGGAGTTCTTCCTTGAAGACTATCTTAGAGTTATTTGTTTCGCTGTTAAATGTTATCTATTTTTCTTTTCTGCTGCTATTTTATTGTATCATATCTCTGATGTATATTGATATCTATTGGATCATCTGTTGTATCAGATATTGTATCAATGCTGTATATCAATGTATTATCCTTTTTATTCCGCTATGTTGTTTACTTAATGTTGTTATAAGCTCCGGCGAATCGGATTTGAACGATCGAATCTACGACATTCGAATACGATTTGAAGTATGGGTGTCGATTTTCGAGCGTGCAAAATCCGCGTCGTTATAGGGATGCTACGGGATTGTTTTAGTTAAACCGATTTTGATTGAATTTCGAAAGTATATTTTTATACAAAAGATATGTGTATGTATTATTTCAAAATGATTTGAAATAAAACCCAATGTTTAGTTCTGGAAGTTTTTCTTTAAAAAAGGTTGATATGAACTTTTTGTGTAAATTTTTTTTATATGTATACTATGTAGGGATCCCGATTGATAGTGGCATATCCTAGAATAAATGATGAAACCATTTCATGTTTTCCCTTTTGGGTAAAGTGTGTTTAATAAATTACTGAACTTTGTTTAGTTATTTTATGAACACATGTAGCCTATGCATTAGGATTGTATGGTATGTGCATCATTATGATATGTTGGTAGACAGTTTTCATTTGTTAAAATGAAATAGGATTTTTTGGTAGTTATTTTATGAACACATGTAGCCTATGCATTAGGATTGTATGGTATGTGCATCATTATGATATGTTGGTAGACAGTTTTCATTTGTTAAAATGAAATAGGATTTTTTGGCGATTTTGAACAATCGAAAACTTCCGAATCATTATAGAACTTGGCGATTTTATTCGCTAGAAGTTGTTCAAACTTTTTCGCATATACTTATTTATTTAGAAAATTATTAAAATGAAATAAAAATATTTTATTATTTATGGAAATAATGTTTTTGCACTACGCCATAGTTGACCTTCTGCAACATTTTTGCAAGGTATTGCTAGCTAAAATGTCGCGACAACTATAAAATTTTGGTCCTACTGCAACGTTGTATTTTTTGTGTTACCTTAGCCATAAAAATGTGTTGCTCTAGCTAAACAAGTGTAACACGATGCAACATTTTTATATAGTGTTGCCATAGATATATTCTAATTAAAAAAAATTAAAAAAAAATTACACCTCAGCGATCCACACCACCATTTAAAACAAATCTCAACCGTCGATTCACACCATCGATCCACACCTTACCAATTTCCATTTCCCGCTTTACTTTTCACTCACCCACTTTCGTTTCTCACCCCCAATTTTCCAATCCCTAAATTTTATTCCGCCGACTTTAAAAAAAATGACGCCGCTCCGCCTTGTTTCTTCGATCTGGAGAATAACTGGCTTTGCTTTTATCCCCTGTCGGCCATATCAATTTCCGTTATTTTCTTTCACCTCGCGTCAGTTTTCCTCACTACTTCCGGGTTTTCTTCCCACGTCAACAATACACTATTAGTTATATTGATATTTGGTTGTTCAGACGTTCGATTTCACAATCCAATATCACAAACCCAAATTCTTTAGTTGGGCGTTTCAGACGATTGGGTAGCAGTGGATTTGCGATTTTGTTCAGGTTTTTGGTGATTCTGGTGATTCGAGGTAAGGTTGTGGGATCGCGATGGTTCATGGAGTTGCTGATTTGGTCGCAATTTCGTGGTTGGGGCCTGATGTCAGAGTGGCGGGGGTAATCTAATTGGTTTCGGTGAAGTTCTGGTTATTGGCAGGCATGTGGAAGTAGTCGAATTGGTTTGGATACAGTTCAAAATTAGAGTGATGATATTGTAGTGTCATCCGTTTCTGATATCTCGAATGATAGTGGAATGGTTTTGCATACTATCTCATATTGTAGACATGAGGGATTGAATGATTTATTGGAGCACAATGGATCGGTTTCAGTTGTTTGTTTAAATGGTAAGGGTATGTTTTGTTTAGGTAATGGTGATCAGTTGTGTCTCTTTTATGTAAATGATAAGGAGAATGTGCAAGCTTTATCTTTAAACATGCATGGAGTTATCAGGAATTGCATAAAGCTTTGGGCTTGTGGCGTGAATAGTAATAATGGTCAGTTTGTTAATGCGCTCGTTGGAAGGGATATTTGCAGGCCTGTTTGTTTGAATTTTGAGGCTAATTGTGCAGAAGTTGCATTAAATGGTAAGAAGGTTAGCGTTTCAGCTCTTGGTTTGAACTCGGTTAATGCTCCAGTTTTGTTGAAGGCCTGTAGTGAGTTGAATTTGAATATAAAATGCACAGTTGAAATGATACGGCTATAGGAAAATGGAAGTATGGGCATTATTATTGATAGAATAGAGAATGATACAAATTTGGACAATAAGCAAATTATTATTTTCATGGATGTGAAGGAATTGCTGAAGCATATTATTCACTGTGTTGTGATACTGTCAAGGTGTGCAGGGTCAGACATCATGGCTTATTCTTTTGTTGATCCAAACAAGGTCATTTATTTTTATATTGACTCTTTAAAATTTATTTTGTACTTCTGTCTTGCATCTTTAAGAAGATCTACACCTCCTCCTATTTATGCTTGTGATTCTACTCATGTTTCCAAACTGGTAAAAGAAAATGTAGGAGTTATTCAGTAGTTAATATCAGAAGAAATGCTAGATTGTTAAAATTTAAAGCTTCTAGTTCCTATACATGTGGGCTGATGGAATGAAATATATGCTTATAGTTTAGTAGTTTGTCTGTTCCAAATATTGATTCAATATATGTTGGCTACTATTGATTCAATATTTGTTTGTATGTCTGTGTGTGTTATAATTTCAAAATTGCTTAATATTCTACAGCATCAAGTGGATGATTCAGCTCAAGCTAATAATACTATTGCTTCTAATGGTTCTACAAAACCACGTGTCCGTACACGACGTGGCCAGGCAACTGATCCTCACAGCATTGCTGAACGGGTTAGTGCATGTCTATATTCGTCAGTGTCGGTGTCTATATAAATTGAAACTGCATATGTAATGAGTGAACTGAGTGATGTAGCGAGGAATATCTGTATATGTGAATATCTGTAACGACCCATAAAGTTTTGTTAATTTTTAATGGTTTTATTTAGCGTACTTAATTAGATTTTTGAGAAATTTTAAATAATAATATTTTGAAACAAAATTTTTCATTCTAAATCCAAATATAATAAATTTAATACACATGCGTTTCAAACATATATATAAAAAAATCAAACTTACATTTATTAAAATCAAACATACATATAAGATAATATAATAAATTATAATATAGTATAGTATAACTGACATGCCTAAATGTATATGTCTTAATAACTAACGCATAAAGTTCCTATACGTATATATCATTATACTAATAAAGAAATCAAACTCCCTGTTAATAAATATTTCATATTTGTAAATAATTTCAAATTCTCACTTTTTACGTGATAAACCTACTAATAAAGAAGAAAAGTACATATTGAATAGTAGTGTGCTCTACTGCATGCACTGACACATTCTATTAAAATAAATTGTTCGAGGTAACGGTACCTTTAATTTTGACTTTATTTCTCCCGTTTCAAAATTTGAACGTGATATCCATTCAAGCTATTAATCGCCTTAATTCGTCTAAATCAGTGGGTAGCTATCATTTTTTTCCTACCGTTCAAATTATTATTTGCTTTAGTAAATTTTTCAATCTTTGGATAGATTTCCCCATTCCTTGAATTCAGCTTACCTTGCCGTTTCCATTTTCAATGTATTCAATAAATTTATTCGTGACCTTCTTTGACTTTATATTGGCTCATTTATTTTCTTTACTGTTTAATTGCTGTAAATATTCACCAAATCAAAACGTTTGACAGTTACTCTTCATTTCCTTTTATTTTGATTAAATCACGTTGATGAATCAATGGGCAATTTCCGTTTCTTTTACAATTAAAACTTTGAAACGTGCTGGACAAAAATAATAACAAATTGCTCAGCTCAAATCCAGGGAATTTGACCGTTGATATTACCTTATTCTTTCCCCTATTTTATACATATTCGTTTCCTTTTTTTTTATGATTTCGGTTACAGAATAAATTTAAGCTATATATTTTCTTCCTATTGAAGTTTTATTACCTCTCCATCCTCTCTGCTTTTAATATATATGCTTGCCTAAATTCATCTTCATGTTTCTCTCGCCATTGAAAAAAACAAAACAAGACTAGCTGTTTCATCTTTTGCCTTTATAATTTTCCGTTTGCTTACATTTCTCTGTCCATTCTTTTTCCCCTTTATCCTTGCCTTTTCAAACTGATGACGTGATGTACAAACATCAAAATTAATTGCTTTAAAATTCTAGCTATATCATAGGGTGACTGTTGATAGTGCATTCATTTTGTTTCGTTCAAAATTCCCTTCCGTTTCAAAATTCAAAGTGTGCCATCCAATCAAATTTATTGCTTTAATAATATTTCCTAAATCTATGCTTCTAGGTGTTGTTATGTCATCTCTGTATTTTGGGGTGATAACTTTTTGAACGTTTGATAATAATAATAAATCTTCTTAATATAATAGGCAATGAATTGAGATCTAGGAAATAAATAAATATAAAACTTATAACCTGCCAAATAATAAAATTGCTTTAATTGTATCGTTGATTTTGAAACATATAAAATTCTACACGTTCTTTACGCATTCATTTATTTCCTTTCTAATTTCCTATACGTTTTATTTCAATTATTTATTTCCTCTCTAAATTCCTATACGTTTTATTCCATTCATTTATTTCCTTTCTAATTTCCTGTACGTTTCCATTTCAATCAAATTTATACCCTTCCTATTCATTTTTCTCTCCACAATCAGCCTTTCTTCTCTCCTCTCTATTCTTCTTACCTCTCCACTTATGTCTGCAACCCCACTTTTCACGTGAAACCACTCCTTCCTCCTCCGCCTCCCCTCCTTTTCTTGTATAGCCGGTAGATGATGCAAGTTAGTATTATATATGTACATATTTAACTTGTATCTATATTTTGATTTTTTTTCCGTTTATAATATATGATGCATTCAGTTAGTTGATGAATGTAGTTTGTTTAAAAAGGTTAGATTAGATAAGTTGATACAATTTAGGTCTGCATTTGTATTTTATGTATTCGATTGCATGTTTTATACATTTGTTTACACATATTTTATGTTAAGGATTTCAATTTTAATATTGCAGTAGACTAGGGTACTTTTATATTGGTATACTGATATGAAGGGACAAACCCATATTGATTCTCTGACTAACATTTATTTTAATAAAATAAGTATGTTTATAGCATACATATTTACAGTAATAGGTTACAAGGTATATTATAAGTTACGAATATTGATTTGTAAGCTATATGTATACATAGTATAATAATTCTTTGAGTCTATGTTTAAATGTTTACAAGGTAAGCTATATATATATCTATAAGCATATATTATATTATATAAAGCAAGACTGTTTGATTATACACATGGAATAAAGTACTGTAAGTATATGAAGTTAAAAATCTCTGTTTTTTTCTCTTACGGTCAATGATAAAAGTATATGTATATTTATTAATTTTTATATGTGTATATGATATATTTAAATCTATGTTAGTTTATACGTATATAAGTCGGTTTATATAAATAGGTTTACGTATAATATATATACATATAAAGCTTTGTCTATGTGTTATATATATTGGTTTTGTCATTAACAGTTGTGTACAGTTGGAAACATTTCAAAACATAACATGATAATTTATGATATTGGTAAAGTAGTACATATTTTTTTGCATAAGGGTTTGAATTTATACAAAGTGTCTGTATTTATATTATAGAAATTTAGTTATCTTTGGTTCATCGGTCTGTTGTTTAAATAGAGTATATACACTGATGTTTTACAAAGCGTATTAATTTAATTTATGTTTAAATTTATCTTGATTTGGAATAAGTATAATACATATATCCCTCTTATTTAAATATATGTTTTAAAGGAAAATTCGTTTTAGGGAATAATTTATAACTTATATTTTCTTTTCCGATTATATCAATACGATTCTGATTCATTTCCATCAAACTCTATCTTTCAGCTTTACACGTCAAGATCCACTTTCATTCTTACTTCGCTTTACGATTTTGTTTGGATTTGTTCGATTTTCTAGAGCGTGACCAAAATTCATAGCTTGCTCTGTTGTCGATCTTCTTTAGCCTCGAAAGGTGAGCAATCACTCACGATTAACATTCTTTTATTTATTAAATTTGATTTCAATTGAAACGACAATTGAAATATGCTGCTGTTAGTTGTTTTTACTGTTATGACTGCTAATATCTGTATCTGTTCACCTATCACACCTGACACCATTATCGGTTAATTATTTATGTGATAATAATACAGATTGGTTGATAATTGATTTTTTTGATTGATTGTTGTTTAAATTGGATGTTAATTATTATTGTTAAATGATAACTAGTTTGCTAGTTTAAGTTGGGGTAGTATAGTTTACAAATTTAACGGATTATATATGACGGACCTGGATTTATTAAAACCTGACCCCGCCATATGTGAACTTGATTAGTAGATTTGACCCATTAATTGTCGTAGAAATTGATAAATTATACTCTAAATATTTGAACGTAGTCTGGATTAATTGTTGTAGCTTTAAACTGAAATTTAAAAAGGAACGACAAGTGAAAAACTGTAATGTAATAATCTTTAATCTACATGAAATGATAGTGTAGATTCTAGAAATAATTATACAAGTAACAATGCGAATTAATACGATTATTTCGGGGTTATTTGATTTATTTATTGAATGGTTATTGATTGTTGTTATTGTTTGTTTATTTACTTTGACACCATCCCTGTCATCACACTGCAAGTTCCCTTTGTTATGTTTGTTTTTGAATTGAAATGGGTTGAAATGATAGACCCAAGCGGTTTCCATTTAATCAAATTTGGGGTTACGGGTTGAAATGCTATCCACCCGTATACATTTAGTGTACGGATTGAAATGATAATATCCGTAACACTTGACCATATGATAAGAAATATATGGTCTTATTAAATGTAAATTCTTAAATACATATTTAAAGGGTAATGATAAATATAGAGTTAATTATATCTAGTCTAGTCAAGATTTGATTAAATACATAAATTATGATAAATATTTATGTAAATTTTATCTCGAATAGTTTTTGCAATAATATTGAACAACTAAGATTGGGAGATAAATTTTTGGGTTTTTTTAAAATGGTTTTTAGATAAGGATTTATTTATTTAAATCAAATTTGAGATTTATCGAATGAGATATTTCACGGTTAAATAAAATTAAGAAATATTGAGTAAAATGAAATTTAAGGTCACTAAAATGATATTGAATCAAATAAGGGAGGGTTCAAGACGAAATAATAGTGATGTAAAAATCGAGAATCTATATGAAACTGTTAAATTTTAAATTGTTATATTTGAGCTATGAACTATATTGTAATTAAATGGTTTAGAGATTTGGATATGTATTTGGAACCAAGATAGTTAAATTTGTTATTTAGATAATGAATTGAATTGGATATAAATTGAGGATGAACTAAATTGGAAATTTTTAAACTAGATTGGGAAAAATTTAGTTGAAATGTTGAATACTTAAAGTATGGAACATATTGAAATAAAAGGGGTAATTGGGATATTTAATCCAAATTTGGGAATTATAAAATTTAAGTGGTTATTTTAGGAAAATTTAAATTGATAAAATAAGATTTACTATAATTGGAATGGGAAGGTCGGGTTGATGTGAACGATTTGGAATTTGAAAGTGCTTTACTGTATACAGCATATAAATTATACAAATACTATTTTAGGAATATAATCATTTGAAGTGAAATGGATATTTAGGTTTGAAGTATAAATTAAGTGAATGACCACGGTGTAATAGTGTATATTTCTACCCTATAGATAGTTCTATGGACCCTTAGAGGATGGACATCCCAAACATCCTTTAAGTTATATTGTATTTCAGTTGATATTTCATTTGAGTTGAATTTATTGATATAAGCATGTTAATCCTGACTCGAGTGTTTTGTGTTTTGCTTTACGCTCGGGTCAGACTGAGTAATACAGCATTATAGACTCACCTTTGGAGATTGGAGCTTCATTTGGAGATCCAACTATCGTTTCAGCTTTCAGTTTTCTAGTTGACTGGTTCAGAGAAGTCATCGGCTCGTACTGAAGACTTTTCTGTATTCAAGAGATTCTGATGTATTTATTTTAAACTCTGATGTATATAGTAGCTTCATGAACTACTATTTTTTCTATTCCGCTGCATTATATTACTCTGTGTCTGTGATCTGTGTTTGATTTATTTACTGTATATCTTAAGTTTGCCAAATTAAATTAACAATTCGGTATTTTGAATTATTCAAGTCGGACATGTACGGTTTTAGTGTCGATTTGAATGGTCCAAATAGCGGGTCGTTACAGTTGGTATCAGAGCTTTGGCTCTAGGCAAAACTTAGCATATACGGTAAATTTGTTTACAGAATCACTTTCGCTCGAGTTGAATCTCTTCCTTTGACTCGATTTCCTTTGAATTTTGGAATGTCCCTCGGTTTCGAAATTCATTCTGTCTCTCCCTATTTATATTCGTTTGATTCTGGAGTATCTCACAACTCCACTGAATGTTTTGTAAAGGGGGTGAAAACTCCTTTACAATTAGCGTTGATTCACCGAAGATTTCTGGATCCTCGGTTTACGATGCTGCTATATCTTGGCATGCCGAATTCTATCTCTGGCAATTGAATATCGATTTGCTTTAGAATTCCGCATCAATTATATTCCTGAAGTCACGGTTGACCCAGTTAAGGTCGCCTGAGATTTATAGAAGTATATCCATCTTCTATTTTGTAATTTGATTTTCTCAACTTTGTTTGAGCCTATCTGCGAATCAGGATTCTATTGATTAGAGTTCCTCTAAATTAAATCTCTATCTTTGTTTTGAAATCCATTCTTGAATCATCCTTTGAAAATCGGGTTTGTTGTATTTTAAAATTGTTTTATACGAAATTATTATTTTGATAACTATGATTTTATTCTTTATATAAAAGTGAAAATGTTTTCGATAAGGATAAATCAAATAAGAAATGTTATTCTATATAAAAAGGTTTTGAAAGGATTTTGAAATTTTGAAAAATTATAAGAAATTGATTATATAAAAACGATTTATAACTGAAGTGTTAAATTTGAAATTCGAGAATTGAATTCCGGTATTTTGAAATTGGTTTTAAGATTTTGGAAATTATATAAAAATAATACGATTTAAAAGTATTTTTCCGAATAAGAAATGTTTTAAATGAGTTCAAATGAATTCCAATAATTTTGAAGAAATTTCAAAGGAGTTTTCAAGAAAATAGAAGTACAGAACTCACTTATGTCGCTGGGGAATAATTTCGGTGATGAGTGCACGCATCATCGACATTGATTTTCGAGTTTCAAAGTGGGGGAGAGGCCACTTTAATAGTTTCGCTATGCGAGTGATTTTGGAAAACCGTTTGATTTCAAA
Source organism: Allium cepa (assembly GCA_030765085.1). Classification (NCBI taxonomy): domain Eukaryota; kingdom Viridiplantae; phylum Streptophyta; class Magnoliopsida; order Asparagales; family Amaryllidaceae; genus Allium; species Allium cepa. Next base: position 214,406,712 of record CM060946.1, read on the forward strand.
TTCCGAAGTATAATTTGATATTTGTGAAAGATATATGTATATATTTGAAATAATTTAAAATATACCGGTGTCCGATCCTCGAGTTTTGATTTGACTTAGATTAACCCTGTGTATAAAAAATTGATTTTCAACTTTGGATTTGAAATTTGATTTCACCGACTATTTTGAAGGTTCAAGCACTTCCAAATCAAGGTTTAAAAGTTTAAAAGGCTAAGAAATTTCGAAAGGTATAAAATATTTGATAAAGCGTATAAGTTGAGTTTGAAACCTTTTGTTAAGTAAATGAATATGACTATTTTGAATTATACTAATATGGAATTTAGTTTTGAAATGTATTGAAAAAAATTTAGTTTTAAAGAATGGTTTCAAAAAAAAAAAAAAAGTAAATTGGATATTTCGAGTAGAAATAAATAGTTTAAAGGTTTTAAAGGGATACTTATAAATTTGGAAACCGTTTTTGAGTATAATTGATTTTGAGAAAATATTTGGTTTTGAAATTAAATTGAAATTAAAAAACCAGTATTTATATGGTAATGTTGGAAATAAATTTGTTTGACTTGAATCAGGAAACTGGGATTATTTTATAAACTTGTTATTTGGGAACTTTGAAATTAAGAGATCTAAATTGGAAGAAGATTTGGTAAAATCATATATGATTTTGAAACTGAATTGATATTGAAATGATTTGAAATTGAGAACCTTACATTATTAAGCACTTGATTTGGGAGTGGTCGAACTTATATAAAATGGATTTGTATAAGTATGAAGTTGATTTGAAATCTATTGATTTGAAAGGTACTCAATTTGGAAAGAGAATTTATATAATCGAAGTCTATATAAGTATGATTTGATCTACTATTGATTTGGAAAGTATTCGATTTGGGAAGAATAGAATCCTATATATATGGACTATATATAAGTACAATATTTGAAAGTGATTTGAAAAGGTACTATATAATATATATTTTCCAAGTAAGGATATGGAAAGTGCCTTCTGCTTGATATCCGCTTTGTGGCCACGGCGTGGATTCATTCTATCGATATTATTCTCTCTGATTTTCGGTTTTCCGGATGTAATACTCGAGTATTCCCACCGTGGGTAACCCATGGTTTCTTTTTCTCTCGTGAATGCACAGCGAAATTGCCTGGCTGAGTCTTGCCTAGGGGTACGGATTGTTTCCTGGGGGAACCAGGCGTAACCATTGTGTATCCTGCAATCTGTGTAGGTCGCGAATAGTAGCGCAAGTGCCTGGCTGAGTCTTGCCTGGGGGTACGGATTGTTTCCTGGGGGATCCAGGCGTAACCATTGTGTATCCTGCACTCTACTAGTCATCATGGCGTAACTCGCAGGGCTGAGAAAGCTTACGGATATGGATTGTTTCCTGGGGGACCCAGGCGTAACCATTGTGTATCTGCGAACCATGATCGGACAAAGGTTTTGGTTTGGTTGTTTTGTTTGGATTGTACTTTCCATATCTGTTTTTAAAGGTTTTCAAGTATTTTCACTGGGTGTTGAAACAAGTCTACTAAGTACTTGAAGAATTCTAGCTTTGCGCCTGATCAACGCATGGCCAGAGTCTGCAAGAACGAGGATAAACTTGTTAAAACATTGAGTTATAAAAGTATTTTCGAAAGAAAAATTGGTTTCGATATAAAAATATTTTATTTATAAAGGTATTTTATTATAAAAGTATTTTTCCCAACAAAGAAATTTTGAATAAATATTTGAAATTTAAATTCTTATGGTTTGAAATAAATTATTCGTGCCCAATTCTATTCTTTTGAATCTACCTCATCTGCTCAGCTTCATTTTTCATCTATATTCCGTTTTCGGAATCTACCTTCCTTTCCTTTTTGAATAAATCTTTTAAATATTGCTTATTTGTATACTGCATTGTTTTATATAAAATTTTAGTGGTATAAATATCTTTGAAGTTATTAATTAAATAAAACATATTTAAAGAAAATGATTATTAATTTATTGATAATATTTGAAAAGTATTTCGAGAAAAATTTACAGACTTATGAATTATAGATTTAATGTTTTCAATAGCTTCTGTGTAAATATAACTAATTATGTAAATAGATTGTTTTCAAATAATTTCATATATTTGTTAAGTGTTACTTAACATATTTAATTCCAATGGGTTTTGAATATACTTTTTTAAGTATTAAAGAAAATTTAATTTCAAATGAAGTTTTCAAATAAATATTTCAAATAAAATGTATATAGTTAAATAAATTGTTAATCCTTGTCTTTCAATCTATTTATCTTTCTAGTCATTTCTATTTTCCTCCCTTCTTCCTTTTCGGGGACGAAAAGTTTTGAGTGGGGGAGAGTGTAACGACCCATAAAGTTTTGTTAATTTTTAATGGTTTTATTTAGCGTACTTAATTAGATTTTTGAGAAATTTTAAATAATAATATTTTGAAACAAAATTTTTCATTCTAAATCCAAATATAATAAATTTAATACACATGCGTTTCAAACATATATATAAAAAAATCAAACTTACATTTATTAAAATCAAACATACATATAAGATAATATAATAAATTATAATATAGTATAGTATAACTGACATGCCTAAATGTATATGTCTTAATAACTAACGCATAAAGTTCCTATACGTATATATCATTATACTAATAAAGAAATCAAACTCCCTGGTAATAAATATTTCATATTTGTAAATAATTTCAAATTCTCACTTTTTACGTGATAAACCTACTAATAAAGAAGAAAAGTACATATTGAATAGTAGTGTGCTCTACTGCATGCACTGACACATTCTATTAAAATAAATTGTTCGAGGTAACGGTACCTTTAATTTTGACTTTATTTCTCCCGTTTCAAAATTTGAACGTGATATCCATTCAAGCTATTAATCGCCTTAATTCGTCTAAATCAGTGGGTAGCTATCATTTTTTTCCTACCGTTCAAATTATTATTTGCTTTAGTAAATTTTTCAATCTTTGGATAGATTTCCCCATTCCTTGAATTCAGCTTACCTTGCCGTTTCCATTTTCAATGTATTCAATAAATTTATTCGTGACCTTCTTTGACTTTATATTGGCTCATTTATTTTCTTTACTGTTTAATTGCTGTAAATATTCACCAAATCAAAACGTTTGACAGTTACTCTTCATTTCCTTTTATTTTGATTAAATCACGTTGATGAATCAATGGGCAATTTCCGTTTCTTTTACAATTAAAACTTTGAAACGTGCTGGACAAAAATAATAACAAATTGCTCAGCTCAAATCCAGGGAATTTGACCGTTGATATTACCTTATTCTTTCCCCTATTTTATACATATTCGTTTCCTTTTTTTTTATGATTTCGGTTACAGAATAAATTTAAGCTATATATTTTCTTCCTATTGAAGTTTTATTACCTCTCCATCCTCTCTGCTTTTAATATATATGCTTGCCTAAATTCATCTTCATGTTTCTCTCGCCATTGAAAAAAACAAAACAAGACTAGCTGTTTCATCTTTTGCCTTTATAATTTTCCGTTTGCTTACATTTCTCTGTCCATTCTTTTTCCCCTTTATCCTTGCCTTTTCAAACTGATGACGTGATGTACAAACATCAAAATTAATTGCTTTAAAATTCTAGCTATATCATAGGGTGACTGTTGATAGTGCATTCATTTTGTTTCGTTCAAAATTCCCTTCCGTTTCAAAATTCAAAGTGTGCCATCCAATCAAATTTATTGCTTTAATAATATTTCCTAAATCTATGCTTCTAGGTGTTGTTATGTCATCTCTGTATTTTGGGGTGATAACTTTTTGAACGTTTGATAATAATAATAAATCTTCTTAATATAATAGGCAATGAATTGAGATCTAGGAAATAAATAAATATAAAACTTATAACCTGCCAAATAATAAAATTGCTTTAATTGTATCGTTGATTTTGAAACATATAAAATTCTACACGTTCTTTACGCATTCATTTATTTCCTTTCTAATTTCCTATACGTTTTATTTCAATTATTTATTTCCTCTTTAAATTCCTATACGTTTTATTCCATTCATTTATTTCCTTTCTAATTTCCTGTACGTTTCCATTTCAATCAAATTTATACCCTTCCTATTCATTTTTCTCTCCACAATCAGCCTTTCTTCTCTCCTCTCTATTCTTCTTACCTCTCCACTTATGTCTGCAACCCCACTTTTCACGTGAAGCCACTCCTTCCTCCTCCGCCTCCCCTCCTTTTCTTGTATAGCCGGTAGATGATGCAAGTTAGTATTATATATGTACATATTTAACTTGTATCTATATTTTGATTTTTTTTCCGTTTATAATATATGATGCATTCAGTTAGTTGATGAATGTAGTTTGTTTAAAAAGGTTAGATTAGATAAGTTGATACAATTTAGGTCTGCATTTGTATTTTATGTATTCGATTGCATGTTTTATACATTTGTTTACACATATTTTATGTTAAGGATTTCAATTTTAATATTGCAGTAGACTAGGGTACTTTTATATTGGTATACTGATATGAAGGGACAAACCCATATTGATTCTCTGACTAACATTTATTTTAATAAAATAAGTATGTTTATAGCATACATATTTACAGTAATAGGTTACAAGGTATATTATAAGTTACGAATATTGATTTGTAAGCTATATGTATACATAGTATAATAATTCTTTGAGTCTATGTTTAAATGTTTACAAGGTAAGCTATATATATATATCTATAAGCATATATTATATTATATAAAGCAAGACTGTTTGATTATACACATGGAATAAAGTACTGTAAGTATATGAAGTTAAAAATCTCTGTTTTTTCTCTTACGGTCAATGATAAAAGTATATGTATATTTATTAATTTTTATATGTGTATATGATATATTTAAATCTATGTTAGTTTATACGTATATAAGTCGGTTTATATAAATAGGTTTACGTATAGTATATATACATATAAAGCTTTGTCTATGTGTTATATATATTGGTTTTGTCAATTACAGTTGTGTACAGTTGGTAACATTTCAAAACATAACATGATAATTTATGATATTGGTAAAGTAGTACATATTTTTTTGCATAAGGGTTTGAATTTATACAAAGTGTCTGTATTTATATTATAGAAATTTAGTTATCTTTGGTTCATCGGTCTGTTGTTTAAATAGAGTATATACACTGATGTTTTACAAAGCGTATTAATTTAATTTATGTTTAAATTTATTTTGATTTGGAATAAGTATAATACATATATCCCTCTTATTTAAATATATGTTTTAAAGGAAAATTCGTTTTAGGGAATAATTTATAACTTATATTTTCTTTTCTGATTATATCAATATGATTCTGATTCATTTCCATCAAACTCTATCTTTCAGCTTTACACGTCAAGATCCACTTTCATTCTTACTTCGCTTTGCGATTTTGTTTGGATTTGTTCGATTTTCTAGAGCGTGACCAAAATTCATAGCTTGCTCTGTTGTCGATCTTCTTTAGCCTCGAAAGGTGAGCAATCACTCACGATTAACATTCTTTTATTTATTAAATTTGATTTCAATTGAAACGACAATTGAAATATGCTGCTGTTAGTTGTTTTTACTGTTATGACTGCTAATATCTGTATCTGTTCACCTATGACACCTGACACCATTATCGGTTAATTATTTATGTGATAATAATACAGATTGGTTGATAATTGATTTTTTTGATTGATTGTTGTTTAAATTGGATGTTAATTATTATTGTTAAATGATAACTAGTTTGCTAGTTTAAGTTGGGGTAGTATAGTTTACAAATTTAACGGATTATATATGACGGACCTGGATTTATTAAAACCTGACCCCGCCATATGTGAACTTGATTAGTAGATTTGACCCATTAATTGTCGTAGAAATTGATAAATTATACTCTAAATATTTGAACGTAGTCTGGATTAATTGTTGTAGCTTTAAACTGAAATTTAAAAAGGAACGACAAGTGAAAAACTGTAATGTAATAATCTTTAATCTACATGAAATGATAGTGTAGATTCTAGAAATAATTATACAAGTAACAATGCGAATTAATACGATTATTTCGGGGTTATTTGATTTATTTATTGAATGGTTATTGATTGTTGTTATTGTTTGTTTATTTACTTTGACACCATCCCTGTCATCACACTGCAAGTTCCATTTGTTATGTTTGTTTTTGAATTGAAATGGGTTGAAATGATAGACCCAAGCGGTTTCCATTTAATCAAATTTGGGGTTACGGGTTGAAATGCTATCCACCCGTATACATTTAGTGTACGGATTGAAATGATAATATCCGTAACACTTGACCATATGATAAGAAATATATGGTCTTATTAAATGTAAATTCTTAAATACATATTTAAAGGGTAATGATAAATATAGAGTTAATTATATCTAGTCTAGTCAAGATTTGATTAAATACATAAATTATGATAAATATTTATGTAAATTTTATCTCGAATAGTTTTTGCAATAATATTGAACAATTAAGATTGGGAGATAAATTTTTGGGTTTTTTTAAAATGGTTTTTAGATAAGGATTTATTTATTTAAATCAAATTTGAGATTTATCGAATGAGATATTTCACGGTTAAATAAATTAAGAAATATTGAGTAAAATGAAATTTAAGGTCACTAAAATGATATTGAATCAAATAAGGGAGGGTTCAAGACGAAATAATAGTGATGTAAAAATCGAGAATCTATATGAAACTGTTAAATTTTAAATTGTTATATTTGAGCTATGAACTATATTGTAATTAAATGGTTTAGAGATTTGGATATGTATTTGGAACCAAGATAGTTAAATTTGTTATTTAGATAATGAATTGAATTGGATATAAATTGAGGATGAACTAAATTGGAAATTTTTAAACTAGATTGGGAAAAATTTAGTTGAAATGTTGAATACTTAAAGTATGGAACATATTGAAATAAAAGGGGTAATTGGGATATTTAATCCAAATTTGGGAATTATAAAATTTAAGTGGTTATTTTAGGAAAATTTAAATTGATAAAATAAGATTTACTATAATTGGAATGGGAAGGTCGGGTTGATGTGAACGATTTGGAATTTGAAAGTGCTTTACTGTATACAGCATATAAATTATACAAATACTATTTTAGGAATATAATCATTTGAAGTGAAATGGATATTTAGGTTTGAAGTATAAATTAAGTGAATGACCACGGTGTAATAGTGTATATTTCTACCCTGTAGATAGTTCTATGGACCCTTAGAGGATGGACATCCCAAACATCCTTTAAGTTATATTGTATTTCAGTTGATATTTCATTTGAGTTGAATTTATTGATATAAGCATGTTAATCCTGACTCGAGTGTTTTGTGTTTTGCTTTACGCTCGGGTCAGACTGAGTAATACAGCATTAGAGACTCACCTTTGGAGATTGGAGCTTCATTTGGAGATCCAACTATCGTTTCAGCTTTCAGTTTTCTAGTTGACTGGTTCAGAGAAGTCATCGGCTCGTACTGAAGACTTTTCTGTATTCAAGAGATTCTGATGTATTTATTTTAAACTCTGATGTATATAGTAGCTTCATGAACTACTATTTTTTCTATTCCGCTGCATTATATTACTCTGTGTCTGTGATCTGTGTTTGATTTATTTACTGTATATCTTAAGTTTGCCAAATTAAATTAACAATTCGGTATTTTGAATTATTCAAGTCGGACATGTACGGTTTTAGTGTCGATTTGAATGGTCCAAATAGCGGGTCGTTACAATATCAGTGTTATATATCATTGAATTGTAAAATAGTGGAGTCGGGAATTTGTACTATTTCAAATGTTGAAATAAAATATTTATTTAAATAAATTACCGTTTGAATATCAAATTCTGTGCAATAGAATTTTATTAAATAAATATTTATTTCTATTAAAAAATCAAATATGCTCTACATTGTGGACCCCACAAATTCAGAAAGTTAATATCTACAGCAACATTTTGGAATGTTGCTACAGACACCTATGGATGTTGCTATAGACCCAAATATGGCTCTATTGCAACAATATTACTTATGTTGCCTTAGATAGTCAAAATGTTGCCTTTGAAGTCTAAGGCAACGGCAAAAATTGCATCACCGGAAAAGTGTTGCCATAGACCTATGGCAACATTTTTTGGGCCTGACCCAACATTTTTTTTGTGTTGCAGAAGGCCATTTATGGTGTAGTGTTGATGATGTCATAGAAGATATTTTGAAAATGAGCTTTTAAGGTATATCTTAAGTGTTAAGAAATGAAAATGAGGTGTAAAGGTAACATGTGAGAGGGAAGCTCCTTTGTGACCTTTTATGGAAGGTAAAAAGAGTTAATGGCCTATTATAAAAACCTATAAATACACCCTTAAGGGTTTCATAATTTACATAAGCTTGAAATGTAATAAAAACTTGAAATGGTGGAAGTGGATTAGCACTAATCCACTTTGTTCTACTCTAACTTTCTCTAATCAACTCAAATCTTCTCCAAACTCCACCAAACTTTCACCAACACCTTGTAACACCTTAGAGATCTAAGATATGTAGTTAAAATGGAAAAAAGTGAAGGAGATAGGGGGATCTTGGATGGGCCGTGAGAAATGGAAGAGGAGTGGAGGTGTTGTCTTGGTTTAGAAGTGCTCAAGGTTGAATCTTTAGGAGTTTGGTGATGGTAGGAAGTGTTCTTGGGTTTGGTTATGCTTGAGCATGTTTTTATCTGGGATTAAGTGAGTTACCTCACTATCTTGTCTGTATATATTGTGTGTATATATGTTATGTTTCAAATATAAAGTTAAAGTGATATTAACTAATTAAAGTTATAAACTTTGGACCCCTCATGCGTTTGAAAGAAAATGACAACTTTATATTGTATAACATTACTTCTATTACCCTCCTAAACATGTGGCATAGTCTTGACTTGATTTTTAAATGTTTGTTAGACTTGTGTATTGAATTGAAGTATGTTTGAAAGTGCTTGAAGCGAGAATATTCGCTTTAAGTGCACTTCGAAATCTCTTAGCTTTAACTTGTGCAAATAGAAGTTTTATGAACTTAATTTGAGATTAATTGATTTGGTTGTCCTATACACATATTTTGGTGTATTTTATAGTAAATAAATGGTTTTGAAAGTTATATAAATGGTGAACCAAAGTTGTGAAAGTTGAAGTAGAAATGTGGTCACGAATACACTTTGTAAATATAACATGTTTTAGGAATTTTTCTAAATAAATTGGAAGATATTTTTAGGGGTTTCATTCCATGATTTTTAAGTAACTAATGGAAGTACTTATACAAAAAATTTAAGTCTTAAATAATCTGTTAAAGTGGTTAAAACTAGTCATAAAGATTGTGTTTTTAATGTTGTTCTTTAATAAAGACTTCTAACAGCATTTATAAATCCTGTAGTAAGTTACTTATGGATTTAATTGTTTAAAAATGATATATAAATTTGCTAGTTTTCTCTAATCTTTCTAAGGATGTTTTCTAAACTATTTTGATATATTTAAACTTGGTTTGAAGTTTAAATATGTTTTTAATAATTATATATGTATTTCCAAAGTAAAGAGGTTCTATATTATAATTCAGTTTTTCATTAAATTATACATTAGTTATTTTCAAGTAATATTTTACATAGATATTTAAAACATATTTACAAGTTTTTTATTATATGTGTAAGTTTTGAAAAGGGTAATTGGCTGGGCGTAACACTAAAAGCCAACGAGGTACACTTCTCTATTTGGGAGAGTTAGTATTGATGTCAAGCAGGGTTATGAGTAATAAACCTCTTACCTATTGGCTTTCCTCTTGACCAAGGAATAGTTAAGTTGGAGTGTCTAAAATGTGTTAATCTCATTATTTACTTATTTATTTGAGAAGTAATTAGCTTTTCTTAACGCTAAAAGCCAACGAAGTAGGCTTATCAATTTGTGAGAGTTAAGATTGATGTTGAGTAGTGATATGAGCAATAGAGCTCTAACTTACCTGTTTCCCTCTCGGCCGAGGAATAGTTAAATCGGGAATGTCGAAAACATTTTAATCATGTTGATTTCTTACCCGTTTATGAAAGTTATTAATACTATACCAACACTAAAAGCCGATGGGCTAAATTTACAATGAAGTGTCTAGGCAAGACTATAATATGCGACCATTGCTCTAACTTACCTGCCTTCATTCTTGGATGAGGAATAGTTAAGTTGGAATGTCAAAAACGAGTTAAGCATATGAAGTATGATTTCTAATAAGCAACAATTTTGTAACAACCCTGATTAATTATAATTTAATATTGATAAGTAATCTACAAACCAGGTTTGTTATAGATTTTTAAACAGATAGTTGATTAGTCGACTATCGAACTTAACCAAATATTATCTTAGATCTTTAAAAGAATGTTTTTAAAGATAGCGATAAATATGAAATGGTTTTGGTTTGTTGTGATAATGTGTTAAAAACGTTCATCTTTAATCCATTTTGATTATACAAATAAATGTAAATAGATCTTTAAAAGAATGTTTTAAAGATAAGCATAAGTGAAATGGTTTAGATTTGACAATGTTTAAATAACATTAATTTTAAACCTTTTTGAATGGTGTAATGACCCGGTATTTTGAACTATTCGCATCCACACATGTAAGACTTGAATTGCTCAAAATAATGGATTATTAATTTATATTTGGAAAAACTCAGCATATACAGTAAATAAATCAGTCACAGAATCACAGACACGGAGTATTACAACAATAAGTAGCAGAATAGATAAACAGTAGTTCATGAAGCTACTATATAAACAACAGAGTCTGAAACAAAATATAATAGAAATCTTAAATACATGTCAAATAAAAAGATACTGACAAGACTGAACAAAACAACTGGAATAACTGAAGTAACTGGAGAGCTGAATTAGACAAAGACCGATCTTCAAGTCATGCTTCAAACTCCCAAGGTGAGTCTTAAATGCTATGTCGCTCAGTCTGACCCGAGCAAAAAGTAAAACACAAAACACTCGAGTCAGGATTATCATTCTTATATAGTAAATTCAAATCAAGTGTAATATCAACTAAAATACAAGTAACATAAAGGATGTTCGGGATTTCCATCCTCTAAAGATCCATGGAACTATCTACTATGTAGTAATATACGTTATTATAATATGTCTATAGTAAACTAAAGTATTAAAATAGCGTTAAGGCGTTACCCATATCCTCCTTAACACAGTTTATATATGCCTTAGTCTATACAGATGCTGTAAACCCCACTTGCAATTGGGCTATCAAGGATCACTCCATAGGTACGACACAAAACAAACTCATAGAAGGCGCGATACGGCATATGACAAGGCACGCAAGGCAATGCTAGGGTAGATATACCGTTTGTGGATCCGGACTGGTGATAACACACAGCAGTTACTACCGCCCACCTTGTGACACACTTCCAAATCGAAGGTGCACCCAATCAAATCATAAAGTAATAGAATGGTATCGAAGAAATGTGTCCAATCGGAGGAATGTCCTCACTTGGCCCGGCGTGGCTCCTGTTTGAGCCACATCAAGCTCACCGGAGTCAGGGCTACGTAAATACCATATAGAATCGTCACCAAACCATCGTACTTCATTTGGAATCTCCACCACGTACATAGTTGTTAAAGTGGTTTTTGGTATTGGTGGAGAGTATGACAATATCCGATCCTGGTCTCTTTAACAACTAAACGCTTATTTCACACCGTGGTCATTTCATTTCAAATAGTTCATACTTCATATCAAAATATCATTTTTCACTTTAAATAATATTCATTTCCAAAATCGTTACACTTTCAAAATTAAAACACTTTGGAAATCATAACACTTTTGAAATCATAATTCTTTCAACCTAAACAGTTTAGATATGAAATGTAGTATGTATTAAAATAGTTATAAACTAAAATAGTTTATATATATTAAAATACTTTAAGTAATAAAATTAGTTTCCTCCAATTTCGAAAATTAATTCAAATCATCATAAATTCTACCATTCAATTTAAATCAATTTCAGTTTAACCATTTCAAATTTAAAGGCCAACGATCAATTCAAATTCTCAATAAATCATTTCAATTTATATCGATTTCAAGTCTAAGTTTGAACTATTTCTTCGATTCCAATAAGATTCAAGTTTAAATGTTCAAACATATACGATATACATTTCATTTATATTTCAACATTTAACTTTAATTTTATTCAAATTGGAAAATATTCACTTAATAATTTTAATAACAATTTATAAAATTCCCAATCTATAATTTAGATCAATATTAAATATTCAATCTAATTTATTTTTTATATTGAGAGTATTCTTTTAATCACTCCTTATCAAGCCAAGTTATAAGTCGTATTTTTCCAAAATCTCAAAATCAATAGGTTTAAATAAATTCTCATTTTAAATTCAATTATTAACCAATTTAAATTCCAAGTCAACATTAATTTATCTTCCCAACCATTGTTATTAAAGTTAAAAAAATCTATTTTTTATATATTAATATAAATTTAAATCATACTTAAACATATTATAAACCAATTAAGTTAATTTTTATTAAATTAAATCTTATTATTAAATGTATTTTGTACTAAATCTATTTTTATATATTTTTAAAATAATAAAATTGTAAGAAAATCTTAAAATTATAAACTAAAATTCCCAAAACATATTATTTTAAAAATCTAGATTTTATACATATATAAAAATAGCCTATATATATTATATTCTAAAATCGATATTTATTAAAACCATATATTTTCTTTCAAAACTTTGGAAATCATTTTTTAAAATATAGACCAACGGTGTCCGTATATAATTTTCTATCCTATGGTCAAGTGATACGAATATTTATCATTTCAATCCACAATTTAAATATCTATCTATCATTTCAACCTACAATCCCAAAATTTAAAATCAATGAAAATCGCTTGGGTTTATCATTTCAACCCATAACAATTTTTCTCTATTCTACAAAATCGTTCGGGTATGTGTCATTTCAACCCATAAAAATTTTTCCCTATTCTACAAAATCGTTCGGGTATGTGTCATTTCAACCCACAGGGAATTCTAAATTAACAAGGAACTTGCCAAGTGAGAACAAATAATATAATATATTAATAACAGGCATATATCATAAGTGATAAATTACACAAAATGTATACAACAGGATATGGTTCCATATATCACAGGTGAACAATTGCAGATAATGGCAAATCATATTTATAAATCTAGCAATTCAAATTTAACATCATATTTCAATTGTCGTTTCAAGTTAAATCAAATTTATTAAATATAAGGATGTTAATCGTGAGTGATCGCTCACCTTTCGAGGCTGTGGAGGCAACGATAGCTGAGATAGTGGCATGGACATGCACATGGCTACAGATACGAGCAAGCCAAAGCGAATTACTGTTGGAATCGATGGAAACAAATCAAGATACGCTATAGATAGATGGAAATGAAGCCGATAACTTGGTATTGATGAAACAAATTAAATTTCTTGGTATAAATGGAAACGAAAATATAAATATGGAATAAATATATTTATTTTCAAATCAAAATTTATGAACCACATATTTCCTTTCAAAAGTTTCCAAAGGATTATTTAGACATAACTACTTTAAAATATTAACATAAATTTAAATATATGTACTTTAATCATTTATATACATACATCCTTCAAACAAGTACCCCATATCAAAAAATTGATATGCATATATAATATATATATATATAAAACCAATTATATTTATAATACCACGAATAAGTTATAATAATATGCATATACAGGTGATGCATAAGAGATATAGAAATCAGGTAAATACTTGCAAACCGGTATATTACTTTATATATATATATATATATATATATATATATATATATATATATATATATACACACACACGCGTAGACTATAATGTGCACAGAAGCCTATATATATACAAACCGATATTATAATCCTTAACACATATCTTAAAATTAAAGTATATATATACATCACATTTTAAAACCAATACTCAAAATAAATGCATATAACCAAAATCGAATTCATATATATCTAATACTGTAAATAATATAGAATCGAAGAAACCAAAATAACTTACACATATTATCCATATATGTATTTTCCAGAGAAGTACACAGGCTTTCAAACTTTTATATTAAGAAACCTATATATATAGTTCAACGGTTCTTATATAAAATCTATCTAAACCTTTCTATGTATAGTACTGTTTTTTTCCAGCAAAAAGAAAACAATCTTTACATGTATAATCATATATATATGAACTAACATAAACACACACACACACACATATATATATAACTGACATTAACATATATGCCATAGAACTAATAATATATATATATAACATATTATTTATGACTCACACAAACAGATTATAATATATATAACACTATTATAACTTACACATAACAGCCACAATATATATATTAAGAAGGGAAGCTTGCCTACACATTGATGTAGTGGAGCTGAGTTCGATAGCTGGCGGCCTCTTGGGTCAGCAAGGGGAGAAAGGGAAAGTCGAGCATGGGGATAGCTGTCTCAGTCAGGGCTGGATTTTGATGAGGGGGGGTCATGCATTCATACACGTGGAAGGCGGTTTGCAGGACGAAGGTGCTTGCATGGCAGAGGCTAAGCGGCGAGGAAGGAGAGAGGGGAACGGTACAGGTGATGCTCGGAAAAAAGGAAACAAAGGCTGGAGAAAAAAGCAGGGATGTGCCAGGTTAGACGAGGGGGCAAAGTCGATGGGAGGTGGAGATCTTGGCTGCTATGGAAGTCACGTGATGTTTGGTGCAAAAGGAAAATATGTAGAAGTGGGTCACACGAGGCCGAAGTGGAGACCTTGTAGGGTGGATGATGGTGTTCTAGCCGTGGTTGTTGGTGTTTTTGGATGTCGATGGTGGATGGGTAGTTGTAAGGCGTGGAGGAGAGGGTGAGCGAGGAGGGAATAAGGCGGATGGTGAAGTGGAACATGGTTGAGCCATAAAGTGTTCAAAGAGGACAG
Source organism: Allium cepa (assembly GCA_030765085.1). Classification (NCBI taxonomy): domain Eukaryota; kingdom Viridiplantae; phylum Streptophyta; class Magnoliopsida; order Asparagales; family Amaryllidaceae; genus Allium; species Allium cepa. Next base: position 214,421,744 of record CM060946.1, read on the forward strand.
AGCTTTTATATATTATTTAATTTTTTCTCTCAAGCCATTTGACTTGAATGAACAGGGAATGAAGAATCAAAAAGAATGAGAATCAAGCAATATACTGAAACCACAGAAATAAAAGAAACCTGTGGAATGGAGAAATGCAATTATTAAATTTGTATACTATGGATATCAGCACGACAAGACGAACAGAATGGTACACAAATATTAGTGATATGATCATCCTATCAAAAGTTGATATTCGGTACCGAAGATGCTGCTAAAACGTCAAAAATAAGATAAACTGGGCTAGAGAAGTCCAAATTTGACGAAACGAATTTTGACATCTCACTCAAAAAGTGATTTAAAATTTTATTGTATAAAAATATTCAGATTTTGAAAATATTTTATTTTCATCAAATTAACCGAATTAAACTGAAAATTACACAACATAATTTACTTTCGTAATTTTTATTGAAAATATGGCATTTGGTACATTTAAATAAACGTATCTCAAATATCAAATTTTCATTTCCATATTCATTTATTTTGAATTTCACAAAAATTTAGTTAATTACATTATTAAAACCGTTAAAATCTATGGGTCGTTACAAATGGATTTGCGGAAGTACATAGATCCTTAAAAGAGATATTTGGAAGGAAATTATAAGTGAGGAAACTTTTGGAAAATGATTAAAAAAGCAAAGGTCTAAAGTAAGAAATCTTGGTAATGATTTGTGAATATACTTATACTATTTGAGATAAGTATATGAATACTTTTTGAAGTATTGAAAAGATTCCAAATGAATAGTAGAAGCTCATTGATAAAAAATTTATTGGATAAAAGAAGTTTTACTAATAAAAGTGGTTTTAATTAATGAAAGATTAATTAAACAAAAAGAGGATTACAAGTCGTTTACATGACTTAATCATGCTTCGTATGACTTGACCGTGCTTTGTATGTTTAGTCGTTTATGGAAAATATTTAGTCGTAAACTTTACACTAAAAGCCAATGAAGTAAGCTTGTCTAACTGTTGGAGTTAAGGCCGATGTTCGAGTAGGGATATGAGAAGCAGAGCTCTAAGCTACCGGCTTCACTCTTGATCGAGGGATAGTGTGAGATAAAAATATCGAAGACATGATAAGTATATGAGACTTGGTTTCCTTATACGATTTTTCTTATTCTTATTGAATGACCAAATTCATGGATTCGGTCTTGAAGAGATCGGGATCGGTAAGTGTTCTACTAACCACTTCAAAACTGAGATACATGTTTTATCTCTTCGAAGTGGATATTTTCGAGATGTTTAAATCTATGTGTGGTTTCAAATTTTGTTCGAAATGGTGGAATCTATTTGGGGATTCGTGTTTTGTACGAGTGATGAAGACACATGTGAAAGATGCCGACGTAACCTTGACATTGAAAATGACTAAAAACAGAGTAGGCCTCATAGACGGGGGTTTGGCTAGCCTGCAACAAGATATTATCGATGTTGCATGCGGGAGGTAATTATATATGGGATCACATGTTAGGGCATGGACCAGCTATATTTACCTAGAGATATATTTTATCTAGAGATATACGACGCTCGGAGGTAGTTTCTGACCATTGTGCAGGAGATCCGCTTTTGTTTACTAGGGGCATTTACATGGAAAATCCATTATGCTAACGTACATTATCGGTTTTGATCGTACCCTCTAATATGTTGTTGAATATAACTAATCTAACGATTTCGGCTATGTTATATATTTATATTCTTCACCCTAGACATTATCTGCTATATCACCTTATATACTTATTAGATGGTGGTTGAGGGGATAACCATTATGGCATTCCATGCGGTCTCAAAAGTACTATTATATGTTGATCGCATATTTCTTGAGTTTCTTATACCAAATTATGTTTGACACTTGGTTTTTTGTTTTTCCTAAATTTCTAATGCACTCTTTTGACTAGTTTGAGAAAGGCAATCTTCGTTGATGTTCATTGGAGCTCGAGAAGACGAGCTGGATGTTTCAATGCCAGAGTATACTTATTTCCACTACATTACTATACTGTATATATCAGCATTTGTTAGGATAAGCAGTTATAACTGTCCAGTCTGATGATAGTACTTAGATTTTGTAACTCCGAAATTTCTGTATCGGAGTAAACCTTTGTAATGTTCTTTTGATATTATATATTATCATTCTGCTAGTGAGATCCTGATGTTGTATTCTCTTTTTTCTTGTTATATTTCTATTTCGTTTTATTTTACCCTAATAATTCGTCTTTCTGGCACTCGGGAGTTCAACGCGCGAATACCGTGGATGTATTAGTGTCGATATTCGAGGGTAGAAAAGTCAAGTCCTTACACAATAGTAGCATTTTATGAATTAAAGTAGCAGTTTCTGAATTGTATATCTTTTTACAATTTACATTATAGCTTCTTTTTAGATCTATATAGTAATGATATTGCATAGTATCATTTTTAGTTTACATAAATCAATATAATTATGTGTATTTCTGTCATAATGCTATTTTATAGTAGCATTTATAAATTGTAGTAGTGGTTTTTGAGTTACAATGGTTTTTTTTTAAATTGTGGTAGCATTTTATAAACAATTTCAACTTATTTTTAGCTATGTGTAGTAATGGTACCATATAGTACTAATTTTTAGATTTTTTTTTAAAAAATAGTTATGTATATTTCGATTCATAATGCCACGTATAATAGCATTTCATGAATTGTAGTAGCTGTTCGTGAATTGGCTTTTTTAAAATTGTAGCAGCAGTTTATAAGCAATTGTAGCTTCTTTTTAGGTAATATGCATTTTATATCTTACAACATTGATTAAATAATAGTAAAGCAGAAAAAAGTCTGACTCTCTTAATAATTATAAGGTCTTTCTCTACTTTTCTTAATAATCTCTTGGTATTTTATTTTAAATTTTTATAATTTATCACTTTGTAGTTACTCTACTAAACTTCTCATGCCAATTTCCATTCAAATACGTACTTTTAAATTACAAATGTCTTCTAGTTCTCTTCTAATACTTTACATCTAAGTCCATACATTTAAGTTAATTACATATCAAAATTTAAACCTTTGATAAACTCAATTGACTAATATTCAATATGTCAAATAAATCCTAAAATATGACAATTTCAATAGTATATCATAGTCACATCAACAAACTAGTAAAAGTAAATTTTCATTTGGATACAAAGTTTTCTAAATCACATAGCGTAATTATATACATCAACAATAATAACAAATTTATTTTACAATTTGTTTAACTCGATGAAGTTATCATGGATTGCACTGAAAAAATTATATTTTTAGCTTTAAATACCTATATTTTAATTTTTCTACAATTATTTACAAATCCTTCTCAATTCTATCCTAATATTTTTATTCCTGTCCATATATTTAACTAATTATGTAATCATTAATTTAGATTATTCAAACAAATACAATTAACTAATATTAATTAATTCATCTAATAAATCATATAACAAGCCAATTTGAGCATGTATACAACACTCATATATATACGCAAAGATTATAAAATTATTATTTATATTCATATATAAAGATATATAAATCACATAATATAAAATATACACGCAAATATTAATAATTTTTTTTAATTTATAACTCATTTATCTCAAAAAAAATCATACATTACATAACATTTTACGACTTTTGAGGATAAATTCTTACTTTACAACATTATGATGCGAAAGCACGGACCACGCAAATAAAAAATAGATTATGTGGATATTCTCATTTTCAACATGATATTAAAACTTACCTAACTCCTAACTCAAATGCTATAGATTTTTTTTTGCAATATAAAAGTTGTAAACATGACCCGCTAACAACAACTTAAAATTTATGATTAACCGCAAAGTTAAAAAGGTTTAATAATTGAAATCTCAGATAATGGATAAAAGTTCACATGTACATGAGCTGATCATAAGATTTTCTTCTAAACTAGAATTATATATAAAGCTCTTCTCATTTTCCCTTATTCAAAAATTCAGCTCCTTATATTTAATTAGTTAAGTTGATCATTGATTTAAAATATTTAAAAATATTCGATTATGTAGTATTCATTAATTCAATCATATCCTAAAAAATAGATATATGACATTCACATTAATAGAAATGGTAAAGTTCTTATTCCATCCATCCATATATATATATATAATAAACGTATTGCATAACATCAACAATTTACATATAGGACGATAATTCAGATAAGAATATGTGGTCAGGGAGGATCAAAACCTTCTACCTTACATCTGAGCGTCACATGCTATTTAAATTATAAATTCATTTGTTTCAATAAATCTATCATATATTGCTTTTAAAAAATCTATTTTTAAGGATAATTAAATTTTAATTACTCTTTTTTAACAAGATTACCATATGCAATGCACGAGTTACACACTAGTTATTTTATAATAGCATTATGGATTGTAGCATCGGTTTATGAAGTATATTAACATTTTCTTGATTTACGGTATGGTTTATGAATTGTAGTACAAATATTGAGCTAATGTTTTTAAATTCCACTTTCTAGTATCATTTTATGATTTTTTTGTAAATGTGATATCATTTTTATTTTATCTTTTCAAAGTTTGTAGTGCTATTTTCATAAATTAATTTATAACGTTACTGCATATCCTTGCAAATGTGGTATCATTTTTATTTAATTCTTTGAATTTTTATCATGCCATTTTTCATTAATTAATTAATAATGCTACTTTGTAATATCAGTTTTTTTATTTACCGAACTAAAAAAAGAACACAACTATTGCATTTCAGTTTCATCATACAATAGTTGACCTTGTGTGATCATTTTTTGGTTAAATGATACAACTCAGTAGCACTTTTAGTTGACGCGTTATATTTTACATCATTTTCTCATATAAAGATACTGTACAATATCATTTTTTTTACCTGTTACTATTTTTGCATCGATTGATGTTTGGTGACCAAGATGACATGAGCAGGGATGTAATTATGAGCTGCAAGATGCAGGTGGTATGGCAGGTTAGGGTTAGGTTTTTAGGAGGCGACGACTAAGGAGGTAGCTTTTACGGAAAGCGGTGGCTATTAGCAGTGGCAGAGCATGTGTAGGGTAGTGTAGGGGTGTGGAAGTGTGGGGTGCGGCGGCGTTAGGGTGCGAAGGCCTGGTGCGGGGGCGTAGAAAGTGATGATTTTGGTCTACGCATGAAAAAAGCATCCTTATGGCTAATTTTTATGCATGTTATTTTAAAAGCCAAAAAACTTTACCCATTTATCCTTTAAACTAAATTACCATTTAATTAATTAAGTTAGATTATAAATTTTGTTTCAATAAATTAAACTAATTTATTTGAGTTAAAATAAAGATTTAATTAAGTCACCTAATAAACCATATATATATATATATATATATATATATGTCTATATGCATGTGTAAACACATATATATAAATTAAATCACTCAATAAATTGAACGAATGTATAATTAAGTTAAATTTGTTTAAATAAATTAAATAAACTTATTCGAGTTAAAATATGTATTTTATTAAATCACTCAATACATCAAACAAATATACACACACATATAATTAAGTTAAATTACAAATTTTATTTTAATAAACTGAATAAGTTTATTCGATTTAAAATAAAAAATTTGTTAAATCATCCAATGAGTTAAAAATATATAAATTAAATCACTCAATAAATTACATAAATATTTCAATAAATTAAGAAAATTTATTCGATTTAAAATATATATTTTTTAGATCACTCAATAAATTAAACGAATATATAAGTTAAATCACTCAATAAATTAAATAAATATATAATTAAGTTAAAATATAAATTTTGCTTTAATAAATTAAACAAGTTTATTTAAGTTAAAATATAGATTTTGTTAAATACACAAAAATATAATAGTTGAAAATTTAGTCACATGAAAATCTGTCAAAGTTTTCAGTGGCGAACAAACGAAAATTTTCGGCTCTCCGTTAACCCTCTCGCTTCTCCGTTCTTCCCGCCCTTTTCATCTTATTCCCTATGCCTCATTCTCATTTCTGTATGGCCAAGAATAAGAAGAAAAGGCCTTGTTTTGCTGCGTCTATTGAATCCTCTTCTCAAACTAGATCAGGTCAACGATACTCGCTCTCCGAGTCGCCTTCTACTTCATCTGATTCTACCATGTACCCTTTTAACGTCTCCATTCCTTCGTCTTCTGTGAATCTGTATTTGCCTGTAGCAGCGAATGATGCTAACATGTTTAACCCGATGTTGAATCTAGCTGCTGAATTATCAAGCACTTCACCTAAAGCTATTCCCTTGTTAGGTATAACCATGGTTGCTCCTTCAACCCCTATTTCGAATTTATTTCATCCTGTTGCGTTGATTTCTTAACCCGTTCTGCCTGTTGAGTCGATCTTTAATCTTCCTATTGGCAATAGCGATACTACTGACAAAAATATTGTAAATGGGATTTCCCTACCAGTAGAGTTAAAAGGCGATAGTGTTCTAGTGCTGAATTTTCATGTTCCCCCAAGTTTTGGTGAAAATAATTTACTCGCGAGTTGTTCATTGCAAGATTCTGCTGCCTGTGATGTTGCATCCGGGAAATGTTTTGATTCTATCTCAATTTCACCACTATCAGATACTAGAAATGATAATAATACTACATATGTTATTGACAAATCCTGTTTTAATCCCGGTGTTGCTTGTTCACCGGTTGTTGGCTGTTCGCATGATGTTGTGGACTGTGTTGCTACCAGGAAGATTAATGAAAAGCCAGTTTGGACTTCTTTGTTGCAAGAATTGCCTCGAAATGCTGAGTCGAATGTTGATGTTCATTTGAAAAATGGTTTGTTGCCTGCTGATCAGTCTCCTGGTTTGCGCATACCATCTGCTTGTGGAAATGCCCAATCGAAAATTTCAAACTTTGAAACTTTTCAGTCCAATAATACTCATTCATCCCCTGCTGCAGCTAATCTGGTGGAAGCTTTGTGGAAATGGTCTTCTCTCTTCAAAGCCTTGCCCAGGAATGCAGGTTCTTTCTTGCCTAGATCATTTGATACGGTTGTTATCGATGGTGTCAATGTTCCACCGATTGAGTTTGTCTAAGAAGGAGTTAATTATTGGTCTAAATATTTGGTTGGATTTTTCTTGGATTCTTTCGCTCCATACAGAGAGTTTCGTGACAGCTGTAAAGTAAATGGAATTTGAAAGGTAGTCTTCATGTCCAGTTTTTCAACACTATGTTTTACTTCAAATTCTCTAACAAAAATGACAAGTCGAGAGCACTTGAGACCAGTATCATAGAGGAGAAACCGTTTATTGTTACATCATGGAGCCTTAATGTTGACAAAGCTAGGGATCAGGTGCTTTCTATTCCTGTTTGGGTTACTTTTACAGATATTCCGCCTGCCCTTCAGCCTCTGTTAGGTCTGAACTGGCTTACAAGTCTCATTAGTGATCTCAAGTGTTTTGATTCTAATGCTGAAGCCTGCAAATCTTTACACTATGCAAGATCTTTGATTGAAATCAAACATTCTAAACGTGTGCCATCGACGCTAACAGTGAGACTTGCTGATGCTCATGATGTGATAGTAGATGTGCAGTACAAGTGGAAACCTAAAATTTGCTCATCTTGTAAGTCCATTGGTCATTCTCCTGATGCGTGTTCGATTGAGCCTGATTCCCAGCCTCCGCCGGCTAAGCTTTCGCTTCCTTTGCCAGTTTTGAAGTGGGTTCCTAAGCTAATCATTCTGTCTCCGCCTTCCTTTGTTCCTCTCCCTTTCCCTCCTGTTGAAACTCTTGCTAAGGCACATGTGTCCCCAGATGGTATATCTACTGCATCGACATCTCCTGATTTGGATACCAATTCGTGGTTCACGGAAGAGCGTACTGGGTTCATTATGATTCAGAAATGAGATATGACCAGTTCTGAATAGCTATTATTTCTATGTGGGCGAAGACGGGGAATCAAGGAGGTTATTTTATCATGTGGATGGTGAAGGCCTGACACTTCATACACGAGGCGATTTTGGTCTATGCAATTATTTTTGGACTCATCTTGGGATTGGAAGTATCTTTACTCTACCATATCATGGTCGTTCGTGCTTTCACTTGCTATGTTGTTCTATCAAGTTCTTCATGTTCTTAGTCCATCGACTGACGATGTGGTCAGTTCTGTCCTCGAGGGACAGTTGTCCTTCTTGCTTGGTAGCTTAGACTTGTCTATCTAGTTCATGTTTTTCTTTTATTGTCTTAGTTGATCTGAAGCCAGTTCCGATCATCTGTTCTTTTAACTAAAGAACAGTCTGGTGGAATAAAAGTGGATGACACACGTTAAATGCAGGTTGACTTTGCAAAACAAAAAAACAAATTTTAGTTGAAATGAAGAAATCATCATTAGATAGAGGTGCAACATTCAATACTGCCGCAGAAGAAGAAAATCGACAGTCGAAGTTATAATGTAACGGTTTGGATCAAACTTCTCATCTCCAGCACGTGGCGTACGCATATGAGTTGTCACACACATTATTGTAACAAAAGGAATCCTCAATGTTATGCGTTTATCAATCCATATTTATACACCACTTCTTATGTTATTTAACTATGTGGGACTATTCAAATTTCAAACCGTTATTTCTCCTTGTAACATGCGAGACAATCCTAACAGAAGTCACATGTCGTTAAGCTAGATAAGAAGCTCGGTAAGCTTATCGATGCATTTGTGCGAAGGTTTCCAAATGATGGCATTTCTGCTACTGCTAACGATGGCGATGGTGGGCAAGGTTCGAGGGTGTAGGTATTGTTTGTGTTGGTATGATATTTTTCACGTTATGGTTTGTATTGTTTGGGTACTTTTTTATGCTGGGAATTTTTGATGATGGTGATGTTGCACGTTTGTATGTATGTACGTAAACATTTGGTTGGATATTTATGTTTCCCGATGTGTATTTATGTTTGTATGTATGTAGACATTTGAGTTGGTTGGATATTTCTAATGTTGGATGATATGGTTTGTTGATATCTGTATCTTTGTAATGTTGGATAATATTTGTATTATATGAAATTGTGGATAATATTTGTAATATATGAACTTGTGATATTGTAATGTTATATTAGTGTGACCATATGTCATATTTACATGAAATTATGACATTGTTGTGCTATATTAGTGTGGTTATATGTCATGTATACATGAATTTGTGATATTGTTGTGTTATATTAGTGTGATTATATGTCACATATGTATGAATGCTGCGGAAATGTGTCAGCAAAGGCGCAGTTAAGGCATCGAAAAATCAAATTTAACTATTTTAATTAGGCGTCGAAATGACGGCGGCAAGTCCAATTTTAACATTTGACAAGGCGTCGGCATGACATCATAGTAGTGTTGGAAATACATTGTCGGTATAGCGTTGCTAATAGGCATTGGTAGGGCGTTGATAAATACCCTATGGAAGACGTCTTCAAGGTGTCAAAAAATATTTTTAACCTCCATTTTCCCGATGCCTTGTATAGTGTTGGCGCGACGTTGGAAAACTATTTACTAACACCCCGACGATACCATTTTGACGTCGATAAACGATATAATTTTTGTAGTAGAATAATCGGTTTTCCACCGTTGTGTGGTTTTACTTATTTAATGGTCAAAATAAATTTTAGTATACTATTTAATTAGAAGTTGAGTACAAAAGTATTTTTTTTCTTTTTCTTCTAAATGGCACAAATCTTTATCTTTAATAATAGTTGTAATAGCTTTGGTGTCGTACTTTTTTAGTATCAACGTGAACTACCAAAAATGCCCCTCTATATGTTATCCAATCTTAATTACTTAAAAATAGGATCTAATACTAAATTTCTTTTACAAATTCAAACGTCCATAAAAGTAGGATATAATAACTAAATATGCTTTAAAATTCAACACGCTTCTAAAAATATGATCTAAAATTAAACCTTATTTACAGATTCAAAATATTTCTGTACAAAATATCACTTGAAAATAAAAAAATATTTTGTTGACTGATTCAAACATATATAGTTTATAAGAAAAATAATTCACGCGCAATGCGCGTGCCATTACACTCGTATTAAGCTTTGAACAACCTAAAAAGAGTCCTTTACAAAAGATGTTTATGGTTAGCGTTCAAATATAATTATTGACTTTTCTAAAATGATGCATGTATGGAACTACGTTTTTCGTTTATAATGAAGTTGCGTTTAAATATCTACTAAATTTAATTTTAAAACAAACTTGTGTTTAAAACTAAGTTTTACTTGGTATTGCTCTTAATTTTACTTTTCTAAAAGAATATGATTAAATATCTTGTGTATCTTTCCTAGTGACCAAAATCACAAGTTACTTTCTATCATATCATGTGCTTTCAGATCTACCACTTACATAGCATTTCCCTCTAAATTTCAGCACAATTTCAAATGTTCTTTCTTTAAAATTTCAAATTTTGAGCCATTCTACGCATATGCTCCTTTTTTAAAGGGAATATCCTGCAAGCTATCAAATATTCAAAAATAGATTCGGAACCGCCATTATTACAGTCCAATTACACGGCCCATCTAAAACCTATAAGACATCTGCCGTGCCCATGACTCCACACACATCCACATATTCAGTCGTAAAGAAAAAGAATGTTACGTCCTGTATCCCCAAATTGAACTCTAACCCTAGAATATCGAAATTCAATTTCATACTCCCTCATGATCCTTTCAAACACTAACCATGACTAGTAGGCCCCTAACCATAGACAAACCCAAGATCATCCGCATCGTCTTCACCGATGCCGACGCTACGGACTCTTCCTCTTCTGAGGATGAAGGTCGAAGCCCCTCGTTCAAACGGCCTCTGAAGCGCCACGTAGAGGAGATCGTGATCAAATCGGAAAGCGAATCTGGAACTCTTGAATTTAAGAACAAGAAAGTGAAGAGTTCGATCTACCGGGGAGTGCGGAAGAGGCCGTCCGGCAATTGGGCGGCAGAGATTCGTGATTCGAAACAGCGTCGGAGGATTTGGCTTGGAACCTTTCAGACACCGGAGGAGGCGGCTGCTGTTTACGATAACGCTGCTGTTAAGTTGAAGGGTGAAAAGGCAATCACTAATTTTCCTGTTTTGGATGTGAAGCCGTTGGCGATTAAAACGGTAGGTGCTGATGATGTTAAGGTTGCAAAACTTTCTGAGTGATTTGGGTTTCTGTGTACAAATTTGACTGAAAAACATGGAAGAACTGATTTGTTTTTATTTTTTTTGTTGATATGGCAATGTGTATGTGATCAAACGTATTTTGGTATTAGAAGCACGAACGATTGACCTTGGATATTTTTTGCAACGTTTTAGTTCCACTGGTTGTAGCCTTTTTTTTTTTTTCTTTCTTCTTTTACATTTAAGCGATAAAGTTTGCTTGTTTACATGTGAAACAATTCCGTTGTCGCTGACTGTAAAAGCATGCGTGTTGCTTCGATGGTATTTTTGTCTATTTTAGCAGGTGTTTTCGTCGATATCCATTGCAATTTGCAAGTATACTGGTGTTGGTACTAATTGATTGCTTCTATATTAAGCTAGAAAAGACCATGCTTGTTAGTAGTTAACTTTTGGGGATTATTTGATACAACTGGTTAGTATTTCTGCAAACCGTTTGTTTTGTTCTGTGGGAAGAATGGAATCATTATGTGATTGGCCAGAACGGACGTGTGATTGGCTAGCACTTCTTGCTTTTTTAGTACATGAGCTCTTCACTCACGCTTTGCTCGTGACTTTTGAACTAGCTGGTGCGAGGGTAGCCAAATAGCCTCTTGGCCGTAAAGGAGAGTGCAAATAATAATAAGTTCTGGGTGATGTTTATCTGTAATTTATTATGCATTAGTTAAATATGCGTTAGTTTTATAATTTAATTATAAAAGTAAAAGAATTAGGATGCGTTTGCAAACAAGTTGGATAGCGGTAGGCGGTTAGAAGTTGTGGGGTCCATGCATAAAATTTGGTTGGATGTTGAATAGAAAGCATGGTGTAATGTATAATGTTATATTTTTTATTTGTAACAATTTTTAATTAAGAATTATTGATTATTAAATTTAATATTTGATGAGCAATAATTTAAATTCAAATTCAAGCACCTACCACAAATTCAGATTCAAATAAGTAAAATAGAAATAAACTAACGATGACGTTTCGTGATAAAAAAACGGTCAGTCTCATGAAATGCCTCAGGATATTGACTTATAACATCGACGTAGCCAAGTCCAATTTCTCGAGATTCAACAATAAGATACTAGGAGTAGCAATGTTATGTTTAGATAATTGTCCTATATCATGAAATTGTTTCATAATATCCTTACATCTATCAGAGGTTGCACAAGTAGGATTAGGATTAGAATTAGTGGAAGGTACAACATCATTACGACCCTTGGCTTTTCGACTAAGCTGGTGGTGTACAATAGAATGAGAAGGGGAGGGGGACGGGTAACATATCATTTGGATTGAAAGATACGTCATCAAACTAATTAAAATGGGTATTATCCAGTTCTATCATTATCTCTTTCGTACTCTCACCACTTCCACCAGCCTTACCAAACACATAGCTTCTCCATTGGGTAGAAGTAGAGGGAAAGTGAAATCAGCCTGATCGTGGAATAGACACTTTACCTTAGCCAGATATCCTTCCAACAGAAAATCCATCATCTCTCAACCATATGGAGAACGACGTTTGAACAACATCGGAAGAATAACGTCATGTGCTTTTGCTCAGGCCCAGAAATCATCATCACTTATGATGATTTCCTTTCAACATCTCAACCATCTCCCTCCACCAACAATATTTGAAAATGACCCCAAATTATAACATGGTTATCCCATTTGTGAATGAGGACAAAAACAATGTACTACATGTCATAGTTGTTCAACATGTATGTTCAGACATCAGACATGAATTCCGTCTTCTTTCCAAGTCGAAAAAGTGCATGCAATAGAAAGCAAGTATCCAAGTATCTGGCAGTTTCCAATTTTGACCATTCTTGAATAAGTTTTTTGGTGCATGAGGCGTAGGATGATGAGGCCATTTTTTATTGTTTTTATTGTAGGCATTCTCACTGATAGTATGACGAATATAAAAAGGCGTTGAGGAGCATATAACGACTAGAAGATCTCTAAGAAAAGTGCATCACGTAACTACAAGAGCAAGGCAAAATATTGGGGCTAAATTCTACGCAATCTCGGAGCACACCTAAACTAGTTAGAAACTTGCATAAGATCAAGACATACTCTTGACTAGAGATTTAGCCAACATTAGAATTAGCCTAATGCGCCATGAAAGCAAAGGTTATTTGATAGTCACTAGGTTTGGAAAATATAAAATATGGAAGGAAGCAAGCAAAGAAAAGTAAATGACACAAATATAGGGTAATTTGACAAGCTTGCCTACGTCCACTATAAGATCTCTTACTATATTTCTCCTTTATAAATATAGGGAATTGAAGGGGATAATAAGAAATAACGCACTTAAGACTAAAAAGTTAGTTAATCTTAAGTGCTTAGGGCTTTAATTTGCTATGAGGAGAGCTTTGTAATGAGATGATAAACAGAATTCTAATGATTTTCAACCTATTTGTAGTGTTTATGCATGGGGTATATATAGTGGTTGTAATGAACGATGAATGACTGAGATTGCGCAGTAAAACAGGCGGGAAGCATGCCTGGCAGTTGATCTGGTCATGTGGGCTGATAGAAGACAGTTGTAAAGGTAGAAAGGATTAAGTGGTTGAGAAGCACGTCAATTTTCCATCTGTACTAGGCATAGACTTCGCATTTAATGCACATTAAATGTCAACGGAAAGCTATAGGAGTAGGCACGCTTCTGGTCGCTTTGCTACCCTGTATAGTAGACTGTACTGTTTGTCTTTTACTTTTTTTACGTCTATATGACAAGGCAGAGAGTGACTTCCAACGGGTTGTAGGTGATACTGGAAGCTAAATGTTGTTAAGGACCAAGGTGTAAGGAATGTGTCGGATCGGCTGCGATATGACCAGTGGGCCATGGTAATGCTAGGCCAGAGGTAGTTCATGGTTGAGTTGGTCTTGATAGATGAATTTGTTGTTGAAGCCATCTTGAGCATGCAGGCCAACTATGGAGCCGGTCTTGATGTGCTGGTCTGGATGCACACCGCCATGAGACGGTTGGTTGCTTAATGTCATAGTTTGCTAAGGAGAGTTGAATGGTGCAGTAGACCAAAGATACAAGCAAAGGTGTCAAGACGGCTGTAAGGTGACGAGATGGGCTACTTGAGATCCGTCGAAGGCAGTTGTGATGATGCAGAACCAATGACGAGTCACGTTTGAGCCGGTTTTATCTAATGAGTGGGTTAGAAATTGACACGAGGTAGTGCTGAGTCGGCATGTTGACTAGAAGCCATATTCAGTGTGGGCTGGCATGAGAGAGTCGGTCATTGGAGAGCTAGGTTGGGCTTAGTCATGTCCTTGTTTGATGAAATGGCTATTGAAGCTGCTTCGGGTTGAGCTGGTCGGTCGTTGACCTGATGAGCTCCTGAGCTGACGGGCTAGCTTGAGGGTAGCTTGAGCTTTGTATAATAGGGGCATACCTATCGAAGATTAGCCTGGTCGACTTTGAATGGGTTGGAATATGCCTGACTTCGATTAGTCGACTTCCACTATGTCATTGAGGCACACGACATGTAGACGAGGTCCCGAAGCAGGGTCGGAGAGAGATTGGGATGCCGTTCCAGGGTACATATATTGTTTCATGGTACAAACGAGTGCTACGGCAGGACCTACATGCCAACTTTTTTTGAGGTCTTGGTTTTTAGGGGAGCCCATAAGTTAGTTATGGCTCTCGATACGTCTCATCGGTAGCTAATGGCAATTCGGCATGATTTATCGATGTGCAATTTAAGCGTGCATATAGTTTGGTATGCTCGACTAAGGGTTACCAAATGGTGGACGAAATATATTATACAAATGCATAAATATGTGATTATGGCGATATTTATATAGATGCACGGTTTGGGTGATTTTTATATATTGGTTTAATATTCTTAGGGTAATCGAGTTTAATGTGAGGCACTTTAAGAACAGATCACAATCCATATAGGAATGACAATACTTCGGTGTTGTGTATACATGTGTGAAGGGCGCACATGGAGTAGCTTGAATCTGGACTGTCATCCATATATAGTCGGATGGCATCAGTTTTGCAAAAAGGAATCAATTGTACCATTGAGACGCACGACCAGCAGATGTGGCCCTAGAGCAGGGATAAAGAGAGACTGAGATGTTAGTTATAATACTTCGTAAATTAAGCGTAATTAATTAAAAGAAATTAATTAAAAAAATTAAAGCCAAAAATAGAATTTCACAAACGTCAGAATTTGGCTACGAAACTTGTATCCTTGCGTTCGTGGCCATTTTTTGATCAATTTTCTTATATAAGGTTTTACGATTGGAGTTCAAATTAAAAAGTTATTACCTTTTGAATATTTTGAATCAGAAATAAGCATATATGCAATTAAGGAAATAAATATTATTAATTAACATCAATTGATAGTTAACATTTAAGCAAGTTTATCATTAATCGAATATCTATATAATGGTACTAAATAAAATTAAAAAGGAAACAAAGCAACCTTAACAAAATAACACAACTGATCGATACCTAAGATCAACTGTCGACCGATAGACGTATAGCGGTTGACCGGTATTGCTATGGCAGTTGTGAACAGAACTTAGACCAAACGGCGTGGATTTAAGAGAATCTAATCCGACGATTGGCATTGATACGATCCCCTATAAATACGAGCCTAACCCCTCAATTTTCTTCTTAGGGCGAAGGTCTGCCGTTTTCTTTTCTCCAAAAATTCTCAAGTCTAAATAAGTCTATAGCCTATATATGTATATACAAGTGAAGAATAACAGAGATAATAGAGGAGAAGAATAGAATGAATCGCTAAAGCCAAGGTAAAATTATAAATCCAAATCTAAATTAAATTCAAATCTCTTGTTGGATCTAAATTCCTAATGAAAATGTATATGCTTGTAGTATATAATTCAATAGGGAGAATAAAGAGTCAAACTGAAATAATGGGGTTTAGGTCTGGAGATTTGGAAGCTTAAAGTTGAGTGGGGAATTATATATGTTTATATAATATTAGATTTACATCGTTGTAAATCCGTTCAAGTATGCTTGAAAGTAATATTGGAGTTGTAGGCTTAAATATATACATGTAACGAATTGATAATTCATGCCTACATATTCTGTGAATGATTAACTTTGATCTAAAATTGCATATATTTAAACCTGGAAAGTAAGGGTAAAAGTAGTCCCTAAATTAATGAAATCGTGTAATGATTCAAGATTTTTGTTTAAACGATATATTCGAGTAAACATGAATTGACAGTTATTATAAATTGGATTAGGATCTAAGTTGCATTTTAGTTCATTGGGATGAAGAATGTTGCAATATAAATTTCTAAAAATTATCTAGTTTTATAGATAAATAAATGCGTGACTTTCTCGTAATTTCAAATATAGCACAAGTCCTCTTTTAGGTAAGTTAAGGAAATTTAAAGCGTTAATGTTTCCTTTTCGAGGATGTAATTCCAATGCATCAAAACGCAGACATCCTAAAGTATAGCTAAAGTATTGTAAGTAGAGATAATAACAATAATTTGATTATAAATCTAATATATGCAATAAGTTAGAAAAAAACAATAGGTGATGAAGTACATGTAAAACAACAAAATGATCAAGTAAGAATATTATAATAATCAGAGGAAAATAGTAACAGTTAAAAAATAGAATAATAGAATATACTTAATAGTATCAAATAGAAGTTAAATAGTAAAAGATGATTAATCTATTAAATCAGAAGTAAGCGGTAAATGATATTAAAATGGCATAAATGATACAAGAAGTAAATTATGTAAATAACAGAACGCAACAGTTGAACATAAGAGGCATAGTAATTAAATAAATTTATGTAGCCTCAAGTATGTGTTTATGATGGGTGTGAATATTAAATTTAGTCAATAGCTTAGATAAAATAAAATAACCATTAGCAATGATTGGAATACGAGGTCAGTAGTTTTACACAACAAAAGTTTACCCACCGCAAGAGGCTACCAGCAGTTATATATAAATTATACTGATGTAGGATATATCCAACCATATGACCAATGGATTTATACATTCATGTATAGATGGAAGGAATACCGAAGGTAGGATGGTTTGCTCCGGTCGGAGTATCAAAGGACAAGTGGAGTCTGCTTCAATCTATTAAGGGGTACGACTTAAGTAACTGAGTGGAAATTTACTAGATTGCATTAGGCAATCTAAGTGAGACAGTGAGCATAAGCTCGATTATTTGACAATAAGGTTGGTACCATTATGAGGAGTAGGATCTGCTTAAATAGGTCGAGATCATCGTAGATCCTGAGCGGGCAGCGGAAAGACAGGGGTTACGACTAAACAGGCTACACTTCTTACTAGTGTAGACCATGTTTAGAACATACACCACTTAACAGTTGTTAGTTAGTTTGTGTGTTGTTAGGAGGCAAGGTTTGATGACCTTTTAATGGAGGTCTTTCAAAAATGAGATCGAATACGGCTAAATCGTTGAAATGTCGTTATTAGGCATTACGGGAGTTCCTTGGTATGCACGTCGACGAAAATGTGATACTGCGTTGATGATGGATCCTAACAAGGTGATGAGAACGGGTACTAGTAGGGAAAATATCATGATCCGAATGCGAATGTAGTACATACATACATATTTACACACACACACACACACACACACATATATATATATCTCTGTGTGTGTGTGTATGTAGATACACATACGCACACGTATGTATACTTATATAGTTATTGTCTACCTCACATAGTTGGGGCATACTGTACGCATATGTAATGTCAAGACGATTAAGTAAAACACTAGACATAACATGTAACGGAAGAACAATAAGCATAAACTAGTGTTATGTATAATGTGTGTAATTTACCAATTACCAAAATGTTGTTCTGACTTCATATTATGATAACCCATAGGAAGACCTAGAGTGACAAGAGCTGGTACAAGGTAAGAATGGTGGGACAGATTTCCTTATACGTGCTCGACATTGACACGGGAACTAGAGACAAAGGTGTCAACTTTGGTCATTAATCACATGTTTTATTATACTTCGCTATTACATCGTGAGTTTATATCAATGGTGCTTTGATATGCTTTTTTTTTATTTACAGGATACCAATACAAATGATCCAATCTTTGGTGGACTTGAATTTTCAATTTAGAAAAAATTCAAACTGCTGAGGTGCAGTTGTTACACTGGTCTAAATTAGATCATATACTGTTTCATAGTATGGACGGATGCAGCAACAAAACCTACAAACCAACTTTTGAGGTGTTGGTTTTCAAGAGAGTCCACAAGTTAGGTGTAGCTCTCGATAGCCCTCTTTGTTAGCTAATGGCAATTCACTGACAGGTATTGGCTATAGATATTTGTATTTCAATTTTGGGTTTGAGAGTGAGGTGCATTTGGGGGTAGGCTTATAGGATAGTTTTTGCATTTCGGAGGAGTGAAGACGATATATTGGATAAGAGTACTTGTTGAAGATGTAGTATATGACATACTAGATATTTTGTAAATGAGATTTACGGTATCACATGTTATATTTTGAACTTCATATGAATGGAATTGATGTATTATGACTTTCTATATTGATATTCATTTATCTATTGCTTCCGCTACTGCAGTCTCATGTATTTTGTTTATCTTGTTCTGTTTATTTATCTTCAGTAGATTATATGTTATCACTCTACTATAAGATTGGATCGATATGCATTAGTATTATGTTTAGTTTTAATTTTTACTCGGATGGACTGTCTTTTGTAGTATATAAAAGTCCGACATTGTTAATTAACGTTGATTCAGAATATTATGAAGGGTGGGTCGTTACAATGGTGATACCCATACCATACTTATTATAATGGACTTTCTCTGTAAATGCAGGTGAGACAGGTTGAGGTAAAGTAAGTATTAGCTCTCATATGATGTTTCATGAAATCGTGTTAGAAGTATATACTTGGTAACAATTTAACTCACTAGACATATGTGTCCAACCCCCTTCTCATACACTATAGGTTAACATAGTATCTTAGAGTGTATGTTGTTCGAAGACGGTGACTATGAAAATGTTTACATATGTTATCCATTTATTTGTATTTATTGTGTATGTAGTGTGATAGTGTGTATGTACGAAGACTATGTGTGTCTTATGATGTATATAGATGGGATTTTTTTGTTTTGTTTATATTATAATTTAATCTATTACGTTGTGAGTTCTGAAAGATATAGTTAGTTCAACTCTCTGTTTTACTATTGTGTTTTAAATGATCTAGCCTTTTATTCTAGGAAAGTTAATTATAAACTACGTTGAAATATGTTTACAACTGATTTTTGATATTAAAAGCAGTGGGCCAAGGGTGGATAAAAAATTTAAAATTCTAAAACTATGAATATTAACTCCTCACAGTGGAATCAATCATCATAATAAATGAATATTAACTCCATATGCAATTTATAACATTTATTACATTAATTTCCATTTCGGTACATTAATTCTCAAAAAATCATGGACAATATAAAAACGGTATAAAGAATATACCAAACAAACTATCCACGATATAGCCTTCATTCACCTCTCTATTCCCTTTTTTGCTCCTATACGCAACTTCATACCTATACAGATATATATTAAATAAAAAGGAAAAAGGTTTCAACTAGGTTTGGACTGCACCTAACCTTATACACTACGACTATGGCCATAGGCTCAATATTGCATAGGAAAAGAATGTCTACGCACCTCTTTTAGGGGATCAAGCCCACATTGTTTAATTTGCTTCTCGTCTCCTGCATCTAAATACTTACTAGTACATTGCAACCATAACATCCATGTACCCATTATAGACAATGCAATCAATGGAACCTATGCAACCATCGTAATAAATGCAAATAGTAAAAGCAAAAAAGAATATTAGTACTCATCCATCCCAACAAATTAGCATATGGAATGATAGTAATAATGATGATGATGATGATGATGATGATAGCAGCACACCGCCATCAATCTTCACAACATTTAATTCCAATCCCAATCATAAAACAAGAAGATAACAACACAAAAATATTTACATATATACTAATCGTCACTTTTAGTGGCGCATCACCAATGTAAGTACGAATCGTCCAATATGTGTGTTGATCATCTCATAAAGTGACACAAATCATCAAATATGTACTAATCTAATCAACATTAGCAACACAACATTCATCATCAAATAATCATAATTAAATACCCATTAAGTAGTAGCAATAACGGTAAAATATCATACACTTATCAAAATGCGATACTATCATTAAATATCAAATATACATGATAATTACAATTAACAATTAATCACACATCCAACAACCATCCTAAAAATATATTTACATCCACAATAGTATTAAAATCATTCTATTATTGTTACTATAAAGTCATACTTATTTATCCATCCAAAAACAATAATAATTCTTTTTAAATGATAATATACTCTTTAAGTCTTTTATTGTAGTCTCATTATTTCAAATCCCTTAAACAATAACAATTTACACCATTAGTTAACATTCAAACTAACGTTATTAGCTAACGTTCAAATTAAAGTTATTCATTAATACTGAAATAAATAGTATTAATGAACATAATAATTGACGCCATTGATTAACATTCAAATTAGCATTATTAACTAACATTCAAAATAATGCTATTTATTAACCTTCATACTAATATCATACCATTATTTAGATTACTATATTAGTGCACTAAACAACGCAGTAAGTAAAAATTTAGCCAAAGCATTAATTTTCGATGTACTTAAGATGACAACTATTAATGGATAATTACATGTATACATATATATAAACATTGAAAAAAAATTACCAGCTTTAAGAATTTGATAAGTTACAAAAGTGTACGAAATACTTTGACTAAATACGAAATTTAATAATCCATTTATATTAATTCCTTAAATGGCTAATGTTTTAAAAGGGTAGCTCCAATAGAAATTTGTCAACATAAGAGTGAAATTTTGTTACACCTAAATTATGTGGTGGGAATCTTCTCATGCATGTTCATTTTCCAAATAAAACATCCAAAATCACATTCAACACACGAAATAACAAATAAAATAGTTATGAACATGATATTTGAATAAACAAATTCCATATAAATAAACATATATTGAAATATATAATAAGTGAGAGATTTGTATCAGCCGCCGTACCCAATAAATAATCAAGAAAATCTGATAATATAAATCCAAATAAAATTTTATTTTTAAAGTATTAAACTACTCACTTCAAAAACAGATTTACATCAGTCCTTTTCAGAACAATGAAAAGTAGCACCTTCTTCAAATTCAATTAAAGTATCTTCTAAATCTCAAATAGATTAGCTCTGAATTTGTTGCAAAAATCTCCAGGCCTTCCTTGCAGATGTCTTCTAAAAGTTAATTTCATCTATTTCCCAATCTTTGAGTTTTTTTATTTACTTTTCTCTCTTTCTCTAAAACTTCATTTTTGCTCTTTTTGTTGCTCTTGTAAAGAATGAAGTGAAAAACATAACAAGGAAGATATTTCCATAGAATTTATGTAACGATTCGTAATTTTTCGCGTTCGAAAATCGACATCCATACTTTACATTGTACTCGAATGCCGCAGATTCGACCGTTCAAATTCGAGTCGCCGGAGCTTATAACACATTAAGTAAATAATACAGCGGAAGAAATGAATAGCATATATCGATATACAACATTTGATACAATAACTGATACAACATGAATGATACAACAGAATGGTACAATAGATATCAACATTATCAGAGATACAAAGAATAGCAGCGGAAATATAATAATAACACTAGCAGCGGGACAAAATCTCCAATGTGGTCTTCAAGAAAGAACTCCAGTATCAGTAACTCCATCTCCAAGGCATCAATCCAGAAATAGCGAGAACTCCCAAATCAAGATGAAGAGAAGCAACTCGATCCAAAATGCGATTGCCAAATCCTAAGGCTGAAAGCTATCGAATCTACACCTACTATAGATTATCTGAAAACCCCAACTCTAGACTGCCCGTGTGGGAAAATAGTGGGCACCCAGAGTTTAGGAAAGGAACGATAAACTCCAGGTCAGTCATGGGACTGGTGTGAGCAAACAAAAGCAATTGGTCTTTTAAAACAAGCAAAGGATTTAAATTTGAAAATTCGCAATGCTTTTTTAGAAAATGAAACTACCATAAGGCCTCCCGCCACACACACAATGCAAACGCAGAATTGGAGGAGATTTCTCCTTATGATAGTTAAATATGCTTAATACGAGAAATTTCTTTGATATTATTACTATAAGTGCAAAGTGTGAAAAAAAACCATTTCGAAAGTAAAATATAAATCCTAGCCAACATACGACATTTCGTCGTATGCCTACTATAGCTACCATGTTCAATAGCAGGTTACCGCCACATTCCATGGCAGGTTATACAACTAAAACCGTACAGGGCTCGTATTGTTTTGATTGGATTTCCAACAAATGGTCAGGCTAAGGAACTTCCTACTGTCTATGGGATCGCCTCTGGCGGGACGTCCCGAGAACTAACGTTACGGTTAGATCTCTGCCAACACAAGGCCGGGCTACCTCTGTAACTAGGTAACTACTACACGAATATGCCATCCCCCGGTCCTTTGGGACCTTTATCCGAGGCGCCTCAAAGCAACAACCACACAGTAAATGAGATTGGAGCAACCACATAGGTTAAATACCAGGGCTCCATACCTGATACCACCCTTTACCAGAAGGGAATGACATACCCTAAAGGGAGCGACCCTCATAACCTTGCCGCATCTTTCCTGTTTTCGACCATTTCCGGGGAGTGAGGTCCTGATGCAGTCTCGTCCACAAAGCTACGCTTTGTGCAACAAAGCCATGCTTTGGGTCAACAGATGACCAAAACAATGATCACAAAGATAAATGATCAAACAAATGATCATATCATAAATGATCAACCAATGATCATCACACAGCAGCACTCAGCATGCCACATTACCAAATTGGGAATATCACTGATAAATATCAACTACATAACCTCTGAGCCCGTACGTCTCAGAGAAGGGTGTTAAGCTAAGAAAATAAATTCTCCGCCACCAAGCAGAAATGTATTTGATAGAAATCAGATAACATCTCAAAGTGTAATGTCGGACATACAACCATACCAGTCTGTTTCGGGTTCGAACAGAACCAAAGGCACTTCCGAAGAAGCCCTTGCAAATCCGAGTATCCACAATCCCGATCGGACTTCCCATCACTAAGGGAATCTCTATACCATAGCTACTCGGTGCAGAGACAATCGATAGGTTATCCTATCGTTCTCACAAATACCCGGTCTTCACCAACGGTCTTCAATTGCTATCCATAACGTCGTATCACTATTCGGAATGGGTTATATGACACAAGGTCCTCTCCCGGCTAAACCGAATAGTAAGCGCCATATTTTAAAACATATGGATATGGGATTTTAGTTAAGTCACAACTTATAAAAATCTAAAACTTTTCTTTCAAATGGTTAAACAAATTATCATTTTTAAATCTTTAAACAAAAAGATTTATTTCACAAAGTTTCACCTAGCTTCACAAAGATCTATTCATAGATTTCAAAACAATTCCCATTTCAATTGGATTAACCCAATTAAATCTTTAAATTAAAGATTTATAGCTTTCAAAACACATTTCCAAAGATTTATCTAAAACTTGGAAAACAATTTTCCTTTTAGACTTGAAAATCCTTTTAACACAACTTGAAAGTCCATTTCTTATGAGATAGCAAATCTAATTTATACAAGTTGAAATCTTGAGTTGAATTTAAATTTCAAAACATCACCTTGAAAAATGGTTTAAAACCCATATAACCCATTTGTAAGTTGAATAACTTTTTAAACAATAGTTTCCAAGTCATAGAATTCAATTTCAAATATTGAATTCAAATTTAAATCCAATTATTTAAATTTCAAAACTCAATCAAGTTATTTAAAAATAACCATTTTCAAAAGCTTCAATTCTAGTTAAAAAAAAAAAACTATTTTGGATTTAAAAATTCAATTTTAAAACAATTTCAAAATCTGTGACTTAACTCATTTCCACGTGCAACCCATATTTGTGTGTGTATAGTGTGGTCCAGGGGTTTTACACAATAGTGCACAACATCATCAATCAGCACAGATTCAATTATTACAATTCGATGTGGGTTTCGGATAACCAAATGGAATCCGACTCCCTGTCGCATCGAAATCCAAAAGTCATTCTACGGGTCAAGGGGTTTGCATAACAATATGTATATATCACAGATATGACAGCTTAGCACAAACATCACATAGCATCACATCACGTATCAAATATAACAATCCATCACAGAACATTCCATAATAATCAAACATCTTAAGTTAAGATGAATAAATTTGTGTGGTTTTAAATTTATCCACCACATAATTACTTTCATTAGAAATCTTTAATCAATGATTAATTATCATTAATTACAATTGATTAAGTCTTAATCACCTTCATTAATTAATTAATAAATTTTTCTTTAAATTAATTAACCTTCAAACATTTGATTAATAAATCTTTAATCATTAATTAATTAAAGTTAATTATTAAATTAATTATCCTTAATTTAAACTTAATTACATTATTAATATTCATTTATCATTAGTTAATAACTTAATTAATGATCTTAATTTTAAATTGATTAATCACTAATCAATTATTAATTCCAAATTTAATTAATTAATTAAATTAATTAATCTTAATTACCTTATTAATCAATTTTAAAACATAATTCTTAATCAAATGTCCAAAATAAAACATAACTTAATTATGTTTAAAACAATTTAATTCATAACTAAGTACTTTTGAAATTACCTTTAAATCTCAATTTAAATTCATGTTTAAAACTTATCAAAGTTTTAAATAATTTAAAACCTTTTAAATAGCAAATCAACAAATGCTATGAATTTTTTTTTTAAAGTTAAAGTCATTTCAAAACTTTCAATAATTTAAATTTCCATTTTAATTTGAAACTTCAAATTTAAGCCTTCTTAAAATTTAAACCTGAAATTCAAATTTACTTTTGAATTCCCAGATTTCAAGTTAACTTCAACTCTATTCATGTTTCTATAATCTTATTATTAAAAAGTTTAAACTATCTTATCAACATAATATAGTTAATAAAGTTAACTTTTAAATTTAAGTTTCTGTTTTAAAAACTAGAATTTAAATTCAATTGAAATTTTAAACTTACATTTGAATTTGAACCTAAATTTTTCTCAAAACCATAACTACAGATTTAAAAAGGTTTAAACCTAGTTATGCAGGAAACAGAAAACAGGTTTCAATTCAAACCTGGAATTTAAATTCAAATTAGTAGTTCAAACTTAAATTAAATTTTTAAACCTAAACCTTATTTAAAATCTATGATTACATATTTTTAAATTTTGACAAAACAGATTTTAAAAAGGTTTAAAACCCAAATTTTTATAAAACAAAAACTCAGTTTACAGTGTAAACTGTAACTACAGGCTATCCCGAGAAACAAAACTTTTACTTCGGGTTTTCTTCTCATTTACTCCGAGTTTAAAAACCATTTGCTTCGAGTTTCCTTTGTTCCCAATCTTCCAAACTGTCACCAAGTACACGCGTGCACCGTGCACCGTGCTCTGACCATCGCCGGTCAACCACGGCAGCTTCCTCTCCTCGACAACCATCACCACACCCATCCACGATCATCAGATCATCACTACGGCCTCTAAATCCAAATTGAGGCTTCAACCCATACCTGGAACGATGACAAGCATCACCAAGTAAACCTGTCAACGCCTCGTCTATGCTCCCCCGACCACCAGAGTTGCTGAAACTCCGTCCAAGCCATCGCCTACGTTCCTGCTTCCAGCCACTTAAGTTTGGTTGAACTCGATCAACCAGAGAAATCGCGACATCCCAAATCACGCAGCCTAGTTAAATTAGGGTTCTGGACTTCAAATCGAAATCACAACTTCAAAAACGAAATGCAATCCAATCTGGTATTTTTCCCTTGATCTATGATAACTCCCCTTCATCCAGAACCAAATTCAACACCTCAAACCATTTGTGGCAAACGAGATATCCCAAAATACATAATACTGTCAAAACAGAATTGCTCTTGAAATATAGCATTAAAAATCGTAATTTTGCTTTGAAAAATCATAATTTTGTATGAAGATTAGATTTATAACCCTGAAACTCCAAATTATTATACTTGGGATTTCACTAATTACTGATTGATCATTGGTTTATATATATTCCAGAGGTGTTTATATATTATTTTGACTTATATAAAATTTTAAAATGAAGTTTTAATTTTAAACAAACAAGTTTTGTTTGAATCTTAATCTTAAACTAATCAAAGGGTTTATTAATTTAAATTAACCTTGCAACTGAGAGGTATATAGAGGAACCATACATGGACAGGTACACAGCAGAAACACATTCATTTCAAATTTTACAAGCATGTAACCCAATATCAACAAGCAAGCATCACAAAGCAATTCACAAGTTCATAGATATCAGATTCAAAGGGAAGATTTTCAAGTTTGCTCACCTGGAATATATTGACAGAGAACAGGAATCTGGTGATGACCCCTTTTTTTTTCCTTTTGCTCTTGAACTTTTAATTTTTGTTTTTTCTTTAATTCCCAGAGTTAAAACTGCAAGTTGTAAGAAGAAACTTGCTTATTTTACTATTGTATTTATTTGTTTATTTCACAATAACAACCAATCTTGATTTCACTTACAATTTGACTTTCTTGTTGTATAACAGAGGCTTTTAATTTTCCTTCTGCAATTAGAAACAGAAAACAAACTTTGCCTTGAACTTGATTCTTCCTGCAACTAATAAATAGAGTTGTTTAAATGTTTGTTTTATTTATTGATTATTAACATCAAATTCAAATTTAAAGAAAAGAAACTTGCCTTTATTTACTTTCAGAAACCCTGCACTTGCTTCCCAGGCTGAAGCAATTTTTTTCTTTCTTGATTATTTTGATGCAGTAGCTGATTTTAAACTGCAGTTTTGAAATTTGTTTGTGTTAAAACTTGATTTTGAAACCAAAAATTTATTACTTTTGATGTTAAAAACTTACCTGAGATGAAGGTATCACTATAGTTTGATAACACTTCAGATTTTTAGCTTGAAATGAATTGAAGAGATTTGCAGTTTTCCTCTTTTTTTCTGAACTTTCTTTTTTTTTGTTTTGAGATGAATTTGGAAATCTGGTTCATAATGTTTTTCAGATTGTTTATCAATTTTGTTTCTTTGGTGTTTGGACTTGTGACATCAAATCCTTGATACTATTTGTTTCCAGTTTTCTAAAAAGCTATTATAATTGCTTGTGGGGAAATGGAAAGGTTTTTTTTTTGTAATTTTTTTAATCTTATTATTTAATTCAATTTGATGCCATTTGTAAAGAGATATCTTATGCCTTAGATTTTTGTTGATCATTCTACTCCATTGTGAATGTATAATTAGCCTTTGATGTTTACAAAGCAAAAGAAAGTTTTATGGATTTATTTCCTATGTTATATATACTTTTATAAACCAATATATATATATCTTTATTCATTTGTGTGTATGTATATACATATACAATGTTAAAAGAATTTTGTTTCTTAGCCAATATTTACATATATACTTATATCTCAATGAATTTTAAATTCCATTTATGTCCATATACATACTCACATATGCAATATACATTTTTGTTTGTTATTTCAACTTATACCAATTTAAAGAAACAAATGATTTAAAACTAATTTTTATTAATTAGTGAAATTTTTTTTCCTTTGCAAAAGAAAGTATGTATTATAGAATTTAAATTCAAATGATTTCCTTAAAATATTTATCATCTCAAGATTCTTAAACTCAAAATCAATTGGAATTTATTTATGTATAGTTTATAATTACTTTTTTTTCAATTTATTCTCAAATTATATTTCAAAAGTTAAAAATATATTATTAACTTATATTGACAGATTTTAGGATGTTATTTTATTTTATTTTATTTATAAGATATTAAATATAGAATTTCAAATTCATAGTTAAATTGTAGAATCAATGTCCAAATAAATACATATCCTATTTAAATTTGAAAAATTCAAATTAATCCACAATTTTATTCAAAAAAATACATTTTAATTATCAGTTTAAATTTAATTGAAAAACGGGATCGTTACAATTTATAAAATTTCTTTCTATTTGAAAAAATCCTTTTATAAATCTCCAATATAAATCCGATTTACTTATTACCAATCTTTGATTTCAAAGTAGAACCAAATACTTTCCATAAAACAACCATTCCATAAAATACCATTTATAAGCTATCTTTTTATTCATAAATAATATTTATAAATATATCCTTTTATACAACATTATGTATAAAATGTTTCACCAATATTTATTCCAAAATATTGCTATCTTCGTTTTGAAACAGAATTACTTGATTACAAAAGATTTTTCTTCTTCTTTATTTCCTTTAAAATAAACATTCATTATTATATAAACTTTATTCAAAATAAACACTTCCCAAAATACTTTTAAAACATTTTCAAAAAGGTTGGAGTAAAATAGAGAAGTTCAAAAACCATTTTAAATAAAGTGTCATAAAAATTCCAAAATCATATTTAAAAATCATTTTTTCCAAATCAAAACCCTTTTCAAATCAAACAATAATCCATAGTATAGCAAAGTACTATATTGTGACCAATAGCTACAATAACACTTAACTAATGCTACTACCACCTTTATCACTAAAAAGGTTCAACTTTTAACATATAT
The DNA here is from genome assembly GCA_030765085.1 of Allium cepa. NCBI lineage: Eukaryota > Viridiplantae > Streptophyta > Magnoliopsida > Asparagales > Amaryllidaceae > Allium > Allium cepa. Next base: position 214,450,710 of record CM060946.1, read on the forward strand.
CAATGTCCTATCCAAAATGGACAGCCTGCTAAGGTTCAGCTTCCGGCACTCGATAATTAACAATCAATAGCTTGCACGTCATTTATCCAATATTAATTAATCCCTATATTAATTAACTTTAAAAAATCATCATTTTACTTTGAAGCATAAAATGAGGATTTATTATGCTCGATAGATATCCAAAATAATCTATTCAATTTAATTATAATAGAGCGATGTTTCATTCTGCTAAACATATATTAGAAACGAAGTATAATTAATTTAGTAACGTTATCATTCAAAACAAAATTAATATATTCAGTCACTATTATTTTATCAATAATTTATACTTTGTTAAGCCTATAAATAAGTTATACCATAATTTTATACTCGTCAATACGAATCTTAACGCAAAAGTCTGCAGGTTAAACAGATTTAAAATTAGCGAGATATCACATTTTAAATTCAATGCACATAGTTTATAATTTAAACAAATAAATTATCAAGTTTCTCACCATACAAATCAAGCTCGGCTCACTCTTACCAACCCGACCCAACATGAACAGTTCCATTAACACCCTAAATTTCAAATCTACATTCTAGTAAAATAAGATCACTATGAAAAATCAAAGACCGTCGCCGCCTCGATTACAATCAACCTCTACCACCTACACCATTCGACTTGCCTCTGTCCCAAGTAGCCCTAGCCAGTACCTTGTTGAACTCGATACATCACATCACCGCCAACATCAAAAAGTCAAACCCAAAGATCACGCGGCCATCAAACCCTAACTCGACTTCGCCTCACCACCACCAACCACCACACCTCCTACAACCAGTCCCATCACCTCTGTCATGCCTTTAGTTTCCTCCTAGCAATCGCCGTAGTTCCCCTCGACTACTAGTTCATTGGGAAAATCTAAATAAATGGAAAATGTTTATTAACCAACCACGGCCAACTCCGGCCATCCGGCGCCCTACAACCACCACTAAAAATCACATCTCCATGATATGAACTCAACCATACTCTATGATCCGCATTCCATGATCGTCGAAAAAAGACAAATATTTGACAACCACGGTTAATCGGACAATATCCACCATTACACTCGATGAAATGATAAGCGGCTATTTTAGAAAAACTAGAGACTGTAGAACACAATTTTATAGTTGGAAGTTTTGACTAATTGTCGATGGTTAGTGAGATAATAATTTTTGAAAGGAAGAGGATGGTATGTTTTCTTTTACAAGAAGAAGAAGAGAGAAAATGAAGAAGAAGAGAGGAATAGAAGTCATAAAGTGATGATGTCATACTTAAACAATACCAACAATATTACTTCACACTTAAGAAAATCACCAAAATTCTAAACGACCATCGTATCAAGAACAAATCACAATTATGGCTTATTGAAAAATCTTTGTTTTTGATTTGATTTGTTTCAGGTACACTACACAATATCTCGTTCGCATATGAACCACAAACGAGAGAAATAAAAATACAATCATACACAATAGTGTGACATGATAATAAAACAATAATAAAATACACTGGTTATCTTATCCCGTTAAATTTCAGAAATACCAACTTTTGCTATAAAATAGGTCGAACGATAATCTAAGAAAAATTATTGAAAAATTCTATAAATCATTTAAAAATAAGCCATTAAAAATCAAGTCCTTCGAACAAAAACCGATTTTTCTTCTTATTCATTAATTTGAATCAAATTCAAATATTTAAATAAAATAAGTATTCAAATTCGAAACATTGAAAATTCTAGGTCGTTACATTCTTCCCCCTTAAAAGTACTTCATCCTCGAAGTTTCATCACCATCAAACCAAGAAAGAAATAAGCCCGCATAAATACTTAATATTTCCATAAACCCATACGATGTATATAGGTCATCTGTACACAATAGATGATTCGATCACTTACTCGAATACATAAACTTCTCTTTCAAACTAGTATCGCCCACCTGACTTCCCTAGTCTGGACTTTGATCGGGCTTCCTTACTAGAAACCGCCATTCTTCTTACATAGCTATATACTATGATAGAAAACATTAATAACATACCAAGAACCCTTACCAAGTATTCGCCATAAAGAATCAAATGCTAAATCCTTATTCGGGTCAGAGTAAATCACCTCAAATTCATGTACTCGAATCTTGGATCAAGAACCATGCAAAAAAATGATCTACATACGTACTAATTGTTATTGGTTCTTGCTTATACCAATTTCTTTTTACTTCTAAAATCACTTATGAAAATATTTCGTAAAAACTTAACCTAAGTTTAAAACTTGTATAATACCCTACTATATCCTGAGAGTATATATGCAATATCAGATTTGTTTTACTTAACCAAAATGTTTAATAAATTTAAAACTTGTTTTAACATACTATCTTTCCATTCTAGAGTTACAAAACTCTACTTTTTTTGGAAGGTAATGGGCTAAGGGAGTCTAGCCCCTTTACATATGTACCATTATGGATAATTACATGGAGAGATATAAATGGACTAACAAAACCTGAAAAGGTAACTATTACCAAAAAATTGAGCAGGAACTATATCCAAAAACCTGAGCAGGGCTATAAAAAAATATAGAAACATAGTGACTAATCAATGCTTCAAATTCGAAGAAGAAAGCGATGATGGATCTTGGCATAAAGGAGAGGAGCATGAAGGAAAAACTCGAGCATTTCTTTCCTCCTATACTATCGCCAAAGGCATTTAAGATGATTAACAGTACTTTGGTCTGAGGAGTTTTCCATCTTGTCGACTTGTAGATATTAAACCATTCATCTATTAGCCTATAGAAGTTGCCGTTGGTTAGGAATTTGCACCATATCTTATAAGTATACGGACATTCAAGGATGTTGGTTTCTGGCTGAGTGTCAAATAACACACATGTATCATTATTAATAACACCTAAAGCCAAAAGTTTTGATTTTGTATGAAGAGCCTTAGACATGATCTACAAGAGCAAGAAGCTTATATTTGTCGGGCTACCTATGTTCTGAATTCTGGTATACCATGGGAAGATTAGAGTTAGTGAGTTGTGTATTAGTGTGTTACAGAACAAGGTAGTTGAGTGCATTTTCTTATGGTTAGTCCATAAGACCTTGTGATCTGACTGAGCAAGGAATATGACATTCCAGATCTTCCTGACATGCGATGAGCTACAATAAGGGAGTTATAAAACTCTACTTTTATATTTTAACAAATAATTAGCTTCAAGTCCTCAACTAATTCAAAAATTGTTGACTGCCCAAAATTGTCGAAAATTTTGTTTTATTTCAAAAAATGAAAACAACAAAACAACATATCATAATGAGATGCACAAACGGAATTACCCTAATGCATATGATACATGAATCCATAAAATAACCTAATAAAAAATTGCAGAACTAAACACCTGGGTTTTTATTTCACATGTTTTGAAATAATAATAATATACATATCTCTTTTGTATATAAAATCATACTTTTGGGATTTAAAAAAAAATTGTTTTATCAAAACAATGTATAGAAAATTACTATGGTAGCATTCTCTACTTAGAAACTCGAAAATAAATGCTGATGATGCTGTAGTCATCACTATAATGATTTTCGACGATAGAAGCGAGTTTAGTACTTTCGATCTCCTTTAAAATCCTTTTAAAATATTTCTATTCATAAATACTTTCAAGATAATACTACTACTAGTTTTTCTCTAAAACTTTGAAAAGCAATTTCAACAACACCTGAATTTAAGTTCTCAAATTCTTAGCTTCAAATCATTTTTTTATAAACCATATTTATAAGCCATAATTATGCAATTTTACTTTTCTTATATAAAATCATTTCACAAATGTATAAGTTTGTTTAGATTATAAAAAACAATCTTTAGTATTAAATTTCATCCCAACGTTATTATCAAATGCATTATAGTCGAATTGTGAAACTTAATTAGCAAGGTGTTTACTTCAATATTCGCACAATTACTATCTACTCCACCCATGCAGTTAAAGGGTAAAACTGCTCATAAACTGGCCGAGCAAAATCAATCACACAATAAATGATAATAATTGAAATTATTATTTCATAAAAAACAAACATACGATAAATCTATATAATTTTTTTAAAATTATTCTTTTTATACATAAAATCTAATTATAGGTAAAATTTCCCTTTTTTAAAACAATGCCTTGTCGGTTTGTCTTGTTTAATTATTTAGAATCTATATCAATAACGTTGATCAGACGCATCGAGCAAAATTCATAATCCTCTTAATAGACCAATCAACACAATATAAAAAAATTTCACAGCACTAACAAATGCGCTTTCGTGTGTGTGTGTACACTCAAACTCATTTTAAGGTGTCACGTACCCTATATCTAATGAATCTACCCCAACAAGGCCTTGGTGTTCGCTCAACCTAAGCTTTGATAACACATGTAACGACTAGCCTTTTCAACCTTTAAAAGTCGACAATAAATACATCCACGGTATTTATGTGCCAAGCATCCAAATGCCGAAAAGACAAATTATTAGGGTGAAAGAAAGAAAAAAAGAATAGAATCTCACAACATGACTAGTAATAAAATATAACAATGATCTTTACAAAATAAAAATATAATGTATACACATCAATCAAAGTAAACTAACATATCATCAGCCTAGACAGTTATAGCAGTCTACACTCACAAATGTTGATAGATACAAATAAGAAATGCTGCAGAAATAAAGATATGTGAATACGTCTTAGAGGCCTCCAACTCGTCTCTTGAAGCTCCAAAGCATTCGTAACTAAATCTAAAAATATGCTTGGACTGTTAATACCTCGTCTATTAATTTTGATGATAACAACCATAATAACAACAATATACATTTATATAAAATATGGATACCATTGTTTTGTCAAGTTATATGGTATATAGTGTAGGATATTACACAACTATTGATCAAAGACTATACAATATAAAGACTCAAGAAATAGACATGAAGACTCATGAGTATAAAGACCAAGATATGAAGATCTCAAGACTATAATATAGTGTATAAAGTCGTAGAATATTGTTAAAGTTTCTAGTAGCAATCTTTGATCTCTTATTTTTCTACCTTTTATATTTGTAAATAAAAATAAATTATCAAAATATATTTAAAAATATCGTATAATTTTTTTTAAAGTTCAAAATATTTATAAATTATGTTTAAAAGTTTTACAAAGTATCAAATTATTTTACAAAATATAGAGTTTTCAAAACATTTTGTGAAGTGACAAGTTTTCAAAAATTTCATGCATATGTCGACATGCATGTTGTAGATATGTTGGCATACATGCCATAAATCAATTTTTTAAATTTTAAATTAAAGTGTATTCATCCAAACTCTTCTCAAACGGACACATCTATTTATACACTATTTTTTTTGTAAACCCAGGAGAACCCGACGGGCCGGTAAACTCCTGAGGAAGGTATAGTAAAGCCGTCCGCTGATCCAAGCCCCCATACTCCCGGGTAAATTTATATAGGATAGGGAAGCGCATGGTAGGAATCGAACCTTTATCTTTTTACTAGAACTCAAGCCTCTATTAAGAATTTATACATGCAAGGTTTCAAATGAATTTTTAGTTAGTTATTATCTTATTTTCTTCCCTCTTCTTACTCTCTCAAAATCTCCAATAAGAATATACAAATTCTCTTCAAAATTAAATAGAATCAATTCATACTTTTTTGTATTGATTCAATATTACTTTCTTATTGTTTTGGAATCATCTCTCACTCAAATCAAAGATGAAAGTGTTGTCCAAGTGGCTATAGGATTTTCATCGTATCCAAAGTTCAAGAAATTATCGTAGAAAACCGTCAAGCTCTATTTGCATCTGCTTGGGTATGATTGTAGCTAGTTCAAATCAATTGGTTATGCTTGGTAGCTCAAAAATCAGAGTGGGTATGCTTGTAGTCCATCTAAACTAAGTGGGTATACCCTGAGCCTGGAAAATCGAAAGGGTGTGTCTCGTAGCCTCGGAATCGAGATTGTAATTGGGTTTGAATTCTGCCCATTTAAAGATTGACATTTGAAAATAAATATTTATAAGCAATCGTACGGGACTGGATGTAGGAGAAATTCAAACTAGTATAAAATCTTTGGTACCATCTCTCTAACTTTCTACTTTAGTTTATTGCTTTATTTTTATCTATGATTGCATCTGTGATTAATTATTGATATAATTCCGTGTTCAAACTCTACGATTCAATATAAACTTAGAAGAAATTTAAAAAGATTTATAAGAGTTAGAAAACACCATTCACCCACTCTCTAGTGTTTAATCAGCCTTAAGGTCCATAATTTAGCAACGCACACTTGGTATCAGAGCATTAGGTTTTCAGAAACTTGTAATTTGATTTTTGAAAAGTTTTAATAACTAGCAACATTGTTGGTATGTTTGTTAACATTTTTGTTGAAGGATAATCTACTGCTAGAACCCTACTTTTTAATGCCAGTAACTACATTTATTGGTCATGTAGAAAGAAAATTTTCTTTCACCTAATGGCTTAGATATTTGGAATGTCACATAATATAAGTACACTAAGCCGAAGACTAATTTTGCATAATGGACTGCTGATCAAAAGGCACTTGCACAAAATAATTCTAAAGCTATTAATATTTTGTTTTGTTCACTAAATAAAAATGAATTTAATAGAGTTTCTATTTGTAAGTCTACATATGAAATTTGAAGAATACTAGTAAAGTGAAACAAACCAAAATTTCCATGCCAACTATTCAGTTTCAATTGTTTAAAATGAATCCAAATGAATTTATTTTTGATGTGTGCTGTAGATTTCAAGATATAGTGCATTCATTAGTTGCATTAGGTAAAAACTTTTCTAAATAGGACCAAGTTAGAAAAGTCTTTAATTCACTTTCTTAAGAGTGGGATCAAAAGAAACTAGTGATATAAGAAGCTAAAGATATTAGTACTCTACAAATTGAAAATTAATAGGCAATTTAATGTCCTATGCAGCACAGTTGCAGGGAAGAAGCAAGGCAATGGAAAAGAAATCCATCACTTTCAATGCAATACACGACGATCAAGATTATGACGTAAAATTGCTTTCATGACTAGAAATTACATAAAATTCCTAAAGTATAGGAAAATGAAAAAAATTCGAAAATTTAAAAATAAGACCTCTTGAACCGAAACTGCTACTAGATGCTTCAACTACGATGAATCCGACCATTTTTAGAGAGACTACCCGCATCTAGACATATCAATGATCTCATCAGTTAATGATTCATCCAAAAAAGGAAAAAGGGTTTATACAACAACTTTGCAAAATACAAACACTTACTCCAGCGACAATGAACCAGATACTGAAAAAGTGAATATGTTTTTTATGGCAATAACTGACTAGATGGAACTGATCAACAAAAAGGGGACAAAAAGGTACCTTTTATGTAATTATTTTAATTTCATTTTATTTGGTTAATTGGGTTTTTTACGAATAACATATAGATTAATAATAATATTGGATAGATATAAGTATATAATTATACATATATATTGGAATATATCAGGCTAGTTTTATTTTTGAAATTTTCAGGCTATATGTTGACATATCCACAAGGTATACATCGACTTACATGCTAGAAAACTAAAAATTGAAATTTCAACTCAAAACTAAAATTTCCCTCTCTTTTGCACTTACTCCCGCGTTTAGAAAAGGCATCTTTTTGACTAGAGAACATGACTCTTCACTCTCTACAAATTAAAAATCTTTCTTTATCCATTCATTCACTCATTTTATTTCAATTTTCAAAGATCTTTTCATTATCTTATTTCTTTAAAAACTCAAAAATGACTTCCTCTATTCAAAATCCTATAACTATTGTTGATACACGAAGATTTTTGATCAATGACAATATATAAAGGAAGAAATATATGCAAGATAGAGGAAGATCAATGAAATATAAACTTGAGTATGATTTTTATATATATAGGTTTATTTGTTAAAATCTATCCTCAAGAGTTGCACAAACACAAGAACACATTCACTATACTTCAATTTTTCACTACGCATACTTCAATTCTTCATAATGCATAAATTCATATGTCAGTCGACTGAACTAAATTTACCAGTCGACTGAACTGGCAAACATGTACAAATATGCACAGTTTTAATCGACTGAATTTTCTGCACAGTCGACTGAAAATTTTCCAGAAAGATTCCTACTATAATTTCAGTCGACTGAAATTCCTGCACAGTCGACTGAATTTGAACCTACGAATTTTGCATGAAAGGACACCTTCTTCTTCCCAAGAGTTGCGACCATTCCTCAATAGAAATGGAAGCTTCTCTTATCTACAACCCTTGGCAATACATGCATCCTTTTTACAACTATAAATATACGATTCAAACATCATTCAAGACATCGAATTATCTTACTCTAATCTATCTATTTCTTGATCATATTTTCTAAACATTATCAAAGCAATCATTACTCTCTTTGCTTGAATCACTATTTATATTTAATATATTTTGATTCATAGCAAATTCATAATTCCTTAATCTTCACAAACATATTTCATATTCTTGAGGATAAGATTATAGGAACATTGTACTACAATAGACTCATTCGTGTTATAAAGAACACAACTAGTCAAAACTTGTTTAGCATTGAGGTTTGAAGTCCTCTTAGGTAGTTTGAGGCAAAGAAATCCCGTTCGGTTGTTCGGGTAAATTGTAAACCTATTCCTTCGGGTGAAGTGAGGGTTTTGTAGATAGTGAAATATCTAAGTGAAGCTTAGGGACTGGACGTAGGACAAGTGATCCGAACCAGTATAAAATCTTGGTGCGATTTTTACTTACCATATATACATTAACCATATAGCTATTCCATATTACACGATCCTATCAATTACCCCCGACTTTCAATTGGTATCAAAGCCTGGCCGTCCTATAACCATAACACCGTTATTAGACATATTGATAATATGGAAAATAACGCAAGTACAAGCACAACATCTGCCTATAGTTCTACATTTGCGGAAGGACAATCTACTCAAAGACCCCCTCTTTTCAACGGACTTAACTATAACTATTGGGCTACAAGGATGAGGATTTATATGCAAGCAACTAGCTTCGAAGCATGGAACGCCACTCAAGCAGAGTTCGTTGTACCCACAACCGACTATCCAACATGGACACAAACTCAGAAGAATGAAGCTAGTGCAAATGCCAAAGCAATGAATATGCTATTTTGCGCCTTGGATAGAAATGAATTCAACCGAGTTAGCATATGTACTACTGCACATCAGATATGGGATACACTTAGAACCATACACGAAGGCACTAACAAGGTCAAACAAACAAAGATCTCCATGTTAAAGAATCAATTCCAAAACTTTAGAATGCGACAAAATGAATCTATCAATGACATGTATTCAAGATTTCAAGACATTCATCATGCCTTAATCGGATTGGGAGAAAAGTTTATGGATTTTGATATTGTATCTAAGGTTCTAAATTCACTCACTGATGAATGGGAAAGAAAGGTGCTAGCAATCGAGGAAGCAAACGATCTATCTTCAATGAAACCAGAAGAATTAATTGGAAATCTCATGTCATATGAAGTTAATATGCAAGCTAAGAAAGATCAAGCTCAAGAAAGAAAGAATATTGCTTTTCACGCAGAAAAAGAAGATTCAGAATCGGAAGATGAGGATTTAGCATTCATAGCCAAGAATTTCAAAAAATTCTTAAAATTTGGAAAAGGAAACAAAAACGGATTCAAAAAGAATTTCATGAGTAAACCTCCTTCCTCAAATATAGAATGCTTTAATTGTCACAAGAAAGGACACATGCAAAAGGATTGCCAAGAACAAAAGAAGGAAAATCAGAAAAGTTTCAACAACAAAAACAAAAAGGATAAATTCAAAAAGAAGGCATTCTCTGTAACATGGGACGATTCAGATTCATCTTCATCTGAAAGTGATAGTGATAGCGACAATGAACAAGCAAATGTATGCTTCATGGCTCAAGAGTCTGAGGTAAGCAATTTAACTTTCGATGATTTAATTGAAGTAAACACTGAACTTTTAAGCACAATAAAAAGTCTTAAAAAGAAAATTAAGGAAATTCGTGAAAATCAAAATAAAGCTGAGTTTGAAAGAGATATGTTACATGATGAAAAGAAAATTCTTGAAGAAGAACTTGAAAAAGTTCAAGAATCTTACTCAAACTCAGAAACTCAATTATCACTTTTAAGTCAAGAAATTGAAACTCAAAAGACTAAGAATGATATAATTGCTTCTGAAAATCATGAGTTAAAAACAAAAATTAGACAAGTTGAGTTAGAAAACAATGGTCTTCAAGCTAGATTAGATAACATTACTAAAAATGTTTCTAACTTTAATAAAGGAAGAGAAAATTTATCTAAAATTTTAGAAAATTCTCAATCCTCTTCAAACAAACATGGATTAGGATATAAAAAGGAAGTAAAAATTTCTAAAAATAAAAATTTTAAAAATTCAAAACAACAAATATTACTTCAAGAATCTATTCAAACAAAAGAAGAAACCAAGATAGTCAAAATTTGGATTCCAAAGACTAACAATATTTTAATTAGGAATAAATATATTAAAACATTTATAGATAATGTTCACCATAATAAAAACTATATCTATAAAAAGGATACTAAACCAAATTGGGTTTGATTTCCTAAACTCTAATTTTTCTTTAGGACCCTATTAAAAAGTGGGTACCAATAATTTCATATCTATTTTCAGGTCCCACTCAAAAAGAAAAAATGGATATTAGATAGTGGTTGTTCAAAACACATGACCGGAGACAAAGATATGCTTACAAACATAACATACTTTGATGGTGGCTCGGTTACCTTCGGAGACAATTCAAAAGGCTATATCATTGGCAAAGGAGATGTGAACAATTACGGTACATCAAAATTACCTTTTATAACAAATGTTTCATTAGTTAAAAATTTAAAACATAACCTACTTAGCATAAGTCAACTATGTGACAAAGGCTTTAAAATAATTTTTTCGGATAATAAATGTAGTATTTTTGATCAAAACCAAAATCTTGTTTTTGAAGGAAATAGAGATAGAAATATTTACATTTTAAATATGAATATTAATCATAATACAAGTATGTGTCTGCTTGCCAAAGACAATGATCCTTGGTTATGGCACAAAAGATTTTGTCATATAAATTTTAAAACTATTAGAAAACTCTCTAAAAATGATTTAGTAAGAGGTCTACCCAAGATAAACTTTAAAATAAATAATCTTTGTGATGATTGCCAAAAAGGTAAATTAACAAAATCATCTTTCAAATCTAAGAAAATTATTTCGACTACACAACCATTAGAATTACTCCATATGGATTTATTTGGACCAACGCAAGTTCAATCCATTAATCATAATCGATACGTATTTGTAATAGTTGATGATTTCTCAAGATATACATGGACTATTTTTATGAAAAATAAAAGTGATACTTTTGAAAATTTTAAAACATTTGTCAAAAGAATTCAAAATGCTAAAGACTTAAAAATTAAAAATATTCGAAGCGATCATGGAGGAGAATTCGAAAACGAGGATTTTGAAACTTTTTGTAAAAAGAAAGGAATAAATCATAATTTTTCATTTCCTAGAACTCCTCAACAAAATGGAGTTGTAGAAAGAAAGAATAGAACATTACAAGAATGCGCAAGAACATTATTAAATGGATCTTCCTTACCAAAACATTTTTGGGCAGAAGCCGTTGCTACAGCATGTTACGTATTAAATAGAATTTCAATTAGACCACTAACTAAAAATACTTCTTATGAACTATTTAATAACAAAAAGCCAAATATATCGTATTTTAAAGTATTTGGATCAAAATGTTTCATTGTAAATACAAAAGATCAATTAGGAAAATTCGATCCAAAAGCTAACGAAGGAGTTTTCGTAGGATACTCAGAACGAAGTAAAGCATATCGAGTATTTAATAAACATACAAACATAATTGAAGAAACCTTACATATATCTTTTGATGAAAATTTTAATAGAAATTTAAGTATAAAAGATGATGAAGAATTAATAAATATAGAAGAAACAAATCTTGAAAATAATAATTTAAGATCCCCTCCTAGAATATTACGAGATCATCCAACTCAAAATATTATAGGAGAAATGAATTCTCAAGTTAGAACAAGAAATCAACTAAATCAAATGGGTCATGTAGCGTTCATTTCATCAATAGAACCTAAAAATCCTAAAGAAGCATCAACAGATGATTATTGGATTATTGCTATGCAAGAAGAATTAAATCAATTTGAACGTAACAACGTTTGGAAATTAGTTCCCCGTCCTAATAATCAATCAGTAATAGGAACAAAATGGATTTACAAAAATAAAGTAGATGAATTAGGTAATATAACAAGAAATAAAGCTAGACTAGTAGCACAAGGATATAATCAAGAGGAAGGTATTGATTTTGAAGAAACATTTGCTCCCGTCGCAAGACTTGAAGCAATTCGTATACTTTTAGCTTTTGCGTGTTTTCACAATTTCAAACTCTATCAGATGGATGTGAAAAGTGCATTTTTAAATGGTTTTATCAAAGAAAATGTATATGCAGAACAACCTCCTTTATTTATACACGAAAAATATCCAGATCATGTCTATAAATTAAAGAAAGCACTATATGGTCTTAAACAAGCACCTCGTGCTTGGTATGAAAGACTTAAAAGTTATTTATTAAATTCGGGATTTAAAATTGGAAAAGTCGATCAAACACTCTTTATTAAAGATACTTCAAAAGACATTTTAATAATTCAAATATATGTAGATGATATTATATTTGGATCAACAAATGAAAATCTATGCAAAGAATTTTCAAATATAATGACTAAAGAGTTTGAGATGTCTCATATGGGAGAATTATCATACTTTCTTGGACTTCAAATAAAACAATTATCAAATGGAATTTTTATAAACCAAGAGAAATATTGTACAAACTTAATTAAACGTTTTGGAATGGAAAACACTTCAGCTAAACCTACTCCTATGAGTACTACTACTCATCTCGATCGAGATGACAATGGCAAAAGTGTAGATCAAAAATTATATAGAAGTATGATAGGCTCCTTACTTTACTTAACCGCAAGTAAACCAGACATAATGATGAGTGTATGCTTATGTGCACGTTTTCAATCTAATCCTAAAGAATCACATTTAAGAGCAGTTAAACGAATTATACGATATCTTAACTACACTAAAGAATTTGGACTTTTTTATCCAAAAGAGTGTACATTTGAATTAGTATCATTCAGTGATGCTGATTTTGGTGGATCTCGAACAGATAGAAAAAGTACAAGTGGTACATGTCATTTTATTGGAAAATCACTTGTATCATGGTTTAGTAAGAAACAAAATTGCGTCTCTCTTTCCCCCTGCGAAGCAGAATATATATCAGCCGCATTAGCTTGTACTCAAGTTATATACATGCAACAAACACTCAAAGATTTTAATATAAATTTAACAAATTCTACAATATATTGTGATAACACTAGTACAATAAACTTATCTAAAAATCCAGTTAATCACTCTCGTACAAAACATATAGATATTCGTCACCATTTTTTACGTGACAATATCGAGAAAGGTATAATTAATCTAGAACATATTTCTACCGAAAATCAAATCGCCGATATATTTACTAAACCCTTATTAGAAAATTCCTTCATAAAACTTCGACGAGAATTAGGGATAATATCCATTAAAGATATCAATTAAATTTACAATAGATATATACATATTTCAGTCGACTAAATTATTTTTTTCAGTCGACTGAACATAAATCAAGAGTTATTTTCAGCTATATTATAATCCTCACATTTTTTTTTAACTGATTTATTAATAACATCCTTGCATTTTTAACAAAGTTTTCCTTAATCATTGAATTTTTATGTGGTTAAAAATCTTAGCTAAACAATAACCATTAATTGTTTAGTCAAATTCTATTATAAATTCTTAAACAAATTTAGTTTTTTTTTTTAAAAAAAAAAACATCTAATTTTTACAATTAAAATTTTAACAAACTCAAAATGTCGTCTAACAACTCCTACTCTCCAATCAACATCACATCGTCAAGCAAAAACTCTCCAACATCACCAAAATTTCCCACACCAACACCACCACATGAGCCAATGTATAATTGGAAAAATTATCATACTGGTTACACTCCAGAAACCAAGAAGGCTAAGCGTGGACTTTTTATTTCTCCGGACACGAAAAGAAAGATTGATGAGATTCATCACTTTCAACAACAACAGATTGACCTTCAACGAGAACTATACTTCGAGCAAAAGGTTACAGCTAGACGTTTGAACTTTCTAGAGCAAATTGGCTTACGTTTCTGTGGATCAAAGAAGAATGAAGTGGCTGAGCCCCTACCTCGACCCGTCAGTTCATTTGATCCATCTTCATCTTATCGTACACCAAACGATCCCGTCAATCCATGGATGTCTCCTAAGACACCACAATATAGTCCGAATTCATGGGATAGAAACTACATGAAGAATGAAGGAAAGAAGAATCCAAGTCCTTCTCAAAAGAAATAATTCAATTTGAAATATATTATTTGTAACTATTTTTTCTTCAAATAAATTGTTTAAATTCAAAAAGAACCTGAAATAACAAAAGTACATGACTCAGTCGACTGAACTTATAAGCCAAGTCGACTGAATGTAAACAGAAAACATTCTTTCCACATTTTCAGTCGACTAAATATTTCTGCACAGTCGACTGAAACTTAACAGAAACTCTCGGGAAAATATTCAGTCGACTAAAATCTCTGTTCAGTCGACTGAATTCAATCCTACAAACTTTCGGTCTACAATTCAGTCGACTGAATAGACATTTTCAGTCGACTGAACGGCCTTTTCCAGGTAAAATTCCCTTTATTTACATCAGTTTTTTACTTCCAAAATCACTTTTTTCATCTTCTTCCCCAAATTTCCCCAAAACCCTAGATCTCAAATTCTTCCAATCTCCCTCAAATCAAAAGCAAATGGCACCAAAACGATCTAGAGCTTCATCCTCTTCATCCTCCGAGCCCATTGATGCTCAAATTGCTCAATGGCTATATGATGAAGTCGCGATCACCCGATGGAACAAGATGAAGAACTCAAGAATATTCGAGCATTCATTTGTAGATTTCCAAAGTCTTCACACCTACAATTTCCAAGAGCTCACAGATCGAGCAGGCTTAACTCCTCTTCTTGATTTGAAACGGAATGACATTGCCATAAATCATATTATGGTCAAATTGTTCTACGCAAATCTCAATCTTGGACACCAAACTCCAAGGAATCCAAACGACAGTGTTTGGAGCATGGTCTGCGGAAAGAAGGTTTGGTTTTCTTTGGATTGAATAGCTCACATTTTAGGGTCAACTAATATCGGAAGGAAACTAGAAGAAATAGAGTTCAATCCACAAATTCGTGATAACATAAATCACCAATTTTTGGATGATAATATAAATTTCCGAGATTTCAAATCTACTTCTCTTCGACCTCGAGCAAGAATTCTACATAAAACTCTAATGAGAACGATCACTCCACGCACGGGCTCATATGAAATTGTTTACCCAACTAACTACAAAGCTTTATATGCCATCTTTGGCAATATTAAAGTCAATTGGGTACAACTAATCCTTGATGAGTTTCTCTCGTTTCATAATGGTAAAATGCGCACAATTTACTTTGGAGAATATATCATGCGACTTCTCCTCAATGTTGATACACCATTACCAGATTCAGAAAACACAATGGTCCATCAAATAAACCATCGGACCATAAGCCTTATGCAACTCCCTACTAGACCTCCTCGATTTATATCACTTGCCGAATGGGAAGATAGGCATCAAGAGCAACAACAACAAACTCCGCCACCTCAACACGAAGAACATTTCGAACAAGAAGATGAAATTCGTCTTGTTGACCCGACCTACTCTACCAACCAATCCTTACAAATATTATCAAGAAATCAACAAATTCTTGATAATCGTCTTAAAAAGGTGGATAATAAGCTTCACAAAATCAAAGGATTTTTTAATAAGCTTTGGGACGCTATCTCGTGTTCAAGCACTACTACCACTTCAACATCTCTTGGCAAGCGTCCTGCACCAACATTTACATGGACGTCATCCGAGGAGCATACCAGTAGCAGCACAAGCGGAGCTAGTGGTGGACAAGGAGGAAGACAATATCGACCATCAACAGGAGGACCAGTCATTAGAGAACCAGGAGACAGAGAAGGTTCTTACGATTGGGATAAGGATCAGTAATTTATTTGAGTTATTATTCTATTATGTTTCTTGCAACTATGACATTTGAACTATTATATTTGATGCATTTTTTTTTATGTAATTCTAAGATTCATTCTTGGTTAAAGTGATAGTTTTAATTCCATGCAAGTACGGTTACTACTTCCTTTTTGTCGATGACAAAGGGGGAGAAAATCTATGGCACTAACTTTGTTTTTGTAGGAAAGATAGATGTACACATTCAGGGGGAGAAAGTTTAGATATCTTTAGAAAATCAAGTATTGTCATCAATCAAAAAGGGGGAGAATGTTGATACACGAAGATTTTTGATCAATGACAATATATAAAGGAAGAAATATATGCAAGATAGAGGAAGATCAATGAAATATAAACTTGAGTATGATTTTTATATATATAGGTTTATTTGTTAAAATCTATCCTCAAGAGTTGCACAAACACAAAAACACATTCACTATACTTCAATTTTTCACTACGCATACTTCAATTCTTCATAATGCATAAATTCATATGTCAGTCGACTGAACTAAATTTACCAGTCGACTGAACTGGCAAACATGTACAAATATGCACAGTTTTAGTCGACTGAATTTTCTGCACAGTCGACTGAAAATTTTCCAGAAAGATTCCTACTATAATTTCAGTCGACTGAAATTTCTGCACAGTCGACTGAATTTGAACCTGCGAATTTTGCATGAAAGGACACCTTCTTCTTCCCAAGAGTTGCGACCATTCCTCAATAGAAATGGAAGCTTCTCTTATCTACAACCCTTGGCAATACATGCATCCTTTTTACAACTATAAATATACGATTCAAACATCATTCAAGACATCGAATTATCTTACTCTAATCTATCTATTTCTTGATCATATTTTCTAAACATTATCAAAGCAATCATTACTCTCTTTGCTTGAATCACTGTTTATATTTAATATATTTTGATTCATAGCAAATTCATAATTCCTTAATCTTCACAAACATATTTCATATTCTTGAGGATAAGATTATAGGAACATTGTACTACAATAGACTCATTCGTGTTATAAAGAACACAACTAGTCAAAACTTGTTTAGCATTGAGGTTTGAAGTCCTCTTAGGTAGTTTGAGGCAAAGAAATCCCGTTCGGTTGTTCGGGTAAATTGTAAACCTATTCCTCCGGGTGAAGTGAGGGTTTTGTAGATAGTGAAATACCTAAGTGAAGCTTAGGGACTGGACGTAGGACAAGTGATCCGAACCAGTATAAAATCTTGGTGCGATTTTTACTTACCATATATACATTAACCATATAGCTATTCCATATTACACGATCCTATCAATTACCCCCGACTTTCAACTATTAGGCTTTCTCATAGAACTAAAAGCTTTCTCTTATGGAAGATTAGCTAAGATTGAAGATTTTTCCTCTTATGGTTTACAAGATCTTGGTTTTGAAAATGAATTTCTAAGTTTAATTGGCTCCTTTCAAAATGATTTTTTTTGTTATCTGGATATGGTCAAAATGTTTTATGCGAATCTAAATGGATAAATTTTCAAGGAGAAGAGGGAAAACTTTGGAGTAGTGTTAATAGTACTAAAATTGTTTTGAATTGTGATCTTTTGGGTAATATTCTTGGTTTCAAATTTAGTATAATTGACATCTCCACTTTTCAAATTGATGAACAAAATCATAAAGTTTTTCAGATATATTCGAAAATGATGAAGAACTTGATTTTAAACACAAGAATCTTCGATCAAGATTAAGACTCATGAGTCTCATTTTACAAAAAAATATCACTCCAAGGATGGGGAATGACAATAACCCTACTCAAGAAGTTTTTAAACCTCTTTTCGTCATTTATGGTCATTACAACATCAATTGGGCACTAGTCATTTTAGATGACTTTGTTTAAAAGAGCATATCTAGATATGAGAATACACTCTAGCATGGTGTATATCTTGCTAGAATTTTCATATATTATGGAGTTGATTTAAGAAGAGAAAAATCTGTTTCACGAAATTTTTTCGACAAGGCCAATATCTCTCTTATATACATTCCACCATTTTTTGAACCATATGAGACACTTCCCAAAAAAGAATAAAGGTTGGAACATGAAGAAGAACAAGAGATCCACCAAGAAGAAGAAGAAAAAGGTAATGAAATGGAAATGATGGAGAAGAGGAGGAGGAAGAAGTGGATACTTCCCTAATTAGAAAGTTTTGATAAAACATCCCAACCCTCCAACAAAGAGATCCTAAGGAATCAAGAAAATCTTTTTAAAAACCAAAAGAAGCTTAAACGATCATTTAGTAAAAAGTTCACCTCTCTTTCAAACGAAGTGGACAAAACTTTGGAAAGATCATTCACAAACTTGGCTGCTCTTCATCATCATCTACATCTTTCTAAGCTTATCTTGTTGTTTCCTTATGATATCTTGCTTTGTATCGTGTGCTTTTAGTTAAGTTCATGTTGTTTTTAGTATTTTCTTTTATTAATCTTTGAAATCCATGTACCTTTCAATTCTAAGTAATGAAATATATCTCTTACCGTCCTATATTGTTTATTAGTCCTTGAAAGTTATAAAAATATAACGATGTAAGTTTAAAATAAAAACTATGGCACAAACATAAATTTTGTAATTTATGACTTGTATGTCAACATACATGTATCCTGTATGTCGATATATAACATATAGTTGGAAATTTTTTTTAAAAATACAAAATTAAATAACTACTACCTATTCAACTCATTCCAAACGACTTTCCAGTCCTATATAAGCCTACTTTTCTAGAAAACACACCCACCATTTTATTCTATACTCTCTTTTCATTCTTAAACATCCTTTTACAAATATGTCTTCTCCGCATCAGAAATTATGTGAAATATTGAACAAACTCTTCAATCTCCTAAGGATATAATGTAACGAGCCATAAATTTTCGATAATAAAATTTGTTATTTTAACAAGGTTTTGTAATTTAATTTGTAAAAAATTAAAACCTTTATAATTTAATATTTAAATGAACGCTAAAGTGAAATATAGCAATGGTAGTTAAAACTAATTATTAATGATTTAAATAAAATTCTAATAAATGAAGTAGTGAAAATGTTATACCTGGTTATAAATTGAATATGAGAAGATAAATAGTAAGTATTGAATTTATTTTTTGAAATAACACATTGTTAACAGTAATTGAATGTAAATTAAGGTAATAATGTTAATGTAAGTTAATAAATAATTAATTTAGTGCAATCCTAATTAATTGAAACCAATTGTAAGGTTATAATTGACTGTAATTAATAAATTAGAAAATAAATTCAAAGTTATATCAATTGATGTAATAATACGCAATAAACTGTAATTTGATACAAATGGTAAATAATTAAATTTGAATTAAAGAAGTGATTAATTAATTTAATATTGAATTATTTAATTAACTGTAAAATAGCCATTTTGGCCACTAACTTGGATTTCGATGAAACCAGTTTCATCGAATCTGTAACGGTGAATTATTGAAGGATTTCAAGTTTCGTAGCGATCGGACTTGTCGTTTGATCGTACGGGCTTGAAACGTTTAGAAATCAATGAAATTGAAATCAATTTGAAATAACTTGATTTTAGCATAACTTCTTTATACGATGAAATTTGGATTAAAAACCTGTTCCATTGCGTTTAAAATATTTAAAAACATCTATTTTGATATATGAGTTGACTCATTTTCATTCCGGAGTCAGAACGAGCGTTTTAGGCCATTTGTCGTTCAACTTTCAATCCAAATCTATCCGGCCCATTCTAATTTCAGCTTTTCCTATACATACCTCATTATAAACCCTAGCCTATTTCTTATGTTCATTTGTCTGGACGTACATCTCCTTCTCAATTCCTCATCCCGATGGCAGACAATCAAAACCCTAGATTCAAATTGCAATTTCCACTCCAAATATAATTCCAAAAATTCAAACTCCTCAATATATATCGAATTATATATGGATTTGAAGCTCACGACGAGCGCAAGCCAAATATATGATTCGTTTTTCAATCTAGGTTCCTTTTCATCGTGATCAACTGCATTGGATCGTCAAATCGACGATACCATGGCGTGGAGGGGGTCTTGCAGAGCTCATCGGTGTGTTTGGTTCGTCGGCTTACCGGCTAGATCGTCGGCAAATTCTTAGATTAGGGTTTTTTATATAGGCGGCGGTTGCTCTGTGATTGGGTTGTGATGGCCGACCGGAGTTCGTGGGCGTGGAGGCTCGACGGGCGGAGCGCTGGGGGGTTCGCGACGTTCCCAAAGGCCTTGGTGACGAGGCGATCAAGGATCGGAGTGACATTTTTCTAGGTTTGAGCACAGCCAGAGCGCGTTAGGGTTAATGGAAGAAGCATTAACGTGGCGCGCCCTAGTTGGTCTCTTTATATTTATTTTTATTTTAATTCAACTAAATTTCAAATGTTCTAACGTGTATAACTTCTACATACGAGGTCCATTTCATGCGTGGTTCGATCCACTGCGATCCTAGCAAAAGAACGTACATTTCGACATTGGTTTGGATAGATTCTGAGACTATTTGAATTTTGGATTTAAATTGAATTTAGATTCAGTTTAAATTCAAAACACTCACAACTTCTAAAATTTCTTATGTTTGTTAAATTGATTTATGATGTGATTAAAAATTTATTTATGATCGTTTGGCATATTTTTAATCATCATCTCAGTTAAATTGAATTTATTTGAATTAAATTGTTATTTAATTTATTACTGCATATAAACTGCTAGTTAAATTATTATTTAATTTATTATTGAATATAAACTGCCAGTAAATACCTGTTGTTTATTATCTGTTCTATATTGATGTTATTGATTGAATTAGATGATGATTATGATAAATGTTTGATGATTGATATTAGATGAATGGATGTTGAATTTTATATTATTATAAATTGCAAGTTTTTATGGATTTTTATTTCATTCGGGATTGCAGTTTGAAATGATATACAACCGTAAAATATTAAATTGCGTATTGAAATGATAAATATCCATATCACTTGACCATATGATATAAAATTATATACAGGCACCGCTGGTCTATATATAAATATTTTTGGAAATGATTTCTATGGTTTTATAAAGAAATTTATGGTTTTAGGTAAATACTGATTTTAGATATTATATAAATATTATTTTACCCTTGATTTTTAAGCTATGTTTAATATAGAATAAGCTTAATAATAAGTTTGATTTTTATTGAAGATAATATGGTTAAGTATTTAAATTATATTTTAATATAGAGTTTAAATGATTTAAATCAAATTAAAGTTGGAAGATAAATTTGAGATTTATTTGAAATTGAATTTATTTAAGGATTAAACTCAAATAAGCTTGATGTGAAATTTATTAAAATTGAAGTTTAAGAGAGTGTGATTTTTATAGCTTGATTTTGGTTTAAGGTGAATTAAATGAATGTTTCAAGTATAAATAAATTGTAGGAAATATTTAGTTATTTGTAATTTGAGCTTTACTTAAATGATAATGGATTTAGTATGCAATGTATTCAAAACTAAATAATAGAAAATTGAATTATTGAATCAGAATTACCAAACATAGTGCTGAAATTGTTGAATTCTTAAAGTTTGAAATATATTGAATATAAAATGGTTTATTCTGTGGGTCAAATCTGTTTTGAAATCGATAAATTTGGAATAGTTTATTTGGAAACTGAATTGAGTTGAAATTTATGATTTGGGATCTGGTTAAATATAAAATGTAGAAATTCGAGTAGTGTTGGATTTGATTTATGAAATTGAAGAAGCTATTTTATTATATAAAGTATTTTAAATATTTAAACCATTTAAGTAGTGGAAGTTATGTTTCAAAATTATGAGTTTTCAAGGTATTATAATTTGAAAGTGTTATATTCAAGTGTTTTGATTTCGAAATGTTATAACTTTGAAAGTGTTATGATTTTAGAAAAGGATATATTTGAAATGAAAATGACATCGTATTGATTTGGTTTAGAAAGGGCAATGATATTTGGTTTTAAAGTATAAACTATTTTGAAAATGACCGCGGTGTTATAATAACGCTTGATTGTTAAAGAGACCAGGATCGGAAGTTGTCATACTCTCTGCCAACTCCGAAAACCACTTTAACAACCGTGTACGTGGTGGAGATTCCAAAATAAAGTAGGATGGTGGCGGTGTTCCTTCGAAGTAGCTAATGAGGTAGCTCCTTTGATCGGACACATCCCTTCGATATTATACTCTGACTTTTGGATTGATTCGGTGGCCACTTTTTATTTTTTTATTTGGGGGTGTGGCTCGAGGTGGGCGGTAGCTGCGTGCTATGCATTACCACCAGCCCGGAAGCGTAATTGGTATATCTACTTTGGCATTGCCTAGTTGTGCCGTGTCACCTACCCTAGCGGGCCTTGTACGAGTTTGATTTGTGTCGTACCTATGGGGTATCCTCTGGTAGCCTCCCGATCAGGAGGTATTATGGTACTGTATAGCCTATTGGCACTATTACATGTTAAGGGCTATATGGGTAACCCCTTAATGCTATTTTAAAGTAAGTTTATTTTACTTTTAGACATTATTATAATATCGAATATTACTACATAGTAAAAAGTTTAACGGATCCTTAGGAGATGTGAATCCCGAGCATCTCTTAAATTACCGCACTCACGTTAGACACTGGATAGGAGATGTCAAATACCGTAAACATCTCTGATGTCGTTCCACTCATATTATTTACCATTGATATTAACTTACATAAGATCTTTTAGTTCTGACTCGAGTGTTTTGTCTTTTCAATTCGCTCGGGTCAGTCTGAGCATTTCAGGATTTGAAGACTTTATTTTTGGAGGACGAAGACGAAGATTGCATTACCATTATTTATTATATTATTCCACTATATTCATACTGTTCCGCTGCATTATTTATTATTCTCTGGTATGTGTAACTCTGATATGTGTTGTATAAGTATAATCAAATGTTTTATAAAATAGCTTCATGAACTGTTATTTGATTATTATATTTTGTCATTCCGCTGTGAGATTCTGTTTTGTTTTATTTCTTTCTCCCTTTTCTTATTCACCCCAATAACAATTCTCTCTTTTGTATGGTTTGAGTCTGACGTGTGTGGTTTGTCGTCAATTTAAAACGTACAAAAAGGCGGGATGTTACATTTGGTATCAGAGCTTTTGTTTAGCGATAAATCTTAGCTTTACGGGGTCTGACTCTTTATTAATAGGGAAGTACTACCTTATGATGAGTCGCTGAGTGTATATATGAGTAAGCGTATTTGTTTGTGTTATAATTTTTTTTTTATTGTGTTAATTCATTCCGTTTTGTATATATAGATTCTGGTTGGTGCATAGGATGCTATGACATCAATAGGGATTTCTAAACACTTAATAGGACAGGCCGACACAATATTTGTTTTGAATATAAGTGAATGAAATAATTTTGCCTACTATATTTTCTATATATAAAATATTTTTTTTATAAATGGTATATATTTGGTTGTAATATAATAGTTGTTAGGTAGTCAAATTTATGAATATAGGTTGGAAACAAGATTTGAAAAGTAAAATAAATGAAATCCAAAACTTAGAACCCAAGTCCCGGGGTTTTGAAAATTTCTTTCAAATGATTTCGGAATATAATAATAATATGAGTTAGAAATATTTTTTGATATAAATATTTCCATATAATTTGAAAGAATTGTTTTAAAGAAACTTTGAAAAGAAATAAGTTCTGTACTTCCCTCTATGTCGCTGGGAAAAAAATTCGGTGATGAGCGAAC
The DNA here is from genome assembly GCA_030765085.1 of Allium cepa. Taxonomy (NCBI): domain Eukaryota; kingdom Viridiplantae; phylum Streptophyta; class Magnoliopsida; order Asparagales; family Amaryllidaceae; genus Allium; species Allium cepa. The sequence continues at coordinate 214,474,808 of CM060946.1, forward strand.
GCATCATCGACATTCATTTTCGAGCTTCGAAGTGGGAAGGCCACTGTAGTAGTTTTAGTGCAGATTTGTTTTGATAAGCAAATATAAATTACAAATGGCTTTTAATATAATTGGATATATAAATTGTAAGTGTATACGTCTATCTATTATTTTAAAATGATTTGAAATTTAACCCGGTATTTAGTTCTTAAATTCCCGTTAATTAATAGTTTCAACTATTGAAATGAAATGGGATGTAAGCAATTAATAATTGGAATCTCTAACTTAAAATAAGAGATTAAATGCTAGGTTATAAATTAAATCACCAGAAAATTGAAATTTGTAACCTATAAACAAATGATATTATTATTGAACATTAAGTTAATTAAATGAAATAAGTTAAACTTGTGTAATTTTCAATTTACATTCTTTAGCATATATATAACTTACCAAATATTAAAAGTTCTAATGTTTAATAAGAAAATGTAATGGATATTACACAAGTAAAACTTGAAGTAATGAAAGTATTCAATGAAATTATTAATAAATAAGAATTTGATGTTGTAGTTGTTATAAAATTAATTATAATAGAAAATGCTTCTAAATTAATATAATAGAAAGTTAAGTATTATAAATAAATGATTATAAGCCTAAGTAGATGAATTGATATGCTAAGAAATTGAATTAAACATGAATACTATAAATAAATGAATGTTAATAAATGGAATTAAAAATTTGTAAGAAGAAAATGTAAATTTTAAAAATGAATCATTATATGAATAAAAAGGAGTTTAAACAATAAATGCTATGAAATGGGATTAATAAGAATGAACCGATCTATTATTTGAAATTGTTGTTTGTCTTGGTTTATGAGTTGTTAGGTAAAAGATACTTTTAATTGCTTAGATGTATGAATAATATATTAAGTTTATCTAAGATGTAACGACCCGGAATTTTGGGTCGCTAAAATTTAACATTTAATTCATTTTAAATGTTGGATATGGATTCTAATTTGAATCTTGATAATAGAAGACTATGGTTGAGTTAATAAGATGAGTTATAGTTTCAAAATATGGTGATTCCATTTGAATTGGAGTAATAATAATAATTATTAGAACTGAGAATAAATTGGAAATTGAATGGGAATTTGTTATAAAATGATGTTTAAATGTGTTTTTAAGTTCAATGGGACATAATTTATATTATTGGATTTTTGGAAGAATTTTAAAGTTGATAAATTAATATTTGGGAATTTATATTAATTTAAAATGAATTTAATATTGTTAAAATGCAATTAATCCAATTTAAGTCCAGAATGAATCAGAATGATTTCTAATGTGTTTATAAATTTTATATGAATTATTGTTAAGTTAATAAAATTTTAAAAGTGGAAGTTTTGAGTGATTTCGATAATTTCGAAAATTGCTTGATTTAATAGACGAGTTAAAATAGCCTTCCGGGGCACAGTCTCGGAATTCGACGAAACTAGTTTCATTGGATCCGTAATAGTTAGTTATTATCGGATTTCAATTTTCGTAGCAATCGGAGTTGTCGTTTGACCCCGGCAGCTCGAAACTTGTCGAAATCGTTTTAATCGATTTAATTTCAAATTGAACGTTTAATTCCGTATCTCGCGCATACGATCGAATTAACCTACGAAACCTGTTCCATTGTGTCCGGAATGCAGAAAAACCCTAGAATCGCCTGTCGGATCGCGAAGTTTGGAGCTCGTTTGCATAGTCGTTAAGCTATTGAAGAATAATAATAAAATAATATTAAATATATATATATATATATATAAACTTAATTTCTTTTCTAAACCCTAAAACTACATCAGGCCGCCGTCGTTCTCGATTTAATGGCCGAAAACTCACTTCAATTCTCCTCAGAAATCTCTCAATCCATGCAGTAATTTCATAAACTCCCAACTAATAAATTGAAGAGAGCAGCAAGATCTTTAGAATGGACGGTGGCGATCGTGTTTAGTGGAGTATACTGACGAATTTTTGGCCTTGAAGGGTTGCCGTTCATGAGTGTTTTTCGCACTAGAGGGGGAGCCGAGTTCAACACCCCTTGGGGCGATGGAAGGGGTCGTATGGGGCTTCGATATGGGCTTGGTTGATCGGCCTCTGGTGGTGGTTGGAGGATGCGCTCGTAAAGCCCTAGTTTCGGCTATGGGTTCTTTTTGTTGCTGTAGTTTCGTTGCGTGAGGAAGACGATAGGTGCGGGCTTGATTCCTTGTCTAGATGAACGGCCTTGATTGCTCTGGTATAAACAAATAAGAAATTGTTTAAAATTTTATATACAAACTTCAAAAAAAAAATTCATATCCTGTACATACGATGTCAGATTTCGGCGATTTTCGTGGCGTTGGAATCGTAGAATAAAGCACTACGCGATGGTGCAGTTCCGGATTCATTCCGGGCAAGTAGAAATTTGGGTTAAATCGGACACCGTCCGGTTTAATTTGAATTTCGAACGCTCGCCGAAACTCAAGGTGAGTTATTCTCACTCACATCTGGATACTAGTAAAGTAGACAGTTAGTATTGATTGGTTGTTTGGATGTTTAGCTGAATATGTTAGTTATTATCAAATTGAATTGATATATATACTGTTGTGCTAATGTTTGTGGATGCAGGGAAAACAGGTTGGAGGGATCCAACGGGATTCCTCACAAAGTAGTAATATTTTTATATTGATGATTATGCCTGTTTATATATTGAGATTGATAAATTTTGAGTTGAATTGCATTTTGATATTGTGGTTTAAACTATAAACCCAGAATATTGATTATAAAAGAAATTGCAGTTTAAAATTATGAAGAAATTAAATTGGGTTTCAAAGAAATTGAGAAATTGTTAAATAAGAAGTTTAGAGAATATAAATGTTTGAAACCTGATTTGGATGGAAAACTGAAATGAATTTGTATAGAAATATTGTTGGATAAATTTATAAATCCAAAGTTAATTATAAATGGATGAATTGAATTTAGAGAAATAAAAGATATGGTTAATAATGAATTTTAAAGGATTAAAATTTGAAATCTATTTAGAATGGAAATTGGAAGTTGTAAAATCTGGAATGATAATTAAAGATAAATGTTCTTAGTTGAAGATTTGGTAAATAAATTTATGTTATAAAACCATAAAACTAAAGTAAATAAATGGACAGAAATCGTGAGAAGGATTTCTGTGATGATTTAGTAGAAATGAGATTTTCTTGGTAAAAACCAAGTTCGAGTTTTAAATTGATTTTATAAAAAGAAGTTTTAAAATCTTAAACTGGTCTTAAAGAATGTTTAGAAATTTATTATTTTAAAGTGATTATTTATAAATTAGCAATAGTATAATTTTGTAAATATTTTAATAATTATGTTGACAAATGGATTTGTTTTAAAAGTTAGTTTTGACCTAAGTATATTGAAAAAAAAGAGTTAATCTTTTACAACTCTATTTTTATTATATAATATAACTAAAACTTATTTTCAATTAAGTTATATCTTATAAATAGTTTGCTTTTTAAATATTTTGAAAGTTATATTTTGAGTAAATAATTAGTAGTAAATTCATCTATTTAAAAGTATATTTTAAATTAAAATGTTTTTAACAGTTTTAAATCTAAACTGTTTTGAACTTGGATATTTCCAATGGGAATATATGGTAAATGATTTACCTTATAAAGGAGGAATTTTGGGAGATGTTTTCAAATGAGATTTGGAAATTTGGTAATATATCTTTTAAAGATATTTGAGGTAAATAAATAATTTGGGAATTATTTATTGTGTGATGGATGCTATGGATGTTTATGAATATAAATTGATAGTTAAATCACCGACTATCAATATTGGACATATGCGATGATCGTTTCGAAGAGACCGGGATCGAGATTTATTTCTCGAAAACCACTTCGATCCGGTTTGTACGTTTTCGTGCGATAAACGTTTTTCGGAGTCGAAGATGGAGCAGTGAAGTGCAAGGGCTAGTCGCTACTAATCCTGAGGATATGTCCAAAATGGATGTAGTAGGAATAGTGCCTTCGGTTCCGTTCGAACCCGGGACGGACTTGTATGGACGAATGCTTCGTGACATCGTCAGCGGTCGATGGGCATTCTAAGTGAAACGTTCTAAAGGTATCGTTTAGCCTCAAGCCTCATCAACCGGGAATGACTGAAAATCAGGGGATATGCAGCAAGGCTTCGTGGGTAGCCCCCACTGGAGAGTAAGGTCATCCCTGTCTAGAGGTTCCTTTTTATTTCGGCTTAGTGGTGCGGTTGCTGATCCCAACCGCGGGGTGATCTTATTCGGAATTGCCCATAGGTGATTCCGGTCTTGTGTTGCAGGGGACGAAGGGAGTAGTCCTCGGTACTGTGATCTAGACCACGTACTGTGACAGGTGGTACCCCAGTGCCTAGTCATTGATGGAAATCCATTTTCCCTACGAGCCTTTTACGAGTTTTGTTTGTATTACCCACTTCGGTGGCTAGTAGCTGGAATTTAATGAATGTAACAATTTCGGCTATTTTATAAGTATTTGTAAATAGACCCTATTATAATATCAGAGGATTTCTATGAAAAGTGTTTTAGCTATCGTAAGGTAAAAACCCGACATGTTTATTTGTGGCGTGGTCTTACGAGATGCTTTTGTTTTCAAAAGGATTTTTGAAACTTTAATAATCAATTGTGTGCATTATTATCAGCTGGTATTCCAGACTGACTCGGGTGTTATTTCATTATAATGCTCGGGTCAGACCGAGTATTATATGTTCAGGATAGGTTGCTATGGAGCAGGAGAGGAGCTGGAGTTCGAGACGTATTATATGTACCTATATATATATCCGCTGCTATATTGTATGGTATGTCTGTTATGTGTTGATTGATGTATGAGTTACTCTGATTTGTGATGATGTGATATGTATAAACAGATATAGATTTCATTTTGTGTAAAGTTCTATAGTTACTATTATATTTTAATCCGCTGCGACTGTGAGATTCTGCTATTGTTTAGTTTCTTCTTCTTCTATCTCTTTTTCTTTAACCTCAATGGTTCGTATTTCTGTTCCACTTGAGTCAATTAGGGTAGAATAATGTTGATTCAAGGGGTACGGATTTGCGGGCTGTCACACTTGGTATCAGAGCTTAGGTTGGCGACAACCTAGGCTTTGGTGGGGTAATTACTCATTTAATAGAGTCGATAGTACTCTATAATGAGTTGAGTGTATTAATAATATGAGAGCGTACTTGTTAGTGTTTATAAAATTGTTTTTATACTGTGTTGACTTATCGGTTGAGTGTTTATGAATTCTGGTCGGTGCGGGAAGTACAACCGTATCGATAGGGGTTTCTAAACTCTTAAACAAGATAAACCGACATAGTATTGTTTTTAAAGTGGGTAAATGAAATAATTTTATCCAAAATTATATTTTGATATAAAGAGAATAATTTTTGGAAATTATATATATTTGACTGTTTGGTTGCCAAATTTTGAAAATCAAATAAGAATCTTGAATTTGACCAAATTTGAAATGATAAGTGAATAAGATTATAAAATTGAAATGGTTATAACCAAATAGAATTAATTAAATATGTTGCAAATAAGAAGTGAAATTAAAATTTGAATTTAAACCAGAATTTTAACCCGGAAGTTTTGAAAAGGATTTTTAATAGATTGAAAATAAAAATTTGGAAATTTAAAATCCTGGGAAGTTTTGAAATGTTTTCCAATGTATTGAAGACAATAATGGAGTATTGTTTTGGGTAATATTTTTGAATGGAAACTGTTTGAAATGAAATTGGGAAAAGTTAAGAAGCATTGAACTCACTGTGGTCGCTGGAAAATAATCCTGATGATGCTGGCCACATCATTAGAATTCATTTTCGAGTTTCTAAAGTGATGGATTGCTTCCCTAGTAATTGGTTATGGTATTGTTTGGATTTGTTGGGGATAACAGTTGTTTTGGATATTTCAAAAATGGAAATTTGTTTTGGGATATGAACAAATTGTTTTGGGTATAACCAAATTGGTTTGGAAAACATGGAGATTTGATTTGATATACCAAATGGGTATATGTATATTTGATATATTTCAAAATGATTTTGAGATAAAACCGGGTAAATTGAATTCTGGGAAAGTTCTAATTAAATAATGAGTAAAGTTGAAATGAATCAACTATTGAATTTGTTAAGTGGAGCTAATGCTAATAAGAAGGAAATGAGAAATTTTAATCATGGAATTAAAATTTAATTTGAGTAATTGAAAGTGAATAAAATGTATTGAAGTAAATGAAGGGTATTGAAGTGAATGGAAATTTAAATTTAACTTGGACAAGTTAAATATATTGGACCCAGAATTAAATGGATTTGGGTTTAAATCAAAAGTAAGTTGATTTGAAAATTTGGGTTGTTGTGTAATAGATTGTACCCACAAGCTATTAAGTATTATACTTATAATTTGAGATTGTGGATTTGAAGTTGCAAAAAAAAATTAAATTAAGGAAATTTATATCCTTAAGGATTTAGTGATATATATATGTGAATTTGGAATTTGTGATTATCAGTTGTAAAAGAATTAAAATGAGCAATATGAGCTTTAAAATAAATAAGTTGGTGAACTTATAAAATAGAAATAGAGATTATAATCACAAATGAGGAAATAGTGGAATGGTATGGTGAATTCAAACTTAATCTCTAATTGAGATATAAAGGAGTGAATGAACTTCACTTAGTAAACAAGTTTTGAACTTGTATTTGGAGAATTAAAATTTGTGAATTTTGAAATTCGAATTAAATTTAAACTCTTGAATAGAAGTGAAATTATAATTTGTTAATGGAAAAGGTTGAATGGAGTGACAAATTCAAAATTTGTCCATAAATGAAATGTAAAGAGTAATGAAGTAAAGTGAGAATATAAAAGGTGGATGTTCTTAAGTTAGCAAATAAGTCTTGAACATATGAATGTGAACTGAAATTTATTTTGATAATGGAATTGAAAATTAAATTTCAGTTGAGAAATAAATAATATTGGAAGCAATATAGGTTCTATTTAAAGAAGTGTGAATGAATAATGGAATATGAATATATTTATGATGATTTGAATTGTAAATAAAATTCAAATGAGGGAAATAATTTAAATGGTCTCTTTGTTAATAAAATAAACTTAACTTGGATTGGATAACTAAACAAAGAGCATTAAATGTGTATATGAATTGAAAATTTGATTGAATGAGAATCAAATGGAAATAGAATAAAGTTGATATAAGAAGATAATGAAAATATTGTGATTAAGCTTTATAATGTTGTCTTGTATAAATTTTGTTTGGGTAATAAAGTTGAAGTGCGAGTGGAAATGGTTTTAATTAATATTGAGATATGGATATAAGAGATGTAAATAATCCAGGATGAAATGATATTAATATAAACTTGGATTGGTTAATGAAACTAATATAAATCCAAGTTGGAATTAATTTTAAAGGGTTATAAGCTTAAGTGGCAATTGTTTTGCTTGAATAACATGAATATTTGAATGTATTTAGAATTGAGTTGTTTAAACAACTAAATTGGTTTTGGATAAATTAGAATTTGATTAAGTGAAGTCAAATTAAAATGAAACTAAATTTGGTATGCAAGAAAGAATTGAGATATTATGCAATTGAATTGATGTTTGAATAAATTGATATGGATTAGGATCCAATTCAAAGAGTTGGTAAATGAATGCAAGTAAATTGGTTTCAAGTTGCAAATGGAATTGAGTTGGAATCAATTGGGATGAATTAACATTTTAATAAGCAATGTTTGCATATATATGGAAATAAATCATGAAAAAAATTGCAAATGTTTCAAGTTTAGATAAAATTTGATTTAAAATCAAATTTGGGAATGTAAGTTAAAATAAAATTTGATTACAAATCAAATTGGAAGGGTAAGTTAAAAAAAAAAAGTGTGAACAAGGCATATGTTAATTATTTTGAAATAGAAATAAATTGGTTATAAGAAATATGAATGGTGTATAGGAAGCTTGAATGTAAATCATTCAAGTGAAGAAAAATGAGGTTAGTTGGAGGAAACTAAAATGTGCGAAATTTTAATAAAGGAATGTGAGTGCTTCAAATTGGAAATAAGGATTTGATTGAAAATCAAATTAAATAATGTTGCATATAAATGAATTAAAGCACATATTCATAATATTGAAGTGAATATGAATGAGTTGTCTTAGTGTGTTCAACATTGAATTGGTTTTTGAATTAATTGGAATAGGAATTTCTTAAGTGACTTTGGATATGGATGGAAATGGATTATTATAGAAATGTAAATGCTTCAAATTTGAAAATGAAATTGGTTTGTAAATCCATTTAGAATTGAATTGGAATATAATTCTATTAGTGAAGCATACGTTAATCATATTGAAATAAATATGAATTGTATATGGTTGATTTGAGTATAAATCATTCAAGTGAAAGTAAATAATGTTGGACTTGAATAGATAATTGGAAAGATGATTTAAAATCTTGAATTGTTGGTAAAAGATGGTTAATATTAGTAAATTTTGAAATTTGTTTGGTTTGGATTATGCCATAGATATGTTGGATTGCTTTTATATTGGGAAATGTTGATTTAAAATGCACATATCTTGTAACTAATGAGTATGTTGAGTAAGTGCAGGAATGCGTGGCATTCGAGAGGGTTTGAAGCGCGTATATGCATTATATATTAGCTACTTGCTATTAAAATTGCTAAAAGGTACGCCTACGCTAATAAAATTGGAAATGATATATATATTGTGATATATTTTGGTTTCCGGCCGTGTGGGCCGATGTATATATATTTGTGTATCCTGCGATATCGCAGAAGCTCCTCCGTACAGGGGAGACTCTGCCAAAATTTTCCGTAAATTTTGAGAGTTAGAAATTTTTTTTTTTTTTGGGTTTTGGGAAAAGTTAAGTAACTTATGAAGTTATAAGTTAAAATTAAAGCTTTAGAGATAAATAAAGCAAATAGGTTTGGGAATTGAACAAAAAGGATTTTGTGAAGTGTATATAAGCTTTTAACTAAGCTAATGGGATAAGTAAATGGGTTTAAGTGTATGTTCTACCTTATACAAATTTCGGGGACGAAATTTTTATAAGGGGGGAGGAATGTAACGACCCGGAATTTTGGGTCGCTAAAATTTAACATTTAATTCATTTTAAATGTTGGATATGGATTCTAATTTGAATCTTGATAATAGAAGACTATGGTTGAGTTAATAAGATGAGTTATAGTTTCAAAATATGGTGATTCCATTTGAATTGGAGTAATAATAATAATTATTAGAACTGAGAATAAATTGGAAATTGAATGGGAATTTGTTATAAAATGATGTTTAAATGTGTTTTTAAGTTCAATGGGACATAATTTATATTATTGGATTTTTGGAAGAATTTTAAAGTTGATAAATTAATATTTGGGAATTTATATTAATTTAAAATGAATTTAATATTGTTAAAATGCAATTAATCCAATTTAAGTCCAGAATGAATCAGAATGATTTCTAATGTGTTTATAAATTTTATATGAATTATTGTTAAGTTAATAAAATTTTAAAAGTGGAAGTTTTGAGTGATTTCGATAATTTCGAAAATTGCTTGATTTAATAGACGAGTTAAAATAGCCTTCCGGGGCACAGTCTCGGAATTCGACGAAACTAGTTTCATTGGATCCGTAATAGTTAGTTATTATCGGATTTCAATTTTCGTAGCAATCGGAGTTGTCGTTTGACCCCGGCAGCTCGAAACTTGTCGAAATCGTTTTAATCGATTTAATTTCAAATTGAACGTTTAATTCCGTATCTCGCGCATACGATCGAATTAACCTACGAAACCTGTTCCATTGTGTCCGGAATGCAGAAAAACCCTAGAATCGCCTGTCGGATCGCGAAGTTTGGAGCTCGTTTGCATAGTCGTTAAGCTATTGAAGAATAATAATAAAATAATATTAAATATATATATATATATATAAACTTAATTTCTTTTCTAAACCCTAAAACTACATCAGGCCGCCGTCGTTCTCGATTTAATGGCCGAAAACTCACTTCAATTCTCCTCAGAAATCTCTCAATCCATGCAGTAATTTCATAAACTCCCAACTAATAAATTGAAGAGAGCAGCAAGATCTTTAGAATGGACGGTGGCGATCGTGTTTAGTGGAGTATACTGACGAATTTTTGGCCTTGAAGGGTTGCCGTTCATGAGTGTTTTTCGCACTAGAGGGGGAGCCGAGTTCAACACCCCTTGGGGCGATGGAAGGGGTCGTATGGGGCTTCGATATGGGCTTGGTTGATCGGCCTCTGGTGGTGGTTGGAGGATGCGCTCGTAAAGCCCTAGTTTCGGCTATGGGTTCTTTTTGTTGCTGTAGTTTCGTTGCGTGAGGAAGACGATAGGTGCGGGCTTGATTCCTTGTCTAGATGAACGGCCTTGATTGCTCTGGTATAAACAAATAAGAAATTGTTTAAAATTTTATATACAAACTTCAAAAAAAAAATTCATATCCTGTACATACGATGTCAGATTTCGGCGATTTTCGTGGCGTTGGAATCGTAGAATAAAGCACTACGCGATGGTGCAGTTCCGGATTCATTCCGGGCAAGTAGAAATTTGGGTTAAATCGGACACCGTCCGGTTTAATTTGAATTTCGAACGCTCGCCGAAACTCAAGGTGAGTTATTCTCACTCACATCTGGATACTAGTAAAGTAGACAGTTAGTATTGATTGGTTGTTTGGATGTTTAGCTGAATATGTTAGTTATTATCAAATTGAATTGATATATATACTGTTGTGCTAATGTTTGTGGATGCAGGGAAAACAGGTTGGAGGGATCCAACGGGATTCCTCACAAAGTAGTAATATTTTTATATTGATGATTATGCCTGTTTATATATTGAGATTGATAAATTTTGAGTTGAATTGCATTTTGATATTGTGGTTTAAACTATAAACCCAGAATATTGATTATAAAAGAAATTGCAGTTTAAAATTATGAAGAAATTAAATTGGGTTTCAAAGAAATTGAGAAATTGTTAAATAAGAAGTTTAGAGAATATAAATGTTTGAAACCTGATTTGGATGGAAAACTGAAATGAATTTGTATAGAAATATTGTTGGATAAATTTATAAATCCAAAGTTAATTATAAATGGATGAATTGAATTTAGAGAAATAAAAGATATGGTTAATAATGAATTTTAAAGGATTAAAATTTGAAATCTATTTAGAATGGAAATTGGAAGTTGTAAAATCTGGAATGATAATTAAAGATAAATGTTCTTAGTTGAAGATTTGGTAAATAAATTTATGTTATAAAACCATAAAACTAAAGTAAATAAATGGACAGAAATCGTGAGAAGGATTTCTGTGATGATTTAGTAGAAATGAGATTTTCTTGGTAAAAACCAAGTTCGAGTTTTAAATTGATTTTATAAAAAGAAGTTTTAAAATCTTAAACTGGTCTTAAAGAATGTTTAGAAATTTATTATTTTAAAGTGATTATTTATAAATTAGCAATAGTATAATTTTGTAAATATTTTAATAATTATGTTGACAAATGGATTTGTTTTAAAAGTTAGTTTTGACCTAAGTATATTGAAAAAAAAGAGTTAATCTTTTACAACTCTATTTTTATTATATAATATAACTAAAACTTATTTTCAATTAAGTTATATCTTATAAATAGTTTGCTTTTTAAATATTTTGAAAGTTATATTTTGAGTAAATAATTAGTAGTAAATTCATCTATTTAAAAGTATATTTTAAATTAAAATGTTTTTAACAGTTTTAAATCTAAACTGTTTTGAACTTGGATATTTCCAATGGGAATATATGGTAAATGATTTACCTTATAAAGGAGGAATTTTGGGAGATGTTTTCAAATGAGATTTGGAAATTTGGTAATATATCTTTTAAAGATATTTGAGGTAAATAAATAATTTGGGAATTATTTATTGTGTGATGGATGCTATGGATGTTTATGAATATAAATTGATAGTTAAATCACCGACTATCAATATTGGACATATGCGATGATCGTTTCGAAGAGACCGGGATCGAGATTTATTTCTCGAAAACCACTTCGATCCGGTTTGTACGTTTTCGTGCGATAAACGTTTTTCGGAGTCGAAGATGGAGCAGTGAAGTGCAAGGGCTAGTCGCTACTAATCCTGAGGATATGTCCAAAATGGATGTAGTAGGAATAGTGCCTTCGGTTCCGTTCGAACCCGGGACGGACTTGTATGGACGAATGCTTCGTGACATCGTCAGCGGTCGATGGGCATTCTAAGTGAAACGTTCTAAAGGTATCGTTTAGCCTCAAGCCTCATCAACCGGGAATGACTGAAAATCAGGGGATATGCAGCAAGGCTTCGTGGGTAGCCCCCACTGGAGAGTAAGGTCATCCCTGTCTAGAGGTTCCTTTTTATTTCGGCTTAGTGGTGCGGTTGCTGATCCCAACCGCGGGGTGATCTTATTCGGAATTGCCCATAGGTGATTCCGGTCTTGTGTTGCAGGGGACGAAGGGAGTAGTCCTCGGTACTGTGATCTAGACCACGTACTGTGACAGGTGGTACCCCAGTGCCTAGTCATTGATGGAAATCCATTTTCCCTACGAGCCTTTTACGAGTTTTGTTTGTATTACCCACTTCGGTGGCTAGTAGCTGGAATTTAATGAATGTAACAATTTCGGCTATTTTATAAGTATTTGTAAATAGACCCTATTATAATATCAGAGGATTTCTATGAAAAGTGTTTTAGCTATCGTAAGGTAAAAACCCGACATGTTTATTTGTGGCGTGGTCTTACGAGATGCTTTTGTTTTCAAAAGGATTTTTGAAACTTTAATAATCAATTGTGTGCATTATTATCAGCTGGTATTCCAGACTGACTCGGGTGTTATTTCATTATAATGCTCGGGTCAGACCGAGTATTATATGTTCAGGATAGGTTGCTATGGAGCAGGAGAGGAGCTGGAGTTCGAGACGTATTATATGTACCTATATATATCCGCTGCTATATTGTATGGTATGTCTGTTATGTGTTGATTGATGTATGAGTTACTCTGATTTGTGATGATGTGATATGTATAAACAGATATAGATTTCATTTTGTGTAAAGTTCTATAGTTACTATTATATTTTAATCCGCTGCGACTGTGAGATTCTGCTATTGTTTAGTTTCTTCTTCTTCTATCTCTTTTTCTTTAACCTCAATGGTTCGTATTTCTGTTCCACTTGAGTCAATTAGGGTAGAATAATGTTGATTCAAGGGGTACGGATTTGCGGGCTGTCACATAAGACTTTTGAGTAAATGGAATACTTCATAGTTATTTGCCATTCTATACGATTTAAAGTGTCTTAACCCGAACAACCAACTGTATTGTTTTGCTTGAATGGTTGATTTGTATATAATGTGTATGTTGTTGGTTATCAGTGATTGTTGTTTGCATTGATTTGTTTATTAGTGGCTGAAACAACTTTAAATATTTCATTTTATACAATTATTAACTCTTGTTGAATTATATAAGTGAAATACAGGTTATTGAAGCAATTGCTACTGCTTTTGGTTTCATAAATAAGCATTAATTGCCCGACAAATAGGTATGTTTTCCGACTACGATTTTATAGCGTTATTATATTGTTTTTCCCGTTGTTGGGATATATTATTTTGAGATATTGTGATATATATTGTTATATTTGATATCATACTTTCTCCCGAGCCCCTCCGCACAAAGGAGACTCTACCGAAATTTTTCGTAAATTTTAGACTTAGAATAATTTTGAAAAATGTTTTTCAAACTTTATTAATTTGAGTATAAAAAGATTTAATGGTTATAAATTTGTATATTTTATTTAAATTAATTAATTTTGTAAATATATTTGTTTATAAAGTTAATATTTTAAATAAGATAAATTGATTATTTAATTCTTTCTTTTCCCTTCTTTTTCCTTTTCAGGGACGAAAAGTTTTTAGTGGGGGAGAGTGTAACGACCCGTAAATTTCCGATAATAAAATTTGTTATTTTAACAAGGTTTTGTAATTTAATATGGAAAAAATTAAAAACTTTATAATTTAATATTGAAATGAACGCTAAAACGAAATATAGCAATGGTAATTAAAACTAATTATTAACAATTTGAATAAAATTCTAATAAATGAAGTAGTGAAAGTGTTATACCTGGTTATAAATTGAATATGAGAAAATAACAGTAAGTATTGAATTTATTTTTTGAAATAACACGTTTCAACAATAATTGAATGTAAATTAAGGTAATAATGTTAATGCAAGTTAATAATTAATTAATTTTGTGCAATCCCAATTAATTGAAACCAACTGTAAGGTTATAATTGATTGTAATTAGTAATTTCGGAAATAAATTCAAAGTTATATTAATTAATGTAATAATACATAATGAATTATAATTTGATAGAAATGATAAATAATTAAATTTGAATTGAAGAAGTGATTAATTGATTTAATATTAAATTATTTAATTAACTGGAAAATAGCCATTTTGGCCACTGACTCGGATTTCGACAAAACCAGATTCATCGGATCTGTAACGGTGAATTATTGTAGTATTTCAAGTTTCGTAGCGATCAGACTTGTCGTTTAAGCGTACGGGCTCGAAACGCCTAGAATCAATGAAATTGAAATCAATTTGAAATAACTTGATTTTAGCATAACTTCTTCATACGATGGAATTTGGACTTGAAACCTGTTCCATTGCATTTAAAATATTTTAAAACATCTATTTGATTATGGGTTGACTCATTTTCGTTCCGAAGTCAGAACGGGCTTTTCGGGCCATTTGTCGTTCAACTTTCAATCCAAATCAATCCAGTCCATTCTAATTTCAACTTTACCTATATATACCTCGTTATAAACCCTAGCCTATTTCTTATGTTTATTTGTCTGTACGTACATCTCCTTCTCAATTGCTCATCCCAATGGCAGACAATCAAGACCCTAGATTCAAATTGCAGTTTCCACTCCAAATTTAATTCCAAAAATTCAAACTCCTCAATATATATCAAACTATAATATGGATTTGAAGCTCTCGACGAGCGCAAGTCAAATATATGATTCGTTTTTCAATCTAGGTTTCGGTGTGACCAGAAATTTATGATAAATTCTCAGCCTTGCATTTCATCGTGATCAACTGCATTGGATCATCAAATCGACGATACCATGGCGTGGAGGGGGCCTTGCAGAGCTCATCGGTGTGTTTGGTTCATCGACTTAGCGGCTAGATCGTTGGAAAATTCTTCGATTAGGATTTTTTATATAGGCGGAGGCTGCTCTGTGATTGGGTTGTGATGGCTAACCGGAGTTCGTGGACGTGGGGGGCTCTGACAGGCGGAGCGATTTGGGAGGGGGGGGGGGTCGCGGCGTTCCGAAAGGCCTTGGTGACGAGGCGATCGAGGATCGGAGCGACGTTTTTCCTGGGTTCGAGCACAGCCTTAGCGCGTTAGGGTTGATGGAAGAAGCATTGACGTGGCGCGTCCCAGTTGGTCTGTTTTTATTTATTTTTATTTTAATTCAACTAAATTTCAAATGTTCTAACATGTATAACTTCTACATACGAGGTCTGTTTCACATGCGGTTCGATCCGCTGCAATCCTAGCCAAATTTCGTACATTTTGACATTGGTTTAAACTGATTTTGAGACTTTTTTAATTTTGAGTTTAAATTGGTTTAGACTCAATTTAAATTCAAAAGGTGAGTGTTTTAACCCACTCACAACTTCTAAAATTTCTTATGTTTGTTAAATTGATTTTTGATGCGATTAGAAATTTATTTATGACCGTTTGGCATATTTTTAATCATCATCTAAGTTAAATTTAATTTATTTGAATTAAATTATTATTTAATTTATTATTGTATATAAACTGCCAGTTAAATTGTTATTTAATTTATTATTGAATATAAACTGCCAGTAAATACCAGTTGTTTATTATCTGTTCTATATTGATGTTATTCATTGAATTGGATGATGCTTGTGATAAATGTTTGATGATTGATATTGGATGAATGGATGTTGTATTTTATATTGCTATAAACTGCAAGTTATTATGGATTTTTATATCATTTGGGATTGCGGTTTGAAATGATATGCAGCCGTAAAATATTAAATTGTGGATTGAAATGATAAATATCCGTATCACTTGACCATAGGATAGAAAATTATATACAGGAACCGCTGGTCTATATATAAATATTTTTGGAAATGATTTCTATGGTTTTGTAAAGAAATATATGGTTTTAGATAAATATTGATTTTAGATATTATATAAGTGTTATTTTACCCCTGATTTTTATGCTATGTTTAATTCGTTTTAATATAGAACAAGCTTAATAATAAGTTTGATTTTGATTGAAGATAATATGGTTAAGTATTTAAATTATATTTTAACATAGAGTTTAAATGATTTAAATCAAATTGAGCTCGGAAGATAAATTTGAGATTTATTTGAAATTGAATTTATTTAAGAATTAAACTCAAATAAGCTTGATGTGAAATTTATTAAATTTGAAGTTTTAGGGAGTATGATTTTTATAGCTTGATTCTGGTTTGAGGTGAATTAAATGAATATTTCAAGTATAAATAAATTAGAGGAAATAGGTAGTTATTTGTAATTTGAGCGTTATTTAAATGATAATGGATTTATTATGTAAAGTATTTCAAAACTAAATAATAGAATATTGAATTGTTGAATCGGAATTACCAAACTTAGTTTTGAAATTGTTGAATACTTAAAGTTTGAAATATATTGAATTTGAAATGGTTTATTCTGTGGGTCAACTCTGTTTTGAAATCGATAAATTTGGAATAGTTTATTTGGAAACTGAATTGAATTGAAATTTATGATTTGGGATTTGGTTAAATATAAAATGTAGAAATTCGAGTGGTGTTGGATTTGATTTATGAAATTGAAGAAGCTATTTTATTATATAAAGTATTTAAATATTTAAACCATTTAAGCGGTGGAAGTTATGTTTTAAAGTTATGAGTTTTCAAGGTATTATAATTTAAAGTGTTATATTCAAGTGTTTTGATTTCGAAATGTTATAACTTTGAAAGTGTTATGATTTTAGAAAAGGATATAATTGAAATGAAAACGATATCGTATTGATTTGGTTTTGAAAGGGCAATGATATTTGGTTTTAAAGTATAAACTATTTTGAAAATGACCGCGGTGTTATAATAACGTTTGGTTGTTAAAGAGATCGAGGTCAGAAGTTGTCATACTCTCTGCCAACTCTGAAAACCACTTTAATAACCATGTACGCGATGGAGATTCCAGAATGAAGTAGGATGGTAGCAGCGTTCCTTTGAGGTATATACGTGGACCCGACTCCCGTGAGTTGGTATAGGATGGCTAAAACAGGAGCGATTGATGGGCTAATGAGGTAGCTCCTTTGATCGGACACATCCCTTCGATATTATACACTGACTTTTGGATTGATTCAGTGGCCAGTTTTTATTTTTTTTATTTAGGGGTATGGCTCGAGGTGGGCGGTTGCTGCGCGCTACGCGTTACCACCGGCCCGGAAGTGTATTTGGTATATCTACCCTGGCAATGCCTAGTTGTGCCGTGTCACCTACCCTATCACCCCTTGTACGAATTTGATTTGTGTCGTACCTATGGAGTATCCTCTGGAAGCCTCCCGATCAGGAGGTATTATGGTACTGTATATAATATTGGCACTATTACGTGTTAAGGGCTATATGCCCATTAACGCTATTTTAAAGTAAGTTTATTTTACTTTTAGACTTTATTATAATAGCGAATATTACTACATAGTAAATAGTTTAACGGATCCTTAGGAGATGTGAATCCCAAGCGTCTCTTAAGTTACTGCACTCACGTTAGACACTGGATAGGAGATGTCAAATCCTGTAAACATCTCTGACGCCGTTCCACTCATATTATTTACCATTGATATTAACTTACATAAGATCTTTTAGTTATGACTCGAGTGTATTGTCTTTTCAATTCGCTCGGGTCAGTCTAAGCATTTCAGGATTCGAAGACTTTATTTCTGGAGGACGAAGATGAAGGTTGCATTACTATTATTTATTATATTATTCCACTACATTCATACTGTTCCGCTGCATTATTTATTATTCCCTGGTATGTGTAACTCTGATATGTGTTGTATAAGTATAATCACATGTTTTGTAAAATAGCTTCATGAACTGTTATTTGATTATTATATTTTGTCATTCCGCTGTGAGATTCTGTTTCGTTTTGTTTCTTTCTCCCTTTTCTTATTCACCCCAATAATAATTTGCCCTTTTGTATGGTTTGAGTCTGACGTGCGTGGTTTATCGTTGATTTAAAACGTACAAAAAGGTGGGATGTTACATATTCTCTCTTTTATCTTAAGAAATCAAAGGCATTTAGAGTTAAGTCAAATATAGATGATCAAGTAACAAGAAAAGCATTTTGATTTCCGCCTTAATTAAAGATGGTCATCCAACAATCCAGAGTGCACTATTAAAAAGGATAATGAAGATTGGAATGCCATCAAAGCAAATCCAATCTTTAGATCCCGTGGTGGGTTGAAGTTCAACTAAACATCTAGTTATTTGGTTTGGATTTAATATGTAAATATATATACACATACTCTTAGGATTTTTGATTAATTTGGTATCTATATTTGGATTATATTTGATTGGTTTAGATTGATTGACATTTAGATATGTGTATTTTGATGATTGAAAAATATATGAAATTAATTTTAATAAAAACAAGTTTAATTATGTTGTTTGTATTGTATGACATGAAATATGTAGGATTTGTTAGTGAAACTTTATGAAGGTCCTTAATCGTGTGACAAATGTTAATATGATAAATATTTGCCATATTAATATTAGTCTAGCATTACCATGATAGTTTTCCTATTTTTTTGCTCTTGTAGTACTTTTATTTAATATTATATGTATTTATGCAGGTCTGATCCTATTAATGTTCTTGCCCTTTTCGTGTTGTATAGTGTTATCTTATTTATAATCATCATGCTTAATATGGAATAGTACATTGTTTCTAAATATATCATATAATCATCATATATATCATCATATATCCATCATAATCATATATATCATTTTTAACTCAGTTATTAATTTTGAACCTATAGTTTCTAAGTATGTGTTTTAAGGGGAGTTTATACTTTTTCACCCTTTTTTATAATGATAAAGGTAGAGAAAAATATAAAATATACATTTGCATATATTCAAGGTGAGTTATCTAACTTAGGGAAAGTTATATCATATTTTATATATAGGATATTAATGGTTGTCATCATCAAAAAAGTGGGGAGATTAATAATACTTCAATTATTGCTTTTGATGATAACAACCTTAATCACAACAATATAAATTCATACAAAATATGGACAATAATGTTTTGCCAAGTTATATAATATATAGTGTAGGATATTACAAAGGTATTGAATCAAAGACTGTACAGTGTAAAGACTCAAGATATGACATGAAGACTCATGAGTATAAAGACCAAGATATGAAAACCTTAAGACTATAGTATAGTTTATGTAGTCACAGAATATTGTTAAAGTCCCTAGTAACAATCTTTGATCTCTATCTCTTATTTTTCTATCTTTTATATTTTTAAAACAAAATAATCTTTTTTAAATAAATTTAGAAGTATTTTATATAAAAATTTTAAAATTCAAAATGTTCATAAAATATGTTTAAAATGTTTTACAAAGTATCAAATTATTTTACAAAACATAGAGTTTTCAACACATTTCTTAAAGAAACTGTTTCAAAGATTTCATGTATATGTCGACATACATACCGCAAATCAGTTTTTTAAATTTTGAATTGAAGTGTTTATTCGTCATAACTCTTTACGGATGGACACATTTGTTTACACGCAATATATAAGAGGTTTCAAACGAATATTTAGTTAGCTATTATCTTGTTTTCTTCCCTCTTTATACTCTCCCAAAATCTCCATTAAAAATATACAAAATTCTCTTGAAAATCAAATAGAATCAATTCATACTTTATGATCTATTGTATCCAAAGTTTAAGAAGTTGTCTTTGGAAAAACCATAAACACTATTTGCATTTGCTTGGATGTGATTATAGCCCTGCAAATCAATTTAGTGTACTTGGTAGCCTGGAAATCCAAGTGGGTATACTTGCAGCCCATCCAAAAAAGTAGGTGTACCTTGAGCCAGAAAAATCAGGAGGGTGTGTCTCGTAGCCTCGAAATCGAGATTGTAATTGGGTTTGCCTTATGTCTATTTAAATATTGGCATTTGAAAAAGAATGTATACAAGAAATTGTACGAGACTAAATGTAAGAGAAATCTGAACCAGTATGAAATACCTGGTGTAATCTCTCTACTTTACTTTATTGCTTTATTTTTATTTGTGATTGCATTTATGATTAACTTTTGATATAATTCTGTGTTGAAAATCTATGGTTAAATATTAAACTTAAAAGAAATTTAATTTTTTTTACAAAAGTTAGAGAACATTATTCACCCCCTCTGGTGTTTAATTAGCCTTAAGATCTATAATTCCACAATCCATATGGGCTGGCCTGAGAATTATAAGAAAATAACGCCCGTATTAGTCTTGTAAACCAGAGCAAGAAACAAAAATCATCTAGATTCTTATTATTATAAAACCTTTTGGAAATAATGGTATCTCGTAAGATCATGCCACACATAAACAAGGATGGGGGTTTACCTTACGATAACCAAATTATTTTATAGGAAAGCTTACGATATTATTATAATGTCTAGGGTTTAAAATAAATATTGAGTCATAGCTGAAATGGTTACATTAATAACATTCCAGCATATTAAGTATATAACTAAGTCCGTAAAGGCATGTATTAGAAAATGGATTCCATGCAACGATAAGGCTATTGGAGTATCTTCTGTTAGAGTACACCTCTAGAAAATGTACGAAGATCGAACCTATTGACCCCTGCAAATCAGTGCCGTCCTGCCCTTCCAACATGACAAGTCAGATTACATCATCCCTCAGGCACTGAGGCTGCAAATAGATGCACCAGGCCGCAGTCCTATCCTTTTACATGCGCATGCATACCAAAATCCATATACATCAACCTAGATCGAGGAATGATGCTTCTAATAGTTGCGAACCACATAGCCCTAAAGCATATCCCATGTTTTATTCATTATTGGATTATAAGGTCACGATTACCTTTTTTGTCTCTTAGAAAATCCAACTTGGAATGTTAACACTGCCCTCCAGGAAACAATGCAATGCTAGCATTCATCCATACAATTTGTTTGGGATATGAACAAATAAAGGAAATATTTCAACTACATCCTTTTTGGAATCACTCTCAGGATTAGTAGAGAGTAGACCCTACACTTTTAAAAACTCCATCTTTGATTCCGTCATCCCGAACAAATCGTGAACCTCTTCCAAAGCATAGAATGCACCTATTGTTCTGGAGAGATTATAGTTTCGAGTCACCTCATATAAGTACACTCCCCTACTTACCGGACGCTCCAAAACCAATCGATAGATTTCGATAAGCTCGACTCCAATTCTTTTGAAAACAAATAATAATAAGAGCAAAGATCACCTCCTAATCATTTAAGCAGACAGATTTCCTTATCATTTGTCTAAGAAGAGAAAAATGAGTTTATACATTTGGTCAAGATTTGATAGTCGGTTATTTAACTATCAAATAAATAAAACAATCAAATCAGAGATTTAATTTCTCAAGAAACCAGGCATGATATTAGTGCATAAGCAACCACTAAGCCTCTTTAATTAATCTTTTCATTATTGAAATTTCTTTTCAATTATTTGAAAAATATTCATATAGTTATCTCAATGGTATAAGTATAACAATTTAAATCCTATCACAGATTTTCTCTTTTTATAAAACTTCTTTGCTATTTATAAAACTCCATTTATAAATCTCCAAATTATTTATAAAACTTCTTTCTATTTATAAACTCCTTTTCTGTTTATAAAACTCCATTTATAAATCTCCAAATATATTTATAAAACTTTTATCTATGTATAAAACTCCTTTTAAAAATCTCCAATATAAATCTTATATATTTATTACTAATCTTCAGTTTTGAAATAGAAGCAAATACTTTCCATAAAACGATCATTCTACAAAATACCATTTACAAACTATTTTTTATTTGTAATGTAATATTTATAAATCTATCCTTTTATACAACATTTTATATAAAATGTTTCACAAACACTTATTCCAAAATTTTGCTACCTTCATTTTGAAACAGAATTACGTGATTACAAAAGAGAAATTCCCCTTTATTTCCTTTAAAATAAACATTCATTATTGCATCAACTTTTTGTAAAGTAAACACTTTCCAAAACACTTTTAAAACATTACCAAAAGCGTTGGACTAAAATAGAGAAGTTCAAAAACCATTTCTAAATAAAATGACATAGAAAATTCTAAAATCATATTTAAAAATCAATTTTTCCAAATTATAACCCTTTTCAAATCAAACAACAATCCATGGTATATCAAAGTACTATAATCAGGCCAATTACTACCGTAACACTTAGCAAATGCTACTACTTCCTTTGTCACTAAAAATTCATCTTTAAACATATATCAATGTTATATCCAATATGGCCAGGCTACCAAGCTTCTGGCACTCAACAATTAACAGTCAATAGTTCACACATCATTTATACAATATTAATTAATCCACATATTAATTAACTTTAAAAAATTTATCATTTAATTTTAAGCATAGAACGGGGATTTAATCTACTCAATAGATGTCCAAAATAATTTATTCAATTTTAATTATAGCAGAACGTTGTCCTATTTTGCTAAATAGATATCATAAACAAAGTATAATTAATTTAACAACATTATTATTTAAAACAACATAAATATATTCAATCACTATTATTTTATCAATAATTTATACTTTGTTAAAACTCTCACCAAGGTATACCATAATTTTGTACTCGTCAATACAAGTCTAACGTAAAAATCTACAGGTTAAAGGGATTTAAAGTGAGCAGGATATCACATTTTAAATTCAAAAGGCATAGTTTTTAATTTAAACAAATAAATTATTAAGTTTCTCAGTAAACAAACCAAGCCCGACCCACCATGAATAGTTCTATATAACCCTTGAATTTCAAATCCGCGTTCTAGCAAAACAAAACTGCCAGGACAAAAGAAAGATCACCACTGCTTCGATCACACCAACCTCCACCACTTACGCCATTCGACTTGCCTCAAGTCCCAAGCAGCCCCAGCCAGCACCTTATTGAAATCAATGCATTATATCACCACCAGCATCAAAAAGTCGAACCCCAAAATCATGCTGCCATCAAACCCTAACTCAAGCTCACTTCGCCAGCACCGACCGTCGCACCACCTTCGACCAGTCCCACTGCCTCCACCATGCCTCAAGATACCTCCATGCACTCGTCGTAGCTTTCCTCGACTATTTGAAACACCCCACACCCCTTAGTATTCTCAAAAAGGGCACACCAAATGATATGGTGTGTTATAGGTATAGCTAAAGCATCACAAAGACTAAAATTTACAAGACAAATAAGTAAAAGCAGTGGAAAACATTTAAATAGTAATTATTCTTTCAAAATTAATCTTCATCTCAAAATAAGTCATAAAAAACATAACATGTAACAAAAACCCGAAATCTCTCACGTCTTATGAAAATACATCTCAGCCAATAATAATAATCCCTCTCACAAGTGCCAATCCATCATAAGCCAAATGAAAAAGATGAAAAGCAAAAGAATATATCTGAAATGAGAAACTTCGAAATGAACTCTAAGCAACCCGAATGAACTATCATCAACTCTGCTGGCCTATTGGGGAAAAAGGAAAGATAGAGGAGTGGTCAGACAATAAGTCTGGTGAGTGAAAGTAATTACTAGCATTTCTAAACAAGATAAAGATAATTGACTAAGCAATGGTTCTAGCTTGAAAGGAAAATATAGAAAAGATAAAACTCGGATAAAATACTATTTCTGATTCTGTTTGATTGTTTGCTTTGATTTTTTGCACTTGTCTTAAACTACTGTGATTTGGATGAAATCCTAATCCTATCACAACTGCTAACTTAATTAGGCTGAAATCCTATTTCTACCCATTGATCGGCCTTTACTATCTCTGTTGTGCCACTGTGAACCAATCCTATTTGTCATAGCAAAAGGCACCTTTATAGCTATTAGGACACATCAGCGAATTATTTACCCTAATCGACGTCGCACGCTCGGTCATCGCCAATAAACACTAAGTGTCGCCCCCTTTGATCCTTTATTTATCAGCATAAGCGTGCCTAGCCTCACCTATGTGTGAGACATCGGTCCTCGACCTAAAAGGGAATGTTGTCGGTATTGGTCCTAACAAACAAACCTTCTAGCTTTGCGCCCCTTGCCCAAATCCTCAAATTTGAGCTCCTATCCATTGGCCACTTATTTACCCTAATCAGAATAAGCATGTCCCAGCCTCACCTACATGTGAAACCATCAGTCCTACACCTGAAAGGGGAATACTCCCGGTATGGGCCCTACTTCTATATTTTCTTATTAACTTAATCCAAGATCTAAGTCTTAAAATAAGCCTCTTCTATTATCTCTTCTTTCTAATTGTAACCAACATGTTATAACTGTTTTTGCAACTGTTACTCTTCTATTTTCTCTTTTTAGTTATAACCACTTGTTATAACTATGCTGGCATACATATATTAAATTTGCCTATTTTAGTCCATCTCTATTTTTATTTTAGTTTTTCTCATTTTACATCCGATTTTCGTAAATTTTGTGTTATTCTATTTTAATTTATATTTGCGAATTCTTCTCTTTTTAATATTTTATTCGCGTCAAAAAGGATTAAATCTCTAAAAAAGAAACTAACATTTACAGGCTAAATTCTAACCTAAAACAGATGTAAATAACTGTAATTAACTGTAACTAACAGAATAAAATAGCCGAATAAAAATAGACTGAAAAGAACTTTTGAAATTTACTAAAAAACTAACTATAAACAAATTTACATAAAAACTATCTCAAATTTATAGAAAAACTACAACTATTGAGAACCCTATTATTTTAAATTGCTTACAAATCTAAAATAATTGCAAAACGCTCACATGTGGTCCTTAGCTCTATTCCTACGCCTTCCAGGATTCGCTTCTAGGGCTTAGAATATTATTATTAAACAAATTTTCTCCCCAGAAATTTTTCTATTTAGGGTTCAGCCTCAGGCAATGAACCTAATTGGGAGAAAATTTGACTGAAAAAAATAACTAGGCCCAGGCTTCTATTTATAGCGTGGCTTAGGGATCTCAGGCCATTGGATTTAAAGAATAAATCCGGTACAACCACGAACTATGATTTTTGGGGGTCGACCTAACCATACATGGGTCGACCCATGCCTTTTTATTTTATTTTATTTTATTTATTTTTTAGTTTTTGTTTATTCCTTGTTTCTCTCGTAACTTCTCCATACTGACTCGGGTTTCGACAAGTTATATATGAAAATTGCTCGAAATATTGCCACAAACCCCATGGTGCAACTCCCATAGCTCGATTATGAAAATTTCACAAACTTATTTTATTGTTTAATTAATTCGTTTATTAATTATTATAGCTCAAATTTTGGGTTGTTACATTCTCCCCTCCTTAGAGGATTTCATCATCGAAATCTCCAAGGACAGAAGATTGAAATAAATATTTTCATCCAAATTCCACAACCACATATTCGACCATCATCCATTACTTCTATTGTCCTTAAGCCTACTAATGCAATTTATGATATATGCAACAATGTAGTGTCAGTGTCACTAACTAATACAAAAAAATTAGGGGGTCTACTGATACAGTCGACCTCCTTTTTATGCGCTCATGTCCATGCCACGTATCCAAATGCGCGTTACAATCATCATCCAAATGCAACAATCATATGATAATCACCCATTCATAGCAACCATGAAATAAAAATGCAAGTACACACACATCCATATGCATATGCTATAGTGACCTAGTTGGGCCGATCTTTGAGAAACAATAGTGCCTAATGTGTGTATATGCATCCATTAGCAAAAATTTGCAACCACTGGTGTCCATCATATGTAACATGTTCCAATAACAGGTTTACATTCATTCCTACCATCCATAGGCCAAATTCTAAGATCTATCCTCCCAAAGGATACTAAAGGAAAGAATCTATTCAAAGCTATATATGGAAATAGGAAATTCAAGACGTACCATCAAAAAGATGCGGATAAGAGGTACGTATTTTCTCCTCATCCTTCCATGTAGCATCCTCAATACTATCTCCCCACTGCACCTTAACCAAAGGGACTTCCTTATCCCTAAGCATCTTGATATCATGTCCAACGATCTTGTAGGAATGCGACGAATCGATGCTTCTCATTCCACTTCAACTTCCTCAAGTAGGCTAGGTTCCACTACCTCTGATGAATCATTTAAGCACTTTCTCAAGTGTGAAACATGAAAAACCTCATGAACTCGCACGAGCCTCTACGGTAGCTTTATCTGATACGCCATCTTCCCTACCCTTTTTACAATGGGGAACGGTCCTACGAATCTTGGAGCAAGTTTCTCACTTGATCCAAAACTCACTTCCTTTCTTAGCAGAGACACCTTAATAAAAACCAAATCTCCTACCTCAAACTCAATATCTCTTCTCCACTTATCTGCATAGATTCTATCTATCTTTGGCAGTCTTCATGCTTCTTCTAATCAAATCAATTTTTTCCGAAGTCTCTCTAACCATGTCAGAACCAAGTAGCACTTTCTGTAAACTCTAACCAATACAAATGCGACTTGCAAGATCTTCCATAAAGGGATTCATAAGGAGCCATCCCAATGCTAGTATGAAAACTATTGTTATAAGCGAATTCGACTAAAGGAAGGTGCTCCTCCTAAGTTCCTCTAAAATCAAGAATGCACATCCTCAACCAATCCTTAAGAACACTATTAACTCTCTCCGTTTGTCCATCCGTTTGAGGGTGATAGGCCATACTCGAGCTAAGTTGTGTCCTTAAAATCTCTTGCATGCTCGTCCAAAACTCGCTAGTAAAGATAGGGTCTCTGTCGTTCACTATGCTAGAGGGAACTCCATGAAGTCGGACTATCTCACACACGTATATGGATGCCAAATAAGGTGATGTTCTCTTACTCTTGATCGGAATGAAGTGGGCGCTCTTAGTCAAACGATCTACAATCACCCAAATACTGGTATTCCCCTTCCTATATCAGGATAAACTATTTATGAAGTCCATTGAAACACTATCCCACTTCCATTTGGGTACATCCAATGCTTGAAGCAATCTGCCAAGCCTCTGCTGCTCCGCCTTAACTCTTTGGCACATAGACACTTAGCTACAAACTTTGCTACATCCTTCTTCATGCCACTCCAATGAAATACTCTCTTCATGTCCTTATACCTTTTTCTCCATCCTGATGAATAGTCATCCTAGAATGGTGTGCCTCTGCTAGAACTGCTCTCATCAAGCCACCAGTGCGGGGGACACAAAGCCTTTCATCTCTCCTTAGCCACCCTTTACTATCAATGGAATAGCATTGGAGATGTCTAGCGACCTCTCCTCTGCTAATCCTATCTAGAATATGCACTAGCTTTGAATCCTCTCACTGCCTTGAGCCAATATGATCTATGAGAGTAGGCTTAACCTCAAGTGATGCCAATAATCCAGGAGTGTTGTCGGTATAGGGTTTAAAATCAAAGGTGAAAATAAACTCTAGGCTTTCCCACTCCATGAACATTGGACTAAGGGTTGCTCTCTTCCTACTTAACGAATCCGCAACCATATTCCCTTGCTAGGGGTGTAAGCTATCTCGAAGTCATACGATGCCAGAAACTCCATCCAGTGCTACTTCCTCAAGTTTAAATCCTTTTGGGAGAACATGTACTTCAATGATTTATAGTCAGTGAAAAGCTCGAACCTCTCGCCTGGCAAATAATGTCTCAATGACTTGAGCATGAAAACAATAGCAGCCAACTCCAAATCATTAGTGGGGTAGTTTTTCTCATGAGTTCTCAACTATCTACTCTCATAGCATACTACCCATCCCTCTTGCATCAATACCACCCTAAGGCAAGTCTCACATGCATCAGTGTATACTGTAAAAGGCTTAGCTCCGTCCGGTAAAACTAACACCGGTGCACTAGTAAGAGCTCTTTTTAGCATCGTAAAGGAATCCTCACTATCCACGTCCTACACAAATGCCGCATTCTTCTTAGTGAGGCGAGTAAGAGGTGCTGAAATCTTAGCAAAATCTATGATAAACTTCCTATAATAACTAGCTAAACCTAGGAAGCTTCTAACTTCGGTAGCATTCTTGGAGGCCTTCCAGTCTTGTACTGCTACTACCTTAGCAGGATCCATAGCTAAACCCTCTCTTAAGATGACACGCCCCAAGAAACATACCTCTTCGCGCCAAAAGTGACACTTCAAGAATTTTGCTTTCAACTGATGAGCACGAAGTGTACGAAGAACCTCCTCAAGATGAATAGCATACTCTTTCATACTCTTGGAAAACACCGAAATGTCGTCCACAAACACTACAATGAACTTATTTAGGACATCTCGAAAATATGGCTTATCAGATCTATAAAATAAGTAGGGGAATTGGTTAGCCCAAATGACATAACCACCACTCAAAGAATCCATTGGGTGTCCTAAATGCTGTCTTATCGATGCCATCATAAGCGACCCTAAGCTGATGAAATTCAGTGGCTAAGTCAAGTTGAGAAAAATACTGAAGAGCCAACCAATTGATCGAAAAGATCGTATGTCCTAGGAAGTGGGTAATAGCTCTTATTTGTGAGCTTATTCAACTCTCTATAGTCTAAGCAAAGTCGAAGGGAACCATCCGCCTCTGTAGCGAAGACGACTGGCGCCCCCCACTCAGATATGCTCTGTTTGACGAAGCCTTTCTCTAATACCACACCAATCTGCTTACTTAACTCCTTCTTCTCCCTAGTAGCCATATGTCTCATCCGTAATGCCACTAGCTTAGCACTATCATTTAGATAGATCCTAATGTCGATCTCTCTCTTAGGGGACAACCCCCTAAACCCCTCAAAAACATTTGGGAAACCTCAAACAACTGGAACTGAATCTAACTCTCCAAGTGATGAATAAGGGGAATAAAGGAAGCTCTATATGATGACCCCTGTTGGTCGTAAGAAACCTCGAAAGTCCGTTCGCTACATATCTCTAGTCTAACGACTCTCCTCTCGCAGTCTAATATCGCACCATAAATGGATAACCAGTCCATCCCTAAAATCATCCCATATCCCGAAAATCCTAGTACATAGGCATCATAATCAAACTCTATGCCTAGTATAAAAAATTTCGAACCCCTACAAATCATGGATAAATGCGTCTATCCTCTATGGGGTTTGAAACAAGTATAGAGTCTATAATTAGAGAAATATCTAGGTGAAAACAATCAACCAAGGAACTAGAATTGAAAGAATGCGATGCTCCATAGTCAAAAAGAGTTTGAATAGGAAAATCCAAAATAGAGATCAAACCTTCTACAGAGACTCTCCTACCTCTCTCCGGTCCACTACTAGAAGGGGCTGCATCCAAAGCTTATACTTGCGCCGTAGGTGCGCCTGCTCTTTGCCCTGTCTTCTGAGGATAAGCTCTACTAAGGTGCCCAGGTTGGCCACAATTGTAACACCTCCCCTTCATGTCCTTCCTATAGTCTTTTATGAAATGCCCAACCAATCCACAATTATGACATTTCTTGCCCTTCTTGATCTGTCCCTTCTGAGGTCCTCCTCCTTTTTTCTTGTCCTTATCCTTCTTATTCTTCCACCTCTATAGAGTTTTATGACTTAGAGGCCTCCTTATCCTCTTCTTTCTTAGCAACATCTGATATGAGAGCCATTTTCACAAGTGATTTATACGTCGCTCCTATAGGTACATGTGTCAATGCTAATCCTTGGAAATGCTTGTTCAAACCCTTAGCAAACTTGGTGTCCTTCTTATGCATTAGTAAGCTCCATCCCGAACCGCGATAAATCATTAAATTGATTTATATACTCTTTCACCGAAAGACTCCCCTGCTTCAAACTAATGAACTTCTCCAACCGCATGCTTCCCTCTGCTTGCGACAAGAACTTCCTCTCAAACCTTTCTCGAAATCCAAACCAACCAATGTCTCTACCCTCCATTTTAACAATCTCCCACTAGTAAGAAGCTCTCCCTTCAGCTGCCGAGATGCATGTTGAACTCTCTACTGGTCCTCCAATCCTAACAGCCCAAATATCTGCTCCGTATTCCTTAACCAAGCTCGTGCCTCTACTAAATACTCTATGCCAGAAAATGTCGTGCTTCCTAGACCAGCGAAGTCTTTGCATAGCTTAGGAAAATTGGCTGCTGCAGATGGATTAACGGGTCCTCCACCCGTCGGTGTGCGATGGGCGCTTGCCCTTGACCTCTGGTATCGTTGCTTGGAGGTATCTACGGAACTAGTCAGGGACTTGGACACCGTCTGGAATATTTGGGGCGTCTTCCATACTATGCAAAGAAAAGAAATTTTAGGCTCGAAGGAATCGAAAGAAGGTTGAAATGGACTTTGAGGGGATTTTTATAAAACCTCTTTTATACTTGAAAACTATTTCTATAATAAGAGTTTCTTTCTGGAAAATATATTTAGTTTGAAGATATGTTATCTTTTAAAAATACTTTACTTTTAAAAATGTTTTTAGGAATCATATAACCTTAGGCTCTGATACCAAATGAAACACCCCACACCCTTAGTATTCTCAAAAAGGGCACACGAAAGGATGTGGTGCGTTATAGATATTGTTAAAGCATCACAAAGACTAAGATTCATAAGACAAATAAGTAACAGCAGCGGTAAACATTTAAATAATGACTTATCATTCAAAATTAATCTTTATCTCAAAATAAGTCATAAAAACATAACATGTCTCAAAAACTCGAAATCTCTCATGTAATATGAAAATACATCTCAGCCTCACATAATCAGAGTAAAAGTAACAATAATAATAATCCCTCTCACAGGTGCCAATCCATCATAAGCCAAATGAAAATTTTGTAAAGCAGAAGAATACGTCTGAAATAAGGAAACTCTGGAAATAAATCTGCAAGCAATCTGAATCAACTATCCTCAACTCTGCTGGCCTATTGGGAAAAAGGAAAGATAGAGGAGTGGGTCAGACAATAATTCTGGTGAGTGAAAGTAATTACTAACATTTCTAAGCAAGATAAAGATATTGACTAAAAAATAGTTTTACTTGAAAAGAAAATATAGAAAAGATAAAACTCGGATAAAATACTGTTTCTGATTCTGCTTGACTGTTTGCTTTGATTGTTTGATTGTTTACACTTATCTTAAACTACTGTGATTAGGCTGAAATCCTAATTCTATTACAACTGCTAACCTGATCAGGCTGAAATCCTAATCCTACCCACCGACCGACCTTTCCTATCTCTATTGTGACACTGTGATCCAATCCTATTGGTCATAGAAAAAGGCACTTCTTTAGCGCTTAGGACATAGTAGCGAATTATTTACCCTAATCGATGTCGCATGCTCGGCCATCACCGATACACTAGTTGTAGCCCCCTATTTGACACTTTATTTACCCTAATCAGCATAAGCGTGCCCAGCCTTACCTACATGTGGGACCATCAGTCCTCGACCTGAAAGGGAATGCTGCCAGTACTGGTCCTAACAAACAAATCTTCTAGCTTTGCGCCCCTTGCCCAAATCCCCAGATTTGAGCCTTTATCTATTGGCCATTTATTTACCCTAATCAGCATAAGCATGTCCCAGCCTCAACTACATGTGAAACTGTCAGTCCTAGACTTGAAAGGGAATGCTTTCGATACGGGCCTACTTCTATATTTGCTTATTAACTTAATCCAAGATCCAAGTCTTAAAATAATCCTCTTCCGTTATCTCTACTTTCTAATTATGACCAACGTGTTATGATCATTCTCGTAACTGTTACTTTTCTATTTTCTCTTTTTAATTATAATTACTTGTTATAATTATGCTTGCAAATATCTTAAATGTGCCTATTTCAGTCTATCCCTATTTTAATTTAGTTTATCTCATTTACATCTGGCTTCTGTAAATTTAATTTTATTCTATTTTAATCCATATTTGCGAATTCTTCTTTTTTTAATATTTTATTCGCGTCAAAAAGCATTAAATCTCTAAAAAAGAAACTAACATTTACAAGCTAAATTCCAACTTAAAACAGATTTAAATAACTGCAATTAACTGTAAATGACAGAATAAAATAGTTGAATAAAAATAGACTGAAAAGAACTTCTGAAATTTACTTCAATACCAACTGTAAATAAACTTACATAAAAACCGTCTCAAAATTGTAGAAAACTACAACTATTGAGACCCCTATTATTTTAAATTGTTTACAAATCTAAAATAACTACACAACACTCACACATGGTCCTTAGCTCTATTCGACCTTCCTTGATCCGCTTCTAGGCGTAGAATATTTTTATTAAAAGATTTCCTCTTTATAATTTTTTTTCTACTTATGGTTCAGCCTCAGGCAATGAACCCAATTGGGAGAAAATCTGAATGAGAAAAATAGCTAGGCCTAGGGTTCTATTTATAGTGTAGATTAGGGATCTCAAACCATTGGATTTGAAGATTAAATCTGGTGCAACCATGTCATAGGCTCATTAGGAACTGTTAGATGCTGCTACGAATGCATAGGATTAACCAAAAATCAAATTTAAGGTATATGGCTCGTAACTGGGCATTTTCATGCCCAGGAAATTTTGTGAGTCGACCTACGATCTTTGGGGGTCGACCTATGGTCTTTGTGTGTCAACCTATAGGCTGACCTGACAATGGCATGGGTGGACCCATGCCCTGGTTTTTTTCTGTTTTTTATTCCTTGTTTCTCTCCTAACTTCTCCATACTGACTCAGATTTCGACAAGTTATATATGGGATTTCTCAGAAAATTACCACGGATCCAATGATGCAACTTCCATAGCTCGATTCCGACAATTTCACAAACTTATTTTATTATTTAATAAATTCGTTAATTAATTATTATATCTCAAATTTTGGGTTGTTACACCACTAGATCATCGAATAAAGTTAGATAAATGGAAAAAGTCAGTAACCAACCATGGCTAACTTCGGCCACCTGACACCCTATGAAGACCAACAAAAATCACATCTCTACGATTTGAACCCAACCATACTTTTTGATATCCATTCCATGATCGTCGAAAAACGAATATTATTAGACAACCATATTTATTAGACAATATCTACCACCACACTCGACGAAACAATGAGTGGCTATTTCAGAAATAGCAATGTTTGCCGAAAAATACGTTAAATGATAATTTAAACATTTTTTAAAATAAAAATTATTTAAAAAAATCCTATAAAGCCATTTAAAAATACATCATTAATAATAAAGTCATTGTAATAAAAAATGACTTTTCTTATTATACATTATATTTGAATGAAATTTGAATATTTAAATAAATTTAATATTCAAATTCAGAACGTTGAAAATTCAAAATGCTTACATATATATATGTATGTATGTATGTATGTATGTATGTATGTATGTATGTATGTATGTATATTCAATAATTAGGAAATATGTCAATTATTGTGCAATTAGTTTCCAGTTTACAGAATTAATCTCCCATAATATATGACATTAATATACTACCATTTACATATTAGTGTGCACAAATGCATACACATGTGTGTGTATATTTAACAATTAAGATATATGGACAAACTTCATCACTATCCATAATTTCATACAATTTTAATTGGTGCATAAAAATAAAATTCATTTTCCCTCACATCAGATTTAGTACATGTAAATAAATAAATAAATAAATAAATAAATATAAAGGAGCACATACATACATATTTTTTTTATATACCATACATTTTTACAGAACACACTACAACAGTTTATGGGTTTCATAGCGTTTGAAAACGCTATAACAGGCTACCATAGCGTTTCAGAGAACGTCGTGGAGCCACAAGCTATGGTAGGCCGGCAGCATTACATAGCAGGAAGGAAAACGCTATAATAGCTAATAGCGTTTACAAAACGACATAGCGTTTGCAACCTACCATAGCGTTTTTTCTCTGTTATTAAACTTAAATGCTATAGGGAATATAATCCTTCATTTAACTTCTATAGCGTTTTCGAGCACATTTTATAGCGTTTCATCAAACCATGTTATAGCGTTACAATGTTTTTCGATAGCATTTCTTGTCATGCTTGTATAGCGTTTTTATTTTCTACTATAGCGTTTTTGATTCTATTATAGCGTTTTTGATGCATAAATCTTACATCTCATATAGAGTTGCGATAGCGTTTGATGAATCAATAGCGTTTTTCAAACGCTATTCTATATAATATTAATTTTCAGCATTTGTTTCATATTTCTTTTTATTATATTATATTATATTAACACACACACACACACACACACACACACACACACACACACACACATATATATATATATATATGCACACAGATAGATTACCAATTTGAATTTACAGACATTTTCACACAATTGCATATACATTACCAATTTCAGTCTTTACATTGTTTTTGATACATTACTGAACAAAAGTGCATTGCAATGTCCAAGTTTACATTCTGTTGTTATACCTGAACTGCCTATCACCTTCAACATAGCCGCAGCTTCAACCCCAAACACCATTCACATCTCTACCACTTCTTCAGACAACCACCTTGCACCATCACAGTTGCCACACTCCTGCTGACCACTAGTCACTGCTTCTCCCTGTTACATTTTCCTGCCACTTCATATTGGTCCCCACCCACCTCTGTTACATACAAAACTATCTGCTCCAATACAACTCCATAACACTTTGACCATCAGCCTCCAAAACCACTCCAAACCATTACACCATCTTATACAAAACTTCTACATCACTTTAGCGCCATCACCATTTCACATTCACCAACTTCTTGCTTATCCTCCTTTCTCTGTGCACACTCCTGTGTGCACATTACATACAGTGCATCATCTCCTTACTCATCCATTCACATTACATACAGTGCCACTTCACTCACATACCAACATCACCAGAGAATACTTCATACAGCACTACATCACCATTACTATACAACCATCTCCTGCCCATACTACAACATATTCACCCATAAAAAAAAACTTGCACAACTCTTATCCCAGTCCTCAACTTCTTTTCATCTACCTAACTTCAACCACAAACTCCTACTACAACACTTTACACCAAAACAACACTCTACCCCTGACTATCTCTGACTACCCACCATTGCATAGCATACCACCCCTGCCCACATCAAATCACACTGACATCTAAACAACCCTTCAATATCATTTCACCATATCACCAACAACCAAACCATCATCGCCTCCCTACTTAACTGCAGCCAAACAAAACGCCTCACCAAAACCCCCATTCATCTCCATCACAATCAAACTACCATCACAACCAACTTTCCCCCTTGAACCCCTCACGACCGTCACTTCAACCGAATCCTTCAACCAATCTTCCAACTCGTTTACATCACCACTGTCTACATAGTCATTCACCTCCTTCCAATTCCACTCTCTGCTGCTATCATACTTCCCCTTACAACCACCTGCAACACATAATCAGTTTGAATTTATACAAATGAATTTATAGCTCTTAGTCTCAAAATATAACTCGTTGCTATTTCAAACTCATTACAATTTAATAACTCAAGTCTATTAAGTTGATATTGTTTGCTAAGGCTTCCCTGTACATTTAAACCTTCATCAGGTTGCCATTCATATCCAATAAGATACCATTTAAAGTTAAATATGTACTAGGATAGAACCACAGTAATAGATTTTAGGGAAAAACCTTACTTTCTGTGTAATTTCTTACAGTAAACACAGGTATGGATTTGCTATCAGTAGCACAAAAAGGGAACCCCAAATATAGTTTTTTGTACATTATTACCTTGTTTCCTGCAGCAATGGGCAAAAGCAAAGCAGGCCAAAGATAGTCTAATACTAAAACCAGGTTTTGTAGCTGATTATCAGCTTCAAAAGTCAAAACAACAATTACTGATTGTTCCACATACCTAAAATAAGTAGGAAAAACATATACTAAAACCTACATGCACATGGTAAAAGAATAAAATTTGTTTGTAGCTGAGTATAACACCACCGCACGGATATACACTACTGAATTTAAAACCTAACCCTATGAACTGAATGAATCGATGTTCATTCTACTTAATTACTGGATTCAAACTTCAAACATTGAATTAACTTTAGCTTAAATAAAGAAAATTCTGTTTTAGTTTTCCTTTTACTATGAGTAAAAGGGTAGAGACTACATGCACAGGGTGTACGTACAGTTGATGTAACCCATCCTGAAACATGATGCACTAAACAAATGAATGAAATAAGCAGATAAGGATAGGCGAATTCAAAAATTGGGGAAGAAAAGGAAATTAAAGTAGTTGAAGAAAGAAATTGGAGGGTACGCATAACCTCATACTCAAAAAAAAAATAAGGAAGTGGACGTAAGCAGGCTGATGTATATGCAGTAGAGTGCAACTACTATGTAGTCATTTATTTCATGAAAACACAATAGATAGAAGTTAATGGCAGTGCATCAGTCTGCACATGACTTTGGATTGATTAACGTGGAATGTCAACAATTTGGACCATGATTATCACCATATGGGCATCTATAGTACTTCTCAACATCAGTGAGTCGCCAATGTGTTAATTATTTAGCTATTAATATAATTTTTTTAATTTTAATACATTAAATAAATAGTTAACACAATCAAACAAATTTGCTGCTTGAGCTTTACAATTTTAAGTTAGCCAAGTAAAAAGATCCAAGGTGTAAATTGTAACTTTGCTGCTTGAGCTTCATCTAAAATTCTATTTTCTCTTATGAATAAAATAATTTTTCTTAACTGTATCTTTAATTCAAATTTGAATCGATTTTAAGAAGCGACCAAAGAACTTCAATTTAAAATGAAACCAAATCTGTAAGAATGATTCAACATGTTACTAAAACATATTATATAGGTAAATAACTATGCAAGCAAATTGAAACTGGAAGAGGATAAAAATATTTCAACATAAATTTAGTTTTAAACTTTTGGACAACAAATGAGTAACAAGATAGAGATAATGATAGAAAGTTTTAAACTTACAGATAGAGAGACTTTGATTTCTTTTGCATTACTGCCACCTCACTTCTAGCACAGGTCGATATTGTTGTGTGCTATGAAAAAAATAAAAAATTATCGACCGCATTCTCTCTTTGGAAGAAAAGGTAATTTCGTTAAATAGTGTAGCAAAATTTGCTCATGTAAGTCACTTTTCGAAACCTATTACGGAAACAGACTTGTTTCCAAACTAATTACAGAAAAAGTTTGCACAATTTAGAATAGCACCAGTCTGTCATGCTATATTTTAAAAAGAAAAAAATAATAAATTGTTGTGCAATTTAGAATATCGTCAGTTAGCACTATCTTTAATTGCAGTCCAAAAATTTTCTTTAAAAAAATTGTTATGGTGCGATTAAGTAAATTTTTATGACGCGATCCTTGATCGCACCATAACGGTAGTGCCAGTTTGCACTATCCTAAACAGCACTTCATAATATTTTTTAAAGGTTTGTTATGAAACGATCCTAATCATGCCATAAAAAAGTCTACATGATGGGAACAAATTTGTTTCCGTAATAGGTTTCGAGAAGTAAACCAAATGCATAAATTTTCCAGGATTGTATTGTAACCTATAATTTAAAGATAGAAAAAGAAGAGTTAGTTACCTCCACTTGAGAACGATCTGCATGAATAAGATAAACCTTTATATCTTCACATGCCAATCCTCTATGCAGCTGCTTGGCTCTCTCTTTGCTTTGGAAAAAGATTAATATTGGAAGATTTAAAGACTACACATTAACATAGGACAAGATTATAAGTATCACCAGTTATAATCAATTCATTAATCGAATAAAATAACATAGAAGCTTGCTTTTTTGTTAAAATGACTTGACATTGCATGTCCTAAAATTTGCAAGGATATAAAGAAACTAGAGAACAATGCAAACCAACCTTTAAACCAGGATTAACAGAAATATATCGATACAGGAAAAAATATACTGATCGTGTGTACCGCATTTCCACCATCACATTTAAACTGTCTATTCGGCTTTATAAAGAAAATGGACATTAATTTGTTGTGTTACCTCTACAAAATTTTGCCTTAAAGCAATCAACTTTCATGTCTCGCTCCCAACATATACAAGCTTTTGCTTAATGAGTGTTGCAGCAGTATTCCTGTCAAAGATTCATTTGGTTATTTCAGACAAGTCAGAGTACTAATAATTAAGACTATAATCTGTTTTGTGCAAGTTATTGAAAATCAATTAATTTGGAAAACCAAAATGCATTTACCTTTCAACTAGTTGCAGAGATAAAGCAATGCAAAGCAGCTAATTATGACATACAAGCATAGATAATTTGTTCACGTATATTTGTGTATACAGATATATATGTAAGTATATGTATATGCATGTGTATATACATAAAAACATGTGTGTATCTATATGTTGTATATGCGTGCACGTATAAAACTGGGTGTGAGCAAGAGAGAGCGAGAGAAAGGAGATATCCATAGCATCTGACATAATTTTGATGTATACATCAGTATATACTTCAAGGATAAGTGTTACATTACTTAAAATCATCTTCACAAAAAAATTGGTTGATCCAAATAACTCTAACACAATTAAATTTGATGCATCAAAATAACAGTTAAAATACATATTTTGATGGTTAATCTTGAGGGTTTGAAGTTTCAAAATGATTTCTCTCTTCTTCTTTTTTTGGAATGATACCATAATGTAAATTAAACATCCACGAAATGTGTAACATCTGACATCATGTTAATTTGTTAAGGTGTCACAACAGCACTACAAACTCTTATATAAGTTCTATGGATCTATTCTCCACACATGCATACGCACGTATGTAAATGCTATTTTTTAAATGCTTTTGGTTGTGGATATGTGGTATTTGCAGCAAGTAATTCAAACTTAGAAAGCAAAAATTCCAGAGCTAAATTCACTTTGGTTAAAATAGTATTTCTTAAAACTTACCCCTGGCAGGGTCTTTTTATTATGATAAACTTTGACGGCATTATGAACTTCCTCTCTAGTCATACATATCAAAAAATAACGACTTGCATTACGCACTAGAAAAATTAAAATCTCGAGCTCAACTAGAACCACCAAACAGTATTGAATCCAAGTTAAAACTAACCTTGCGACGTCTTGGTTGCCTTATCTTTAATAATGCTAACCTCCTCAACTTTCGTGAATTTGTCAAATGTAGAAATCAGTAATGTTCAGTCATTTGCTTTGACCTATGACCGATGAAAAACTTTGCACCTAGAGTACCCAAATTGATTAGAAATAATCAATTAAACAAGCGCAGGTCGATATTACAAAATATCCAACTCGGATGACGACGATGATGATAATAATATTGTTATTGTTATTTTTTTTTGGATGAAGCTATAAGCTTTATTATTTTAAAATATGCATTTCTAGGGCAGTGGAAAATAATATATGAAACAGGAGCGAAATTGAAAACTAGCATTTCTTTTAAAATTTAGAGATATGGTATCATGACAAGGACTTACTGAGTTTCAATATGCTGTTCTGGTAAAATCAGCTTATTTTTGAATAAAAGCAATTGGGCATCTTGTCTTGGAAATCTGTTCTAATAAACAAGGCTATCATGAATACATAAATAACACGGAGACCGATTGACGCTTGTCTAATTGAAAATATATACTCACATACATATTTGAAGGCCGCATTCTTATGAATATCCTAATAATGAACTAAACTTAGCTTCAAATATTTTCTTTGCGACAAGAGTGATAGCAAAAGAATTGAAGTATTTTAATAGAACGACAAATATTTTATGAGTCACATTATATGGAAGGCGAATGCAAATTTGCATACAAAAAGTATAGCTATTTAGATAACTTATCTAAATTGTACATTGTCATCTCTTTAAAATCAAATCCTCCAACAAACAAGCAAGTAAAATCCAAAAAGAGTACATTTTGACATAATCAGAAGTAGGAAGTCCCCCACTCATATGTATACATGATTTTGTTAGTGTAGACTTGCAAAATTGCTAATTGCACTTAATTTAACTGTCGTATTGACACAGCCTAGACAACATCATAAAATAGGTGTTTTTGATATTAGTTTGGAAATCTAAATACTATTTTCCAACACCATATTCTTTTACCCAAAGTTATAATGATTTCTATCGATGATCATAGTGTTTTTGCAAGCAATGTGTTTAAGGAAATCCCAAATTTTGCATTCATATTTAAGGCTGGTGCTTATATGTATATGTTTTTGTATGTGTGAATTTGATGATGGATTTTAAGGTATTATTCAAAAAAAAAAAATTCATTTCGATTTAACATCATACCCCCTTTTTTCAGTTACACCCTTGATTTAAAATTGATAAACTCAAAGATCTCTCTCCTATATTTCTAAGTCCATTTTTAGATTGAACTTAATTAGCATTGTAGATGACAAAAATATCATTTGATGTACTCATATCATTTGTATACTGCCAATAATCCATGTAGCAAATGATTTGAAATAATTAAATTATTTTTAGGTAAGCTTTCCGAAGTAAATCTA
The DNA here is from genome assembly GCA_030765085.1 of Allium cepa. NCBI lineage: Eukaryota > Viridiplantae > Streptophyta > Magnoliopsida > Asparagales > Amaryllidaceae > Allium > Allium cepa. The sequence goes on from CM060946.1 coordinate 214,515,616, forward strand.
TATACCTATAATTTTATCACGTAATATATTATCTTGTATGAAAGAAATTTATCATCATTTCATATTTTTGTGGACGTCTAAATGAACTAAGTATAGTTTTTACGAACTAAATTTTTTGTTTAAAAAATTAAATGAAATAATTTTTTTTGACTTATTGTTGTTTTGAACTAAGTATATAATACATAGAAATATAAGTTTAATGTTTTCAGTTATTTATTTAATTATTCTTATGATGTGATATTTACTTTTTGTTAATACATTAATATTCGGATTATTATCTTTTTATAGGATGTTTGTTTGCATATAATTACATTCTTAAGATGGAGTGACTAACTTATTATTTCACATCTTTGCGCCACTATAAATTGAAACTATTCATCTCTATCATAAAGTTGTACTGGTGATTAATTTTTGAAATCATTTTGTGATGTCTTACTCTTTGGTTTATCTAGCTTTTCTTTGTTACATCAACTTTCATAATTTACACTCTGGCCTATGTCCCATAGCCATATTTTCATGGCATTAACATTAAATTTACTCTATCAATGAAAACATCAAGTTTCTTATCGACTACGTTCATGCCTATATCAGTTTAACTTGGGTGATTAATTTGTCATTTTGTTTGTATTGCCGATGGAGTAATAAATTCAAACGAACTATATTTCTTTGCTTGCAAAAGATTTTTAAGTAAAACATATAATATTCAAAACAGTAAATTAGAATGTAGTAAAAAATCATTCCTGATGTTTCTTCAATTGAAAACTATTACAACACCTCATAGCAAATTTGATTATAATGAAAATGGAATAAAAAAATTAAACAAAAGGATAAGTGATGTATAAAGTATGGAAATAATAACTAAAATTGTATAATAACTTCTACTTTTGATATATGATATTCATTCTGTGCATTTATCTAAACCACTCAGTTAAAAACACATAACAATAACGAACAACTAAAATCACTTGTCAAAAAAAATAAACAAACAATATCATTTTTCTACAATTTACTTTAGGGACTAACTATGTATAAGTATTTATTTCAACAAGACTAGCTACCATTATCATTAAGCAATAACCGAATCAACACATCCTAGCTACCCAAATTATTTAACATAGATAGTTATATATCACTAATAAATTTAAATAAAAAGTTATAAATTTTAACATTACCCAATTTCAATCATATTGTGTGTGACACTTACTTTTAGTTTGTGTCTTTATGTTTTCTTTTTGATGAAATTTCTCGTTCATGTGAATTAAGTAATTTGATTAAGTGATTTCTGGCGAGCAATAGAAATATCTAAAATCATCAATCAAAATAGAAATACCTAGAATCTTGGAGATCTGATAGCCGCGAGAAGGAAGCGATGAGTTGCGAGAAGGAAGCGACGAGTTGCTATCAATGACCACAAGCGACGAGTTGTAAGCTGAGAGCTGCGAAACTAGTGTTTGGTCGAGATCTGGCATGAAATTAGACTTACGATGGGCAAGGAAATTTGTGAAAAGATTAGCGAGAAAATTTGTGAGCTGGGAGAGGAAGAAAGGAATATCGAGGGGGGGAGTGAAATTTTAGGAGGCAAAACCTAAAAGAACCCTACCCGACTTAAATTTAGCATATAGCGTTTAATTAAAATTAGTGGGAGCTTGTTTAGTGTTTAATTTATGATTTTTTTTATTCTAAACGAACTTATTAGCACCAAAGGCCAAAACGCTATGAATGGGTGCTATGAAAACCCCAGTTTGTTGTAGTGACATTTTCTTTCCTATCCCTCATTTATATGTACACTCATACACACGCACATTTTCCTCCCTAAATATGTATCCTTTTATTAGTTTTCTGTAAAAAATGTGTCGATTGCCAAGATCAAACTCATGACTTCTTTAAGTGAAGACTACTCCCTTAACCAGCTACACCAAACATACCTTGGTTTTCAAAATTAGAACATCGAAATTTATTTCTCATAGATGCAAATCTTTTGGACGTATAAAGTCAATATCTTTTTAATCGTAACTCTGAATCTGTAAAAATCATATATTAAACCGATCAATTTTGAAAGACATTCACGGCGGTTATAAATACAACACCCGGTTCACTCTTCTATTAAAATTTATTTGTAATTTGAACAGTAATATCGTTAAGTTTTTGGGTTGTTACAATCTCCCCTCGCCTTCCTGGTTAAATGAATTGCACCCTCGCAATTTCTCCAAATACAACTTTCAATCAAAATTAATAAATTATTTGTCTGATCATAGAATATAAGAAAATACACCAATCACAAGTTAATTACTTATAGTGCAGTAGATAATGACCATATAACATTAACTATGCTATAGTCAAATTCATCCACAAAATTAATTTAAATTTCCACCTACACACACTATGGTAACACACACTTTCTTAATAAAACAATCCAAACCATATCACATAAAATAACATTTCCTTAGTAAGGGTTATAGAATATCAATCATATATTATTTCATCTTATCATTCCAATAATTCAACAATAATTGACTACAAGTTAAAGTCTACAACAAAACATAGGTTGATCCGAACATGCATGGATAATTAACTGAATGAAAATCAACAGTCATCATAACTCAAAATAAGTCACATATTCAAAAGAATATGTTACTATCACCATAATGACCTATCAACCAATAACATGTTTGTGTTAATTCCTATGCTGACTACACACCCTTCATAATATGCAAATCCTCAAGACTATCGGTGACCTCATATTTACTTCCTTAGGATAGCTAGCTACCATTTCATACCTGTTAACAAAAAAACTTGTTAACACCACAAAGCCGAGTTTAAAGTGTGGATTTCTTCTTCGAAATATCCTTTTGATCTGATAGAGATAGTTAGAACCTTATTATTCCTTAAAACCACCTATCGAATAGGTCAATACAGTTAAAACTACTTCTTAGTCAACCTTTGAACACGGTAGAAACGCCTGATTCTCTTTATTATACCATTTCGACTAGCAAAGTCAAAACTCCTTCTTATAAGACCTTCCGACTCAGCTGAAACACCTGTATCCCATTTCATTTTACCTTTCGAACTAGTTAAGTTGGTTTAGTATCCTTTCGAAACCCCCTTTCAGAACAGTTGAGATGATTCAAGGATTGGCCCTAAGGATATGAATTGAATGATAAGGTTCCGACTTCTTCAAAAGATGGCCATTCGATCACTTTAGGAGTAGGTCTTTTGGATCTAAGGATATTGGTTGAGCTAAAAGTTTCAACTCACTCACTTAAAAGATGACATTTCGATCAAATTGACATATGCATATCATAAATTGAATCCAATAGGAACACTAAATCAGCTGTATATCCAAAAATATCGTAATCTTTCTTTGATTAAGCTGAAGTAATACAAATTGATCGAGTCACCAATCTAATTTGAAAATTAGGGTTTACAAATTTAACAAAGTACAAGAATGAAATGAATTAATTTGGATCCCCAAAACCAGACCCGTAGGGTCTTATTTATAGATGCGGGTTGGAACCTTTCGACTTCATCGAAAGGCAGCCCTAGGGACCTGTCGTTGCCGTTAACATTAGGGCACCTTTCTGCATTTCTTGTAAATGGACTTGAGTGCTTTCGACTTCATCGAAAGGGGTAGGCGTGCCTATCTACTTTGTGTGGCTGTGTTGTTGCAAATAAGAAAAATATGAGCTTTCAATTCAACCCATAGGTAGATCTTTGGAGTTTACAAGGTGTTGAGACACTGAAGGTTTTAAAGTGAAGGTAGCTTTCGAAGGCATACTTGTTGATTGGTGCAGAACCCCTTCTTTTAGTGTAGGAGATTGCAACATTGAACTTCGGTAAGCTCTATTTTCTTAGTTGTGAATGGTTTCGACCGGTTCAAAAGGGTTATTTATGGTTTCGAAGTTGTTGCTCTGGCAAAACATCTTTTCATGGAATGTGAATGAAGGCGAAACCTTCAGTTTTGAAAGGTTTGGCACGCATCAAAGAGCCTATATTTTGTTTCCTTTGAAGGGTGTTCCTCAACTTATTAGAAACGTCTTCATTCATGCGGTAGCACTCGTTTTAATAGTAAGAAATTGAAGCGAAAGGGTGCTTTTTTCCCTTTCGAAAGCTTTTAGCACATCTAAATTTTGTTGTAGCATCCCTTTAGCTCCTTCGAAATGCTTTATTGACGCTATCATCTCTTTTAGATTCTACTCTTCTATTCATCTTGGTTTCGACAAGGTACAAGTGAGAATTGATGATAACACTTGCCTCACCTTGCGAAGGGATTCCCTTGACTTTTCAAGTTAACTGCTTTGATACACTTCTTTTATTTTAGCTTAGATATTTCCCATTTTTCATATTCTTGCATAAATCCTGGCCGTTTATTTCTATTTGATCGTATGGTTTATCCCTCATGCTTACTTTTTTTATATAAATCACGCTTCTTCCTTCCCCTTTTTTATTTACCTGTAATTAAAAACTTCCACCAAGAATCAAAATTCTCATTTTCTTTATAAATTTCTATTTCTAGTAAACAAAAGCTCGGATTTAAGGTAAATTCTTATTATCTTATTTTTTGAACTGACTCATCATGCGAAATTATGGTTTTAGAATTCGTTAGAGTTGGATTTGACTTGTTGTTCTAATTTCGTAAAGATGATTTAAGTTTTTCGTTCGCATGAAAGTTTCCTCTTGTTTATTTTAGTTGCTTATTTTGTTCCATTTACCATGTTAATTTTTATTTGGAATTCATTAGATTTGCTTTTTTAAAACTCAAATTTGGGGTTTCCATTGCTGTTAAGTGTAAATTCATGCTCGACTCGATTTAATCGCTTACTTACTGAAGTACTAGATTGAAAATTGAATTTGGCAAGAAAGATTTTTCCTGTAACTTCATAGAGAATTTTAAGTCATACGAATTACAATTCGATATTGCATCTTGACTTTTCAACCTTTTCGAAAAGGGTTGAAGCAGCCAAATCTGCTCTGCTTCTTCAACCTCTTCCGAAGGGGTCAAAAGGACACCTAGATCCTACCTTTTTATTGACTTTTTTGAAGGGGTTGATATGGTCAACATGAGATGGACTTCTTCGAAAGTAGAAATATATATTTCACCATATTTTGACACCTTTCGAAGAAATTATCTCGACGGGTTTAATTTAATGATCACATCATATACACTTTCGAAATCTTCAACCTTTATTTTATAGGACTCGGAACCTAATGTATATAAAAGTGGATTTAATCTTCCATTGGATTCATGCTCAACTTTAATTCACTTTAGAAGGTGTTGAGAGTCAAAAATTTACACCTCTTTTCATAAATTGGATTAAGGAAAACATATTTCGTTTAAGTTGGAAATCGAATCAAACATATCGACTTGATCCAAAACCTACTATATTGAGTCAAGTTTGGTTATTTGTATGCTTTCAAAACTTTATACCCCTTTTGACTTACTCGAAACCCATTGTTATTAACTGTGGTTTGACCATTATTTTATACAAAAACTGTCAAAACATTCCAAAGCCCTTTCATTTGCATTGATATTACTTAAACTCAAGTTTTTCGACTTAATGAGTATATAGGGTTTCGTCAACATTCATATTTTTTGAGTAAAACAAAATTCAGGTTTCGACATTTTCCATAGGTTTGTTTGTCTTGCTTGTAGAATGCTGTTAGCGTGTGTATGTATATATCCAACTAGTTGTGTAGGTTTGGCTATTCTTTTTAATGGTAAAATTTTCTTGGGCTTTCAACATTGCCGAAAGGTGTTTGTAAGTGTTCCCATTCCATTTACCCATTCGACAATAGCAGAAGCTCAATGAATTTCATGTCCCAAACTGACATTAACACTCTTTCAAGGATATGAAATACATATTTTGGTTGATATTTGAATTATTGCAATAGGTTTTCGACATCCTTGAAAGGTGTCAATAATAGAAAAAATTACCATTTTTTTACTGAAATGATTTCATCAGATAGAATCATGGATGTGAAAAAGGTCTCCAAGAAACTTGAAAAAGACATAGCTCCAGAGATAGAATCTTCTATAAAGAAAGTTGAAGCCATTTCCAAGCGTTCTCTAATATATTCTTAGGATGAGGTTGATGCCATTCTGAATGACTTTGGCATCGCTGGGGTAGAAGCCATCCCCTAGCGATAGCGATACCGTTCAAAATCCTCCCGAAGGATACTTCGCTTAAACTGCCATTCATATTTGGCATGTTGGCTTCCTTCCCTTCCTAGATTTCTTATCTAATTTCTTGATCCACCTGAGCATTGCTGCTGTCCAGTTATCACCCAATGTCTATAATACATTCACTCTTTGGAACTTATCGCTCTAGAACCATTCATTCCTTTACTAAATGCTGAAGTTCTTAACTATTTAGTTCGCCTAGTCAAACTCAGGAATCTGAACAACCATAATTTCAGATCTAACTCCCTTAAAAACAAATCTCGGAAGGGGTAAATAAATTTAGAGATCGGGAGATGTTCTTCTTCATCGAATTCTTTCCAAACATCAGTGGAGTCTTTTCTGCTCCTCGTAAGTTGATCATAGTCTTTATCTTTATTCAACTACTTTCTTTTGCTAATCTATGCTTCTTTATTAGGTCCTACTACTAAAGAGCTCAATGATGAGGATAAGTAAACTGTAAAGCTGTTGATTGCTGCTTCAAGTAGCATCAGAAATAGGTTTACACTGCCGACTCCATAAAATTTTCTAAAGAATTCACTTCTTCCCGCTGGTCAGAGGGTTCTTGGACAACCACCTCTTGTCCAACACACTTCTAGAAGAAAATGCTTCTTGTCATTGTGGCAATCCTAAGAATTTCCCACCTATGTTTCCCATCTGCCCAGATCATCCAAGTAAGCTTAAGCTTGGTACTTGCAACTTATTGCTGTGTTACTTCTTAGATTACTTTACTAACTTTTACTTTTTGAATTTTTAGTAACTGCAGCTCAGGTCGAATTGACCATTAGTGATTTAGTTCTCCCGACTTCTATATCTAGTGCATCATCTTTGACCTAATCTATTGCTAGGTCAAAGATGATTTCCAAAATGAAATTAGGTGAGATTGCTGCAGTGGGCCTATCTCTTAAGAAAGCAAAGATTGTTGAAGTTCCATATTCTCTGCCTCTAAAAGAAGGTGAGACTGTCGGCGTGAGCAAAACTTCAGAGAGTTCTATTCTTGAAGCACCTATTGATCATTCAAAAACAACTCCCTCAAAGGACGATCTCATGTCTTGAACTGTCATTTCTGATTCTCCTCACATCATCGAGCAAATGTAAAAGGATTTAGAAACTTGAACTCCCTCTTAGGAGTCGAACCCTCAAAGACCTACATCACCAGTGACTTCTAATGATTTTGAGAAAATAGTTCAATCTATCTTGAGCTCTTCATCCTTTACTTCTATTCACCCACCTTCTTCTGTTTTTGACCCGATAGGTCGCTGTCGATCTCTAATAGAGCAACAACTTCTAGTATGATTCATATCATTTAACCTTCTTATTATTATTTCCCTCTGAGTGTTGAATTATGTCACACTTTACTTTCAAATTTCTAAAAGCTGGCTCTCTCTTCAAGAAAGTGCAACAAAACCTTCTGCAGAGATATCCATGCTTCAAGAGGAAATCTCAACCTTGAACAGCTTGGTCATCTCCATGTCCGTTAACAAAATTAATGCTATGAAGGAACAGGGAAGATTGGGAGCCTCTCTTGTTCAAGCAAAGTCTATTATTTTTTAGAAGAGGAAAACAAAACAACTTTTAGCCGATGAAAATTTGGCTTTGAAATGGCTTTGAAGGAATCTAAAGAAGAGAAGGCTCGAATGGTGGTTAAACAATCCTCTCTCAAGAAGAAGTTGTAGAAAAAGAAAAATTCGTTAACATTGGCTGTCCATACTATTTCTGAAGCCAAGGTAAGGGTGTCACAATTTCTGAGTACTTCCCCCAACGAGATTATTATAAACTCTTATGAGGATGCCCTTATGCATGCTTACATCGACAATACTGAAAAATACCCAGATTGAGCTTCCCTTCACTCGATCCTGCTCTGTCAGTAGATTTATGAATAAGGTCAAAGAAATGGATCAAGGAGTCAAAGTCCCTAAGAGAGAAGCGATTGAAACTTCCAAAATCTAACCTTTTGAAGTCCCTGCTATCGAAGTAGACTCTAATTCTGATGAAGAAGATGATAAGATGAAGCCGCTGTTGAAGAAGGCAGCAGTGGTGATGATGATCCAGAAGATAAAGGTCAGGGTTCAGGTGGTAATGGAGGAGCTTACGTCGATGTTCGTGAAAAAGATGGTAATGACATCCCCAGGATTCAAGAAAAGTCAACCCCGATCCAAGTGATCGTGGAACAAGCCCACCTGAACTTCCCGAGCCTTCCGACCTTTAAGAAGGGACCACTAACGTCGATGTTGAGGAAAAAAGAGAGAAATGCAGGTCCCACAAACTTCAGTTTCCGTTTCTTAGGTATAGGATTCCTTACCTAAATGGCTTTCGCTTTCAAAATAATAATAGTTGACATCTTTTTTTTAGATAAGGAGAAAATCCATTCGACTTTATAAAACAAAGCTTGAAAGAAAATAAGAAGAATAAATAGATTGTATAGAGAGTGAGATAAGCAATTAAAAGAACACAATGCACTCTTTGAAAAGTATCATAGGCTTAACAAAAGTGCGGCAAAGATCAAGAAGCTTCCCTCTGACGGAACAGGGCACGCCTTCGATATGACAAACTTTTAGAAGAGAATCAGGAATTAATTACACTCTTTTGGATGTTGGTTGAAGAGAGGGACATCCATGTGGACTTCCTATACAAAGCCTACTGCAGACATCCGACTATAAATTTTTCATACTTAGGTGATTTTAGTGGAAGTCTACTTAGGCGTTTACATAGAAGATATTTGGATGAATTTGGAATTGATCCACATCTGGAGGCATGCTGGAATTTACTGCGGGTCAAATCAATTCCTCATGGGTTGCTTCCTGAAAAACGTAAATATTATAAGAACAAATTTGTTTCCGAGTTATTCAAAAAGTCAATTTTGTATGAACCTGATGAACATTTATAATTATGTAATAATATTGATTTGTAAATTTTTCGTTTTAGCTTCCTTTTATATTTGGTTGTATATTATCACGTTATCACAAAATAAATATCTTCCCGGCAGCCTTGTTTTAGATATTGTTTAAGCAAATATATTAAACTAAGAAGAGATTATCTAGAAAAGGCTTCGCTTTTGAAATCTTCAACATTAGCCAAATACTGCTTTCTTAGAGACTTGTGGATAAATTACAAAGAACATCCTCATCTTCTTTTCGATCTTATTGGCAAAGAAAAAGAAAAACTTCTCAACAAAATTCGAACATATCATACCAGATTGATACGTCGTTGTGATAGTCCTCCTGGCAAGGAACGGGACTATAGAAAATATCCTCTAGTTATTAGCCCAGATGGATTTAACTCCCCATTTGACTCAACAGTTACTCTTTCAGCTAATTCCTTGAACAAAGTCAAAAATGATGTTTCTCAACTTTATGTGCAATAAAACAAGTATTTAATTAAAACACTGAGATTGCTCTATTTTATTTCTTCTTGAATTGCAATCTTTACTGTTGTAATAAAAAGATATTGATTATTTGAGTTTTCACTTAGTTTTCGTTTAAATAGGGCTCACAGTTGGCCATCGTATCCCCACTACACTAGAAATGACCTTATGTAGCGTTGAAAAAATGCTACCAAAGCTTTTATTAGCGTTTCGACAAATGTTGCGATATGACATGCAACTAAAAATCAGAAACTTTTTGTAGCGTTGTAGAAAACGCCACCAAAACTTGACCTATTATAGGGTTTTAGCTACAAAAAGTTTAAGACTTTTAGTTGCATGTTGTATCAAAGCGTTTATCAAAACGCTACTAAAAGTTTTTGAAGTGTTTTTTTCGATGCTTCAAAAGGTATATCACACCTATTTACATTTATATCATTTTTAAACGCTACTAAAGTTATTAACTATTTTGTAGCATCCTATACAAGCCACTATTTCATGTTATTGGCTTGTACCATTTCCGGTCATCGCTCACATAATAGTCTTATTACAATCAGCAATCAATCACATAATCGTCGTATTTAAACAATTAGACAATCATCACATAATCATCGTATTCAAACAATTAAAAAAACACAGTTACTTAATCAAATATAATATCCATTACCATTTCGATAATAATTTTTCGACAAACTGAGCCAATTCACATAAAATCCATAACCATTCATAAACAAGCTTACACAACAAGTACTAACAAAATGTTATAGTATATATAACAATTAAAGACATGTTCGTTACTTGATTACCCACAATTCTTTGCTGTAGCTGGTCTTTACTTCTAAAAAGCTAATTACTAGTAGAAAAGTTTAGCAATCAACAAATGATTATGAAATTGTTCATATTTAAAATATATCAAACATCGTTAGTTGAACTTTTTTAAATTTAAATAATTTTAATAAAACTTAGTTAAATTTTTATAAAACTTAGTTAATTTTTATAATAAACTTATTAAATTTTTAAAAACTTATTTATGTTGTTAAATTCTAATGCAATTTAATTAATTTGTATAAATTTATTTAATTTTTATAAAACATTGTCAAATTATATAACTCTTAGTTAATTTTCAAAATTTTGGTTATTTTTTTTTAAAATTAGTTAAATTTTTATAAAGCTCGGTTAACTTATTTATAAATTTATTTATATTAACTTAATATTATAAATTATCTCAATTAGTAAAACTTGAATGTCATAACTTATAGTATAATTAACTTAAACTTATATATCTATAAACACATAAAGCAAAAAAAATTTTTTTAAAGAGTTTGTTCAGGCCAAAATAAAAGAAGCAGCAACTAAAGGAAACTAGAAACATGCTACGTATTCATCTATTGTTATCCTATTTTTTGGTCAAAACTGGAATATCAATGTTGTGTGCGTTTCCACCACGATCGGAACAAGAAGAAGCAAGCAAGCGTATATAAGTCTGGGATTTCACTCATGATTCAAGTACAAAGGTTCATTCGGTAAAGCAAGGCAAGAGTTCGTTCGACACTACACTCCCCGAGTTCATCCGGTAATAAGCGTCATCTGGTACTTAAAACCCCTCGCTTTCGTCCGGTAGTCCAAGTGTTTGAGTTCGTTCGGTATTCGAACTCCCCATGGCTCATTCGGCATTCTCCATTCGGTAGTACCGAGGCCGAACCAACTCCACTTCCCTTCCCACCGAATCAACTACAACCGAAGATCCATCTTTCACCACCCACTACCGGTCCAACATCTCCACTAAACCAATGTCGAACCGAGCCTCACAGAATCAAGCACCGGACCAACCATCACCGGATGTCTCCCCACCGAACCAAACCAAGACCGGACCAACCCTCTACACACCACCGAATAAATCTCCACCAAGCAACGACCGAACCAGAGCATGCCGAACCAAAGTTGCCGGTCCAGATTGCATCAGCCCAGGCCCACTAGCAGCTATAAACATCCTAGACCCCTGCCCCCAACCTCACTCTATAAATAGAGGGGCAGGGGTACAACAATGGCAGACAAGTTTGAGAGCTCAAGCCTGGAAGGAACTTTCAAACAACTTTGATATACTTGTACTACAAGCTTTGTACTTGTAATCTGGATAGAAAAGGAGAATAACATATAAAGTGGAGGTAGGCACATTCTGGCCGAACCACTATAAATCTGTGTGTCTTTTACAGTTTAGTCCCTACTTTTTACGTATTTGCATAAACCACCCAAATCACTACGAATAACATAAAATCAACTAAATCATACGACTTGGAGGTGTTTGCCCATTTTTTGCGCAAACATTTTGGTGCTTTCACTGAGAAGAACTAGCGCCCGCTATATCGGATAGAAGTTTGGATTTGGGAGACAATGGCTAGGCTAAATAGTAGAAGGCAAAGGGCTGAGAGAAGCCAACCGGAAGGAAGTCAGCAAGCATCCTCCGGAGCTGAGGAAGGACCGGCTTCGATCTACATAACCCGGGACGAAATGGAAGCCATAACAAATTCACTGCAAGAGAGGTTGTTGAAGAGTCAACAGGAGATGATGCAGACTTTCTTGGAGCAAATGAGAGCTGCAGGGACCCAGAACTTAGGAACAGCTACATCGGCGGTGGATGAAGGACAAGGAGCTAGGCTTATGGAACCCAATGGAGGACAGGATGCAGAGCCAGAGGGCAATCGACAAGGGCTTGGGGGCAGGCCCGCAGGATCCAACACAGGAGGACCTTTGGAAGGAGTTCAACAGGCTAGAACTAACGTTGCTGCTAGCGAGCCACATGAAGAGTATGTACCGGAATTCCCTTGGGGGCAACCCCCGACAGACAACGCTGGATTGGTAGATATAATCAGGAAGACTGTGCGAGGTGGTTTGACCAACGGAGACTTGGAAGGAGTAAACATGAGTCCGTTCACTCGGGAAATAAGGATGGCTCAGAATCCACCTAAGTTCAAGCTACCTAGCGTGGAGGTATACGATGGAAAGGCAGACCCTACGTATCACTTGATGAGGTACACCAGACACATGGAGGTGCTGGGGGCATCGGAGGAAGTGATGGCCCGATGCTTCCCTTTGTACTTGACGGACTTAGCCGCGATGTGGTTTAGGCAGCTGGGAGAAGGATCTATCAGGACTTGGAGGGAATTGGTGGAAAGGTTTTTGGGACAGTTTCGGGTTCATGTCAACAGACCGAAGAACGTGATGACATTGACATCGGTAAAGCAAAGGATCGATGAATCACTTAGAGCCTTTCTAACTCGATTCAGTGCCGCAGTTGCTTCGGTGGATCGGCCCGATCCATCGATGGTTTTAATGGCAGCAGTATCAGGAGTCAGGGAGAACTCGGATTTCAAGGTATCTCTGATACGAGATCCCCCACGGGATCTCGACGAATTCTCTCACGAGGCAGAAAGGTTCCTTCGGCAAGAAGATGCGAGTACGGATTTAAAGTTAAAAAAGGTTAATGCAGTGGAGGTTGGAGGACCATCTAGCAAAGGTTTGGATAAAGATAAAGGAAAAAGGAAGTTGGACGATGGTTCTGGAAATGCTAGGAAGCAATGGAAGGATCCAAAGTTTTCCACATACACAGGATTGAACGAGACGCTGGAGCGGATATACCTGGATACTCGAAATCGCCTTCACTACCGGAGGCCGGTTAGGAGAGAACCAACAGAATGGGAAAGGACATCAGGAAGGCATAGTCTCTTCCATGATTTGGATGGACACGACACCAACAGCTGCAGGCACTTAAAGGACATAATTAAGGAGCATGTAAGGAATGGACAGCTGCCACAATATGTTGGACCTCGGAATGCAACGGCGAGGCAGGAGCAACCGCCGCCTACCTCAAGCTACGATGGTGGGAGGCCCAGGAATGATGGTCGGTTGATCATCCATTGACCAGGTTAATATGAAATAAGTAGCAAACTATTGGCAAGCAATCAAGTCATTTACACATGTACGGGGACGGAGATAGCCCCTAGGCATGCTCTGAATGATGATAAACTGCGATGCTATGGTTTGTGAAATTTATCTTTTTCTTTTGGATTGGAAACTGCTTTTCTTTTTGGTTTTCGATTTTGGAGCTTGGATTGAGCTCCCGGTTTTTCTTGCTTTTTGATTTGGATTTTCCTTTGGATGATTGTTTTCGGTTTTGGATGCTGGTTTGGATTTCTGGTTTTCTGGTTTTGATTTGGATTTTGGATGTGGATTTTGGATTGGATTTTGATTGGATTTTTATCTGATTTTTGATAAACGGTCGTCAGGTATGGATTATGCCTGGCAATGGGTGAGTCACTTTGCCCGAACGTGGTAAATTGACTCATTCAGGTCGTCGAGTATGGACTATGCTCGGCAAGGGTCCGGAGTGACCAGGATTCGGCCTAGGACTTAGGCCCTGTATTATCAATTGTAATTTTCAGGTCGTTGAGTATGGACTATGCTCAACAAGGGTCCGGAGAGACCAGGATTCGGCTTAGGACTTAAGCCATGGCATTGTACAGCGTCCAGGGACACTGGACCAAGGTCGTCAAGTGTGGATTACGCTTGGCAAGAACCCGGAGAGGTTAGCTCAACGTACAGGGACACTGTACCAAGGTCGTCAAGTGTGGATTACGCTTGGCAAGAACCCGAAGAGGTTAGCTCAACGTCCAGGGACACTGGACCAAGATCATCAAGTGTGGATTACGCTTGACAAGAACACGATGAGGCTAGTTTAACATCCAGGGACACTGGATCACGACCGTCAGGTGTAGATTGCACTTGGCAAGAGCCCGGAGAGGTTATGGATTTGGATATCGACCCGGAGAGGTCCTGGATTCGGTTATTGGCTATTGGATAAGGATGGTTTGGGATTCGGTTGCCGAGTTCGGATGGACATGGAATTGGCTCAAGCTTTGGTTATTGGATTTGGAATTGGATATCGACTCGGAGCAGTCAATGATGATATACTCTAGCAATATGGCTATGGACTTTGGATATTGGATTCGGAACTATTCAAAACACGCCTTGTTATCACAAGGCATGTTTTGGGGGGCAAAGTGTTATCCCATTTTTTGGTCAAAACTGGAATATCAATGTTGTGTGCGTTTCCACCACGACCGGAACAAGAAGAAGCAAGCAAGCGTATATAAGTCTGGGATTTCACTCATGATTCAAGTACAAAGGTTCATTCGGTAAAGCAAGGCAAGAGTTCGTTCAACACTACACTCCCCGAGTTCATCCGGTAATAAGCGTCATCTGGTACTTAAAACCCCTCGCTTTCGTCCGGTAGTCCAAGTGTTTGAGTTCGTTCGGTATTCGAACTCCCCATGGCTCATTCGACATTCTCCATTCGGTAGTACCGAGGCCGAATCAACTCCACTTCCCTTCCCACCGAATCAACTACAACCGAAGCTCCATCTTTCACCACCCACTACCGGTCCAACATCTCCACTAAACCAATGCCGAACCGAGCCTCACAGAATCAAGCACCGGACCAACCATCACCGGATGTCTCCCCACCGAACCAAGTCCCACCGAACCAAACCAAGACCGGACCAACCCTCTACACACCACCGAATCAAACTCCACCAAGCAACGACCGAACCAGAGCATGCCGAACCAAATTTGCCGGTCCAGATTGCATCAGCCCAGGCCCACCAGCAGCTATAAACATCCTAGACCCCTGCCCCCAATCTCACTCTATAAATAGAGGGGCAGGGGTACAACAATGGCAGACAAGTTTGAGAGCTCAAGCCTGGAAGGAACTTTCAAACAACTTTGATATACTTGTACTACAAGCTTTGTACTTGTAATCTGTATAGAAAAGGAGAATAACATATAAAGTGGATGTAGGCACATTCTGGACGAACCACTATAAATCTGTGTCTTTTACAGTTTAGTCCCTGCTTTTTACGTATTTGCATAAACCACCCAAATCACTACGAATAACATAAAATCAACTAAATCATACGACTTGGAGGTGTTTGCCCAAGGTGTTTGCCCATTTTTTGCGCAAACATCTATAATTGCATACGCAAGGATATGGAATCCTATAAACAGCAACACTCATATATATCTATATATATTTAGGTGCTCACTCATGCCACTACTTGGAATATATAAATGAACACTACTCACACAATATTAAACCATTACCCAGCATTAGAACTCACGCACACACCAAGACTGGCATACACCCACACACGCACTTACAGAGGAAAACACATGCATGTACATACACATTAACATGCACACAAAATAGTACATATACCTCCACACATACAGGCACTGTTTCACACCCACATACACTAACACACATCTCACAACAGCACTCATCCAAACCCAGCAATCTACACAATGTTATCTCCTACGTAAGCACAACAACGACAAAAAAGATACATACGATTGCATAATCACACACATGGAGCCTTGCATACAACTACACATACATATCAGTAAAAAAAAACTTGTTCATAAATTTATATATGCAATTTCAAGTATAAAACAAAGTTTTATGATGTTAAACTCACCTATTTGCTGCTCGGTACTGTCGCTCACTCCACCCAAATCAACCTCGCATCAATTGCTATTGCAAAACGCTAGACAGTGGCACAACTAAACTCATTTTTCTTGCTGAACTGACTTTTGTGTTTCTCTATTTTCATTTATAAACTTAGAAATATATATACATAGGCACCGCTCTTTCACCTGGCTTTAATGGCATGATTGCATGTAGAAGTATGCTTGTAAATGCTTGTATTCTCACTGATTCTTGAAACCGTCTTACTTCCCATTCCTAAATAAGTTAATAAAATAATAGAGTAGCCGAGGAACATGCCTAAATGAGACATCATACATCATGGAATAATAGAGTACCCCACAAGCATAAGTCTTCAATTTCTTATGTCCTTATGCTACAATGGATTGCTCCATTTGAATCAACTGCAAGAAAAAACAATCAAAGCAACGTCAAAATGGAACCATGTGCTAAAAATGAATCATACAATGTAACACTGTTACACTATGCATTGCAACTAAGTCTGAAATCACATTTTAACCAATTTTAACATGCACACAAAGATCACCATGCATTGAATCATTCTACCTGATATCCGACAGCTGCTCTTTATTTCTCTCCTGCTTTCAACCCAATCTACCACCTCATTATCATGACCCAACATAGAAGCACATTGTATAAACAATAATCTTCTTTTCCTACATCAATTTTTTTTTACATACATAATGTTACATTGGTCACTCTTCTTCATTCTTTGGACTATTACAATGCGTATGTAATCAACTGAATACAACAAAAGCTAAAAGAATAGGTTGTATAATATACACATAACAATGAACAAAAGCGTATAAATCATATCGAACAACTCGCTATCTCATTTGATGTCGGGAATTCAAAAACTTAGTTAATTTTACGCAATATTGTTTAATTTTAATGTCATACATTCGAAGAGTTGCAACTTCTGATAAATGATGCCAAGCTGTAGTTTAAATGAAACATATGTAATATATTTGCTACAAAATGAACCTGCATTGGAAAAAATAGTGAGAGTGTGTGTGTGTTTATGTACCTCCTAGTAAATTTGATGAAAATCTATGCACTGCCAAAACTCGATATTCCAATTAATGAACAATTTGGTATGACTTACAATCCTTTGGAAGCTTCTATGGCTTCCTCCATGGAAAGTGGTTTCTAAATGAATCTTCCAACTTTTGGTGCAAACTAAGTGTGATATTCCAGCTGCAAACACAGTTTGTTTCATTGTTCCATGTTCAAGTCATTTTGGTATTCATTCTTATTTAGAGTTATACTGTACCAATTCAGGTCAGTTTGTCAACCAGTACATCTTCATGTTAAGGTTTCTTCATGTTCATAAGAAATACATTTAATTCAAACCATGGCCTACATTTCAAAGATAAAGCACTTCAGTTCTTCGTCTATCTAACAAAGCCAAAACAACATCAATTTAATTTAGTACTCTTCTCATCTCAGTTCAGTCAAAGCATATATCAATTCTTCATCTAATTCAGGGTGTCACACACCATTTTCGCACATAAATAGATGTATATTTAATAGTTTTTCCATCGTTAAAGAGAGGATATGACAATGTAGCATTAGCCCTTTATTTTTTGCCTTATTATTATGTTTGAAGATATCGTTGTTCTACGTTCCAACGGTCAGATATAGTGTTTTATTTCTAGTTTAATTTTGTAGATGAATCTCCAGCTACCAGGCTTGTTGGTAGTTTTAACCAACTTAATAACTAATTCTCTTCGACTTGTTGCATTCTCTCAAGCTTCCATGGTGCCTCAATGAATGAGGCATCATGGTGATTGTTTAAAACAACTAAAAAACATAAATTATACCTGAACAATAACTCGTTTGAATATAATTTCATGCCATAGAATTGGACAAACTTTCCAACAGCACCACGTTTCTGGAGAATCTGTGTAACTATCAAAACTAAGTGTGTGGCAGTAACTCCATTTTTCAGTTTTCCTTGTAATTCGAACCCAACTACTCCATACAAAACCATTCTCATAGGCTATAAGTAAGACGAAACTATTAGAAAAAAGAATTAATTGGAGAACAATTATCAAGGATAGCTACAATACAGAAAGTTTCTACATGAACCAATTTCAGTAGCTATTAGTAAAAACCAACCACATTTTAAAAACCATTCGAAACTTTATGCTAGTCTTTTACAATCTGATCCTCTTGCTATCTTTTTTCGCAGGTATATAAACAGGAAAGTTCAAATTGCTGCAGTAAAGAAATGTATGGATGCTAATTATGTATTGAACTAACATAAGAAGAAAATAAATTATGTTGCCACACCTAGCACTTGCACTTGTGTGTTTCTATATGGGCTCAACAGGCCTTTGCACACATACATTTCTTCCTTCCAAAAACCAAAAGGAGAATCAAATGACTGAGATATCAAAAACTTTCTTTTCCTATATTTACAAATAGTTTGAGTAGTACTTATTTTTGCTAATAGTTATCCAGATTGGTATAAATAAGAGAAAAAGTCCAGAAGCACAATAGAATTTATCGTTATGGGGAAACTACAACATTCAAGTAAGAAAGAATAGTATCACGTAGAGTATAAGAGAAGTGTAGAGAAAAGCAATAGAAATGCCTGACCAAGCATTGTAGCTTCTGCTATAATTCCACCCACTCCCTAGCCAACAACGTGTAGCCCATCAATCATAGTTGTGTTTCTCTATTTTCATTTATAAACTTAGAAATATATATACATAGGCACCGCTCTTTCACCTGGCTTTAATGGCATGATTGCATGTAGAAGTATGCTTGTAAATGCTTGTATTCTCACTGATTC
Source organism: Allium cepa (assembly GCA_030765085.1). NCBI lineage: Eukaryota > Viridiplantae > Streptophyta > Magnoliopsida > Asparagales > Amaryllidaceae > Allium > Allium cepa. The sequence goes on from CM060946.1 coordinate 214,534,511, forward strand.
TTGAAACCGTCTTACTTCCCATTCCTAAACAAGTTAATAAAATAATAGAGTAGCCGAGGAACATGCCTAAATGAGACATCATACATCAAGGAATAATAGAGTACCCCACAAGCAGAAGTCTTCAATTTCTTATGTCCTTATGTTACAATGGATTGCTCCATTTGAATCAACTGCAAGAAAAAAAAATCAAAGCAACGTCAAAATGGAACCATGTGCTAAAAATGAATCGTACAATGTAACAGTGTTACACTATGCATTGCAACTAAGTCTGAAATCCCATTTTAACTAATTTTAACATGCACACAAAGATCACCATGCATTGAATCATTCCACCTCATATCCGACACGCTGCTCTTTATTTCTCTCCCGCTTTCAACCCAATCTACCACCTCATTATCATGACCCAACATAGAAGCACATTGTATAAACACTAATCTTCTTTTCCTACATCAATTTTTTTTTACATACATAATGTTACATTGGTCACTCTTCTTCATTCTTTGGACTATTACAATGCGTATGTAATCAACTGAATACAACAAAAGCTAAAAGAATAGGTTGTATAATATACACATAACAATGAACAAAAGTGTATAAATCATATCGAACAACTCGCTATCTCATTTGATGTCGGGAATTCAAAAACTTAGTTAATTTTACGCAATATTGTTTAATTTTAATGTCATACATTCGAAGAGTTGCAACTTCTGATAAATGATGCCAAGCAGTAGTTTAAATGAAACATATGTAATATATTTGCTACAAAATGAACCTGCATTGGAAAAAATAGAGAGAGAGTGTGTGTGTGTGTTTATGTACCTCCTAGTAAATTTGATGAAAATCTATGCACTGCCAAAACTCGATATTCCAATTAAATGAACAATTTGGTATGACTTAGAATCCTTTGGAAGCTTCTATGGCTTCCTCCATGGAAAGTGGTTTCTAAATGAATCTGCCAACTTTTGGTGCAAACTAAGTGTGATATTCCAGCTGCAAACACAGTTTGTTTCATTGTTCCATGTTCAAGTCATTTTGGTATTCATTCTTATTTAGAGTTATACTGTACCAATTCAGGTCAGTTTGTCAACCAGTACATCTTCATGTTAAGGTTTCTTCATGTTCAGAAGAAATACATTTAATTCAAACCATGGCCTACATTTCAAATCTAAAGCACTTCAGTTCTTTGTCTATCTAAGCAAGCCAAAACAACATCAATTTAATTTAGTACTCTTCTCATCTCAGTTCAGTCAAAGCATATATCAATTCTTCATCTAATTCAGGGTGTCACACACCATTTTCGCACATAAATAGATGTATATTTAATAGTTTTTCCATCGTTAAAGAGAGGATATGACAATGTAGCATTAGCCCTTTATTTTTCGCCTTATTATTATGTTTGAAGATATCGTTGTTCTACGTTCCAATGGTCAGCTATAGTGTTTTATTTCTAGTTTAATTTTGTAGGTGAATCTCCAGCTACCAGGCTTGTTGGTAGTTTTAACCAACTTAATAACTAATTCTCTTCAACTTGTTGCATTCTCTCAAGCTTCCATGGTGCCTCAATGAATGAGGCGTCATGGTGCTTGTTTAAAACTACTAAAAAACATAAATTAATACCTGAACAATAACTCGTTTGAATATAATTTCATGCCATAGAATTCGACAAACTTTCCAACAGCACCACGTTTCTGGAGAACCTGTGTAACTGTCAAAACTAAGTGTGTGGCAGTAACTCCATTTTTCAGTTTTCCTTGTAATTCGAACCCAACTACTCCATGCAAAACCATTCTCATAGGCTATAAGTAAGACGAAACTATTAGAAAAAAGAATTAATTGGAGAACAATTATCAAGGATAGCTGCAATACAGAAAGTTTCTACATGAACCAATTTCAGTAGCTATTAGTAAAAACCAACCACATTTTAAAAACCATTCGAAACTTTATGCTAGTCTTTTACAATCAGATCCTCTTGCTATCTTTTTTCGCAGGTATATAAACAGGAAAGTTCAAATTGCTCCAGTAAAGAAATGCATGGATGCTAATTATCTATTGAACTAACATAAGAAGAAAATAAATTATGTTGCCACACCTAGCACTTGCACCTGTGTGTTTCTATATCGGCTCAACAGGCCTTTGCACACATACATTTCTTCCTTCCAAAAACCAAAAGGAGAATCAAATGACTGAGATATCAAAAACTTTCTTTTCCTATATTTACAAATAGTTTGAGTAGTACTTATTTTTGCTAATAGTTATCCAGATTGGTATAAATAAGAGAAAAAGTCCAGAAGCACAATAGAATTTATCGTTATGGGGAAACTACAACATTCAAGTAAGAAAGAATAGTATCACGTAGAGTATAAGAGAAGTGTAGAGAAAAGCAATAGAAATGCCTGACCAAGCATTGTAGCTTCTGCTATAATTCCACCCACTCCCTAGCCAACAACGTGTAGCCCATCAATCATAGTTGTGTGTGAGTCTGTACCAACCACACTGTCAGGGCAAAGCAGCCCTTCCTTTTTAAAAGCAACCTTTCCCAGGTATTCAAGATTAACTTGCAACCAACAAATTGTTATTTTATCATTGCAAATCATCTATAAAATGTTATCACAATTTTAAGTAAAGTGATTTTGCTTGAAATAAAATATATAGTGAAACAATTACCAGCTGGACAAAATAGATCTCGATGGAACAACAAGCATGTTACGAAATGCATTAGCTCCTTATTTGAAAAAGCCAAATCTCTCCTTATTGCATTTGAATTCAAGTTTCATGTTAATTTGAATTGTATTTTCTGATCTTGCTACATCCACTTGAACTGAGTGGTCGATAACTAGAGCTAAAGGAACCTACAATGCAGTTTTCATTTATTTCCCTTGTAGTATATAAGATAACATCAATCTCAAGATAAATGACCTTATTTTCTTTTAGAAGTATATAAAAGAAAACTACTATTACTTATACATTAATTTTGGATAAATACATCATTGGTACATAAAAGTGACAGCTGGATATGTAATTATTATTTTCAAACTTTTTTTAGGTCCAAAGAAATAAGAGTTTGCTTGTAAATTTGAGAAAATATGCACTGTATCCACCGCACATCTTGTTGCTAATAAATTATTAGCAGCTTTATGTTAATATTGAATTGTAGAGGACATCGATAGCCAAAACATAGGGAGGAATTTTTGTCAAATTCTAGCTAATAGGAATAAGAGCATAGGATTTTGTTATTATCGTACATCCTATTACTATATTTATATAAAGTAGAAAGAACTTGATGTGGATTCATGTCAAATATTATGGTACATGGAAAAAAGTTGTTGGTATTCTTGCATCTTTTTGTGACTCGTGCATTTATTTATAGTGATTCTAAATAACATACCAATGGATTAATTTTATTCGAATCACCACAAGGATTGTTCATGGAATCTCACATGACAGCAAGATCAACCACCGTTGCAAATCCTATGAAATCCTATTAACAAAAAAATAAATATTAAATCGAAACTAGTTAGGATATTGATCGGATAAAGAAAAGATCTTTGAGGCGTTTTTTGGTCAGTATCAAACAACAAGGTTAATTCAATTAAGTAATCAACAACAGAAATAAATATTAGCAATAATATGTCTAGTTTTGTACACTTGCAAGGGACATTCATAAGACTATGAATATTTAAAAGAAATATCATTTTAGAATGTTTGAAATACTCTTATTTAATGGTTTTTCATTATGTGCATATAATTTAAAAGGGAAACTTATGCTTATGACCATTGTTGAATTCTGATAACTTTTCCAACATAACATAGGAACAGTCAAATCCTTTTGTACTTTGAATGATACCAGATATAACAAGACTGAATTCATGGTAGATTGGCCAACTCTGTATTTGTTAAATTGAAAAGAATCTTTATCCATATCTGTGGATAACAAGTAATCAAATCAATTCTCCAAATATAGCCACTGATTGCGTTTTATAGGTTTATTATAGTAACTTTCTTCAATTGTTCGGAAAAATAGAAAATAAAAGGAATATTATTTCCTACTTTTTCTTTCGGTTCTCCTTTTATTTTATGACTGATGAAATTTGAACATAAAATAGTGTATCAGTGGCAATAGGAAAAACAACTATACTTAGCACTACTAATATTACTCTAAATCAAGCATTTCTTTCATGGAAAAAATTACGGCTAATATCATTCTAAAAATATAACTACATTACTCAAGACTTGATTCATACATAACACTCAAAATGATCAAACATATGTCAAAAGAATATAGTATGATTTCGCATGAAAACTTATTGCTAACTAATTGATCAAACTGTTAGCAGATTGAATTAGAATTATTTAATGGCTGATCGATCCACTTAGTGAAATATTAACAGACCCTGACTGCAAGGGATTAACAGATTGAAGTCAAACCAAAGCACATTTAACTTATGTACATCCATATTGAATAGGGATTCCGATAAATTAACAAGTTTAGACAAAAGATATCCTTTGAACTAATTGTATCAACAAACATAGTGTTTTTCTTCTCCATAATATGTGTCATAATGGTTCTATTCAAATCTAATGAAATCATGTAGAACTAGACATAGGCAGGGCCGGTCCAAGTAATTTGGTTGCCCTATCCCAGATTTCAAGTAATATAACAAAAAAATATGCACCTTGCCAAGAATTGAACTTGGGTTGCCCCATTGAGAAAACAGCACAACTACCACCACACCACATACTCAATATTAGTTAGCAATTAAATGAGAATTCTTTGTATATTCATATATTGCCTTTACCGGTTCATCATCCAAATCATCTCGATTAGTAGATCTAATGAGAATAGGAAGAACAGAAAGAAGAAATAAAGTTTAAGTTTAATGTGAACAGAATTAGAATTATTAGAACCCCATTGAATTAGAATTATATAATGCCTTAGGGTCGGGCCTGCACATAGGCTAGATCAACTAAGCACGTCAACTATAAAAATATAATACAAAATCAATTGTTTTGTCAAGCTTAAATTGCAAAGAATTCAAGCATATAGTTTGCAACCACAATACAGGAATTCAAAACTTATTATACCTAAAGCTAAACTCAAGTAGGCTTGAACTGAATTTCAATTTGCTATGGAGTAGTATACTCCCAATATAAAATTTTCCCCACATCTTCCTGCTTCACTTGAAATCCTTCACAATTTGTGATCATCGATTCAAGCAGTATCCTTATCAAATAAGGAAGACGATTCACTCACAAAAGCAGTACATACACTTACGTGTTTTTGTATGGGCTCAATGAGCCTTTGCACACGTATATTTTTTTTTTTCAAAAACAGGCTCCTACAGAAAATATAAATAATGTATATTCACATATTCCCTTTACCGGTTCATCATCCAAATCATCTCGATTAGTAGATCTAATGAGAATAGGAAGAACAGAAAGAAGAAATAAAGTTTAAGTTGATACCTAGGCTGAATTGCTCTATTGAGAAGCTTGTCGATGCTGGTGAGATGACGATTTAGGGTTTGTGACTAAGAAGGAGATGACGCTTGTGGATGCTGGTGAGTCGGTCTATTACAGCCTGGTAGATCAACAACGACTGGTTACGGTGAAGTTTTTGGGTGCCTGGGTAAATCGACGATGTTGGGTTTCTGGTGCATTGGAGATTGATGACGATTTGATAAGGAGTAGATTGATGAAGTGGTTTTTGGAGGTGGATTAAGGAGACAGTGATTTACGGTTTTCTGAGAGCGTTGCGAAGTGGAAGTAGAAGAAATGAAAATTAACCAGCAGTTAGAGAAATTTTCATGAAACTTTTAAGCGGGGCCTGCAAAATTTAACCCTAGGGCTTCCTCCAAGCCTATGGTAGCATTTAGCTCACACATGCTAACAATATTTGCAAATAAAAGTAGATTTTTCTGTAGTTCCCTCGTAACGTGTTCCCATCCCGTTTTACCAGCATCAGTGATAGGCTGATTGTAGATGTTGAAAAGAGAAACCTCCTTAAAGATTTTATGTCCGCTTGCCTGCAGGGCAGCACCGAAGTTCTAGAATGGCATAGAAATTTTTTTACTTCAAAAGACGATCATTTGGGATCTTAATGATCAGATTACAAGTCTCCAAGCGAACATGAAGAACAAAGACGAAACAATTTTTCAATTAAAGCGTCAATGTCTGAAATTTACCATGAGGGGTACCATTCGAAATATCAATTTACCAATTTCTCCGATAGCTTCAGCTATTCTGAAATCGAAAAGGTCATCATCTTTAGCTATTCAAAAAATTTCAGCTACGACTAACCTTCCGCCTGGCTTAGATGAGAGAGTAGTGGGAGAATGGTGCAGGAGGGTCAAATTTGAAATGATGAAATATTTTGATGACCGACAGACAGTGAATTATTCTCAGCGCATAAACGGGTACATAGCCAGGATTCAAAATCTTGAACATGATAAATATCTTCTTTGACACATTGCAGATTTAGAAACGCAAAACAAAACCCTCAAAGGTGTTAATAAAGCTTTCAACCGTGCTTTAAATTCTTATATTGATTCCATCGATGATGCTGATGAAATAAAGAAAAAGGAGAAGAAGCTTAAAGAGATTCTTTGTATAGTAATTCAGCATATTGCTGATCCTTTGGTTGCTAAAAATCTAAATAAGACTATTCTGGACTTATAAAACATACACTTGTGTTGTATACTTGTAACGGTAGAAGTCTAGTGACCCAAATTTAGGCATTAGTAAAATAGATCTCAAGCTTAATTGAAGGTTAGAAATTCATAGAAATCTCAATATCAATTGTTTTGGAACCTAGATTCGAGCATTAACGAATGAAATTTAAAAGTTAAAGATCTGAAACCCAGATTCGAGTATTAACTGATGATAACCAGAAATTCATAATATTAATCTCCAAAACAGAAATCTGGAGCCTAGATTCTGGCATTAATGAGTGAATTCCAGGAATGAATAGTAATAGCCTGAAACCCATATTCGAGTATGATGAAGACCGTAGACTATTAGTAAAGACCCAAAACCCTAATTTGGTATTAATAAGTAAAGTTCATAAATTCTTCTTTGATAATATTCGGAAGCTGTACATCTTATTGAAGCCTTCTGTGCTATACCGCTTCCTTGATTTTTGGCTTTTGTGAGATGTGTCACCCTTTAGGCCTGTATATTATCGCCATTTGATTTGTTGCTTCTTAGTCTCAGACGTCTTAGTCCATTGTTGGATATGTTGCTTCTCGGGCTTACAAGTCTTAGTCCATTATTTGATATGCCGCTTCTTGAGCTCAGACGTCTTAGTCCATTGTTATCTGGTGTGTTTGGTTAGCTTATCCATAAGCAGGACCCAAGGACTTACCCAACCTCCCTTCAAGAGGCGCTCCAACCAGGCCTTATAGGCGGGACTGAGGGCTTGTTCGGTGCCTTGGCTAGGCCATAGCATTACGAGACCAAGAGGCGCCTTGACCTGGGTATAGCAAGGCGTGGTCAAGGGCTTTTCGATGCTTCAACTTGGCCATAACGTTGTGCGAATAAAGGCTTACTATAATCTCCCTCCAGGAAGCGCCTTAACCTGGTCATAATCTGGCGTGGCCAAGGAATTGTTGATGCTTTAACTTAGCCATATCCGTCGTGGTTAAATGCTTACTCTAACCTCCCTCCAAAATTCTACTTCTGGCCATGTAGATTTTTCTTAGTAAAGTGGTTCTTTATTGAATTCAACTATGATCTCTTTACAAATTCATTGATTTTGCCTTGTTCGAAGAAACTAATCACCATTCCTTCTAGTGCCCTATATTGATTTGTCTCGTGCCTATTCATTATGTGGTAGTGGCAATAGGATGCTCCTCGATTCCTTTCATATTTAGGTTTTTTCTTCTGTGATGGCCAATAGTTGAGTTCTTCCTTAGTTAACAAATAAAAATTCTCGATCGATGTTGTCAAATTGCATTCCTTAGGGAGTCTTGACTTGAAGCTTGTCTTTTGAGGATGATTTCTAGATTTTTTTTATTACTTGGTTCTGAAGCTTCACCCTCAACGACCAGTTTTCTTTTCATAACCCTTTAAAGTTAATATGTAGGCAATCCCATTTATTGCTTGATCCATGTATGTGCAAAGGCGTTGTAATCGACCATCATTCCCTCTATAAAGAATGTGCCTTTGGTGTAGAGTTGAAATATTTTCTCATTTGGTCAAACAAGTTATCGCTTTCATTTTATGTTCCTCCTATGGCAAAGATAGGTGTAGGGCCAAAGCGAAATGGGTTTAAACTCCATATATATGGATCATAAGTTTCAACTTTCTTTTTCTTTATGATTCTTAAAGCTTCCAATCTCAATATTTGTTCTTCATGTAGTTTGAATCATTAACTGTTCTATGGAAGAATCCAATTGGAAGTGGCTCGGAGAATCCTTGTTAGGACCTTTTTATTTTGTTACACATGGTGATTGTTATCCTTGAAAGAGGGGGCTATGCGGTAGGATCGTGTAATATGGAATAATGAAATAGTCTAGGTAGATAAAGTAGGTAAATGCAAGGAGACACCAAGACTTTTATACTGGTTCAGACCTCTCGTCCTACGTCCAGTCCCTAAGCTTCTCTTAGGAATTTCACTAACTAACACCCTCACTTCACCCGGAGGAATAGGTTTACAACTTACCCGAACAACCGAACGGGATTTCTTGCCTCAACTACCGAAGAGGACTTCAACTCAATTACTAAAATACAATATTCAACTTGTTATGTTCTTGTCAACACTAATTAGTCTAATGTAGTACAATATTCCTATAATCTTATCCTCGAGAATATGCAATGTGTTTGTGAAGATTTAGGAAATGTGAATTGCTATGAATCAAAAGAATGTTATAAACAAAAACAGTGATTCAAGCAATAGATTGATGATTGCTTTGAGAATATCTAGAGAATATGAACAAGAGAATAGTAAGATTAAAGCAAGAGAATTCGGTGAATTAAATGATGTCAGAATCATGTATATATACTTGTAGAAGAGATGCATAATGTTGTTAAAGGTTACAAACAAGAGATGCTTCCATTTCCATTGATGAAAGGTTGCAACTCTTGGGAAGAAGAAGGTGTCCTTTCAGAGAAAATTCGCAGGTTTAAATTCAGTCGACTGAGCAGGAGATTCAGTCGACTGAAAAATGTGAAGAAAAATTTTCAGGAACAATTTCAGTCGACTGCGCAGGTAATTCAGTCGACTGAAACTGTGCATTTTTGTATATGTGTATAGTTTCAGTCGACTGGCCATGTCTGTTCAGTCGACTGAAGTATTAAAGTATGCACAGTGAACATGTGAATGAAATTTTTATGAATTGTGTTCTAATGTTCGTGCAAATCTCTTGAGGATAGATTTTAACAAATAATCTAGACTAAGACACATAGAAAAATCATACTAATGTTTATACTTTGGTCTTCATCTATCTTCTTCTAGCTTTTGCATTCTCTTCCTTATTTGTTGAAGCTTATTGTCATTGATCAAAATCTTCGTGTATCAACATTCTCCCCCTTTTTGATTGATGACAATACTATTCTAGAAATGTATATACTTACTTTCTCCCCCTGAATGTATGCACTGTCTTTTCTACAAAACAAAGTTAGTACCATAGATTTTTCTCCCCCTTTGTCATCGACAAAAAGGAAGAACTAATAGCAGTAATAATATATCAAAACAATCACTAAATCATAGAGAATATAAGCATGAATTAAGAGAGAGAAAAGGTTATGACAGACAAGCATAAAATAGCTATTTATACAAGCCATTAGAAAGTTTAAAAATAGACATCAAAACAACAAAAATTACTCATCCTTATCCCAGTCATATGAACCTTCTCTTCCTGTTGGTTCACGTATGACAGGTCCTCCTGTTGGTGGTCTAGGTGCTCTTCCTCCTTGGCCACAACTAGCTCCGCTTGTGCTGCTACTTGTATGTTCTTCGGATGTCGTCCATGTAAACGTGGGTGCCGTACGTTTGCCACGAGATGTTGAAGCAGTAGTGGTGCTTGAGCATGAGATTGCATCCCAAAGCTTGTTGAAGAATCCTTTGATTTTATCAAGCTTATGATCTACCTTTTTAAGACGAGTGTCAAGAATTTGTTGATTTCTTGACAATATCCCCAAGGATTGGTTGGTAGTGAAGCTTGGGTCAACAAGACGAATTTCATCATCTTGCTCGAGATGTTCTTCGTGGCGAGATTGAGGAGGTTGTTGTTGTTGTTGTTCTTGATGCCTTGCTTCCCATTCGGCAAGTGATATTATGCGAGGAGGTCGAGATGGGAGTTGCGTTAGGCTTATGGTCCGATGGTTAATCTGATGGACCATTGTATTCTCTTATTCAGGTAATGGCGTATCGACATTTAGGAGAAGTCGCATGATGTACTCTCCAAAGTAAATAGTGCGCATTTTGCCATTGTTGAAAGTGAGAAACTCATCAAGAATAAGCTGTACCCAATTAACTTGTATATTGCCAAAAATAGCATATAGTGCTCGATAGTTATTTTGGTAGACAATTTCGCACGATCCCGTACGAGATGTAATTGTTCTCATTAGGGCTTTATGGGGAATTCTCGCCATAGGTCGAAGGGTGGTGGACTTAAAATCCCTAAAGTTGATATTATCCTCCATAAATTGATGGTTGATGTTGTCACGAATGTGTGGATTGAATTATATCTCCTCGAGCTTTCTTCCAACATTTGGGGACTCTAAAATGTGTGCTATGCTATCCAAGGAGAACCAAACTTTCTTTCCACACACCATACTCCAAGCACTATTGTTTGGATTTCATGGAGTTTGGTGTCCAGGATTAAGATTAGCGTAAAATAATTTTACCATTACATGATTAATGGCGTGATCATTTCTTTTTAAGTCTAGAAGTGGAGTCAAACCTGCCGGATCTGTTAATGCTTGAAGGTTGTAGGTTTGAAAGCTATGAAAATCAACGAAAGAATGCTCAAAGATTCGAGAATTCTTCATCTTGTTCCATTGGGTGACAGAAGTTCCATCATAAAGCCATTGTGCTATTTGAGCATCAATTGGCTCGGAGGATGAAAAAGATGAGGCTCTTGATCTTTTTGGTGCCATTTTGGTGAGAATTGATTTGATTTTGAGGAATTTGAGAGCTAGGGTTTCGAATAGATTTGGGAAAGAAGGTTTGTAGGAGGTAAAAGTGAATAGGTATGGTAAATTTTGGTGGTTAAAAGGGGAAATTCTGCCTGGGAAGCAGCGTTCAGTTAACTGAATGTTCTGTTCAGTCGACTGAATCAAAGGCCGAAGTGTTCTGTGATAGATTCAGTCGACTGAGCAGTACATTCAGTCGACTGAATTTTGTTGTTGAAATTTTCTGTTGAATTTTCACTCGACTGTGCAGATGTTTCCAGTCGACTGAACTTTGCATATATTATTTTCTGTCATATTTTCAGTCGACTAAGCAGAGGAATCCAGTCGATTGAAACATGCAATGTTGTTGTTTTAGTTAATTTTTGAAATTAAACAATTTATTTAAAGGAATAGTTACAAAAATATTGATATAAATATTTCAAAATTCAACTATTTCTTTTGGGATGGACTTGGAGTCTTCTTTCCTTCATTCTTCATGTAATTTATACACCATGAATTCGGACTATATTGAGGAGTCTTAGGAGACGCCCAAGGATTCATAGGATCGAATGGTGTACGATAAGATGAAGATGGATTAAGTGAGCTAACAGGGTGAGGTAGGGGTTCAGCCACTTCGTTCTTCTTTGATCCACATAAGCGTAAACCGATTTGTTCTAGAAAACTCAACGTCTTGCCGTAACTTTTTGCTCGAAGTATAGCTCTCGTTGAAGATCTATTTGTTGTTGTTGAAAGTGATGAATTTCATCAATCTTTCTTTTTGTGTCAGGGGAAATAAATAGTCCTCGTTTTGCCTTTTTAGATTCTGGTGTGAAACCAGTACAATAATTTTCCCATTTGTAAACCGGCTCATGTGCTGGTGTTGGCGTGGGAAGTTTTGGCGATGTTGGAGTGTTATCAACTGACGAGGTGATATTGATCGGAGAAAAGGAGTTGTTTGACGACATTTTATATTGAAATTATTTAAGCTTTTAATCGTAAAATCGAGATGAATAATAAAAAATTTAGAATTTATTTATAGTAGAATTTTACTAAACAATTAATGGTTATAATTTATTTAGATTTTAACCGCATAATGATTTAATGGTTAGGAGAATTTTGTTAGAAAAGTAGGGTTCTTATTAAAAATTCAGTTTTTAAAATGAGTGGTCTACAAATTACATAATGTAGCATATAACATTTCCGAAAAATATTTGATATGTTCATTCAGTCGACTGAACAGATTATTTTAGTCGACTGAAATGAGTGAATATTTCAAATGCATCTCTAATTGATATCTTTAAAGGATATTATACCTAATTCTCGTCAAAGTTTTATAAAGGAGTTTTCTAATAGAGGTTTAGTAAATATATCGGCAATTTGATTTTCGGTAGAAATATGTTCTAAATTAATTATTCCTTTTTCGATATTGTCACGTAAAAAATGGTGACGAATATCTATATGTTTTGTACGAGAGTGATTAACAGGATTTGTAGATAAGTTTATTGTACTTGTATTATCACAATATATTATAGAATTTGTTAAATTTATATTAAAATCTTTAAGTGTTTGTTGCATGTATATAACTTGAGTGCAAGCTAATGCAACTGATATATATTCGGCTTCGCATGTGGAGAGGGAGACGCAATTTTGTTTTTTACTAAACCAAGATACAAGTGATTTTCCAATGAAATGGCAAGTACCACTTGTACTTTTTCTATCCGTTCGGGATCCACCAAAATCAGCAACACTGAATGATACTAACTCAAATGAACATTCTTTTGGATAGAAAAGACCGAAATCTTTAGTTTGATTAAGATATCGCATTATACGTTTTACCGCTCTTAAGTGTGAATCTTTAGGATCGGATTGAAAACGTGCACACAAATAAACACTCATCATTATGTCAGGTCTACTAGCGGTTAAGTAGAGTAAAGAACCTATCATACTTCTAAACAATTTTTGATCAACACTTTTGCCATTTTCATCTCGCTCGAGATGTGTAGTAGTACTCATAGGAGTAGGTTTAGCAGAAGTGTTTTCCATGCCGAATAGTTTTATTAAATTATCACAATATTTTTCTTGATTTATAAAAATTCCATTTGTTAATTGTTTGATTTGAAGTCCGAGAAAATAAAACAGTTCTCCCATATGAGACATTTCGAACTCATTAGTCATTATTTTTGAAAATTCTTTACACAAATTTTCATTTGTTGAACCAAAAATAATATCATCTACATAAATTTGAATTATTAAAATATCTTTGGCAGTATTTTTAATAAACAGTGTTTGATCTACTTTTCCAATTTTAAATCCTGAGTTTAATAAATAACTTTTAAGTCTTTCATACCAAGCACGAGGAGCTTGTTTAAGACCATATAGTGCTTTTTTCAATTTAAATACATGATCCGGATATTTTTCATGTATAAATAACGGAGGTTGTTCTACATATACACTCTCTTTAATAAAACCATTTAAAAATGCACTTTTAACATCCATTTGGTAAAGTTTAAAATTGTGATAACAAGCAAAGGCTAATAGTATACGTATTGCTTCCAATCTTGCAACAGGAGCAAATGTTTCTTCAAAATCAATACCTTCTTCTAGATTATACCCTTGTGCTACTAGTCTTGCTTTATTCCTTGTTATATTACCTTGTTCATCTACTTTATTTTTGTAAATCCATTTTGTTCCAATTACAGATTGATTATTCGGACGGGGAACTAATTCCCAAACATTGTTACGTTCAAATTGATTTAATTCTTCTTGCATTGCGATAATCCAATAATCATCTGTTGATGCTTCTTTTGGATTTTTAGGTTCTATAGATGAAATGAAAGCTACATGACCCATTTGATTTAGTTGATTTCTTGTTCTAACTTGAGAATTTATTTCTCCTATTATATTTTGAGTTGGATGATCTCGTAATATTCTAGGAGGAGATCTTAGTTCATTATTATTTTCAAGGTTTATTTCTTCTATATTTATCAATTCTTCATCATCTTTTATTTTTAAATTTTTATTAAAGTTTTCATCAAAAGATATATGTAAAGATTCTTCAAGTAAGTTTGTTCGTTTATTAAATACTCGATATGCTTTACTTCGTTCAGAATATCCTACGAAAATTCCTTCATCGGCTTTTGAATCGAATTTTCCTAGTTGATCTTTTGTATTTAAAATAAAACATTTTGATCCAAATATTTTAAAATAAGATATATTTGGTATTTTATTATTGAATAGTTCATAAGAAGTATTTTTAGTTAAAGGTCTAATTGAAATTCTATTTAATACATAACATGCAGTAGCAACTGCTTCTGCCCAAAAATGTTTTGGTAGAGAACATCCATTTAACAATGTTCTCGCGCATTCTTGTAATGTTCTATTCTTTCTTTCTACAACTCCATTCTGTTGAGGAGTTCTAGGAAAAGAGAAATTATGATTAATTCCTTTCTTTTTACAAAATGTTTCAAAATCTTCATTTTCGAATTCGCCTCCATGATCACTTCGAATATTTTTAATTTTCAAGTTTTTAATATTTCGGATTCTTTTGACAAATGTTTTAAAATGCTCAAAAGTGTCACTTTTATTTTTCACAAAAATAGTCCATGTATATCTTGAAAAATCATCAACAATTACAAATACGTACCAACTATGATTAATGGATTGAACTTGTGTTGGTCCGAATAAGTCCATATGTAGTAATTCTAATGGTTGTAAAGTTGAAATAGTTTTCTTAGATTTAAAAGATGATTTCGTTAATTTCCCTTTTTGACAATCATCGCAAAAATTATTTATTTTAAAATTTATTTTGGGTAATCCTCTGACTAATTCGTTTTTAGAAAGTTTTCTAATAGTTTTAAAATTTATGTGACAAAATCTTTTGTGCCATAACCAAGGATCATTGTCTTTGGCAAGTAAACACATACTTGAATTATGATTAATACTCATATTTAGAGCATAAATATTTCTATCTCTTTTTCCTTCAAATATAAGATTTTGGTCTTGATCAAAAATACTACAATTATTATTTGAGAAAGTTATTTTAAAACCTTTGTCACATAATTGACTTATGCTAAGTAGATTATGTTTTAAATTTTCAACTAATGAAACATTTGTTATAAAAGGTAAATTTGATGTACCGTAATTTTTCACATCTCCTTTGCCAATGATATAGCCTTTTGAATTGTCTCCGAAGGTAACCGAGCCACCATCAAAGTATGTGATGTTTGTAAGCATATCTTTGTCTCCGGTCATGTGTTTTGAACAACCACTGTCTAATATCCATTTCTTCTTTTTAAGTGGGACCTGAAAATAGATATGAGATTATTGGTACCCACTTTTTAATAGGGTCCTAAGAAGTTAGAGTTTTAGGAAAACCCAGTTTGGTTTAGTGTCTTTTTTATAAATATAGTTTTTATTATGATGAACATTATCCATAAATGTTTTAATATATTTATTTCTTATTAATACATTGTTAGTTTTTGGTACCCAAATTGTAACTACTTTGTTTTGTACTTTTGTTTTAATAGGTTTCTTAATTTTTTGTTGTTTTGAATCCATATTCCTTTTAAAATTTGTATTTTTCTTTTTAGGAATTTTTGACTCCTTATCATATCCTAATTCATGTTTATTTGAAGAGAATTGAGAATTTTCTAAAATCTTAGATAAATTTTCTCTTCCTTTGTTAAAGTTAGAAACATTTTTAGTGATGTTCTCTAATCTGGTTTGAAGACTATTATTTTCTAACTCAACTTGTCTAATTTTAGTTTTTAAATCATGATTTTCAGAAATAATTATATCATTCTTTAATTTTTGAGTTTCAATTTCTTGACTTAAAAGTGATAATTGAGTTTCCGAATTTGAATAAGATTCTTGAACTTTTTCAAGTTCTTCTTCAAGAATTTTCTTTTCATCATTTAACATATCTCTATCAAACTCAGCTTTGTTTTGATTTTCACGAATTTCCTTAAATTTCTTTTTAAGAATTTTTATTGTGCTTAAGAGTTCAGTGTTTACTTCAATTAAATCGTCGAAAGTTAAATTATTTACCTCAGATTCTTGAGCCATGAAGCATACATTTGCATGTTCATTGTCGCTATCATTATCATTTTCGGATGAAGATGAATCTGAATCGTCCCATGTTACAGAAAATGCCTTCTTTTTGAATTTATCCTTCTTGTTTTTGTTGTTGAAGTTTTTCTGATTTTCCTTCATTTGTTCTTGACAATCTTTTTGCATATGTACTTTCTTATGACAATTGAAGTATTCTATATTTGAGGATGATGGTTTGTTTAAGAAATTCTTTTTTATTCCGATTTTGTTTCCTTTTCTATACTTTAGAAATTTCTTGAAATTTTTGGCTATAAATGCTATATCCTCATCTTCAGACTCTGATTCTTCCTTTTCCGCATGAAAAGCAATATTCTTTCTTTCTTGAGCTTGATCCTTTTTGGCTTGCATATTTACTTCATACGACATAAGATTTCCAATCAATTCTTCTGGTTTCATTGTAGACAAATCATTTGCTTCCTCGATTGCTAGTACTTTTCTCTCCCATTCATCAGTGAGTGAATTTAGAACTTTAGACACAATGTCAAAGTCCATGTATCTTTCTCCTAGTCCGATTAGAGCATGATGAATGTCTTGAAATCTTGAGTACATGTCATTGATGGATTCATTTTGTCGCATTCTAAAATTTTGGAATTGATTCTTCAGCATGGATATCTTTGTTTGTTTAACCTTGTTTGTGCCTTCATGTATGACTTTAAGAGTTTCCCATATCTGATATGCAGTAGTACATATGCTCACACGGTTGAATTCATTTCTATCCAGGGCGCAAAATAGCATATTCATAGCTTTGGCATTTGCACTAGCTTCATTCTTTTGAATTTGTGTCCATGTAGGATAATCGGTTGTGGGTACAACGAACTCTGCTTGAGTAGCATTCCAGGCTTCAAAACTTGTTGCTTGCATATAAATCCTCATCCTTGTAGCCCAATAGTTATAATTTAGTCCATTGAATAGAGGAGGTCTTTGGGTAGATTGTCCTTCCGCAAATGTAGAACTATAGGCAGATGTTGTGCTTGTACTTGCGTTATTTTCCATATTATCAATATGTCTAATAACAGTGTTATGGTTATAGGACAACCTTGCTCTGATACCAATTGAAAGAGAGGGCTATGCGGTAGGATCGTGTAATATGGAATAATGAAATAGTCTAGGTAGATAAAGTAGGTAAATGCAAGGAGACACCAAGACTTTTATACTGGTTCGGACCTCTCGTCCTACGTCCAGTCCCTAAGCTTCTCTTAGGAATTTCACTAACTAACACCCTCACTTCACCCGGAGGAATAGGTTTACAACTTACCCGAACAACCGAACGGGATTTCTTGCCTCAACTACCGAAGAGGACTTCAACTCAATTACTAAAATACAATATTCGACTTGTTGTGTTCTTGTCAACACTAATTAGTCTAATGTAGTACAATATTCCTATAATCTTATCCTCGAGAATATGCAATGTGTTTGTGAAGATTTAGGAAATGTGAATTGCTATGAATCAAAAGAATGTTATAAACAAAAACAGTGATTCAAGCAATAGATTGGTGATTGCTTTGAGAATATCCAGAGAATATGAACAAGAGAATAGTAAGATTAAAGCAAGAGAATTCGGTGAATTAAATGATGTTAGAATCATGTATATATACCTGTAGAAGAGATGCATGATGTTGTTAAAGGTTGCAAACAAGAGATGCTTCCATTTCCATTGATGAAAGGTTGCAACTCTTGGGAAGAAGAAGGTGTCCTTTCAGAGAAAATTCGCAGGTTTAAATTCAGTCGATTGAGTAGGAGATTCAGTCGACTGTAAAATGTGAAGAAAAATTTTCAGGAACAATTTCAGTCGACTGCGCAGGTAATTCAGTCGACTGAAACTGTGCATTTTTGTATATGTGTATAGTTTCAGTCGACTGGCCATGTCTGTTCAGTCGACTGAAGTATTAAAGTATGCACAGTGAACATGTGAATGAAGTTTTTATGAATTGTGTTCTAATGTTTGTGCAAATCTCTTGAGGATAGATTTTAACAAATAATCTAGACTAAGACACATAGAAAAATCATACTAATGTTTATACTTTGGTCTTCATCTATCTTCTTCTAGCTTTTGCATTCTCTTCCTTATTTGTTGAAGCTTATTGTCATTGATCAAAATCTTCGTGTATCAACATTCTCTCCCTTTTTGATTGATGACAATACTATTCTAGAAATGTATATACTTACTTTCTCCCCCTGAATGTATGCACTGTCTTTTCTACAAAACAAAGTTAGTACCATAGATTTTTCTCCCCCTTTGTCATCGACAAAAAGGAAGAACTAATAGCAATAATAATATATCAAAACAATCACTAAATCATAGAGAATATAAGCATGAATTAAGAGAAAAAAAATGTTATGACAGACAAGCATAAAATAGCTATTTATACAAGCCATTAGAAAGTTTAAAAATAGACATCAAAACAACAAAAATTACTCATCCTTATCCCAGTCATATGAACCTTCTCTTCCTGTTGGTTCACGTATGACAGGTCCTCCTGTTGGTGGTCTAGGTTCTCTTCCTCCTTGGCCACAACTAGCTCCGCTTGCGCTGCTACTTGTATGTTTTTCGGATGTCGTCCATGTAAACGTGGGTGCCGTACGTTTGCCGCGAGATGTTGAAGCAGTAGTGGTGCTTGAGCATGAGATTGCATCCCAAAGCTTGTTGAAAAATCCTTTGATTTTATCAAGCTTATGATCTACCTTTTTAAGACGAGTGTCAAGAATTTGTTGATTTCTTGACAATATCCACAAGGATTGGTTGGTAGTGAAGCTTGGGTCAACAAGACGAATTTCATCATCTTGCTCGAGATGTTCTTCGTGGCGAGGTTGAGGAGGTTGTTGTTGTTGTTGTTGTTGTTCTTGATGCCTTGCTTCCCATTCGGCAAGTGATATTATGCGAGGAGGTCGAGATGGGAGTTGCATTAGGCTTATGGTCCGATGGTTAATCTGATGGCCATTGTATTCTCTGATTCAGGTAATGGCGTATCGACATTTAGGAGAAGTCGCATGATGTACTCTCCAAAGTAAATAGTGCGCATTTTGCCATTGTTGAAAGTGAGAAACTCATCAAGAATAAGCTGTACCCAATTAACTTGTATATTGCCAAAAATAGCATATAGTGCTCGATAGTTATTTTGGTAGACAATTTCGTACGACCCCGTACGAGGTGTAATTGTTCTCATTAGGGCTTTATGGAGAATTCTCGCCATAGGTCGAAGGGAGGTGGACATAAAATCCCTAAAGTTGATATTATCCTCCATAAATCGATGGTTGATGTTGTCACGAATGTGTGGATTGAATTCTATCTCCTCGAGCTTTCTTCCAACATTTGGGGACTCTAAAATGTGTGCTATTCTATCCAAGGAGAACCAAACTTTCTTTCCACACACCACACTCCAAACACTATTGTTTGGATTTCTTGGAGTTTGGTGTCCAAGATTAAGATTTGCGCAAAATAATTTTACCATTACATGATTAATGGCATGATCATTTCTTTTTAAGTCTAGAAGTGGAGTCAAACCTGCCGGATCTGTTAATGCTTGAAGGTTGTAGGTTTGAAAGCTATGAAAATCAACGAAAGAATGCTCAAAGATTCGAGAATTCTTCATCTTGTTCCATCGGGTGACAGCAGTTCCATCATAAAGCCATTGTGCTATTTGAGCATCAATTGGCTCGGAGGATGAAGAAGATGAGGCTCTTGATCTTTTTGGTGCCATTTTGGTGAGAATTGATTTGATTTTGAGGAATTTGAGAGCTAGGGTTTCGAATAGATTTGGGGAAGAAGGTTTGTAGGAGGTAAAAGTGAATAGGTATGGTAAATTTTGGTGGTTAAAAGGGGAAATTCTGCCTGGGAAGCAGCGTTCAGTCGACTGAATGTTCTGTTCAGTCGACTGAATCAAAGGCCGAAGTGTTCTGTGATAGATTCAATCGACTGAGCAGTACATTCAGTCGACTGAATTTTGTTGTTGAAATTTTCTATTGAATTTTCAGTCGACTGTGCAGATGTTTCCAATCGACCGAACTTTGCATATATTATTTTCTGTCATATTTTCAGTCGACTAAGCAGAGGAATCCAGTCGACTGAAACATGCAATGTTGTTGTTTTAGTTAATTTTTGAAATTAAATAATTTATTTAAAGGAATAGTTACAAAAATATTGATATAAATATTTCAAAATTCAACTATTTCTTTTGGGATGGACTTGGAGTCTTCTTTCCTTCATTCTTCATGTAATTTATATCCCATGAATTCAGACTATATTGAGGAGTCTTAGGAGACGCCCAAGGATTCATAGGATCGACTGGTGTACGATAAGATGAAGATGGATCAAGTGAGCTAACAGGGCGAGGTAGGGGTTCAGCCACTTCGTTCTTCTTTGATCCACAGAAGCGTAAACCGATTTGTTCTAGAAAACTCAAACGTCTTGCCGTAACTTTTTGCTCGAAGTATAGCTCTCGTTGAAGATCTATTTGTTGTTGTTGAAAGTGATGAATTTCATCAATCTTTCTTTTTGTGTCAGGGGAAATAAATAGTCCTCGTTTTGCCTTTTTAGATTCTGGTGTGAAACCAGTACGATAATTTTCCCATTTGTAAACCGACTCATGTGCTGGTGTTGGTGTGGGAAGTTTTGGCGATGTTGGGGTGTTATCAACTGACGAGGTGATATTGATCGGAGAGAAGGAGTTGTTTGACGACATTTTATATTGAAATGGTTTAAGCTTTTAATCGTAAAATCGAGATGAATAATAAAAAATTTAGAATTTATTTATAGTAGAATTTTACTAAACAACTAATGGTTATAATTTATTTAGATTTTTAACCGCATAATGATTTAATGGTTAGGAGAATTTTGTTAGAAAAATAGGGTCCTTATTAAAAATTCAGTTTTTAAAATGAGTGGTCTAGAAATTATATAATGTAGCATATAACATTTCCGAAAAATATTTGATATGTTCATTCAGTCGACTGAACAGATTATTTTAGTCGACTGAAATGAGTGAATATTTCAAATGCATCTCTAATTGATATCTTTAAAGGATATTATACCTAATTCTCGTCGAAGTTTTATAAAGGAGTTTTCTAATAGAGGTTTAGTAAATATATCGGCAATTTGATTTTCGGTAGAAATATGTTCTAAATTAATTATTCCTTTTTCGATATTGTCACGTAAAAAATGGTGACGAATATCTATATGTTTTGTACGAGAGTGATTAACAGGATTTTTAGATAAATTTATTGTACTTGTATTATCACAATATATTATAGAATTTGTTAAATTTATATTAAAATCTTTAAGTGTTTGTTGCATGTATATAACTTGAGTGCAAGCTAAAGCAGCTAATATATATTCGGCTTCGCATGTGGAGAGGGAGACGCAATTTTGTTTTTTACTAAACCAAGATACAAGTGATTTTCCAATGAAATGGCAAGTACCACTTGTACTTTTTCTATCCGTTCGGGATCCACCAAAATCAGCATCACTGAATGATACTAACTCAAATGAACATTCTTTTGGATA
Organism: Allium cepa; assembly: GCA_030765085.1. Lineage (NCBI taxonomy): Eukaryota > Viridiplantae > Streptophyta > Magnoliopsida > Asparagales > Amaryllidaceae > Allium > Allium cepa. The sequence continues at coordinate 214,556,232 of CM060946.1, forward strand.
GAAAAGACCGAAATCTTTAGTTTGATTAAGATATCGCATTATACGTTTTACCGCTCTTAAGTGTGAATCTTTAGGATCAGATTGAAAACGTGCACACAAACAAACACTCATCATTATGTCAGGTCTACTAGCGGTTAAGTAGAGTAAAGAACCTATCATACTTCTAAACAATTTTTGATCAACACTTTTGCCATTTTCATCTCGCTCGAGATGTGTAGTAGTACTCATAGGAGTAGGTTTAGCAGAAGTGTTTTCCATGCCGAATCGTTTTATTAAATTATCACAATATTTTTCTTGGTTTATAAAAATTCCATTTGTTAATTGTTTGATTTGAAGTCCGAGAAAATAAGATAGTTCTCCCATATGAGACATTTCGAACTCATTAGTCATTATTTTTGAAAATTCTTTACACAAATTTTCATTTGTTGAACCAAAAATAATATCATCTACATAAATTTGAATTATTAAAATATCTTTGGCAGTATTTTTAATAAACAGTGTTTGATCTACTTTTCCAATTTTAAATCCTGAGTTTAATAAATAACTTTTAAGTCTTTCATACCAAGCACGAGGAGCTTGTTTAAGACCATATAGTGCTTTTTTCAATTTAAATACATGATCCGGATATTTTTCATGTATAAATAACGGAGGTTGTTCTACATATACATTCTCTTTAATAAAACCATTTAAAAATGCACTTTTAACATCCATTTGGTAAAGTTTAAAATTGTGATAACAAGCAAAGGCTAATAGTATACGTATTGCTTCCAATCTTGCAACAGGAGCAAATATTTCTTCAAAATCAATACCTTCTTCTTGATTATACCCTTGTGCTACTAGTCTTGCTTTATTCCTTGTTATATTACCTTGTTCATCTACTTTATTTTTGTAAATCCATTTTGTTCCAATTACAGATTGATTATTCGGACGGGGAACTAATTCCCAAACATTGTTACGTTCAAATTGATTTAATTCTTCTTGCATTGCGATAATCCAATAATCATCTGTTGATGCTTCTTTTGGATTTTTAGGTTCTATAGATGAAATGAAAGCTACATGACCCATTTGATTTAGTTGATTTCTTGTTCTAACTTGAGAATTTATTTCTCCTATTATATTTTGAGTTGGATGATCTCGTAATATTCTAGGAGGAGATCTTAGTTCATTATTATTTTCAAGGTTTATTTCTTCTATATTTATCAATTCTTCATCATCTTTTATTTTTAATTTTTTATTAAAGTTTTCATCGAAAGATATATGTAAAGATTCTTCAAGTAAGTTTGTTCGTTTATTAAATACTCGATATGCTTTACTTCGTTCAGAATATCCTACGAAAATTCCTTCATCAGCTTTTGAATCGAATTTTCCTAGTTGATCTTTTGTATTTAAAATAAAACATTTTGATCCAAATATTTTAAAATAAGATATATTTGGTATTTTATTATTGAATAGTTCATAATAAGTATTTTTAGTTAAAGGTCTAATTGAAATTCTATTTAATACATAACATGCAGTAGCAACTGCTTCTGCCCAAAAATGTTTTGGTAGAGAACATCCATTTAACAATGTTCTCGCGCATTTGTAATGTTCTATTCTTTCTTTCTACAACTCCATTCTGTTGAGGAGTTCTAGGAAAAGAGAAATTATGATTAATTCCTTTCTTTTTACAAAATGTTTCAAAATCTTCATTTTCGAATTCGCCTCCATGATCACTTCGAATATTTTTAATTTTCAAGTTTTTAATATTTTGGATTCTTTTGACAAATGTTTTAAAATGCTCAAAAGAGTCACTTTTATTTTTCACAAAAATAGTCCATGTATATCTTGAAAAATCATCAACAATTACAAATACGTACCGACTATGATTAATGGATTGAACCTGTGTTGGTCCGAATAAGTCCATATGTAGTAATTCTAATGGTTGTAAAGTTGAAATAGTTTTCTTAGATTTAAAAGATGATTTCGTTAATTTCCCTTTTTGACAATCATCGCAAAAATTATTTATTTTAAAATTTATTTTGGGTAATCCTCTTACTAATTCGTTTTTAGAAAGTTTTCTAATAGTTTTAAAATTTATGTGACAAAATCTTTTGTGCCATAACCAAGGATCATTGTCTTTGGCAAGTAAACACATACTTGAATTATGATTAATACTCATATTTAGAACATAAATATTTCTATCTCTTTTTCCTTCAAATATAAGATTTTGGTCTTGATCAAAAATACTACAATTATTATTTGAGAAAGTTATTTTAAAACCTTTGTCACATAATTGACTTATGCTAAGTAGATTATGTTTTAAATTTTCAACTAATGAAACATTTGTTATAAAAGGTAAATTTTATGTACCGTAATTTTTCACATCTCTTTTGCCAATGATATAGCCTTTTGAATTGTCTTCGAAGGTAACCGAGCCACCATCAAAGTATGTGATGTTTGTAAGCATATCTTTGTCTCCGGTCATGTGTTTTGAACAACCACTGTCTAATATCCATTCTTCTTTTTAAGTGGGACCTGAAAATAAATATGAGATTATTGGTACCCACTTTTTAATAGGGTCCTAAGAAGTTAGAGTTTTAGGAAACCAAACCCAGTTTGGTTTAGTGTCTTTTTTATAAATATAGTTTTTATTATGATGAACATTATCCATAAATGTTTTAATATATTTATTTCTTATTAATACATTGTTAGTTTTTGGTACCCAAATTGTAACTACTTTGTTTTGTACTATTGTTTTAATAGGTTTCTTAATTTTTTGTTGTTTTGAATCCATATTCCTTTTAAAATTTGTATTTTTCTTTTTAGGAATTTTTGACTCCTTATCATATCCTAATCCATGTTTATTTGAAGAGAATTGAGAATTTTCTAAAATCTTAGATAAATTTTCTCTTCCTTTGTTAAAGTTAGAAACATTTTTAGTGATGTTCTCTAATCTGGTTTGAAGACTATTATTTTCCAACTCAACTTGTCTAATTTTAGTTTTTAAATCATGATTTTCAGAAATAATTATATCATTCTTTAATTTTTGAGTTTCAATTTCTTGACTTAAAAGTGATAATTGAGTTTCCGAATTTGAATAAGATTCTTGAACTTTTTCAAGTTCTTCTTCAAGAATTTTCTTTTCATCATTTAACATATCTCTCTCAAACTCAGCTTTGTTTTGATTTTCACGAATTTACTTAATTTTCTTTTTAAGAATTTTTATTGTGCTTAAGAGTTCAGTGTTTACTTCAATTAAATCGTCGAAAGTTAAATTATTTACCTCAGATTCTTGAGCCATGAAGCATACATTTGCCTGTTCATTGTCGCTATCATTATCATTTTCGGATGAAGATGAATCTGAATCGTCCCATGTTACAGAAAATGCCTTCTTTTTGAATTTATCCTTCTTGTTTTTGTTGTTGAAGTTTTTCTGATTTTCCTTCATTTGTTCTTGACAATCTTTTTGCATATGTCCTTTCTTATGACAATTGAAGCATTCTATATTTGAGGATGATGGTTTGTTCAAGAATTTCTTTTTGATTCTGATTTTGTTTCCTTTTCTATACTTTAGGAATTTCTTGAAATTTTTGTATAAATGCTATATCCTCATCTTCAGATCTGATTCTTCCTTTTCCGCATGAAAAGCAATATTCTTTCTTTCTTGAGCTTGATCCTTTTTGGCTTGCATATTTACTTCATACGACATAAGATTTCCAATCAATTCTTCTAGTTTCATTGTAGACAAATCATTTGCTTCCTCGATTGCTAGTACTTTTCTCTCCCATTCATCAGTGAGTGAATTTAGAACTTTAGACACAATGTCAAAGTCCGTGTATCTTTCTCCTAGTCCGATTAGAGCATGATGAATGTCTTGAAATCTTGAGTACATGTCATTGATGGATTCATTTTGTCGCATTCTAAAGTTTTGGAATTGATTCTTCAGCATGGATATCTTTGTTTGTTTAACCTTGTTTGTGCCTTCATGTATGACTTTAAGAGTTTCCCATATCTGATATGCAGTAGTACATATGCTCACACGGTTGAATTCATTTCTATCCAGGGCGCAAAATAGCATATTCATAGCTTTGGCATTTGCACTAGCTTCATTCTTTTGAATTTGTGTCCATGTAGGATAATCGGTTGTGGGTACAACGAACTCTGCTTGAGTAGCATTCCAGGCTTCAAAACTTGTTGCTTGCATATAAATCCTCATCCTTGTAGCCCAATAGTTATAATTTAGTCCATTGAATAGAGGAGGTCTTTGGGTAGATTGTCCTTCCGCAAATGTAGAACTATAGGCAGATGTTGTGCTTGTACTTGCGTTATTTTCCATATTATCAATATGTCTAATAACGGTGTTATGATTATAGGACAACCTTGCTCTGATACCAATTGAAAGAGGGGGCTATGCGGTAGGATCGTGTAATATGGAATAATGAAATAGTCTAGGTAGATAAAGTAGGTAAATGCAAGGAGACACCAAGACTTTTATACTGGTTCGGACCTCTCGTCCTACGTCCAGTCCCTAAGCTTCTCTTAGGAATTTCACTAACTAACACCCTCACTTCACCCGGAGGAATAGGTTTACAACTTACCCGAACAACCGAACGGGATTTCTTGCCTCAACTACCGAAGAGGACTTCAACTCAATTACTAAAATACAATATTCGACTTGTTGTATTCTTGTCAACACTAATTAGTCTAATGTAGTACAATATTCCTATAATCTTATCCTCAAGAATATGCAATGTGTTTGTGAAGATTTAGGAAATGTGAATTGCTATGAATCAAAATAATGTTATAAACAAAAACAGTGATTCAAGCAATAGATTGATGATTGCTTTGAGAATATCTAGAGAATATGAACAAGAGAATAGTAAGATTAAAGCAAGAGAATTCGGTGAATTAAATGATGTCAGAATCATGTATATATACCTGTAGAAGAGATGCATAATGTTGTTAAAGGTTGCAAACAAGAGATGCTTCCATTTCCATTGACGAAAGGTTGCAACTCTTGGGAAGAAGAAGGTGTCCTTTCAGAGAAAATTCGCAGGTTTAAATTCAGTCGACTGAGCAGGAGATTTAGTCGACTGAAAAATGTGAAGAAAAATTTTCAGGAACAATTTCAGTCGACTGCGCAGGTAATTCAGTCGACTGAAACTGTGCATTTTTGTATATGTGTATAGTTTCAGTCGACTGGCCATGTCTGTTCAGTCGACTGAAGTATTAAAGTATGCACAGTGAACATGTGAATGAAGTTTTTATGAATTGTGTTCTAATGTTCGTGCAAATCTCTTGAGGATAGATTTTAACAAATAATCTAGACTAAGACACATAGAAAAATCATACTAATGTTTATACTTTGGTCTTCATCTATCTTCTTCTAGCTTTTGCATTCTCTTCCTTATTTGTTGAAGCTTATTGTCATTGATCAAAATCTTCGTGTATCAACAATCATGCCTTTTGGCAAAGTCGAGATACCCAAAAGTTAACAGAAACTCAATGATTACTAGTCACAAATATCGATTATACGCTGTAGGTTCGCCATGGATATTGATGAATTTTGTCCTAGTCCGGATCGGGCCACAATTGACAGGACATGATGAGAAAAGCTGTAGAAGCCAACGTTTCAAATCTCAAGTCAATCCGAGCTTGTGTGTGCAAGTTATGATCGATTCAATCTAAGGAAAGAGCATGTTGTTCGTATCCATGAAGAGGTCGAGGTGATGGTCCATTCGAATCCATCAGGTTCAAATCCATCAGCATGACATCGTCTCGCTCCATTCGAATCCATCAGGTTCGAATCCATAGGGAGTTAGTCACTTCGAACCGATCTCGTTCGTATCGATCAAGTTCGTACCCATCCTCACGCCTCAGTTCGACTCCATCTAGTTCGCATCCATCAGCGAGCAGTAGTTCGAATCCATCAAACAACCACTCTTCGAATCCATCGGTGACTTCACTTCGCATCCATCAGTTGTTCGAATCCATGGATGACGATTACTTCGAATCCACCGAGTCAACAAGCTTAGATGACGTGTCGGTCCTCGATGCGAATTAGGCGAGATATAAGGAATTGATGCGTTCAACCCGGAGAGAAGACCGGATCGACTTGAAGGATGCGCGCCACCTCATCACAGAACCACGTGAGCTGATGGAATCGAAGGCATCGATTCGAAGCCATGGGTTCGAAGCCGACAGCCACACGAAGAACAACATTTCGAATCCACGATAACTCAAGATTTACTGATCCAAATGCCATGAAATTTTCACAGGAGCTTGCATGCATGATGAAGAACGTCTCCACCAAGTTTCAGCCCAATTGGACATCATCTTGATCGATACGAAATGACTTCGTATCGATCACAGATCGAGTCGAAACCTGGTGAGGTCGGTCGTGTGGTCCCACTCACGTGCTAGAAAAAGTTTCTGAGATTTGAGCGAGATCTGAGCCTCCTACGCCTATAAATAGAGCCCCAGAACCAACAGAAAAGGGATCTTTTGGCCATTCAACGTCCAGACTCTGCCGGATTCAATTCTACTCGCAACCATCACTGTTGTAAATGATTTACTTCACTATAATCACTGTAATCGATTGTAATCAGCAAGGATAATCAATAAAAAGAAAAACTATTGAAGTGGATGTAGGCCGGAGATTGCCGGACCACTATAAATTGTGTGTCCTTATTTATTACTTCTGAATTGCTGCTAATTGTTGCTGAGATCTGTGATTTGTGTTTGAATATTATTGATTTGTATTCATACACTGGTGCTTTCACGATACTTGGGGTGTGTGACCAATTTTGGCGCAAACACTTTGATGCTTTCACTAAGAAGGACTAGCACCCGCTACACCAGATTCAGAATTCAGATTTAAGAGTTTGAAGAATCTCGATTCAGAGACAATGACTCGACAAACAAGACAAAGAGCTGATTGGAGCCAACAAGGAGGAAGCCAAGAAGCATCCTATGGAGCTGGAGAGGGACAGGCCTCGATGTATATCACTAGAGATGAGATGGAAGCTATGGCTAATTCATTACGCGAAAGCATGATGAAGACTCAACAGGAGATGCTGCAGAATTTCCTCGAACAAATGAGGGCGTCGAATGTGCAAAACCTTGGACCAACTACAACAACTGCAAGTGCGGGACAAGGAATCAGGATTACAGAAGCTAATGAAGGTCAGGATGAAGACCAGAATGCAGGAGCTGAAGGTGATCAACAAGGACTTGGGGGCAGACCCTCAGGGTCCGATACTGGAAGACCAATAGACGGAGCTCAACAAGCTGGAGCCAATGCTTATGCTAACGAGCCACCCGAGGAGTATGTACCAAAATTCCCTTCAAGGCTCGGGGGGCAGGATAGAAACTTAACAAGGGGTCAACCCCTGGACGGAGACGACAGAATGATTGGTCAAATGCGACGAATCATGAGAGGAGGATTGTCTGGCGGAGGGTTGGAAGAAGTCGGTCGGAGTCCATTCACTCCGAACATCAGAAATGCAAGGAACCCCCCAAAATTCAAACTACCAATGCTAGATCCTTATGACGGGAGGTCGGGCCCGACCATGCACATTACCAGATATATTAGGCACATGGAAGTGCTGGGGGCATCCGAGGAGGTGATGGCACGATGCTTCCCTCTATACTTGTCAGATTTGGCAGCGCTTTGGTTCAGGCAACTGGAAACTGGATCAATCAGAACAGGGGCGAGCTTGTAGACTGCTTCATGAGACAGTTTAGGGTCCATGTGACGCGACCCAAGAGTGTGATGACTTTAGCCTCGATAAAGCAAAGGACCGGAGAGTCCATAAAAGATTTTCTATTAAGGTTCAATGCAACGGTGACTTCTGTAGATCGCCCAGATCCATCAATGATTTTGATGGCGGCGGTGGAAGGAGTTGGGGAGGGCACCAAATTCAAAGATTCTCTGACTAAAGATCCACCGCAAGATCTCGGAGAGTTCTATCATAAAGTTGAAATTTTCATCCGACTAGAAGAATCACGAGCCGAGAGGCAGGAAAAAAATGCCACACAAGGCGAAGGAACCTCCAGAGAACAGTCCGGAGCGGACAAAGGAAAGAGGAAACAGGATGACAGATATGATGGTCCTGATAAACGGAAGAAATTCCGAGAACCGATATTCAGGCAATACACAGATCTGACTGCAGGCCTGGAACGAATTTACACTGAAACCCGAGGGCAACTTCCCTATCGAAAGCGACCCAGGAGGGATCCTACTGAGCGGGAGCGCAGAACTGGAAAATACTGCCTATTCCATGAGCCGGACGGGCACACTACAGAGGAATGCCGCCACCTAAAGGATGAGGTGGAAGAACATTCCAGGAGTGGTAGATTGCCACAATATGTCAGAGAACGGACAGCGGCGGTAAGGCCTGAACAACCACCGCCTCCACCTAACAGGAACGATCCTGGATCGGGATCACGACTCGTCATCCACTGATTAAAGATGGCAAGGGCCGAGTCCAGGATTCGGACTTCGGTCGAATGATTTCATTTAGATTTGTTTTTAGAATAAACGGTTACTCCACTTACTCATGTATGGGAACCGGAGAGATCCCTAGGCATGCTCTGAGATGGAGATAAACCGATATGCCCAGAGAGGCAATGTTTAGCTTTTTCCTGATGTTTGAGATTGAACATCTAGGACCTGAATTTAATAAATGAATTTGAATTTCTTGAAATAAACCTTTGATCGGAGAGTTAAAGGATGAACATTAAATACCAATATAAGAATGATCGCTTTATGACCCTACCCGAAGAGGCAGGGTCCGGAGTGCAAGAAGTGAGTTGCTTCGCCGGAGAGCAACAGGATCAACTCACTTAAGCGATGTTTCCCCTTCACCGAAGAGTGACAGGATGGGATCCAACAAGATCCCGGAGAGGCTATGATCGGTCTAGAGCGACCATGACATCGCTTAATGTTCAGATACACTGAACCGGAGTGCAGGAAGTGAGTTGCTTCGCCGGAGAGCGACAAGATCGACTCACTTAACGTTGTTTTCCCTTCACCGAAGAGTGACAGGATGGGATCCAGCAAGAGCCCGGAGAGGCTATGATCGGTTTAGAACAACCAAGACATTTCTATATGCCCTAGCTAGGGTCGGAGTGCAATGAGATCTTTCTACTCAATCACTAAGTCTGGAATGGGCTTGTCAAGGGTCCAGAGTGGCCAACGATAGTCCGGAGAGATTAAAAAACTTCATTCTTGATTTCCACTGAAAGAAATTGATAACGATTTGGCTTTGAACAGCCATAAACTTGATTGATAATACTACAGCTATGAATAAAACATGAATTTACTACACTCGATTTAGACCGTTCAAAACATACCTTTTACAAAAGGGCATGTTTTGGTGGGCAAAGTGTTATCCCGCCTTTTGGCAAAGTCGAGATACCCAAAAGTTAACAGAAACTCTATGATTACTAGTCACAAATATCGATTATACGCTGTAGGTTCGCCATGGATATCGATGAATTTTGTCCGAGTCCGGATCGGGCCACAATTGACAGGACATGATGAGCAAAGCTGTAGAAGCCAACGTTTCTAATCTCAAGTCAATCCGAGCTTGTATGTGCAAGTTATGATTGATTCTATCTAAGGAAAGAGCATGATGTTCGTATCCATGAAGAGGTCGAGGTGATGGTCCATTCGAATCCATCAGGTTCGAACCCATCAGCATGACATCGTCTCGCTCCATTCGAATCCATCAGGTTCGAATCCATAGGGAGTTAGTCACTTCGAACCGATCTCGTTCGTATCGATCAAGTTCGTACCCATCCTCACGCCTCAGTTCGACTCCATCTAGTTCGCATCCATCAGTGAGCAATAGTTCGAATCCATCAAACAACCGCTCTTTGAATCCATCGGTGACTTCACTTCGCATCCATCAGTTGTTCGAATCCATGGATGACGATTACTTCGAATCCACCGAGTCAACAAGCTTAGATGACGTGTCTGTCCTCGATGCGAATTAGGCGAGATCTAAGGAATTGATGCGTTCGACCCGGAGAGAAGACTGGATCGACTCGAAGGACGCACGCCACCTCATCACAGAACCACGTGAGCTGATGGAGTCGAAGGCATCGATTCGAAGCCATGGGTTCGAAGCCGACAGCCACATGAAGAACAACATTTCGAATCCATGATGACTCTAGATCTACTGATCCAAATGCCATGAAATTTTCACAGGAGCTTGCATGCATGATGAAGAACGTCTCCACCAAGTTTCAGCCCAATTGGACATCATCTTGATCGATACGAAATGACTTCATATCGATCACAGATCGAGTCGAAACGTGGTGGGGTCGGTCGTGTGGGCTCACTCACGTGCCAGAAAAAGTCTCCCGAGATTTGAGCGAGATCTGAGCCTCCTACGCCTATAAATAGAGCCCCAGAACCAACAGAAAAGGGATCTTTTGGCCATTCAACGTCCGGACTCTGCCGGATTCAATTCCACTCGCAACCATCACTGTTGTAAACGATTTACTTCACTATAATCGTTGTAATCGATTGTAATCAGCAAGGATAATCAATAAAAAGGAAAACTATTGAAGTGGACGTTGGCCGAAGATTGCCGAACCACTATAAATCGTGTGTCCTTATTTATTACTTCTGAATTGCTGCTAGTTGTTGCCGAGATCTGTGATTTGTGTTTGAATATTGTTGATTTGTATTCATACACTGGTGCTTTCACGATACTTGGGGTTTGTGACCAATTTTGGCGCAAACAGTGATGTGAAGTCTAAAGTAGGTAATCTTGGAATAGAATTGGGTTAGACGAAAGTGGAGATAGAAGTTCAACAAGATCAAAGGTTCAAGCCCTCCTTCTAGCACCAAAAATGTTAACAAGAAAACTTGTCAAAACCCTAATTCTGAGTTAAAGTGTGGATGTCTCATTCGAAACCTCTTTTTGATTAAATAGAGATAGTTAGAACCTTATTATTCCCTTAAAACCACATTTCGAACAGGTCTTTACAGTTAAAACTACTTCTTGCTTAACCTTTCGACACGGTCATAACCCCTGATTCTCTTTATTATACCTTTTCAACTGATTAAGTCAAAAATTCTTCTTATATGACCTTTCGACTCGGTCAAAACACCTGTATCCATTTTCATTATGCCTTTAGAACTAGTTAAGTTAGTTTAGTATCCTTTTGAAACCCCCCTTTCGAAACAGTTACGATGATTCAAGGATTTGGCCCTAAGGATATGAATTGAATGAAAAGGTACTGACTTCTTCAAAAGTTGGTCTTTCGATGACTTGGGGGTTACATCTTATGGATCTAAGGATATTGGTTGAGTTAAAGCTTTCGACTTATTTAAAAGGTGACCTTTAGATTACATTGACATAAGCAGATCATAAACTGAATCCATTAGAAAACTAAATTAGCTGCATATCCAAAAATATCATAATCTTGCTTTAATTAAGCTAAAGTAATAATAATTGATCAAGTCCCCAATCTAATTTGAAACTTAGGATCTGCAAATTTTAAAAAGTACAAGAATGAAGTGAATGAATTTGGATCCCCAAAACTAGACCCCTAGGGCCTTTTTATAGGTGCAGGTTGAAACCTTTCGAGTCAGTCCTTTTAACTTGGTCGAAAGGCGGCCCTGGAGACCTTTTATTGCCGCCAACATTAGGGCACCATTCTACATTGCTTGTAAATGGACTTGAGTGCTTTCGACTTCATCGAAAGAGGTAGGTGAGCCTTTCCACTTTGTGTGGCTATGTTGTTGCAAGCAAGAAAAATATGAGCTTTCTACTCCGTCGATAGGTAGATCTTTGGAGTTTCAAAGGTATTGGGACGTCGAAGGTTTTAAAGTGAAACGTAGCTTTTGAAGGCATACTTTTTGATTGATACGGAACCCCTTCTTCTGGCATAGGAGATTACAACATTAAAATTTGGTAACCTCTTCTTTCTTAGTTGTGAATGGTTTCGACTGGTTTGAAAGACTTATTTATGCTTTTGAAGGGTTGCTCTGGCAAAACATCCTTCTATGGAATGTGAATGAAGACAAAACCTTCAGTTTTGAAAGGTATGGCATGTATGAGAGAGCCTGTAATTTTTTGCCTACAAAGGTTGTTCCTCAACTTATTCAAAACGTCTTCATGCATGCGGAAGCACTCGTTTTGAAAGGAAAAAATTGAAGCGAAAGGGTGTTTTCGTCCCCTTTCGATCCCTTCAAAAGCTTTTAGCACATCTAATTTTTGTTGTAGCATACCTTCGACTCCTTCAAAAGGCTTTGTTGATGCTATCATCTCTTGTAAATCCTTCTCTTCATCTTGGTTTTGACAAGTTCGATGTGAGAATCGATAACAATAAAACCTATATCATCCATAATATTATTTATAAATACCTATGGTAATATCGCCAAAATTGTATGTCTAGTTATCGCTGCACCTTTCAAATGATTTGGTCATCCACTTTTGTTGCAGCTACATCGATCGTTACATCACTTGCGTGCTTTGGATATATGATAATTTGTATAACCACTCCTTTTCTAGAGATTAATGGAAAAATCCTAGTTTTTAGTGTACTCACCCACCAACTCAAAGCTAACACTAGATCCATTCCATCGATCCAAGGCATATGAATCCATTCCTCTAATCCGGGGTAGCCATTCCTCCGAACCAATGAGTTTCCTTCTAATACCCCTGCTTATGAGTACATAGAAAACACTCTGAGTATCAACGATCCCTTCTCACGTGTAATGTTCCTAAATTTTATTGCTTTGATTTGCAAATATTTAATTAATGTTAAATGTTAAAATTATGGATTTTATAATTAAAATAAAATTATTTTAAAGATTAAATAATGATGGTGAAATATTTTCCAAATTTGTTTACAAAAATATATAGTTTGAAGAAAAACGATAATGTGACCGAAATTCGTTTCCCGAATTTTTCGAATTTTCGTCGAATAAAAGTTCTCGAAAATATTGTAAACCCTAGAATATATATTCACGTAATAAGTTAGGGATATGTATTATAGTAGTAAATAGATATGAATGTGTGTGTGTGTTTTTGGCGTCAAAATTGGCCACCAACAGCCGATTGAATGTGAAAGCATCATCATCCAATAACAATATCCAAATAGGGGTAAGAACACCAATCAAAAAATAAATTGCAGAAAAGTAAATGAATATGCAAGTTTGGTTGTGGTTCGGCAAACTCCGGCCTACATCCACTCCAATAATCTTTTTATTTATACTATAAGATTACAAATGCAATTGTTTTTGATTAGAAAATTAATGGAGGAAATGAGAAGCATGATGAAAAATAGCCAAAGAAGATACTCCACAATGAGCCATGCCCTCTGTATTTGTAGGTGAAGCCGTGGATGGATCGAGCTAATTTTTTTCCAAATGAACTGATCCACAAAATTTAAGTTCGATCGTACACCTTAATAACAATCGGTGCTTATATTTTTTATTTGCACGTAGAACCCAACGGTCCATATAGTAGGTCCTCCGTGTCCACTTCCTATTTCTAAAGTTATTTCATCGATCACCCTTGTGGTTGTTGAGTTATCGGTCGATCATTGTTGATTTGTAATGCTAATTCGAGTGATTCGTAGTCATATCGATTCGGTCTGATCCATAGTGTACGAGGACGGATCGTACCTGATCCATTACCCTGGCAAAGCATCGATTATAGACTTAGCCAATCCCAGAATGCTATCCGTCCAAATCCGTTTGACCATCGTCCACAGTCCTGTTTTTAACCGATCTCCAATCCAGGTAACCATCTCTTTAGGCTTTCTGCCTTAATGATTATGAAGTCCATTGGGTTAAATCCGCCTGTATGCTGCCTTGTGAAAAGGTGGGTTAACACTTTGCCTCCAGAAACATGCCATACGATATGAAGGTGTGTTTTGAATTGCAATAAATCCAAAATCCAAAGTCCACAATCCATCGATAGACGTTGCCAGTCCAAATCCATGATCTCTCTGGATCATTAGTGAAATCCATGATCATTCCGAGTCGATATCCAATTCCAAATCAGAGATCCCTTCGAATCATTTTATCCAAACTTGTATCCATGTGAAGCCAATTCCATTGCCGTTCGAGGCTTATATCCAAATCCATGACCTCTCATGTGCTTGCCGAGCATAATCCATACTCGACGTCTGAGTAAGTTGATCATGTCGCTCTTCGACAAAGCGGCGTTACTTCCTCTACTCTAGTTCAGTGTCCCTGAACATTAAGTGATGTCTTGGCCTAAGTACTAGGCCGATCATGATCTTTCCGAACCCTTTAGGAGCATAATCCATACTCGACGGGTCTGAGTAGGGCGGTCATGTCGCTCTCCGACAAAGCGACCTACTCCTTGCTAGGCATAATCCATACCCGACGTCCCGTTGGGTTTTATCTCCGATTTCGACTCTCCGATCGAGGACTTAATCCATGTACGAGTCTATTCTGTTGCTCTCCGACGAAGGGATTCACACTTTATGATTACTGCTCCATCACTCAGGTCGAGACAATAATCGCATCCATCACAATCAGTTGATGACGATCAACGATCCCAATCCCATTCTTGTTTCCATTCGATGCGGATAGCGGCTGCTCCTGTTCCACTGCCATTATTCGATTCCTCACGTACCATGGCAGTCTATTGTCCCTGACATGCTCCTCGGTCATTTCCTTTAAACGCCTGCATTCATCCATGGTGTGCCCGTTCAATTCATGGAATATGTAGTACTTTCTAGACACACACACCCACTCCTTTGGATTCCTCCTTGTCTTTTTTTGATAGGGTAGTTGCCCTCCTAGTGTCCAGATAAATTCATTCTAGGATTTCCATTAAATCCGAGTAGGAGGAGAACTTCGGCTCCTGCTCTTTCCATCGCCTTTTCGTCCCATCATATCCATCATCCAGTTTCTGTTTGCCTTTATCATTCCTGTTTGCATCTCCTAATGATCCTTCGTTCTGCACAACGTTCACCTTCAGTTTGTCGACTTGTGCATCTTCATGCCGCAGGAGTCTTTTTTCTTCGTGATAAAACTCCTTAAGATCCATAAATCGATACCACGTCAATGAATCCTTGAAAGTCGTGCCATCGACGATTCCTAACACAGCTGCCATCAAAACCATAGATGGATATGGTCGATCTACTAATGCCGTAGTGGCATCAAATCATGTTGAAAAAAATTCTTAGAGACTCTCCAATCTTCTGTTTTAGTGTTGCCAGACTTATCACATTTTAGTTCTCGAAATGTGAACCCTGAACTGCCTCATAAATCTTTCAACCAATTCTGTCCATGTACCAACTGCCTAAACCATAGTGCAGCTATATCCGTTAGATACAGGAGAAAACATCATCCATGACTTCCTCTAGTGCCCCCATTACTCACATGCGGTATATATCTCATCATTTACATAGTTGGGTCTGACTTTCCGTCATATACTACGAGCGTTGGTAGTTTAAACTTCGATGGATTCCTAGATTTCCTGGTATTAGGAGTTAATGGACGTCTATTTGCATCCACCGAATCCATGTTCACCAATCCTCCATGCATAGCTTGCCTGGTAATCTTTGCAAACCTACTATTTTCATCTAGCAGTAGTCTCCTACTTATGTCCAAACTGCCCCCAAGTCTACGAGGGAATTTCAGAAGTACTCCTCCGGACAAGCATTCAAGTTTCGAGTGGCAAACTGCACAGCACCGTCCAACACCATGCCAGGGAGTAATCTAGCCTGACCTGGGGACATGCCCCAGAGTCTAGATCGATTGGCACCGATCCTTATGGATGGATCAGGGCCGATTATTCCTTATTGATCGGGAGGTGCTCCCAGCTGCTCTCTTTGTCCCTTAGTCCAGCTACTCCATTTCTATGGTCCTGGTTTTGATTCCAACGACTTCGGCCACATCAACTCCTTGATCTAAGTTGTCATTAGCTCCTCCTACTCTATTCCCTTGGTTTTGCGCTCTAGCTTTTTTAATCAGTTGAACTAAATTCTGCATCATCTCCTTCTGTTTTTTCAGCATTCTTTCCTACATGGCATCCATCATTATTTCCATTTCATCCTTGGTGTTGTAGATTGATGCTTGATTAGCGCCAGCTCCAGAGGAAGCCTCCCGACTCCCTCCATGATGGCTCCTTTCCGTTAGCGCTCTCCTTATTGATTGTCTAACCATTGCTCCAAATCTAAGCTATATAGTTGATTCCAAATTTGAACTTCGAATATGCAGGGCTAGCTCTCTGGGTGAAAACACCAAAATATTAGCGTCAAAAATGACCACCAATACCCAATTGAATATGAAAGCAGCAATATCCAACAACAATTTCCAAATAGAGATAAGAACAAAGATCACGAAATAAACTTCAGAAAAGTAAATAAACATGCAATTTTTATAGTGGTTCGGGCAAACTAGGGCATACGCCCACTCTAATAATCTTTTGGACCGTACTATAAGTTACAGATGCAGTTGTTTTTGCCTTAGAAAATTAATTGAGGAAGAGAAGCATGACGAAAAATAGCCAGAAAGAAGATCCATAACATTGAGCCATGTATGTTGTATTTATAGGTGAAGCCGTGCATGGATCGGGCTAAAATTTTGCCAGAAGAACCATCAAAGCCAAACGACCCGATCCATAAAATTTAGGGTCGATCCCACACAATAAGAACGATCAATGCCGATCATATTTATTTGCAGTGGGGCCCGATGATCGATACGGTCGGTCCTCCGTGTCCTCTACTTCCTGTTTCTGAAGTCATTTCGTCGATCGCCATCATATTTATTGATTTATAGATCAATCGTTGTTGATTTGTACTGCTAATCCATTCGATCCATAATGTACGAGGATGGATCTACCCGATCCATTGCCTAAGGGAAGTGTCAATTCCAGACTTAGCCGATCCAAGAGTGTTATCTATCCGAATCCTTTCGACTATCATCCATAGTCTTGTTTACAACCGATCGCCAATGTGGGCAACCATCTGTTTGGGCTTTCTACCTTGATGATTATGTAGTCCGTGGGTTAAATCCACATGTGTGATGCCTTGCTAAAAGGCGGGTTAAGACATATATATACAGGATAATATATGTTTTATTATATAAATAAATGGAAAAGGTAAATTTCATGTCATTAGAAACATGTTTAAACATGCTAGCTTATTGGTTTTAGGGGGACAAGCTTGTAGCTGTGAGGTACATGGTAAAGGAGGTTTTGATAAGGTGGCAAAAAGGGGTGGAGGGTAAAGGACTAAGGGCATTAAGGTAATTTACTTTTTTTCTTTCTTATAAATACCCCTACAAGTTCTTCAATAGCACCTCTTTTCCTTCTATCATATCTTTCTCATATCTTATCCAAATGGAAGATTTATTTTCTTTGAACGGTAAAAAATTATGGTGAGTAAAACTTTCATATGTGCCACTTATTTAAATTTTGAGCTTAGCCATGTCAAATCTCATTTCTTTATAGAATATTTCGGACTTAGATTTTCAAGTCTGAAATAACTCTTCTTCTTTTGACCGCATCTCCCTCAAAATACATCCAAATTGAGTGAATCATTTTTTGAAATTTTAGAGAAAATAATTTTCAAGAATGTTCCCTTTGAAAACCTTTTCGATTCCTTGAGTAACTTATGCAAATATCAGTTGGAAGATGATTCATTTTCAGGTTTTATTTTTTTGAATTCGATGATAATGCGAAGTCCCCTCACGATTCGAGGCCAAGCTCCACCATACCTTGGGCCGAGCCATTTGGCAAGGAAGGAGGAGAAGGAGAGTGTCGTAGTGTTGCTGTTAGTCAAGAGCATATCGGATTGCTTTGGATAAGCTGGAGGCCTAAACGTGAGTAAAAGCTTATATCTTTTAATATAGTTTCCAAACTTTATCATAATATTATCTTAGTTGTTATTTGTTTGGATGTTGGTTAAAATCAATAATGTTGTGATGGGTTGTATAGATATATGTTGTATGCATGCATATGTTGATGAATGTTAAAGAAAAAGTTAGTATGTTGAAGTGGTTAGTTTGTGACATCAAGATTCTTTGGATTGTTAAAAACTTATCTCCTAACTTCATTTTCTCGAAATATTTTATAAAGTTTTCGAAACCTTACTCTATTTTCCAAAATCTTTTAATAAGTTTACAAAGCGGTTGAAGTATAGAAGTTAAGAATTTTGAAACTTTGAACATAAAAATCAAGTTTTCAAATTTCGGGTCATGCAACGATAGTCGCTATTAGTGCAATGCGTAAAAGGAACTAGTTTTGGAAAATCTAAAAAGAATTTTTACTTAAGTATTCTTTTTCCAAAGTGACTTTAATTAAGTAGTTAAAAGTAATTATTTTAATGATTAATTAATTAATTAATTAAAATAATTAATACTTAATCATTAGTTAGTAAAGGTAATTAATACTTAAGTGTTAATCAATTGAGTTAATTGTAATTGGTAAATTAATTTAAGTTGATTATTATTTAATTAATAATTAGGGATTAATATT
Organism: Allium cepa; assembly: GCA_030765085.1. Classification (NCBI taxonomy): domain Eukaryota; kingdom Viridiplantae; phylum Streptophyta; class Magnoliopsida; order Asparagales; family Amaryllidaceae; genus Allium; species Allium cepa. The sequence goes on from CM060946.1 coordinate 214,574,696, forward strand.
ATTTAATTTTAATTTAAGATCAATTATTAATTAATTATTTATTTATAAAAGGGTTTAAATATTTAATTAATTACTACTTATGTAAGATTTAACTTGATTAAGATTAATCTAATTACTAATGAAGGTTTAAATTATTATTTAAAAATTAATTAGAGATTTAATGTAGTTTAAATATTTAATTAAAGATTAAATATTATTTAATCATTAATATAAAGGATAATTATTATTTAAGTATTGATTTAAAAGTTAATTATTGATTATTAACTAAAGTTTTAATTACTATTGAATAAAGAGTCTAGATGTTATTTAATTATTAATTAAAGTTTGAAAGTTTTAAACCACTTTAAGTTTGAAGATTGGTTTTGTTCTAATGTAACTTTATTTTAGAAAAAATTAAATCCAAGGGATTTCTTTGTCGACGACCCTTAAGTAACCCAAATTGAATATGAAACCCAAGGACATATGTTTAGCATAATAACATACCATTTTGCTAATTAAATTATAGTTGACATCTGTTTAGCAGAATAAATCATCAATCTGCTAATTAATTTGTATTTGACATATGTTGGTATAATGAATCACATTTCTGTCATAATTTACCCAGTAGATTATGTTGACATCTATTAAGCAGAAATAAAACCCATTCTGCCATTATATTAACTTGGACATGTATTTAGCAAAACAGATCGCTATCTGTTATATTGGTGACTTGGGAATCTACCTACATGATTGATTGATTGTTATTGGCCGATTCTCTATACGTATTTGCTTGTTGTGTAAATGCCCATGTTATAACTTAGAAAGTTAAGCTCAATTAAATGAGAACCATTGTGGCCACTAAGCCTTTTCCAAATTATTAGTAAAGTCAATCATACCTTTAATAATTGGTTCAAGTTAAGTAATGATTTTATAAAAGGTATTTCAAATTAATGTAATACTTGTAAAATGGTTGTTTAAAATCATTATTTGTTAATGCAAATTAAAGATAATTAAATGAAGGATGTTTTCAAATAATAACTTATTTATTTAAAAGAGTTTTCAAATAATCATTTGTTTATCAAACGAACTTTATTAAGTGAGATTTATTATGTGAGTTTTGTTTTAAATGAGGAGAGTTTATAAAAAGGGGTTTTATAAATTGAAAATAAATCTTGAAATTTTGGAAGTTTTATAAATGATTTAAGAGATTTATAAAGTGTTATAAATATGGTTTTGATATTTGTAAAAGAGCTTTACAAATGGAATTGGAGATTTATAAAGTGTTTCATAAATGGATTGGAATTTTACTAAAGGAGATTTTCACAAAATGAAAGAGATTTATTTAAACGATTTATTGAAGAAATTTATAAAAGAATTTGGGATTGGATTTCCTTTAACCGACCTTCTTAATTTAGGTGGTATGGACATTTATTCCACGCTTAACACCAAAGGAATAGTGTTTGAGATTCTCCTTATCTCTAACTTAAATAACTTTCGTTGCAATCCTTTTAATATGATTTTGATGTAAGGAATCTTTCACAATGTTTTGTTAATATACTTATGCTAGTAAGATAAGTATATGAATATTTTAATTGGAAAGAGAGTTAGATAAATGAAGGATTTATTATGAGGCTTAGTGGTTTCTATGGGTAATTAGATCTCTAAATTTGTTGTTATTTGTGTATTTAATAGTTGAATAATCAACTGTCAAATCTTAGCCATTTTTGACTTAGGAAGTTAATGGAAGCTTTGCATGTTCATACGGCTTGAATTCCCTCCAAAGAACGTGTTCTGCTTAAATGCCACTGGCTTTGAGGGATATATTAGAGATTCCTTTAGGACTTTGGTATAGTCCTCTTACTTCTAAAAGAATCGGGATCGAATCAACCGAAAATTATTGGTTGTTGGTTTGAAGAGACCTGGATTAGATAAGTATAAAATATTCGAAAACTACTTCGATCTATCTCAAGAATTTTGAACTAAAGACATTTTGAAGAGTGTGGAATCGAAGACGGAACATTTGAAGTGCAAGGGCTACTTGCTACTAATCATGAGGGTTATTTTAAAATAGATGTAGTAGAGGTAGTGTCATCGGTTTTATTTAGACCCAGAACGAACTTGTATGGATGTATGTTGGCATTGTAATTCTGCCTGAAAGGCAGTGTTGTCATTCCAAGAGGGAAGTGATAAAATAAGGTAAATCGTTGCCTTATGCTCACATCTCGGATATGGTTAAAATATGTTAGATGCGGCAGGGTTATGTGGGTCGCTCCCATAAGGATGTATCATCACCTTTCTAGATTATCATACTATGGATTTAGTCGTGCATGAGAGCTCTCTATAAAGGTTGGGAAAAACCAAGGTAGTGACATATTCAATACTATCCAATAAAGGGTAGGCCACTTCTATCTTGGTAGAGGGGCAATTGCGATTGTATCCCTCGGTAAATTTTATCTAGAGATGAGCTGTACGGAAGGTTGTCCATTACATTGCCATTATTGGAATACATTCTCCAATATGTGCTTTACGGACTTTGTTCTGCCCAACTATATTGAAATGCGAGGTGCAAGCATTTTAGCTATTTTGTGTATTTACTTTAAACCCTAGACATTAATATAATATCAAAAGATTTTTTTATAGAAATGTTTTGGTTATCGTAAGGTAAAAGCCCGTCCGTGTTTATGTGTGGCGTTGTCTTGAGATACCTTTATTTTGAAAGGGTTTTATAAATATAGAAATCTATATAATTTGATTGATTTTTTCTCACGCTGGTTTACCAGACTGATTCGGGCATTGTTTTCCTACAGTGCTCCAGTCAGCCCGAGCATTTTTTTCCAGATTTAGCTCGATGCACTGGAGCTTTCAGAAGACGAGCTGGATTTTCTAGGACGTATTCATGTACCTTACATTATTTCGTTGTTTTGTTTCCTTTCGTTCTTGTCTATATTTATCAACAATTGTACGGATGGGCTGTTATAACCGTCCAAGCGATAATAGGTCAGTGTACTCTGATATTGTGTATAAATAAAAGTAATTTCTTTGTAAAGATTTTATGTATATTATATATTTCTCGGCACGATGTGAGATTCTATACTGTCTTCTTCTTTTTTACCGCAAATGACCAACCTTTTGGACATTAAACGACCGACACACGAATACCGAGGATGTATTGAGTGTCGTCTTTAGATATAAGAAAAGCAGATCATTATAGCGCGCATATTTGGGCCTTTTACTTGATTCATCTATTTTCCATTCATCCTCAAGGAACCATTACACATTCGTTTCTTTCCAAGGTAGAACCTTTCAACAAATTATCCATGGTTTGTCCTTTCTAGAACCATCATCATTAGGACACTTTTAGACGTCCTCATTCCATTTTCCATAGTAGAACCCATCCTCTTTCTATATATGAGCTCCCTTACTTGAACTCGCCCTTATTTCATCTTCCACGGTGATTTCTCTATCTAATGACAAAGATAACTCACCTAGCATACCAAAGAGGGACCTATTAGCAAGGAGAGTTCTAGTACATTTTAAAAGAAAAACATTTTCCAAAATATTTTTTCTCAATTCAAAGCTTCCATCTTCCCTTAAAATAAAAGATCTTTTACTTCCTAAATGTATATCTCAGTTTCGTACCATCATTTTAAATGAATTAATTTTTAAGTAAACATCGTTTTATTTAAGAAATCAAATCATTCTTTGAAATAGAAACTCTTTGTTTTAAAATACTTATGAAAGACAAAAATAGGTTTTGAAATGTGTATTTTTAAAGTTTCATATAATGGACCTCCCACCTATCCTTGATTCCTCAATAATATCCATCAATCCTTTAGTCCCTAAAAATTCTCCAATCACTATTACTCATTTTCATGGAACCTGTTCGCATTTCTTAATCAAACAAAGTGTAAATTACAATATGTCAAACAACAAGAAACTAAGTGAACAAGTAAACAACCACAAAAACAACAACCACTCATAACAAACAAGCAACTAGCAAACAAATAATATGCAATAACCAAAACAGGAAAAAGAGATCAATCCAAACATGCACAACATGAATCAATTGGTGAATATCAAATAAACAAGAAAATGATTAACACCAATCATAGCAAAATGAACAATCAATAATATAATCCAATTAAAACAAAATATTACATACAAGCTCGACATAGGTTGATTGAATAAGCATTAAACAAGTGATAATTTGAACTAATCACAGTAAATAGAACATCAACAACATGATTTAATCATAAAGGATGAATTCAAATGAGCATAACATAATTGATAAATAAATATAGCAGCTAGATTTTCTTAATTGCAATTAGCTTAACAAAAATGCAACAAAAATAATTCGGTCGAAGTAAACGAATAGAACCAATAAGGTGACTACCCTAAATATCAAAATGGGCAGTCCCTTCTTCATATCCTAACTTTCTTCACAAAAGGGAATAACTAGATCGGTATAGCTCATTGGAGAAAATCACACAAAACAACTGTAAGGGTAACGTTTGTTGGAGCTGGCCCAGGCCCCAGCTAAAGTAATGAGTGAATTTCAAACCTTTTTACCATTTTGGATCTTTATTGAGACTATGAAATATAATCTGTTTAGAATATTTCTAAATTTCTTTTTAAATAATCGTTATTTTATTTAAATTTTTAATATAGTATTATATAATATATATTATATTATATTATATATATGTGTACCATATATAATACATGTGTGTGCATGTGTAACATAGCAATCCACGCAAGGTATAACATCCACGTGTATAAGTGCAAAAATTTACACTAAAATAGACATGTTAGCTCATCTAATATAAAAAGATGTTATCCCAATGTATGTTTATATACTTTAATTCATGTGTGCAAAATATTACAATATATATATATATATGTATGTATGTATGTATGTATGTATGTATGTATTATATTGAAATTATTTTATTAATATACATATATAAAACTTATAATAGATATATATATATATATTAAAAATTAAATAAATTATATTATAATTTATTTATATGTTTTTACTCAAAATTCAAAATCAAAATCTAAAATAATTCCTTTTTTATATAATATATATAAATATATACAAGAGGATGGTTCAATGACACTTCTAATTTGGAGCATGCATTTATCAATTCTGTCATTTCTTGAGTAATACTATTTTAAATGCTATAAAATTTTGTAGATGTTCAATCAACATGTAGAGGATCATTTCTACAATATTTGGGCTCATTTTGATACATGTAGCATAATATATTTGATGTCTAAATTTAACGGTTAAAAAAAACGTTTGAACGATGAAAAATAGATTTATTATTTTGAAAAGGCTACAAATATTGAAATGGGCCTTAATTTTATAGAGATGATCCTCCACATGTTGATTGAACATCTACAAAATTTTATAGCACTTGAAATAGTGTAGCTCAAGATATGATAGGGATGCTAAATGGTTGCTGTAAAGTAGGGGTGCCATTGAACCTCTATATGTATGTGTGTCGACCCTCGAATATCGACATGATACATTCACTGTATTCATATGCCGAGCACCAAGTGCCGGAAAGACGAATTTTTACTGTAAAATAAAAAGAAAACGAAACAGAACAAGAAAGAAGAGAACACAATATCAGAATCCCACATGCGGAATGATAATTTATAATATCTCAAAAGGTCTTTACCAATTAGAAAACCTTTACATACATACATCAATCAGAGTAAACTAACATATCACTAGCCTGAACAGTTATAACATCCTGTCCTCACAAATGCTGAGAGAAACAAGTCAAGTAATGTGACAGAAAATAAGTACGGTAGGAAATCATCCATCTTCTCTCTAAGAGCTCCAATGAACCACAACTAAATCTGAAAACATACTTGAACATACTCGAGCATTGAAAAAATAACACCCGGATCAGTCTGGTAAACCAACGTAAGAAACTAAAATCATATAGATTTATATCTTAAAACCCTTCAAAATAAAGGTATCTTGTAAAACCACACTTCGAATAAACACAGATGTGTTTTTACCTTATGCTAACCAAATTATTTCTATTATAAATTCAATTGATAATATAATAACCTCTAAGGTGTGCATTATAAATAATCGTATAGCTGTGATGCAAGTGAGTGTACATCACAATAATAATAGATATACAATCATAAACGCTAAGGCATGTTTGCTAATTCTGTCGGATTTCCACGTAGATCTCTTTGGGGAAGGCGAATCCAAACTACTGCACAAGGATCAAAGATATCCTTCTAAAGTGTCGTACATCTCTAGTGAATGTACCATAGGAAATCCATAGCTGGTCTTCCTAAGGCCTGATGCATAGCTCCCGCATGCATATCCCAATATGTATCTCTAGAAATGTAGTCGCAAGCACCCTATGGGTTTGCCAACCCTACCAGTTATATCTCCTATCTCTAGTTTTATTCATACCCACTGATAAGGCAACATTCGTCATTCCATCCCACGAGTCACCGCTCAAACAGACCTTCCATATGAGCTCCAGCTCAAATAGATCATGAAACCATACATGGATTCCCATATTTCAATAGATCTCAGAACCATACATGGATTCCTCAACAGATCTCGGAATCACACATGGATTCCGTACCTCAACAAGTCACGGAATCGCATATGGATTCCCATATCTTGAATAGATCACGAACAACTACATGTGTTCAATCATCTCAAGCAGATCTCAAACCTCCCATGGATTCCAACATCATGAAGCAATCATGAAACAATCACGAAGCCATCACAAAGCAATCATGAACCTCTTCCAAAACATTGAACGCGTATATAGTTTTGGAGTAGTTGTGATTTCAAGCCATCTCATATAAGTAAACTCCTCAGCTTACCGAATGCTCCAAAAACCAATTAATCAATTTTCCGAGAAGCTCAACCCATGTTCTATGGGAAATAAATAGAAAATACATAAGATTGGAGATTACCTCCTAATCGTTTAAGCGGACAGATTTCCTTTTCATTTTTTTAGAAGAGCAAAACAAGTTTATACGTACAGTATAGTATCACCAAAGATAACTGCACCATATAATTCTCGTGTTTCTTCTAGATATTTTTAGAGATATTCTGGCCAAAACACGATGGTCGCTTCTTTAACTATCAAATAAACAATAAATCCAATACAATGAGAATAATCACATATGCGAAACTAGTTTCTGTATACTGTCCATAAGTAGTAACACACAAAGCATGATCGAAACAAACAACCATGATCAAGTCATATAAACAACTTCTAGTCCCCATTTTAATTAATCTTCCATTATTAATTAAAATACCCTTTTATTAGTAAAACTCATTTTTTACTCAATAAACCCTTTTATAAATTAAACTCCATTTGTTAATTAAACTCCACTATTTAATTAAAACATCACCGTTCATTTTCAACATATTTCAACACTTCCTAAAAGTATTCATATACTTATCTCAATCGTATAAGTATATTCACAAATCAATTTCAAATGGCTTAAGATAAATGTTACTCAAACATCATTGATACAAACTCAAAACCATTTCACTTATGATTGTCTTTACAAACATTCTTTTTATAGATCATTTTACATTCATAAGTGTAATCAAAACGGGTTAGAGGCGAATATTACAAATACATTGCCACAACAAACCCAAAAGCAATTCATGCTTGTTATTCTCTTTAAAATTCCATTATTAAAGATCTAAGTATTTCCCATACTCATTTACAATATTTTTGCACTTTAAAATATTATCCAAGGATTTTTAAAAAAAACGTTACTAAAACATTGTCTATGACAAACCCTAAAACATTTTACTATCCCATTATCCTTAAAATTCCATTTTAAAGATCCAATCACTTTTCAAAACTATAGTTAAATGGGTAAAAACAGATGCTGCGTACTATAAACCCAAAATCATTTTTCATAGTTTCCATTTACTTTAAAATATCCATTTAAAGTTCTAAGTACTTCTCCATTTATTAAACAAGATTGTGTATCCGTTCAATCATTTTGCAAAATAGTCCATTACAAGATGTTACAATCCCAAAACTCCTTTTAAATTCCATTACAAATATAAAACTTCTATATACATTAAAACAGCTTTAAAAAGATTGATATTTACCTATACTAATTTGTTTACAAAACAAAGATATTTAATAAATACTATAAACCATTTGTAAAATATTGTAAATCAAAATCCTTTTATTTATCAAATAAATCTTTAATAACTTTTTAACTCAATATATACTAAAAATGTACTTTTAAAATACTTATACTATATTTTTAAAACCTTTTATTTAAAATTCGTTTAAAACCCTGATTTATATTTTAAAACCATCACTTTATAAATCCGTAATTTCAGAAATATATTTAAACCTTGTTATTTCTTGATAATAAGTACGCTAACCGCACTTACTAATCAATGAAAAAATCCCTAGGATGTCTTCCAATGTTGACTTTAAAATCGTAGATCATGCCGATTTTAAAATGCATCCATCGTGACCTTTTGCTTCTAACATTTATAACTTCAATTTTCAAACCACAAATGTCCAAACCAATCCGTTTTATGGCAAATACACCAAAATGTGTATAGAACAACCATGCATATATATATATATATATATATATATATATCCATAATATATCACATTTTATCCAATTTAACATATGTTAAATATCAGGGATTTCAAAGCGCATTTACAACAAATATCTTGTTTCTAACAGTCATAATATATTATTACTTTTTACAAAGCAATATCAAACATGTAAATAAGTAGTTTGGGCTAGATACATTTATAGATGACCAACAAAGATAATATATCGAATAATATTTTTCTCATCTGTCTTACAAAACAAGGCAGGGTCCAAAAGTATTACTTGTAATGTTCGTTATACAGTTTATATTTTCAATATTACACAATTATATCATATAATAATTGTACAATCAAATGGTGAGTACAACTCACCCCAGCTCCGGTCGATGCTTTTGCATTTTCAAATAGTCCAAAATCGAATGTTGTTCGATTTTTTGACTAAAATTCCCACCAGCTCCAAACTCGACGAGTCCAACTCTAATGCGTATACATTATCGATATGAGTCCAACGCAAAAGACAGCGCCTCAATCGGACCTCATATGAACAAGATACGAATTTGATAGGAATTGTATTTAATTAAATAATTAATTAATAAACTTAAAAACCATTTAAACTTAATTACCTTTTAAAACCAATCCTCATCTCATTTCCTTCCATTCCCTCCACCACCTATACAGTGATACTGTAACATGAACCTATGGTCATGCATCCTCTCCCCATCTCTCGATGAAACTACTAGGCGATCGCGCCGTCAACTTTTTCATCACCTTCTCTTCTTTCTCCATCGAACCACGATGCCCCATCCTTCTTAGAACGAACGTGGCCAATGTCCTAAATTGTCATCACCGACATCGTAATTCAAATTCGGCTACAAGAACACCAACGGCTACCATCATCGCACTCTGTTCATCGCTACGAAATCAACAGCATTATCGATTCGACCTCCGACTTCCCCATGTGATTTGCGATCCGACCATAAGAAAACGACAACAGGAATGTCAGTTTTCACTGGCTAGCACCACACCTCCCAAACCACCATCTCCACATCGTCTTCGCTCTAGAAACACGACGCATCCATCCATTCCGCTTAGCACCTCCTCAATCGACGAATAACCTTCGCCCTAGCTCGGCATGTGCACTGTCGAGTAACCTAAAATCTTATCGTCCCCAAATCCAAGCATGCCATCGTGAATCTATCGACCATACGAAGCCGACGATTCAAATGACACTCGATTTGGTTAAGTAATAAGCTAGATTTTATTGATGGAAGAATATTGAAGGTGGCAACGCGCAAAAATTCAAACATAAGAGAAAACGGAAATTTTATAAATTAGGTTTTAAGGTGGAGATGTATTTATAGGAAAATAATGTAATATTTCATTCTCTTTTAATTTTCGTTGTACGTTTCGAGCTCGCACGAACACACAACATGTCCGATCGTCACGAAACTCGTCGACATACAACAATTCAATATTACGGCCAATAGCACTACTATCGTCAAAATTCAAGACAACGCATCGAAATGATATTTTCACATGGGTTGAGATTTCACATGCAATCAATAAAATTGCTATCAAAACAATTTTAATTAATTCTAATTATAAATTAAAAGCTTTCCATATCATTCTTTTTAAACAAAATTTAAATAAGCTTTCAAAATCATTTTTATTCGAATTATATCTAAGATTCGAATATTTAAATGATTCCAATATTTAATTATGAACTGTTCATAAATCCAGGTCATTACATTATTCCCCCCTTAAAATAATTTTGCCTTCGAAATTCCAACACAAGCCACAAAAGCAACAATCACACATCAATACCTAACGGTATTGTAAGCTAAGAAATAATCACATCACAATACTATACAGTACTGCAATTACTAGAAAAACTCATGGTTCGTCCAAATTTAAAATCCTTCTCATCGCACAAGGATGACAAACAATCCACTAAGCGTTACCTTATGCTCAATTGCCTCAGGTACTACCCAATTAATCACTCATACTACCCCAAGCAATTCGAAGAGTCATTTCACAAACTCTCCATAAGCCAACTTACATAGCACACAAATATTTTTAAAGCTCGTACGATATAACTCTCCATCCGTATGCAATATCAAATCCAATCGCTAGCTCGATCACATAAATTCCCCTTCCAAACCAGTATATCTCACTTGACCTCTCCAGTGTGGATTTCGATTTGATTTTTTTATTAGAAACCTCCATTGTCCTCACATAACCATATACTATGATAAAAAACGTCAGGATCATATCAAAAATCTGTATCAAGTGTTCACTATCAAGAATCGTGTGAAAAATCTGAACTCGGACTGATGTAAATCGCCTCAAAATTCATGTACTTGAACCCTAGATCAAGAATGCAAAGCATATAAGATGATCTATGTACAACCTATGTACCTTATTCAATTGATTTCTTAATTACCCAATTGCTTTCCATTTTAATTCACATTCAATTCTAGTTATAGTATTTCTCATTTAATACTAAAATTATTTATGAACCATTTCATAAAATTTACTTCAAGTTATTAAGCATTATATAACTTAAGTTCATACTCGTATAATACTCCTTTATATCCTCGGAGCATATATGAAAATATCCAATTCATTTTACTCAACATGAATATTTAATCAATTTAAAACTTGTTTGAATTCTACTATCCTTCCAAGTTCAAGCGTGATATAGAATTTAACTTAGATAAACAACTTCTAATTATTTTTACAAATTCCAAAGTTCCGACTGTCCAAAATCATCAAAAATTTCATTTTATTTTAATAAATGAAACTTATTGATCAACCGATCAAACTGTTGGAACTTCGTATTTACAATACTTCGTAATTACGATATTTTGACTATGACAACTATATAAGTTACTATGTATACTAACATATTTATTGCAGGAATCAATCAAAGGACAGATTCAAAAGAGCTCCAACACTTAAAGTATGTATTGAGTCTGTGTCTAGAAATAATAGTATGTTAAAATCTCTCCTATATGATATATTGCATGATCATCTTTTCAAAAATAAGAAATTAAATTTTCATGTTACATTCAGACGTCTGAATAGCTCACTTCAGACGTCTGAATCTGTAATATAGAATATTGTATATTACAATATTCAGACGTCTGAAATGAGATATTCAGACGTCTGAAAATGACCAAAAATGGCCTATTTGCTTTCTGTTTCAAATATTGTTTAAATTCAGAAGTCTGAAATTTAAATTTCAGACGTCTGAATATTTACAACGGCTATTTTTTTGAAAAGGCATTTCCATTCATGAAGAGTTGCGACCTTTAATTCAACAGCTTTTGATGATAACTCTTCATGAACAATTACAACCATTTATTACCTATATAAACACATTAGAATCAAGGTTTAAATTCACTAGTTTCTATTAATTATCTCTTTCTATTCTTAAAATTCTTGATTCTAACTAATTTATGCTTTCAATATCATTCAGATTCAAATTCTACTTTCTTAATCTTCACGCATTCATACATATATCATAAAGGAGAAAGATTATAGGAAGATTTTACTATTAAGAGACAAATTCGTGTTATTGAGAACACACTGTATCATATACTTTCTGTATAAGCTGAAGTCCTGTTCTGCTGTTCAGGCAAGTGAAGTCCTCTTCGGCTGTTGAGGCAAAATCCTGTTCTGCGGCTCAGGTCCCTTGTTCGGCTATTCAAGGATTGTTGTAAACCTGTTCCTCCGGGTTAAGTGAGGATTGTTGTTAGTGAAATTCCAGAAGGAGTCTGGGACTGGACGTAGAACGGGAAGTTCGAACCAGTATAAAAATTCCTGGTGTGCTTGTTTTATTTTTTCTTATTCACTCTGCTACAGGAACTTTGTTTTATTTCCGCACTAGTATATTATAATTCTATATAGCACGATCTGCACCATCACTTTCATTTGGTATCGGAGCCTTGTTTCTAATAACCGTTACACAGTTATTTGATATTCTGTTAAAATGGAAAACAACACCAACACTAGTTTCATTGAAGGACAATCCACTGCTCGACCTCCACTATTCAATGGTATGGATTATAATTATTGGGCAACTCGAATGCGTATTTATATGCAAGCTAATGGTTTTGACTCATGGAATATTACTCAAACTGAATATAATATTCCTACAACAGAATATTCTACATGGTCAAACACACAAAGACTAGATGCTACCGCTAATGCCAAAGCTATGAATATGCTATTTTGTGCTTTAGATAGAAATGAGTTTAACCGTGTTAGTATGTGTAAAACTGCTTATGAAATATGGAGAACACTTAAGATTACTCACGAAGGAACTAACAAGGTTAAACAAAGCAAAATTTCCATGCTCAAAAATCAATTTCAAAATTTTGAAATGAAGCAAGATGAAACTATAAATGATATGTATTCTAGATTCCAAGATATTGTTTCAAAAATACTTAACTCTTTAACGGATGAATGGGAAAGAAAAGTTTTAGCTATTGAAGAAGCTAATGACCTTTCTACTATGAAACCAGAAGAGTTGATAGGAAATCTAATGTCATATGAAGTAAATTTGCAGGCTAAAAGAGTACAAGCACAAGACAAAAAGAATATAGCATTCCATGCTGAAAAAGAAGAATCAGATTCTGATGAAGAAGACTTAGCATTCATTGCTAAAAACTTTAAAAAGTTTTTAAAATTCAGAAAAGGAAATCGAAACAATGGCAAAAGGAACTACAACAGCAATCCAAATAAGCCATCTTCATCCATATTAGAATGCTTTAACTGTCACAAGAAAGGACATATGCAAAAAGATTGTCCAGAACAGAAGAAAACATATAACAATAAGAATCGAAAGGACAAATCAAAAAGAAAAGCATTTTCAGTAACATGGGATGAATCAGATTCCTCATCTTCTTCAGAAAGCAGCAGTGATAGTGAGAAAGAACAGGCGAATTTTTGTTTTATGGCTTCAGAAAATGAGGTAAGTGATCTTACTTTTGATGATATGATTGAAATAAATTCAGAACTTCTTGATAATCTAAAAAGCATCAAAAGAAAATATAAAGAAGCTCTTGAAAATCAGAGAAAAGCAGAATTCGAAAGAGATACGCTTAACGATGAAAAGAAAATATTAGAAGAAGAAATTGGAAAACTTCAAGATAAAGTTTCTAATGATAATTCTCAATTTACTTTATTGAGTCAAGAAATTGAAACTCAAAAAGGAAAGAATGATTCTCTTATCTCTAAAAATCATGAGCTAAAAACTAAGATTAAAATGATAGAATTAGAAAATACTTGTCTCAAAACCAAATTAGAAAATATTTCTAAAAATATTTCCAACTTTAATAAAGGAAGAGAAAATCTATCTAGTATTATTGAAAATTCTCAGTCCACTTCAAATAAAAATGGACTAGGATATTTTAAGAAATCTCCATCTAAAAAGAAAATTAGGAGAAATAATTCTCATATTAATTCTAAATTCCAATACCATAAAAATATGGGTTCCCAAAACCAACAATAATCTAATTAGAAATAAATATATAAATCTCTTTTTTGAAACTGTTCATAAAAATCAGAATTATATATTTAAAGGGAATACTGAACCTACTTGGGTTTGGTTTCCTAAGACCTAACTCTTAGGACCCTATAAAAGGTGGGTACCAATGTTATTATTATTATTTGCAGGACCCACTTTTAAAAAGAGGAAAATGGATACTCGACAGCGGTTGCTCAAAACATATGACTGGAGACAAAAATATGTTATCAAACATCACTTACTCAAATGGAGGCTCTGTCACCTTTGGAGACAATTCCAAAGGATATATCATTGGAAAAGGCGACGTCAGCAATGTCGGTACATCTGATTTACCTCTTATTTCAAATGTTTTATTAGTGAAAAATTTAAAACACAATCTTTTAAGTATCAGTCAATTATGTGACAAAGGTTTCAAAATCTCTTTTTCTGAAGATAAGTGTAGCATTCGTGATAAAAATCAAAATCTTATTTTTGAAGGATATAGAGATAAATATATATGTTTTGAATATGAAAATCAATCATAATTCAGATATGTGTCTAATAGCTAATGAAAATGATCCTTCGCTATGGCACAAAAGATTCTGTCATATAAACTTCAAAACTATAAATAAACTTTCCAAAAATAATTTAGTCAGAGGATTACCGAAAATAAACTTCAAATTAATCATATTTGTGATGCATGTCAATTAGGAAAATTAACAAAATCATCCTTTAAATCAAAAAAAGTTATCTCTACTTTACAACCACTTGAACTACTACATATGGATCTATTTGGACGAACCCAAGTTCAATCCATTAACCATAATAGATATATGTTTGTAATAGTAGATGATTTCTCTAGATATACTTGGACTATTTTTATGAAAAACAAAAATGATACGTTTGAGCAGTTTAAAATTTTTGCTAAACGTATTCAGAATTTAAAAGATCTAAAAATAAAAAATATAGGAAGTGATCATGGAGGAGAATTTGAAAACGAAGCTTTTGATCATTTTTGTAAAAAGAAAGGAATTTTTCATAATTTTTCGTTTCGTAGAACTCCACAACAAAACGGAGTTGTAGAACGTAAAAATAGAACTTTACAAGAATGTGCACGAACTTTGTTAAATGGAAGCACTGTTCCAAAACATTTCTAGACAGAAGCTGTTGCAACTGCATGTTATGTTTTAAATCGTGTTTCTATTCGACCTCTAACAAAAAATACCCCTTATGAACTTTTTACTGGAAGAAAACCAAAAATTTCTTATTTTAAAGTATTTGGTTCAAAATGTTTTATATTAAATACAAAAGATCAGCTTGGAAAATTCGATGCGAAATCTGACGAAGGAATCTTTCTAGGATATTCGGATCGCAGCAAAGCTTATCGTGTATTTAATAAAAAATCAAATATTGTTGAAGAAACATTAAATGTTTCTTTCGATGAAAATTTTCTACAAAAACCAAGTATTCAAAAAGATGATGATTTTCCAGATAACATTACAAATACAGATACTATAAATTTTGAAAATAATGAAAACATTGTTGACAATAATATTGAATTAAGGAATTCACCAAAAATATTACGGGATCATCCTATACAAAATATTATTGGGGAAATTAATTCAAATATTCGAACTAGAAGTCAACTAAATCAAATGGGCCACGTAGCATTCCTTTCTAATATCGAGCCAAAGAATCCCAAAGAAGCTTCCACAGATGACTACTGGATAATAGCAATGCAAGAAGAGCTAAACCAGTTTGAACGCAATGAAGTTTGGGAATTAGTTCCTAGACCAAGTGATCAGGCTGTTATTGGAACAAAATGGGTTTACAAAAATAAAGCAGATGAACAAGGAAATATCACTTGAAATAAAGCAAGATTAGTTGCACAAGGTTACAATCAAGAGGAAGGAATTGACTATGAAGAAACGTTTGCTCCGGTTGCAAGACTAGAAGCAATTCGAATATTAATGGCCTATGCATGCTTTCTTAATTTCAAACTTTATCAAATGGATGTTAAAAGTGCCTTTTTAAATGGTTACATAAAAGAAAAAGTGTATGTTGAACAACCTCCTCTATTTATTCACGAAAAATTCCCTGATCACGTATATAAAATTAAAAAGGCACTTTACGGTTTGAAACAAGCACCACGTGCTTGGTATGACCGTCTAAAGACTTATCTAATTTCTTCGGGTTTCCTAATTGGGAAAGTTGATCAAACACTTTTTATAAAACATTCTAAAAAGGATATTTTAATAGTTCAAATTTATGTCGATGATATCATTTTTGGTTCTACGAACGACAAATTATGCCAGGAATTTTCAGAAATAATGACCAAAGAATTTGAAATGTCTCATATGGGTGAATTAACATATTTTCTTGGATTACAAATAAAAAAACTTCATAATGGCATTTTTATTAATCAAGAAAAATATTGTATTAATCTAATCAAACGTTTCGGAATGGAAAATACTTCTGCCAAACCAACTCCAATGAGTACAACTACACATCTTGAAAAAGATGACAATGGCAAAAGTGTTGACCAGAAACTATACCGAAGTATGATTGGATCATTACTATATTTAACTGCAAGTCGTCCTGATATAATGATGAGTGTTTGTTTGTGTGCTAGATTTCAAGCTAATCCAAAAGAATCACATTTAAAAGCAGTAAAACGGATATTACGTTATCTTACAAACACAAAGGATTTTGGTCTGTTTTATCCAAAAGGATGTCCATTCGAATTAGTCTCATATAGTGATGATGACTTTGGTGGTTCTCGAACAGATCGAAAAAGTACGAGTGGTACGTGCCATTTCATTGGGAAATCTCTCGTATCCTGGTTTAGTAAGAAACAAAATTGTGTTTCTCTTTCTACGTGCGAAGTAGAATACATTTCTGCTGCTCTAGCATGTACTCAAGTAATTTATATGCAACAAACACTCAAAGATTTCAATATTAATTTATCAAACTCTACAATATACTGTGACAACTCGAGTGCTATTAACTTGTCTAAAAATCCTATCAATCATTCACGAACAAAACATATTGACATTCGTCATCACTTTCTTCGTGACAATGTTGAAAAAGGAACAATAAGTTTAGATTTTGTATCTTCTGAAAATCAGTTAGCTGATATTTTTACAAACCTCTTTTAGAAAACATTTTTATTAGGCTAAGACGAGAACTTGGTATTGTTTCTGTTAAAAATTTATAATTCTGTAACAATTTTTTTATACATCTTCTATCTATATTATATTTGCTCCCAACATATGTGTTTATTCTCTAAAAATCTCATAACTAACAAATTAGTAACAAATATTTCTAACCTTCCATTTGTTATGTATATTTCTAACCTTCCATTTTTTTAAATTTTATATCCATTAGTTAGTATCTAAACAAAACTAACTATATGTAACTGTAACGACCCAGAATTTTTATTTATTTAAAATTTGAATATTTAGTTAATTTTAAATATTAATGAGTGAATTTATAAGTCGAATAAATTTTAATTTGAATTATCGGATTTAATTGGATAATTAAATCGATAATTTAATATGTTAAATTATGTTAATATGATTGAAAATGATTTGTAAAATTTTATTTTATCATGTTGAATTTAGAAAGATATTTTAGAACTTTTAAAATCAATTTAAAAGTTAAATTGTGAAAATTGAATATTTTAATATTAAAATCGACTAGTGAAAATAGCCAATTTTTGAACAGTCTCAGAATTGAACGAAACCAGTTCCATTGGATCCGTAATGGTTAGTTATTACCGGATTTCAATTTTCGTGTCAATCGGAGTTATCGTTTGAGCGTGGCAGCTCGAAACGCATCGAATTGTTTTTAATATTAATTTGGCGAGTTAAAATAGCCATTTTTCAAAAAGTCTCGGATTTCGACGAAACTAGTTTCATCGGATCCGTAATGTGATATTATTGTAAGGTTTCAAATTTCAAGTCGATTGGATTTACCGTTTGTCCGGTACAAATTAAAACGCCTAGAAATCGATTTAAATCGGTTTAATTTAAATTGAACGTTTGTAGCCATAACTCGCACAGATGATCGAATTAGCTTCCGAAACATGTTCCATTATGTCCGGAACGCGGGATAAACCGTAGAAACGCTGGTTACGGCGCGTAAATCGGAGTTCGGAATTTCCGGGATGAATAGTGTCGTTCGAAATTCTATAAATAGGCACCCTCACTCTAAAAATAATAATAATAACTAAACCCTAATTCTCAACGTGCAGCTGCCACCCTCCCCATGAACGGCCGAAATGCTCCCATCTTCATCTCCAAATTTCTTCAAATCCGTGCAACGATTCGACGAACTTCTAACTAGAGAATCGTAGAGCACATCTAGATCTACGAGTTCAACGGATATGATCGCGTATGGAGCTGTAAATTGATGGGAATCAGGCCGCAAAGGCCGCGCGTTCATTCTCGATTTTCGTGCTAGGATGGAGGCCGAGCTTCAAGTGCTCCCTGGCGTTCGTGCGTGGTGGATGGGGCTTCAACATGGCGTCGCTTGATCAAGGTATCATCGAGTATTGAGGTGGTGATATTTAACCCTAAAAGTTGATGATGGGTTCGCCGAAAATTTGATGCGCGCGCGTGGACGAAGGGTTTGGGAAGAAGATCATGTGTGGTCCAGATGCAAAGGACCAGGGGATCTACGGTGATAATTAGATTAGGTTAAAAATTTTTTATATTATGTTGCAAAATGTTATATAAAATCGTGTACAAACTTATAAAATGCATAACTTTTTCATACGAGGTCGAAAACGCGCGAAACCAGTCGCGTTGGAATCGTATCGTCGAGCACTACGCGATGGAGTTGGATTGGAGTCGTTTGGAGTTAGTGAGAATTTTGGGTAAAATTAAACGTCTGTTTAATTTTATTCGAAATAAATCGCTAAAACGAAATTGAAACCAAGGTGAGAACTTCTCACTCAATCGAATCAGTTTCGATTTTATTTTAAATAGTTAGATTTAAAATATTTGAATGCATGTTTGAATGATGATTGTTATATATTGATTGTTAAAATAGACATTATACGCCGTTAGTAAGCGGATGTTATTTATTAAAAACATATACCGCGAATATTTCATAAACAGTGAAATTGGTATTATATATAATAACAATATATATATATTGGCATATGTATATATTGGAGTTATTGATTTCCCGCATTTGTTTAGCGGATGAGACCCTATTACGCCGTTATTAAGCGGATAATATTTAATAAGAACATATACCGCGATAATTTCGTACTGGAACAGAATTGGTATTGTGCTAATGTTTGTGGATGCAGGAAAACAGGTTGGAGGGATCCAACTGGATTCCTCAACAGTTTTTATTTGATTTCAGATATTTTGATATTTGATGGATTTTCATATTGATATATGATATCGTTGTAGTCGTGATTGACTATTTGGTGTGTAGCATCATTGGACCAAATTTTGGGATTTTAAAATGATTTTTAAAGTGATTTTTGAGAATATACTATATTTTGGAATTGATCCATTATAAATAAATAAACGTTATAATTTTTAAAGTTATAAAAATTATGATTTTTAAGAAATATAGTTAAAAGCTGATTTTTGAAAATAAGGAATTAATGACTTTATAAAATAGTTAAATTGGGATTTCTGAAATAATTGTGAAAAGTTTAAATATAGGATTTATAAAATTTGATTATTTTATAAATCAAAATGATGAAATTATAAAGGAGTTTAAAGACGTTTTTAAAATATTAATATGAATTGATTTATATAAGAGATTTATAAATGGATATTTATAAATTGAGATATTGAAATTATAAAACGAGTTTTTATAAGTGTTTGAATGAAGTGAAAATGAATTTCATTAAAGAATGAAATTTATAGAATTATAAACGGTGAAGTTATAAATGAAATTTATAAATAGTAAGAATTATAAATTTATGAAGTTATTTGAAGAATAGATTTGGTTAAATAAATGAATCTTATAAGTTATAAGATTTATGGTTTGGAAAGTCTTTAGAGGAACGATTTTGTAAAATAATCGTTTTATAAGTATTTAACTTATAATATGAACTTTTAGTTTATAATTGAGTTATAAACTGGAATAGGTTAATAAAAGAATTTATAAAAAGGAAGTTTTTATAAATAAATAGAAATGGAATTTATAAACGTTGTTTTATAAATTCGCAAATGACTTATTTTGATAAGTAAATTGTTGAAACCTATTAATGGAGTTATATTCACGTTTTTGAATAGTGAATAATTCTTTTAAATAAAATGTATAAAAGGATGAAATGTGTTAACGTAGTATATTCACGTTTTTGAATAGTGAATAAGATGTTAAAGAAATTGTTTTGAATGTGATATTTGAAATAGAATTAAAACGATCTAACGAAGTTTCAATTGTGTTGAGATTCGAAACCATAGATTTCAACATTTATTGTTGAAATAGACGTTTTCGAGAAATAGAAGGAAATAATGGACTATAACACTGTTGTTATAGTAAATGATTTCCGAAAGGAAATGTTTTGCATAGTATTGGGATTTATATATCTATTTTAATTTCGAATCCCTATACTAGTGATTTTGGGTTGTCGTAACGATGTTTTACGTAACATTCGTTTTGGCCCAAATAAATATGTTTAAGAGAATGGTTTCCTTAAAGAATGAAATATATACTTAATCTCGATTTAAGTATATTGAATATTTTCCAAGTGTTGAAAATAAATAAAATTTGTGAATTACTTATGAATGTATAAGTATGGAAATGTTTTCCAATATAAGGTGAATATTTTGAGAATTTATCTTTTTGAAGATAAATTGAAATGAATAATTGAAATCGAATATCCATAGATATTTTGGATTATAAATTCACTAAGGAATTTATAAAAGAAAGTGGAATTGGTTTAAAAATAAATATTGATTTATTTTTGAAGTATGAAATAATATATCTTGTAAAGATATTTTGGAAAATAAATAATTTGGAAAATTATTTGGAAACTGGTGATGTGTGCATATCCAGTGATAGTTCAATAACCGACTATCAATATTTTCCTTTGAATGGGTAATTGATATGATTTGTTTGAATGTGAATGCTACACTTATTTTTGAATAAGCGCTCACTATTCGGGTTAACCGGGAAAGGACCATGGGGTCGTATAATCCATTCCGAATATGTGATACGTCGTTATAATTGCATTGAAGATCGGTGTTGAAGACCCGGTATTTGCGAGAGCGATAGGATGACCTGTCGATTGTCTCTGCACTGAGTTGCAGCGGTATAGAGACTCCATAAGTGATGGGAAATCCGATCAGGATTGTGAATATCCGGATTGCAAGGACTTCTTTGTAAGTGCCTTCGGTTTTGTTCGAGCCCGGAACAGACTTGTATGGATTGTATGTCTGACATTACAGATTGAGATATAAAGCCGACTTCTTTCAAATATATTTCTGTTGGTGGCGGAGAATTTATTCTTTTAGCTTAACACCCTTCTCTGAGACGTACGAGCTCAGAGGTTATATACTTGAAGTTATCAGCGATATATTCCCAATTTGGTAATGTGACATGCTGAGTGTTGCTGTAAATGATCATTGTGTTGATTATTTGTGATAGGATCATTTATTTGATCGTCTATCTTAGTGATCATTTCTATGATCATTTGTTGACCCAAAGCATGGCTTTTGTATAAAGTATGTTTTTGTGGACGTGACTTCGTCGAGCCTCACACCCCGGAAATGGTCAAAACAGGAAAGATGCGGCAAGGTTATGAGGGGTAGCTCCCTTTAGGGTATGTACATTTCCTTCTGGATAGAGGTGGTATCATGGTATGGAGCCCAGATATTTAACCTATGTGGTTACTGTGAATTTATTACTTTGTGGTTGTTGGTTATCGGGATCCCGTGAGAAAGGTCGTTTACGATCGGGGAATGGCGTGCTCGTGTCAGTAGTTACCCAGTTAGGGGTAACCCGGCCTTGTGTTGGCAGAGTTCCGGTTTGGTTCTCGGGAATGTCCTTCCAGAGGCATTCTCATGTGGCAATGGGAAGTTCCTTGGCCTGACCATTTGTTGGAAATCCAAAGAAACAATACGAAACTTGTACGGTTTTAGTTGTAGAACCTGCCATTTAAAATGGTAGCTATAGTAGGCATAATATAATGGTACCTATGCTGGCTAAGATTTATATTCTACTTTCGAAATGAATTTCTTCTACACTATGCACTAATAATAATATCAAAATTGATTTAGTTTTAAATGCGTATCAAGCATGTTTGGCTATCATAAGGAGAAATCTTCTCCAAGTCTGCGTTTGCATTGTGTGTGTGGCAGGAGGTCTTATGGTAGTCTCATTTTTAAAAGCATTGCGAATTGAATTTAAAAATATTCCTCTATTTTGATTTTAAAGATAAATAAACTGTTTTGAGTTCTCACACCAGTCACATGACTGACTTGGAGTTTATTGTTTTCCTTCCTAAACTCTGGGTGCCCACCAATTTCCACACGGGCAGTCAAGAGTTAAGGTTTATCAGGATATTCTGGATATTCTGGAGTTGCTGGAGGCAAGCTGGATGGCATGGCGTATTACTAGTATATAGTATTTCTTTTCCGCTGTTTGTTGTTTGTTGTTGTACACTCTGATGTAATGAAATGAAATGTAATGTAATGTAATAACTGATATAGTTCTTTGTTTAAAGATTATTCATTTATTATTATAGGTTGTTCCACTGCGAATTGTGAGATTCTGATGTTGTTCTGTTGTTTTCTGTTCCGTTCTATTTTCTTTCTATTCTATTTTCTTTTCTTCCCTCTCCATCTTCTTTCTTCTTCTTTTCTTCTTTCTTAAAACCCCTCAGTGTTCGGTTTTCCGTTGTTCGATTACTCGGCAGTCGATAAAGTGAGTATCGATGTTGAATTTTCGGAAGACGAAGAATCGGGTCC
This sequence comes from Allium cepa, assembly GCA_030765085.1. Lineage (NCBI taxonomy): Eukaryota > Viridiplantae > Streptophyta > Magnoliopsida > Asparagales > Amaryllidaceae > Allium > Allium cepa. Next base: position 214,597,738 of record CM060946.1, read on the forward strand.
TGACAATGTGGTATCAGAGCATATGGTTAAGCGACAACCATGGTTCTGTTGGGTATGACTCATTAGAGATAGAGTCAGTAGTACTCTAGAATGAGTTTGAGTGTAATAATAGCTATGAGAGCGTATTTTTTAGTGAATATAAAATTGTTTTATATTGTGTTGACTTATCGGTTGATTGTTTATGGATTCTGGTCGATTTAGTCTTGCTAACTATCGTAGATAGGAGTTTCTAAACTCTTAAACAAGATAAACCGACATAATATTGTTTTAAATTGGGTAAATGAAATAATTTTACCTTGATTATATTTTATATATAAAGGAATAATTTTTCAGAATTATTAAAGTATATAAGTTGATTGTTTGGTTGTTTGAATAATCTAAATAAAGGAATAATTGTATAAGCAAAAGAATTATAAGGATTGAATTTTAATTAAAGTGATTTACAATTATGAAATAAATTTATATATATAACAAGTGAAACTATATGGATATATCTATGGATATGAGTTATAAATAAAAATGAATTTAAAGTTAAATGGAAATTTACTTTAGAATTGGAATCTGAAATGATTTATAAGTTGGAATTTAAGTTAAGTAAAAACAAGTGATGTTTGTAAATGAAGTATAACTTAAGAGATCAAAGTAAAATTAATAAAGTTAAGTGATGAATATAAACTTGAGTTATATAAATGAATTGGATTAAAGGATTGAATGTTAATCAATTAAATGGGAATTAAGTTGATATGAAATAATGAATATAAGTGTTAATTCATTTAAAATATAATGTTATTGGAAGTTGAATAGTTGAATGAAAATCATTTAATTAAACCAATTGATAAGCAAAGGAATTTGGTTGTAATTATATATACATTGGTTGTTATATGATTGTTAGTTGATTGTATATGAATTCGTTAAGAGTTAATGAAATTGAAAGCTAAAGTAATTGAAATTCAATTGGAAGTTAAGTGAAACTTAAATAGAATTGAATTTGAATTGGAAGTGAACCAACTTGAATATGAATTAGTGAATATAAGCAAATTGAAAATGAATGTTAGTCAACCCAATGTAAATGAATCAAATGTGATTAAATTGAAAACCAATTCATTGAATATTAATGAGAATATAAATGAATATTTATTGGTTATGGATGTTAGTTGAATGATAGTTGGTTGATGTTTGCATTTGTTGCTTTTGTTTCAGTTGCTATATGATGTATATTGATACTATTGTCTATATGCATGTTCTCATGTTGTTTGTTGAGTAATTAGTAGGTGCGGATCGCGTTTGCTTCGCATTTGGAGCTCGCTTTCGCGCTATATTAGCCGTATATGCTTGCTAATAAAATATAAGGTACATATCTCGGATTACATACCGTACTTTTATACTTTTTCCCTTCGGGATGCCTCATTACTTGATGAGATGTATATTTGTGATATATATACTGTCATTTTTTTTTTCGGATCGAGCCGCGCAAAGGAGACTATGGCGAATTTTTCCGAAAATTTAAGGCGTTAGAAATTTTTTGAGAAAATTGGAAAATTTTGAAAACTTAAACTTTGATTTTGGAATTGAAAGTTAAATGATATAGTTTGGTTTTGAAAAAGATAACTAAGTATGATTTTGAAAACTTAGTAAAGATTTGTAAGAAGTTTAACTATGAATTTTGGGAAAATTAATAAATTCTGTAATTTTCTTGCTTGATAATTTCGAGGACGAAATTCTTTTAAGTGGGGAAGATTGTAACGACCCAGAATTTTTATTTATTTAAAATTTGAATATTTAATTAATTTTAAATATTAATGAGTGAATTTATAAGTCGAATAAATTTTAATTTGAATTATTGGATTTAATTGGATAATTAAATCGATAATTTAATATGTTAAATTATGTTAATATGATTGAAAATGATTTGTAAAATTTTATTTTATCATGTTGAAGTTAGAAAGATATTTTAGAACTTTTAAAATCAATTTAAAAGTTAAATTGTGAAAATTGAATATTTTAATATTAAAATCGACTAGTGAAAATAGCCAATTTTTGAACAGTCTCAGAATTGAACGAAACCAGTTCCATTGGATCCGTAATGGTTAGTTATTACCGGATTTCAATTTTCGTGTCAATCAGAGTTATCGTTTGAGCGTGGCAGCTCGAAACGCATCGAATTGTTTTTAATATTAATTTGGCGAGTTAAACTAGCCATTTTTCAAAAAGTCTCGGATTTCGACGAAACTAGTTTCATCGGATCCGTAATGTGATATTATTGTAAGGTTTCAAATTTCAAGTCGATTGGATTTACCGTTTGTCCGGTACAAATTAAAACGCCTAGAAATCGATTTAAATCGGTTTAATTTAAATTGAACGTTTGTAGCCATAACTCGCACAGATCATCGAATTAGCTTCCGAAACCTGTTCCATTGTGTTCGGAACGCGGGATAAACCGTAGAAACGCTGGTTACGGTGCGTAAATCGGAGTTCGGAATTTCCGGGATGAATAGTGTCGTTCGAAATTCTATAAATAGGCACCCCCACTCTAAAAATAATAATAATAACTAAACCCTAATTCTCAACGTGTAGCCGCCACCCTCCCCATGAACGACCGAAATGCTCCCATCTTCATCTCCAAATTTCTTCAAATCCGTGCAACGATTCGACGAACTTCTAACTAGAGAATCGTAGAGCACATCTAGATCTACGAGTTCAACGGATATGATCGCGTATGGAGCTGTAAATTGATGGGAATCAGGCCGCAAAGGCCGCGCGTTCATTCTCGATTTTCGTGCTAGGATGGAGGCCGAGCTTCAAGTGCTCCCTGGCGTTCGTGCGTGGTGGATGGGGCTTCAACATGGCGTCGCTTGATCAAGGTATCATCGAGTATTGAGGTGGTGATATTTAACCCTAAAAGTTGATGATGGGTTCGCCGAAAATTTGATGCGCGCGGGTGGACGAAGGGTTTGGGAAGAAGATCATGTGCGGTCCAGATGCAAAGGACCAGGGGATCTACGGTGATAATTAGATTAGGTTAAAAAAATTTTATATTATGTTGCAAAATGTTATATAAAATCGTGTACAAACTTATAAAATGCATAACTTTTTCATACGAGGTCGAAAACGCGCGAAACCAGTCGCGTTGGAATCGTATCGTCGAGCACTACGCGATGGAGTTGGATTGGAGTCGTTTGGAGTTAGTGAGAATTTTGGGTAAAATTAAACGTCTGTTTAATTTTATTCGAAATAAATCGCTAAAACGAAATTGAAACCAAGGTGAGAACTTCTCACTCAATCGAATCAGTTTCAATCTTATTTTAAATAGTTAGATTTAAAATATTTGAATGCATGTTTGAATGATGATTGTTATATATTGATTGTTAAATTAGACATTATACGCCGTTAGTAAGCGGATGTTATTTATTAAAAACATATACCGCGAATATTTCATAAACAGTGAAATTGGTATTATATATAATAACAATATATATATATATATATTGGCATATGTATATATTGGAGTTATTGATTTCCCGCATTTGTTTAGCGGATGAGACCCTATTACGCCGTTATTAAGCGGATAATATTTAATAAGAACATATACCGCGATAATTTCGTACTGGAACGGAATTGGTATTGTGCTAATGTTTGTGGATGCAGGAAAACAGGTTGGAGGGATCCAACTGGATTCCTCAACAGTTTTTATTTGATTTCAGATATTTTGATATTTGATGGATTTTCATATTGATATATGATATCGTTGTAGTCGTGATTGACTATTTGGTGTGTAGCATCATTGGACCAAATTTTAGGATTTTAAAATGATTTTTAAAGTGATTTTTGAGAATATACTATATTTTGGAATTGATCCATTATAAATAAATAAACGTTATAATTTTTAAAGTTATAAAAATTATGATTTTTAAGAAATATAGTTAAAAGCTGATTTTTGAAAATAAGGAATTAATGACTTTATAAAATAGTTAAATTGGGATTTCTGAAATAATTGTGAAAAGTTTAAATATAGGATTTATAAAATTTGATTATTTTATAAATCAAAATGATGAAATTATAAAGGAGTTTAAAGACGTTTTTAAAATATTAATATGAATTGATTTATATAAGAGATTTATAAATGGATATTTATAAATTGAGATATTGAAATTATAAAACGAGTTTTTATAAGTGTTTGAATGAAGTGAAAATGAATTTCATTAAAGAATGAAATTTATAGAATTATAAACGGTGAAGTTATAAATGAAATTTATAAATAGTAAGAATTATAAATTTATGAAGTTATTTGAAGAATAGATTTGGTTAAATAAATGAATCTTATAAGTTATAAGATTTATGGTTTGGAAAGTCTTTAGAGGAACGATTTTGTAAAATAATCGTTTTATAAGTATTTAACTTATAATATGAACTTTTAGTTTATAATTGAGTTATAAACTGGAATAGGTTAATAAAAGAATTTATAAAAAGGAAGTTTTTATAAATAAATAGAAATGGAATTTATAAACGTTGTTTTATAAATTCGCAAATGACTTATTTTGATAAGTAAATTGTTGAAACCTATTAATGGAGTTATATTCACGTTTTTGAATAGTGAATAATTCTTTTAAATAAAATGTATAAAAGGATGAAATGTGTTAACGTAGTATATTCACGTTTTTGAATAGTGAATAAGATGTTAAAGAAATTGTTTTGAATGTGATATTTGAAATAGAATTAAAACGATCTAACGAAGTTTCAATTGTGTTGAGATTCGAAACCATAGATTTCAACATTTATTGTTGAAATAGACGTTTTCGAGAAATAGAAGGAAATAATGGACTATAACACTGTTGTTATAGTAAATGATTTCCGAAAGGAAATGTTTTGCATAGTATTGGGATTTATATATCTATTTTAATTTCGAATCCCTATACTAGTGATTTTGGGTTGTCGTAACGATGTTTTACGTAACATTCGTTTTGGCCCAAATAAATATGTTTAAGAGAATGATTTCCTTAAAGAATGAAATATATACTTAATCTCGATTTAAGTATATTGAATATTTTCCAAGTGTTGAAAATAAATAAAATTTGTGAATTACTTATGAATGTATAAGTATGGAAATGTTTTCCAATATAAGGTGAATATTTTGAGAATTTATCTTTTTGAAGATAAATTGAAATGAATAATTGAAATCGAATATCCATAGATATTTTGGATTATAAATTCACTAAGGAATTTATAAAAGAAAGTGGAATTGGTTTAAAAATAAATATTGATTTATTTTTGAAGTATGAAATAATATATCTTGTAAAGATATTTTGGAAAATAAATAATTTGGAAAATTATTTGGAAACTGGTGATGTGTGCATATCCAGTGATAGTTCAATAACCGACTATCAATATTTCCCTTTGAATGGGTAATTGATATGATTTGTTTGAATGTGAATGCTACACTTATTTTTGAATAAGCGCTCACTATTCAGGTTAACCGGGAAAGGACCATGGGGTCGTATAATCCATTCCGAATATGTGATACGTCGTTATAATTGCATTGAAGATCGGTGTTGAAGACCCGGTATTTGCGAGAGCGATAGGATGACCTGTCGATTGTCTCTGCACTGAGTTGCAGCGGTATAGAGACTCCCTAAGTGATGGGAAATCCGATCAGGATTGTGAATATCCGGATTGCAAGGACTTCTTTGTAAGTGCCTTCGGTTTTGTTCGAGCCCGGAACAGACTTGTATGGATTGTATGTCTGACATTACAGATTGAGATATAAAGCCGACTTCTTTCAAATATATTTCTGTTGGTGGCGGAGAATTTATTCTTTTATCTTAACACCCTTCTCTGAGACGTACGAGCTCAGAGGTTATATAGTTGAAGTTATCAGCGATATATTCCCAATTTGGTAATGTGACATGCTGAGTGTTGCTGTAAATGATCATTGTGTTGATTATTTGTGATAGGATCATTTATTTAATCGTCTATCTTAGTGATCATTTCTATGATCATTTGTTGACCCAAAGCATGGCTTTTGTATAAAGTATGTTTTTGTAGACGTGACTTCGTCGAGCCTCACACCCCGGAAATGGTCAAAACAGGAAAGATGCGGCAAGGTTATGAGGGGTAGCTCCCTTTAGGGTATGTACATTTCCTTCTGGATAGAGGTGGTATCATGGTATGGAGCCCAGATATTTAACCTATGTGGTTACTGCGAATTTATTACTTTGTGGTTGTTGGTTATCGGGATCCCGTGAGAAAGGTCGTTTACGATCGGGGAATGGCGTGCTCGTGTCAGTAGTTACCCAGTTAGGGGTAACCCGGCCTTGTGTTGGCAGAGTTCCGGTTTGGTTCTCGGGAATGTCCTTCCAGAGGCATTCTCATGTGGCAATGGGAAGTTCCTTGGCCTGACCATTTGTTGGAAATCCAAAGAAACAATACGAAACTTGTACGGTTTTAGTTGTAGAACCTGCCATTTAAAATGGTAGCTATAGTAGGCATAATATAATGGTACCTATGCTGGCTAAGATTTATATTCTACTTTCGAAATGAATTTCTTCTACACTATGCACTAATAATAATATCAAAATTGATTTAGTTTTAAATGCGTATCAAGCATGTTTGGCTATCATAAGGAGAAATCTTCTCCAAATCTGCGTTTGCATTGTGTGTGTGGCAGGAGGTCTTATGGTAGTCTCATTTTTAAAAGCATTGCGAATTGAATTTAAAAATATTCCTCTATTTTGATTTTAAAGATAAATAAACTGTTTTGAGTTCTCACATCAGTCACATGACTGACTTGGAGTTTATTGTTTTCCTTCCTAAACTCTGGGTGCCCACCAATTTCCATACGGGCAGTCAAGAGTTAAGGTTTATCAGGATATTCTGGATATTCTGGAGTTGCTGGAGGCAAGCTGGATGGCATGGCGTATTACTAGTATATAGTATTTCTTTTCCGCTGTTTGTTGTTTGTTGTTGTACACTCTGATGTAATGAAATGAAATGTAATGTAATGTAATAACTGATATAGTTCTTTGTTTAAAGATTATTCATTTATTATTATAGGTTGTTCCGCTGCGAATTGTGAGATTCTGTTGTTTTCTGTTCCGTTCTATTTTCTTTCTATTCTATTTTCTTTTCTTCCCTCTCCATCTTCTTTCTTCTTCTTTTCTTCTTTCTTAAAACCCCTCAGTGTTCGGTTTTCCGTTGTTCGATTACTCGGCAGTCGATAAAGTGAGTATCGATGTTGAATTTTCGGAAGACGAAGAATCGGGTCCTGACAGTAACCATTAATATAAAACTAATTTCTTTAAATAGTTTTTCCTTTTTGTTTTTTATATATTCAAACTAATTATTTCTTTCATGTCATTTTAAAACACCAAAATAAAATTCTCCGTCAATTAAATTCAACCTAGTTATTTTACTTCTCTCTATGGCTTCTAATTCTGACAATTCTCCATCAGCTTATTCAACGCCTTCTTTCGAGATTTTAGCAACTCCAACTCCACGTGAACAAGCTCGTCCTGAATGTGAACACTCTGGTTATACGCCAGATAAGAAGAAATGTCGACGATTTCTTTTCTTTGGTTCTCCATCAACCAAAGAAAAAATATCCGAGATTCATCATTATCAAAAAGAGCAATTGGATTTGCAACGTGAGATGTATTATGAACAAAAAATAAATGCTAAACGACTTAGCTTCATTGAAAAAGTGGCATTTAAATTTTGTGGTACATCTCCAGAAAAAGACGTAGTCGAACCGTCAACTTCTCATCAAATAAAAACATCAGGTTGGAATCCATGGGAACCAAGTCCACAACGTCCTCCAGTTTCTCCAAACTCGTGGGAACGTACGTCATACTGGTCTCCTTTACGACCATTCACAGAATTTACAAAAATCGAACCAGAAGAATGCAAATCTCCAAATGCTTCGGAAAATTAACTTCTAATTTTATTTTCTTGTAATTCTGGTCTATTTGTTGTTTTTATCATTTTTTAAATATTTGAAATTCATTTCATTCTGTTCAATATTAATATATTATTTCTATCATTTATTTTTAATTTCTCATGCAAATGTCTGAATTTCTAAGTTTCGGACGTCTGAAACTATTGGTTCAGACGTCTGAATATTGTAGAAAAATAAATTTTTTTCTACAGTTTCAGACGTCTGAAACAGTAGATTCAGACGTCTGAAACAAGTCAAAAATGAACTAATTCTTTTCTGTTTAAAATTTTTACATTTCAGACGTCTGAAATTAAATTCCAGACGTCTGAATTCAAATGGTGATTCAAAATTCAAGGGCTTTTTAGAAATTTTCCACCAACCAACCACCTTTATTACTTCCATCTTCTTCTTCCTTTCCCCCAAATAACCGAACCAGCACCATTATCACCCTTCAAAACTTTATTTTTTTCATCTCCAATCTTCAAAATTTTCACCAAAAAACTCCAAATGGCTCCAAAAGCAAAGCGACCAAGAGCTTCAACTTCATCTTCTACACCCAATATAGACCAATGGTTGTGGAATGATGAAGCCAAGAAAAGGTTTGCTCAGATGGACAGATCTGGCTTCTTTCCAGGAGCTTTTGTGAAGTATGATGAATTCCAACCCTACAGGATTCAACAAATTGCCAATTCAAGCGGGTTAGAATCTTTATTGTCATTTTCTACGAATAATGTCAAAATAAATCATCTACTGGTTAAGTTATTCTATGCAAACATGAATTTGGATCATCATCATCCACATAATCGCGAAAATCGTATTTGAACTTGGGTATGTGGAGTAAAAATATATCTCCCATTAGTTCGTCTTGGAGATATCTTGCAATACCCTTCATCCGGGACTGATTTAGATGACATTGATGCTTCACTCTCCCTAGAAAATAGAGATGAAGTCTCTCATAGATTTCTATCTGATGATATCACTAGGTTAACTTCTGTCAACCTAAGGCCTCAATCCCGTATTCTTTATCATGCTTTAATTCGTTCCGTTTTACCACGAACCGGAAGTTATGAAGTCATAAACAAATGGAACTTCCAAGCTTTATACGCCATTTATTCCGAACAACCTATAAATTAGGGGCAAGTTATTCTTGAAGAATTTATGGATGTTAATCGCCGTCGCTGATATAAAACGTTTCATTATGGAGCATACATTATGAAAATTCTTAGACACTATGGGGTAACTTTTCCCGAATCCGAATTTTCACCCATAAAAGAACTTGGCTCCAAAACATTAGGGTTGATGAATTTGCCCAAACGTCCTCAGAATCTTAATTTTATTTCTTTTCAAGAATGGATCTCAAATAGGGATCAGAATATACCCCAACCTCAACAACCTCACCAACATCATCAACCTCAACAACAAATGGCTCCACAAGCTACCGAGCATGATGATGATGATATCGAAGTGGTTTCTCTTGAGTCAACACCGAAACATGCCTTAGTTACACTCTCTCGAAATCAATCTAAACTCAATGGCAAGATTGAAAGATTGGAAAAGCAAACAAATAAGAAATTTAATTCTATTCGAGGCTTCCTAAATAAAATTTGGGAACGTATTGGTTGCTCTTCTTCCACATCTACCGAGGTGTTTAATCCCGCACCGTTTCAATGGTCTTCTAGCTCGGGCAATGGCAATGATGATGATGATGATGATGATGAAGAAGGCACAGATCAGCCCAGTTCTTCCTTCTGATTGCATGAATATTTCTGTCGCATCTTATCATATTCTACCTTTTTTAACTAGTTGTTTGTTTCTATTATTTTGTGTAACTTTTCAGACTACCTGCAACTTGATTTCCTTATACTGTTATGTATCCTTATACAGTAATGACTATGTTGATTCTCTGGTTTGGTTTTCTATTTTTTTTTGTCGATGTCAAAGGGGGAGAATTATAGTAAGGGGGAGCTTATAGTAAGGGGGAGAATTCCTTTATATATATATATATCGTTTACTCATATAGTTACCATCGTCAAAAAGGGGGAGATTGTTGGAACTTCGTATTTACAATACTTCGTAATTACGATATTTTGACTATGACAACTATATAAGTTACTATGTATACTAACATATTTATTGCAGGAATCAATCAAAGGACAAATTCAAAAGAGCTCCAACACTTAAAGTATGTATTGAGTCTGTGTCTAGTAATAATAGTATGTTAAAATCTCTCCTATATGATATATTGCATGATCATCTTTTCAAAAATAAGAAATTCAATTTTCATGTTACATTCAGACGTCTGAATAGCTCATTTCAGACGTCTGAATCTGTAATATAGAATATTGTATATTACAATATTCAAACGTCTGAAATGAGATATTCAGACGTCTGAAAATGACCAAAAATGGCCTATTTGCTTTCTGTTTCAAATATCGTTTAAATGCAGAAGTCTGAAATTTAAATTTCAGACGTCTGAATATTTACAACGGCTATTTTTTTGAAAAGGCATTTCCATTCATGAAGAGTTGCGACCTTTAATTCAACAGCTTTTGATGATAACTCTTCATGAACAATTACAACCATTTATTACCTATATAAACACATTAGAATCAAGTTTTAAATTCACTAATTTCTATTAATTATCTCTTTCTATTCTTGAAATTCTTGATTCTAACTAATTTATGCTTTCAATATCATTCAGATTCAAATTCTACTTTCTTAATCTTCACGCATTCATACATATATCATAAAGGAGAAAGATTATAGGAAGATTGTACTATCAAGAGACAAATTCGTGTTATTGAGAACACACTGTGTCATATACTTTCTGTATAAGTTGAAGTCCTGTTCTGCTGTTCAGGCAAGTGAAGTCCTCTTCGGCTGTTGAGGAGAAATCCTGTTCTGCTGCTCAGGTCCCTTGTTCGGCTATTCAAGGGTTGTTGTAAACCTGTTCCTCCGGGTTAAGTGAGGATTGTTGTTAGTGAAATTCCAGAAGGAGTCTGGGACTGGACGTAGAACGGGAAGTTCGAACCAGTACAAAAATTCCTGGTGTGCTTGTTTTATTTTTTCTTATTTACTCTGCTACAGTAACTTTGTTTTATTTCCGCACTAGTATATTATAATTCTATATAGCACGATCTGCACCATAAATTTCACAAACAAAATGCATAACCATGCTTACCATAATGCATATGATACATGAGTCTATAAAACATCTTAACAGAAAACTCAAGAACTAAACACCCAATCCATTTCGAATCATTTTGAAATATATATACTTATAACTTTTTACATCAAATCAAACTTCCAAGATTTAAATCAAAATATATTTTACCAAAACAACTCTGTATAAAATTGCTACTACAACATCCCCCACTTTGAAAATCGAAAATAAACGTCGATGATGTTGTATACACCATCATAATTATTTTCCAGTGATAGAAGTGAGTTCAGTACATCCAAACCACGTCTTTCGGACTTAACCAAAATCATTTCCAAAATAGTATGAAATACTTGGTAAATATTACTAAGTACCTTAATATCTATATCATAAACCAATTTTCCAATTATTTATTTTCCAAATAGTACTAGTATTATTTTTCAAAACATTAGAAATCAATTTCTAAAACATCGAGATTTAAGTCCTAAAATTCTCAGTTTAAGTTTTTCCTATTTATAAGCTAACCATATTTATATAAGCCACTTTCTTGTAATACTATCATCGTAGTGCGAACTGTTTAGATTACAATAAACAACTTTTGTTAAAATCAAATTTTAAGCTAACATTATCACTGAATGCTTTACAGTCAAACCGTAAAATTTAATTCACAAGGTATTCGTTTCACTGTTCCCATAGTTATTATCCACCCAATCCATGGAGTGAAAAGGTAAACTATTTGTAAACTGGTCAAGCGCAGGAAACCATACAACAATTGATAATGTTAAAATAGTACCGCTTCCTAACAAACAAACACATCATAAATAACTATATCAATTTATGAAAATTATTCTTATATATAAAAAATATAATATAATGTAAAATTAATTCATTACCAATTTGGAAAACAATAATGTGTCGGTTTGCTTCATCCAAGTGTTTAGAGATCCATGTCAATAATGATAGCGACTCGTATTGATCAGAATCCATAAGGCACTCTACAAACCAATCAACACAATACAAAACATTTTTATAACAATAACATATATGCACTCTTGTATATATACACTCAACTCATTATAAGGCTACCCTGTCTCTCAATGAGTTATACCCACAAAATCCAAGGTTCTCACTTAACCTTTAGGTCCGATAACAAGAGTAATGATCCGCCTTTCTGTACCCCCAATGTCGACACTGATACATCCACAGAATTCACGTGTTGAGCACCCAATTGCCAGAAAGACAAATTGTTAGGGTAAAATAAAAAGAAAAGGAAAAGAAAAAGAAGGAAGAGAAGCAATATCAAATTCCCACATGCAGAATGATTTATATAATATCTCAAAAGGTATTGAACAAATAGAAAATCTTTACATACATATATCAATCAGAATAAACTAACCTATCACTAGCCTGAATAGTTATAACATCCTGTCGTCATAAATGCTAATAGAAACAAGTCAAGTAGTGCGACAAAAAATAAGTACACAGGAAATCATCTAGCTCTTCTTCGAGAGCTCCAATAAGCCACAGCTAAAACTAGAAACATACTTGAGCTGATCCGAGCATTAAGAAAATAACATCTTGATCAGCCTGATAAACCAGTATGACATACTCAAATCATATGGATTTATTATATCTTAAAGCCCTTCAAAATAAGGGTACCTCATAAAACCATGCTGCGAATAAACACGGACGAGTTTTTATCTTATGATAGCCAAATCATTTCTATTAAAAAATCCAGTGATATTATAATAATGTCTAAGGTGTGAAATATAAACAATCAATGGCTACGATGCAAATGAGTGTACTTCACAACAATAATAGGTATATAATCACAACCGCTAAGGCATGTTCGCTAATTGTGCATGATTTCCACGTATATCACTTCAAGGAAGCCGAATCTGAACTAATGCACAAGGATCAGAGATATCCTTCTGAAGCATCGTACATCTCTAGTGAATGTACCAAAGGAAAACCACTGCTGGTCATGCTAAGACCTGATGCATTGCTCCCGCAAGTGTATCCCAATAAGTATCTTTAGAAATGGAGTCGCACGCACCCTATAGGTTTACCAAGCCCCCTGGCTATGTCTCCTATGCCTGGTTTTAGTCACACCCACTGATGAGGCTACGTCCGACATTCCAGTCCAAGAGTCACCACTCAAACAGATCTTCCACACAATCTCCAGCTCATACAGATCACGAAACTACACATGGTTCCCCATATCTCAACAGATATCGAAAATACACATGGATTACTCCATAAATCTCGGAATCATATATGGATTCCCATACTTCAATAGGTCTTGGAATCAGACGTGGATTCCCACATCTGAATAGATAACGAATAACTACATGTGTTCGAGCATCTCAAATAGATCTCGAATCTCCACATAGAACCCATCATCAAGAAGCAATCATGAACCAATCATGAAGACATCATGAAGCAAACATGAACCAATCACGAACCTTTTCCAAAAAAATTGAACACGTATATGGTTTTGGAGGGGTTATGGTTTCGAGCCATCTCATATAAGTGCACTCTCCCGCTTACTGTATGCTCCAAAAACTAATCGCTAGATTTCCTGAGAATCTCAACCCTAATTTTAAGGGAAATAAACAAACAATACAAAAGATAATACATCTCCTCCTAACCATTTAGGTGGATGGATTTTTTTATCATTTATCGTAGTAGAGAAAAATGAGTTTATACATATAGTATAGTATCACCAAAGATAATTGTACCATATAATTATCGTGTATCTTCTAGAAATTTCCAGAGTATATTCTAGCCAAGATTTGATAGTCTGTTCTTTAACTATCAAAATAAACAAACAATCCAATACAATGAGAATAATCGCGTGCGTGAAACTAGTTCCTGCATACTGTCCATAAGCAATAACACACAAAGCACGATCGAAACAAACAAGCATGGACAAGTCATATAAAGGACTTCTAATCCGTGTTTTAATTAATTTTCCACTATTAATTAAAATCCGCTTTAATCAGTAAAAATCTGTTTAACTCAATAAACCCTTTTATAAATGAACTCCATTAGTTAATTAAACTCCACTACTTAATTAAAATAACACTATTCATTTTAACCACATTTCAACACTTCCTAAAAGTACTCATATACTTATCTCAACTGTATAAGTATATTCACAAACTAATTTCAAAGGGCTTAGAATAAATGTTATTCAAACATCGTCAATACAAACTCAAAACCATTTCACCTATGATTTTCTTTACAAACATTCTTTTTAAAGATCGATTCACATTCGTAAGTATAATCAAAATGGGATAAAGGCGAATGTTACTAACACATTGCCACAACAAATCCAAAACCACTTCCACTTGTTATTCTCTTTAAAATTCCATTTTAAAGATCTAAGTATTTTATAAACTCATTTACAATATTTAACACTTTAAAATATTATCCAATGATTTAAAAACAAATGTTACTAATACATTATCCTTGACAAACCCCAAAATACCTTACCATCCCGTTATTCTTAAAATTCTGTTTTAAAGATCCAATCACTTTTCAAAAGTATAATTAAATGGGTTAAAAAATGATGTTGAACACACTCATTACTATAAACCCAAAATCATTTTTCATACTTTCTATTTACTTTAAAATATCCATTTAAAATTCTAAGTACTTCTTCGTTTATTAAATAAGGTTGTGTACCCTTCCAATCATTTTGCAAAATAGTCCATTACGACATAAGTGTCACAGTCCCAAAACTCCTTTTAAATTCCTTCACAAGCGCCAAACTTCCCTTTTAAAACTTCTATATGTATTAAAACACCTTTAAAAAGATAAATATTTACATACACTAGTTTGTTTATAAAATGAAGACATTTAACAAAATACTATAAACCATTTGTAAAATGTTATAAAATAAAATCCTTCTATTTATTAAATAAATCTTTAATAACTTTTAAAACCATATATATATACTAAAAATGCACTCTTAAAATACTTACAGTACATTTTTAAAACCTTTAATTTAAACTCCTTTAAAACCTTGTTTTATAATTTAAAATCATTGCTATATAAATCCGTAAATGATTTTCAGAAATATATTTAAACCTTGTTATTTCTCGATAATAAGTACGCTAATAGTACTTATTAATCAATACGAAGAAGCCCTAGGATGTCTTCCAAAGTTAACTTTAAAATTACAGATCACGGCTATTTCAAAGTGCATCCATCATGACCTTTTCGTTTCTAATATTTATAACTCCAATTTCCAAATTCCATAAATGTCCAAACCAATCCATTTATGCCTAACACACCAAAATGTGTATAGAACTACCCAATATATGTATACATATATATTTCCACGATATATCACATTTTACCCAATTTAACATATGTCAAATATCAGGGATTTCAAAGTATGTTTATAACGACAATATCGTTTCTCACATTAAGCTTATAATATCACTTTTTCACAAAGCAATATCGAACGTGTAAACAAGTAGTCTAGGCCATGATACATGTTATAGATGATTAACAGAGAAATTATACTCAATAATAATGTTCTTACTTATTTTATAAAACAAGAAAAGGTTCAAAAGTAATAACTTGCATTGTTCATTATACAGTTTATATTTTTAATACAACACTATATTTATATAATAATTGTACAATCACCCGTTGAATAAACTCACCCAAGCTCCAGTCCATGCTTTCACGTTTCCGAATAGTCCAAAATCCGTTTGATTTCGACTAAAATTCTCATAAGCTCCAAACTCGACGAATCGAACTCCAATGCATAGATATCATCGAGACGAGTTCAACGCAAAAGACGACGCCTCAATTGGACATTGTATGAACAAGATACGAATTTTATAAGAAGTGGATGTAATTAAATAATTAATTAATAAACCTAATTTACCATTTAAACTTAATTACCTTTTAAAACCTATCCTCGTCTCCTTCCCTTCCATTCCCTCTACTGCCTGCACAGATCATGCACATGAACCCATCGCTGTGCATCCTCCACCCCCCTTCCTCGATGAAACAACTAGGTTATCATGCCGTTCAACTTTCTCGTCACCTTCTTTTCTCTCTCCAACAAACCACGATGCCCCAGCACCCTAAGAATAAAACGTGACCAATGCCCTAAATTTGCATCGCCGACGTTGCAATTCAATTTCGACCATTGGAACACCAACGGCTACCACCATATCACTCCGTCATCGGTACTACCCCCTAAACTACTACCTTTACATCGTCATCTCTTTAGAAACTCAATGCACCTATCCATTCGGCCTAACACCTACTCAACTGATGAATAACCTCCGCCTTAGCTCGGTCTCTGCATTGTCGAGTAACTTTAAATCTTGCCGTATCCAAATCCAAGCATGCCTTCGTGAAGCTATCGACCATACAAAGCCGACGATCAAACATCACTCGATTTTGTTAAGTAATTAGCTCGATTTAATTGATGGAAGAATTTTGAAGATGGCGGCAGGCAAAAATTCAAGCAGAAGAGAAAGAGGGAACTTTTGTGAATTAGGTTTTAAGGTGGAAGTGTATTTACAAGCAAATAATATTATATTTTATTCTCTTTTAATTGTTGTTGTACATTTCAAGCTCGCACGGTCACACTACATGCCCAATCATCATGAAACTCGTCGGCCTACAACAATTCAATATTCTAGATCCAATAGCACTAGTTTCACCAAAATCTGAGACAGTGCCTTGAAATGATATTTTCACATGCTAATTAAAACGAATTATTATTAAAACAATTTTAATCAGTTTTAACTCTAAATTAAAAGCTTTCTATATCATTCTTGTTCAAACAAAATTTGAATAAGCTTTCGAAATCATTTTTATTTAGAATCCAAGTTTCAAATATTTGAATGTTTCCAATATTTAATTATGAACTGTTCAAAAATACAAGTCGTTACATACATACGCACATACACACGCGCGCACACACACACACATGTATGTATGTATTAATATCTTATAAAATTAATAATAAATGGATAAATCAATTTTTTAATATAAAACAGACATATATAATATGAAATAAATATATGTGTGTGCATATTATATTACTCATCAAAAATAATGCTTTTTAGTTTTAAATATATAAATAGATATTTCTTATGAAAAGTTATTATAATTAATAAAAAATGATTTTTTATGATAATTTTAAATTTAAATATTTTAGCATAAAAATGGTGAAGATACTATGAAATTTAAATATTATATAAAAGTACATATATTTTACAATTTAAAATTAATTTTAGAATCAATTTATTAATGTTGGCTATTAACTAAATTATTTAAATTAGATAAAAAATTATTTTTTACAATCGAAAGTGATATTGGATACCAATTTCATTTTACGAAATTTAAAACATACTTTATAACATATATGTTTATTAATATTATTTATTTATAGAATTAAACAATTCAAATAATAAATATAAATATAAAAATTATTTTAATTCTTTCAAAAAAAATTGTGTATGATATTATTTATATAAAATTTTAGAACCACTTTTTATGCAATATAAGATATTTGAACTATAAAGCTTAAATAAATTATTTTAATACTATGAAAATGTTATACGTATAATATTACTTATATAAAATTTTAAACCATACTTTATGCAATGTTAGATTTAATATTTAAAATATAATGCTTATATAAATTAAAAAATGAATATTAAAGTAGTTTTAAATAGCCTTTTTTGACCGTAAGAATTATATGCATGATAATGGCATAATTTTTTATTTTTTTTGTTATAATATATATAAACATGCAACTAATCAGATTATGACAATATATCGATATAATAGAATCATCATCTAACTGACACAACAATATACGCGATACATATATTATCTATGCATTAATATTTATTAATAGATTAGGAAATTAATTTTATTCCTAATGCCTATAAGTACATCATGAAACAATGAGTTACTCATTGAACAATTTTTACTCTAGTGGAGTGCTAGTCCAAGAACCGATGACCACCATCTATCGAATAGCAATTGTTTTACTTTGATTTGTGTTTGGAATGGATGGATTAGGAAGTATAATTTTCAACCAAGGTTGGGGATTTGGAGGCTTCAAAAGTTCTCAGATAATTATGAGTTGAGATGCTTTTATGGGGGAGAGAATGGAGATAAGATCTTGATCCTCTTTTATCACTTACCAATTCTCTTTCCCTTATCGTACAAAAAAAATCCCCTTAGGCATCATATGGCTATACCCCATCATGCCTCATCAAGGCCACAACAGACCAATCCTATATTGGCTTTAAACCATTTAAATGAACAAACTATTTTGCATTTAAATCAAATTTAAATGCAAATCAATATCATATATCGATTAGTATATTTATAACTATCATAACATATATTTAGTAGTATTGTTCAACAAATCAAAATAAAATTATAATTAGTATTTCACAAATATTAATTAATTTATAACAATTACAAATCAATTAAATCATTTTGTCAAAGGAGTATTCAATCTTTCGATTATGTGACCCATTTGGTGTAAATTCGATCAGTGATTAATATTGAACTATTCGAATATTAATATTCACACATCACTTAATAAGTGGTGTAACATTTTTGCCAAATTTATCTCTTACTTAGTTTTGGTAAAATCAAATTTTACTTTGTTAAGTATTACTCGGTTGTGACTATTATTTACACCGCTTCTCTTCATTAAAACTATATCACTTAGGACTTATGGAATTTGGTTAAAATTCTAATATCATCGACATTCAACTCTACAGTCCAACCATAAAATCTTTGGTTCAATAATAACAACAATTATTAATCGAACTACTCTAGCTAGAGATTTTGACTTTGGGTTGATTTGAGTTAACCATGATACTAACCTCATATAACTAGGAGATGAATCATCTCTTGAATATCGTTTCACTTTTCATACTTCCACTCAACCCAACTACGGTTACTCAATGAACGTCATGCCATGATTTGACTATAATCAAAGTGGTGTTTCATATTGAAGATCAACTATATGCTCAAGTTGAAAGAACTGTATAAATTTGTCACATCGATATTTTCAACTTGAGAATATAGTTACATATTGAAGTTCTCTCAACTTAAGAATATAGTTGATCTTCTATACTTATCTAATAACTATCAATACGTAACTTCTTAGACCTCCCAACAGTTATGAGTAACACACTGTCTAACATTTGAAGAGCGATACATACTCTAGTCTTAACGGATGCATAAATATGCAGTCTCGTTGCATCTCAACTAGGAATATTTAAAATGTTGTGTTTTATTTTATCGTGATACAATACCCATGATTACAACTATTTGTAATTACTATCACAAACACACCATTTATGGATTTTCTATTAAATATTTATTATTTACAACACATTGTAACATATATAATAGAAAGAAAACGCCTTTATCACGAATGAGAATTGAATGCGAAGTTAATAATTTACAACAAATTACAGAGCTAACCTCCACTAACACTATCAACCTCCCAATTGCAGTTGGGTCCAATTAGGGAATCTCAATCTTATCCCTTCAGTTAGCTTTTCAAGAGATGATCAAGCCAGTCCTTTAGTGAATAGATCTGCTATGTTGTTCTTAGTATCTACTCTTTGTATCATGATCTCTTTCTTCTCAACGAATTCTCTAATGAGGCGGAACTTTTGAAGAATATGCCATAACTTCTTATGTGATATGGGGTTCGTTGTGATCTTTATCGCTGCATTGTTATCATAGAACAATGCCACTGGATTCTCAGTATCGAGAATCACATCAAGCACACTTAAAACGTACACATCCAGACTACCTCTTTAGCTACTTCATCGAGGACGATGTACTTTCCCTTCATCATCGAATCAACCATTGATTCTTGCTTGGAACTTTTCCAACAAACAACTCCACTGTTAAGTGCAAAGATATAATCAGACACCGATTTACTGTCATCTATATCAGTTTGAAACCTAGAGTCTGTATACCCCTTCATAAGGACGTCTCCATTCCCATATATAAGGAATAAGTCTCGAGTATTTCTTAACTACTTCAATATGCATTTTATGGTTATCTAATGTTTTTCTATGGGATTAGGCTGATATTGGCTTACGCATCTTAATGCATATGCCACATCCAGTCTAGTACATAACATAATATACATTATGGATCCTATGGTTGAAGCATATGAGATCGCTTCAAATGCTCTTTCTCCACATCGAAATGAGGAGCATCCTTCTTAAAAGGATTATTTCAGCTTTCATTGTAACGTTTCCACAATTGGAATTCTTCACACCGAACCTCTTTAGTATAATGTCTATTTACAAGGATTGGGACAATTATAAAAACCCATTAGGTCTATCTCTATAGATCTTTATACCTAGTATATAGGTTGCTTCTCCCAAATCCTTCGTGGGGAAGTACTTTGAAAGCCAAGCTTTCATTGATAGCAACAACGAAGTGTTATTACCAATTAATAATAGATCATCGACGTATAGCACTAAAAATATGATAGCTTTGCCATGTTCCTTTCTGTATACGTAAGCTTCCATTGTATACAGTTGAAAACTAAATCATTTGGTTATATTACCAAAACACTTATTCCAACTCTTTGAAGCTTAGTTAAGTCCATAAATGGACTTTAACAACTTGCAAGCCATTTCTTCACTCCCACTGATCATAAAACCCTCAGGCTACGACATATAGACGATCTATTCTAATTGACCATTTAGAATGCCTTGTACATGTTCATTTACCAAATTTTATAGTTGTAGAATGCTGCAATAGCCAACATAATGTGAATGGATTTAAGCATGGCTACAGGCAAAAAAGTTTTATCATAATCAGCACCTTGCATTTGATGAAATCCTTTCACAACTTCCCTAGTTTTGTGAGCCTCTACTTCTCCATTCCCGTTTAGTTTTTTCTTAAAAATCCATTTGCAGCTGATGTGATTTATCCCTTAAGGTACATCCTACAAAGTCCATACTTTGTTTTCATACATGGAACCCATCTCAGATTTCATTGCTCTACCTCACAGTGCAGAGTCTTTACTCTTTAGTGCTTGTCGGAAAGATGAAGGATTGTCATCATCTAAGACACAATCCACCTTCTTGCCATCTATGAGGAAACTGTAGTATCAATTTGGTGTGCATGAGATTTCCTACTAGACTTTCTATTGGTTGCATGTTACCATGTACCGGTGAACTCCGTTCTCCTACCGTTTTAATCTTAGTGTTAGTCTCTCGGATCTCATCTAAGTCTATAATTTCACTGTTAATTTCTTTTGGTAGAAATTCGTTTTCTAAAAAGACAACATGTATGGAAACAATCACTTTTCATTCCTCTGTGTTGTTAGAAATAAAATCCCCTGAAATTCTCGGGATATCTTATAAACTTACAAAAAGTTGATCTCACCTCAAGCTTATTAGGGCCAACGTTCTTAACATAGGTCATACAACCCCACACCTTTAAATAATTGAAGTGGGGTTTCTTCTTATACCATATCTCATATGCCATCTCAAGCGCAGATTTAGTGGGTACCAAGTACATTATACGCGCTTCGGTTTCTAGTGTATATCTCCAATAGGACGAAGGCAACTCAGCTTTACTAATCATGGAACAAAGCATATCTAATACAGTTTAGTTTCTTTGCTTCGAAACACCGTTGTGTTGCCCTATAGGGTAGATTAACCTAAGAGATAATCCCATTATTTTTAAGCACTATTGGAGCTCTTGTCATGTACTTGCCTTTTTGTTCGGATCGTAGATTTTAATCTTTTGGTTTGTCTAATTTTCGACTTCATTCTTATACTCCTTAAATTTCTTGCAGACGTTGGATTTGTTCTTCATAAGAAGCTGTGACGCCCCACCTCTATACCCACGCTAGCCAAGAACATTACGGAGAATGCTGTCAACTAGCACGGAGAATAAGGCTGTTGAGGAGCGACCGTCCGTGTAATTGCTTTGCACGAGCATCGATATGTCAGATAGTATAACATGCATTTCTTTATCAAGAGGGAAATCCGACATACCGACACAAACTCAAAGCTACTACACAGTGGCTATAATATCTTCGGAAATAAATATAGAAATAAACATAACATAAATCAGTCACAGACGATTCATATCACAAAGGCGGAAATAGATATGAATATTACACTAGGAAGTGTACATCAGAGTAGTGGTCTAAAAAGATCCACAATATCACAAAAGAATAGTTACATGAACTACACAAAAGAATAAGTATACATTATGGAGTCTATACCTCAAATGTATACAACAAAAACTACTAATCTAAGTAGTTAACCAAAAGTCAGAGAAATCAATCCCAAGAGAGAAGTCAAGTAGAAGCACATGTAACATCTCGGTCTGACCCGAGTATTATTTAATAAGAAAATAATAAACGGATCAGTCTAACTATAGATATTAGATGAAACGATATAGAATAAGAGATATGACTAAACACATAATAATCACAATTCCAAGCTGTGATATATATAAGTAATTGAAAATCAACGAGAGATTAATCAATATCACCAAATCTACACAAGAATCAAAGAAATGTCATACTCCTTATTTCGTTCATCAAACTACAAATATTGACGATTATATCAATGTCAATCACAAAAGTCAATGACACACCAATTCACCAATGCACAAATATTGACAATAATATCAATGTCAATCACAAAAGTCAATGACACACAAATTCCAGAATTCAATATGCGAAATCCAGAAATCACAAAAGTCAATGACGCACAAATTCACCAATGCACAAATATTGATAAAACTTATCAATGGAAATCACGAAAATTGGTGAAACACAAATTCTAGAAATCATCTCAAGAAATCCAAAAATCACAAAGGGGGGAGGCCTATCACAAACTGGAGCATAAAGCCCACCAACACGTGTATCACAAACGGAACGCTAATTCCATGGTTGCTAACCATCACAAATTGAGCCGAAGCTCCACAAATGGCCCGAAGACCATGGGTTGCTACCCCACCAAATTGAGTCGAAACTCCACAAAACGGGGTTTAGTCTCCCTCACAGACAAAGAGACATCGCACATTGCTAGTCTAAATCACAAAGATGATCGTCATGATCAACGAGAAGTGTCGATTACAGTAAGCTAGTAAATATATGAGCTTAGAATCATGTCCCATAACTACTAGCTTAACTTAAATATTTACGAACAAATTGTAGATCTCCACTAGAAAATTGTCACAAGAGTTTCTATCGAACAAGTCCAAGAATTAACCAACAAAGTGAACGCAAGCGTTTCATACCACTTGTTTTACTAAGTCGTTTAATTAGATTTCTCATACGAGTGAGGTAAAGGTTTGTATATACTAATAGATTGGAAAACGGTTTTATAAACGAATTTGGTATTAAAATAGTATTGAAATCGTTTGAGGAAAGAGTTTTGATATTTACTACTAGTATAGAAAACCTTTATATTTTTAAAGTGACAAATCACGAAGAAGATTGTAAGAACAATCAATCACTAAAATTCACATACGAAGACGTGAATAAAATCCAAATAAATCGATAAAGGATCCATCGAAATGGATATTCAAAAATCCCTAAAAAGAGTCATCAAAGTCATAATAGATGATAACAACAACTAGGAAACAACACGAATCGATCAAAGTTGGAAATTCACGCGACTAGGCGAAAATAGGCAAAATGCATCAGGTCGGTCGGCCGGCTACAGAGCTCGGTCGACCGAACCTTGTTTTGAAAAACTTCTCGGGCATCAGGTCGGTCGACCAAACCAGGAAGGTTGGTCGGCCGAACCAGAAACAGAGAAGTGCAACTGCACTTTTACTAGCAGGTCGGTCGACCGGACCAGGGGGGTCGGTCGGCCGAACCTGATGCTCTGCAAATTGATGCCCATAAATTGATATGCAACCTCCACCAATTCGCAACCGAACGAGCACGGACGCTAGGGAATTATGCCTAACGGCTACCCGGCCCTATTGGCTCCTCGATGCATCACCAAAAACACATTTGAACCTCAAAGCTATGATTTTTAAGGATTTGGCTTTCAAACACTAAAATTGGAATATTCTCAAAAGCAATCCAAATCAAAAGCAATTGCACAAGAATAAGTGTTAGGAATTCATACCTAACAATCGAAGATAATTCATAGACTTAGATGTGAGATTAAAAATCTCACCTTTTTACAAAATCAAACAAGAAGAAGCTTGAAAGCAAATGGAGAATCAACCTCTCTTCAACACAACCCAAATGAGCTTGAATCTATGCTCAAAACAAGATCATTCCCAAAATTAGGTTTAGGAATTTCTGAAATTGGTAAGAGAATAAGTTGGAGAAGAAGAAGAGAATGCTTACCAATGGGTTCTCTTGAATTTGGAGCTAGGAATTTGAAGTTGCAAAAGGAACTAGGGTTTTGGAGTTTTAATTTTCAATCTCTCCCACCATTAATACTTTAAAAACTGAAAAGAGAAGAGAATGAGGGTGAATGGGGAAGAGTGGCTCAGATTTGAGCATAAGTTAAACATAGGGCTGAGCCCAAACCCAAACCCAAAGTGAAAAGTAGCAAAAATCAACTTTCTCCAAACATATCGAAGCTTATACTCAAAAAGGTCGCAAACGGCATTTTAAACTCAATGGGCGTGGTCCCGAGTCCTAATTCGACAGTATGCAAAAAGTAGCCTTTTGGATTAAATCCGACTAACGATAAAATATTTAAATAAAATGTTTAAATATAAAATCGATAAATATGCGGGTTGTTACAGACTCCCCTCCTTAAAGAAATTGTGTCCTCGCAATATTTAAGAGGAAAATAAGAAGTAACAACCATGGAAGCATATTAACACAAAAGAAAATTGAAATAAGAAGTTCACCATAAAGAGCACGAAAGAGTTAGCACGAACGGGATCGCTCGATGAATTCTCTGGATTCCCAAGAGCAATCCATAGGATTTGAGAACCATTGAACTCTCACAAGAAGAACATCTTTATTTCGAAGTCGTTTGAGCTCCGAAGCAATAATTCGAATAGGATGTTGCTCAAAATCAAATCTGGTGAAACTTCAATTTCCACAATATCACCGGGCTCAAGGATGAAAACCGGAATCCCTAAGGCATTTCCGTAGATAAAAGACGTGGGGAACATCAAGAATAGCAGAAAATTGAGCCAGTGCAACGGCGTAGTACAGAAACGGTACGCCCGAGAACTAGAAACTCAAATAATTTGGGACATCAGCGTAGCACAAAAACGGTACGCCCAATGAACCAAAGCAAAGACATTGATGTAGTACAAACGGTACATCCAATGAATCAAATAGCAAAGACATTGATGTAGTACAAACGGTACATCCAATGAATCGAAAAGCAAAGACATTGATGTAGTACAAACGGTACATCCAATGAATCAAATAGCAAAGACATTGATGTAGTACAAACGGTACATCCAATGAATCGAATAGCAAAGACATTGATGTAGTACAAACGGTACATCCAATGAATCAAATAGCAAAGACATTGATGTAGTACAAATGGTACATCCAATGAATCAAATAGCAAAGACATTGATGTAGTACAAACGGTACATCCAATGAATCGAACACCATAAAAGAACACCGGACACTAGTCCATAAAAGGAATGAGATAAAGCTCAATAAAACGAAGTATACCAAAACGTCCGATGAACTTGATAGAAAGATAATTCCATTCAGACAACATCAAAGAATCAACCACTTGTTGCTTACGACAAAGCGCATTGGCAACACGATTTCCCTTCTCGGGGATAAAAGAATATCAAGATCATAAGATGCTAGGAACTCGAGTCAACATGAAGTTCCTTATGAGAAAATAAATATTCCAAAGATTTATGATCAAGGTGGAAAACAAATTTCTCATCCAAATATGATGATGCCAAATTCCAAAAGTAAAAACAATAGCCGCGAGCACTAGATCATGAGTGGCATATCTAGTCTCGATAAGCTATAATGATTTAGAAGCACAAGTGATAACACGTTCTCCTTTGCAAGAGAACGGCATCCAAACCAATACGACTAGTGTCGGTACAAATAACAAAGTCTTGGTTCCCCTTCAGGAATCACAAGAAAGAATAAGAGTATCGAAAGAAAGAGTTCTTTTAAATAATCTTTTTTTTCCCAAAAAGTTAAAACTTTCAAAATTATATTTTTATTTTTATGTAATAATCTTTCTACAAAAATTTTACATTTTTACAAGTCAATATATCGTGTCTGATTGTCTCATCAAAGCGTTTAGGAAATTCCTATCGATAACATTGATCAAGCGCATCGACCAAAATTCTTAAAACACTAAATGGGCAATACAATCACAAAATCGTATTCCATAGGATAAGTAAGTTTCTCAAAAACTTCTAAGAATATTCTTTCTTCGTTTTAAGAACAAAAATCCGGTTATACTTCTAAATAAATCTTATGAAAATGATTTTGCAAAATTTTAAATTGCTATTTTCATCCAAAAATCAATAAATAAAAGAATGGTCTCATCGAAATATTCATAGAATATTTGATATATAAAATGGATGAAATAAGATGGACAAATTGAATGACAAAATAAGTCATTCATTAGAATCATAACGAGTGCGGAGTGCGTTAGTGGAATGATAACTCACGCGACTCGTAGCCAAATGAAAATCGATGGCAATGTCAAACTGAAAAGACCTTAGCGCCACACAAAATATTACTTCGGTGATAATCCTAAGACAAGCTCAAAAATACCGGAAAATTTCTCTAACTACATGAATGAGAGAAATAACACTTTCCTTATAAGTGGGCTTAAGGAATAAAATGATGCCATCAAGTTGGAATCAAAATCATAAAGGAAAAATAGAAATCTGCTTAACAGATTGAAAATGTCAAAGATGAATAGTCCACATGGGACAAATAGGATATGCACTTCACAACGATTAAGCCAATCCTTACAAAAAAATCAATTCCGATGCCTAAGTAAAAATATCGGCTCGGAAAGATAAATCACATAAAATAATTTCGACATCAAATAAAAGCGAATTGAGTGTTGCAGATCTACCATCCGGATTCGCAATCCTCAAAGAAGTCAACAAGCCCAAAGTATTCAAAGAAAAAGAACCGACAAGTTCTTTTGATATAAAATGGTGAGCCATATCAAAAAGAACTCAAATAAGAAGATCATGAAATAAAACAATGCCATCAAGGATTGAGTGAAAAATACCTTGACCAAGCGAAGAGTTGCTAGGGGCTTGCAGCTTTCCTTCTCTCTTGTTTGGAAGCTTAGGACACGAAGATAAAAGAAGGCCTGAACCTTTGCAATACTGACAAAAGAGGGGTCTCGGACACTCCCTTGCATTGTGGTTCGTGGAACCACAATTGTAGCATTGTCCACGACTAGAGGTAGGTGCTTTTGCTACCGGGGTTTCTTGCCTCCCTTTCTTATTAGAATCGGGGCCTTTGAATTTGATAGGCCTCTTCAAGTTATTTTTGAAGTTCTGTTGGGCACGCACAACTTCAACATCACCTTCATTATCGGCCTCTTCAAGACGAAGAGCGATATCAATAAGCTGATCAAATGAAACCTCAAGTTTCGGGAGTAATGGCTTCTTAAGATTCTTATTCAAGCCATAGACAAATCTCTGATTTTTCTTCAATGGGGTATTAATGTACTCAACCCCGTATTTGGACAGAGATTCGAAAGATGCGACATAGTCTGTCACAGAAGATTCACCTTGAACAAGGTCTATGAAACGCCGGGCCAAAGTTACTTTTTCAGCCTCCGGCACAAATTTCAATTCGAATCTTTCCCGTAATTGCTCCCAAGTGAGATCCACCTCAACGATTTCAGAAATTAAAAGCTCATACCAATCTAACGCTCTTTCTTGGAGCATGCTAGAAACCACTTGGACTCGATGAAGGTCAATAAGGTTCATGCGAGAAAAGATGCGATCGCATGATTTGAGCCAAGCTTGAATTTCAATAACACTCTCGGATCCTTTGAATGGCCTTCCACCCAAATCGGTGTAGTCTCTGCACAAGCGTGCAAAACCGGATCTAGGATGAGTGGGCTCTGGATTGGGACCGACTACTTGAGCGTTTTTAACAAGATCTAAAAGCTGTTGGGCAGACATAACTACTCCATCCGGGGGAGTAGCACTAGGTTGACCGGCGCTGGGACGGCCAGGTCTAACCATTTCTCTTCTTTAAGAAAGAAAGAAAGAAGAGGAAAAAGTTATTCTCAAAATAAATTTCAATCAAACTTGATTGATAAAACAAGGAATCATAAGGAAAATAGGATGAATCGGTACGAAGACTCGAATTAAATCCTAAAGCACGACTCCTAAGAAAGACTTAGGACTATGATCCTTGTTATATTATTCTACATTGTTTCGAAGTTTGGCTCTGATACCAAGCTGTGACGCCCCACCTCTATACCCACGCTAGCCAAGAACATTACGGAGAATGCTGTCAACTAGCACGGAGAATAAGGCTGTTGAGGAGCGACCATCCGTGTAATTGCTTTGCGCGAGCATCGATATGTCAGATAGTATAACATGCATTTCTTTATCAAGAGGGAAATCCGACATACCGACACAAACTCAAAGCTACTACACAGTGGCTATAATATCTTCGGAAACAAATATAGAAATAAACATAACATAAATCAGTCACAGACGATTCATATCACAAAGGCGGAAATAGATATGAATATTACACTAGGAAGTGTACATCAGAGTAGTGGTCTAAAAAGATCCACAATATCACAAAAGAATAGTTACATGAACTACACAAAGGAATAAGTATACATTATGGAGTCTATACCTCAAATGTATACAACAAAAACTACTAATCTAAGTAATTAACCAAAAGTCAGAGAAATCAATCCCAAGAGAGAAGTCAAGCAGAAGCACCTGTAACATCTCGGTCTGACCCGAGTATTATTTAATAAGAAAATAATAAACGGAACAGTCTAACTATAGATATCAGATGAAACGATATAGAATAAGAGATATGACTAAACACATAATAATCACAATTCCAAGCTGTGATATATATAAGTAATTGAAAATCAACGAGAGATTAATCAATATCACCAAATCTACACAAGAATCAAAGAAATGCCATACTCCTTATTTCGTTCATCAAACCACAAATATTGACGATTATATCAATGTCAATCACAAAAGTCAATGACACACCAATTCACCAATGCACAAATATTGACAATAATATCAATGTCAATCACAAAAGTCAATGACACACAAATTCCAGAATTCAATATGCGAAATCCAGAAATCACAAAAGTCAATGACGCACAAATTCACCAATGCACAAATATTGATAAAACTTATCAATGGAAATCACGAAAATTGGTGAAACACAAATTCTAGAAATCATCTCAAGAAATCCAGAAATCACAAAGGGGGGAGGCCTATCACAAACTGGAGCATAAAGCCCACCAACACGTGTATCACAAACGAAACGCTAATTCCATGGTTGCTAACCATCACAAATTGAGCCGAAGCTCCACAAATGGCCCGAAGACCATGGGTTAATACCCCACCAAATTGAGTCGAAACTCCACAAAACGGGGTTTAGTCTCCCTCGTAGACAAAGAGACATCGCACATTGCTAGTCTAAATCACAAAGATGATCGTCATGATCAACGAGAAGTGTCGATTATAGTAAGCTAGTAAATATATGAGCTTAGCATCATGTCCCATAACCACTAGCTTAACTTAAATATTTACGAACAAATTGTAGATCTCCACTAGAAAATTGTCACAAGAGTTTCAATCAAACAAGTCCAAGAATTAACCAACAAAGTGAACGCAAGCGTTTCATACCACTTGTTTTACTAAGTCGTTTAATTAGATTTCTCATACGAGTGAGGTAAAGGTTTGTATATACTAATAGATTGGAAAACGGTTTTATAAACGAATTTGGTATTAAAATAGTATTGAAATCGTTTGAGGAAAGAGTTTTGATATTTACTACTAGTATAGAAAACCTTTATAATTTAAAGTGACAAATCACGAAGAAGATTGTAAGAACAATCAATCACTAAAATTCACATACGAAGACGTGAATAAAATCCAAAGAAATCGATAAAGGATCCATCGAAATGGATATTCAAAAATCCCTAAAAAGAGTCATCAAAGTCATAATAGATGATAACAACAACTAGGAAACAACACGAATCGATCAAAGTTGGAAATTCACGCGACTAGGCGAAAATAGGCAAAATGCATCAGGTCGGTCGGCCGGCTACAGAGCTCGGTCGACTGAACCTTGTTTTGAAAAACTTCTCGGGCATTAGGTCGGTCGACCGAACCAGGGGGGTCGGTCGGTCGAACCAGAAACAGAGAAGTGCAACTGCACTTTTACTAGCAGGTCGGTCGACCGGACCAGGGGGTCGGTCGGCCGAACCTGATGCTCTGCAAATTGATGCCCATAAATTGATATGCAACCTCCACCAATTCGCAACCGAACGAGCACGGACGCTAGGGAATTATGCCTAACGGCTACCCGGCCCTATTGGCTCCTCGATGCATCACCAAAAACACATTTGAACCTCAAAGCTATGATTTTTAAGGATTTGGCTTTCAAACACTAAAACTGGAATATTCTCAAAAGCAATCCAAATCAAAAGCAATTGCACAAGAATAAGTGTTAGGAATTCGTACCTAACAATCGAAGATAATTCATAGACTTAGATGTGAGATTAAAAATCTCACCTTTTTACAAAATCAAACAAGAAGAAGCTTGAAAGCAAATGGAGAATCAACCTCTCTTCAACACAACCCAAATGATCTTGAATCTATGCTCAAAATAAGATCATTCCCAAAATTAGGTTTAGGAATTTCTGAAATTGGTAAGAGAATAAGTTGGAGAAGAAGAAGAGAATGCTTATCAATGGGTTCTCTTGAATTTGGAGCTAGGAATTTGAAGTTGCAAAAGGAACTAGGGTTTTGGAGTTTTAATTTCCAATCTCTCCCACCATTAATACTTTAAAAACTGAAAAGAGAAGAGAATGAGGGTGAATGGGGAAGAGTGGCTCAGATTTGAGCATAAGTTAAACATAGGGCTGAGCCCAAACCCAAACCCAAAGTGAAAAGTAGCAAAAATCAACTTTCTCCAAACATATCGAAGCTTATACTCAAAAAGGTCGCAAATGGCATTTTAAACTCAACGGGAGTGGTCACGAGTCCTAATTCGACCGTATGCAAAAAGTAGCTTTTCGGACTAAAATCCGACTAACGATAAAATATTTAAATAAAATATTTAAATATAAAATCGATAAATATGCGGATTGTTACAGATATACTATCCTAGTCTTGGGAAATCATTGGCAAACATCACAAATTAAGAACTATTATCTTTGGTTACTACAGGCATTGGGCCATATACATCACTATGCACTAGACCATAGATTTCAGCAACCCTTTTATTGCTCCCACTGAAAGGGTTCTTGGTAATTTTCCTTTTGAGGCGTGACTCACACGTGTCAAATGATTCAAAATAAAGTGACAGTATAAAACCTTTGGTTTTTAGTTTGTGTGTTCGTTTCACAGTAATATTTAACCTCGCCTGTAATGCCAAAGATAATTATCGTTTATATTGCCACCAGAATTACATATGGAACATGCACAATTTGTATTGATTGGATATATACCATTTTTAAAAGAACCATCACAAACTTTATTTCCATTCAAACTAATGTTGGCAACAGTATTTGCATAATGAAATATACATCCAGTCTTAGACAATCAAGAAACAGAAACAATTCCATAAGTAAAGTCTTCTAAAAAATAGCATTTATATAATATTAAAACAAAAGCACTAAGTACACATAAATGAAAATCTCTCACTGCTGTTGCATCTAAGATAGGCCCATCAGTAACTTGGAGTCTCATTCACACTTTCCCACATGACGTCAGTTCCTAAGCCCCTGTAACAAATTACAAATGCGAGTTTCAAATCTTGTACCAAATACCCAAGACATTCTATTGATCACAAAACTATTTTGAATCACAAATGTACCCGACGGAGCTGTTGAACTATTCTGCTTCTTTTTTATATCAATTTTAAGATAGTTATGATAGTTTCTCTTCCAATATCCTTTCTTATGACGGTGGTGACACTCACCCATTTCATCAACAACTTTCTTTCCTTTCTTAATTTTCTCTTTACCATCTCCCTTTTGCTTCTTCGAACTGTTTAAAGATGATGCGCCGCCTTTTTACCAACTCTCTTTTCCTTACAGGTGGTGGCGAAGTTAAAAACATTTTTTTAAGGGTTATTTTTATGCAATCCATGTTATTATAATGATCATAAAAAATTTAAATTATTATTGTCGTAGATTTGACTTTAATGAAAGTTTCAAGTTTGAGCATGAGTTAATACAGGTTAAGGAAACTAAATGAAAAATAAGTCAAATCATGAAGTCCCTTTGGTAAATATAGAATGACCTTACTCAAAAGGATTTTGAAAATGAATAATTATAATAAAAAATGAAAGTTTGATGGAAAAGATACTCTTAATTCTAATTAGTTTATGTTTTGATTACATGACAACAAATCATCTTTGTACACTACATTTCTAATGTGAGTTCACTTGTTCCGAGGAATTTTTCCATTTTGTACTAAAACCTTTATTAAGTTTCATCAACTCCTCTAGATAACGCCACATATAGCTGACCATGACTAAAAACGTGCTCTTGAAGACAAATTCCAACATGAGGAATGTTTTGTCCTTGTTAATTATTAATTGTTAAAGAAAATGATAATTTAATTGGGAATTGTTTACGAATTAGATTAAAAGGCATGTTACTATTTTCAGAAGGCTTTAGGGGTATACATAGAATAAATAACCTTTTAACACTATAATGACCAACTGTAATTTCTGCATCTATAAAATTTCTATAGAAGATACGACATATTAATCTTGTTCCATTACTTAATCCAATTTTTGGGCCAACATTTCATGGTAACATTATTGGGGATCCTGCTTTAAGTGTTGGTTTAAGTAGTGTCAAGCCACCCAGAGCAAGTGAGTTTAAAAAGTTCAACTGATACAAATTAGTAATATCATCTTTAACTCTATCAAAAGAATAATAAACATGTTCCTCTCCTAGAAACATATTTATGATCGTATTATTAATCTCATCTGTTTTTTCATTTCGTGGTGCTAATATTGCTCTATTCATTATATAATCAGTATCCCTTAATTTTTCATGGGGTGTAAGGAAGACTTCCTCAATTAACCAATATAAAGAACCTACATTAGTATTGGATATAATAATAACATCTGTGATTTTTATAAGGTCATATTGTACATAAGGTTTTGTTCCATTTCCAATACATAAAACTAATTCGGCATATGATTGATAATTTCTCGCTTGCGTATTTTGTGTTATGAATTACATGAACCCATGTTGATAAATATGATCGTACTATACATGAATTGACTATTTGAGCTCTAGTACCTTTTACGACAATTAGTAATACTTGTCGAAAATCACCATGTTCATAAATATAATAATATTCCCACCTAACAGTGCATTTATACCTGTTATGTCCCTTTGTGTTATGTCTAAGGCTTTATAACGAGGAGCCACTATTGCTTCATCCCATAGTATAACTGTGGCCACACGTAATAGTTTGCATTATCGGATTGTTTAGTAATGTATCATATTGACAAAGAATCCAATTTGATAGGAATTTTAAATCTAAGGTATGCAGTTCGACCTCTAGGCAACGCTAGAGGAGCGATTCCAGAGGTAGCAGCAATAAGACCTTGGATTCGTATATGGGCTAAATTGCTTAATAAAGATTGTAACGACCCGTAATTTCGCCGCTTTGAAAATGAGAGATTTTATTCATTTTAGGTTTAAAAGAAATTTAAAACTTAAATAAATATGTTATGTATATTAAATATTTATCTATTCTTATAGTTAATAATTAAAAAGTATAAATTGAATTTTAGAACAAATCAACAAAAGTAAAGTTTTGTTAATAATAACAAAGGCTTAAATAAATATATTTAAATATTTATTTAAAAATATAAATCTTATTAAAAACATTTAATAAAGATAACCAAAGTATATTAAAATATTTAAAAGTATATTAATAATCATTTTACAAAAATAACCAAAATTTGTCGCATTTTTTCAGTTTTACATACACTATAAAATTAAAGATTTTGATATTAATTAAGTATGATTTTAAAATATAAAGAGACATGTTTTTATTTATTTAAAAAGGTAAAAAGTTCATTTAAAAGTTTGGTTTATCTCAATATATAGCTCAACAAAAAGGTCAAATTTTGACTGTAAAATTTATCGACAAAAACACCATTTTCAACCGAAAAAAGTTGTTGACAAGTTGTTGCAACTTGATAGATTTTATAACATATAAATACAACTTTATAAACTTTTTAAACACTTTACATTTAGCACTAAAAAACAAAAAGAGTTTACTTTTGAAAAGTTTAAATAATATAAAAAGGTGAAAAGACACGATTTGACTGACTAAATTTTATTTTAAATCTTTATAAATAACATCATTACCTTACTTCTTTTCTTATTAATGAGATGTTATACTTATACATAGAAAATGAGCAAAAATTTATGATTTGAACATTACAAACCATAAGAAAGTGACACCTCTTCACCTATTAACACTCTTCCATAACCATCATTTCATACATTAAATGCAAATCAAATCAAAGCTAATCAAAGTTCAAAAGTGAACAAGGCTATTTGTATCATTTACCACCAACATCTTCACTTATAAATACAACCTCAAACCCCTTCATTTTCGCTTCACTTTCGTTTCACAAAATTTTCAAAATCATTCTCTACTTCCTCCATTTCTCTTCTACCTACAAGCAATCACCTCCACATCACCAAAACTTAGCCACACCATCACCCAAACCTCCTTTACCCAAGCCTATACACCTCTACCCCCTCCCGATAACACACGCACCCTACATCCTCCCTAACTTAAGCCTCCAAACCCACCTAGCCTCGGTCACACCACCATACGCAAGTCGTGCCCCCTCCTACACACCAAGGCCGAGCCCATACTCCACCATACCCAAGCCTAAAGCCACACACCCAGGGTCGTACACCCCATTTCCCTCCAAAGCTCACGACCACAGAAAAAAGAAAAAAAAGAAAACGAAAATAGAAAGGAATAACAAAAGCAGTTCGAAAGGAAAATAAATTAAGGTGAGAATTCGAGACGTTCAGAAAAAGCGCATTAGTTCGAGAAGCACGTTAGCCTACAAAAAGATTGACGGAGTGGATATGAAGGTGATAAATTCTCATCGCTTTTGAAATTATATTTTGGCCATGTTGAAATAATCACATTTATATCCTTATGACATATGAATGTTTATATCAAATTGATTTTTAATATGGGTGATTGATAGTTGGTTAGATAACTGGATTGTGATAATATATCATGTTATGGTATTAATAGTGAATGTTGGATTGGAAATCATATGTTATGTGATTGGTCGAATGGATGTTTGTTAGTGATAAATATGGATATTGGTTATGCTCATTTTGATTTAATAATCCCTTTGTTAATAAGACCAAATTTTAATGATACGAGATATTTTGGAAATATAAGTCTCTTTTCAATTAGAAGTGAAATTAAAGTAAAAATAAAAGAGAATTTGAAATTTGAACTGAAACTGGTTTAAAAAGATAGTTAATTTGAAATTGATATTGAGATGAATGGTGAAATTGAAATTGATTTTGAAAATTGATTTTGAGATTAAGGTTGAATTTGGGTTTAGATTGAAATTAGATTTGAAATCTAAGTTTTAATTAAGTTTACTTTGAAGTTAGAATTGAAATTGGATTAAAATTAGAATTTAAAATTTAATATTAAAATAATAGAAATATAATAATATTACAATATGGTAACAGTGAAAATACATTTTAAAAGCTTTAAAAAGGTGAAAATATTGATTTAAAATGATTTGTAATGATTTTATAAGTAATAGAATTCAATTTGAATAAATTATTTCAGATATTGAAAAATAAGTTAAAACTAGGTGCATCGCGCAATGATACTTTGTGATTTCGCACCAAAAAGTTCAAATGAATTTGTAGAGTGAAATATAGCTTGGAATTCTTCGAGATAAGAAAATTCCGAACTATTATATCCATATCTTCCAAGTGAAGAAAGAAAATCAAAGTTTCGTTGAGTAGAATATGAAATAAGTCCAAATCAATTTTCTAGAAAATTCGTGCCACTATAGTTAAGTGACCATAACAGGAAATTTGTTTAATTGAATGTTTTTAATTATGGAAAAATATAAAACAAATTTGATAAATCTATTTAAATAATTTAAAATAGATTTGGATTGGAAAATATGAATTATCGAATGTTAAAAGTTGATTTAATCAAATAAGCTTATATAGCACTTTCCATAGCACTTTTATGCTGTAAATTGTACAACTTTTTGAACATGAGTTCAAAAGTAACGATTTTTCCTAGAATCAATTGTGAATGTTTTTAAAAGGAAAATTAAGCATTTTGAAAGATAATTTGGAACCTCTATTATCAACTTTAAAATAAAGTCAATAACTGAGTATGCGGAAACAACTAGTACATTTGTCCCGCGTGTGAGATTTGAAGAGATAAAACAAGGTGTTTAACTAAGGTTAGAGATGGAGCAACCAGTGTCCTGAACTTAACCGACTTATATTTTCTTTTCTTAGGCGAGGGATGAAACAGATCGAAAGAAAAGCCTAGATGCTCTTAAATAAAAAGATCATATTAAGTTTCCAAAATGAATGATTTCTATGAACCTATTTACTCAAAAATGTTTGCTAAGATTAATTTTAGGGTTTATCGTAAACGATGTCTTAAATAACATTGTTTTTGACCCGCCTAAAAGTTAAAAGATTTGGATCGAGAGTTAAGTAAGGAAATTTGAGATAAGCAAAAGAATGGATTACTTAGAATTATTCTGAGTCAAAAGAAAGAGATTTCAAAATCATCCGAAAGGAATTAAAGTGAAAAGAGACTTAATAAATCATGTATACTCATATTCACTTTTTATCGATAATTGGATTTCGAAGGAACCGAGGTCGGATTTGGGCGATTACTATCCGAAAACCACTTCGAACCAATGTATACGTTTGAATGTGAAGATATGTTGAAGATGGCGATTATTGAAGACCATGGATCTTCATAGCGTGAGGACTACTTGAAGATTTGCTCGGGGCCGCACCCATTATAGAGTAATATATAGCAGTAGTCTCCTCATTGTGGAGATTTTTTGGATTGCAAGGACTACTCGCTACTAGTGGTAGTAGGAGAGTGCCTTCAGTTTGTCCTGTTCCTGGACAACTTATATCGACGTCTGTCTGACATTGCATTTCTAAAGATTACATACATTGGTTTTTACAAACGTAGCTCAATACCCCTCCTTGAGATGTATGAGCTCAAGGGTTGCATTTTTATGGAAGGTAATTAGTGGTTAACGAAAATGGTAATGTGGCATTCAAAGATTGATATGTGCTATGTGAAAAGATAATCGTAACCTCAAGCCTCGTCAAACCAGAAATAATCGAAACAAGATTAGATGTGGCAAGGCTCAGTGGGTCATTCCCAAGTAGGGTATGGCCATCCCCTTTTAGAAATATTTCTTCCCACTATGACATCCGGGATGTAAATTAATATGGTTTGATGCTCAGACGCCTAGTTTAAAGGTCGAATGACTGGGGGATGACATATTTGGTAATATCTAGTTATAGAGGTAGGTCGATCTTATGCTGGTAGATGCCAGATGCCCTGTGCCTCGGGGCATCCATCTAGAGGTGTACCCATTCGGAAGGTAGATCCTTCACTTCGTCATTTGTATGGAAATCCATTCTCCAATAAGAACCTACGGTTTTGTTTGTGTTGGTGTAATGAATAGCCTCGAAATGCTATATGAGAAACCATTTCGGATAAGATTAGTAAGTTTATTTGCAAATGTTTTCAAATTGATGTCATTAGAAATAATGTCAAAGGCTTGATATAAAAGTGTTTTAGTTATCATAAGGTAAAACCCGTCCATGTTTATGTATAGGCATGGTCTTATGAGATATTCTTTATTTTCAAAAGGATTTTATTCAAAGGCTAATATATGACACTGCCATATATTATTTAGTTTTTCTCACAATGGTTATCAAGCCTGATCCGGGTATTTTCAATATTCAGGTCAGATCCGAGTAGTTTCAGGTTTAATCAAAAACGGTTAGAGTTTCCAAAGGAGAGCTGGAGATATTCATCTACGTATGGACATATTCTATTATCCGCTATATTTAGTTTGTTTTAGTTGATGTTTGTCAGCAATTGTAAGGACAGATGTTTATAACTGTCCAAGCTGAATTTAGGTTAGACTTTGATATATGTATTTAAAAGTTTTCCGATGTAAAGATATTTGTTAAATATTACATATTATTCCATTCGTGTGAGATTCTGTTCTTTCTATTTTCTTTATTACTCATGATAATCTAAAATTTCGTGCAATTTGGGTCTAACACGTGTGGTTTATTATCGACATCATTACGTTTGGTACCAAAGCTTTTGTTTGAGGGAATACCGAAGCCTGATAGGGTAAGTCTCATCATAGATAGGAATAGTAATATCCTAGGACGATTAACTCATTAGAGATAGGGTTAGTAACACCCTAGAATGAGTTATGAGTGTGTTATATATATATGAGTGCGTATTTCTTAATTTTATAAAAATGGTTTTGTTTTAAAGAATTTGGTAAATGAAATAATTTTACCTTGGGTTTATATTTCAAATATACAAAAGGAGATATTATTATTTTTGGGTAAAAAATTATTTAGGGATTGATTGTAATTATGGTTTACTCAAACTAAAATATGAATATCTTGTGATGAGAATTGCACTATTTGACTGTAAGGTAATTCATATAGAATCAATTGTTTGAGAACTAGAATTTAGAACTTTCACCGTATTACCCTAGACATTCAAGCCTTAGGAAATAATAATAATTTGATAAGTATAAATGGGTTACTTTAAAAGAATTAAGAACAAATACCTTATGAATTAAGTTTCAAAATTTGACTTTAAGGTATTTGATGATAATATGCAGACAAATAATATCCATTTCAGGAAAAACCAAACCCACTGAACTTCACTTCACTTTGTTGGGAATTCGAGTTCCTAAGTCAAAGAAAGTTTTTGGGATCGAAAAAGATTATGGAAGTTAAGTATTGGTTAAGCAAGTGTGATGAGATATAGCATAGCATAGTGAGCTTTATCCATGGATCATTTAGGGAGATGATAAGCAATGCCCTAAAATTCGAAGATGTTGTTCCACATCCAACTACTGAAGTACCAGCCAAGAAGAAAAGGCATAAGAAGAACAAAGTTTGTTGTTTCAAATGTAGACAAATTGGTCACCTTGCAAAAGCATGTAGATCGGGGGTAAACATCAAGACCTTTAAGAAAATTGTCCCAAAGAGTTGTTATTATTGCCATATTATAAGACATATCACTAGAGACTGTCCAATGCTCAAGACCGCGGAACAGCCTAAGCCTTTTGTTACCCTTACTCGTCCACCTACTGCTATAGAAAAAGGAAAAGGGATAGTGTAAACATAAGTTAGTTAAGCATGTATTAGTAAATGCCATCTAAGTATTTAAACTGTATGACTTTTGTAAAACTTTTTGAGCGTACTCCATAGAAGTCACCTAGTATGAATGTATTTTGGGAATCAATATATATAGACTATCATTTTGCTGCTTTGTCAATACCAATTTCTGTTAGAACTTATTAGAAAAATTAAAAAAATTTAACCCAATTTAAAAAAAGAGAATGAAAAGGAAAATGATAATAATTAAGTAAGAAGCACTTAATAAAATGAGATGAAATAAGTAAAGTTGAGGTAGGATCTCTGATAAAAAAGGATAACTGATCTTAAGTTCTTTTATAAATTGTAGGAAGTAACAAAGCCAAAAGACTAGCAATTCGGCAGAGATTTAAGGAAGCCTTATCTAAATACGATGACTTAGAAGTTTAGGATACACCGATTTTGAGTGATGAGTAGGATATTCAAGTAAGGGAGCCTTCAGGGATAATACTAGGATCGTTCGACCATCGATAGATATCTCATAGGATGAGGAGTTGATAGTTATTTCAGATGAGGAGGATGTGTTGCCAGTAAGCACAGATATTGATGCAGGGATAGAGGCAACGATGAGGAAGATGATTGGATGTTGGATCCTTTGAGTGAGGACGAGGAGCCTGAAGAAGAAGAACCTATAGAGGAGGCTATTGAAGTATCAGAGGAGATTGAGCAGCTGATAGAGGAACCCATGGCAGTGGAGATGGAAGATTCGAGGATTCACGATGCATGGATATAAGAGGATGATGATTTTGAGAGAGATGAGCAGACATTTGAGAGATGGGTACTCCCATTCAGGAGATAGGATCTCCCGTTCTAGAGATAGCCGAGGATCTCGGTTTGGAGGATATAGATATGGAGGAGCATGAGCCATGGATTCCGAGCAGCACTAGCAGCCGCTTGGTTGGGGCATAGCTCTAAAGATGATAAATGCTGAGGAGCCAGTTGAGGATGTAGAGGAACCAGAAGAGATCGACTTGGAGGCACCATCAGAGGGTTCATCCAATGAGTATTGTTTCACACTTAAGGATATTTTGGGTTTGTATTATAGCAGTTGTTATTATCTTAAGGAAGTGGTACGCGCTAAGATATGGGATTTAGTCCTTTAGTATGATATTTTGGTTGGCTGATGTAGGTAGTTGACTTATGACTATGTATTTACCTCAATGTGTAGTATGCACTCAGGTCGGAACTAGGATCGATGATTGTATTTCACGATCACTATTTAGTAGTAGTATTTCCTTTGACATATATTGTTGGCCTTTATAGTTCTGTATCTTTGATTTCATTTCGAGGACAAATGCTTTTAAGTAGGGGAGAATGTAACGAACCGTAATTTCGCTACTTCAAAAGTGAGAGATTTCGTTCGTTTTAAATTTAAAAGAAATTTAAAACTTAAATGAATATGTTATATATCTTAAATTTTATCTATTCTTATAGTTAATAATCAAAAAGTATAAATTTGAATTTTAGAACAAACCAACAAAAGTTAAGTCTTTTTGATAATAAATAAAGGCTTAAATAAAAGGATTTAAATATTTATTTATAAAGGTAAATCTTATTAGAAACATATAATGAAGATAATAAAAGTATATTGAAAGATTTAAAAGTATATTAATAATCGTTTTACAAAAATAACCAAAATTTATCGTATTTTGTCAGTTTTACATACTATAAAGTTAGAGATTTTGATATTAATTAAGTATGATTTTAAATTATAAGGAAACGTATTTTTATTTATTTAAAGAAGTAAAAAGTTCATTTTAAAGTTTGGTTTACTTTATTATATAGCTTAACAAAAATATCAAATTTTGATTGTAAAATTTGTCGATAAAAACACCATTTTCAACTGAAACAAGTTGTCGACAGGTTGTTACAACTTGATACATTTTCTAACCTATAAATACAACTTTATAAAAAAATTAACACTTTACATTTATCACAAAAAGGCAAAAGGATTTTACTTTTGAAAAAGTTTAAATGATATAAAAAAGTGAAACACGATAATTTGACTAATTAAATTTTATTTTAAATCTTTATAAACAACATCATTACCTTACTTATTATCTCATTAATGAGATATTATGCTTATACATAGAAAAGGAGCAAAAATTTATGATTTAAACATTACAAAACATAAGAAAGTGGCATCTCTTCACCTCTTAACCCACTCTTCCATAACTATCATTTCATACATTAAATACAACTCAAACAAAGCTAATAAAAGTTTAAAAGTAAACAAGGCTATTTGTGTTTACCACCAAAATCTTAACTTCAAATACAACTCAAACCCCTTCATTTTCACTTCACTTTCATTTCAAAAAATTTCCAAAATCCTTCTCTACTTCCTCCATTTTTCTTCTTCCTTCAAGCTATCACCTCCGCATCACCAAAATTTACCCACACCATCACCCAAACCTCTTTTACCCAAACTTACACACCTCTACCCCCTCCCCATAACTCACACACCCTACATCTTCCCCAACTTAAGCTTCCAAGCCCACCTAACCTCGGCCATACCACCATACCTAAGCCGCGCCCCCTCCTACACATCAAGGCAGAGCCCGTACTCTACCATACCCAAGCCCAAAGCCACATACCCATATATATCCGTATGACATATGAATGTTTATACCAAATTGATTGTTAATATGGATGATTGATAGTTGGTTAGATAATTAGATTGTGATAATATATCCCATTATGGTATTAATAGTGAATGTTGGATTTGAAATCATATGTAATGTGATTGGTTGAGTGGATGTTATGTTAGTGATAAATATGGATATTGCTTATGCTCATTTTGATTTAATAATCCCTTTGTTAATAAGATCAAATTTTAGTGATATAAGATATTTTGGAAAAATACGTCTCTTTTCAATTAGAAGTGAAATTAAAGTAAAAATAAAAGAGAATTTGAAATTTAAAGTGAAACGGGTTAAAAAGGATAGTTAAATTGAAATTGAAATTGAGATGAATAGTGAAATTGAAATCGATTTTGAAAATTGAATTTGAGATTAATGTTGAATTTGAGTTTAAATTCAAATTAGATTTGAAATCTAAGTTTTAATTAACTTTAATTTGGAATTTAAATTTTACTATTAAAATAATAGGAATATAATAATATAATAATATGATTATAATGAAAATATTGAATCAAAATGATTTGTAATGATTTTATAGTTAATAGAATTCAATTTGAATATATTATTTCAAATATTGAAAAATAAGTTAAAACTAGGTGCGTCGCACAACAGTAGTTCGTGATTTCGCACCAAAATAGTTCAAATGAATGTGTTGAGTGGAATATAGCTCGGAATTCTTCAAGATAAGAAAATTTTGAATTCTAAATGGAGAAAGAAAATCAAAGTTTCATTGAGTACATTTTGAAATAAGTCCAAATCAATTTCCTAAAAAAATCGCGCCAGTATAGTTAAGTGACCATAACAGGAAATCTGTTTAAAAGAATGTTTTTAATTATGGAAAAATATGGAACAAATTTGATAAATCTATTTAAATAATTTAAAAGAGATTTGGATTGAAAAATATGAATTATCGAATGTTTAAAAGTTGATTTAATCAAATAAGCTTATATACCACTTTCCACGGCACTTTTATACTGCAAATTGTATAACATTTTGGATATGAGTTAAAAGTAATGATTTTTCCTGAAATCAATTGTGAATGTTTTTAAAAGGAAAATTAGCATGTTGAAAGATAATTTGGAATCTTTATCATCAACTTCAAAATAAAGTCAATAAATGAGTATGTAGAAACGACTAGTACATTTGTCCCGCTTGTGAGATCTAAGAAGATAAAACAAGGTGTTTAACTAAGATACTATCCAAAATTTAAGAAGATTGGTATTATCCAAAATTTAAGAAAATTAGTATTATACAAAATAAAAGAAGATTGGCATTATCCAAAATTTAAGTAATCTCCAAAATGAATGATTTCTATGAACCTATGTACTCAAAAATGTTTGCTAAGATTGATTTTAGGGTTTATCGTAAAGATGTCTTAAATAACATTGTTTTTGACCCATCTAAAAGTTAAGGAATTTGGATCGGGAGTTAAGTAAGGAAATTTGAGATATTATCCAAAACAAAGAATGAATTACTAAGAATTATTCTGAGTCAAAAGAAAGAGATTTCGAAATCATCTGGAAAGAATAAAAGTGAAAAGAGACTTAATAAATCATATAGACTCAAATTCACTTTTTATCGATAATTG
This sequence comes from Allium cepa, assembly GCA_030765085.1. Lineage (NCBI taxonomy): Eukaryota > Viridiplantae > Streptophyta > Magnoliopsida > Asparagales > Amaryllidaceae > Allium > Allium cepa. The sequence goes on from CM060946.1 coordinate 214,641,740, forward strand.
GATTTCGAAGGAACCGGGGTCGAATTTGGCTGATTCCTATCCGAAAACAACTTTGAACTAATGTATACATTAGAATGTGAAGACATGTTGAAGATGATGATTATTGAAGATCGTGTATCTTCATAGCGTGATGACTGCTTGTTGATTTTCTCGAGGTTGCACCCATTATAGAGTTATATATAGCAGTGGTCTCCTCATTGTGGAGATTTTTCAGATTGCCATGACAACTCGCTATTAGTGGCGGCAGAAGAGTGTTTTCGGTTTGTCCTATTCGTAGACAACTTGTATGGACATTTGTCTGACATTGTATTTCTAAAGATTATGTACATTGGTTTTTACAAATATACATCAGTGGTAGCGGAGAAGGCAACTTCTCTTAGCTTAACACCCTTCTTGAGACGTACGAGCTCACGGGTTATATTTCTGTGGAACACATTTAGTAGTTAATGGAAATGTCAATGTGGCATTCAAAGATGTTATATGTGCTATGTGAAAAGGTAATCGTAACCTCAAGCCTCATCAAACCAGAAATGACCAAAACAGGATTAGATGCGGCAAGGCTAAGTGGGTCATTCCCAAGTAGAGTATGGTCATCCCCTTCTAGATATATTTCTTCCTACTATAACGTTAGGGATGTAAATTAATGTGGTTTGTATGCTCGGGCGCCCAGTTTAAAGGTCAGTAATGACCGGGGGATGACATATTCGGTACTATCTAGTTAAAGAGGTAGGTCAGTCTTATGTTTGTAGAGGGCAGATGTTCTGTGCCTCGGGACATCTATCTAGAGGTGTACCCATTTGGAAGGTAGATCCTTCACCTAGTCATTTATATGGAAATCCATTCTCCAATAAGAACCTACATTTTTGTTTGTATTGGCGTAATGAATATCCTCGAAATGCTATATAGGTAACCATTTTAGATAAGATTAATAAGTTTATTTGCAAATGTTTTCAAAGAGATGTCATTAGAAATAATATCAAAGGTTTTGATATAAAAGTGTTTTAGTTATCATAAGGTAATAACCCGTCCGTGTTTATGTGTGGGTGTGGCCTTATGAGATACTCTTTATTTTCAAAAGAATTTTATTCAAAGGCTGATATATGACACTGTCATTTATTATTAAGTTTTTCTCACACTGGTTATCAAGCCCGATCCGGGAATTTTCAATACTCAGGTCAGATCCAAGTAGTTTCAGGTTTAATCGAAGACGGTTGGAGTTTCCATAGGAGAGCTAGGCATATTCATCTATATATGGACATATTCTATTATGCACTGTACATAGTTTTTTTTAGTTGATGTTTGTCAGCAATTGTAAGGACAGATGTTTATAACTGTCCAAACTGAATTTAGATTAGACTCTGATATATGTATTTAAAAGTTTTCCACTATAACGATATTTGTTCAATATTATATGTTATTCCATGCGTATGAGATTCTGTTCTGTCTAATTTTCTTTGTTGCTCTTGATAATCCACAATTCTGTGTAATTTGGATCTGACATATGTGGTTTATTGTCGGCACAATGGGCATAGACTTTTGGGTTGTCACAATGATATATTTTTCCTGTACCTTCTGCACTATCTACAAAATATATCAATTCATTTTTCCTTTACTGAATGCATGATCATTTGAAATGCATCATTCTATTCAGTGTTTAAGTTATTTATAGAATCTATATTGTTTTGTTGTATCTTTATCGATTGTTCTTCTAAAATAATAGTTGAACAATTATAGTGGTGAGAAAAATCATGATTGTTATATGGGATGTCGTAGTCAAAAATAGTTTTGTTATATTGTTTTAGGAGGTAATTAAGGTCAAAAAGACTATATTGTTTTATTTTTATTCCATAATTTTGTGTATCATCCCATTGGCCTAAATGTCGAAATACTTGTACAAAAGGATTATGGATATCCAAAATTTGTTTTAAAGTCAAAAGTATGGCTAGCCTCATTGCTGCATAATCATGTTGTCTATTTTCAATCTCCATGTATGTATCATAAATATATAACTGCAAATATCTTGGTCTTATTCCATCCATAGGGAAAAAACTATCGATGCTATGATATACGGAGCCTTGTGCACGATATGAATAAAATCCATTTGTTGCATTTTCTAAGATATGATCAATGTTAGCACCCATCGATGTAAAAGCAAAAGCATTATTATAAGATCTTATGTTACTTCTAAAATGCATACCTACTTCGATTTGATTAAATACAAATCTAGCAGCTGTTGAGATGTTATCGGTCTTTGAATGGTAATTTTACCATTCTAACAGCAAATCTCTAACGCCTCAGGAAAAAATATCTTTGAGCCACAAAATGTGAAGTAAGTTGGGGCAAGTAGCTTGTGCTTGTGAAAGTAGTGTGTAGCAATAAAATATCGACCACAACTATAGCTTGTCGTGAAAGTGGATTGAGTTATCATCTTTTCTTCATAGCCAAATAATCCCGAATGATTACCAAGATTGGAATGATTAGAATGAAAAAAATACAAATTAAACGAGACATTGATTAGTTTAATTGAAGAAAATTACCTGGAATATAAGATGTTAAAATCCTTGGTCTTCTACGTGTTTGAGTTGATTGTGCTCTTTCTTTAATGATTGGTTGTCCAAAAAGAAATAATAAATATTCTTTATATTTTGAAATATGTTCATTATATAACATGCACTGGAAACATTAAATAAAAAGTAAACTTTAAATTTGTTAATTCTCATTTTGTGGCCCACTTCTTTACTACTAATATTTTTGCAATTTACCTACAAAATTATTAACTATAATTTATAGTTTAATACAATATATATTTAAAAATGCATTTAATCATCTTCTTCAAAACATTCTTATTTTTCTACAATGCAAGGTTGACATTAAATATTAAGAAATTTATTAGCTTTCATTAGAAACTAATACCTAAAGAAAGCAAGTTCTTAGCCCAAACATTGTACTTGTACTTGTAGTTGTTACACTTTCTAACAAAATGGTCAATTATTACTGGTAGCTAGAAACCATACCAAATTTAATAATTGGTGATAAACCTACGTCCCGATAAGAGAAATAATGATAATAATTAATCATTAAATAAAGCACCTTTCCCATCACATTATTAAAAAAAATTCCATGTTTTATGGACGTTTAAAAGGTTTACCATGAATAATTAAAGTAAAGGAGCATTTCAGCTTAACCATCGAACAAAGATGTTAAAGTCAGAGAAATAAAATATAATAAGGTAGTCGGAGTTCAATACAATGTGGATAGAAATTGAAGACAAAAATATCTATAAAAAGTAATACCAGATTGACTCAAATGAGAGTTTTCATTTGTTTGGGATCTTCTATTTGAAATAATTTGCTCTCTTGCATGCTCACGTCTTTACCATTGTTGTAACAACCCGCATATTTTATGATTGTGTAATTAAATATTTAATTTAAATACAGCATCGTTAGTCGGATTATAGTCCGAAATGCTACTCTTTGCATACGGTCGAATTAGGACTCGGGACCACTTCCATTGAGTTCAAAACGCCGTCTGTGACCTTTTTGAGTATAAACTTCGATATGTTTGGAGCTAGCTAAAAATTTGACCTTTGCACTTTGGACTTTGGGTTTGGGTTAGCCTAAACTATTAACTCTAGCTCCACATCCCCCACTTCTCTTCATTCGCTTTTATTTCTTAATATCTTCAAGCTTTCATAAAAATGAGGGAAGAGAAAAAGAATTAGAATTCCTAAGCCCTAGTTCCATTGCAAATCCAAGTTCTAACTCGAAATTCAAAGTGAAGCTATTGGTAAGCATCATCTTTTTCTTCTCCAACTCATTCTACCTTCAATTTCAGAAATTCCTAAACCTAATTTAGGAAATGTTCATCTTTTAAGCTTAGATTCAAGCTTCTTAGGTTGGAATTGAAGAGTGATTGTTCTTGCCTTGCTCTATAGCTTCTTTTTCCTTGTTTTTTTGCAAAAGGTGAGATTTTTATCTCACATCTATGTCTATAACTATCTTTGATTGTTGGGTATGAATTCCTAACACTTACTCATGTGCATTTTCTTTTGGTTTGGGTTGAATTGGTGAATATTCCAAATTTTGGTGTTTTGAAGTCAAATCTTCAAAAATCTTAACTTTAATGTTTAAACATGTTTTTGGTGATGCATTGAAGAGCCAATAGGGTCGGGTTGCCGATATGCGTAAACCCCTCGCGCCGTTGCTCGTCTGATCGCTTTCGACGAAAGTTTTCTCTTCAATTAAATAGACTGAAAATAGCTCCATCACCCAGTCAGTCGACTGACCTTTTCCAGTCAGTCGACTGGCTGTAGCCAGTATGTGCTCCGGGGTCTGTTTGCAGAGGCTGGAACTCTCTGTTTCCTGCAATCCGTCTACTGGCCTCTGTAATTAGTCGACTGACTGCAGGAAATGAAATTTCCAGATTTCTGGATTAGTCGACTGGCCATTTGCAGTCAGTCGACTAACCTGCTTCTATTTTCCTATTTAGCCTATTTTGCTTGAGATTTCAATTTTTATCGATTCGTGGTTTTCCGATTTGTTGTTATCATTTATTATCGACCTTGATGACTTCTATTTTGGATTTTTTTGGATATCTCCATTTTGATGGGTTTGGGATCGATTTCTTTGGATTTAATTCACGTCTTTGAACGTGAAATTTTGGTGATTGATTGTTCTTACAATCATCCTTATGGTTTGTCGCTTCAAAACGCAAAGGTTTCTATACTGGTAGTAAATATTCAAACTCTTTCACAAAGATGATTTCAACTCTATTTTCAATATCAAACTCGTTTATAAAACCATTTTCCAATCTATTAGTATGTACAAACCTTTACCTCATTCGTTCGAGAAATCCAATTAAACGACTTTGCAAAACAAGTGGTATGAAACGCTTGCGTTTACTTTGTCAGTTAATTCTTAGACTCGTTCGATTGAAACTCTTGTGACAACTTTCGAGTGGAGATTTACAATTTGTTCATAAATACCTAAGTTAAGCAAGTGTGTAACGACCCCGACTTCCTACGCCCAGGAAGACGTATCGTTTTTAAGAAAGAAAAGGGTGAGAAAATAGAAAAGATAGAGAAGAAAGAACAACAACATCAGAATCTCACAGCGGAACGAATAAATTATATTAATCACATAAGTATTTACATAATATATAACATCAATCAGATTGATACATATAGTACATCACATACTAGACAGTTATAAACACCTGTCTAGTTATACAACTCAATACACAAAACAACACAGAGATACCACACAGCAGAACTATATATATATCTACAACGCTAAAGCCTCCTGCTCCATTGCTCCTCCAGAATTCGTCAAAGCTAACCTGAATCCCTTGGCTACCCGTAAAAATTTGGGTACCCGAGAGTTTATGAAAAACAAAGATAAACTCCGGGTCATACATGGGTCTGGTATGAGTAACAGGTTAAAGTTGCTTAATTTTGAAAAAAAAACCTTTGAAAACAAAAGGTATCACGTAAGACTTCTTACACATAAACATGGAAAAGTTTTTACCTTATGCTAACCAAAACATTTGATAGGAAATCCAGTGATATTATAATAGGTCTAGGGTTTTCAAGTAAATAGAAAATAGCCGAAATTGTTACATTCATTAAATTCCAGCTACTAGCCACAAAAGTGGGTAATACAATCAAAACCGTAGGCACTTATTGGATTGTGGATTCCATACAATGGCAGGGCTACTGGGGTACCGCCCGTCACAGTACGTGGCCTAGATCAACGTACGGAGGATCACTCCCGACCCCCTGCAACACAAGGCCAGAACCATTCCTTACTGAACAGTCCCGAACAAGATAAACCCCGCAGTTGGCTGCAGACCAACTGCCCACACAGCCGAATAAAAATGGACATCTAGACAGAGGAATATCCTTGTCCTGCTTGGGCATGACCCACCTAACCTTGCTGCACCTCCCCTGTTTTAGCCATTCCCGGTTGATGAGGCTTGAGGTTACGTTTACCTTTATAGGACATATTTCTTAGAATGCTCATCGTCCGCCTGACGATGTGTTGAAAGCATTTAATCCATACAAGTTCGTTCCGGGTTCGAATGAAACCGAAGGCATCATCTTGTTACACTCGTTTTGGAATCACCTTCAGAATTAACGACGATAACCCTTGCATTCTAAACCTTCATCTTCACTTCAGATTCACGGCCTATCGTTAATTTGGAATCGATGTGGTTTTCGGATGTTCCAAATAAGGAAAACCGATCCCGGTCTCATCGAAATCCAAAACGTGTCTTTTAAGGCCAAGTTGTCTATTTAGTCTTAACAGTGGATTCAATATTATCAATATGCACAGATAGATAATTCACATCTCATAATAGATAATTACATCATCATAAACAGTTAATTAATATCATCATCCAAACAGATAATTAAATATTATCATACTTAAACTATACATCCATATCACATAGATATTATCCATCTCATTTCTGAGATCACAATCAATCAATGAAATATCAATACCATCCATAAGCAATGATTTATGAATCACAATTTATAATTAATTTAAAATGAATTAAATTAACTACTTCCATTTTTAATTAATTTAAAATAAATTAAATTAATTACTCGTTCCATAAATCCAGCTCTCACAATCATTAATTAATTATAAATCAATTTAATTAATCATTCTCTAATTACAAGAAGTAATTTAGTCTTTTAATTAATTTCTTAAATGAATTATTCTAAATCATTCATAGTAGATTGACATTTGATTACTTCCTATTAGTTATTCCTTAATTAACAATTCTTAATTACATCATTAATTATATTAATTAATGATCTCCAATTTATATCAAATTACTTATTTAAATTAATTACATTAAGTGATTAATCTTTATTTAAACACAATTATTAATCACCCCTTGATTAATAACAAGCCAGTAATTAACTACCCTTAATTACTTATTTATCATTCCATGATTAATTATTTCCATAAATTAATCCTTTGATTAATTACAAAAGAAATTACCCAAATTACTTCACTTACAAATCATCTTGTATGAATTTCATCAAGTAACAATCATCTAATTACTATTCTAAGTAATTATACTCCATTAATTACACTAAGTAATTTCACATACCAAATCATCAAATGATTTCTAAAATTAATTAACTTAATTTAAATCTTATTATCCATTACTTATATATATTTAAATTAATCATCTTTGATTTAAATATCCCTTGCTATCTCCCAGTAGTTTTCCTAAATTAATTTACAATAATCAATCTTGAATAAATCCATTAATTAATTACATTTATCAATTTATTACCATTTAATTATCTTGTTGATTTATTATTCCAAATAAATCAATTTCTAATCCCATCATTAATTATCTAAATTAATGATTTCTAATTACATTTTCATTTGTTATTTTATATTAAGAATACAAATTTTCAAATCACATATATTAATCCTCTTGATTAATAACATACAGTAATTAATCATTCATAATTAATTACTTCTCAATAACACTCTTAATTAATCCCCTGATTAATTTCAAGTAATTATACTTCAGTTACTCCTATTAACAACATCAATCAATTAATTACATCCCGTAATTATCCTTCAATTACTTTTCTAAGTAATTTACTTCCAAAATATCAGTTAATTAAACTAAATTAATTAACTCAAATCAATTTACACAATTAATAAGTAATTAATTTCTTAATTACTTTCCAAATAAATAATTACAATTACAATGATTATTATTGAATTAATTAATAAAATTTATTTATTAAAAATCAATTACATTAATTAATTATAAATAATCTAGTTAATGATCTTCATTAACACTTATTTAATTATTCCCTTCTATTTATCATTGTTAATTATAAGTTTGATTAACCATTAAAATTTATTAATTTAAATCAAAACCTAATCTATGGTTCTTAATCACATATTAGTTAATTAATTTATTAATTAACTTTAATTACTACTTTTAAACTTATAATTACTAAATTAATTAATATCCATCATTAATTATTCTTACCTAATTAACTTAAAGGTTAATACATGTAAAATTCTAAAAAAACTTCATTACTCAAAGTAATTATTCTTATTATGGATTAAATTTTTATTTTCAAAATGTTCTAAAAACATCTGTTTCAAATTACTTTGTAAATAAATTCAAATTTTATCCTTAATAAAGTTTAAAACTAATTTTTCTTCCAAAACTCCCTTTAAACTCACATATTTAATAGCATTAAACTTATTTGAATCAATTTAAATTATAAAACTTTAATTTAGTTTCAAATCTAGAATTGCATATCTAAGTCCTGACTTCTTTTGGAGTTAACATGTTTCAATCTTTCCTTAACAGTTTAAAATTTTCATTTGAACTCAACTTAGTTTGAAAATACTTTAATTATTAATCACTTTTAAGTTATAAAAATTATTTAAATTTTGAAAACTTTATTATTTCCAACTATATTTCAAAACTAACTTAAATTCATTATTTAAACCTGATTTAAAACAAGGCTTGACTTTGATTAAATTCTAATAACCAAAAATTGCAAACTGCTAAAACCTGCTACAGGTTTTAAGACCTGAATACTACAGCCGAGTCCCCCTGTGATTACTTCGAGTAAACATAGGAATTTCCCCGAGAAAAAAACCGTAGCCTGCTTCGAATTTTCCCTGCGCGAAAAATGAATAGGAGGAATACCGAACCTGGAAAACACCAACCCACTTCTCCCCTCCATGCCTGTCAACGCCACGCACGCGATGCTCCTACCACCGGAGGCCACCAAACTCCGGTTACGTCATCGACCATCTCCCCTCTACCTTCCCTCAAAGCCACGTGCCACTCGATCGCCTGCAATGGCCGCGGTGATCAAAATTCCAAACGTAGTAAAAGTTAGGTTTACAAACCTAATTCCATCGTCGTCGACGCCACGGCCATCTAACACCCTATCCCCTATTTTTCCTAGATCCATGGTAGCCACCTCCACCCCTAGACCGAAGCTCGACGGCGACCACCACGTTGATCACCAGAAACCACCCCATATGCAAAAACTGAACATACTCGAACTGCTCCCATAATCAAACACTAAAAATTATGATTTCACTCCTAAAATTTATGTTTTTGGATAGAGTTTCAGATTACATGCACAAAACAATTAAATTAAGATGTTGCATTTTGAACACTTAAGCTTGCTCTGTTCTACTTGATTTTCTAGAGCATTTCAATTTTAGTTTACTTCAATAAAATTTAAAACTTAAGTTCATGATTAAATAAACAATATTCGTTTGAGTCCTAAGTCCTAATAGTGCTTGGTTCAAGAGATAATGAATTTTATCCAAATCTTAGTGTAAAAACAAAAATAGACAAGAACAAATACTACAGCAAGCATTCACCTATACAACAAATCCAATCATGTACATACACACAGTACATACTTTACTTCCAAAAATCTATATGCAACCAGATAATCATACTTAAGATTTCTATCATTTTTAAAACTGATGATGTTACTCACCAATTTGCAGAGAAGAACAGAGACTCCTCCATTCAGCAACAGGCTAACACTCTTCTTTGATTCTCAGTGGTATAGAATCTTAGTTGATGTTCAAGTAGAAACTTTGTTTGAGTTTGAAAATATAAGGTTTTGTTTTATTTTAGTCTTTACCTAGTTCGAACTGATATGCAGATTTATAGAAAAGAAAGAAGACAGGGGTATATTATTATGTCTCATACACTTGTGACCATACTTGTACAATATGGCATACATATCTTGTTCAGAGATATTTTATAATAGAGGCTGATATGAAATACAATTGTGTGCTAGAAAGATTTTTCATTAATGACTTTTGTTTGTTTGCTTAAGAATGCATTACTGTCTTCTCTAGCAAGCTTCACACATATATATTTTATTTTATTTATTTGGCCTGCACACATTTGATTTGTTCCTCTATGTCTTAAGTCAGTTTTCACTTGAAGATTCTTTGTTACTGTCATTTGCTCCATGTTCTTCTTTTGTTCTTGTTTGCTTCAAATCAGCCTACTCATTTGAACAAATATTGTTTGTACAATAGATATTTGTCTTGATGCTTTAAACTTATATATATATGCTGCAGTTCTTCTTTGATAGTTTACAAACTTAAAAATTTATTTGTTTCTAGTTTATTTGTTGTCTTGTTATTATAATTTGAAATGTTTGTGAATGTTTTTTTTTGTTTGAAAAATAAATGAACTTAATAGTTGTTATGTTATTGAAATTTAACCAATGTACTACTTTACATTTTCCCTAATTTATCTTATATCTTGTACGTTTATATGTACATTTTAATTTTATTTATATTATAAAACACATTTATCAATTTGAAATGGTAAATAAATTAAATTATCTTTTTATTATAAATTACATATTTTATTAATGTACCATTTGACAAAAATTACATTAAAACTCATATAAATTTTAAATTCATATTTTAATCAAGCTATACTAAAAAGAAAGTAAACAAATCTTTTTGTTAATAAATTAAAATTTAAACTTAAGTTAAAATAAGTTTTAAACTATTTAAACATTTATCTTATGTATTTAAAACCCTATATTTATTTATTTATTTATTTAGCTTTGAAAAGTTTATATTAAATAAAGCATAATTTCCAATTCACTAAAATATATATTAGTATTTGAAACACAATTTATTAGTTAAACTTTAAAACAAATCTCATTAACAAAAATTTACCAGATTAGATATTTATTAAAAGAAAAGTATCAATTCAGATCTAATTAACAAAAATATATCAAATCAATTTAATGTTTAATGCAGATTATTAAATTGATATTGCTAGAAAATTCCGGGTGTCACAAAGTGGTTATGAGACATGAAGCTAAACCGATCTATTTACTAGCTTAGTGTAATTGACACTTCTCGATGATCGATGATGGTCATTTTCGTGATCTAGACTAGCGATTTGCTATGTTTTCTTATCCACGAAGGGGACGGTACCTCGTTTTATTGAGTTTCGTCTCATTTCTTTTATAGGCTAACGATATGTATTCTTTAGAGTTTCTACTCATTTTTGTGGGCAAGCGACCCATGTTCTTTCATGGAGTTCGGTCCATCGGACGCACCTTTGTACTACGTTGTTGTACCAGCTTATCAGGTTCATCGGGCGTACCGTTGTGCTACGTCGTTGTTCCGAATTATTTGAGTTTTAGGTTCCTCGGGCGTACCGTTGTACTACGTCGATGCACCGGCTCTATGGTTAGCGACCATGGGATAGCGTCCCGTTTGTGATACACGTGTTGGTGAGTTTACATGCTCTCGTTTTGCGATAGGCCGCCCCCTTTTCGTGATTTTTGGATTTCTATTGATGATTTCTAGAATTTGTGTTTCACCAATTTTCGTGATTTCATTGATAAGTGTTATCAATATTTGTGCATTGGTGAATTTGTGTTTCACTAACTTTTACGATTGGCATTGATATATTTGTCAATTTTTGTGATTTGGTGAGAGTGATAAAGAATATGACATTCTTTTTGGTGCTTTGAGATTTCTTGAGGTATTGTATGATTTTAGTTGTTATTAGATGTATACTTATCACAGTATAGCATTACTGTTATCATACTTTTTTATCATATCTCTTATTCTATCTCATTTTATCTGATATTTATAGCTAGACTGATCCGTTTATTATTTTCTTATTAAATAATACTCGGGTCAGACCGAGATATTACAGGTGCTTCTGCTTGACTCTTTATATGGAGCCATCATTTTAGTTTTGTCTAACTACATTAGTTTTGTAGTTTTTGTTGTTATACATTCGAGATAGAGACTCCTTGATGTATACATATTTTTTTGTCTAGCACTTGTATCTATTCTTTTGTTATATTATGGATCTTATTTGACTACTACTCTGATGTACACACTTTTAAGTGTTATATATATTCATATCTATTTCCGCCTTTGTGATATGGATATTTGTGACTGATTTGTGCTATGCTTATTTCTATATTTGTTTCCGAAGATTATATAGCCACTGTGTAGTAGCTTTGAGTTTGTATCGATGTGTCGGATTTCCTCTTGGAATGAAATGCATGTTATACTATCTGACATACTGGTGCACGTACAAAGCAATTACACGGATGGTCGCTCCTCAACAGCCTTATTCTTCGTGCTAGTTGATGGCATTACTTCGTAGTGTTCTTGACTAGTGTGAGTATAGATGTGGGGAGTCATAGCTTGGTATCAAAGCCAAACTTCGAAACAATGTAGAATAATTTAACAAGGATCATCCTCCTAAGTCCATCTTAGGTATCGTGTCTTAGGATTTAATTCGAGTCTTCATACCGTCTTATCCTATTTTCTTTTGTGATGCCTTGTTTTATCAGTCACTATTGTTTGATCTTCATTTTGTGAATAATTTTTTTTCTTCTTCCTTCTTTCTTTCTTAAAGAAGAGAAATGGTTAGACCTGGTCGTCCCAGCGCCGGTCAATCTAGTGCTACTCCCCAGGATGGAGTATTTATGTCTACACAACAGCTTCTTGATCTTGTAAAGAACGCTCAAGCTGTCAGACCCATTCCAGAGCCTACTCACCCAAAATACGGATTTACACGCCTATGCAATGATTATACGAATTTGAGTGGAAAGTCGTTCAGGGGTTTCGAGGGCGTTATCGAAGTCCAAGCTTGGCTTAGAGCTTGCGATCGCATCTTTACTCGCATGAATCTTATCGATCTTCATCGAGTCTAAGTGGCTTCTAGCATGCTCCAAGAAAGAGCATTAGATTGGTATGAGCTTCTTATTTTTGAAATTATTGAAGCGGATTTTACTTGGGAGCAATTCCGGGGAAGATTCGAATCAAAGTTTGTGCCGGAAGCTGAGAAAGTGACTTTGGCCCGTCGTTTTATTGACCTTGTTCAAGGTGAATCTTCTATAGCGGAATATGTTGCATCTTTCGAATCTCTTTCTAAATACGGGTTGAGTACATTAATACCCCATTGAAGAAGAATCAAAGATTTGTCTATGGCTTGAATAAAAATCTCAAGAAGCCATTACTTCTGAAATTGAAAGTTGCTTACGATCAGCTTATTGATATCGCTCTTCTACTTGAAGAGGCGGATAAAGAGAGTGATCTTGAAGTTGTTAGTGCCAAACCGAACTTCAGCAGCAATAATAAAAGGCCTATTAAGTTCAAAGGCCCAAATCCTAACAAGAAAGGGAAGCAAGTAGCTTCAATAGCAAAGACTCCTACCCCTAGTAGTGGACAATGCTACAATTGTGGTTCTAAGGACCATTATGCCAATAGATGTCTGAAACCTTTCTTTTGTCGTTATTGTAAAAGTTCGGGTCATCTTCTATCTTCATGTCCCAAACTTCAAGGCAAGAAGGAAGGAAAGCTAAATGTAGTGCAAACTCCTAGTAACACTTCTCATGGTCAAGGTATTTCTCATTCTATCCTTGATGGCATTATTATGTTTCGTGATCGACCTATGCGAGTTCTTTTTGATACGGGTGCATCCCATTCTTTTATATCAAAAGAGCTTGTTGGTACTTTTTCTTTGAGTGTTATGGCTTTAGTGACTTCTTTAAGAATTGTGAATCCAGTTGGTGGATCCGCAACAATTAGTTTTCTTTGTAAAGATGTCGAGATTATTTTATGTGATTTTTCTTTCCGAGCCAATTTGCATGTCACGCGTTACTTGGGCTTTGGAATGATTTTGGGAATGGATTGGCTTAACTGTTATGAAGCCCATATCCTATGTCCTGAACGGATTATTCATCTTCGACATCCTCAATCTGCTAAGTAGATTTCTATTGTTCTTAAAGATTCAGATTCCAATTTCACGGCATCTTTATATTCTTTAAATCCTTATGATGATAATAATGATTATGAAGAAGATGTCATTTCTCTTACTCACGTTGTTCGTGAATTTTCTGACATATTTGAGCCCGTTTTAAGATTACCACCTAAGCGAGCAATTGAGTTCAGAATTAATCTAATTCCTGGAGCTTTACCTATTACTTGTCCTCCTTATCGCATGTCCAATAAGGAAAATGAGGAGATGCGTAAGCAATTATCCGAATTGGAGACGAAGCAATTTATTCGCTCTAGTTCCTCGCCTTGGGGAGCTTCGACTACTTTTGTGAAGAAATGTGATGGCACACTTAGGCTTTGCGTTGACTACCGCAAACTTAATGATCTTACTATCAAGAATAAATATCCATTACCTCGGGTTGATGATTTATTCGACCAACTTAGTGGTGCTAGAGTCTTTTCACAATTAGACTTAGCAACTAGTTTTCATCAGCTTTGTATTGCAAAGGATATCATTCCTTTGACATCATTCTGTGCCCATTATGGGTCGTATGAATGGCTTGTTATGCCATTTGGTTTAACGAATGCTCCGGCTTATTTCGTTGACCTTATGAATCGAGTTTTCAAAGACTTCCTCGATCGATTTGTTCTCATCTTTATTGATGATATCCTTGTGTATTCTAAAACCAAGGAGGAGCATGAAAAGCATCTTCGGATTGTGTTGGAAACTCTTAGGAGCAATCAATTGGAAGCCATATTTTCTAAATGCCACTTTTGGTAATCTCGAGTGAAATTTCCCGGCCATATTATTTCTGAATCCGGAATTTTCATGGATCCTTCAAAGATTGAAGCGATTCAAGATTGGAAGATACCAGAGAGTGTGACGGAAATCCATAGTTTTCTTGGATTGGCGGGCTATTACCGTCGTTTTATCAAAGAATTTTCTAAAATTGTCGTGCCTCCTACTAGCTTGACAAAGAAAGGAGTTGAATACATTTGGTTGGCCAAATGTGAAGCTTCTTTTCAGAAATTAAAAGGACTCCTTTCCGATGCTCCTATTCTTGTGATTCCCGAAGGAAACCGAGATTTTGTTGTTTATACCGACGTTAGTCGTGTTGGTTTGGGTGTCATTCTCATGCAAAAAGAACGTGTTATTGCTTATGCTTCTAGGCAATTGAAGCCAGCCGAGACTAGATATGCCACCCATGATTTAGAGCTCGCGGCTATTATTTTCGCCCTTCGAATTTGGCGTCATTATCTTTTGGGAGAGAAATTTGTTCTCTATACCGATCATAAATCTTTGAAGTATTTATTTTCTCAAAAGGAACTTAATTTGCGTCAACAACGTTGGCTCGAATTTCTCGCATCTTATGATCTTGATATTCTTTATACTCCCGAAAAGGGAAACCGTGTTGCCGATGCACTTAGACGAAAGCAACGAGCGGTTGTTTCTATGATGATATCCGAATGGAATGATCTCGGGACTTTGTCCACTTGTGAGATTCGAGATCGTGAATCCAATTTATGTGCATCTCTTGTTTTATGTAGCATTAAGGCTCATCCTTCTCTTTTAGACTACATCCTTGAAGCTCAAAAGCTAGATCCCGAATTGGGTTTTCTTAGCCAAAATTTTAGGGATAAAATTGATATTGAAGGTTTGAAAGACTTTGATATTGATTCTCGTGGCGGTATTCGAAAATTTGGTAGACTTATCGTGCCGCATATTAGTGATCTTCGTAAAGATATTTTAGAAGATCTCATCGTTCTAAATCTACCATTCATCCCGGTAATAGTAAAATGTATGCGGGTATGAAGCGACTTTATTATTGGGATGAGATGAAATCTGATATTGCTAACTTTGTTAGGCGTTGCATGGCTTTCCTACTAGTTAAAGCCGATCACCAAAGATGTGGTGGGTTATTGCAACCTTTGGACATTCCAATTTGGAAGTGGGGCCAAATTTCCATGGATTTTATTGACGGTCTTCTCCGTTCTCATTCGGGTCATGATAACTTGTGGGTGATAGTTGATAGACTTACAAAATCCGTCCATTTTATTCCCATTCGGTCCAATCGGACCGTACCTATTTTGGCCAAAATTTTTATTAAAGAAATCATTAAATTGCATGGAGTTCCTACTTCTATTGTTAGCGATCGTGATCCATTGTTTACTAGTGGATTTTGGAAGAGTCTTCAAATAGTTTTGGGAATGAAGCTTAATTTTAGCACCACTTATCATCCTCAGTCCGATGGACAAATCGAGCGTGTGAATCAAACTCTTGAAGATCTTCTTCGTGCGTGTGTTCTTGATTTTGATGGAAGTTGGGAAGATCATATTTCTCTTGTCGAGTTTTTCTATAATAATAGCTTCCAATCTAGTATTGGTATGGCACCTTTTGAGGCGCTCTATGGAAGGCCATGCCGATCTCCTTCTTGTTGGCTCGAGGCCGGTGAGAAGCTGGTTTCAAGTCCAGATTTTATTTGTGATTCCACAGAAAAGATTGACCTTATTCGTCATAGGATGAAAGAGGCTCAAAGTAGGCAAAAATCCTATGCCGATAACAGAAGAAGAAAATTAGAATTTTCTGTTGAAGATTTTGTATTTATTCGTGTCTGACCTATGAAGGGTGTTGTGCGTTTCGCTCGATCGGAAAAATTAGCGCCTCGATATATTGGTCTATTTCCCATCACCGAACGTATTGGTTTGGTGGATTATCGTCTTTTATTACCGGCTCAGTTTTCTGCTATTCATGATGTGTTTCACGTTTCTCCATTACGGAAATGCCTTCGAGATTCCAATTCTGTTCTTGTGCCCGGTGTTGTGGAGGAAATTGAAGTTTCGCCTAACTTGACTTATGAGCAACATTCCATTCGAATCATTGCTTCGGAGGTAAGACGCCTTCGAAATAAAGATGTCCCACTTGTGAAAGTTCAATGGTCCTCAAATCCTAAGGATTGCTTAGGAATCTTGGGAATTCATCGAGTGAACACATCCAGACTTACTTTCCCGTGCTCTTTGAGGTGAACTTCTTATTTCAAATTTCTTTTGTGTTGATATGCTTTTATGGTTATTACCTTTTATCTTTCTTCTAAGTATTGCGAGGACGCAATTTCTTTAAGGAGGAGAGTCTATAACAACCCGCATGTTTTACGATTGTGTATTTAAATATTTTATTAAATACAGCATCGTTAGTCGGATTATAGTCCAAAATGCTACTTTTTGCATATGGTCAAATTAGGACTCGGGGCCACTTCCATTGAGTTCAAAACGCCATCTGCGACCTTTTTGAGTATAAACTACGATATGTTAAGAGCTAGCTAAAAATTTGACCTTTGGACTTTGGGTTTGGGTTAGCCTAAACTATTAACTCTAGCTCCACATCCCCCACTTCTCTTCATTCACTTTCATTTCCTAATATCTTAATGCTTTCATAAAAATGGGGGAAGAGAAAAAGAATTAGAATTCCTTAGCCCTAGTTCCATTGCAAATCCAAGTTCTAACTCCAAATTCAAAGTGAAGCTATTGGTAAGCATCCTCTTCTTCTTCTCCAACCCATTCTACCTTCAATTTCAGAAATTCCTAAACCTAATTCAGGAAATGTTCTTCTTTTAAGCTTAGATTCAAGCTTCTTGGATTGGAATTGAAGAGTGATTGTTCTTGCCTTGTTCTATAGCTTCTTCTTCCTTGTTTTTGTGCAAAAGGTGAGATTTTTATCTCACATCTATGTCTATAACTATCTTTGATTGTTGGGTATGAATTCCTAACACTTACTCATGTGCATTTTCTTTTGGTTTTGGTTGAATCGGTGAATATTCCAATTGGTGTTTTGAAGTCAAATCTTCAAAAATCCTAACTTTGATATTTAAACATGTTTTTGGTGATGCATTAAAAAGCCTATAAGGCCGGGTTGCTGATTTGCGTAAACCCCTAGCGCCGTTGCTCGTCTGATCGCTTTCGGCGAAAGTTTTCTCTTCAATTAAATAGGCTGAAAACAGCCTCATCACCCAGTCAGTCGACTGACCTTTTGCAGTCAGTCGACTGGCTGTAGCCAGTATGTGCTTCGGGGCCTGTTTGCAGAGGCTGGAAGTCTCTTTTTCCTACAATCAGTGGACTGGCCTCTGTAATTAGTCGACTGACCGTAGAAAATGAAATTTCTAGGTTTCTAGATCAATCGACTAGCCATTTGCAGTCAGTCGACTGACCTGCTTCTATTTGCCTTTTTAGCCTATTTTGCTTGAGATTCCAATTTTTATCGATTCGTGGTTTTCCGATTTGTTGTTATCATTTATTATCGACCTTGATGACTTCTATTTTGGAATTTTTTTTGGGTATATCCATTTTGATTGGTTTGGGATCGATTTCTTTGGATTTAATTCACGTCTTTGAACGTGAAATTTTGGTGATTGACTGTTCTTACAATCATCTTTATGGTTTGTCACTTCAGAATGCAAAGGTTTCTATACTAGTAGTAAATATTCAAACTCTTTCACAAAGATGATTTCAACTCTATTTTCAATATCAAACTCGTTTATAAAACCATTTTCCAATCTATTAGTATATACAAACCTTTACCTTATTCGTTCGAGAAATCCATTTAAACGACTTTGGAAAACAAGTGGAATGAAATGCTTGCGTTTACTTTGTCGGTTAATTCTTAGACTCGTTCGATTGAAACTCTTGTGATAACTTTCGAGTGGAGATTTACAATTTGTTCGTAAATACTTAAGTTAAGCAAGTGGTTATAGGACATGAAGCTAAACTCATCTATTTACTAGCTTAGTGTAATTGACACTTCTCGATGATCGATGATGGTCATTTTTGTGATTTAGACTAGCGATTTGCTATGTTTTCTTGTCCACGAAGGGGATGGTACCTCGTTTTATTGAGTTTCGTCTCATTTCTTTTATAGGTTAATGACCTATGTATTATTTGGAGTTTCTACTCGTTTTTATAGGCCAGCGACCTATGTTCTTTCGTGGAGTTCGGTCCATCGGACGTACCTTTGTACTACTTTGTTGTATTATCTTATCAGGTTCATCGGGCGTACCGTTGTACTACGTCGTTGTTCCGAATTATTTGAGTTTCAGGTTCCTCGGGCGTACTATTGTACTACGTCGATGCACCGGTTCTATGGTTAGCGACCATGGGATAGCGTCCCGTTTGTGATACACGTGTTGGTGAGTTTATATGCTCCCGTTTTGTGATAGGCCTTCCCCTTTTCGTGATTTTTGGATTTCTATTGATGATTTCTAGAATTTGTGTTTCACCCATTTTCGTGATTTCATTGATAAGTGTTATCAATATTTGTGCATTGGTGAATTTGCGTTTCACAAACTTTTACGATTGGCAGTGATATATTTGTCAATATTTGTGATTTAGTGAGAGTGATAAAGAATATGACATTCTTTTCGGTGCTTTGAAATTTCTTGAGATATTGTATGATTTTAGTTGTTGTTAGATGTATACTTGTCACAGTATGGCATTATTGTTATCATATATTTTTATCATATCTCTTATTCTATCTCATTTTATCTGATATTTATAGCTAGACTGATCCGTTTATTATTTTTTTATTAAATAATACTCGGGTCAGACCGAGATATTATAGGTGCTTCTGCTTGACTCTTTATATGGAGCCATCATTTGACTTTTGTCTAACTACATTAGCTTTGTAGTTTTTGTCGTTATATATCCGAGATAGAGACTCCTTGATGTATACATATTCTTTTGTCTAGCACTTGTATCTATTCTTTTGTTATATTGTGGATCTTGTTTGACCACTACTCTGATGTACACACTTTTAAGTGTTATATATATTCATATATATTTCCGCCTTTGTGATATGGATATTTTTGATTGATTTGTGTTATGCTTATTTCTATATTTGTTTCCGAAGATTATATAGCCACTGTGTAGTTGCTTTGAGTTTGTATCGGTGTGTCGAATTTCCTCTTGGAATGAAATGCATGTTATACTATCTGATATACCGGTGCACGCACAAAGCAATTATACGGATGGTCGCTCCTCAACAGCCTTATTCTTCATGCTAGTTGACGGCATTACTTCGTAGTGTTCTTGGCTAGCGTGACTATAGAGGGGGGCGTCACAACTGCCTTATGCGTCATCTCCCTCTTTTTATTTCAGCCATAAGACGATGAAGCTTAATGAAACTTAGTAATAAACAGAACAATATGAAGCAGTTTGGTAAAGTTCAGTAAGGAAGTTGTTTGGTTAGCTCAGAAAAGAATCGTGTTGCATTTGAGTGAAGATAAAAAGAAAACAATTTACTTATAGGAAGATAATATGCGAAGCATGTGCTATGAAAGAGTAATAGACGAGAAACTATAGGAAGAAATAATGGACTTCGTTGGAAATATGGTTCATTGAGTGCACCGTCAATAAGGACCATGTCAAACATTATAATTCAAGGGATAAGTTACCAATAGAAACTGTAGCAGTTGTGATTTAACAATGTTTTGCTTTAATTTAACTTGGTGGCAAAGGCCATCACTGAGTCTTATTATTGGAGCACAAGTTACAGGCGACCAAACTCGCTTGTATATCAAATCTATCTTTATAGCTAGTAGTCAATCGACATAGTTGTTTGGGCCAGTTAACCGACCGCTTTCATTGAAGTCTTGGATTAGACATTATTTCCAAGTTATAATGGGTAGATTATTAGGAAATTAACATAGTGGATATTCTTACAATAGTTGTAAGAATAAATTTTACATTTCATTTTACTAATAAGACCCCACGAGTGTTTTATGTTTCGCCAAACACTAAGTCAAAAGATAGAAGTCTTTTGACTTCATCGGTAGGTGTTAGAACTCGTATGTCTTAATATTCTGACCTTGAGGAAAGCTCAACAAATCGTACTCCCACATACGATGGATAACTCCTTATCGGTTGTATCATGTACAACTCATTTGTCATTAGAGTTGCCCATAAAACAACACTGAAAACAGGGTTTTAGCATCAAAGAGGGATCATAGGCAGAAGAATAGCCCCATCGGGAGAATGAACACGGGTCGGTGCCGATCCATGGGGTGGAATCGGTATTGACCTCTAACTTTGATTGTTCTTGTATCTTAGATTCTTGGAGTGAGCACCCACTTACCTTTTGGTCTTGGTTGTATTTGGGTTTTGGGATTCGTTGGCATTTCTCCGAGTGTCATGCCTTGATAACTTTGAAGTTTAACTTGCTGGGTTCGTTCATATATCGCCTGGCCAAATGGAGGGATAACACTTGTCCTCCAAAGCAAGCCTTGCGAATTGAAGGTATGCTTTTCTCAAATACCAATGTGATGTCTATCTTTGATAGCTGAGCTTTCTGGCTAATTCAATTTGGTGAATTGTTTAGTTCCTTCTGATTCTCTTATCAAGTAAATGTCGTTCCAAACCCGTTATAGCCTAAAATTCTTGACTTTGACTAAGTGTTATCTATACATCATCATCATTCCGATTTCTTTCGAAATTATTACTTCACATATCAAAATTGTCCCGTGTTCATTCGGGATTTACATCATTATCATTCTGATTTCATTCAAAGCTACCGTATTAAAATCGCCTTGTGTCCACCTGAGATTTGTCAATTCTATTCCAATTGTAAGGTATTCAAATCCTTTAATCAAAATCAATATATCATTTAAGGTTTGATCTCTCTGGATCGTTTCATGTCAAGTTTGATGAGCGATCTCTTCGGATTGATAATCAAATTCATGATCGTTCAGGGCCGATAGTTAAATCCACACATAACAACCTGAATTCCAATGGTCCGGATTTTTTGCAAAAATGCTAAAAGCCAAGCCTACTAAAGCCCGAGTTGGGTATCTAGTATTCCGTAAATAGGCAAAGATAAATATACCAGAGCTTAATAATTTATCTCACAACAGGATTGACTAAAATATAATAGTAAGTAAATATTCACCCAAATGATAACACTTTCTAAGCAAGTGTCATAAAACTGAGAAGTCTCTGCCATCTACCTAACCTATAGGATGTTACGAGGAGGGGTCAGAACAAAAGTTTTGGTGAATGAATAAATTATATACTTCTAGGCTTAATTCTACATTTATCGTTTTATTTCCATTTACTCTTATATTACATTCATTAGGTTACAAAACTCTCACCTCTGTTCGTGAACCGTGCCCATCTACTCCATAGTATATTAAAACCTAATAATTAATATATACATATATGTAGTTATATGCCCAATGATCATATTGGTCCTAGGTACCACCCATGGTACCTTCCGTATCCTCCTAAAAAAGGGCTCCATCGTCTTGCTTCGAAAGCATTCTGTAACTACATCTGTAAAGAACTGCTTCGTAAGGCCTACAATACAGATGCTCCATTGTCTTGCTACGTAGTTTGTAAAGGACTGTTTTGTTAGGCCTACAATACAGATACTCCAGTACTTACTATGAAAATCTAAATCACGTCCGCACTAGTCTATTCCAGTGCTCGGATATCCACAATGTACCACCCAATGCGTACATTGAGGACTACAAAATCGTTCTGTCTACTATCTAAATCCCACCAACAAGGTCTACCTTGTACGGAATTCAGTCGGGGATTTTCTATATCTGTAAATGATAGCTTTGTTAGGCCTATAATAAAAATATTCTAGCTGGGTCTGTCTCTTTTTCATCGTGGCTATAGCCCCACACAGCCACCCCTCAACTAATCGAAATACTTCTAAAGAGTTAAGTGGTCGGGCCCTACTGCAAACAATCTAACATCCAAATGGTGGTTCCCCTCATCCAATGTCTCGATAGTGAATGAATCATTGGCCTGATGGTTTAACTCTAGTCTTTCCCGAAATTGCTTTTGGTTTTGATGTTGGCCGATATCTGCATGCGACTATCCTTAAATTTACTTGCAAGTACTGGACATATGAACACCCTACTCCGAACATCAAACCCTTCTGATTGCCTATAGAAGTCTGCTTTGTTAGTCCTGCAAAGCAAATGTAGTCAAGGCATGTTCTCTTGATGGAACACCTACAGACCTGCCTCCGGGGGCGCAGCTTCATTAGGCCTGCCCAAAGGGCCATCCTAGAGTATTCTCATGCCCTGTTGAAGTCTCGTACTTCCTTGATGCCCAAAACACTAAGTTGGACGTGCTTCTCCTTTTCCGAAATCCATGATGAACTGCTTCGTTAGATGCTTCATCCTTTAAACTGTTCCAAACGCATCTCAACTCTTTTATTGGACCCTAAGTATAATCTTTTAGTTTGCCTTTAGTTTTCTTTCTTATCCTGTTAGCTACTCACTTACCCTAATTTGCATATTCTTACCCTCGTCTCACTTCTATCTAGTGTGAAATTTCCATTTATTTAATAGGGAATGCTGTTGGTATGAGCCACATGCATTATCTTGCTTATTCAACTTAATAAAAATCTTAAGTTCATTAAAATAAGCCTCTTTTATCATTCCTGCTTTATTTGCTTATTGACTTAATATAAATTATTTCCATTATTATTTCTCATTAATTTATTCAAAGCCTTAAAATAAGCTTTTCTATTCTTATTACTTAATTATAACCAATGTTATAATTCTACCTGTAATTGTCATTTTCTCTTCTTTTATAGTCTGTACATAATTCCAGCATTTCTTTTCTATTCTAATCGCCTTCTTTTATTATGATATAGAATATTCTTTTATTATCTTATATTATATAATTCACTTATCATAATAGCTATCTTCTTAAATAGTCTGCGCAGTTAATGCAGACCTAGGTTCATTATCATTTACACCTTCAAGTTCTTATTTAACAATTTACTTGATTCATGTCATGCTTTGCTTTATTATCTGCTATTCTAGGAAGTAATTTTATTTTATTTGGTTGGTTATGAAAAATATATTAAAAAATCCATTATCACATTCTAATATCAAATAATAATATAACAATAATCCGTAACTGCTAGATATTTCTTTTACTATTTTGGAATAGTGTAAAATACAGTGATTTCTCTATTTTACATTAATTCCCTTTTTCTTTCTTTTATTGTTGCTGTTATGTTAATCGTTATCTTTGAAATATTAAATTATAGAAATGTACCCTATTTTCTAAACCAACCGATCAATCTATCACTTACGTCCAAACCAGGTTATAAGATTAGTTTATTATTTCCGTTTTAGAGTAATTTATTGTACAATTCTATTTTTCTAGCTTTATTCCAACTTTTCTTACTTCACATCTAATATAGTATTTTCCCGTTTTAATCATAATCATGAATTTTCTTTTTAACTGTATTATTTGCGTACAAAGAGAACAAAAAGAAACTAGCATTTAGGCTAAATTATAACTTCAAATTAGATGTAAATAACTGCAAATTTCTTGCAGTTTAGCATAACTAATTAACAGAATTAATTACTGAAATACTGAATAAAATTATTTAACGGGAATTTAACGATAATATATCATAAACGTAAAAGACATAATTAAATCTACTCAAATTGCTAGCTTTCCAAATCCCTTTGTTTTTGTTTCAGATCTGTCTCTAACATCTATATTCACCTCCCTTGTAATTCCTATTTGGAATTACAAACGATATGTTTACAGATCTATAATATTTGAAAGAGAAAGGGAAGAGATTTGGATTAAAAATAGCAAATAAAACTCAGATCTAAGGTTTTAACTTTGACATAGCCTTCTGATCTGAACCAATTCTTAACTCCCTAATTAATTCTATTCTTTTTCTATTTAGATCTAAATTCGTGCGAATTAGATCTAAAATTTTGTTATTAAGAAAGTGTAGAAGAGATAGAAAAATGGCAGAGCTTTTGTAGGCAAGAGAAAATAATGAAAATAAAAATGTGGCTCTGCACCTCTTTATAGTGGTTCAAATCACTGCTTACCATTAGATATAAAACCCTAAAATCTAAAGTGTGCACTCAATCTATGGACATTAAATTAATATGTTTTTTTTCTGCGCTTGTTTTTATTTCAAATTGATTCTCTAACAATCTTTTCATTAGTCACTTTCCCCTTCTCCCTCGCAATCTATGGAAAAAATATTTTTAAATGTGACGTTTCTTTTAAAAAATATTTCCCTATTAATCGCCCAATTAACAAATTTCTTATATACCTAGAACTAATTTACTATCCAATTAATCCCCGACTGCACCGTGATTTCTTATAAAATTAATATGCCAATCAACACCATATTAATTCGTCACATATATACATAGTAACTTATTTTATTCCCATAATTATTGCATACATATATTCTACAATTAAACTTTGAATCACGATCTCAATTATATGTTACCATAAGTCTCTATGTGTACAAATTGACAATTGATTACTTGCATAAATTACTCTTCCTCCATTTAATTCTCTTACACTAACATATATATATTTCCAATCGTATCAATTAGTTGCTATAATATATGTTCCATTTCTTGTCAGTTCCTATCAATTAATCACCTCTGCTAGTTAATTGAATATTAATTTCCCTTTTGAACAAACACCGTCAATTAATCTTCCCTATTAATTGACTTTATATAATTTCTCTCTCAAAATTTATTTGTTACACGAATATATATATGTATTCCAAATAATATTAATTAGTTGCCCCATTCATAAACATTTCTCTGTTTTAAAATTTCAAACGTATAACTTAATTAAATTATTTGCATATATAATCATAATTTAACGTTGGGTGCTACATTCTCCCTTCTTATGAAATTTCATCCCCGAAAATTGATAAGGATTCGATTATGTAATTTCTCGTATTAATCACATCCATTTTATGTACATCCAATTTTGCAACAATCCGTGCATAGTTCAAAGTGCAATACATCGTAAAATATATGCATTTACAAGAATTTCTATGCGGTACCTCCTATATGAATACCTTTTCTTTTAGAAATTCCTTTTAAAACACGATGCACACATCCTAATATACTTGCAATTTCTATATGAATGCAATCTTTTGAAAATTAAAACATTTTTCATTCAATTTTTCCCACACTCCTACTGAATAGGAGCATAGTTCAACATATTTTTACGTCCAAACCTACTTCACAACTTTTAATTTTCGAATTTGAGAAAACATAAAAAATTCATATTCTCCAATTTTCTTTTGCACACATCTTCCTCCGTACTTATGATTTAGGCTACTATTCTAAAAGAAAAATTATTTACTTCCTCAAGCACAGTTTACATGAGAAAATATCTCGTTTTAAATTTTTCTGCTGACGTTTCTGTCGCTTTCTTTAAATTTGTTATTTTCCTTTTAGTTATCTTATTTTGTTTTTACTCTTTTTTTTATATACAATACCTAAACACAACTATCATCTGGGGCAAGGAGGTCTGGGACCATGTCCACTTTGACATAGAAAGGTCCTACTCTAGGAATCCAAGCAACTCATATGCTCCTTCTACCGCATATTACTTATTACCAACTTACGCTATATTACCCATGACGAATAAGATATATTCATCTCTTCTTTTCCGTACTCAAAAAGGAATAACTAAGTCTCATTTACTGCAATGGATATGAGTTTCAATTTATGCGGTCTCTATCTAAAAAGACAATTATGCATGGGGAAATTTTCTCTTTATCTTTCATTTTCGCCAACTAAGTCTAACTATCCCAACCACATGTGTGTTGTCATCTTAATAATATCATTTCACTATCCTTCTATAGTCTACACATATGAAACAAAATTTCTAGGTTTTCACTAGTGTCCTATACACCTTACGAGAACTTTTATTATTGCTAAGAGTAATTACTCCTATAACCTTATACTTTTCCCGTTACACTTATGAAATGATTCATATCTACTTCATATTTAAAAGTCTGATTTGGTTTCGTATTTACCAATTTTTCTTCAAAAATTAAAAATTCTAAATTTTATCTTTTCAAAAACTTATTTACTTTTCCACCAAACCATCTTTTTTTTAAACATGTCTTGCTTGTCCTTAAAACATTTTTCTTTTTTCTTGACTTTAAAAGAAAATTCCTGGCATGTTTTCAAAATATCCTTCTTCTTTTTATCGATTTTCCAATTTACTAAAATTAGAGTAAATAAGAACAATTATTTTACCAAAAACCTCTTAACTTTCCAACTCTTCCAATTACTTAACCTTGAAGGGGTAACTAACTTACTACACTTAATGGTTTTATACCTTAATACATTGGATTTACTTTCTCTTGTAAGAAACCATTAACGTTAAAACCTTCTATGAATCCTTTAAAGGAGATTTCATGTTTATGTGAAATTATAAGAAATTGATTTTTATATTTTATTGAAATAGGCTATACAAAATATGGTTCTTTCCATACCTTGTACATATCTTTCACGTATTCCTTATAGCTTGCACAAAACATCTTTGTTTGTGATTCGTAGAAAATTATACCATTACGTATTTCATTCTAATAGATTAAGGTATGTTTGCTCTATATTTACTTACATGATTTATTTCCTACTAAATTCATTAATTTATCATACAATATTTTTCAAAAGAACTTGTTTTTAAAGCTTCTTTATAATTAGAAAATATTTTCATGTGCTTATTTATATAATAAGTGTACATACAAACTGCTTTAGAAATTATCTCTAAAACTCATTTGGGTCAAAATAGATATTACGTAAAACACCGTTACTACAACCCAAAAATACTTATATATGGATTCAATTAAAATAAATATTAATAAATCTCGTATTCTATGTAAAAACATTTACTTTGGGAGTCACCTACTATAACAATAGTGTCATAGCCTACACTTCCTTTATTTTTACCGAAAACATTTATTACAACAATAAATTTTGTAACCTACATTTTCAATACTTAGATTTTTATATTTAAAATCATCGTTTACCTACAAAGAAGCGAGCTATACATGCTCTATAATTCTTCAAAAAGAATTTCACTTTTAACAAAATTTACATCATATAAAAACCAATTCAAATTTCATACCACTTATTTTTTTTCAAAAACCCAATATTTACTTCCTCAAATACATTAAAAAAAATCTTTTTCAACTTTTTAATTCAAAAGTTTCATTTTTATTGGGTTAGATATAAAGTGGATTTTCTTCATACTAAAACCTCTTATTCTTCTCGAAATAAAAACACTCTCCCCACTATCCCTAAGGAACTTCCCTACTTCCTTAAACATATGGATATAAATTTTATCAAAACATGACTTATTTATATGCTATAAATCGGTAATGACATAGAGCTATACATACTTAGGTCATCCCAAACCTAGCTAACAAACTATGTACAAATATACTTCTAAAAAATTTCCATATATTAATTATATGATTAGAGACTATTTGGATTTTGGCGCATAATATATTGATATTTTATTCAAAAATACATATACGTTCACTCACTATCTACCTAGGAATCCTGAACCTAAGCTCTGATACCAAATGTAACAATCTGAATTCCAATGGCCGAAATTTTCGCAAAACTGGTAAATCCAAGCCCACTGAAGCTCGAATTGGGTATCTGGTATCTTGCAAATAGGCAAAGAAAAATATATCATTGCTCAATAATTTATCCGACGGCGGGATTGACTAAAATATAATAGTTACTTAATACTCGCCCAAATGATAACACTTTCTAAGCAAGTGTTGTAAAGTTGAGAAGTCTCAGCCATCTACCTAACCTGTAGGATGTTATGAGGATGGGGTCAGAACAAAGGTTCTGGTGAATGAATAACTTATACACTTCTAAGCTTAATTCTACATATATCCTTTTATTTCCATTTATTCTTATACTAGGTTCATTAGGTTAAAATATTCTCGCCTCTGTTCGTGAACCGTGCCCATCTACTCCATAGTAGATTAAAACCTAATAACTAATATATATGGATACATGTAGCTATATGCCCAATGGCCATATTGGTCGAAGGTACCACCCATGGCAACTTCCGTATCCACCTCGAAAAGAGCTCCATCATCTTGCTTCGAGAACGTTCTGTAACTACATATGTAAAGGACTGCTTCATAAGGCCTATAATACAGATGCTCTAATGTCTTGCTCCATAGCTATATCTGTAAAGGACTGCTCCGTAAGGCCTACAATATAGATACTCCACTACTTACTATGAAAATGTAAATCGTGTCCGCACTACTCTATGCCAGTGCCCGGACATTCACAATGTACTACCCAGTGTGTACATTGAGGACTACGTATTCGTTTTATCTACTATCTGAATCCCGCCAATAAGGTCTACCTTGTATAGAATTCGGTCGGGAATTTTCTATATCTGTAAAGGACTTTGCTATCTAATAAATCCCCACCTAAACTGTGATTTCTTACCAAATTAATATTCCAATCAACACCATATTAATTCGTCACATGTATGCATACTAATTTATTTATTCCCATAATTATTGTATGCGTATAGTCTACAATTGAATTTTGAATCACAATCTCAATTATATATGTTACCATAAGTCTCCATGTTTACTAATTGACAATTGATTACTTGCGTAAATTACTCTACCATCATTTTATTCTCTTGCACTAACATATATGTTTCTAATCATATCAATTAGTTTCTACAATATATGTTTCCTTTCTTGTCAGTTCTTGTCAATTAATCACCTCTGCTAATTAATTGAATATTAATTTCCCTTTTCAATAAACACCGTCAATTAATCTTCCCTATTAATTGATTTTATATAATTCCTCTCTCTAATTTGCTTATTACACAAATATATATATGCATTCCAAATAATATTAATTAGTTGTCCCATTTACAAACATTTCTTTGTTTTAAAATTTCACAGGTATATAACTTAATTAAATTATTTGCATATATAATTGTAGTTTAACGTGGGGTGTTATATCCATGACCTCTTTGGATTGCTAATTGAGGTTATAACCATCCAAGGTTGGTAATCAAATCCATGGCTGTTTGTAGGCTGATAATCAAATTCGGGGACACTTGGGGCCGATAATCAAATCAATGGTCGTTCGGGGCCCAAAACAAACCTATGGTCGTGCGAGACCAATAATCAAATCCATCATCATTGGGTACCATTAATCAAATCCGTGGTCTTTCAGAACCAATAATTAAATCCATGGTCTCTTCAGACCCTTTCTAAGCCCAATTTGCTTGCTCTTCAGTAAGGATTCTCAACGACAAGCAATCCCATCTACTCATGCTCGGATAAGGTGACTTAATTTTTCACCTCCCATCTCTTCTAGATGGGACCTAAAGCGATTCAAGACAATGCTCTCTCCAGACCCTTGTTGAGCCCAATCTTCTCGCTCTCCAACAAGTAAACTAAATGACAAGCAAGCCCATCACTCCGGTGAGGGGCTTGCTTATTGCACTCCAGTCCCGTCTTTACGGACAGGACTTAAAGCGATTTATATCAGTGATCATGTTCGAGTGTGTTTCAATAATCAAAGATTTATCTAATGGAATCGAATTCAGATACTAAAACATAATCAAAAATTACGATACCCCCCTCTCCAGGCATTACGGTCTTTCATTTTGCTCAGAGCATGCCTAGGGACTGTTTGGGATTCCATATATGAGTGAGTGTCTAGACTATAGTATTGCATGGTTTATTGGAAGAGGGAAATAGAGTGCGAGAACCAAACCTTATTTCATGCCATCCTGATCAAGAGATGACTATCCTTAAACTTAATCTAAGGCCATTTCCATTTGCTATGGTTGATGGCTGCTCTTTTTTCACCACCGCAACTTTGCTTCTCGTATATTATGTAATCAATTATCTCTGACTTGTTCCATGATCAGATCTCGCAAGTGCTTACAATCATTTGTGTTGTCCCCATCTAGCTCATGGAATAGGCGGTATTTCCTAGATGCCCTTTCATGCTTCGTGGGTTCTCTTCTCATCATCTTTCGATTAGGGATCCGCCCCTTGCATCTAGATAAATCCACTCTGGGGTTTCATTTAAATCCTTGTGAGAAGAGAATTTCAGTTCCCTCCTCTTTCGCGTTGATCCCTCAAAACTATCATCCATCTTTCATTTTCCTTTGCCTTGGCTGGATCCTTCTTCGAGCAGTCCTCCGCCATAAACCGTATTAATTTCTTCCTGATCAGTCTCAGCGTCCTCTAAACGCAAATATCTCTTGGACTCATGATTAAATTCAATGAGATCCAGGGAGGATCCCATTCCAAAGCCACCTTAAAATCCATCTTCATGGCTATTACTAAAACTACCGCCATCAAAACCATCGAAGGGTCTGGCTTATCAACTGCAGCTGTCGCCAAATTAAATTTTGTTAGGAAACTCCTGCAGATCTCTCCAGCCCTCTGCTTCATGCTTTCTAACATCATTACATTATTGGGTCATGAGATAGGGACCCGGAACTACTTCACAGATTTGTTCACTAGCTCAGCCCATGTTGTAACGACCCGACTTTTTGGACAGTTTAAACCGACGATCAAATACACATGTCGATTCCAAACCATTCAAAAGGGCAGATAGTTATTGAGGTAAATAAGAAAAGAAAAGAAATAAAGGAAATGAAACAACACAGAATCTCGCAGCGGAACGATAAAATATAATAGTCAAATAAACAGTTCATGAAGCTGCTTACTATACTTTGACAATTATTTATGCAACATTTATCAAAGTTATACATATACAACAGAACAATTAAAATAATGCAGCAGATAACATGATGCAAGGGTAATAATAGTAATAGTATACCAAATCTTCGTCTTCGTCCTCCAGAATAGATCTTCAAAAATCTGAAAACTCAGGACTGACCCGAGCGTAATGAAAAGACAAAACACTCGAGTCAGGACTAAATACCCTTATGAAAGTTAAATCAATCGTAAATAAATATGAGTGCAACGGCGCGGAGATGTTTACGGGGTTTGACATCTCCTATCCAGTGTCAACGTGCGTGCAATAACTTAAGAGATGTTACCGGATTTTCCATCTCTCAAGGATCCGTTAAACTATCTAATATGTAGTAATATACGCTAAGTAGATAATGCCTATCAGTAATATAAAGTATCAAAATAGCGTTAAGGCGTTACCATAATCCCCCTTAACACAGTTTATATTCCCAAAAGCATATACAAGACCGTAGTTTCCCCAAAACCGGAAGTCAGCAGAGGGCAATCCATATACTCAAGGTACAAATCAAAACGTAGTGGTCGCAAATAGGATAATCAGTATGACAATGTACATGAGGCGATACCAACTAGGATACTAGTAGTTGCGTGATCTGGACTGATGTTGGGCATAGCCAGCAGCTACCCCAGCACCGCGAAACAACACTCCCAAATCAAGGGGTGTACCCAAATCGCATCACAAATGTAATAGAAATGGTATCGAAGAAGTGTGTCCGCAAGAGGTGGCGAACCTCAATGGCCCGGCGCGGCTCCTGTTTTAGTCATGTCAGGGGCCATCCAATATCGTTCTCTTTCTTTAGTCAACGTGTTCACCAAACCATCCACTTCATTCTGGATCAACACACCGCATATAATAGTTATTAAACTGGTTTTCTGTATCGACAGAGAGTATGTCCATATCCGATCCCGGTCTCTTTAATAACTACGTATTATTACACCGTTGGCTCTTTTACATTTCAAATCGATTCAAAATTGATATCAAAATATCATATTCGCTTCCAAAATCAAATCCATTTCACATATCATCGTACCTATTAAAATGTCAGATTCCATTTCAAAAATCATTTTTCGTCTCAATATCTCATTTTGTTTTCAAAATCATTTCGAATTTCAATTTAGGTTGCAAATTCATTTAACTCAATTCGTATTTAAATTCAAGATTTAAATATACACATTTCACCTTATTGACCAGCTTAGAATTTTAGAAAAATAATTTTAAGTAGTTTAAAAGTAGATTTAAACAATTAAAATGGTTAAAATACTTAAAATCTTAAAATGGATTTGAAATAGATAAATTAATTTAAAATAATTTAAATTGGGCTAAGTAGATTTAAAATAGATTAAAATAGTTTAAGTACTCAAAATGGTTTATATAACAGAGTAATTTGGAAAACAAAATAAAACAGCTTCAAAACCAATCCATTTCAATTTATAACTTCCCAATTCAAATCAATTTCAAATTTCATTGTACCGATTCAATTTCGATTTCAATTCAAATCAATGTCAACTTTGACTTCAAATTTATTCAATTTTATATTCACTTTCAATTAATTCAATTTCAATTTATATCGATTTGGAGCTTGATTTTTCCAAATATCAATTTATAATACTTAAGAAAATTTCCAATAATATTCAAGTTTAAATCCAATTACAAATATGATTCAATTTCAAGCCCGATTTCAAAATATCATTTTTATATCGCTTTTACTTAGTAATATTCAAAGCTCGAATTGAGGTTAAATCTTTAAACAAATCAATTTTCGACATTCAATCATATCCAATTTCAAATTTCAAAGTCTCAACTTAATTATTTAACAAAATTCCTTTATCCAAAATTTATTTCAACATTCCAAACTCAAATTTTCGATGAATTCAATTTCTATAAATCGATTTCTATTTATAACCTTTAACTCAAAACATTTAAATAAATTTCAAATCGACGATTTCAAAAATTATTAATTTAGCCAATTCGGTGTCCGTATATAATTTTCTATCCTATGGCCAAGTAATTATTTATTTCAATTAAATGTCAGGGATGAGTATATATTACTTAAATTAAATCACAGTATCATATGTATGCATAACAGGATATATATAAGCAAATAAACATCCAAACATTCAATTATCAACCAATAGCATCCATCAAAGTACATCATCCAATAAACAATACAATTCATGGCAGTTTCATAGTTATCAATGTCAGGTAATTTATTCGCAATTCAATTTTAACTTCAATTTAACTGTCAATTAAATTTTTCAATGGTTAATTCAAATGACAAGCTATATGACAATTAAATTTTTATCAAACAACGACAAATAAAATCATAACACTTCATACTATCAAATTTAACTAGCATAAAGATATTAAGTACGTTGTGAGCGTTATAAAACACTCACCTTGATTTTTCCGTTGTTCCGGCGTTTTATTTCGAATAAAATTAAACGAGCGTTTAATTTTACCCGAAATTTTCAATAGCTCCAAACGATTCCAATCCAGCTCGATAGCGTAGTATTCGGCAATACGAACGCAACGCGACTTGTTTCGTCGAATTCCGACCTCGCATAAACAAATTACAGCAATTTAAAGTTTGAACGATTTTAAAATAAAATAAATTCACTAATTTCCTTTTATATTTTAACAACCTACAACATCTGCCGTTAAGTTTCAAAGAACAGATCTGGGCCGCTGAGACTTTCTTCCTCCAGGCACGTATTGGACGCGAACGAACCCAAATTTTTGCTCCCAAACCCTAATAGTCGCGGCTTCTACAAGCAACTCCACGTCGATCAAACCCCTCCTCCACGTGCGCCCGCTCCAGCACCACCAACGCCCAGAATATGGGAGAGCTCGACTGCCTATTTTTGCACGCAAATCAATAATACACGGCCACGAACGCGGCCCCCGTGCTCCGCCTCTGGTCGACTAAACAACATCTCGCCCGTATGGATTTATAGAACTCAGAGTGCTCTACAAAACTCGTGTTGAAAGTTTCCCACGAAAGCATACGAATTGAGAGATATTAATGGAGGAAGATTCGAAAATTTTTGGCCATTAACGTAGACTGGCGGCCACGAAGTTAAACCCTAGTTTTATTTTTTATATTTTTTGATAAAAGGAGCCTGTTTATAGAATTTTATTGAAACACTATTCCTTCGGCTTTTCCAAACTCCGATTTTCGCGCGGTAACCGGCGTTTCTAGGGTTTATCCCGCGTTCCGGACACAATGGAACAAGTTTCGGAAGCTAATTCGATCGTATGTGCGAGTTACGGAAATAAACGATTGATTTAAATTAAACCGATTAAACGAATTTCTATGCGTTTTGGCTTGCCCCGGACAAACGATAAACCCGATTTACTTGAAATTTGAAATCTTACAATAATATCACATTGTGGATCCGATGAAACTAGTTTCGTCGAAATCCGAGACCGTTTGAAATGACTATTTTAACTCGTTAAATTAATATTAAAACAATTTCGATGCGTTTCGAGCTGCCACGGTCAAACGACAACTCCGATTACTACGAAAATTGAAATCCGATAATAACTAACTATTACGGATCCAATGGAACTAGTTTCGTCCAATTCTGAGACTGTTCAAAATTTGGCTATTTTCCAATCGATAATTAAATATTAAAATATCCAATTTTCACAAATAAATTTTGAATTTAGTTTTAAAAGTTCTATAACATCACTATAACTCCAATATGATAAAATAAAATTTTACAAATCATTTTTAATCATATTAAACCCGTTATTCAATTATCCAATAAATTCCAATTTTAAAATCTTATTAATTCCATTAAAATCCAAATATAACTTACATTCACTTTGGAAACCAATTTGAATCATATTAAATCAAATTTCAAATATTCACTCTATTTTCTTATATTGAATTTCAACATCAAATTAATCATATCAAATTCGAAATTTAATTTATTCAAACATTCGTAATATTAAATTTAACAATTTTGATTATTCTTAAATCACCATCTTTTGAAATATTCAAAACGAACTTATAAAATTTAACAAATTCAAATTATAGAACAACCATTTTCATTAAAACAGTTATTCAATTCCCGTTATTAAATTATTCAATAATTTCCAAATATTTAATTTAAACAATTTCGATTATCCAATAATTCATTATCTTTTGAAATATTGAAATTGAACTTATAAGATTCAACTTTTAAAACCAATTCACAATTTAGAACACTATTTTCATTTTACAGTTATTCAATTATTCAGTAAGTTTTAAATATTTAATTTAAACAATTTACATGTTCAATATTCAATATTTGATTTAAATAGATTTCACTTATCAATCAATTACTTAATTATACTCAATGAATTCAACATTTATTATCCTATTCAACTATTGATTTCAAAGGCATTCACTAAGTAGCTTTTATTTTTCATTACTTGGATAATTATTGTTGCAATTCATTCCAGTTATAATTATTCTAAACGAATTAATTTTTTTTTCTAACACTAAATCACGAAATCTTATTAAATTAGCTATTTTAATTATTGAAAATTTACGGGTCGTTACATTCTTCCCCACTCAAAACTTTTCGTCCCCGAAAAGGAAAAAGAAGGGAAAAGGAA
The DNA here is from genome assembly GCA_030765085.1 of Allium cepa. Taxonomy (NCBI): domain Eukaryota; kingdom Viridiplantae; phylum Streptophyta; class Magnoliopsida; order Asparagales; family Amaryllidaceae; genus Allium; species Allium cepa. Next base: position 214,677,756 of record CM060946.1, read on the forward strand.
CTAATCATAGAATTCAACATTAGATATATTTCTATTCAAAGTTAACAACTCATAAAACAATTGAAATTCCATTTATAAAGTCTTTACTACACTTTCACTAAGTTATTCCAAACGGCTTTCTAACTTTAAAAGTTAGTTATCAAAACAAGTTATAAAAATTTTAAAACTTGAAAAATTTTCTAACACCCGGATTTTACGGAAAATTTCGGCAGAGTCTCCTTTGCGCGGCTCGATCGGTACAACTACAAAACGCCTCTACGGGCCCCAAACCAACAAAAGAAAATCCAAAAGCCAAGTGGCTCATCAAAAATCACCAAATCCAATGATAAAATAAACATGTACCTTATATTTTTATTAGCGAGCATATACGAATAATATAGCGCGAAAGCGAGCTCCAAATGCGAAGCAAGCGCAATCCGCACATACTAAACACTCAACAAACTATGAGAAACATGCATATACGAAAATAATATCAATATACATCATATAGCAACATAACAACTATATGTGCCAACATAGCAAATGCAACAAAACAACAATTGCAACCATCAATCAATTATCATCCAACTACCATCCAACAAATCCATAACCAATCAATATAAATTCACTTCTCATTAATATTTATTGACTTGGTTTTCAATCTTAATCACAGTTGATTCATTAACGTTGGATTTTACTAACATTCATTCTCAATTCAATTAGTTAACATTCATTAATTTATATTTACATTAGTTCACTTCCAGTTTGAATCAAATTAAATTCTATTTAAATTCATTTAACTTCCAATTTGATTTCAATGATTTATAGCCTTCAATTCCAATAACACTTAATGAATTATATACAATCAACTAGCAATCATATAACAACCAAATCATACCCAACATAACCAAATTATTATTTTACATTCAATTTGGTTCATTTCTTTTATATATATATCCTGTTATATAATTTTAAAAGAATCATTTTATATTTGGCATCTTAAATTTCCAATATTAACTTTAATTAAGTCCGTAAGCCGTACATATATCTTCCGTGAGCAATATAAATCTAATCGCTTATTCGATCACACAATTTCACTTCCAAACTAGTATCGTTCACACGACTCTCTAGTGCGGACTCAGATTTGGTTCCTTGATTGGAAACTGTTAGTCTCCTTGCATAGCCATATACTATGATAGAGAATTTCAGAATCAAATTAAAAATCCATATCCAGGGTTCGCCGTCGAAAATCGAGTGAAAAATCTTAACTTGGATCGATATAAATCATCTCGAAATTTTGTGCTCGAATTTGGATCAAATCGTTATGCGAATAAAATAATATACGTACAATCTCACGTATTACCTTCCAATGGATTTCTGTCTAATTTATCTATACTAAATTATTTTATTGACTTCTATTTTTTCACTTAATTACTCACAATCCATTATTTAGTTAATATATTCATTTCTTTACATAGCATATTCTTTAACATTATCTTTTCATAAACATCATATCAAAGTATTTGCTTACTCAAGTTCATTTTAAACATTCTATATAATTTAATTAACTCAATTTCATAATTTTAGTTAATAACAAATTTATTTATGGAACATTTTATTAACCAGCACTATAGTTTATTGATCATCCTATAAAAGTCTAACTTCTCATATATGACTTTCTTATTTTACGGTTATCTCAAAGTTACAAATTCAAATTTTTTCTCTATGCAATTTATATTTATTTTCTATAACCAATTTACAAAAGATATTATACAATTCATCTGTCTTCTTTCTTAAATTCACTTACTTGTTCCATTTATCCATTCATCATTTCAGGTTATATTTAAGTATATAACATTTTATCACAACCAAATTTTCATTTATATACATTTTAATTTCTTTTGAGTTTTCCTTACTTGCATATTTCAATTACTTTTCAGGTTCTGTTTATCTATACAATATCTCATTACATATCCAAAACATTATTTTAACTTTTAACATTTGGTAAGTCTTGTTATATGTTATCAGAATGTAATTTTTGTATTATACAAATTTATAGAATTTCATTTTTACTTAATTAGAATGTTCACAAATTTAATTTATTTAAATCCTCTTTACCTTTCAATTTTAAAGTTTTTCCAAACTATAGCTTAGATATCTTAATCCTCTTATTTTATAAATCATCGTTATTCACATTTCATTCAAATAATTTGAAAATTATTAATTGGCAGAACTTAGAAATTTAAATGCCCGGTTCTTTTCAAATTGTTTGAAATAAACATATAAACTTATATCTTTAATATATCAAATCATACCTTTGGAGTTTAAACCAAAATCCATTTACCCAAAATAATTTAGAAGAAAAGCAAAGCTTCTTAGAAGTCTCCCCACTTTGAGACTCGAAAAAGAACGTCGATGATGCTGCGCAGTCATCACCGAAATTATTTTCCAGCGACATAAGAGAGGAGTTCTGAATTCATTCCTTCCTTTAAAAATCCTTTCAAAATATTTCTCATAAATATTTTCCAACTAATATTACTATATATTTCTTCAAAGCTTTCGAAAACCATTGTCAAAACCTCCGGGTCTTAAATTCAATATTTTCCAGTTTAAATCTATTTTAATTTGTAAGTCACCTTTATAAAATATCTTATAGGAAATTTTCTTAAAACAATCCACACGTGTTTTATCATTGTTCATTTTGTAGTTCATCTTATTTATTAAATTACAATATCCAATTTATGATAATAACTAATATTCTCATTCCTAACAACCAGGTAAGCTAGATAAGTTACAATAATTTCTGAAAATTTTCTTTATATACAAAATATAATTAGGGCAAAATTATTTCATTTACCCAATTTCAAAACAATACTATGTCGAATTGTTCTGCTTAAGTGTTTAGAGATCCCTATCAATGACGTTAATTACTCGTATTGACCAGAATCCATAAGCCACTCAACAAATCAACCGACACAATATAAAACATTTTATATCACTAACAAATACGCTCACACACACACACACACACACACACACACACACACACACGAATATATATATATATATTCACTCAGCGATTCATCATAGGGTATTACTACCCTACTTATAAAGAGTCATACCCCACAAAGCTAAGGTTATCACTAAACCAAAGCTCTGATACCAACTGTAACGACCCGACTTTTTGGATAGTTTAAACCGACGATCAAATACACATGTCGATTCCAAACCATTCAAAAGGGCAGATAGTTATTGGGGTAAATAAGAAAAGAAATAAAGGAAATGAAACAACACAGAATCTCGCAGCGGAACGATAAAATATAATAGTCAAATAAACAGTTCATGAAGCAGCTTACTATACTTTGACAATTATTTATACAACATTTATCAGAGTTATACATATACAATAGAACAATTAAAATAATGCAGCAGATAACATGATGCAAGGGTAATAATAGTAATAGTATACCAAATCTTCATCTTCGTCCTCCAGAATAGATCTTCAAAAATCTAAAAACTCAGGACTGACCCGAGCGTAATGAAAAGACAAAACACTCGAGTCAGGACTAAATACCCTTATGAAAGTTAAATCAATCGTAAATAAATATGAGTGCAACGACGTCGGAGATGTTTACGGGGTTTGACATCTCCTATCCAGTGTCAACGTGCGTGCAATAACTTAAGAGATGTTACAGGATTTTCCATCTCTCAAGGATCCGTTAAACTATCTACTATGTAGTAATATACGCTAAGTAGATAATGCCTATCAGTAATATAAAGTATCAAAATAGCGTTAAGGCGTTACCATAATCCCCCTTAACATAGTTTATATTCCCAAAAGCATATACAAGACCGTAGTTTCCCCAAAACCGGAAGTCACCAGAGGGCAATCCATATACTCAAGGTACAAATCAAAACGTAGTGGTCGCGAATAGGATAATCAGTATGACAAGGTACATGAGGTGATACCAACTAGGATACTAGTAGTTGCGTGATCCGGACTGATGTTGGGCATAGCCAGCAGCCACCCCAACACCGCGAAACAACACTCCCAAATCAAAGGGTGCACCCAAATCGCATCACAAATGTAATAGAAATGGTATCGAAGAAGTGTGTCTGCTAGAGGTGGCGAACCTCAATGGCCCGGCGCGGCTCCTGTTTTAGTCATGTCAGGGGTCATCCAATATCGTTCTCTTTCTTCAGTCAACGCGTTCACCAAACCATCCACTTCATTCTGGATCAACACTCCGCGTATAATAGTTATTAAAGTGGTTTTCGGTATCGACAGAGAGTATGTCCATATCCGATCCCGGTCTCTTTAATAACTACGTATTATTACACCGTTGGCTCTTTTACATTTCAAATCGATTCAAAATTGATATCAAAATATCATATTCGCTTCCAAAATCAAATCCATTTCACATATCATCGTATCTATTAAAATGTCAGATTCCATTTCAAAAATCATTTTTCGTCTCAATATCTCATTTCGTTTTCAAAATCATTTCGAATTTCAATTTAGGTTGCAAATTCATTTAACTCAATTCGTATTTAAATTCAAGATTTAAATATACACATTTCACCTTATTGACCAGCTTAGAATTTTAGAAAAATAATTTTAAGTAGTTTAAAAGTAGCTTTAAACAATTAAAATAGTTAAAATACTTAAAATCTTAAAATGGATTTGAAATAGATAAATTAATTTAAAATAATTTAAATTGGGCTAAGTAGATTTAAAATAGATTAAAATAGTTTAAGTATTCAAAATGGTTTATAACAGAGTAATTTGGAAAACAAAATAAAACATCTTCAAAACCAATCCATTTCAATTTATAACTTCCCAATTCAAATCAATTTCAAATTTCATTCTACCGATTCAATTTCGATTTCAATTCAAATCAATGTCAACTTTGACTTCAAATTTATTTAATTTTATATTCACTTTCAATTAATTCAATTTCAATTTATATCGATTTGGAGCTTGATTTTTCCAAATATCAATTTATAATACTTAACAAAATTTCCAATAATATTCAAGTTTAAATCCAATTACAAATTTGATCCAATTTCAAGCCAGATTTCAAAATATCATTTTTATATCGCTTTTACTTAGTAATATTCAAAGCTCGAATTGAGGTTAAATCTTTAAACAAATCAATTTTCGACATTCAATCATATCCAATTTCAAATTTCAAAGTCTCAACTTAATTATTTAACAAAATTCCTTTATCCAAAATTTATTTCAACATTCCAAACTCAAATTTTCGATGAATTCAATTTCTATAAATCGATTTCTATTTATAACCCTTAACTCAAAACATTTAAATAAATTTCAAATCGACGATTTCCAAAATTATTAATTTAGCCAATTCGGTGTCCGTATATAATTTTCTATCCTATGGCCAAGTAATTATTTATTTCAATTAAATGTCAGGGATGAGTATATATTACTTAAATTAAATCACAGTATCATATGTATGCATAACAGGATATATATAAGCAAATAAACATCCAAACATTCAATTATCAATCAATAGCATCCATCAAAATACATCATCCAATAAACAATACAATTCATGTCAGTTTCATAGTTGTCAATGTCAGGTAATTTAATCACAATTCAATTTTAACTTCAATTTAACTGTCAATTAAATTTTTCAATGGTTAATTCAAATGACAAGCTATATGACAATTAAATTTTTATCAAACAACGACAAATAAAATCATAACACTTCACACTATCAAATTTAACTAGCATAAAGATATTTAGTACGTTGTGAGCGTTATAAAACACTCACCTTGATTTTTCCGTTGTTCCAGCGTTTTATTTCGAATAAAATTAAACGAGCGTTTAATTTTACCCGAAATTTTCAATAGCTCCAAACGATTCCAATCCAGCTCCATAGCGTAGTATTCGGCAATACGAACGCAACGCGACTTGTTTCGTCGAATTCCGACCTCGCATGAACAAATTACAGCAATTTAAAGTTTGAACGATTTTAAAATAAAATAAATTCACTAATTTCTTTTTATATTTTAACAACCTACAACATCTGCCGTTAATTTTCAAAGAACAGATCTGGGCCGCTGAGACTTTCTTCCTCCAGGCACGTATTGGACGTGAACGAACCCAAATTTTTGCTCCCAAACCCTAATAGCCGCGGCTTCTACAAGCAACTCCACGTCGATCAAACCCCTCCTCCACGTGCGCCCGCTCCAGCACCACCAACGCCCAGAATATGGGAGAGCTCGGCTGCCTATTTTTGCACGCAAATCGATAATACACGGCCACGAACGCGGCCCCCGTGCTCCGCCTCTGGTCGACTAAACAACATCTCGCCCGTATGGATTTATAGAACTCAGAGTGCTCTACAAAACTCGTGTTGAAAGTTTCCCACGAAAGCATACGAATTGAGAGATATTAATGGAGGAAGATTCGAAATTTTTTGGCCATTAACGTAAACTGGTGGCCACGAAGTTAAACCCTAGTTTTATTTTTTTAAATTTTTTTTTTATAAAAGGAGCCTATTTATAGAATTTTATTGAAACACTATTCCTTCGGCTTTTCCAAACTCCGATTTTCGCGCGGTAACCGGCGTTTCTAGGGTTTATCCCGCGTTCCGGACACAATGGAACAAGTTTCGGAAGCTAATTCGATCGTATGTGCGAGTTACAGAAATAAACGATTGATTTTAAATTAAACCGATTAAACGAATTTCTATGCGTTTTGGCTTGCCCCGGACAAACGATAAACCCGATTTACTTGAAATTTGTAATCTTACAATAATATCATATTACGGATCCGATGAAATTGGTTTCGTCGAAATCCGAGACCGTTTGAAAAAATTACTATTTTAACTCGTTAAATTAATATTAAAACAATTTCGATGCGTTTCGAGCTGCCACGGTCAAACGACAACTCCGATTGCTTCGAAAATTGAAATCCGATAATAACTAACTATTATGGATCCAATGGAACTAGTTTCGTCCAATTCTGAGACTGTTCAAAATTTGGCTATTTTCCAGTCGATAATTAAATATTAAAATATCCAATTTTCACAAATAAATTTTAAATTCAGTTTTAAAAGTACTATAACATTACTATAACTCCAATATGATAAAATAAAATTTTACAAATCATTTTTAATCATATTAAACCCGTTATTCAATTATCCAATAAATTCCAATTTTAAAATCTTATTAACTCCATTAAAATCCAAATATAACTTACATTCACTTTGGAAACCAATTTGAATCATATTAAATCAAATTTCAAATATTCACTCTATTTTCTTATATTGAATTTCAATATCAAATTAATCATATCAAATTCGAAATTTAATTTATCCAAACATTCGTAATATTAAATTTAACAGATTTGATTATTCTTAAATCACCATCTTTTGAAATATTCAAAACGAACTTATAAAATTTAACAAATTCAAATTATAGAACAACCATTGTCATTAAAACAGTTATTCAATACCCAATATTAAATTATTCAATAATTTCCAAATATTTAATTTAAACAATTTCGATTATCCAATAATTCATTATCTTTTGAAATATTGAAATTGAACTTATAAGATTCAACTTTTAAAACCAATTCACAATTTAATACACTATTTTCATTTTACAGTTATTCAATTATTCAATAAGTTTTAAATATTTAATTTAAACAATTTACGTGTTCAATATTCAATATTTGATTTAAATAGATTTCACTTATCAATCAATTACTCAATTATACTCAATGAATTCAACATTTATTATCCTATTCAACTATTGATTTCAAAGGCATTCACTAAGTAGCTTTTATTTTTCATTACTTGGATAATTATTGTTGCAATTCATTCCAGTTATAATTATTCTAAACGAATTAATTTTTATTTCTAACACTAAATCACGAAATCTTATTAAATTAGCTATTTTAATTATCGAAAATTTACGGGTCGTTACACATGTGCCAATGGACCATTCTCCAGCTATCTAAACCATAACGCCACCAAACCCATCAAATATAAAGGGAAACACCGTCTCATAACCTCTTTAGATGCATCCAACACGTACCTCATTAAATGAATAGTTGGTTCCGTCTTTCCATCGTACATTTCCAGCATAGGTAACTTAAAATTAGACGGCTTCGTAGCTACCGAATGTTTGGAGTGAATGGACTCCTGGTCTTATCTTCCAAGCTCTGGTTAGGCAATCCACCCCTCATAGCTCGTCTCATAAACTCAGTAGTTTGTCATCGTCATCAAAAGGAACTCTAAGGTTAGCATTCTTAGCATGCCCCTCGACTCTACGAGGGAGTTCTAGTACATACTCCTCTAGCTGTGCTTTTGCATTCTAATTCAAGTTTAAATGCGCCGCTTTAGCTCTAAAATGTGCGTCATTCCTTCAAGGCTAGGATAATCCATGCCTTCGAGCCTTGGGTGCTTGTGGGTTGGTACCGACCAGTATTTTCGGCTCAAGGTTTGTCCCTAGTCATCCTCCTCTACTTCCAGTTACCTGTGCTTCGACTTTTGGTCTTTGATTCTGATTTGCAGGGACTCCGGCTATTCCTATTTGTCCTATTCTTCTGAAGAAATTCTTTTTCATCTCTTCCTGGCGTGCTATCATCCTTTCCTGCAATCCATTTATCATAATTTCTATCTCATCCCTAGTTATCTATTGATGAGTGGTTAGCTCCCGAGGCCGTCTCTTAGGTGCTCACTAGTTGATTTCCTATAATAGTAGTTCTTCTAGTTGATTGTCTAGCCATTTAGAATATTCCTGAATCATCAATGTTTGAACTGAGAATGACACAAACACCTAAGAGAAGTAAGTATAGAAATAAAAATGAAGAAAATAAATGATAAACGAGTAAGAAAGTACACGTAAAGTTTATAGTGCTTCAGCTAATCATGGCCTATGCCCACTTATTGATTTTCAGTGCTTATATTCTGACTTGGAGATAGAAGTTCTTATGGGTTATTACAACTCCAACGCTTGGTTATAAGAATTAAGAATAAGGAGAATTAGAGCCCCAAGATACTGAAAAATGAACCCTACCTTTCTATTTATAGTGGTATGGAGCCAAGTTACTTGCATAAAAGATTTCCAGACCCTTCTCCTCGCTATAGACCAGTTCTCTAGAAAATATGGATGCTACATCATCAAATGTTATGGGTCGGTACGAATCCATAGGTATGGGTCTGTACGGATCCCTGAATAAGCCAAGTTGGTTGCCTCCGACTATTTGCTTCAGCTCGTCTTGTGGTTAGCTTCGTGATTCCATAACTATTTGCATTCGTAATAGTTTATCGGAGTCCAAACGATGGAGTTGTAGACGAACAAAGTTGCTAATTCAGGAGTTCGTGGAGATTGATAGAGAGTTGCATGGAATCAGTAAAACAACGAACAAAGTTGCTAATTCAGGAGTTCGTGGAGATTGATAGAGAGTTGCATGGAATCATTACAACAACACTGGAAATAGAGTTTTAGCATCAAGGGGGTATCATAGGCAAAAGATGAGCCTCATTGGGCCAAGGAACATGGGTCGGCGCCAAGCCATGGGGTGGTGTCGGTACCGAACCCTAATTTTGCTGGTTCTTGGTTCTTAGATTCTTGGAGTGAGCACCTACTTACCTTATGGTCTTGGTTGTACTTGGGTTTTGGGCTTCGTGATTATCCCTCCAAGCGTCTTGTCTTGATAACTTCGAAGTTTAACTCGTCGGATTTATCTATATACTATCTTGCTAAAAAGCGAGATAACATATATATATATATATTAATATTATTTATTTATAGAATAATATTATTTACTTATATAAAACTTTAAAACCATATTTTATGCACTGTAAGATTTAATATTTGAATTATATAGCTTATGTAAATTAAATAATGAATATTAAATTAGTTTTAAATTAAGATTTTATTTATTTATTTTTGCTGTAAGCATTATATACATGATAACGACATAATTTTTTTATATTTTATTTCAAAATATATAAACAAGCAACCAATCTAATTGTGATAATACATTGATATAATAAAATTGCCACATAACTAACACAACAGTATACATGATATAAATATTATCTACACATTAATATTTATTAATAGATTAGAAAATTAACCTTGTTACCAATGCTTATAAGTACATCTTGAAACAATAAGATCTACTACTTGAACTAGTTTCCAGTAGAATGCTAGTCCTTGAACTGATGACCATCAACTACCGAATAATATTTGTTTTTCTTTGATTTGTGTTTGGAAATAGAGAGATAGAGAAGTATAATTATTGGCTAGAGGTAAGGGATTAGGAGACTTCAAAATTTCTCACATAGTTGTGGGTTGAGATGCTTTTATAAAGGAGAGATTAGAGACAGGTTAGGATCTAGATCCTCTTTTATCTTTTACCGGTTCTCTTTCCTTTATCCATACAAAACAAACCCACCTAGCCATTATATGGCCCTTCATGCCATCATCATGGTCAAAAAAACCCAGCCATATATGGTCTTCAAACCCATTTAAATCCCGAACTAACTATTTTGCATTTAAATCCAATTTAAACGTGAATCTATATCATATATCGATTAGTATATTTATCGCTATTACAAAAATATTTAATAATATTGTTCAACAAATCAAATAAAATTTTATAATTAATACTTCATAAATATTAATTAATATAATCAAATTATAATAATTACAAATCATTTAAATCGTTTGGTCAAAGGAGTATTCAACGTTTCGGTCGTGTGACCAGCTACGTATAAATTTGGTCAGCGATTAGTACTGAACCACTCGAATGTTAACGTTCCTATGTCACTTAGCAGATGGTGTGACATTTTGGCCAAATTTATGGCTTACTTAGTTTTGGTAAAATCCTATTTTACTTTGTTAAGCATTACCAGGTTTTGATTATTATTTACACCAATTCTTTTCATCAAAAATATATCACTTTAGACTTAAGAAATCTGGTAATTGTCAAATTTCCAGTATCATCCACATTCAAGTCTATAGTCCAAACACAAAGTCGTTGGTTCAATAATAACAATTACCATTAACCGAACTACTATGACCAGAGATTTTGACTATGAGATGACCCTGATACTAACCCCATATAACTAAAAAGACTAATCCGCTCTTGAATAGTGTTTCACTTCTATTACTTCCGCTCACTGACCTAAAATCACTTGATAGAGGTCATATCCTGATTTGACTATAATCAAAGCGGGGCTTTTATATTGAAGATTAAGAGTATTCTCAAGTTGAGAGTACTGTATAAATATGACACATCGATATTTTCTATTTGATCTAGTTATATTAACCAAGAGAAAACCGTCGAGCGAGTCATTCAATAATTGTCCAATAAATAGTAAATAACCCCTTGGCGCCTCAATAGTCATGAGTAATATACTGCCCAACATTTGAAGAGCATTACATACTCTACTCTCAACGGATGCATCAGTATCCGGTCTCGATGTATCTCGACCAGGAACATTTACAACAATGTGTTTTGTTTGATCGTGTTACGACAACTATTTGTATTTACAGTCACAAACACACCATTTATGGATTTTCTGTTAAATATATCTTATTTAAATATTTAATTATTTATAACACATTATGACAAATACATAGTAGAAAGAAAACAGATTTATTACGATTACAGAGTTAATAATTTACAATAAATTAATTTATTAATTTCGGCTATTAATTACTTTATTTAAATTATATAAAAAAATTACCGTCGAAATTGATATTAAATGTAAATTTAATTTCATAAAATTATTTTATTACATTTATATGTATTAGTATTATTTATTTATAGAATTAAATGATTTAAACTGTATTTAAATAATAAATAAAGATAAAAATTATTTTAATTGTAACGATTTTTTTTTACATATAATATTACTTATCTAAAATTTTAAAAAACATATTTTATGTAATATAAGTTTTAATATTTGAATTATAAATCTTATATAAGTTAAATAATGATATTAAATTAGTTTTAAATTAAGATTTTATTTATTTATTTTTGACATAAGCATTTAATACGTGATAATGGGATAAACTGTTTTATATTTTATTTTTAAGTATATAAACGTATAACCAGCCTGATTGTGATAATATATTGATATAATAGATTCCTCATCTAACTAATACAACAATATACGTGATATAAATATTATCTGCACATTAATATTTATTAAAAGATTCGAAAATTAACTCTATTACCAATTTCTATAATTACATCTTGAAACAATGTGATCTACTTCTTGAACTAGTTTCCAGGGAGTGCTAGTTCCTCAATCGATGACAACCGACTATCGAATATATTTGTTTACCTTTGATTTATGTTTAGAAAAGGAGGAATAGGAAAATATAATTTTTTAGCTAGAGGATAGGATTAGGAGGCTTTAAAAGTTCTCAAGTGGTTGTAGGTTAAGATGCTTTAATCTGGGAGAGATTAGAAACAAGTTAGGATCAAGATCCTCGTTTACCTTTTACCAATTCTCTTTCCCTTATCCATGCAAAAAAACCCACCTAGCCATCGTATGGCCACACCCCTTCATGCCCTCATCATGGTCGAAACACCATCCCTATATGGGCTTCAAACCCATTTAAAGCCCAAATAAACTATTTTATATTTAAATCCAATTTAAACCCGAATATATGTGGTTTAATAACTCATATCTTTATAGCTATTATAAATATATTTCATACTGATTATTCAACAAATCAAAATAAAATTTTATAATTAACATTTCATAAAATTAATTAATATAATTAATTTACAATAATTACAAATCAATCAAATCATTTGGTCAAAGGAGTATTTAACGTTTTAATTGTGTGACCAGTTAGGTGCAAATTCGATCGGCAATTAATGTTGAACTATTCAAACATTAACATTCCCACACCACTTAGCAAGTGGTGTGACATTTTAGCCAAGTTTATTACTTACTTAGTTTTGGTAGAATCCAATTTTACTTTGTTAAGCATTACCCGGTTGTGATTATTACTTGCACCAATTCTCTTCATTAAAACTATATCACTTTGGACTCGTGGAATTCGGTATTAATTAAAATTTTAATGTCGCCCACATTCAACTCTATCATCCAAACACAAAGTACTTGGTTCAATAATAAAATTTATTATTAATCGAACTACTTTGGCCAGTGATTTTCACTTTGAGTTGACCCTAATACTAACCACATATAACGGAGGAGACGAATCTCTCTTGAATAGTGTTTCACTTTCAACACTTCTACTTGACCCACCTAGAGTCATTCGATAGACGTCGTATCATGATTTGACTATAATCAAAGTGGAGCTTTCATTTTGAAAATCAATGGTATTCTCAAGTCGAGAGAACTATATAAATCGGTCATATGGATATTTTTTGTTTTTCCTTAATTATATTAACCAACAGAAAACTATCGAGTGAGTCATTCAATGGTTATCCAATAAACAATACGTAACCCATCTGTGCTTGAGCAGTTATAAGTAATATAATGTCCAACATTTGGAGAGTGTTATGTACTCTAGTCTCAATGGATGCATCGATATCCGGTCTCGATGAATCTCGATTAGGAATATTTAAGATCACGTGTTTTATTTGATCGTGATGCAATACCCATGATTACAACAATTTGTAATTACTATCACAGACACGCCATTTATAGATTTTCTGTTAAATATGTCTTAATTAAATATTTAATTATTTATAATACATTATAACAAATATTTCATTTACTACTGATACTTAAAAAACCATCAGGGTAATTTGGTCACAAAGGAATGATCATATATTCAATAGTAGAAACAAGAATGAGATTCGGCTCTGGAATGAAATTTTGCAGGCAATGGAAAATGGCATAGTAGTAGTTCATATGTTTATGATGTTAGAACTGTCGATGTGTGGAGTTAGTGAAGTGACCCAACTCTCTTAGCATTTATTTTTAGTAATTTTCAGATGAGTTTTGTTGAATATGTGCTTATATGATTTTTGTTTGATGATAATAAACATATATATTCATTTAAATGTATTTGTTAATGTGCTATTTTATTTTTCATAGACTAAATAAATATTTGCTGAATAAAAATAAATAACACAGAATTTGTATTCAAACAAATATTTATTACAATTTTGAATAGTACAAATTCAAGCACTCACTATTTACTGTACAACTTTGATATAAATTCAATTACATCACAATTTTACATTTACAGTTGACCTCACTACATATCACTCACACTCGTATTTATCTTCAACTTCATTCCAGTTAGAATCCAGCATCTGAGCAATCTGCAAAAATATTCACTAACGCAGTGAAATTGAAAAAGAAATATTTTTGCAATATAAAATAAAATATGGATTTTGAAAATATTATTTGCCTCGGTTATTTTGGTTGTTCGTCATCATTTACATTTGAATTCATCACACACGAACAATGTGACATGCACAGTGTATCACTGTACATGCCACAAGGCCGTGTACACCGATATACACTTGATAATGTTACAGGGACAGGTGAGCACAAGGTCAAACCAAAAATAAAAGGACGGGTTCAACTCAGGTGCAATATAAATAAAATCTCGACACGAGCACAAGGTCAAACCCGAGCGTTTAAGCTGGATTCAACTCAATGTACAAATCATAATACAACAGTGCCAACAGACCAGAGAAGAAAATGAAATGGCACATGTATATATAGTGCATAGTCGCATTCAAGTCATAGAAACAAATGACACAATGCAATATGCATCAGGTTAGAGCATACGAGCAGCAGCCTTAACAAGCGAAGACCACAAGCCAAAGCTAACAGCAACTAGTAGAGCAAATCCAAACAACTCAAGTGATACAAGTGCAAACAAATGCACCAAGTAAGTGACACAGTGAACAAGACTACAAGTACAAAGCATCAAGCAACACCAAGCGGAGTGTCATGAAACAAATATGCAACCTGACTCGAAGCAGTGCAGTGATATGCACAGTGCACAGAGACTTCAAAGAAAAGCAAAGCATACACAGGAATGCACCAGAAAGTATGCAACTCTGAACTCGAAGAGCAATACAAAGCAGAATGACATGAACAACACAGTCTCAAGTGACAGCAAACTCAATACAGCATGTCAAAAATGCTAACTGACTCGAATATATCACAAACACACACACATATATATACATATGTATATACACATGTATACATACATGTAGTAAATATGATAACACAGCAAAACCAAAATGGCACAGCAGTTCGTACAACATATACAAGACAGGAGAAGCCATGGTCAAAAAATCCAAGCAACAATTTATCAAAACAAAGTCAGAGCTGTGGAATAATACAACTGAAAATCGACACCGTGAACAACTGAACGGAGTCAAGTTGAAGCAGTAGTTAACAAGCAGCATGCAACTTGAGCTTCAGAAGAATCAAGTGACACAACAATGCTCAAAGACTCGGCAATCAAATGACACAGTGTACACAAGTGAAGCCAAATGAAAATCAAGACATCCTGTATATACACAATGTCAACCAAAGAAGTGGAACTGCAACAACTCAAATGAACACAGTGAAATGCACAAAGACAGAGCAACATCACAAGTCCAGCTAAATGAAGCACAATGAATTCACAAGGCCGAAGCAGTACAATGAATTCATAGTATCAATATCAAGTTCGTACCAAATCAAAACAATATCGGGCAGCCAATTTTCCAAAAGAAGCAACAGAGTAACCACGGTCATAATCAAGTGACCGAAGTCAAAAGCAAACCAGTGCCGTGATAGCCAAGTAAACAAAACAAGTCAAATTCGAAACCGTGGTAGCAAAGGTAATTGACCAAATTAAACATCAAAGCCGTGGAAAGCAAGTATACGAAAATATACGAATTTGAATAAGTCAGTGAAATCTCAAGCATCCAAACGAAATCGAATGGCCAAAGCAAATTGTTGAACAAATCAGACGAACGTAAACGAACGCATATAAAACCCACAATCATCATTGGCAATTAACCATCGAGTTCGAGCATTGAATCAGAAAGTAAAAGAGCAAAAAATTACTTACCGAAGCCATACCACAAACTCGATCAATTTCAAAGAGCCATGGGCAAATCAGAGAAGCGTGCGATCGACAAAGCAAGCAACGTGATAAATCTTCCATTCAATCAAGCAACCAAAGTCGGCATCTTTGAGATTTCTCCAAAGCCCTAATTTTTAATCACGACGAACAAGGAAAAGGAATAAAGCCGACATTATCTCGAACAAAAGGAACGGCCCAGTAATTATAAAAAGGGAAAAAGTAAGCCGGCCTTCTATTTTAAATTTATAAGGGTTATAGTTTTTAAAATTAGGGTTATTTTAATTTTAAATTGTTTTTAATTTGTATTTTCTTTTTAAACCGTTTAAATTTCTAGTCGTGTGACTAGGGGACAAACTACGTGGCGTAGTTTGAGAATTCGCAACTCAGTGGCTGAGTTGTGGCAGTGTTTTGAGCATAGAATTAGGTTTAGTCGATAGCGGGTGTCGCGAGTTTACGTGTGTAAGCGTCTGACTATCTAATTTCTAGTAGAAACCTTGGGGGCAGCACGTAGGCAGGGTTTTGCCGAAGTTGGGTAATTTCTGTGTCGTTCTATTTCTGCATTTTATTATTCTGCTATTTTTCTGTGCTGCTATTATTCTATGATCTGTGTTGAAATTATTTTATAAGCTTCCGCAATTAATTTTATAATTTATACTATCACCCTATTCACCCCCCCTCTAGGGTGAAATCGATCCTACAAGTGGAATCGGAGCTAGGAATAAAAGCCGTTTTTGTTTTAAAATTTTGATTTTTCAAAAACCAATTTTTGTTTTAAAAATTTGAATTTTTAAAATGGCTTCTTTTAATAATACTTTTATTGAGGGTCGTTCCAATATTATTCCTTCTTTTTTGATGGAACATATTTTTTGAATTGGAAATTGGAAATTGAAAATGGAATTTTATTTAAAATCTGTTAATATTAAATGTTAGGATATTATTGAAAATGGGTGTGATATAAATGACGAGAAAATTATCTCGATTAATGCTCTTTCTATGCATATATTGCATTCTCATACTAATCAAGATAATTTTAATTTCATCTCTCATTGTGAGAATGCACAGGAAACCTGGAATACTTTAATTGCAATATATGGTGCAAAAGTCAACAGCAATAAGAAGTCCTCCACAACCGACTCAGTTAAAGAAATGCGCTTAACAGGATTGGTAAAAAGCAGTTGTGATGAGGATGATGATGATGGAGCAACTGAGCTGGCGTTAATAATGAATAAATTCAAAAGATGGAACCACAAATATGGAAATCCAGCTCTAAATCAAAAATAAAAAAGCAGAATAATCAAAGCACTGGACAACTCAGAAGAACACGGGATCATTTGCAACAAACCCGGTGATATCAAGCCCAATTACCCTGATTTCAACTCGACAAAGAAAAGAAATCAAAAAGAAGATGTTTTGCAGCCACGTTGAAAAAAAGCGATAGCAGTGAAAGTGAGAAAGCAGATATGTGCCTTCATGGGAATATAACCGATAGCGACGATGACGAGCCAAGCGAGGTATCAAAACTTACTCACTCTGAATTACTTATCTATTTCCATGAAGTAAATGGCTGTTTTGGATGACTTTGGGAAAAATACGCTAAACTTGAATCACAAAAAGACACTTTGATAGAATTAAATGAACAACTTGACCAATTAGTTAAAACCTATCAAAGTAGGATCCCTAAGTGTGATAAGTGTCCAACATTTGATGAAGAAATTAAAAAATCAGAAATTAAAATGAAATCGCTTGAAAATGAAATTCTGATTTTAAAAGAGAATGAAAATACTAGAAGAGAGAATTCTATTAAAAAGTGCACACAATTGTTAAACGAAAATGAGTCTCTCAAAACACAAGTCCAACAATTGTCAACGACATTAGATAAATTTTCAAAAAGTTAAAAATCGTTGAATATGCTATTAGGAAAGCAAACTGTTAATACGGTAAGACAAGGACTTGGATATAATCATTCTGAAAATGTCGAAAGAAATATTAATCAAGTTAATTCTATGTGCACGATTTGTAGAAAATATGGACACGCTCAAAATAGTTGTTGGTATAGACCCAAGTCCTTGCAAATTAAGTAATGGTGTTGCATTAGAGGGTCATGCTCCAGTGCTTGGTAGTCTTCCTACCATGATCCTCTATTCAAATTGCATAGCTAGTTAGTCTTGTTTTTAATTTAATTATTTCAGCAATTTATTCGTACTGTGAATATTTATTTTTATCATTTTTTTTTGAATTTTATCCATATAAGAAGATTGGATTATATATATATGCTATGTTTGAGCAACATAGCTCTGATACCAACTGAAGTGACCCAACTCTCTTAGCATTTATTTTAGTAATTTTCAGATGAGTTTTTTTTGATTAAAACAACAGATCACTTCTCTTAATTTAATTTTTCCCCAAGATCCATAATTTTACCAATATAAAAATATTAGTATATAAATCATATCATGTCATTTATATATATGAAGATATGTAAATGTTTCTTCGCCTATCAGAGTAATTAAAATAGCAAAGAAATTCAATCACACAATATTTCTCACATTTGAGAGATTTTGTGTCACATAGCCATTTCATCCATTTCTTTTTTTTAATCTCCTTTTTTTTACTATTTTCAGATATTAGATCTTATTATTTTCTTGTTTTATTTCCTAGGTAGTTCTATAGTCCAGATTAATTGATTTCTGGATTTTCATCCCATGGATTTTGATCTTTGGGATTCAGGAATTTGATACTTGTGATTTTTAAATATTATAGAGTGTTAAACAACTCATACATTTTAGTTTAGCCCTGGACTCTTATTCAAACTCAACAATTTTATGTCAGGTAAAATACTCGTACTTTGGTTTATAAAGTATGCAATGATCATATGAACATTAAGGTGGTAAACTAGTTTAAAGATCAAACAGATAAAAATAGTACAAGAAAGAAAGTGAACTCGGACTAACATACTAAATGAATACTGGGCATGTACATGAAGACAGGATGATCAAGGCAATGTCACAAATCGGACCAATGCAAAATTCTCAGATGAACATATTATGTAGACAACTGATGTTCTCTTAAGTAGATAACAAATGATGTTGATCAAGGTGCTGTGGATTAATGGACATACTCATTACAAACCAGACTACATGATATTTTAAACTACAACAGGTTTGGTTATGACCAGATGCAGCCAGACTTGAGTCATGTATCTAAATAATAAGGTTTGTTAAGTATAGTTGCAGTGAAGCCTACAAGTACCAAGCATACATATGAACTTACTACACAAAGCAATACAAATTCCTACTGGAAAATCAAATGCCTAGATCGAATTACAGACCAGGTCTTCAAGCTTGACATGTGCTTATATCAATTACAAGACATGTTTAAGCCCTAGTGGTTAGCCAGGACCATATTCAACCAACTTATTTTAAAGCTTTGGCACATATTCACTCAAGTATGACTTGAACACTACAACTGAATTAACACAAATATGTCAGAGAAAACATATCCACACATCAGATTATATGGTATGTTCTCATTCATTCTAGTCCATCAGATTTACTTCAGAATCTATTACTTAATTCCATAACTCACAAGCACATCTGTTTCTTAAATCAATAATCCACAAGCACACATAATACTTCAGTTTCTACATGTTCTCTTCAACAACCCAATAAGTAACAAATTCTGAGAAATACATAAGACATAAAAGAGTTTGCCTAGCTTATTTATTACAATAATACTACTACTTTTCCCTAAGCATTTTTTTTAAATTCATCAAGACCTTCAAATATCCATGCAAGCAAGCTACTCATGCATCGTTCCCTGCAGCAATAACTTGAACTGCCTCAATAAAAATGAGACACCCCAAATATTGCAAAGGCAACAAATAGGGTCAGAAATAAATTCTGGTGTGAGTGAAATCAAGGATTAGAATAAATTATAAATTCCTATAACTGTGCAGAGAGCATATATGTTTGATGCCATTCAATTTCATATTAAAACCTGAGTGTGTGTGTGTGTGTGTGTATTTAAACTTATCTTACAAACATACACCCAAGCATTCATCCATTCACTTCATTCAGTTGTACATGCACAAGCTCCTATGGATTAACTCCCTAAATTCCATAGCATAATTTCTCAATCCCATTCTTTATTTTATTTGGTCTGATCTCTTGCCATTGAACACTATGTGTACATTGTAAAGGGGCTCAGTTCTGTTAACCCTTTACACAGAGGCCTACAAGACGTAAGTAAGTCATGCACATACTCATCATCCACCTGATGATGAATAGATCAAGGCACTACTCCTAAATTATTTTATAATTTAGAGTCCATGCTTATTCATTATCTGAGGAATTTCTCCTTTTAATTTCCAAAAATGCTTATGTTCTTTCCTTCATTGCAATAAGTTGAAAATTATTTAACTCATTCAAAGATTTCATCCAGACATACAAAACATTCATACAAAATTCCACATCTTATTTCAAATTTATTTTTTCTTAATCATATTTTTATTTCTAGGAGTTTTTCCATTGCTTGCATAAATCTGGTGAAATTATATGAAATACTATATTTATTTTAGTGGGAACATAGGGTATGGTTTTTGAGAAAAACCCATAAAACATATTGGCTTATGATCTGAACAAATCAGGACATGTATAATATTGCTTTGTTCACATAATTTTTGAATGAACTAGACGTGAGCATGAACCTCATTATTCACACTGCCTACTTTATTTATTTCTTTGATACCCTATTTCTCAGTAAAATATTTAACTCATTCTCTTATAAAAACTGGATTATAAAATCCATTTTTGTGATCAGGGTAGGTGTTAGATTAATTATATTTTAAAGCAAAAATTGAAACAACCATAACAAGTCAAAACAGATTAAAACATCAACCAAAGGTTCAACCAAAATTCCATCCATGATCAACATGTATTCATTCAGAGAATAAAATCAAGTAGAAAAATGTAATATGATTTTACATAAATTAGTTTGGCTGCCCTTAACTTGGGTCTTATTGCCTTAAATCTCATGAGTGATTAATCACTCACCTTCCTTCCTCTTTTCCCCGAGAATGCTTGAGCTTGAAGACAGTGTGAGTTTGTTTTTTTTAAATGTTTCTCTGTTTTCTCTTAGCAACAAACTGCTGCTTCCCCCTTGATTTAAATCATTTGGCTAGGGTTTTAATGGAGGAAAAAACCCATTTTATCCTCATATAATTTAAAGAATCATGTGTATATGTTTATGGCAAATTATGCCATTTTCTTTTTAGTTTCCATTTCTGGTATTTAGTTGCTTTTCTGCCTTTTCCTGTGTGCATGCTATTTGCATGTTTCACGTTATTTCCATGTGGCTTCTCTTCCTTACAAATTTTCTTAAACCTATAGTGTTCACACATATATTGATTCCTTGCTAATATTTCGGCCCATTTATTTTTCTCTTGATTTATTTCTAAAATGTATTTATGCACAAATAATACTAAATTGGTTTTATGCATTTTAATTATCAGAAGCATTTACTTTTATCACTTCATATTTCTCTGGTTATTCTTATACAATATTTATGTGAGATAGGTGGATGTAAAAAAACTCATTCATACTTAATCATTTTCTTCTCATCACTATGTATTAAAAACAACTACCCTCTTACTTAATTATTTCACTCACTCTTGATATTTATTTTCAGGCTATTTTATTCTTTGGTTATTTTCTGTTAACTGATTTTTTTTTTCATTTTAAAATTATTTTTATCTCAAAATTTTTTGAGCCTTCACATACTCTCCTCCTAAAAGGAATCGTATCCCACAATTATTATTATTATTTTTACGCAGTATAACCTCATTTCAGAGATTTTAGAAATCTCAAAAACTTATGCATCCAAAATCAATCAAATACACCTAAGTAAAATTTAAATTTATCATAATTTTAGGCATACCTTTATGCAGAAAATAGATTAGGATATTTATCCTTCATCCTATCTTCAGCCTCCCATGTACAATCATTTCCATCTATACTCCACTGGATTTTAACCAATTTAATTATTTTATTTCTCAATTTCTTTTCTTCTCTAGCCACAATACCCACTGGTTCCTTCTTATAAGCTAGATTTTCTTGAATTTCAACATGTGTAGGAGATTCAAGAATGGTCTCCTTATTATGCACCCATTTTCTTAATTGAGATACATGAAATACATCATGTATGTTGCTCAATTCCTCTGGCAACTTCAACCTATAAGCCAAAGTTCCCATTCTTTGAATAATTTCATGTGGTCCTATATACCTTGGTGATAGTTTTCCTGCCTTGCCAAATCTCAGTATTTTTCTTATTGGTGAAACTTTGAGAAATACATAATTTTCCACCTCAAATTCCACTAGCCTTCTCCTTTTATCTGCATATGCTTTTTGTCTTTCTTGTGCTGCCCTCATTCTTTGCCTAACTAGTTCAATCCTAGCAGAAGTTTCTTTTACATGTTCTGGTCCAAGCAACACTCTTTCTCCTGCTTCCATCCAACATGCAGGAGATAGACAAGGCTTTCCATATAAAGCCTCAAATGGAGCCATACCTATAGTGGACTGGTAACTATTGTTATAAGCAAATTCAGCTAAGTAGAGGTGATCTTCCCAGTTGCCTCCAAAGTCAAGTATACATGCTCTAAGTAAATCCTCTAAAACCTCGTTAACAATCTCAGTTTGCCCATCTGTTTGTGGGTGGTAAGCTATGCTTAGGCTTAATTCTGTCCCCATGGTTTCTTGAAAGCTACCCCAAAACCTTAAGGTAAACAAGGTGCCTCTATCACTAATGATAGTCTTGGGGATGCCATGTATTCTTACTATCTCCTTCACAAACAATTGAGCTAATTTGTGAGCATTTCTATTTGAGTTTACTGGAATAAAATGTGATGTTTTTGTAAGCCTATCAACGACTACCCAAACACTATCACTGACACTTCTTGTTCTTGGCAAACCATCCACAAAATCCATTGAAATGCTTTCCCATTTCCAGATAGGCACTTCTAGAGGTTGTAGTAGGCCAGAGGGTCTTTGATAGTCTGTCTTAACTTGTTGACACGTTAAACAATTTGCCACATATTTTGCCACTGCTCCTTTCATTCCTGGCCACCAATAATTTCTCTTAAGATCATGGTACATTTTTGTACCACCTGGATGTATGGTGTATTTTTTTTTGTGATGCTCATCCATAACTTCTTGCTTCAGTTCTTCCACATTTGGTATGCAGAGCTTCCCTCTCTTCCTTAAGTAACCCTTATCATCAACTTCATAATTTTCTACTATCATGCCTTGTGATATCATGTCCTTCTTTTCCTTTAAATTAATGTCTTGATTTTGCATTTTTCCTACTTTATCAACCAGAGTTGATCTTAAAGAGATGAGGCTTAATTTCCCATATTAAATCATATCACTATGTGCCTTAACTGATGCACCAATTTCTTCTTTTATTTCTACTTCATGGAGGATTGTTAAATCCTTGAATTCGGTCATCATTATACTTTCCATTCTTGCTTGGTTCCTACTTAATGCATCTGCCACTTTGTTAGCTTTTCCAGGGGTATACAATATATCAAGATCATAGGCAGCTAGAAATTCTACCCACCTATGTTGCCTCATGTTCAAGTCTTTTTGGAAAAACAAATACTTAAGTGATTTATGTTCTGTAAACAATTCAAACTTTGCACCTAACAAGTAGTGTCTCCATAGCTTCAATGCATATACAACAGCAGCAAGTTCTAAGTCATGTGTAGCATACCTAGTTTCATTTGGCCTGAGTTGCCTTGATGCATATGCTATGACTCTACCATGTTGCATGAGCACTGCCCCTAACCCAGATCTACTAGCATCTGTGTAAACCACTAACCCTTCATTACCCTCTGGAACTTGCAAGACTAGAGCTTCCATCAATGCTTTCTTCAATGATTCAAAGGCTTGTTCACACTTTTTTGTCCACACATATGGTTGCTCCTTTCTGGTTAGCTTGGTCAATGGAATGGCTATCCTTGTAAATTCTTTTATAAACCTTCTATGGTAGCCTGCCATTCCCGAAAATGATCTCACCTTAGTCACTGATTTGGGCCTGCTCCATGATTGCACTGCCATGACCTTGTTTGGATCTACTCTAATTCCTTGTTGAGATATAATGTGTCCCAAAAATTTAACTTCATTTTTCCAAAATGTGCAGTTAGTAAATTTTGCCTTTAAGTTATGTGCTCTTAATCTTGACAAAACCAGATGCAAATGCTTTGCATGCTTCTCTTCTGATTATGAATACACCAATATATCATCAATAAAGACAACCACAAATTTGTCTAGAAAATCTCTAAATGTCTTATTCATTAAATATACAAAATAGGATGGTGCATTTGTTAATCCAAAAGGCATTACCAAAAATTCATATAGCCTGTACCTTATGTTGAATGCAGTGTATTTAAACTCTCTTCCTCAACCTTCATCTGATGAAATCCAGAGGCTAAGTCTAGCCTTGAAAAGATTTTTGCTCCATTTAATTGATCAAATAAACCATCAATTCTGGGGAGTGGGTATTTGTTCTTGATGGTAACTTTATTTAATTCCCTATAATCAATACACATTCTCATTGTACCATCATGCTTCTTCACAAATACCACTGGAGAACCCCAGTTTGAACTACTAGGCCTTATGAAACCTTTCTGTTCCAATTCCTCCAATTATTGTTTTAATTCCACTAATTCCTTTGGACCCATTCCGGTAGGCTTCTTGATGATAGGACTTGATCCTAGAATTAACCTTATTTGAAATTCAACTTGACTATTTTCTAGAACTCCTATAACCTCTCCAAAAACATCTGGGTATTCATTTATCACTTTTATGTCTTCCAGAGTCAATTCTTTTTCAGTCATGCTCCATATTTCATTAAGGCAATTTGTTTTGGCTATTTCACTCATGACTAAAATATTTTTACCATTTTCTACTTTCAAAGAAATAGTAAAATTTTCTAAATTCAAAATTGATTTGAATTTATTCAACCAATCTACTCCTAGAATAATT
This sequence comes from Allium cepa, assembly GCA_030765085.1. Classification (NCBI taxonomy): domain Eukaryota; kingdom Viridiplantae; phylum Streptophyta; class Magnoliopsida; order Asparagales; family Amaryllidaceae; genus Allium; species Allium cepa. Next base: position 214,702,853 of record CM060946.1, read on the forward strand.
TCTATCCCAGGATATTTAACACAAATAAGTCAGATTTAAACATTTTTCCACCTATGTTTAATTCTACTTCCAAACATCTTAATCCTAGCAGGCAAGAGCTACCTAGGGGACTTTGAATAAAAAAAGGTTTTTCAACTATATTGCATGTGAGAGCCAATTTATCCACTATGTCTTGTGATATTATAGAGTGTGTAGCCCCAGTGTCATATATAACTGTGATTGGATAATTTTTAATTAGAAGTATACCTTCCAATTGTCCAGAATTTCCCACTGCACTTGTCTTTGCTTTGGCTTCCAATGCTCCTACCATTGCTCCTTTCTTGAACTTTGGACAATTCCTTTTGATATGTCCTTTTTTCCCACAATTATAGCAACTGAATGGTGTTTTCTTAGCTGCTTGATACCTATTGTCATGTGTCCTTCCTTACCACAGTTATAACAAGTAATTTTCTTCTTAACTTCCCCACTAATTGCTCCTTCAACCTTCTTATCTGCATTCTTCTTGTCATAAGGATGTGCTCTTTTTTTTCCTTTCTTTTGATTATTAGCCCTCACGTTCCTGAATTTCTCTCTTGCATTATCATGTTGTTCAAAAGAAAGAGTGAGATTTATGACTTGATCAAACGTTTTATCTTTATATGGTAGCATTTCTCTACTCAATCCAGCATTAAGTCCTTGAATAAACCTTGAATTCTTTGATTCGTCATTCCCTATGAGCATGGTTCCATACTTAGACAAATTCTCAAATTTTTGAGTGTATTCAGTTACACTCATTGGTCCTTGCCTCAGCCTTATGAATTCCTCAAGCGGTGTTGCCTTAGCTGTTGCTGGGACAAATCTAGCCTCAAGCATCTCCTTGAATTGATCCCATGTTATCTCATTTTCTGGCCTTCCTGTGATGATTACTTCCCACCAATCTAGTGCTACTCCCTTGAGCCTCCTAGAAGCTATTTGCCTCTTCCTTTGATCATTTATTTGCATGTCTGCAAATATTCTTTCTATGGTTCTTAGCCATGTCTGCACACCCATGACTCCTTCAGTGCCTTCAAAATCCTTGCCTCCTAAATTAGAGAATGTTTTCAATATCTTAGCTAACTCCTCATAAGGATTTCCTTCTCTCTGCACTGCTCCTTCCCTAAATGCCCTCACCAAATCTTGCAAATTAAGCAATGGTGTTGCATTAGAGGGTCCTGCTCCAGTGCTTGGTGGTCTTCCTACCATGATCCTCTATTCAAATTGCATAGCTAGTTATTTCTAATTTAGTTATTTCAGCAATTTATTCGTACTATGAATATTTATTTTTATCATTATTATATTATTTTTTTGAATTTTATCCATATAAGAAGATTGGATTATATTTATATGCTATGTTTGAGCAACATAGCTCTGATACCAACTGAAGTGACCCAACTCTCTTAGCATTTATTTTAGTAATTTTCAGATGAGTTTTTTTTTATTAAAACAACAGATCACTTCTCTTAATTTAATTTTTCCCCAAGATCCAGAATTTTACCAATATAAAAATATTAGTATATAAATCATATCATGTCATTTATATATATGAAGATATGTAAATGTTTCTTCGCCTATCAGAGTAATTAAAATAGCAAAGAAATTCAATCACACAATATTTCTCACATTTGAGAGATTTTGTGTCACATAGCCATTTCATCCATTTCTTCTTCTTTTTTAATCTCCCCCTTTTTTTTTTTACTATTTTCAGATATTAGATCTTATTATTTTCTTGTTTTATTTCCTAGATAGTTCGATAGTCCAGATAAATTGATTTCTGGATTTTCGTCCCATGGATTTTGATCTTTGGGATTCAGGAATTTGATACTTGTGATTTTTAAATATTATAGAGTGTTAAACAACTCATACATTTTAGTTTAGCCCTGGACACTTATTCAAACTCAAAAATTTTATGTCGGGTAAAAGACTCGTACTTTGGTTTATAAAGTATGCAATGATCATATGAACATTAAGGTGGTAAACTAGTTTAAAGATCAAACAGATAAAAATAGTACAAACAAGAAAGTGCAAACTCAGACTAACATACTAAATCAATACTGGGCATGTACATGAAGCCAGGATGATCAAGGCAATGTCACAAATCAGACCAATGCAAAATTCTCAGATGAACATATTATGTAGACAACTGATGTTCTCTTAACTAGATAACAAATGATGGTGATCAAGGTGCTGTGGAGTAATGGACATACTCATTACAAACCAGACTACATGATATTTTAAACTACAACAGGTTTGGTTATGACCAGATGCAACCAGACTTGAGTCATATATCTAAATAATAAGGTTTGTTAAGTATTGTAGTGAAGCCTACAAGTACCAAGCATACATATGAACTTACTACACAAAGCAATACAAATTTCTACTAGAAAATCAAATGCCTAAATCGAATTACAGACCAGGTCTTCAAGCTTGACATGTGCTTATATCAATTACAAGACATGTTTAAGCCCTAGTGGTTAGCCAGGACCATATTCAACCAACTTATTTTAAAGCTTTGGCACATATTCATTCAAGTATGACTTGAACACTATAACTGAATTAACACAAATATGTCAGAGAAAACATATCCACACATCAGATTATATGGTATGTTCTCATTCATTCTAGTCCATCAGATTTACTTCAGAATCTATTACTTAATTCCATAACTCACAAGCACATCTGTTTCTTAAATCAATAATCCACAAGCGCATATAATACTTCAGTTTCTACATGTTCTCTTCAACAACCCAATAAACACCAAATTCTGAGAAATACATAAGACATAAAAGAGTTTGCCTAGCTTATTTATTAGAATAATACTACTACTTTTCCCTAAGCATTTTTTTTAAATTCATCAAGATCTTCAAATATCCATGCAAGCAAGCTACTCATGCATCGTTCCCTGCAGCAATAATTTGAACTGCCTCAATAAAAATGAGACACCCCAAATATTGCAAAGGCAACAAATAGGGTCAGAAATAAATTCTGGTGTGAGTGAAATTAAGGATTAGAATAACTTGTAAATTCCTATAACTGTGCAGAGAGTATATATGTTTGATGCCATTCAATTTCATATTAAAACCTGAGTGTGTGTGTGTGTATGTATATATATATATATATTTAAACTTATCTTACAAACATACACCCAAGCATTTATCCATTCACTTCATTCAGTTGTACATGCACAAGCTCCTATGGATTAACTCCCTAAATTCCATAGCATAATTTCTCAATCCCATTCTTCATTTTATTTGGTCTGATCTCTTGCCATGAACACTATGTGTGCATTGTAAAGGGGCTCAGTTCTGTTAACCTTTTAAACAGAGGCCTACAGGACTTAAGCAAGTCATGCACATACTCATCATCCACCTGATGATGAAAAGATCAAGGCACTACTCCTAAATTATTTTATAATTTAGAGACCATGCTTATTCATTATCTGAGGAATTTATCCTTTTAATTTCCAAAAATGCTTATGTTCTTTCCTTCATTGCAATAAGTTGAAAATTATTAAACTCATTCAAAGATTTCATCCAGACATACAAAACATTCATAAAAATTCCACATCTTATTTCAAAGTTATTTTTACTTAATCATATTTTTATTTCTAAGAGTTTTTCCATTGCTTGCATAAATCTGGTGAAATTATATGAAATACTATATTTATTTTACTGGGAACATAGGGTATGGTTTTTGAGAAAAACCCATAAAACATATTGGCTTATGATCTGAACAAATCAGCACATGTACAACATTGCTTTGTTCACATAATTTTTGAATGAACTAGACGTGAGCATGAACCTCATTATTCACACTGCCTACTTTATTTATTTCTTTGATACCCTATTTCTCATTAAAATATTTAACTCATTCTCTTATAAAAACTGGATTATAAAATCCATTTCTGTGATCAGGGTAGGTGTTAGATTAACTATATTTCAAAGCAAAAATTGAAACAACCATAACAAGTCAAAACAGATTAAAACATCAACCAAAGGTTCAACCAAAATTCCATCCATGATCAACATGTATTCATTCAGAGAATAAAATCAAGCAGAAAAATATAATATGATTTTACATAAATTAGTTTGGCTGCCCTTAACTTGGGTCTTATTGCCTTAAATCTCATGAGTGATTAATCACTCACCTTCCTTCCTCTTTTCCCCGAGAATGCTTGAGCTTGAAGACAGTGTGAGTTTGTTTTTTTTAAATGTTTCTCTGTTTTCTCTCAGCAACAAACTGCTGCTTCCCCCTTGATTTAAATCATTTGGCTAGGGTTTTAATGGAGGAAAAACCCATTTTATCCTCATATAATTTAAAGAATCATGTGTATATGTTTATGGCTATTTATGCCATTTTCTTTTTAATTTCCATTTCTTGTATTTGGTTGCTTTTCTGCCTTTTCCTGTGTGCATGCTATTTGCATGTGTCGCATTATTTTCATGTGGCTTCTCTTCCTTACATATTTTCTTAAACCTATAGAGTTCACATATATATTGATTCCTTGCTAATATTTCGGCCCGTTTATTTTTCTCTTGATTTATTTCTAAAATGTATTTATGCACAAATAATACTAAACTGATTTTATGCATTTTAATTATCAGAAGTATTTACTTTTACCACTTCATATTTCTCTGGTTATTCTTATACAATATTTATGTGAGATAGGTGGATGTAAAAAAACTCATTCATACTTAATCATTTTCTTCTCATCACTATGTATTAAAAACAACTATCCTCTTACTTAATTATTTCCCTCACTCTTGATATTTATTTTCAAGCTATTTTATTCTTTGGTTATTTTCTGTTAACTGATTTTTTTTTCATTTTAAAATTATTTTATCTTAAAAAAATTTGGGTCTTCACAGTTAACCTCTTGGTTGCTATGTTTTGTGTTTTCTTCTTCTTGTTTTCTTCTTTTCCTTGTTTTTCTTTTCTTCATGTTTTCTAGTTGATCATGGTCTGTTACGATTAACTAATCCATTTTTATTGTGTTTGCAATAAACTAGTAGGGGTCAGTTAACCCCGCTTAGTCTTGCTAATATATATATATATATATATATATATTAGAAAGAAAACACTTTTATTACGAATGAGAATTAATTACAGATCTACCCCTAAGGCACGCCGCTAACTCTGTCAATGTCGTCACAATAGACATCAAGCAAATCTAAAAATCATTTTGTACCCCATCTTACGTAGTCTGGTTTTATAATTCTCAGTTAAAAACTTCAAATAAAACATCTTTTTAATAAAATACCTTTTAACAAACACCACTAAATTTTGTTATTTAATTAAATATTTTACCAGTTCAACCATTTGCTTTTCAAATCAAATCATCAACATCTTAGTGAAATATTTTGCCAAGGTATTGTAAAACTGGATGTTTTATAATACGTCATTTCTTAATAATGTATATTCTCAATAAAACAATTTTCGGACTAGGTGTCTCTTCAACAAAATTTCTTTAGCAAAAAATGATTTCTTTTTAAAACATTATATATATCAAAGAGTACCTTTTTGAGTGAAAGTCATTTTAACAAAAATCATTTTTCAAATAATTTTTTTCTAAAATAATGCGTACTTCTTTGGTAAAGCTTTTCTTCTCAAATAAATACTTCATTACATTTTTTACTAAAAAGATACTTCTCAAATAAATATACTTCCATTAAGTATTTTCAAATATCTCCACCAATGAGATAATTTCTCAACTAAAAATATTTGCACCATATCGTTTTCAAATTCTTCTTTTGAGAAAATAATTCCTTTAAAGTAAAACATTTTTTGTGGAAATAACTTTCCTATAAAGTATCTTTAAAATAAATCTCCTTCAAATCATATAATATTCACTATAAAGAATATTCCAATAAAATATATTTTTCTTTTAAAATAAGGGTTCTCTGTAGATATTCTCTTACAAGATACTTTCAACAAAAACATTTTTAAATCCTTTGTTATCACTAAAATAGTTGTCATATCCAACTTTACAGTATGTATTTTAAAATATCTTTTACATATATCTCTTTCAAAGGATGTTCCCCAAATTAAAACAATTTTAGCTAATATGTTTCATTAGAACCTTTCTTTCAAAATAAAATATATCAACTAAAATATCCTTTCATAAAAATATTTTCAAATAGAACACTTTCTAAAAAGATATTTTTGAAATAGAAAAAGTTTCCAAATAAATATTATTCACTTAAAATAAAAGTGGCTCCTTCTTCTTATTGTCGGGTTTCAACTAATTTAGCATCAAGATGTACATCAATTGGGTAATAACCATTACTTAACCCTCTTATAAGCGTTCATCTTACTTTAATCCTACTATATCTATTTTTTGTACAAAGGTCGTCATAAATAAATATCATTTTAAGGTGAGGTAACAATGTTTAAACAAACAAACCGTTATACATAAAACACACAATTTTCAACTAAACGCTCTCTCGTCTATACTATGACCTGATCCAAGGTATAATATAAACTACCTCATTTGGTTTAAGCTTCCTAAGGCTTAGGGAATCTCTAACCATGAGCTCTGATACTAAGTGTGACGACCCACTATTTTTAATATTTGATATTAGTTGTAAAGCTATTTTGACGTCGTTTATTATTGATTTTAGATTTTAAATAGAGTGGCTCATAACAGTTACACTCCTATGATACAAAACATTAATGACGGATATCGATTCTGATTATGAAGATCATGAAGTCTTGATCGTAATAAATAAACATTTGAATCAAAGAAAACACAGATTCACACTTCAATTTTTCATCGGCATGCATTGGGTTACTGATATTCTTTTCGGACATCAAAAGTGTTGTCATATAAACTTTCGAATAAAAAGATTGTATTTCATTACTTTGCGTGATCGTTTGGAATGTTACAGTTTGCAGCCCATAAAAGTTTGCATTAAAGAAATGATTGCAATATTTATACATCGTTGCTTTGTCTCTTCCAATATGTTAGGTTACAGAAAGGTTTCAAAGATCAAATAACACTATTTGTATTTATATTCATGCTATTCTAAAAGTCGTTACATTGTTGTCAAATGATATAATTTAAACCGGATGATCCGCAAACTGTACCATGTCAAATTAAAAGTTCTAATCGACATTAATTTTTTTATTTACATAAGAGCAATAAATGGTGCACTCGCAGCTGCACACTTATCCCGTATTAGTGCACAACCATTTATTAGATGAAATGGATATGTCACACAAATGCTTTAGTCATGTGTTCACTTGATGTAACTTTTATATATGTTATGGATGGTTGAGAAATGTCAATATATAACACATGATTTTAGAGTTTTTAGTTCTGTGATAAACGATTGGAACTCAAACTTTTCACATCCACCACCAAATCGGTATTGTTTAATTGATTTAGGATATCTGCTAATAGATGGTTATATGTCCCAATATCGAAATGTAAGATGTCATATCCTAGATTTTCGTGAAACTCAAAAATGAAAACCGAATAATGAAAATTTCAGTTTCTACTGTTCAATTTTACACAGGGTAATCAAAAAAATCATTTGGAATACCGAAGAGAAATTTTGCGATCTAAGTAATATGTCAACTTTCCAAATTTCAGTTAAGTGATTGTTGCTATAATGACTATTCACAATTTCATACGAATATACAACGGCATGGATGCATACTTTATGCCATATGATCATGCTCTTGATTTTATTCCAGACAAATACATTGAAGAACGCTATATTATTTAAGAGACGAGGAAAAAAAGTGAACCAATCAAAACGAGTGTCGAAAATAATATAGCTTTGGTTCAAGACAGGATAAGGAACGAACTAATGATTCTAGGATTTTGTTAAATATTTTTCTAATTTATATTATCGTATTCACATATAAATACTTATGCTTTCAAAATTATTGTACATGTTCAATTTGTTTTTGTTATAAATTATTATGCTCTTACTCTGGATTGTCAAATCATATGTGATACTTTTTAATTACAAACTAATTACCATGTGCCCAGCCTAGATTCCTTAAGATTCTCTCGTGATTAGTCACTTGGTAGATGTCCTGTCATGGGGAAACATTGTACATTGTTAGGTGAATTCAGCAACATAGGGAAACATTGTACATTTGTACTATGTACTCGTGCGCATTATTACTTGCTCCGCCCCACCCTATGTCGATTTGATAAATATTTCTCAATTTCGCTTTACAATTCAAACCATTCATCATCATCATCATGTTTCTGATTATTTTTAAACAAAAATAAAGGTGAACACGATAGTTTCCACATTATAACATTAGCAAAAAAATTTATATATAGAATAAAAATAGACAGAGACTGATTATCAGAGGACGTGGCAAGTTTATGGTTGAATGGAAAATAGGGTATTCAAACTTATATTCAAGTAATGAAACATTTTCCCTACCAGGAGAACTTCACAGAAAACATAGTTGCCATGCAGTATCCATATTCCTCAAGTACACAACTTTTAAATGTTTAGCAATAGAAAAGGCTTGAGCGCCGTCACCTGTTAATCAGGATTTGGCCTCTGATTTCCCATCCGTTTGACCACATGCCTAGTTCAGAACGAGGAGGAGGAAGAGAAAAGAATATACTAATTTGTACTACTACAACAGGAGCAAGTGCATTCACACCTAGTGTTACAGAATATCAAGTGCATTCTCCACCAGAACAAACAACCAACACACCATTCGACGCAACATATGGAATTAACAGATTTTATACTCCAGTTGAAGATATCAACAAGCAATTGTCACAACAGCCACAATAAAGGGTGGTGGAGGTTCATCTTTCAAAGTTTACAGTAGAAAAAGGCATACAAAGAATGACAAGAAGATAAACAATACTACTGATATGATATATCGAACAAATTTGAAGAAATATCGTTGTGAAGGTTATAGCCCCTCCCTACTTACTACTCCATCCCTTAATCCTAGTCTCTTCCATATACTACTCCTCCTCTAGTCCAAATGTACCATCCACATATCCGTCCATGCCTATGAGGACGCCACTGATCATTGAGAAAATTTAAAGAAATTCATCTTTTTAAATATGTATATGTTACTCAAATTTTTCGTAAAAAAGAAGATAGGTTGATCGCAATTTCTTAGCTTAATCCGCTTTAGTTCCAGCTGATCTGGGTCCAGTCCGGCTTGGACAAGCTGTTCGAGGATTAGAAATAGGTCAGTAAGTCTCCTTCAACTGCCATCTAGATTGTACCTCCATCAGTCTGTCCTCTCCACGACACTTCAAGTTGCCCCTCGGACAATGTCCCTCAAAGCAATGGGACACTTGCTCCAAAACTGCCTATCTACTGGAGCGCCTCTCTTGGCTTGTCCACTGATCAATGCATCTCTAAAATGCCTCGGGTACGAACTGCAATCTGGACTCCAGTGCAGCCCCCGCAAGCGACCTTACAACTGATCCCCCTATCATTCCGAGCAGTGTAGCCAAACCTGCTCGACTCGGCCCACTCCTTCAGTGCTACCCTTGACGGTTTCCCACCTTTTTCCATATCATTGGAAAAGGGCTTGCCTGCCATTAGATTAAATTATAGTAAATCTAGGTCGTTCGAACTATGTTTAATAGAAATTTCAATAAGAGAAGAGATTTGAATTTAATTATGGATTTATATTTACAACTTATCTCAGTTTTAGCGATTCGATTCGACCCTAATATTCTTCCTATTATTCTCTACTTATACACACACGCACACACACTAGTTTACTGATTTAGAATTTGTGGAGAAAATAAAATGGGAAAGCTTCGTCGCTGCTTCAGAAAATATGAGAAGAAAAATGAGGGGCTAGACCTGTATTTATAAGAGTTTGAATCAATGCTAGCCGTTAGATTAAATTATAGTAAATCTTGGTCGTTCGAACTAAGTTTAATACATAACCGTCGACCTACCACCATTCGACCGCTAAGCTACCACCGTTCGACCGCTAGCAGTCCATCGGTCACAGTAAGGGGTCGATAAGTTGTTATGTTAAGTTAACGTTTATTTGTTTCCTATTAAATGTTATTTTATCCAATTTTGATCGATTCTATTTAACGTTAATTTTGCTTAGACGTAAAGTAACTATTAACATTAATTATTATATTTATTTCCTTAATTACATAAATAATTATTCCCGACTAAAAATTTTCAAACGTTAATAGTTTTTTCATTTGAACTCCAATCATAAAAATTTATATATGAAAATTGATTAGAAATCGCCACGAACGCAACGGTGCATGTTTTGTAACCAAAATTTGATGTTGTGAAAACTCCAATTTGCTTTACTAATTATTAATTAATTTCTTCTAAATTAATTATTGTTCAATTACAGGATGTTACATTCTCCCTTCCTTAAATGAATTACGTCCCTAAAATTCCTTAAGAACTTAAACATGTAACATAACGCATAACCATTCTAAGTTATACACTTAATCAGCATGCAACCAATTCTGCAACCAATCGTATACAAATGCATGGCGTATCATATATGATATGTATGTAGAATAATACTAAGTCGGTGCACTCTGTAATGGCTTAGTTCTTCGACTCTCAAAAATCGACCATAATACATCCTCGGTATTCATGTGTCGTAGATCCAAGTGCTGGAGAAGCATAATCTCACATATGTTATTTCAACATAAAATCTTTACAGTGGAAATTAAAATACATTTATCAGAGTTAAAAACATGGACAGTTATAAATTTTTGTCCTTACAAATTTGCGGAATACTATAGTACAAGAGTTTGGTGGAAGGAGACAATAAATCTTTACTAAATCTTCTGACTCTATGCTTCGAGCTTCATCCAGATTTCTTCTAAATTAAACCTGATTACTAGGCTGCCTGGGGAAAATTAGGGTACCCAGAGTTTAAGGAAAAGGAAATATAAACTCCAGGTTAGTCATGGGACCGATGTGAGAACTCAAATATGCATTTTGAAAACAAGAGGGTATCTCATAAGACCACGCCGCATATAAACACGGAACAGATTTTTCCTTATGATAACCAAATCATTCTACATAAAAATACTTGATATTATTTTTAATGACATATCTTTGAAAACATTTGCAAGTAAACTTATCGATCTCAGCCGAAATTGTTACATTGATTAAATTCCAGCAGTACTAGCCAGAAACGCAGGTTCTACAAACAAAATGACAGGCACTTGTTGGAGAATGAATTTACGTATAAATGAGCAGGTGAAGGGACTACCTTCCGGCAGTACGTCTATAGAGGAATGTAACGAGGTCCGACAGATGGTCCTCTACCAACATAAGACTGTCCCATCTCTTGCTAGATGGTATTGAATATGATATCACCCCGATTGTTACCGACCTATCCGAGAGTCCTCATGGCATACATCCATAATAATTTACTTTCCAAATGTCATAGCGGGAAGAAATATATTTAGAAAGGGATGATCTTACCCTAATGGTTGCGAACCACATAGCCTTGTAGCGTCTACTCATTCCGGTCATTTTCGGGTGTGTGGCTTAAGGTAATGATTTCCTTTCATATAGCACATCGTCTTCCTTTGAATGCCACACTACCATTCCATCGACCACTATCGACTTCCACAAATATACAATCTCCATACATCTCTTAGAAGGGTAGTAAGCTAAAAGAAGTTGTCTTCTTCACCATCAAATAGATGTATATTTATAAAAGTCAATGATGAAATCTCAAGAATGCAATGTCAAACATCCGTCCATGCAAGTTCATTCTGGGATTGAATGAAACCGAAGACATCCGCCTACAACATCCTTTCGGGAATTATATAGGATTAGTATCGAGAAGTCCTTATAACCAAAAAGTTTCAGAAATGAAGGGACCACTGCTACTTTACTATTTGGAGCTAACCAGAATTATCAACAAGTGGTCCTTTCACCCCAAAAATCCATGGTCTTCATCCTTCATTTTCTTTATCAATCTTCATTTTTTCGAACGCATACATCGTTTCAAAGTGGTTTTATAAAATTACCCAAATCCGACCCTGGTTTCTTTGACCCGATCATCGATAAAAAGAGGTTTTGTGAATAGAGAATCATTCTTTAATTAATTATGTTCTTTTTATCAATATCTCTTTTGGAGATATATATTTCTAAAACATACTTTCTGGTATATACAGAATCATTAAACCTCTCTTGCTCAATCCTTTGATCACAAAAAACCCTTTTTAAATTCAAATTATTTTATCTTTTCTTAGGAAAATATTCTAAATTATTTATTTAAATCTTAACAAACATTTCCAAATCATAACTATTAATATGGATCAAAAATATTGTTATTCAAGACATCGTTTACTATAAATCCAAACCCAGTATGGGAATTTAAATTAATTCCAAATCATTTCATTTCATTTAAATCTTAACAAAGATTTCTTAATTCCAAACTCATACTTTTGATTTAGTTGAAACCATGTTATCTAGGATGTTAATCCAAAAACAGCAAATATTAAGTGAGCAGAATCTATAGAAATCATCTAATTCTACTCAATATCAATCCCCATATTCAACAGACATTATGGCCGGAATAATAGTGAAATTACCTTTTAAATTCCATGAATAGTTCGAGTTCCCTCTTCGGGCTTTAACACCGAATACAAGAAGATCATCTCTATAAAATCCAAATCGTTTAAATCTTGGAAAATATCTTTCTTTATCCTCTGAAATTTTTTGATCCGATTAAATAAAATTTACTATCCCCTCCATTGTCCAATTCGGATAGCTAGGAAGAGCAGAAAACTGATTTTTCAAACTCAAGCCTAGACACTATCTTTCTAACACCCATAAAATGGCCAAGCAATTTGATTGACTCTAAACTATTAAACCTTTAATCATTTCATAAATCCTTCAATTCATATTTAAAACACTTTATTAATCATTTAAAAATATTTACAAAAATTTTAGGAAAGAACGTTTGCGTTTAAAACTATATTTCAAAAATTATAAAAAGTGCTGTGGAAAGTGCCTCTTAAGCTATATTGATCATTTTTTTTTATTATGCTCAAATCACTTTCAAAACATTTTGAAAGATTTATAAGATTTATTCCATATTTTTAAACAATTTAAAACATCATTTTCGAAGAAATCCAATTGTTTTACTCATATTTCAAAATCTACATATCAGAATCTCGATTTTCTTTCTTCACTGGAAAACTATAGATATAATAGTTCATAAAATTCTTATCTCGAAGAATTCCAAGCTACATTCCAACTTTTACACTTGTTGTCTTTTATTGCGTGAAATCATAAACTATCGTTACGCGGCACGCTTGTTTTTAACTAAAATTTTCATTTCCTTTCTAACTTCACCAAAACACTTTCAAATGCTTACAAAACATTTCAAATACATATTAAACCCTTTTTTAGAAGTCTAACAATTTCTTACACACCATTTCATTAATTCAGGAAAAGTGATTTCCTTTGAGTTTATCTACATGTATATCTGTGACTTGCATATAATTTCAACATTCATATGAAAACAATCAAACTTGATGATCAAAGTTTATTAAACATCCATTTCAAATGTCATATCATCATCCAAAAATATAATAATAATAGGTTAGGAGTTCTCACATTGATTTCCTATCGAAAAAAGGCTATAGCTTCACTAACTCGTGATCCGAGCTCACGAACCCCAACACCTTGCCTCCTAGTGTGCTCGACCATTTCATGTCAAAAGCGGTGCTCGACCAAGCATGAGAAATGAGGCGTAGGACTTTGGATTATTATTGAATTTACAATAAACTAGACCTAAAAGTATGTCATTTTCCCTCAGTTGAATTTCAAAATATGGTCAACATGGAAGTTGTAGGAAATTCTTTTCTCTTCGCTTTCACAAAAAGAATCATCTAAGTTTTAGCTACTATAATTCTACATGGTTTTAAAAAAAGAATTACTTCATTTGGGTTTGTTTTGGAGGAGTTATGCTCGAATGAAAAAGAGGTTTTTTCGGCCATTAAAACTAGGCTTGAAAATGCTTTGGAGAATATGAAGTTTTGAGCATAGCTAAATTTAACATGGGAAGAAGTGGTCAACTAGAAAGTTGTATCCACCGAAATTTTAAAGGGTTTTAGAAAAAGAATTTTCTTATTTTGTTTTGATATAAAGAAGTTATGTTAGAAGGAAGATGGTGTAAAAATGTGATGAGAGGGTGGGCTATTTATAGCCAAAGGAAGAGTGTAAAAGAAACCATGCACACATCATCACTTCATGGCTTCTCCAATACACCTTCCCCTCCTTCTTAGGCCAGCAAAGCCTTTCCCCATGTGCCCATCACTTCCGTCTACTTCATTTATGCACGTATTGACTTGGTTAAGCTCAAGGTGGAAGCTAGCTTATAAAATATCATAGATTTTGTAATATATATGTCTAAGTGTAAATGTATACATGTATATGTTTATGTGTGATGTTAGGATGTACATTTATGTGTTATATATGTGTACATGACATATAAACAACATTGCATTAACAACTTTCGTTCGATAAACCATTGAAATCTAGAGAACCGATTATCGGTCACATTTTCACTTCTTAGTTAACGTACACATTTTTGTAAACAAACTTTGAAATAAATTTCTTATCATTTTAAATTAATTAAAATGATCAAATTTCATTTATAAAACCATATAAATTAATATTAAATTATTTACAATAATTTCTATTATACCGATAAAGCAATACCGATTTTTCCATATATTTTCAAATCAAATATATGTCTTTATAAAACTATTATAATTGATTTATTATCACTTTGTAACTATTCAAAATGAATTATCATTATTTAAAATAATTATTTTAATAACTTAAAATAATTATTTAATCATTAAATCTCAGTTTAATTTAAATAATTAATTATCATATTTAAGGGCATTATTAACAATGTCAAAAGCACATTTTATTTTCAAAAACAAATCATTTGATTTTATTTCATATTCTTGTTAAATTATAAAAAAGTGTATGTATCCAGCTTCGTGCATGACCTTTTACGACTATAGAGCTGTTTATTTATAAAATAGTTTTTGGGCATTTTATTGATTTACATTTCGAGGAAAATAATTTTGTAAATATTTATTAAAAATAAAATTACTATTACTTATTATCACCTAAAACAATGTTATTTGTATTATCGACCTTTTATTTAAATAATTTAAAAATAAATATAATTTATCAAAGTGGTAAATTTGTGGGTCATTGCACCTTCTATATGAATGCATTTTTTAATACAACTTTGAAAATATGATGCAAACAACCTAATATATACTGTCAGTTCCATATGTATCCGAGTTTTGAAAATCAAAATTTTTGTTTTTGCATATAACTTTTCCTACACTTCGATGAATAGAAGCATGGTCCCATAAATTCTACGTCTAATCCCTACCGTTCAATACCTTGTACATAATTTTCTAACACCAAAATTTTAAAAATCCCATTTTCTAAATATATATTCCTCTTCCCGAAAAGGAATTTAGATGGTAATTCCATATTTTCATCCTTCTTTTGTGTATTGATTATACTGTACCTGGGACCTTCTCTTAGGCTTTCGATTCTTTTCCAAATTTTCCAAGTGCAATCTGCATAAGAAAATTTATTTTAAAATTTTAAAATAGAACAATTTCAAAATAAATTTTGACCCTTTATCAACAAGGTTAGAAATTCTAGAGCTAAAACAACATTTTCCCTTGTCATTAACTATATTTTACGTACTATCACTTTTGCTGAATAGTAAAACTCATATTTGCGAGCCCATCAACTTTTCCTATACTAAGCATGTGGCATTTCGAAAATCAGAAATTTCCCCTTTTTATTCAAAATCATTTTTAATTAATTTTTTGAAATAGTTGAATTTTTTTAAAATAAAACTTTATTTTTCAAAACTTTTACAAAAATATTTTACATTTAAAAATCAAATATTTTTGAACAAATTTTTCAAAAATATTTGTCTTGAATTTTTCAAAGCAAATTAAGCCACATCCAATGAAATCGGGCCTCAGTCGATGGTTTAACGCTTATGATTGATCCTAACTCATTATGCAATTAATATTAAAAATAAAAAAACTCTTCCTTTTTATATTAGCACAACCACATCATATAAATATGTTTATAAATTTAAGCTTTTAAGACATAGGGATAGTGACCCACAGTTTTGCAACAACCTTCCCTATCCTTCGCTTGCCAAAATTTATCTTTTCATAATTTTAAGGCTTCTGGGACTTAATAGTATTTTACTTTTAGTAGCTAATAAATTTTCTAATTTATTTTATAAACTTCCAATCTTACTTTGCATTAGTTAAGTACCTAATTGAGATTACCTTATTTATTTTGCTTTCTAGTATATAGTGGCCAATCTAGAAAATCAACAAAATAATAAAAAAGAGTTTTTCTCACAAAATATCATATGCATTTCTATACAAGCATAGACAACTAATGCTTACAACCCAACTAACCTAAAAGAAATTGTTGAAAGCTGCTTTTCAACATCAACCAACGTTAATGAGGTTGTGGCCCAATTACTTCTTTTTCAAATACAGTTGACACATTTACTATGTCATTCTATCATAATCCGCATATCTTAACTTTCCTTTTTGGCTTCTAATAAGTGTCATCCATCCGTTACTTAAACTATCACAACAAATTATATTACTATCTTTTTTTAGTTCAAATTTCTTGATAGTGTTCTCAAATCTCGGTATATACTTTCTTTATCCTTAATCTTTCATGAAGATATACTCTAGAACCAATGGAAATGTACTTTGATATCTTTTTCCATTTCCTTATGGGTTCTTCTAAAAGATTTTCGCACATGTTTAATGAAACATTCACAGGCTCATGTCAATATTCTTTATATTTTATAGGGATTCTATATTATTATTATACGAACATTCATCGCTATTTATTCATAGTCTTAACTTTAACCTCATCTTACTTAGGTAGTCATTCCTATCTATTATATATTAAAACTTTTGTTTCATTTTCACTACCCTATATAAAATTTTTAAACTTCACAATCATTGTAGCAACCAAGAATTTAATCACTTAAAATACAGATATTTAACTATATCAATAATTAATCAATGGATTTTATAACCCAAATAAACTCCTATAAAATAATAATAAATGATAGTGAAATTATTTTCAAATTTTGTTTATAAAAATAATTAGTTCGAATAAAGATTGAAAATGTGACTTGAAATTATTTTCTGAATTTTCAATTTTTCGTCATCTAAAAGTTGTCGGAATTGTCGTGGTATTTTTGAATGCACGTTCATACATTTACAAATATCTTGGACATGGAAATGCACATGTGAGCATGTACACTTGAGTATATATGCATATGTAATAAGGTAAGATATTTTTATAAAAAGTATATATATTACGTAATATAAAGATCCCACCTTAAACAAAAAGTACAAAAAGAGGACAAAAATATTTTTGTTTTGATTTGATAGGAAGGTGGCTAGGGGGCGAATTTATGTGAGGGGAATGGAGTAGGTGAAGTGGCATGTTGTGAGTGTAGGGTATAAAGACATGGCTATTTTGACAAATTTCCATTTTAACTTTATATAAAACTATTTTTTCCAATTTCTTTTCCACTTTCTCGTACTCTTTTTCCATTTCAAAATTCCTAAAGCTCTTAAGCATAATTTCCATGGTTTCCAACCACATTTCAAAGTTCCAAAAACCATATATTTCCACTTAAATCCCTTAAGCAACTCGCTAAAACACTTCTGCACTCACTACTTCACTTCCTCTTCCAAAATCAAGCACATATTCACCTTAAATAGCCAGGCCATACCCTACATGTCTATGGCGGAACCATATTGAGCATAAGCCAGACTCATTTCCAAAGTTTCAAAGCAAAGTTCAAGTATTTCCATAGGATTCAAAAATCATAAGTCTTTTTGCAAAAGTTTGAAAAGATTTCGTTTAAATTAGGTGAGTAAATTAAAATCTTTTTGGAAAAGAACTTACCATTGTATATGTTGTTATATGGCTATATATATAATGTTTTCATATGAATTATAGCATGGATTTGTTGTGTATATATGTGCTAATTTGTGGTTAGTATTAGAACTTGAATTTAAAGGCTAAAGTAGTGCCTTGGGTTATAAAGTTGTGATTTGGTTATGTTATGGGAATGATATGCTATGTATGTGTAATCTTGGATATTTGGTTGGATGGTTATAGAAGTTAGTACTTACAAATGTTGAAACGAATTGTGATCCTTTTAAAGTTTAATTCATGTTATTTAGCTTTTGATTTATTAAGTGTTTCAAAAAAAAGTTCCTAACTTTATTAGAGTTTTCAAAATTATTTTTAAAACAATGTTTTCAAAAGTAAGGAAGGTAAGAGATGAGGTTTGGATCATAACTTAGAAAGTGATTCTAAGTTATGGCATTTGTAGCGATGTTCGTTATGGTTGCAGTTCAGAAATATATGATTTTCAAATTTCTAAGCTCTCTTCTAAAATTGTTTTGGAAACCATTTCTAACTTAATTAGAGATTAACTTATATAACTCTTAATTAATGAGTTTAGTAACTAATTAATATATTAAAAATAATTATAAATTAATTAAGTAATTAAGTTAAGTAATTAGGGTTTAAGAATTAATTAATTAATTTAATCAGTTGTAGTTAACTAGGAAACTTTTAATTAATGATTAATTAAGTTAAGAGGTGATTATTTTAGTTAATTTTATTTAATCAAGTCAATTATTTTTTTAAATTAATTATTTTGTTAATATTTAATTAAATATTATTTAATTAAGAATTATTTATATACTTAATTAATAATTAATTAGGGTTTAATTTAAAATAAATATTTATTAAATAACGTTTATTTATTTATTTTAACTAATTAGGGTTTAATTATTCTTTAACTAGAGTTTAATAATTTAATTAATTTTTAATTAATTTAGGGTAATTATTAGTAATTAATTAAGACTTAGTTAAGATTAACTAAAGTTTAAATTTTGATTTAAATGTGATTAATTGAGGATTAACTAAGCTTTAATTTATCATTTAATGATGATTTTTTATTAATTTAAATTATTTTAAACTCCAAAGGTTCTTTATTTTAAATTAACTTTCTTCTCTCAGTGAATTGTTTTTAAACCAAAAGATCTCTTGTCAATGCCATTAAGTAGTTAAACAAATTAAAATAGTTAGAATAAAATGATGACATATTTTATTGGAAGTAAGTCGACTTGTACTTATCATAAATACCACATTTCGAAAGCGTGATGAATATAAGGGAGTTGTCCACAATAAAAAAACACTTTTGGCAGGACAAGAGATTGCTTAATACCTCACTTTGATAAGCAGGTCATGATAATTTAAGCATATGAAATATATTTCCATATTTAAATCATTACACCCTGATAGTGGAGTTGTCCAAACTTGACCCTTTAACATTATCAAATATTTGTTCAGAGAGACCAGGATTAGACAGCAGTTATTATCCGAAAACCACTTCGAACCAATAAAACTTTCTAATTGGAAATAGTGAAGGCAAGGTCCATGACGAAGACTTTGAAGTGTAAGGACTATTTGCTACTGATCCTGAGGTGTCCAAAATGGATGTAGTGGAAGTAGTGCCATCGATTTGTTCATCTTCTGAACGACTTGTATGGATGAGTACTGACATTGTGTCAACATCTGGAAGGCAATGTTAGCATTCCAAGTGGAAGTGCTATAGTAAAGGTAAATCTAGCCTCGGGCCTCATCAAATGTAAATGACCAAAACAGGATACGCAATAGGGCAATGTGGGTTACTCCCATTAGGGTATTTCATCACCATATATATCTAGAATCGATATTTGACCCGTTTTGTATGCTCCAGTACGGTTGCTGATCCCAAGCATGGTGGTTGTGTATTCGGTACTACTAGTCAAGTGGTAGGCCGGTTCTGTGTAGCATGGGTACAAGATGTTCTTGTCAGACCCTAGGTGTATTTTATCTAGAGATGCATCTTTCGGAAGGTAGTTCCTTACCTGGTCATGCATGGAATCCATTCTTCATAAGTACCATATAGATTTAGTTGTACCCAAATATGTAATAATATGTGATGCAAGCATTTCAGCTATATTCTATATTTACTTTCAAAACCCTAGACAATTTCATAATATCACTGGATTTCTATATAAAGTGCTTTGGTTATCGTAAGGTAAAAACCCGTCTGTGTTTATATGCGATGCGGCCTTACGAGATACCTTTGATTTTAAAAGTGTTTTAAAAGTAATAATTCAGTTGTTTGAGTTTACTTACACCAGACCCATGCCTGACTCGTAGTTTTATTTTCTTCTCCTAAAACTCTTAGGTAATCAAATTTTCAAGAGTAGCAAAGTGATCCAAGTTTCTCATGGTTTCATTTTGGAGGAGCTGGAGCAAGTAGCTTCAACGTTAGCTAGCTACTATCTAATTCCATTATGTATATGTATATGTGTGTGTGTATATATATACTATTAGTGTTGTAAGGACAAGTAGTTATAACTATCCCAGTTTGGAACTTGTACTATTATGACTCTGATGTACTATTATGACAGTATCTATGTAATATCTTATGTTGATTAATATATATTGTTTTCTTCCATTGTGAGATTATGTGATTACACTACAACAAAAGGACCTTTTAATAACGTTTAAAAAATGCTATAAAAGGCTTCTATAGTGTTTTATAAACGCCGTAAATCAACAAGTTGTAATAGGTTAATGACCTATTATTGTAACATAGGAAATGATATAAAAATCATGTCTTTTATAGCATTTTGAAAATGCTATAAAAAGTCTTATTAATGGCATTTTTAAAATGCTATAAAAACACTTTTATTATAATGACATGTTGTTGTACAACAGTCATAAAATGTTATTAATAACTGTAATAGCGTTTCATAAATACAACAAATCTTTTAACTACGTTTTAAAAATGCTATCAAATCCTTAACAGCATTTTAAAAATCATTTTTGCAATACATACATATCCATTATCATACTATAATCAACAAATTTACATAAACACATTGTATCATTTCACACAATCATATAGATTACATTAAACGAAAAATAACTAACCATTCAACATTCACATAAAATAATGCATAATATGTCGTAGTATTTAATGAACATTACATTAAAAGTGTAAATAATACAAGTGATAAATGATCGTACTACACATGATGATTAAATGTGCAAATCAAAAAAGTTGTTACTTCAAAAGAACTTCAAATCGCTAATACACCGCATCATGATGCCATTTGTGTACACCATAGATGGGTAATTACCTATGTAAAAGAAATTTAACAATTATTAACTATAGCTGGGGGAAGTTTTTTAAAAGGAAAAATAATTTAAAAAATTTATTCATAAGTACACGCACAAACAGTCTTCTTCAAAAGGATAGGCCTAAAGTCCATTCACACGTCAAACATTTCTCCATTTCCTTCATTCGCCTTCCTGTTCGATTTTCAAATCCACACTCTTCTTCACGACACAAAATAGAAATTAAGAAAAAAGGGCAAACGAAACCACAACAAAATCGCTACCTTCATCTCAATTGCGTACGTCAGGCAATAAAAAACAAGCAGAGTTTAAGCACGAATCTGATACCTTATCCCCTCATTCTGATATTCGAAAAAATCTAATACCTTAGTGCCTCATTCTGATTATCAGCTCGAATCTGGAAACAAAAACCTCAATTTGAGAATCGAGCCGCAATTGAAAACCTACCACATGAATTTGATACCCTGACAGCTGTATCTGATACCTTCATGAAGCAAATATCCTAGCTGCAGTAGAGACCCAGCAGGAATCTGCAAAGTTAACACTATTAAAAAGACCAATGGAAGAAGAAATACAGAAAAAAGGGAAAGAAGAACAAAAAGGAAACATGAAGAAAATAGAACGGAAGAAAAGGCAAATGACATTATTAAATGAAGCATAACAAAACCATTCTAGATTGATTACGATACTGTTGAACTTATTTTATAGAAAAATGAAGAAATCGTGTAGGAAAAATAGCTGGTGACAAATCAACTGTACAGCAAGTGCAAAAAAGAGAATTAAGATCGAAGGTAAAATAAGAAAATAATTCAGCAGCAACTTCAACAGGCAACTAATACCATTAAGTTATGAAACTGATACTATTAAATCATTAGATGTATTTTAATAGTGTTAATATATTTAACAGGAAAAGGCTAAAAAAATAAAGGAAAACAAATAGCTGTTGAGAAATCTGAAGATGAATAATCCAACACGGTAAAATTACAAGCCATATAACTTATAAAGATTTTCATGTTCAAAAAGTGATACTTATAGTTTATTTGGTGAAAGACAAAGCTTAGTTGGTTAAAAAAATAAATTTCATTGCCATTTGTTACAAAACTACACTAATATATTGAAAATATGATACCAAACATCTAATAGAATTAACGTGATGCTTTGTATTTAAAAAATTAATTTCAGCACACGCATAAAATCTAGTATCAACATCCTGCAATAGTGATATCTATTGTCAAATTGTGTGTAGCCAATTCATTTTAGTTTACAAATTACTTCACCATCTTTTTTCTAGAAAAATGATATGAAATTCTAACAAAATGGTACCCATTGTTATAATATATGTAAATATAAATAGTGAATATGCTATATGCTGTTTTGTATTTAGTCCCACATCATGGGATTAGTTCTACCCCAAGCTCCTAGGCCACTATATAAAGGTGCAAATGTAATGTAAATAGATAATATATTCTCAGGAATAAATAATATGTCTTCTACCTCTCTCTCTAATGGCTTCCTATTTTCTTTATTCTATAACACGTTATCAGCACGATCTATACAAAAAAAATTATGGATCTACAATTATGATAATTCATGAAATCATATCTATTCTTTTCTAGATGCAATTATAGATCTCATAATGGTAAGTCATTTTTCTGATGATTTAATCTTTCAAATCATTTATTTTATATGTCATTCCATTCTAGATCTACTTCTTCAGATCGGAATATGTTGTCTTATTTTTTTAAATTTTATTATATTAGTCTTATAATTCTAGATCTTATATAGATCTAAACTTTGAGATCTGTTTCTTGTTTTATTAGTTATTATATTTCAGATCTAATTTTTTTTTTCTATTTTTATGATCTTATTATATTGTAGATCTCAAAACCATACTTATTTTTATGTTTTTTAGTTCATTCATTTTGTAATGCAAGTTTGAACTTGACAAAATTTGATATTGTTGATTAAAGCAATTTTTTTGAATTTGATTGTATTTAGTTTGGACATGGATTTGAGAAATAAAACATGTTTGGTAAAAGGGGTTTTCATTTTGAAAACCTTTTGATTTGATTTAGATTTGAATGAAGACTTTGGAAATTATTTTGATATATGATTTATATTTCCAGAAGAAATATTTTATTGTTTCTAAGAGAAACAAATAAAAATATAATACGTATCTAGAAGATCGTATTAAGTGAATGGAAACATTAGTAAAAGCTTACATGATAAGCTTAATATCTTCCAATGTTTCCTTTAAAGAAAAGGGAAAAGGAAATAATAATTGAGAACCTGCAGTTTTCATAAATCAGTAAATTACAAGTTTCCTCAAAATAAAGAATAAGAAGTTCTAACTAAAAAAAAGGATTATATATCAAAACTCAAATATATAAATTTGAGATGTGAAGCTATGAATTATTAGAAAATCTAATTCAGATTATGGTAAATTTCAATTGCAATCAAACCTGAAGTTTGATAATGAAAATAAAGTTATACCATTTAGGATCTAAAGTACTAAACAAAGAATTTTTTTAAAGTAAAATTGGAACCTGAAGTTCTAAAAATATTTGCCAATGGTATTAACTACTAAATCAAATAAATGTACAGAAACTTGTTCACTCCAGAAGTAGTGAAAATAATATATTAAAAAAAAATCTCCAGAAGAGATTTGTTGATATATTTGGTGTTTTTACTAAACCAAATAAATATATAGAAACATATCTACTCTCTTTCTTTTTAATTAAAAATAAAGCATTCTAATAGGAAGTTTATTTCCTATTTTTTTCCCTTCTTCCATGCATCCAATCACTTTTCAAAAGGTAAAACATAATAGATCAAATATAATAGATTTGAAATAATCTTACATCCCTAAATTTCTGAAATATCTTGTGTTGATTTGAAGATTTACATGTTTGTTTTGATATATTTGGTAAAGAATTATGAAGTTAGTTTTCTTATGAAAATAATAATAATTTGGATCTGAGATGTATAGTTATTTATGACTATGAATGATATAGATAGAATTGAGATGATAATTCTATTTATTTAGAAATTCAGATTATTGGGAAATAAAATTTCACTTTAAGATATGCATTTCAATTTTATTATTGAGTAATATTGAACCTAGATTTCAGATGAAATTGTGTTACTTTAAGTACTATTTGTTCAATTGGTTCATATATATTTATAATGAAATTATTTGGCTGTGACAGTAGTTATATCCTAGACCACATAAAGGTTAATTGTAGTTATTTTTATCATAAATGAATTAATTGCAAGTGTTATGGTAATAAATTAAATTATTTATTATCATAAATGCATTAAATGCATTGATTACAGTAAATTAAATGATGTTGTATTTGTATGTCTGGAATAAGAATAGACATATGGTTTATTATATGGTGTATTCATTTTGGCAAACAATGCTCGATATAATGAAAGAAATAAGTTTGAACAACAACCTGAAGTTGTGCAAAGATTTTTTTCCCAACCAGAAGTTGTATAACTCAAAGTCCAAGACCCGAAGTCTTGAATTATGAAAATATTTTTTGATAAACTTTACAAGCTTGAATTCTTGTCAGTATTTTTTTGTCAAAATGTACAAGTCTTGAAATAAGAATAGACTTTTATTTTGTAACAATATGGTACAAAAAAAAGGGAAGAAGTTTACATAAAATTTAAGAACCTGAAGTTCATAACAAATTAATGAACTTGAAGTTCATGAATTAGAAGCCTGAAGCTCTATTGAAATTATGTAAAATGATAAGGTTGTACTTCCTGAAGAAGTTAAAGAAAATTAATAAATAATCATTTGCACTCAAGAGATTACAAAAATCTCCAAATGAGTTATACCTTACCTTATATCTTAACATTTATACTAAATTAACCAAATATCCTGAAGATATTATGTTATATGATATTTCAAACATCGTTGGATGTGTGTGTGTATTAATCTATTGAAAAGATGTTTTAGAGATTTATTTATATTTATATTGCAAAATCTAACATCCTAGAAGAGATGTTATAAGAATTTTATTTTTGTTACATTGCAATTCCTTAAAAGGAAACACTATATTCCCTGAAGGAATAACCATATAATTTTTTTTGAAGCAATAACAATAATTTTTGAAAAAAAAGATATTGTATGCCAATATTACACTCCAGAAGTAGTGGTTTTATCTCTTACATCTTACTTTCATTTGGTGAATCTAATTTTGTTACTGTATTTAAATGTTTGATATGCCATTTCAAAGACAGTTACAACAAAAATCTCCAGCAGAGATATTTTATGCCACTGTAAAAATAGTAATTATGTAATTTATATAAAAGAAATATTGTATATTGATATGGCATTCCAATAATGCATATATATATATATATACATAGAAGAGATAAGTTCACTCCAGAAGTGATGATACTAAAATATCTCTAGAAGAGATTTATAAATTTGAAAATGATAACATATCTTTAGAAGAGATTTGTTTATATATTTGGTAATTCTATTAAACCGAATAAATGCATAGAAATTTGATACTTGAGACAATTGAGGAACAAAACTTAACAACTTGAAGTTGTGTGTATATATTGTTCGAACCAGAAGTTCGATATGGTTCCAAACCAAATGTTTTGAACATTATCATGTGGTTTTAACAGGTTTGCATTGACATTGATTTATAAAGAGAAATTAATAGTTTGAATCCTTGTAATAGTTTGTTCTAAAAATCACTAATTCAAATGAGAAAGAATATGAAAATTTTATAATATAAGTGTGATATGTGGACGCACATATACATCCATACATGAAAATATTTAGCTAACAACCTGAAGTTTGTTATAAGCTCATCTTATAGATTATGGATAGATATTATTTAGTTATTTAAAATTCAATCAACATAAATGTTGAATGACCTGAAGTCATGTATGTATTCAAATGATCTACACAATAAGTAAATTCATCCAATTGGTTAGATCAATGAATGAGAAGAAACTCTAATAAGCTATATCAATTGAATGCATCTTATCAACTAATAAAAGAATTATCCTCCTATTATTAATATTTATGATGTATTTGCTAGTAGCAATATCATAATGAATCAAAATTAGAGTCCAAAGATGATTATTATTTAATGTGACAATGTTTGTCAACATTGAAGGGGAGGATAAAGAGATACAAGTTCATTTTCATCATCAGTGTTAAATATTTATTAAAATATACAATTATGCAAAATATTATCAGTATTATCCTTAGTAGACTTTCTCCAATATAGATTTGAATCCCTGAAGGATCAAAATTTGTAAACCACATTTGAAATATGGTTCAAAAGTCAGTTCAAAATATTTTTGGAGTAAGTAATAAAGATGCCAAATAAAGGAGGTGAGTGTTCTTGAAGAAACACTTAAGGATGCTTTGAAAGAGATCCATGACATGATTCTCAAATAACCCTAGAAGTGGGTTAGATACCTAAAACATGATAATTAAAGAGACTCAATAAATCATGTCTAGAACTGACAAGAAATAATCATCGATGATAAATTTATAAATAATAAAGCGCTTATGTTTATCAATGGATTAAAGATCCTGGATTAGAGAAAAACATGATTGGCCATCATGAAATTCTCCTTAATAAAAAATATGAACTTGTAGTCCGCAAAGTACCAAAAGTACTTGAATGCTTAATATACCCCAAAGGTATAAATGTGGTTTAAAATCAAATAATGAAAGTATACAAATTCCTGAAGAATATAAATAACTTTTATTGTTATAATGAATGCAAAGAACAAGGAGAGTAAATTTCAACCTACTTTTAAGTATTATTGTAATGAAAATCTTGATATAATTCATGATGAGTAGATTACTTCCTATTTTTAAGTATCGTTGTAATGAAAATCTTAATATCCATTGAAGTGATAGTTGCGATATGCAAATACTTATTAAAGTATAAAAACTTCTGAAGAATATATATAACTTTTGTAGTTATAAAGAATGAAAAGGATATGAAGTGTAGATTACAAATTTCTTCTAAGTATTGTTGTAATGAAAATCTTGATACATCAAGATGGGTAGATTACTTCCTGCTTTCTAGTAATGTTGTAATGAAATTTTTAATATTCATGAAAGATGTATAGTTGCAATGCGCAAAACTAATTTGAAGCATAAAAATGAAAGCACATGAAGTGTTTTTCATAAAAGTAGCATACAAATGCATAAAATGCAAACCATATTTGGAAGAAACAATCTTAGAAAATTTGATTGTATCAAATAAAACTATTAATAAATTGTATTATGAATGAGATACATATTTATGGATCCAGAAGTATCTATAACCAATTTAAGTTATCGAAAGACGAATATGAATTCAGAGGAAAAATTAAAATCAGGGGGAGAATTCATAAGTATTTTATAATGCACTCTTTTTCCTTAACTAAGATTTTTCCCACTGGGTTTTTACTAGTAAGGTTTTAATGAGGCATTATCTTGATCCAGAAGTATCAACTCCCTAGTAACATTTGAAATAAGCTATAATGTACTTTTTTTCCTTATTTAAGATTTTTCCCACTGGGTTTTTCTTATTAAGGTTTTAATGAGGCATTATCTTGATCTAGAAGAATCAAACGTCTTTTTAAGAAATAACATCTCAAATATGTTATTTAAGTTAAATTATATTTTTATCCTTGACTAAGGTTTTTTCCATCGGGTTTTCCTTTGTAAGGTTTTTACTGACGTATTAAATTGATCTAGAAGTATCAAACTCTATCTGATGCAGTAAATTATTGAAATATGACATACTATATTGTACTCTTTTTCCTTCACTAAGATTTTTCCCATAGGGTTTTACTTAGTAAGGTTTTAATGAGGCATTAGTTTGATCCAGAAGTATCAAGCTTTATTTAAAGAAATAAGAAAATAAAATATGTCATTGTACTTTTTTTTCCTTCACTAAGATTTTTCCCTTTGGGTTTTTCTTAGTAAGGTTTTAATGAGGCATTATTTTGATCCTGAAGTATCAAACTCTTATAAGGAATATCATTTTTAGTATGATATCTATAATTTCACAAGTTGCACTCTTTTCCTCTTTCAAGGTTTTTCCCATTGGGTTTTCCTTACAGAGGTTTTTAATGAGGCAACGAACAATATCTATATCGACTGAATGGATAAATGCAAGAAAGATAATAATGAGGGGGAGCAATCATCATACACGTCTCAAAACGGACAATTTCTAGTTATCAGAGGATTCAAGATTTTGAAGACGCATATTCAAGGGGGAGTATTATAATATATGTAAATATAAATAGTGAATATGCTATATGCTGTTTTGTATTTAGTCCCACATCATGGGATTACTTCTACCCCAAGCTCCTAGGCCACTATATAAAGGTGCTAATGTAATGTAAATAGATAATATATTCTCAGGAATAAATAATATGTCTTCTGCCTCTCTCTCTAATGGCTTCCTATTTTCTTTATTCTATAACACCCATTGTATAATATGTTTTAGTTCATATGTCAATGTTGTAATTTTTCAATAAAATGATACATATATTTCACAAAATAATACCCACTGTTTAACAAACTGATACCCATATTTCATAAAATGAACCTATTGTTTGTTTTATTGAAGGCAAAACTTTGTAATTTTAAAATAATTTTTTAGTAGTTTATAACAAAATCTATATAGTTATATTCATAAAATGATACCCACTATCATTGCTGTAATTTACTACTCCATAACTAAAATTATTTCTATCACAATTATAAAATTAACACCAAAGTAATGCAAAACCGATACCTACTATCTGTTTTTATGGAAATCATATCTTAAAATTGATATACTGTTTATTTGAACCAAACTGATACATACTCCTTATAAACATGATACTCACTTTATCTTTCTTTGAACTTTTTACTTTTAATTATACAAATTACTTTCATTGTAAGTTGTAACAAAGATAACACAAATATAAGCTAAAAATTATAAATGTAATATGTTTCTTTTGAAGCTATTATGTAGCAATTTTAGAAGTATTCAACCATAATTTTTAAGAAAATGATACCTACATTTAGCAAAAATGATACCAAATTTTGGTTAGATAAAAATATCATGTTTTGCCTCATGTTTGTGGAAATTGATACCGCTATATCATGTTATATATTGTTTTGTTTCAATGCTGTTTGTTTCACTGACAACTTAATGCCACATTTTCATGAAATACGACGATGATGATTTTTTCAATCCATGTCATAAGAGCATGCGTGCGACACCAAAACAATCAAACAAACAGATAGCAAAATCTGAACATGTTAAGCCAGAAACTGCTTATAGATATGGCTTACAAGCTATCTTCAAGATAATAAAACTGGTTAAAGAAAAAAATGGATTGACCAAAAAACAATTTGGCATCTTAAAGAAGACACCATTTTACAACTTCTTCAAAGTATTCTATGAAGAAAAATTAACAATGAAAGAGTGCAAAAACCGTCAACACAACTTTTAAGTTTTATACAACTGCTACTGTATGGAAACTGATACCTTAGTCTTAGGAGAAGACAAAATGAAGGTCACTGCCAGGGATATAAGCTTGCTGTTTGGTCCGCCATTAAATGGAATAAACATAGAACCAACAAAAAAATTGACGAGCAAAACCATTCCACCAGACTGCAAAGAATTTGCAACTAGAAACTTTGGCACGTATACTTACATAACAAGAAATGTTATGGAAAGAAGAATAAAACAAGAAATATCAAAAAGGAAAAAAGAAAATGAAGATGATCTGCCTTTGTCGATAATAATGCAAATACTATTGAATTTTTTTCCTAACAACCAACAAAAACCGAGTTGGGGAATTCTACTCTATTTGATTGATAATGAAACTATGCAGACTGTCTCATGGTCAGAAATAGTAGAGAATTTTTTTAGTAAATATGTCAAATTTTTTATCTCTAAGACAAGAACCATGTCTGGATGTTCCATGCTTCCACTGGTAAGATTGTTATGCAGAATATTATTAATTAAAAAATGTTATATTCAACATTCTTATCTAATTATATCTTTAAAGTTTATAGTTTGCATCTGTGAAAAAATGAACCTCATCCAACCTAGAAGGCAACTTGCTGAAGATTTACCCAAATTTGCATGATGGGATGTAAGAAAACTTAAAGACATTGTTGTAGAACAATTTTTGAATGACATAAAAGTTGGCAATGTAAGTTAAAATTAAATCTTACTTGCACTAGTCAATTTAGTTTACATTTTATGTTCTCTCTGTTTGTAGTATCAGTTTCGACACTTTGAATAATTTTTTGTCTCTGCATAGTATCACATATGCCTCTTTGCAGTATCATTTTAGCTTCTGATTAGTGTCAGTTTTAATGTGTTGCTTTAAATTTTTGTTTCCATAGTATCAATTCTTCCTTAGCATAGTACATCTTGTCATTTTGCACAGTATCAGTTACATTATACAACAATACTTGGTATCATTTTTAACACCGCACACAATCAATTAGTAAGTGTACATAGTATACGTTTCATTACTATTATATTTTCTTCTATTAAACTAATCACTTACTAATGTCAGTTATAACTTATAAGTTATAACATACTGTCATAAAACATTTGCATTTAAATTTTAAAACAAAATTACTATTTCAATTACACAGGTAAAAGAAATAAGCACGATTCTTCCACATGAACAGAAGCTACTCTAAACAGCATCAACAAAAGGCGAATCAAGCGACAAAATAAAAGAGAACCAATGGAAAAAAGGAAAAATTGAAGAAGCTGAATGTAACGACCCGCTATTTTGGACCATTCAAATCGACACTAAAACTGTACATGTCCGACTTGAAAAATTCAAAATACCGGATTGTTAATTTAATTTGGCAAAACTTAAAATATACAGTAAATAAATCAAACACAGATCACAGACACAGAGTAATATAATGCAGCGGAATAGAAAAATAGTAGTTCATGAAGCTACTATACATCAGAGTTTAAAATAAAATACATCAGAATCTCTGGAATACAGAAAGGTCTTCAGTACGAGCCGATGACTTCTCTGAACCAGTCAACTAGAAAACTGAAAGCTGAAACGATAGTTGGATCTCCAAATGAAGCTCCAATCTCCGAAGGTGAGTCTCGAATGCTGGATTCTCGGTCTGACCCGAGCGTAAAGCAAAACACAAAACACTCGAGTCAGGATTAACATTCTTATATCAATAAATTCAACTCAAATGAAATATCAACTGAAATACAATATACTTAAAGGATGTTTGGGACGTCCATCCTCGAAGGGTCCATAGAACTATCTACAGGGTAGAAATATACACTATAGTCATTCACTTAATTTATACTTCAACCCAACAGTCAATTTTTACTTCGAATAATCATATTTCCCAAACTAGTATCTATATATTGAGTAAGGTATGCAGTACAGTATTTCAATTTCCTGAACTTAACAAATTGTTCACATCAACCTGACCTTCCTATTTAAATTAAATCCAATCTCATTTTATCAGTTAAATCTTCCTAAAATTCCCACTTAAATTTATAATTCTCAAATTTGGATTTGATATCCCAATTTTCCCTTTTATTTCAATATGTTTCCATATTTTAAGTATTCAACATTTTAACCAAATTTTTCCCAATCTAGTTTTCTAAATAAAATTCCCAATCTAGTTCAAACTCAAATTTCACTTAATTCGATTAGTTATCTACATAACCGATTCGACTATCTTGGTTCCAAATACATATCCGAATTTCTAAACCATTTAATTACACTATAGTTCATAGCTTATATATAACAATTTAAATTTGACGGTTTCATCTAGATTCTCGATTTTTCTTACATCGTTATTATCTAGTCTTGAACCCACCCTTATTCGATCAATATCAATTTAGTGATCATGAATTACACTTTACCCAAATTCCTTAAATTTTATTAAACGTGAAATATCTCATTCGATAAATTTCAATTTGATTTAGATAAATAAATCATTATCTAAATACCATTTCAAAATAACCCAACTTTATTTCCCAATCCTAATTGTTCAATATTATTGCAAAATTTTCCGAAATAAAATTTACATAAATATTTATCATAATTTATGTATTTAATCACATCTTGATTAAACTAGATATAATTAACTCTATGTTTATCATTTTCCCTTTTATACATGTATTTAAGAATTTACACATAAATAAAACTATATATTTCTTATCATATGGTCAAATGTTACGGATATTATCATTTCAATCCATACACTAAATGTATACGGGTGGATAGCATTCCACCCGAAATCCCAAATTTAAATTAAATAAAACCCGCTTGGATCTATCATTTAAACCCATTTCAATTCAAAACAACCATAACAAAAGGGAATTGCAGTGTGATGACAGGGATGGTGTCAAAGTAAATAAACAAGTAATAACAACGGTCAATAACAATTCAATAAGTAAATCAATAACTCCGAAATAATCGTATTTATTCGCATTGTTATTTGTATAATTATTTCTAGAATCTACACTATCATGTCATGTAGATAAAGATTATTACATTTCAGTTTTTCACTTGTCGTTCCATTTCAATTTCAGTTTAATACTACAACAATTAATCCAAACTACGTTCAAGGATTTAAAGTATAATTTATCAATTTCTACGACAATTAATGGGTCAAATTTAACTAATCAAATTTACATATGGCGGGGTCAGGTTTCAATAAATCAAGGTCCGTCGTATGTAATCCGTCTTAATTTGTAAACTATACTACCCCAAATTCAACTAGCAAACTAGTTATCACTTAACAGTAGTAATTAACATCCAATTTAAATGACAATCAATCAATCAATCAATTATCAACCAATCTGTATTATTATCACATAAATAATTAACCGATAATGGTGTCAGGTATCACAGGTGAACAGATACAGATAATAGCAGTCATAACAGTAAAACAACCAACAGCAGCATATTTCAATTGTCGTTTCAATTGAAGTCAAATTTAATAAATAAAAGAACGTTAATCGTGAGTGATTGCTCACCTTTCGAGGCCAGAGACGAACGATAATGAGTTGGATTA
Source organism: Allium cepa (assembly GCA_030765085.1). Classification (NCBI taxonomy): domain Eukaryota; kingdom Viridiplantae; phylum Streptophyta; class Magnoliopsida; order Asparagales; family Amaryllidaceae; genus Allium; species Allium cepa. The sequence continues at coordinate 214,736,219 of CM060946.1, forward strand.
CAAATTCAAGCACGAATTCCAAAGCAAAGCAAAAGTGGCATGAATTCAACGATCAAAGCTGATTTGTTCGAATTGATGAAACGGATCAGATCAGAACTGGAACGATGAAGATAAACGGTATAAGCGAACTTATATAACCACCCATAACTATATATATACATATGAAATTTATATCCTAAGTTAAAACATCACAAATTTTATTTACATGTGTTTCAACATATAAATAAATAATAAATCAAGCTTACATTTTATTAAAATCAACATACACTTAAAATAACATATATTTGTTTAAATTAAATAATTAATCCCGAAAAATTCTATAAAATAAAATTTTCAAAAAAACAAGTTCATACATATAAACGAAGTATATCCATATTATACGTGAACTTACAAAATAGCTTAAAAAAATATTACCTATATAATTAAACATAACTCTCGCAAACAAACTTTATTTAAATACGTATGGCTAAAAACAGACCAAGTAAATTTGTTTATAAACCAATAGAGAACTTGCATTTTCTTTATAGCCTTATATATATAGACTGAGTATAATATTGTGTGAAACCTTCATATGCAAACTATATAAACTTAGCAGTAAATGACTAGTTTAAAAGTCTATGCATACTCCATTATGAAATCTACTTAAACGACAGGTATAAGATTACATAATACATATAAACACGTCTATCAAAAATCAGATTGAATGCAGAGAAGAATTTGAAAAAAACTCAACTGACCCGTATATAAAATGAATGTATGAACATAGTATAAAATATTTATTTTACCTAACCATATATATAGCTCATTTATATAAACATATATTATTAAAACTGTCCTTTTTTTATAAACTAATATAATATATAATAAAACACGTATATAGCTACCCAGGCCACAGCTCTAACTGAAATGTACACATAAACAATATAGTTTTAAATGAAGAAAATATTCCGACCAATACTTAAAAATATATACAGGTTTTATAAACTAAAAAAAAAAACCACAACTAAACTCATAACTTATATACTTCTTATAGTATGTAAACTTGTCTTATACGCATAAAGCAAACTGGAAAGAAGAAAAAATTATATATACAAACAAACCCTATATCTCAACTTATGCAGTCCAAGTTAATCTATACCAGACTCTAGTTTGTTTTATAACTAATCACATACACGAAACATCAATTTGTATCTACACGTGAAAATCAAACTAGTATACAAAAATACCTTAAACAAAAGGCTCAGCCTGGGGAAGTGTCAGGCAGAGGGAAGCTTCAATGAGGGAGGCTTGGTGGCTTTGGCGGGACTAGGAAGTGGCCAGAGGCTGGCGTGGCTGCCGCCGTTGCTCGGCACGGAGGAGCTCGGGTTGTTGGGCGAAGATGATAGGAGGCACGGTCTGAGGTGGGTCAAAGCATTGGAGAGGCAGTGGCAAGAGCCGACTTCGAGTTCTGTGTGGCGTTGGTGGTGGACTCGGTAGGAGGAGATGGTGGTGTGGGTGGCACGAGGCGGATCTGCGTGGGGATGGTGAAGGCAAAGGAAAGGGGGAGGGTGTGGATCTGGAGCTTGCTGTTGAGAGGTAGATGTGGGTTCAAGGAGAGGAGGCCAGAGGCGGATCTAGGGTGGAAGGTGAGCGGGTTCTTGGTTGAGGATCGTCATGAGACCTCGTGAGTGGAAAAATCAAAATGAAGAATGGAGTGTGAGGGAAAAATGAGGGGAGAAGAAGTGGGAGGTTAGGAAGGAAATTTTGTAGCTGGTGTTTGAAAATGAAAAAGTAAAAGAGCATCAGCTAAATAAACAAACGAAAGAACGAAGTGAAACAAAGTTATAAAGGCAAAATAAATATATATAAAACGAAAGGAAATAAAAGGTCACGAAAATCATGCCCTTGTGATCAGCTAATTTATTAAAACGAAACGGCTCTTATTCGATAACGTGGAAAAGGAAGCTAGTGAAACGTTGGGACCACAAATCAATAACGAATGAAACGCTGAAAAGTCAGCCTGTAATTTGGGCATTAATCAAACAAATTTTTGATGTAGTAGCAACGGTCATCCAAAATTTTAGCCAACTAATTAAAGCAACATTTATATTTTTGTTTGGGCGGCACGTCACAAGTTTGAAAACAAAAGGGTTTTAAAACGGATACCGATACGGTTTTTCGCTTTACAGATTCCGCCCCGTACCGAATTTCAAAATACAGAAATAAATATACTATTGAGATCAGCACGACGAGACAATCACAACGGTATACAGATATCAGTGGTACGATCATCCGATCAAAAGTCGATAATCGGAACTGAAAATGCTGTTAATTTGTCAGATATAAGGTAAATGAAGCAGTAGACGTCCGAATTTGGAAAAACGAAAAATGACGTCTCACTCAGAAGAGGATTTAGAAATTTTCTATAGAAAAATATCCAGGCTTGAAAATAAATTTATTATCACCACTTATTAGCCAGCTTGAATATAATAGAATTTCACAATTAAATAAATTTTGATAAAATAAATTGAAAATTTTAGATCTGCTATGTTTAGTTGGACGTAATCCAAATATTAAATTTTTATTTCCAATATTATTATTTAAAATTTCTCAAAAATTCGATTAAACACGTAATTAAAGCCATTATAAATTATTAAAATTTTACGAGTCGTTACACTCTCCCCCACTCAAAACTTTTCGTCCCCGAAAAGGAAGAAGGTAGGAGAGTAGAAACAACCAGACAGAAAATAGATTGAAAGAGAAGATAAACATTAAACTTTAAAACTATATAAATTTTACTTGAAATATTCACTTGAAAACTTTACTTAAAATCAATTTTCTTTAATACTTTAATATTTTTCCCAAACTCATTTGAATTTTTTTTTTTTTTTTTTTTTTTTTTTTTTTTTACTACTTTATCTTAAGATACTTTCAACACTGTAGATACATCAATAATCATTTTATTTAAACATGTTTTATTAAATTAGTAACATCAAAATATTTATAACACTAAAATTTTCTATTAAACAATGTAGTATACAAATAAGCAATATTTAAAAAGGATATATCCAACAAGGAAGGAAGGTAGATTTGGAAAACAGAATCAAGGTGAATAACTAAACTGAGCAGATAAGGTAGATGCAAGGAATAGTATCGGGCACGAATAATTAACCTAGAACCATAAGAATTTAAATTTCAAATATTAATTCAAAATTTCTTTGTTGGGAAAAATACTTTTATAATAAATACCTTTATAATAATACTTTTATAATAAAATACTATTATATCAAAATAAATTTCCTTTCGAAACTACTTTTATAACTCGATGTTTCAACAAGTTTATCCTCGTTCTTGCAGACTCTGGCCATGCGTTGATCAGGCGCAAAGCTAGAATTCTTCAAGTACTTAGTAGACCCGTTTCAACACCCAGTGAAAATACTTGAAAAACCTTTAAAAACAGATATGGAAAGTACAATCCAAACAAACAACCAACCAAAACCTTTGTCCGACCATGGTTCGCAGATACACAATGGTTACGCCTGGGTCCCCCAGGAAACAATCCATATCCGTAAGCTTTCTCAGCCCTGCGAGTTACGCCATGATGACTAGTAGAGTGCAGGATACACAATGGTTACGCCTGGTTCCCCCAGGAAACAATCCGTACCCCTAGGCAAGACTCAGCCAGGCACTTGCGCTACTATTCGCGACCTACACAGATTGCAGGATACACAATGGTTACGCCTGGTTCCCCCAGGAAACAATCCGTACCCCTAGGCAAGACTCAGCCAGGCAATTTCGCTGTGCATTCACGAGAGAAAAAGAAACCGTGGGTTACGCCACGGTGGGAATACTCGAGTATTACATCCGGAAAACCAAAATCAGAGAGAATAATATCGATAGAATGAATCCACGCTGTGGCCACAAAGCGGATATCAAGCAGAAGGCACTTTCCATATCTTTACTTGGAAAATATATATATCATATAGTACCTTTTCAAATCACTTTCAAATATTGTACTTATATAAGGTCCATATATATAGGACTCTATTTTCAAATCGAATACTTTCCAAATCAATAGTATATCAAATCATACTTATATAGACTTTGATTATATACAATTCTCTTTCCAAATTGAGTACCTTTCAAATCAATAGATTTTAAATCAATTTCATATTTATACAAATCCATTTTATTTAAGTCCGACCACTCCCAAATCAAGTGCTTAGTAAGGTTCTCAATTTCAAATCATTTCAATATCAATTCTGTTCCAAAATCATATATGATTTCACCAAATTTTCTTTCAGATCAAATATCTAAATCTCAAAGTTCCCAGTCTCCGAATTAAAATAATTCAAGTTGAACAAATTCATTTCGAAATCACCATATAAGTACTGGGTTTTTTTTTTCAATTTAATTTCAAAACCGAATATTCTCTCAAAATCAATTATACTCAAAAATGGTTTCCCAATTTATAATTATCCCTTTTAAAACCTCTAACTATTTATTTCCATATGTAAAATCCAATTTTCCTCCTTGCAGATTATTTATTTATTAAAAGTTTCAAATTTACTTAAGTCATACTCTTCATATTTGAACATACAAAACTAAGCTTTTTTTTTCTCTATCAAATATTTTATACTCTTCGAAATTTCTTAGCCTTGAAAATTTAACCTCGATTCGGAAGTGTTCGAACAATCAAAATAGTTAGGGAATTCAAATTTCCAAGTTCAAGAGTTTGAAATCAAATAGAGTTATTATAAGTCAAATCGAAAACTCGAGGACTGAACACCGGTCTCACTTTATATTGTTTCAAATATATATACCTACATCTTTCGAAACGTCAAATTATACTTCGGAATTTGAAATCAAAATTTGTTTCACAATATCACTCGCATAGCAAAGCTACTAGAGTGGCCTCTCCCCCACTCTAAACTCGAAAAGCAATGTCGATGATGCGTGCACTCATCACCGAAATTATTTTCCAGCGAAACAGTGAGTTCTGGACTTCTATTTTCTTGAAAACTTCTTTGAAGTTTCTTCAAAATTATTGGAATTCATTTGAACTCATTTGAGACATTTCTTATTCGGAAAAATACTTTTAAATCGTATTATTTATATATATTTCCAAAATCTTAAAACCAATTTCAAATACCGGAATTTAATCCTCGAATTTCAAATTTGCCTTTACAGTTATAAATCATTTTTATATAAATAAACCTCTTATAATTTTTCGAATTTTCAAATCCTTTCAAAACTTTTTATATAGAATAACATATCTTATTTGCTTTATATATATAGGTATATAATCCTTATTGAAAACAATTTCTTTTTATATATAGGAAAAATCATAGTTATTAAAATAAAATTTTGATATATAAAGCAATTTCAGAATACAAACATACCCGATTTTCAAAGGATAATTTAAGAATGAATTTCAAACGAAGATGGAGATTTAAATTAGAGGAACTCTAATCAATAGAATCCTGATACGAAGATAGACTCAACAAAGTTGAGAAAATCAAAATACAAAATAGAAGATGGATATCTTTCTATAAATCGCGGGCGTCCTTAACCGGGTCAACCGTGACTTCAGGAATATAATTGATGCGGAATTCTAAAGCAAATCGACATTCGATCGCCAGAGATAGAATTCGACATACCAAGATATAGCAGCATCGTAAACCGAGGATACAAAAATCTTCGGTGAATCGATGTAATTTGTAAAGGAGTTTTCACCCCCTTTTTACTAATTATTTAGTGGAGCTATGGGATACTCCAGAGTCGAACGAATATAATAAGGGAGAGACAAGAATGAATTTCAGAACCGAGGGACATTCCAAAATTCAAAGGAAATCGAGTCAAAAGGGAAGAGATTCAACTCGCGCGAAAGTGATTCTGTAGATAAATTTACCATATATGTTAAGGTTTGCCTAGAGCCAAAGCTCTGATACCAACTGTAACGACCCGCTATTTTGGACCATTCAAATCGACACTAAAACTGTACATGTCCGACTTGAAAAATTCAAAATACCGGATTGTTAATTTAATTTGGCAAAACTTAAAATATACAGTAAATAAATCAAACACAGATCACAGACACAGAGTAATATAATGCAGCGGAATAGAAAAATAGTAGTTCATGAAGCTACTATACATCAGAGTTTAAAATAAAATACATCAGAATCTCTGGAATACAGAAAGGTCTTCAGTACGAGCCGATGACTTCTCTGAACCAGTCAACTAGAAAACTGAAAGCTGAAACGATAGTTGGATCTCCAAATGAAGCTCCAATCTCCGAAGGTGAGTCTCGAATGCTGGATTCTCGGTCTGACCCGAGCGTAAAGCAAAACACAAAACACTCGAGTCAGGATTAACATTCTTATATCAATAAATTCAACTCAAATGAAATATCAACTGAAATACAATATACTTAAAGGATGTTTGGGACGTCCATCCTCGAAGGGTCCATAGAACTATCTACAGGGTAGAAATATACACTATAGTCATTCACTTAATTTATACTTCAACCCAACAGTCAATTTTTACTTCGAATAATCATATTTCCCAAACTAGTATCTATATATTGAGTAAGGTATGCAGTACAGTATTTCAATTTCCTGAACTTAACAAATTGTTCACATCAACCTGACCTTCCTATTTAAATTAAATCCAATCTCATTTTATCAGTTAAATCTTCCTAAAATTCCCACTTAAATTTATAATTCTCAAATTTGGATTTGATATCCCAATTTTCCCTTTTATTTCAATATGTTTCCATATTTTAAGTATTCAACATTTTAACCAAATTTTTCCCAATCTAGTTTTCTAAATAAAATTCCCAATCTAGTTCAAACTCAAATTTCACTTAATTCGATTAGTTATCTACATAACCGATTCGACTATCTTGGTTCCAAATACATATCCGAATTTCTAAACCATTTAATTACACTATAGTTCATAGCTTATATATAACAATTTAAATTTGACGGTTTCATCTAGATTCTCGATTTTTCTTACATCGTTATTATCTAGTCTTGAACCCACCCTTATTCGATCAATATCAATTTAGTGATCATGAATTACACTTTACCCAAATTCCTTAAATTTTATTAAACGTGAAATATCTCATTCGATAAATTTCAATTTGATTTAGATAAATAAATCATTATCTAAATACCATTTCAAAATAACCCAACTTTATTTCCCAATCCTAATTGTTCAATATTATTGCAAAATTTTCCGAAATAAAATTTACATAAATATTTATCATAATTTATGTATTTAATCACATCTTGATTAAACTAGATATAATTAACTCTATGTTTATCATTTTCCCTTTTATACATGTATTTAAGAATTTACACATAAATAAAACTATATATTTCTTATCATATGGTCAAATGTTACGGATATTATCATTTCAATCCATACACTAAATGTATACGGGTGGATAGCATTCCACCCGAAATCCCAAATTTAAATTAAATAAAACCCGCTTGGATCTATCATTTAAACCCATTTCAATTCAAAACAACCATAACAAAAGGGAATTGCAGTGTGATGACAGGGATGGTGTCAAAGTAAATAAACAAGTAATAACAACGGTCAATAACAATTCAATAAGTAAATCAATAACTCCGAAATAATCGTATTTATTCGCATTGTTATTTGTATAATTATTTCTAGAATCTACACTATCATGTCATGTAGATAAAGATTATTACATTTCAGTTTTTCACTTGTCGTTCCATTTCAATTTCAGTTTAATACTACAACAATTAATCCAAACTACGTTCAAGGATTTAAAGTATAATTTATCAATTTCTACGACAATTAATGGGTCAAATTTAACTAATCAAATTTACATATGGCGGGGTCAGGTTTCAATAAATCAAGGTCCGTCGTATGTAATCCGTCTTAATTTGTAAACTATACTACCCCAAATTCAACTAGCAAACTAGTTATCACTTAACAGTAGTAATTAACATCCAATTTAAATGACAATCAATCAATCAATCAATTATCAACCAATCTGTATTATTATCACATAAATAATTAACCGATAATGGTGTCAGGTATCACAGGTGAACAGATACAGATAATAGCAGTCATAACAGTAAAACAACCAACAGCAGCATATTTCAATTGTCGTTTCAATTGAAGTCAAATTTAATAAATAAAAGAACGTTAATCGTGAGTGATTGCTCACCTTTCGAGGCCAGAGACGAACGATAATGAGTTGGATTACAAATTCAAGCACGAATTCCAAAGCAAAGCAAAAGTGGCATGAATTCAACGATCAAAGCTGATTTGTTCGAATTGATGAAACGGATCAGATCAGAACTGGAACGATGAAGATAAACGGTATAAGCGAACTTATATAACCACCCATAACTATATATATACATATGAAATTTATATCCTAAGTTAAAACATCACAAATTTTATTTACATGTGTTTCAACATATAAATAAATAATAAATCAAGCTTACATTTTATTAAAATCAACATACACTTAAAATAACATATATTTGTTTAAATTAAATAATTAATCCCGAAAAATTCTATAAAATAAAATTTTCAAAAAAACAAGTTCATACATATAAACGAAGTATATCCATATTATACGTGAACTTACAAAATAGCTTAAAAAAATATTACCTATATAATTAAACATAACTCTCGCAAACAAACTTTATTTAAATACGTATGGCTAAAAACAGACCAAGTAAATTTGTTTATAAACCAATAGAGAACTTGCATTTTCTTTATAGCCTTATATATATAGACTGAGTATAATATTGTGTGAAACCTTCATATGCAAACTATATAAACTTAGCAGTAAATGACTAGTTTAAAAGTCTATGCATACTCCATTATGAAATCTACTTAAACGACAGGTATAAGATTACATAATACATATAAACACGTCTATCAAAAATCAGATTGAATGCAGAGAAGAATTTGAAAAAAACTCAACTGACCCGTATATAAAATGAATGTATGAACATAGTATAAAATATTTATTTTACCTAACCATATATATAGCTCATTTATATAAACATATATTATTAAAACTGTCCTTTTTTTATAAACTAATATAATATATAATAAAACACGTATATAGCTACCCAGGCCACAGCTCTAACTGAAATGTACACATAAACAATATAGTTTTAAATGAAGAAAATATTCCGACCAATACTTAAAAATATATACAGGTTTTATAAACTAAAAAAAAAAACCACAACTAAACTCATAACTTATATACTTCTTATAGTATGTAAACTTGTCTTATACGCATAAAGCAAACTGGAAAGAAGAAAAAATTATATATACAAACAAACCCTATATCTCAACTTATGCAGTCCAAGTTAATCTATACCAGACTCTAGTTTGTTTTATAACTAATCACATACACGAAACATCAATTTGTATCTACACGTGAAAATCAAACTAGTATACAAAAATACCTTAAACAAAAGGCTCAGCCTGGGGAAGTGTCAGGCAGAGGGAAGCTTCAATGAGGGAGGCTTGGTGGCTTTGGCGGGACTAGGAAGTGGCCAGAGGCTGGCGTGGCTGCCGCCGTTGCTCGGCACGGAGGAGCTCGGGTTGTTGGGCGAAGATGATAGGAGGCACGGTCTGAGGTGGGTCAAAGCATTGGAGAGGCAGTGGCAAGAGCCGACTTCGAGTTCTGTGTGGCGTTGGTGGTGGACTCGGTAGGAGGAGATGGTGGTGTGGGTGGCACGAGGCGGATCTGCGTGGGGATGGTGAAGGCAAAGGAAAGGGGGAGGGTGTGGATCTGGAGCTTGCTGTTGAGAGGTAGATGTGGGTTCAAGGAGAGGAGGCCAGAGGCGGATCTAGGGTGGAAGGTGAGCGGGTTCTTGGTTGAGGATCGTCATGAGACCTCGTGAGTGGAAAAATCAAAATGAAGAATGGAGTGTGAGGGAAAAATGAGGGGAGAAGAAGTGGGAGGTTAGGAAGGAAATTTTGTAGCTGGTGTTTGAAAATGAAAAAGTAAAAGAGCATCAGCTAAATAAACAAACGAAAGAACGAAGTGAAACAAAGTTATAAAGGCAAAATAAATATATATAAAACGAAAGGAAATAAAAGGTCACGAAAATCATGCCCTTGTGATCAGCTAATTTATTAAAACGAAACGGCTCTTATTCGATAACGTGGAAAAGGAAGCTAGTGAAACGTTGGGACCACAAATCAATAACGAATGAAACGCTGAAAAGTCAGCCTGTAATTTGGGCATTAATCAAACAAATTTTTGATGTAGTAGCAACGGTCATCCAAAATTTTAGCCAACTAATTAAAGCAACATTTATATTTTTGTTTGGGCGGCACGTCACAAGTTTGAAAACAAAAGGGTTTTAAAACGGATACCGATACGGTTTTTCGCTTTACAGATTCCGCCCCGTACCGAATTTCAAAATACAGAAATAAATATACTATTGAGATCAGCACGACGAGACAATCACAACGGTATACAGATATCAGTGGTACGATCATCCGATCAAAAGTCGATAATCGGAACTGAAAATGCTGTTAATTTGTCAGATATAAGGTAAATGAAGCAGTAGACGTCCGAATTTGGAAAAACGAAAAATGACGTCTCACTCAGAAGAGGATTTAGAAATTTTCTATAGAAAAATATCCAGGCTTGAAAATAAATTTATTATCACCACTTATTAGCCAGCTTGAATATAATAGAATTTCACAATTAAATAAATTTTGATAAAATAAATTGAAAATTTTAGATCTGCTATGTTTAGTTGGACGTAATCCAAATATTAAATTTTTATTTCCAATATTATTATTTAAAATTTCTCAAAAATTCGATTAAACACGTAATTAAAGCCATTATAAATTATTAAAATTTTACGAGTCGTTACACTGAACAGTGTACTCGATCTTTTAAAGATTTTGTAAGTCTTAATGTTTTACAAATGCACATTAAAGATTTGGAAGAAGAAGGTAACAAAACAGAGAAGCAATTAGACAAAGAAAAGAAGTTAAGGATAAAGGTAGAAAATGAAAATTTGGACAATTGAAAGAACTCAAATCAAGACTCGAAGAGATTGAAAAGAAAAATTCAAAAGTTGAACTAGAGAGCTAGCACATGGAAGATGAACCTGACAACATTCTAAATGTGCACATGTTGAAACAGAAATAGAAAACAGAGAAAAGAAATCCACCGCTGAAAACAATGAAGAAGAGAATGAAGACAGAAATGCTGAGTCTCATTAGAAAAAGATAACACAACAACTAAAATAAATGAAGATGCATGTTTAAATATAGAAGCCCATAATGAGGAAAAAAAATTCACAGCTGAAAAGATTAAAGAAGAAAATCTTGAGTGTCAACAAGAACCTACAAAGTGTCAAGCAAAAATAACATAAATGGACAAGTACATGATATTTTATTACTGAAAATAACACTGTTTGATTCAAATTCATGCTTGCTTATATTATAAATAATTCTAAGTATAAGTTAAAATAAACTGATACCAAACATGTATTAAAAATGATACCTATGTTCCATTTCTTGTAGCTTGATGCAATGTAAATTGAACTATTTATGTTGACTATCATTTAGTAGAAAACTGATACCAAAATAATGCAGAAGTTATATATAGTAGTTGTTTGATTAGAACTCATGGTTGGTTATTTTACAAACAATTTTTACTATTAATTTAATCAAAACTAATACCTATATATATAAAAAATGATACTTACTTTCTGTTTGAAAAACTGATATCAGTGCAAAAATGATACCCATAAACTGCCACTATTAACATTATTGATACTAGACAAGCACCTTTGTCCAAGTGGTTAATTGATTCGGCTTTGGTGCAGGATGTCATAAGTTTGAAACTTGCTTTCGAACGTTTATTTGACATGGGATATGTTGTCCCAATGATTTGTTGTATATAAAGTACCAGTTCAAAAAAAACATTATTGATACTAATAATATTATATTCATTCACCAACAACAAAAACTAATAGCTTCTTATTGTTGATATAGATCCTCAACTGAAAAAAATGTAGAAGACGTTGAAGACACAACTACCGACACTATTATAGAAAAAGTCCACCAAACAACTGAAAAAGAAAGTACATGCATGGAGACTGAAATAGCAACTCAAATGCATGAAAATATGCTCTAAGCAAATGAAGATAAAGCTATGGACACAAAAGAAAAACGTGAAGACATGTTGAACAAAACAAGTGAAACAGAAGATAAACGATGCAAAAAGAAATAAAAGAGGCTCCAAAATTAGAAGAAGATACCAGGAAAAAGAGCAAAGTTGCACGATATAATGACATAGTACTAGACCTAACACCTCAATCTTTCAATCTCAATATCACACAGTAGTTGCAAGAGAGAATAAAAGAAAAGGAAAAAAGAAAACAACCCGCAAAACCTCTTGGTCGTAAAAGGAAACAAACAGTTCATAAGCCATCTTCTTATGTGAAAAGAATAAAAACAAGAGAAAGGAAAAAAAAGAATGCCCCAGCTTTGAATATGATCAGAGAATGAAAAGAACAGCAAAAAACAAAAACCTTAAGAAGATAAAACTGATTAAAAAATGGAAGAAAATGAAAATGATGAAAAAGAAAGTGCAGAAGAGTCAATCCTAATGCCAATTCAAGTAATAGAACCAATGCTTTCAAATTTAGGACTAGAACACTGCAGCAAAACCTTGGCATACTTGAATATAGAACAACAAAGTACAATCAAAACTTTCTTTGCTCTGACATCATCAAAGAGTAAGTTTACAAACATATGTACTAAATTTGCTGGTTAAAATAACATTCTATAATTGATATGTGCCTTATTTTCTTAAAACAGAGATGTAGCATGGACAGATAAAGACACAACTAGAGGAGAATGTACAATAATAATAAAAGTAGCGCAACAACTTCTTGAAGAAAATGCCACACAGGGATCGGTTCATGCTTTTTTTGCTTAATACCACTACCAATAAAAATAATTACAAAAGATAATGTCTAATAGCTATTTCCAATGTTATTTATATCAAAACTGATACCTATTTATAGCCAAAAATGATACACAATCACTATTTGTTATAAAGTGGTGGTCTATTAGTTGAATTATGTATTAACTGTCATGTACGACAAAATAAATACCAAAATAGTGCAAACCTAATTCCTAGTAGCAGTTGATATAAATTCGTACTTTTGTTTTCTAGTAGCAGTTGATTTAATAGCATGTGCAAAAATGATACTAAGTCAGTGCAAAAATGATACCCAGAAGTTGTTTCATCATATTTCATTTTCAATTATTCTTGTAATTTGTAATATATATTACCCCTATTTAAATAAAAGATAAAAGATACTAATTACTATTGAACATTCCTTCACCAACAACAAAAACTTACATTTTCTTGTTGTTAATATAGATAATTGACCGGTATTTATCTAAGTGTGGGCTGAAAGAGCACAACCATGCATTCACAACAATAATGACGGTAAATAAAACTTTAATATGCAATAATATCATAAATGCGACATATATATTGAATTCTAACTTATTTTTTATTTAACAGCAATCTATACTTTTCAATGTACATGGAATTATATAATCTTTAGTATTGCCTTTCCTTGAACAAATTGTGGATGATGAATAAAAAGATGCTATATATTTCCAATTGCATTTTAAATACCATTAGACACTAGTAACTTTGATATACTCAACAATGAAATGGAGTCATCTTGATTCTAGACGTCCTAAAAGGAATTCTAATGAAAGAAACAACCCCAGTCTAAAGCAGAAAATGATATTGGTATGATATATTTTTATTATGAAACAAAATAATTTAATTGAAACAAATCGAACATTAGCTAACTTTGTGTTGTTTTATCTTCAATAGAGAAATAAAATTGAAGAAATGCTGAAAGAACTTTAGAAAAAAAATATATATAGGATAAAGAGGTGAAGGCAAATGAAATGCATCAGATACCATATGCACAACAAGGATCAGACACGTAAGTTGTTTATGTTGTTCAAAATGATACCTACCGATAGTTAAACCGACACTGTAAATTTTCTTTTAAACTAATACTTAGATACTGCAAATTACAGACAAAAACTAATACTCAACATTAGCTACTGATAAAAACTACTGACTGCTGAACTGATACCTAGAAACTAAAAATTACAGAAAAAAAGTAGTACCTAGATACCGAAAATGATACTTAGTGACTGCTAAACTGATACTGCAAATTACAGAAAAAACGAATACTTAGACACACAAATCTGATACTGCAAATATTCTTTCAAACAGACTTGACTGCGTTATGCACGTGTTGATATTCATTGTATCAATGAACAAAAGTCAAATGCCACTCAAAATAGCCCCTGAACAAATGCTGAAATCTAGAGCAAGAATTGCACATGAGATATTGACTCACATAGAGCACTGTTGGAGCTTAGCCAAGTTCATGTCATGTTTAGAAGAAGAAAGATAAATGAACATATCAAACAGTTTGCAAAAAAGGCTACTATTTTCTCATGAACCGATGTACATTTTAGATATTTTGTTATATGTAATTGAATTTAATTTTTGTTTCAATGTTGATACAATCAATGCTTGATGTTAGTACATTTTGTTGTACAAACTATGAACATATTTCTGGTGATGTAAAATTTAGATTTCATTACCTACTATCATAATTTATATTTTGTTAACATATTTTGTTTTAAACAGCATTGACTGTGGAATATATATCATGATTTACATTGCATCACTGAACAGAAATATGATTCCAAAAAAGATCCAACAACACACTATTACCAAAACTGGAGCAAAACTAGCAACAGACGTATTGACAGACAGCAAGCACTATTGGAATGTAACTGTTAACCGGTCAAGCAAAGAAGAAGATGCAGAATTTGAGAATTTTGTGTGTTAAAGTAAATCATTGTATTGTTTCACAATTAAATTTGATATGGTGTAATGATGCACTAATGCAATTTGGTACTTGTGAAGTAATGATGTTCTGTTCTTAAGTCAATGATGACCTGCTGGAATGATTTGTTGTAATCGATGCTCTTTTCGTTACCTGTTGTTTATATTATAACAAGATTATATATTGAATGTTCTATCATGCAACTACTGATCCTACATAATATTATCAGTTTTATGATGCAACTACCAGTTGTATAATAATACCATAAGATTTCATATCATATATCAATACAAAACAATTGTTGGGTATCAGCTCTAATAACTAATAGTATCAGTTTCGCTAAAACTGACACTCAACATACTTTATGAAACAACAACTAGTGTCGGTGTCGGTGTCAGTTTTTGCTAACACAAGATATCATTATAATTATTTATCAGTACTAGTGTCAGTTGTAGCACATATTATAATACACGAAACTAATATAAAAACTAACCAAAACTGATACTAAAGTCCTTTATATCCAATCAAACAAACATTATCTCTAACCAATAGAAAACATGTATCAGTTCAATCATCTTCTTCAATCAATTACACAATGATTATTAGATACCATGTACTATGCTATCAACTTTGTTATAAATAAGTAAAATATAAAAAATTGAACAAAATTGATATCACACAATGAAAAAATGATACCATATTTTACACCAACAGAATGCGTAAAATGATACTAAACAGTTACTAACAGTATGAAACAAATATCAAAACAAATGTTTGAAATAAATAAATAAATAAATAAACACCAGAATCGATACTGTAAAAACATATAACTAATAATAAAACCGATACTATCATGTATACTAAATAGCTGAATTAAAATCAATTTGATAATATGCTATACTGAATATGAACTAATAACAAGGTTCAATTATAGTAAACCACCAAAACAAGTCACACATCCACTTCTTAATCTGAACAAATTCAAAATGTAAAATCAAATCATATCCTCTTCGAAACTTGACAATTCCGTTTATTATGACCAAACTGCTTGCACAAACTACATCTAGTTTACTTGTTCTGAAAATATGAAAATCCTTCTTTGCGCTTGATTGATGGTCTACCAGCACCACGTTTCTCCTTTGGTGGCTTGATAACCTCTTGAATGCTACCATCAACAATAGGCCTACCATAATTTAGAATAGGATTTATCGCATTGGCATAAGAACATGATAAGCATCAACAGTGAAATAATACTCAACAAAATCATATACAGACAACTTAGACTTGTTCATACACTTTATAGCATGAGCATAAGGAAATCTTGTAATTTTTCATTGATTGCAACTACAAACCCGTTCCTTCAAATCAACGCAATGAGAGTTTGGAGATTTGACTTCAAAAGAAAAGTCAAAAGATTTATATACATCTCATCTAAAATCTTCTTCAATCAATTAACCTAAACGCAACTCCGTAGAAGGGAAAAGAGTTGTTTTCCACAAATGACACTCTTCTCTCCTTCTAGCCATTTGTTCCATAATCTTAAGACGAATACCATATAAACACAAAGTAATAGGCAATGCTCGTTCATCTAAAATCCAACTATTGAAACTTTCTGCAACATTCGAACTATATCACCATAACAATTCCCCAAAAAAATAAATCCATCCATTTATCAAAAGGCTTATCCTTTAAAAAATTCACACTAGAAACACCACCAATTTGATAGAGCTTAGAATATGCTCCTTCAAATTCATATAGATTAGAAGCTGTAGAACACATTTTGAATCGATTAACAATATACACATTTGCATTTTTGGCTTTTACCGCTGAAAGAAGATTTTGTTCCATATGCAAATAGCAATAACTGTGATAAGCTGATGGAAAAACTTCACGACAACTGAAATTGAACTTTGGTGCCGATCTTGCATAAAAACCAAATTACGATCTTCTTGAAGCATTTTTTTTAAATGGTTCAAAGACCATGTCCAATTATCTACATTTTCTACAAAAACTACACTCATGTCTAAAGGGAAGAAACTTACAAATGCAAAAATTATTAGTAAAGAAGCACAAACTAATTTTGACCATAAATCTAAAATTATTCATGAAACTGATACTAACATTGAAAAAACTGACACCGAACGCCTGACATGACCATTATAAAAATATTGATAACCATGACATTATACACAAAAATCTTCATTCTAACAGTGCAAAGTAAACATTAACATATATTATAATACAAATGAAATTCCAATAGTACACAACGATATATGAAACCATATATTAACATACATGAACCTGATACTAACATTATACGGAAACTGATACTAATTGTCTGCCAAGCTTTATGAAATTATGATACCAAACACAAACTTACAATTTAATACAATGAAAATTCTGATACTAGAAACTTGCAAACTATAAACTACATATCTTAAAAATGATACCAACATAATACAAATTATAATAACAAATACATATTAATGCTAACGCCAACTATTATGGTCTCAATACAAATAAATGAAAACTGAAAACAAAGACATACCTTAATCACCACTTTTCACACATTAAAACACCAGGACGCCCCTTCAAATGAGTAGCATCTAAGAATATCATAGGACGACAATGCTTGAATCCAAGTAGGCAAGCACCAAAAGCAGTAACCACCCTCTCAAATTCATTGCTACAAGGATCAACATCCATGTCAACAAAACTATTTGGATTACACTTCTTCACTGCTTCCAAATACCAAATCAAATCATTATAAGACAAAGCATCATTACCATGTAACTTCGTTAATGCAAGTTGTTTCCCATGATAAGCATAGCCGTAAGACAACTGAACATTGTATTCTCTTCTAAAATCAACTATAATATCTTTAGGCTTTTTACTAGGACAATCATGGACCTCGTCAAATAATTAACGATTTAACAAACGAAATAAATATATGTAGATTATTCACATTTCTGGCACCATCCCCACATGAATGATCAACAACCATATTTCTCATAAAAAACTTCTTCAATACTCCAAAATCACAAGAAGCATGAACTTTGAAAAGACAACCACACTTATATGAAGAGCAAATTACAATAACTCTTTTAGCACAGTTCTTTAAAAATACTAATTCATATCTCTTCTGAATTGGATATGCCATCAAAAAATTTCTAAAATATTTAGCTCCTCCAAAACAAAAATCAACAAAATCAACAAAATCGAAAATGCAAAATGTCGACCCTCACTTCAACATATCTTTTAAATAACATTTACCATTAACAACAACATTTGCACAGACATATACAGTAGAAGACGAAGAAACATGAACAATAAATGAACTTGAAATAGAAGCACCATCAACATATTCCAATTCAGAACCCTTAACCTTAATAGTAAAACCGAAGAAAGAACTTTTCTTGTATAACTGAAAACAAATTATACTCTGAATGTCAGAATCGGTATCAACCAACAAAATCGAAAATGCATAATGTCGGCCCTCTCTTCAACATATCTTTTAAATAACTTTTACCATTAACAACAACATTTGCATAGACATATACGGTAGAAGATGAAGAAGCATGAACAATAGATGAACTTGAAATAGAAGCACCATCAACATATTCCAATTCAAAACCCTTGACCTTAACAGTAAAACTGAAGAAAGAACTTTTCTTGCATAACTAAGAACAAATTATACTCTGAATGTCAGAATCAGTATCAACCATAATAACTTTATCCTTAAGTACATAAGAAATCTGAATAGAAGAAGGAGTTAATTGAGACCAACATCAACATATCTCATTCTTCAAATCATACAAAGAGAAATCGATAGACAATCGAGTGCTAAGTGTTATTATTCAACACAATCAGACAAAGAAGACTGTTATCACCACTGCCAAAAAACATTAGTAAAAATAAGTTCAATTTAGAACATTAGTTTTTCCATTTCACAAAATGGATACCCACCGTATACAAAACTGATACCGAGTTACTGATAATAAAAAAATGACACTAAGAAAAAATAAAAAATATACCCAAAAAGTGAACTTAAACTATGATACTTTCCACTCTTTCATAACTTTATATACAACCGAAGCAATCATACCTTTTCAATCATCCCAACATTAATGCAAGATTATGCAAGATAAATTAAATTTAAAGCATATTATAATACAATACTACATAAGGAAACGAATAAAAAAAACCTGCTGCTGATTTCAAAAGTTGTCATAGAAGAACGAGCAAGCAATTAGAAAAACAACACTGCACGTATGTAAAAATGAACACAATTAGAAATCATAATCAAAATATTTTTAACAGTAATAGGAAAAAATAGAATAATATAAGCATACCTAATTAATAAAAATTTGAAGAAAAACGAGATCACGATAGAAATATGAAAAGAATGAGATCGACAAATGCGCGTGAGAAAAATTTGATCGATGAAATACAATTTTCAGAATAACGAAATTGAAATGACCAAACGATTTTGATCGATATTTTGACTGCGGGTGGATCCACTATTTTGGACCATTCAAATCGACAATAAAACCACACATGTCGGATTTGAATAATTCAAAACAATAGATTGTAATATGATTTGGAACAAATAAAACCAATCACAGAACCACAGACACAGATAACTTTGAATAACTCGCAGCGGAAATAGAAATAGGCATAGTAGTTCATGAAGCTACTACAACACAGAGTCACAAAACAAGTACAAAATCCAGAGTCTGAAAAGTAAATACAAAAGAAATCCCGGATACATAAATGTCCACTAATACATAAGCTAAATAGAAATACTGAACGGAAATAGATAACGACCAGGTAGATAGATAAACTCCAGCATATCCTCTAGCATCAGAAGGTGAAATCCAAAGCTGATACTCAGGCTGACCCAAGCGTCAAGCAAAACACAAAACACTCAAGTCAGGACATACATGCTTATCCAATGTAAACCAACTCAAGTGAATTGCAATAAAATGCACAAGTAACTTAAAAGATGCTTGGGACCGTCGATCCTCTAAGGATCCCTTAAACTATTTACTATGTAGTAATATACGCTATTATAATAATGTCTATTAGTAAAGTAAACTAACTTAAAAATTGCGTTAAGGCTTTACATTTTCCACCTTAACACATATATAGTGCCAATAGTCTATACAGTACCGTAATACATCCTGATCGGGAGGCTACCAAAGGATACTCCATAGGTACGACACAAAACCAAAATCGTACAAGGCGTGCTAGGTTAGATGACACGGCACAACGAGGCAATGCCAGGATAGATACCAATTACGCTTCCAGACCGGTGGTAACGTATATACCTCAATAGAACGTCGCCGCCGTCCTACTTCATTCTGAAATCTTCACCGCTACACGGTTGTTAATGTGGTTTTCGAAGTTGGCAGAGCGTATGACAACTTCTGATCCCGGTCTCTTTAACAACCAAACGTTATTATTACCCGTGGTTATAAATTTCAAAATGGTTTGTATTTCGAATCAAAACATATTCATTTAAACCATTTAAATTCAATGACAATATACTTCAAAAATAAAATATTCATTTCCAAAGTTGTAGCATTTCTGAGTTCATTCAATTATAACAATTTCAGAAAAACATATGGTATTATAGCACTCGTAGAACTTGGAAAATGCTACTGTAAATATAATAGTATTATAGAAATATAGTCCTTTTCAGAAACAATAGCACTTATAAAGTGTTACAGTAGATATTCTAATATTTCAAAAACAGTTCAATTTCGGAAACAGCAACACTTATAAAGTGTTATATTAGATATTTTAGTATTTCCAAAAACAGTTCAATTTCAGAAACAGCAGCACCTATAAAGTGTTACTGTAGATATTTAGTATTTCAGAAACAGTTCAATTTCAGAAACATGTGGGGCTTCCGGTGGTGGGAATTGCTTTGTCGAGGATGGTTTCTGAAGAGGTTGAATTTCCAGTTTCGACTGGAGATGCTCTCTTTTTATTTGAGCTTTGTGGTGAAGATTCGAGGTCGGAATCGATCAGGCAGTTGAACGTCGACATGTGGGGCGAGTCGTCGGAAGTAGCGGCGGCGTGGTTGAACTATGCATGTGCACGACATCGGTTTCGTGCTTGGGTATTTGGTTTGTGAGTGACTCAAAGGGGTACTCGATTGGGAAGGTGATTGTCTTGGAACTCGAGTTCGTGAGTGTGGCCTTTCCTGTTTTGTTTAAAACTTAAAAACTAAAACTTAAAATTAAGAAAAGAGAAGGGAAGATGAAGGAGAAACTTGGGTCGGCACTCGAGTCAAGGTCGGGTCGAACCCGAAGTTGAGCTTAAACATGTTTTAAACAAAAGTACTTTTGAAAAGCTAGTTTTAAATTTAAATTAAAAACTGGTTTAAACTATTTGATGAAAATTGTTTTAAACTATTTTGATTAAAAAGTTTTATGCTTTGTTAACTTAAATTTGAGAAACGTTTAAGTATTTTTAAAACTTAATTTTTCAAAAGTAATTAAGTATAAATTAGAAAGGATCGAATGATTTTAAAACATGTATTAATTAAAGTTAGGTAATTAAGTAATTGATTTATCTTGAAAGTTAATTAAGGTTTTAATGATTAATGGTTAATTTATTTAAGTAAAATTAACTGTTTTAATTAATAAATATAAGTACTATTAATTTATAAGGGTCTAGTTAATTAATTAAGGATTAATTAGTGGTTAATTAAGAATTAATTAATTAAGAAAATAAGATTTATTAATTGATAATTAGGGGTTAATTAATTGGATAATTAAAGATTAATTTATCAATGATTAGAATTAATTAATTAAGTGATTAGTGATTAATTAATTTATAATTAATTAATTTATAATCAAGAATAGATTAATCAAGTAAACAGGGTTAATTAATTATGGAAAATTTATTAAGTAATTAAGATTAATTAATATATAATTTGGAATTAATTAATTGTGTCATTAAGAATTAATTAAATAGTAATTAGAGATTAATTAACTAGTAATTAAGGATTAATCAGCTGGTAATTAAGGATAAATTAATTTGTAATTAAGTTTTGTTAATTAATGATTAAGGTTTATTAATTAATAATTAAGGAATAATTAATTAATTTAATGGTAATTAATTAAGGGTTAATTAATTTATTAATTAATCAATTAAGGCTAATTAATTTTAAAGTATAATTAAATAATTAAAGGTTAATTATTTAATGATTAAAGGTTGATTTATTTATTAATCAAGGTTGATAAATTAATAATTAAGTGTTGATTAATTTATTTTTAAAAGTTAATAAATGATTGAAGGTTAATTAATTAAGGTGGTTTGTAATTAATTAATATAAATTAACCAGGATTAATAATTTACTTATAAGTAATTAATCTGATTTAAATTAATCAGATGAATAATTAATCTGACTTATGGTTGTTTGAATTGTATGAAATGCTTTGAATTGTTTTGTGTTATGAATTATTATGATTTGAGCTGTGATGAATGTAATTTATTTTTATATGTGATGAATGTATATTATTTATCTGTAAATCTGTAAATGGAAGATAAGCGTTATAGGAATATACCGCTTATCGATATTGATGTGCTTGAATCTGTGGTGATTGATAATGTTGCACTATTGTGTAAAACCCTTGGACTACACCATATACACACAAATATGGATTGCACGAGGAATTGGTTAAATCACAAATTTTTGAAATAATTTTAAAGTTGATTTTTGAATCCAAATGGTTTTAGAAATGAAATTGGTTAAATGTGAAAAGCTTTTGAAAGGGAGTTTTGAAAATAAAAGTTATTTTGAATAACTTGATAAAGTTTTGAAGTTTAAATAATTTGACTTAAATTTGAATTTAAGATTTGATATTGAATTATATATTTGGAAATTATGGTTTAAAAAGGTTATACAAGTTAACTTTGTGGTTGCTGCAAACTTGTTGCTTTGTGGTTTTTGGTGTAGAGGTACCTCGGATAAAGGTTGGTAATGACCGGGGGATGGCATACTCGTGTCAGTAGTTACTTCCGAGCAGGAGTAACCAGGTCTTGTGTTGGCTCAGATCCGGTTAGGTTCTCGAGGACGTCCCTCCAGAGGCATTCCATTCGGTGTAGGAAGTTCCTTTGCCCGACCATTTGTTGGAAATCCAATCATCCAATATGCGCCTTGTACGGTTTTAGTTGTATAACCTGCCATTTACTTATGGTGGTCACCACTGTTTAGTAGCTATAGTAGGCATAGTACGAAATGTCTATGCTGGCTAGGATTAATATGATACTTTTGAAATATTTTCTGCACTATGCACTAATAATAATATCAAAAGGATTTTGCGTATCAAGCATGTTTGACTATCATAAGGAGAAATCTCCTCCAATTGTGCGCTTGCATTGTGTGTGTGGCGAGAGGCCTTATGGTAGTTTCGTTTTTCAAAAAAGCATTGCAGATATCTTTAAAAATCTTTTTTTTCTTTTGATAAAAATAAACCGTTTTTGTTTGCTCATACCAGTCCCATGACTGACCCGGAGTTTATTGTTCCCTATCTAAACTCTAGGTGCCCACAATTTTTCACACGGGCAATCTAGAGTTAGATTTCCAGATAATCAGGTTATAGATGTAGATTTCGGTAGCCTCCGGCTTTCTATTTTGAATCCTTTGGAGTCTTTGGATCTTGGCTATCACATGGGTGATTGGCCTTGCTTAAGTCAACTCGATGGTGGTTTGAGCTTATCAGATTGGAGTCTTCAAAGAATTTGAGTTGGGCTATTTGGTTTTGGAGCATTAGAGATGGAATTGTAGTTTGGGTTCTCAATCTGTCTCTCTCTTTCTTGTAAAGGCATATGTTGGTGTTCCTCTTTTAAAGTTGTCTCTTTCCGCTGATACATATATTGTCTCTGATATAGTTGTAATCATATTGTATCAACTGTTGTATATCAATGATATTCTTTTTCTTCCACTGTGTTGTTATACTTAATGTGTTATAAGCTCCGGCACGAATCAGATTTCAACGGTTGAATCTGCGGCATTCGAGTACAAGTGAAGTATGGGTGTCGATTTTCGAACGCGGAAATTCGGTTCGTGACATAACCCATTCATGTAGGCTTGGCCACAACACATTAGGCTTGACCATCTTCACAACATAGCTCCACCAAAACTGTTTAGGGAACATACACTCAGTTATGACCAGAAATAAGGCACAGCTAGAGACTGAACTGGAGTGATGGTATGGCAAAAGTAAAGTGAAGGCAAAAGGTCAAGGATATGATGATGTTTAGGTTCGGCCTAAGGCAAAAATGGCTCGGCCATAAGCTAAAGTGGCTCGGCCATCGGTGCTTGTGACGACCGCCCATGACTCCCGCAAAAAACAAGGGAATGATGCGCTGAAAGGTGTGTCAGGCAACCATGGACGATAGCCAGGGTAAGATAAAACAGAAACTCTATCGTACAACTCACAGCGCATGGACATAATACAATAGAGAAATATATGTATATAGTGAAGCTCATAACAGAATATCATCATATAGACTTCATAAAGGTTTGATACAAGCATCTGAACAATCAATACATCAAGCCTCACTACATAACACTCAAAGCATATACAAGCAGCGGAACATCCAGTACATATAGTAAGAAAACTAATATGCTAGCTTCCAGCTCGTCTTCGTCATCAACAGCATTGGTAGCCGAGAACATCACCTGTCACCTGCTACCTAGTCTGCCCATCCCAACATGGATGAACAACCCAAGGTAATAAGAGTTGAACATAAAACCTTGAGTCAGACAACGGTCTTAGTGAGCAGTAAATTAACTATCAAACATACCAAAAGAGCATAAAGGGTAAAAGGAATAGGAACTCAACCATCCCACTCCTTATCCTATAGTGATAGCCCCCAGACCCACTAAGCATAAACAAGCATAGCAAAGCAGACATTCAAAATAAAGTAATTATCACTCGAGTCAAGGTCGATGTTTTCCAAATACAAACCCCCAAGGCCTAAACCAAGATCAGATAAGCACCCAGAAAACACCGCTCTTGAGACAGAATGATGATACAACCAAACATCCATGACTCCGGCTGTCACTGTTATCATTGCCTCGATATCACCGTTAATTGAATGACCGCCTGTCAAGGGCTAATGGTAACCCCGGTTCTAGACATAACTCCGCACGTCGTCGCAGCCCGTGCCTAGGAATTTTCGCAACTACCCAGAGTACTAGCACGTCGTCGCAGCCCGTTCCAACGTACTCTTGCTTTGAGCATGCTAGAACCTTCAATAACGATAAAATCTCAACCTTCTAGTCATCCTCCTCGACGACTATTTCCATACCAGCTCAAGCGCCTCTCAAGCTATCCATTATCAACCAACTCGAATCGCATCACCGAGTTATCAACATGCTTGGGATGATCCCGTCTGAATTAAACCAAGGCTTTCTCACATCATACTTTGCTTCATCGCATCATAGCAAAGTCCCATCTCAACATCATAGTTTGCCTCATCGCATCATGGCAAAGTCCCATCTCAACATCATCATCAAATCTATCCACATGAGCTTCAACATCCGCTTCATATGCCACAAGCAGCTTTCCTTATTCAAGAGCCTTTCCACTTAGCTTTTGAATCATCTTCTACCAACTTTCCCAAATCAAGTTATCGATCAACTAATCAATCAAATCAAACATTAATCCAAGCAATCAATCATTCAAACAAGATCTAAATAAACAATTACAACAATAATGGCAATTTCGTAAATAAAGAGTTTAAGTCTAACATGCATCCTAACAAGCATGAATTATGAACAATATCTCTACAACTTGGTGAATGAACTTGCATAAGTTAGCATGTAGTAAAATGGGTGTCAAAAACTTCATAGGTGATAGATCTACATGCATACTTAGGGAAAATGTAAGAAATCACTATCTTTAACACATAAACAAGCCACCAATCCAATATACTCCCTTGGGTCCGTGTGAGAGATAACTACCACTCACCAAATCACCTAAACACCTTAAAAACAACCAACTCCAGATCTGGACAGCAAAGAAACAAGCTTAATCCGGAAAAATCTCGCTTCAAACGATGAAATCTCTCATTGTTGGATGAAGATCTTTAACTTTAGCTCTTGGATCTTCGATCTTGATCTTCGATCTTGGGTGGATGTTAGCACTAGATTAGAGTGGATAAAAAGAAGTGAAGAAGTGTTGTAGTCGAGCTCTCAAAATGGCAGCACTTCGTCGCTTCAAAATCCGGTGCCAAAAAGTGAGCCAAACCCCTCTATTTATAGGCAGATCCATGCGTCGTCCGCCCCTATAAGTTGTTGCCGACCTACCCCATGAGTCGTCCACGACCTAACCTTGCCGACTCAACCAGCCTTACGACCTAACTAACACGGAGCCTCACGCGCGACTCAACACAACAACGCTCACACGACCTAGCAACTCACGACTCATCTATTCTGCCGCATTTCCTAAGTCCTAAGTCGTTTGAACGACTTAACTCCTAAGCGACTTAACAAAATCAACGGTCCAGATGTTATGCGGCCTAAAAATGAACGCGGATCTACGATACCGCGACTTAGCTAAGTCATTAACGACCCAAAAACATCCCGGGTTAACAAATACTTTGACTTAACTTCCAAGCGACCTACCTTAAGTCGGCCACGATTTAACTAAGCACACAGCCTAACTATAACACGGCATAGCCACTAGGTCGCTACCTTCTCTAACTCGCTAACTCGACCTAACATTCTTAAGTCGTAACTTCTATAGGTCGCTCCTCTCGACCTAACTCTCACACGACATAAGCTTCACACGAGCTAACCCTTAACTCGTCTACGACTTAAGCACCCCCCGAGCTAGTTATTGCACGGCCTAACCCCCTTAAGCCGTAAACCCTACAACTTAGGTTCAAAACGACTCAAGCAATATTAACGACCTAATGCAACTATTTTACGATTTATCGACCCATAAAATACGGGTCGTTACATTCTCTCCCCCTTAGGAATTTCGCCCCCGAAATTCCAAACAAACAAGAGCAATCAAAATTATTCCGCATGCCTACCATTCATAGCAATCAACAAACCATGCATCCAACTACTAGCCTAGCATGCAGAATTCTAAGACTTAGAACAAGCTACAAATTCCTGAGATGTCACGACACCTTAGGGTCATACCTTGAAGAGTTCAGGATGAGCTGCCTTCATCCTCTCTTCCTCCTCCCATGTACAGTCGTCAACATCATCACTCCATTGCATCTTGAGCAACGTAATCGTCTTCCTCCTAAGCTGTTTCGTGTCGGTTTCAACAACACGAAGCGGCTTACGAGGTCTCGTAACAACTGGATCAACCTCTAAATCTTCACATCTATCAGCAGAAACTACCATATTCGAGTCGTGCAAATACTTCCATAGATAAGATACATGAAAAACATTGTGCACACCCACCATCTTTTCCGGTAACTCCAATCTATAAGCGAGCTTTCCAATTCGCTCGATAATCGGGAATGGTCCAACAAATCTCGGAGTCAATTTTCCTTTCTTCCCGAATCTAATAACATTCTTCAGAGGAGAAATCTTCACAAAAACCATATCACCTACGTCAAATTCCAAATCCTTACGACGATTATCGGCATAACTTTTCTGACGATCTTGGGCTGCCTTCATTCGTCGCCGAACGATCTCTATACAATCCAAAGTCTGTCGAATCATTTCTGGCCCAAGTATCAACTTTTCTCCAGTTTCCAACCAACATGTCGGAGAGTTACACGGCCTTCCATACAATGCTTCATACAGTGCCATACCAATGCTTGACTGGTAACTATTATTATACGCAAATTCCACCAAATGAAGATGTTCTTCCCATGATCCTTCGAAATCCAAAACACATGCTCTCAGGAGATCTTCCAAAACTCGGTTGACTCTCTTGGTCTGACCATCTGTTTGGGGGTGATAAGCTGTACTCAAACACAACTCGGTTCCCAAAACTTCCTGGAAGCTCTTCCAAAATCCACTATTGAACAATGGGTCTCGATCGCTCACTATACTCTTCGGAACACCATGGAATCTAACTATCCACTTAACATATAACTCAGCCAACTTCGATGCAGTCCTATTTGATCGAACAGGAATGAATCTTGCACTCTTAGTCAAACGATCTACGATGACCCAAATCCCTTCATTTCCTGCCCTGGTTCTAGGTAGACCATCAATAAAATCCATCGATATTTGCTCCCACTTCCATGTAGGAACTTCCAATGGCTGAAGCAATCCACTAGGCTTCTTCTGCTCGGCTTTTATCAACTGGCAATTCATACATTTGGAAATGAAATTTCCAACATCCTTCTTCATACCTTCCCACTAATAGGTTCTCTTCATGTCCCGATACATCTTATTTCCTCCTGGATGAATCGTCAACTTCGAGTGATGACTTTCCCTAAGAGCTTCATCTCTCAATCCATCTATATCGGGAACAACTAGTCGTCCTTGATTTCGAAGCCAACCCTCTTGATCGACTTCAAATTCTTTATCCTTTTCTGGATTTAATCCAGATTCCAAATCACAGATAATCTTGACAAGCTTATCATCTCGCTTTTGGCTCTCGCCAATCCTTTCCACAAGAGTAGGTCTTATTGATAAGTTTGCCAACATCCCAGGTTCCAATTCACATCTAGGCCTGAAATCAAATCCAGCCAAATACTCGAGACTCTTCCATTCCGAAAACATGGCTCCCAATCCTGCATGTCTTCGACTTAACGCATCTGCCACTGCGTTACCTTTTCCCGGAGTATAGGCTATATCAAAATCATATGATGCTAAAAACTCTAGCCATCGTTGCTGCCGAAGATTCAAATCCTTTTGGGAGAACAGATACTTCAACGACTTATGATCCGTAAACAACTCAAATCGAACTCCCAATAGATAATGTCTCCACATCTTCAGAGCAAAAACAATTGCCGCTAACTCCAAATCATGAGTCGGGTAATTCCTTTCATGCGGCTTCAGTTGTCGACTTGCATATGCAACAACTTTATCCTTTTGCATTAGCACTGCTCCAAGTCCAGTACCACATGCATCGGTGTAAACCACCATCTCATCATTCCCACTTGGAATAGTCAAAACAGGAGCACTTGTCAGTCGCTCTTTCAGGATTACGAAAGCTTGCTCACACTTATCATCCCATTTGAATACCTGACCCTTTTTCGTCAATCCTGTTAACGGTGCAGCTATCTTGGAAAAGTCTTTGATAAACCGACGATAATATCCTGCTAATCCGAGAAAACTTCTCACATCAGATGCATTCTTAGGTCTAACCCAATCCTGGATTGCTGCCACCTTAGCGGGATCAACCGCTATTCCATTTCCAGAGATAACATGGCCTAAGAACCTCACTTCACTCTTCCAGAAGTGACACTTCGAGAACTTAGCCTTCAGCTGATGTTTCCGCAAGATTTCCAAAACAATACGCAAGTGTGTCTTGTGCTCTTCCTCGGTTCTGGAATAAATCATAATATCATCCACGAACACAAGTACAAACTTGTTCGACTGATCTCTGAACACTCTATTCATAAGATCCACAAAATATGCTGATGCGTTAGTCAATCCAAACGGCATTACCAGCCACTCATAAAAACCGGATGGTGTCCTAAAAGCAGTCTTCGGCACACTATCCTTAGCCACTCTCAACTGGTGAAATCCCGTTGCCAAATCCATCTGAGAAAACACCTTAGCCTCGTGAAGCTGATCAAACAAGTCATCTATTCTCGGCAACGGATACTTGTTATTCTTAGTCACCTTATTCAGCTCACGATAATCCACACACAACCTTAACGATCCATCCGCTTTGGTTGCGAACACAACTGGTGCACCCCATTCGGACACACTACGCCGAATGAATCCTTTCCGAAAAAGGTCATCAACCTGCACCTTCATCTCTTGTTGTTCTCTAGGCGCCATCCGTCTAAGAGGCATCACAACTGGTCTGGCTCCCTCAACTAGATCGATATGAAACTCGATCTCCCTATGCGGCGGTAACCCTTTGACCTCGTCAAAGACGTCCTCAAATCCATTCATAACCGGCATCGATGACAGTCCATCCCGTGGAACAACCAGCGAATACATGAAGCCCATGAAGACGCCTTCTTCATTCTTACATCGTATCACAACCTTTCGCCCTTCCACATTCCCGACTGTCACCTCCAGTTTCTCACAATCAACCTTTGCCGCATACTTCCTAAGCCAGTCCATACCCAAAATTATTCCGAACCCCGCAAAGTTCAGAACAAAACAATCACAAACAAAAGAGCAATCATGACTCGACACAACTAGACCACGGCATACCATACACAAACAAGACGAACCCCCAACTGGATTAGTCACAACCAATGGTCTATCAACAATTTCCGGTTCCAAACCCAACCGGCCTACAAGATCATCACAAACAAACGAATGCGACGCTCCAGTATCAAACAACACTCTAACTGGAACACCACAAATGGAAAGGGTACCTTGAACCACCACACTCTTCCCCTTCTCCTCCGCAGTAGGAGCTTTCGAAGATGATGGAACAGCCCCCAAAGCATAAGCTTGCACAATCTGCTTATCTTTCCTCGGTTCCGGACAATCCCTCTTGAAATGCCCCGGTTTGTCACAGTTGTGACACTTTGCCGGCACTCTTGGTTTCTTGCAATCCCTGGAGAGATGACCCTTCTGCTGACAATTGTAGCAGGTCACTTCGCCCTTCAGCTTCTTCTGGCCATCCTTACCCTTCTGTTGCTGCTGCTTCCTCTTCTTGTTTCCACCCTGCTGTGGTTTGGACTCTTCCTTGGTCACAGCAACAACAGACCCTTCCTTAGGAAACAAACTCTCGCGCCTGAGAGCTTTCTCCACAAGCTTCTCAAAATGATCGTCCAAATGATCCACCAACTGTCTCCCAAGATAACTGTCCAAGCCTGTCACAAACTTCTCATTCTTCCGATAGGGAGATTCAATATACGACCGAGCATACTTGGACAAAGCTTCAAACTCAGAAACATACTCAAGACCTGGTCTCCCACCTTGCTTGAGCTCCACAAACTTCTTAAACAAAACAGATTTCTGAGCCGTAGAGATGAACTTAGCTTCAAATCTAACTTGGAATTGCTCCCAAGTAATCTCTTCTTCTGGAGTATCAATAGTGATAGAACCCCACCAATCAACAGCTCTTCCCTGAAGCTGTCTCGATGCAAGCTTCCTCTTAGTTGCATCCTCGATTTCCAAGTCACCAAAAATCCTTCTGCAAGCATCAATCCATCTCTGAACTTCTATGCTTGATTCTGTTCCCAAGAAAACCTTTCCTCCAAGAGCAGTATAATCCTCACTCAACTTAGCAAAATCCACTGGTCTTGGAGCTTGAACTTGAACTCCAACATCTACTGACGGTCCTGAAGTTGGTATCCTTCTCATGATCGAAGTCATCATAGCTTCGAACATTGCAGCATAATCAGTAGCTCCCCCAACAGCATGGCTTTCCCTAGCAGCTTGTCTCTCTCTTCGACTCATCCTTAATATCTACAAAAAGGAATGATTTAGAACACCTTGAGAAACATAAGGAGTTCAAATCCTTCTAAACTACTATAATATATATAGTAATCATCCATCAAAATACAATTACGTCTCTCATACGTAGTTACGTCAACGAGCGTTGGCTAAAATCGATTAACCAAAGCTCTGATACCAAATGTGACGATCGCCCATGACTCCCGCACAAAACAAGGGAATGATGCG
Organism: Allium cepa; assembly: GCA_030765085.1. Taxonomy (NCBI): domain Eukaryota; kingdom Viridiplantae; phylum Streptophyta; class Magnoliopsida; order Asparagales; family Amaryllidaceae; genus Allium; species Allium cepa. The sequence goes on from CM060946.1 coordinate 214,767,902, forward strand.
CTGAAAGGTGTGTCAAGCAACCATGGACGATAGCCAGGGTAAGATAAAACAGAAACTCTATCGTACAACTCACAGCGCATGGACAAAATACAATAGAGAAATATATGTATATAGTGAAGCTCATAACAGAATATCATCATATAGACTTCATAAAGGTTTGATACAAGCATCTGAACAATCAATACATCAAGCCTCACTACATAACACTCAAAGCATATACAAGCAGCGGAACATCCAATACATATAGTAAGAAAACTAATATGCTAGCTTCCAGCTTGTCTTCGTCATCAACAGCATTGGTAGCCGAGAACAGCACCTGTCACCTGCTACCTAGTCTTCCCATCCCAACATGGATGAACAACCCAAGGTAATAAGAGTTGAACATAAAACCTTGAGTCAGACAACGGTCTTAGTGAGCAGTAAATTAACTATCAAACATACCAAAAGAGCATAAAGGGTAAAAGGAATAGGAACTCAACCATCCCACTCCTCATCCTATAGTGATAGCCCCCAGACCCACTAAGCATGAACAAGCATAGCAAAGCAGACATTCAAAATAAAGTAATTATCGCTCGAGTCAAGGTCGATGTTTTCCAAATACAAACCCCAAGGCCTAAACCAAGATCGGATAAGCACCCAGAAAACACCGCTCTTGAGACCGAATGATGATACAACCAAACATCCATGACTCCGGCTATCACTGTTATCATTGCCTCGATATCACCGTTAATTGAATGACCGCCTGTCAAGGGCTAATGGTAACCCCGGTTCTAGACATAACTCTGCACGTCGTCGCAGCCCGTGCCTAGGAATTTTCGCAACTACCCAGAGTACTAGCACGTCGTCGCAGCCCGTTCCAACGTACTCTTGCTTTGAGCATGCTAGAACCTTCAATAACGATAAAATCTCAGCCTTCTAGTCATCCTCCTCGACGACTATTTCCATACCAGCTCAAGCTCCTCTCAAGCTATCCATTATCAACCAACTCGAATCGCATCACCGAGTTATCAACATGCTTGGGATGATCCCGTCTGAATTAAACCAAGGCTTTCTCACATCATACTTTGCTTCGTCGCATCATAGCAAAGTCCCATCTCAACATCATGGTTTGCCTCATCGCATCATGGCAAAGTCCCATCTCAACATCATCATCAAATCTATCCATATGAGCTTCAACATCCGCTTCATATGCCACAAGCAGCTTTCCTTATTCAAGAGCCTTTCCACTTAGCTTTTGAATCATCTTCTACCAACTTTCCCAAATCAAGTTATCGATCAACTAATCAATCAAATCAAACATTAATCCAAGCAATCAATCATTCAAACAAGATCTAAATAAACAATTACAACAATAATGGCAATTTCGTAAATAAAGAGTTTAAGTCTAACATGCATCCTAACAAGCATGAATTATGAACAATATCTCTACAACTTGGTCAATGAACTTGCATAAGTTAACATGTAGTAAAATGGGTGTCAAAAACTTCATAAGTGATAGATCTACATGCATACTTAGGGAAAATGTAAGAAATCACTATCTTTAACACATAAACAGGCCACCAATCCAATATACTCCCTTGGGTCCGTGTGAGAGATAACTACCACTCACCAAATCACCTAAACACCTTAAAAACAACCAACTCCAGATCTGGACAGCAAAGAAACAAGCTTGATCCGGAAAAATCTCGCTTCAAACGATGAGATCTCTCATTGTTGGATGAAGATCTTCAACTTTAGCTCTTGGATCTTCGATCTTGGGTGGATGTTAGCACTAGATTAGAGTGGAGAAAAAGAAGTGAAGAAGTGTTGTAGTCGAGCTCTCAAAATGGCAGCACTTCGTCGCTTCAAAATCCGGTGCCAAAAAGTGAGCCAAACCCCTCTATTTATAGGCAGATCCATGAGTCGTCCGCCCCTATAAGTTATTGCCGATCTACCCCATGAGTCGTCCACGACCTAACCTTGCCGACTCAACCAGCCTTACGACCTAACTAACACGGAGCCTCACGCGCGACTCAACACAACAACGCTCACACGACCTAGCAACTCACGACTCATCTATTCTGCCGCATTTCCTAAGTCCTAGTCGTTTGAACGACTTAACTCCTAAGCGACTTAACAAAATCAACGGTCCAGATGTTACGCGGCCTAAAAATGAATGCGGATCTACGATACCGCGACTTAGCTAAGTCATTAACGACCCAAAAACATCCCGGGTTAACAAATACTTTGACTTAACTTCCTAGCGACCTACCTTAAGTCGGTCACGACTTAACTAAGCACACAGCCTAACTATAACACGGCATAGCCACTAGGTCGCTACCTTCTCTAACTCGCTAACTCGACCTAACATTCTTAAGTCGTAACTTCTATAGGTCGCTCCTCTCGACCTAACTCTCACACGACATAAGCTTCACATGAGCTAACCCTTAACTCGTCTACGACTTAAGCACCCCCCGAGCTAGTTATTACACGGCCTAACCCCCTTAAGCCGTAAACCCTACAACTTAGGTTCAAAACGACTCAAGCAATATTAACGACCTAATGCAACTATTTTACGATTTATCGACACATAAAATACGGGTCGTTACAGTGCTTGTCTCTGGATCAGATCTGATCACATCAGAAAAGCTACAGCCTGGAGCAAGGCAAGGGAGGTGGTGATGGAATAGGGGTGGCCGAGGCTACGGGAAGAGGGTTGGAAGAAGTGGTGGAGATCGGCTAAGATTTCAAGGCAATTTTGGTGATGGTTTAGATCTAGGTGGTCACGGCATAGCATGAGGATGATGTGGTGATGGTGGAGGTCGATCTTAGGTGGTGGGTAAGGAGGAGATGGTCGGCAATAGGTGGTGGTGGAGCCATGCAAATAGAGAAACAAATGAAAAGAGAAAAGGAAAAGAGAAGATGAAGCCATGAGAAAAAAAACTTACTGTAAGTTTTGTAGTCAGGAAACTAAATGAGAAAGAGATGCTTGAGAAGTATTTTATTACGTGAATTGAGAAAAGGAAGTGGCGGCTAGGGTTAGTGGAGTGAACGACTAGAAAAATGAAGAGGCTAGAAAAGGAAAAGTCATAAATTAAAGAAAAAGAAACCAAAGTCTCTTGAATTTTCTAGGCCCATTGTCAAAAATAAACAAGTAAAATCCAATAGGAAAATCACAGCCTAAACAAAATAAAATGAACAAATGAACATAGAAAATAATTGCGTTTAAAACAATGAATTTTGTCAAATTTTAAAAGTATAAAACAGAATTTTACGAAACGAAAAGCGGCATGAATATCAGAATCAAATATAGTTTCAAAGAAAAAGATTAGAAATTAAAAATTCAAATTTAAAATTTTCAACTGAGAGTCAAAATTTGACCATAGTTGACCAAAATAAATTTTAAAAATATATTTATTTTTATTGTATTTGGAAATTAAACTGTAAACAAAATCCAAAATTACATTGGAAAGTTCGAAAATTTTAGTTTTTAATGATTCAAAAGTCAAAGTTTTCAATTAAATCGAATTCAAAATATTTATAAAATCATGGGTTGTTACACTCTCCCCCACTCATAACTTTTCGTCCTCGAAAAGGAATGAGACACGGAAACATGGAAAGATGAGATAGAAAAGCAAATAGTACCTGAAACAAGCAATTCTGGATTCGAAGCATGCATGCTCTCCTCTGTCTCCTAGGTACAATCCCAATCATTTGTACTGCACTAAACTTTCACCAGTTTGACAGATTTCTTTCTCAGCTGCTTCGTGCCTCTTTCGATAATACGAAGTGGCTTCCTCTCGGCAGTCAGATTAGGCTCAATATTCAAACTCTCGAGAGTAGAAGGCTGGACAATCAAAGATGGATCATGCAGATATCGACGAAGATGCAAAACATGGACTACACTATGCACTCCAGAAAACTTCTCAGGCAAATCCCGATGATAAGCTAAAGAACCAACCTCATTGAGATATAGAAAGGCCCAACAAACCTAGGAGCAAGCTTCCCTCTACGACCAAACTGAATTACATTCCTTAAGGGAGAGACCTTAAGGAAAACCAGATCACCAACAAAAAACTCCAAACTCCTCATACGCCGATCAACATACTTCTTCTGCCTATCCTAAGCAATCCTCATCTTCCTCTTAATCTCCTCAACCTTCTCAGAAGCCTCTAAAATCATATCAGGACCAAGAACCAAACGATTATCGGATTCAATCCAACAAGATGGAGATCTACAAGGTCTTCCGCAAAGAGCAACAACCGGAGACATCTCAATTCTAACCTGAATTCAAAGACGGAATGAGATAGATAAAAGATTAAGATAAGATTAAAATAGAAGATTGAAAATATACCTGATAATCATTGTTATCGGTGAATTCGACCAGATGGAGATGATCTTCCCAATATCCCCCATAATCCAGAACACAAGCACGAAGAAGATCCTCGAGAATCTGATTCACTCTTTTTGTTTGACCGTCGGTCTATGGATGGTAAGCAGTGCTCAGATTCAGACGAGTAACCAAAGATTCCTGAAAATCTTTCCAAAACAGACTGGTAAAGATAGGATCTCAATCACAAACAATGCTGATAGGAATGCCATGGAGATGAACAATCTCCCACATATAGATCTCAGCCAAACTGGAAGCAGAACGGGTAAATTTGACTGGAATGAAATGAGTTGACTTGGTCAATCTATCCACAATAACCCAAATATTCTCATTACTCCTCTGAGTCCTCGGTAATCCATCAATAAAATTCATAAAAACCTATTCCCATTTCCAATTGGGAACCTCAAGGGGCTTCAACAAACCAGGGGTATTATGATGATCTGCCTTGACTTGCTGACAAGTCACACACCTACTAACAAAGATAGAGATATCTCGCCTCATACCTCTCCACCAATAAAGCTCTTCATATCCTGATACATCTTCGTCACACCAGGATGAATAGAAAGTCTGGATTCTTGAAGTAACTCTTGCCTCAATCCATCAACAATCCGGACACAAATCCGATTATTAATTCTCAAAATACCTCTATCATTGATCTGAGCCCCACTACCATTAGGATTACTACCCCCAACTCTGCTACGAACACTCTCCTTAATCAATTTGATGATCCTATCCTCATCCTGCTTAGCAATGATATGATCCAAAAGAGAAGAAGATGAAACAACAAGTTGACACAACAAAGCCTTCTTCCGACTTAAAGCATCGGCTACAACATTAGCCTTCCCAGGGGTATAGCTAATGTCAAGATCATAAGAAGTAAGAAACTCAAGCCACCGAACCTGACGTTGATTCAAATCCTTCTGGATGAAGATATACTTCAAGGACTGATGATTAGTAAAAAGCTCAAACTTAGCACCCAAAAGATGATGCCTCCAAAGCTTCAAAGCAAAGACCACGACAAGCAATTCCAGATCATGGGCTTCATAATTTGCTTCATGGGTCTTCAATTGTCGACTGGCATAAGTAATCACCTTCCCATCTTGCATCAAAACAGCTCCTAAACCATTACGACTAGCATCGGTGTATACAGTTAATTCCTCATTTCCATTTGGAACGGTAAGCACTGGTGTGGAAGTAAGCTTACGCTTCTACTCATTGATTGCAGCTTTACACTTATCACTCCATATAAACTTAGCATTTTTATGAGTCAAAGCGGTGAGAGGTGCAGCAATCCAAGCAAATTCTCAATGAATCTCCAATAATAACCGGCAAGGCCCAGAAAACTGCGAACATCAAATGGAGTCCTAGGAGTTTTCCAATCTTGCAAGACAACACGGAGAAATAAGGACCATAGAAAATATAGAATGGTCAAATTACAAAAAGAGAAGAAAGGAAAGACTTAGATTGATCGCAGCGATCTTGACTGGATCAACAGAAACTCCATTTCTAGAAACAATATGTCCAAGGAATCAGACTTCTTCTTTCTAGAAATGGCATTTCAAAAATTTAGCCTTCAGCTGATGATTTCTAAGAGTCTCAAAAACAAATTTCAAGTGCGACTCATGCTCATCCCTTGACTTAGAGAAGACAAGGATATCATCAACAAAGACTAGAACAAATTTATTAAGGACATCACGAAAAACACGATTCATCAAATCAACAATGAAAGCAGGAGCGTTAGTCAAACCAAAAGGCATAACTAACCATTCATAGAAACCATTCTCAGTACGGAAAGCGGTCTTGGGAATACTTTTCTTGGCAATTATGAGCTGGTAAAAACCTGTGGTGAGATCAAGCTGAGAGAAAATAATAGCTCCATGGAGCTGATCAAACATATCATTAATGCGAGTCATAGGATATTTGTTCCACATAGTGAGCTTGTTCAACTCCCTATAATCAACATAAATCCTCAACGAACCATCGGACTTAGTGACGAAAACCACTGCTGCTCCCCATTCTGAATGGTTAGGTCTGATCAGACCTTTAGAGAACAAGTCATCTATTTGCTTCCTTAACTCAACCTTCTCACTGGGGGCCAATCTTCTACGAGGAAGAACTACAGGTTGAGCTTCAAGAATAAGATCGATACGGAAATCAATTTCCTTCTTAGGAGGTAAAGAAGTGACTTCACCAAATACATCGGGATATAGTATGACCACAGGATTCGAATGAATATCCAGGAGAAGCATCAAGAGAATAAATGAAACTGCCAGCAAAAACCTGGGGCAAACAACACCGAACGCCAAATAATTACCAAAATTATCCCTAAGTGAGACAGTCCGGGTTTTACAAGAGATAACGACATCATGCCTCTTCAGCCAATCACCTCCAAGCAATAGATCAAAAGCATCAAAACCCAGAACATAGAAATCACCAGAAAACCAATAGCTAGAATGGAAGAGTTTCACATTTCTACAAATCCTACTAAGGTTCGTAGGACCACCAATAGGATTTGAAACACACAAAGGCATATGAGCAAACTCGAGAGAAAGAAGATGTTCAACTTTATTACAAAGATCCTTAGAAATAAAGCTATAGGAAGCTCCAGTATCAAATAGAACACCGAACAGGAAAATAAAATAGAGAAAAAGTGCCTTGAAGTGTACCTTGGTTATCACTAGGAGCAGGAGCAGGTGCAGGTGCAGGAGGTGGAGCAGGTGAAGATGCAGAGGTAACAGCAAAAATACCAGATGACTTTCCCTTCTATTGGGTGGGGAAATTGTTCTTGAAATGGCCAGCGTGCAGACAAATGTGACAGAGATCACCCCTGGTCAACTGGGCTGGAGGAATAGCAGCAGCAACTAAAGTAGGACAGCTATTAGCATAGTGTCCCTTCTGATTACATTTGAAGCAAGTAATGGAAGATTGGTCGATTGACTGCCTCTGAGATGAAGAAGATCCCAAGCCTGGAGTCCTGTTTTGATTCTTCTTCTGATGGTGAAAGTCAGGCTTTCCCTTCTTAGGATTACCAGAAAAAGACTGAGATGGAGCAAAACAAGCAGCTGGAGGATCCTTAGAAGTAGAATCTCATGTCTAATAGCCATATCCATCAGACAAGTGAAAGGGCTATGCACATGGGCGATGAGACGAACATAATACTCCGGGCAGGCACTAGCAATGAACTTCTTCATTCTTCTTGAGAAGTGTGTCAATCAGATTAGGGCCAAACTTAGAAAGTTCATTGAACTTCCTCTCATACTCAACAAATGACATATCGCCCTATTTGAGATCCATGAATTCCCGATACAGATGAGACTTCCCTGCCTCGGGCATCCACTTCAACATAAATGCATCCCTAAAGCACGATAAAGGAACAAAAGACAGATTTCAAAGAGAGAAAACTGAACCAAATTCAAGACAAACAGAAGATGATACCTAAACTACACCCAAGAAATCTCAGCCTCAACGGTATGAGCTGTGACAGACTCCTACCAATACAAGGCTGCTCCATTCAATTGCCAAGCTGCCAACTGACGCTGTTTTGCATTAGTGATCTCAAGATCGGAGAAAATCCTCTCCAAATCCTTCAACCACCGCTGAGCCTCAATAATGCTCTCGGATCTGGTAAACTTGGTGCCACCAAGCTCAGTGTATTCCTTATAGAGTTTAGTGAACCTAATTGGTGCAACAGGCTCAGGAGCTGGGGCAACACCACGTCCCCTACCTCTAGCATTCCTACGACTCATCCTGAAAAATCAAGAATGAATTTTAGGACAGAGGTAACTGAGAAACAAAGATAAAATTAGATAAGATTGGATTCGACTTGAATGAATATCCCAAGCAAAGAAATTACTAACGAGGTGGATAAGGAAAAGAAGAAAGTTAAGAAAAATTTGGTTTCAGAATAAGAAAAGTTTATTTCAAAATAATTTTTGAAAATCCTTTGCAAAATCATTTTACACTTAAAATACGTTCTCTCGCAAATATAGGATTCTACGATTGATTTCACTCATTCTAAGATATTTCTACCATATCCCTAAAAAGTTTTTGATTCGTAGGCTAAGGTTTGCCTAAAACCAAAGCTCTGATACCGAATGTAAAGACCCGCTAGTTTGGACCATTCAAATCGACAATAAAACCACACATGTCGGACTTCAATAATTGAAAGACAGTAGATTGTAATATAATTTGGAGAAAATAAAACCAATCACAGACACAGCTCGCAGCGGAAATAAAAATAACCATAGTAGTTCATGAAGGTACTACAACACAGAGTCACAAAACAAGTACAAAATCCGGAGTCTGAAAAGTAAATACAACAGAAATCCCAGATACATAAATGTCCATTAGTACATAAGCTGAATAGAAATACTGAATGAAAATAGATAACAACTAGGTAAATAGATAAACTCCAGCAAATCCTCTAGCTCCAAAAGGTGAAATCCAAAGCTGATACTCAGGCTGACCGAGCTTAAAGCAAAACACAAAACACTCAAGCCAGGACATACATACTTATCCAATGTAAACCAACTCAAATGAACTGTAATAAAATGCACAACGTAACTTAAAGGATGCGTGTGACCTCCCATCCTTTAAGGATCTGTTAAACTATTTACTATGTAGTAATATATGCTATTATTATAATGTCTATTAGTAAAGTAAACTTACTTAAAAATAGCGTCAAGGCTTTACATTTTCCACTTAACACATATATAGTTCCAATAGTCTATATAGTACCATAATACCTCCTGATCGGGAGGCTATCAGAGGTACTCCATAAGTACGACACAAAACCAAAATCGTACAAGGCGCGCTAGGGTAGGTGACATGGCACAACGAGGCAATGCCTGGGCAGATGTACCAATTACGCTTCTGGGTCGGTGGTAACACGTAGCAGCCACTACCGCCCACCTCGAGCCACACTCTCAAAAATCAAAGATGCGCACCAATCAATCACAAAGTAATAGAATGACATATGAAGAAGTGTGTCCGATAAGAGGAGCTACCTCATTAGCCCTTCAATCGCTTCTGTTGTAGCCACTTTATGCCAACTCACGGGAGTCAGGTCCACGTATATACCTAAATAGAATGTCGCCACCATCCTACTTCATTCTGGAATCTCCACCGCTACACGGTTGTTAATGTGGTTTTCGGAGTTGGCAGAGAGTATGACAACTTCTGATCCCGATCTCTTTAACAACCAAACGTTATTATTACACGTGGTTATAAATTTTATAGTGGTTTATATTTCGAATCAAAACATATTCATATAAACTATTTAAATTCAATGGCAATATCCTTCAAAAATAAAATATTCATTTCCAAAGTTGCAGCATTTCTAAGTTCATTCAATTATAACAATTTCAGAAAAACGCATGGTATTATAGCATTCGTAGCACTGGGAAAATGCTACTGTAAATATAGTAGTATTTCAGAAATATAGTCCTTTTCAGAAACAGCAGCACTTATAAAATGTTACAGTAGATATTCTAGTATTTCAAAAACTGTTCAATTTCGGAAACAACATCACTTATAAAGTGTTACAGTAGATATTTCAGTATTTCCAAAAACAGTTCAATTTCAGAAACAGCAGAACTTATAAAGTGTTACCATAGATATTTTAGTATTTCAAAAACAGTTCAATTACAGAAACAGCAGCACTTATAAAGTGTTATAGTAGATATTTTAGTATTTCAAAAACAGTTCAATTACAGAAACAACACCACTTATAAAGTGTTATAGTAAATATTTTGGTATTTCAAAAATAGTTCAATTACAGAAACAACAACACTTATAAAGTGCTACAGTAGATAAAATTAGTATTCAGAACATAGTTATATTTAAGAAATGGTAGCATTTAGCTAACGCTACCTTAAACCACAATATTTTGGAAATGCTTCCAATACAAATTCCAGATTTATTAAAACATTTCAGAAACATTAAAATCTCAATTTTAGTCATTTCAATTTATAAAAAAATATCTCACACTTCAGAAAATATTCATTTGGTATCATTTAACTGATTATTAAATAAAATAAAACTTTATAAATAAAATATCCAAATTAACTATTATTCATTTATTAAGTCCAAAGTACATTAATTTATTTTACCTTTATCTTAACAATTAACTTAATAATTTATTTTAAAATATACATTTCATAAATAAATATTCTTATTACTAAGTTAAGCTTAAATTTCCATTTGGAAAATAAATTTCAATTATCCAGTTAAGTCATATTTTGAGTTATATTTTAAACCATTTGTTTACTTATACATTTAACTTATATAAAATCACTATAACATTTATTTAAATCATTTAAATTCAATTTAAGTTAAAATTTCATATTTTAATTTCAAATTTATTTAATAATTTTTAGAAAATACTTCAAATTAACCACGGATTTGTATATAGTTTTCTAACCTAGGTCGAGTGATACAGATATGTATCATTTCAATCCATAATTTAAAAATAAAAATCCGGGTTCTATCATTTCAAACCCGCAATTCCAAGTCAGATAAAATAAATAAAAATCGCTTGAGCCAATCATTTCAGCTCATAACGATTTATCCCTATTCTAAAGTCCATTCGGATATGTATCATTTCTACCCATAGCGATTCTATTCAATAGGGAACTTGTAGTGTGAGAAGCAGTAAATAAAATAAACAGTATAATAATGGCATATGATATCAGTGACGTAACAAATAAATATCAGGTTATAACATCATGAAATACCATATCACAGGCATATCTAAATTACTATCATATCATCAACTACAATTCACAAGCCATTGTTTCGCAATTAGATAAGTACGAATGTCGAGAGTGATAAACTCACCTTCTAAAGCTGGAGCTAACAATTCAAGACACGCAAATAAGCTTCGGAAAGCACGACAAAGAACGACTTAGATTCGAGTGGATGGAGAGCCAAGATTCAAATCTTGTAAACAAATAAATATGAATATACATAAGTAACCATATAATATAAAAGAATATGAATCAAAACAAAGCACAAATACAGATCAAAAGAAGCAAAATGGCTTAACCCATTCATGTAGGCTCGGCCACAATACATTAGGCTTGACCATCCTCACAACATGGCTCGACCATCATTTTTTATGGCACATACACTCGGTTATGACTAGAAATAAGGCACGGCTAGGGACTGAACTGAAGTGATGGTATGGCAAAAGTCAAGTGAAGGCAAAAGGTCAAGGATATGATGATGTTTGGGTTCGGCCTAAAGCAAAAATGGCTCGGCCATGAGCTAAAGTGGCTCGGCTATGGGTGCTTGTCTATGGATCAAATCTAGTCACATCAGAAAAGCTACAGCCTGGAGCAAGGCAAAGGAGGTGGTGATGGAATAGGGGTAGACGAGGCTAAAGGAAGAGGGTTGGAAGAAGTGGTGGAGATCGGCTAGGGTTTCAAGGCAATTTTGGTGATGGTTTGGATCTAGGTGGTCACGACATTGCATGGGATGATGTGGTGATGGTAGAGGCCGGTCTTGGGTGGTAGGTGAGGAGGAGATGGTCGATAATAGGGTGATGGCCGAGCCTTGCAAAGAAAAACAAATGAAAAGAGAAAAAGAAAAGAGAAGATGAAGCCATGAGAAAAAAACTTACTGTAAATTCTGTAGTCAGGAAACTGAATGAGAAAGAGATGCTTGAGAAGTTTTTTTGTACGTGAATTGAGAAAAGGAAGTGGCGGCTTGGGTTAGTGGAGTGAACGACTAGAAAAATGAAGAGGCTAGAAAAAGAAAAGTCATAAATTAAAGGAAAAGAAACCAAAGTCTCTTGAATTTCCTAGGCCTATTATCAAAAATAAGCAAGAAAAATAGAAAAATAAAAGTCTAAACAAAATAAAATAAACAAATGAACATAGAAAATAAAAAATTAAAATGCAGAAAATAATTGCGTGTAAAACACTTTATTTTGTCAAATTTTGAAAGTATAAAACAGAATTTTACGAAACAAAAAGCAGCACGAATATCAGAATCAAATATAGTTTCAAAGAAAAAGATTAGAAACTAAAAATTCAAACTGAAATTTTCCAACTGAGAGTCAAAGTTTGACCACAGTTGACCAAAATATAAAATTTCAGAAAATATTTATTTTGTTGTATTTGGAAATCAAATTGTAAACAAAATCCAAAATTACATTGGAAAATTCCAAAATTTCAGTTTTAAATTCAAAAGTCAAAGTTTGGAATTAAATCGAATTAAAAATATTTATAAAATTATGGGTTGTTACAGCGAGAGAGATATTGGATCGCGACAGAAAATTTGGTTGAAAGGAAGAAGAAGCATGCGAAAGTAGGCGGGAAGGAAAATATGAAAATTTATCATTTAGATAAAATTATTAGCGGGTTGTCCTACATTCAAAAAAGCCCTAAAAATTGTCCTTAAGAAAAATTTCCTGTTATAACTTATATAAATACATATTGATATGCGTGTGAAACTTAATTATATAAATTTAATTAATTTATGTTGTACTTAACTAATTTATATGAAACTTGATTAACTTAGTTAATTTTTATGAAATTAAATTGATTTATATAAATTTTAGTAATTTTATAAAATTTAGTTAATTTATATAATCATATGGAAATGATATCAATAACATATGGAATTTTCTAAAATGGATGTAAATTTGCGTAAATTTATTTAATTTTTATAAAACATAGTTAAATTGTATAAAACCTAGTTAATTTTTAAAATTCTAGTTAATTTTATAAAAATTAGTTAAATTTTTATAAAGCTCGGTTAACTTATTTATAACATTATTTATATTAACTTAAACTTATAAATTATCTCAATTGATAAAACTTAAAATGTCATAACTTATATTTTAATTAACTTAAACTTATAAATTATCTCAAATTTAAACTTTGTTAACTTAGTTAATTTATTATTATTATTATTATTATTATTATTATTATTATTATTATATACTTAATTAATTTTTATAAACTTATTTATTTTTTTATAAAACTTAGTTAACTTGGTTAATTTTTATAAACTTAGTTTTATTATTGTTGTAGTTGTTGTTGAATATAAAACTTAGTAGACTTAGTTAATTTATTATTATTATTATAAACTTAATTAATTTTTGTCAAACTATAATATTTTATTTTTATTATAAACTTAGTTATTTTTTTATCAAACTTGGTTTATTATTATTATTAATTTTTTTTGAAATGGTACTTTATATACAACATGTCACTGGGACAATATATCACATGTCAATAAACGTTCGAATCACACTATGCAAGTTTCGAACTTGTGACCTTCCGCACCAAAGCCAAATCACTTAACCACTTGGATAATGGTGCTTGTCGACTTGGTTAATTATTATTATTATTATTATTATTATTATTATAAACTTGTAAATTTTAGTTAATTTTTATAAAACTTTGTTAATTTATTCAAACTATTGTTGTTTATTATTATTATTATTATTATTATTATTAAACTTATAGATTATCTCAATTGCTAAAACTTAATATGTCATAACTTATATTTTAATTAACTTAAACCTATAAATTATCTCAAATTTAAACTCTATTATCTTAGTTAATTTTTATAAATTATCTCAAAATTAGAAATATTCATAAACTGTTAATTTATTATTATTATTTTAAAATTAGTTAATTTTTACAAACTTATCTAATTTTTATAAAATTTAGTTGACTTAATTAATTTTTATAAACTTAGTTTTTGTTAAAATTAGCTGACTTAGTTTTTTTTATTAACTTAGTTATCTTTTATCAAAATATAGTTTATTATTGTTGCTATTGTTTGTTATTATTATTATAAACTCGGTTAATTTTTTATCAAAATTAGTTTATTATGATTATTAGTACTATTATTATTATAAACTTTTCAATTTTTATAAAAATTAGTTAATTTATTCAAACTATTGGTTATTATTATTATCATCATCGTCATAAGCATAGCTAATTTTTGTTAACTTTGTTAATGCTTATCAAACTTAATTAATTTTTCTATTAGAACTAATAATAGTGACATATCGTGTACATTTTATACTTGTTTCTTTTATAGGTCAATGCGTGTGGCATGATAACATAATGTTGGTAGAAAATATTATATGATTTATCATCCTTGAATCTTTGATTCACTGTTCATGTTTTGGTTTCCAGAATAGCTCGATCCATGAAATATGACAAAATTCAAGAGATTAAAGTTAAAGAACTTGTATAGATACAAGTGTAATTTGTATTTATTCAGCAAACGACGTATAAAATAGAAAAAACTCGACACTCGGACTCCAAAAGTTGGATGGTACTTTAATCTGCAAATGCAAAATTTAATGATGTAAGGTGATTCGAGTAATTAGATTCAGTGCAAATATCTAACCCTAACTGAAATTGCACCAAGAACATGTATATATACATACATATACAAACAAACCTTTTTGCCCTCGGGCAGGCACTTCAGAACGATGTCAAGCTCGTGATACTGCAGCCCACTATTCAGTTGGCAATTGAGTTCTCACTTCAGCCTCCAATTGCAAAGCCAATACTTCTCTTTCAAATTGTTGCATCTAATAGTGGTCGTATGCTTTGCACGCACCTCTTCAGCATGGACAGTTTCCAATTCAGCTTGTACAAACTATAGTTGTTCTCTGCATTCCTCTAGTTGTGGCCAAGTTGTGCCCATTCTAATGCACTTCGACATGGACAGTTTTCACTTCATCTTGTACAAACAGCAGCACTTCAACCAAACTGATGCAACAAACCCTTTTTCACACCAGTTTTGGGATATGTGTCGTCATGCCACAAAATCATTTTTTCTACATTCTAGATTGCAACAAAATAAGAGGATGAAAGGATCACTAATGGTAAACATGCAACTGGGTGTAAAATAGATATAAGTTCTTTTAAAACCAAAAGTTTGTCCCAGTACCAACTAATTGCACATCTATTAGAGGGAGCTAAAGCCATCAGTCAACATTATAACAGTCAATATACTAAATCAAGTTAACATTAATTCAAGGACATGTGGTGTATAATCCATTCCACGTGTATGTATTGCAAACCTGACCAGCTAGGGCGAGCATTAGAAATTGCATTAATTTTAGGAATTTAATAACTGGAGGAATGAAGGTCATGCCTTAATTTTCCTCTTAGTCAATGACGCATTTCAAATCAATTCCATCAAACTACTGCTTCCTTTAAGATATATATAAAATATTGGGTACAATGTAAAACTAGCATACTATTTCAATTAAGTCCAGCATGTCTTGATTATCAAGAAACTCAATATAACTCCAGTCGATCTCCTCTTTGGTGTACTCCTCTTGCTCCATTTTGATTACATGCTGCCATAATAACTAGTACATAAATAAACATAAATAGAACTCACTTTGTGAAGGAAAAAACATATGTCAAATCAATAAATCCTGGTTAAAATGCTGTTGCTCTTTGGTGAAATTGATACAAAATTGTTCAAAACTGCATTGAAACAGTCATATGAGCAATATGGTGGTTTATAGGGTAACCAATTGCATTTGAAGTTTCCAAAACCATAAATATCAAGAACTTCAATTAAATGCTTTGAATTATGATCTTGTCCGATGGATACATTTATTGTATTCACCGACATGTAGACATTCAAGATAAACTGTTTCTTTTGTAGTAAAGATTAAATAAAGAAATTTCAAAATTTAAGGGTAAAGTTCACAACTGTTACCCACCAAATAGGAGGGAATATAATGTTTTAGCCAAACCATCTCTACTGGCAATTGCAGAATCAGGATCAAGTGTTCTAGTAATTACTTCATTTGCTATTATCATCACTCGCTAAACGAGCGTGTCTTCTAAACCATGGGCATCACACCTTCTAAAATAAACCCAAGGAATAGAATTGCTTGATTTACTTGCAAATTTGTAAGATCTTTAGTGAAAAAGGTTGCACAATTGTCAACTTGAGCATACATGAGAAGTTCAGCTACCATATTCAAATGGAACCATGATTTTTCATCTTTAATGGCTGATGAATCCATCTCCTTTCCTTTACAAACTCAATATTCTCAATATGAAGAGTTGCGGCAACGACTCTGAATATCACTTCTTTCAAGCAGTAGATTTAGCGTTAGTATCAGATTAACTTCAGGAAAAATATATCAACAAGCTAAGAATCATAACCTTTTCTTGTTCACCAATTCCAACAATGACCATGGCTCCTCTGGTTCACCATAAGGTTCATAACAATCAGACTGGTTGAGGTAATATTGTAGAAAAACTGAAGTGCAGTTAAGAGTAGAAAGATAAATAGGATCACAGTATGATTTTGCAGAGAAGAAACAAAACAAATAGTTTTCTTTATTTCATGGAGGAGATGTACAGCAACAGTAAAATACTTTGCATGCCCTATATAAGAGCGTGATGGCCTCACATTATTAACTTATTCAACTAACTACATTATAGCAACAAACACCTACAAAACAGGATCTCATGCTAGAAATAAGACCACATGCCAAAAAAAAAAAGGAAGGAACTGACTCGGTAATGTAGCAAACTGAAACTGATGTTGCATTCTAACACTCCCCCTCAATATCAGTTTTGCTTATTTTTCTACCAGCCCAAGTTGCTTGCGAAAACTATCAAATTTTCCACCAGCCAAGCCTTTTGTGAACAGGTCTGCAACTTGATTTTCTGTTTAGTGTATTCTAACACTATCTCCCCCCGCAAAATTTTTCCCTAATAAAATGATAATGCACCTCCACGTGTTTAGTTCTTGCGTGAAAGATAGGATTCTCTGCCAAACGTATTGCCGACAAGTTGTCGCAATATAACGGAACTGCATAATTCACAGGTTGACACAAATCCCTTAGCAGTTGTACAAGCCAAGTGCTTTCCTGAGCTGCTACTGCTGTAGCTCGGTATTCCGCCTCTGTTGTTGATAAAGATACCGTTGGCTGTCTTTTACTGCACCAAGAGACTGCTCCAGACCCAAGCATGAAGACATACCCAGAGGTTGAACGTCGAGTATCCTGATCACCTGCATAGTCCGCATCACAAAAACCAGCTAATTTGCAGACTCCACCTCTTTCATATGAAATACCATACCTAAGTGTGCTTTTCACATATCGTAAAGTTCGCCGAACAGCTTCCAAGTGAGGCTTCTTTGGATTTTGCATATATCGACTCAATATGCCAACGGCATACGAAATGTCAGGCCTGGTCAAAGTTAAATAAATCAAACTTCCAATCAATTTGCGATACATCGTTGCATCTTCTAGATCTCTCCCTTCATGCACACACATTTTAGCATTCGGTTCTATAGGAGATGAAATTGGTTTGCATTCTAGCATTCCAAACTTCTTCAACAAGTCTTTGCAATATTTTTGCTGACTAAGAAATATGCCTTCACTGGTGTGTTCAATCTCAAGACCAAGAAAATATTTAAGTTCACCAAGTTCTTTCATTTGAAAGCGAACAGACAAATTTTCTTTTGTTTGAAGAATCTCATCTTCATAATCACCTGTTATGATTAAATCGTCCACATACACTAACACAATGGCTAGTTTTTTTTCATTGCTTTTAACAAATAAACTAGAATCTGCAGAAGTCACTAAATAACCATCATGAACCAAAAACTCAGCAATTTTACCATACCAGGCTCTCGGTGCTTGCTTTAGCCCATAAAGTGCCTTCCGCAATTTGCATACATATTCAGGATGGTTTTTATTTTGAAAGCCCGTGGGTTGACACATAAATATCTCTCGATCCAACTCTCCATGTAGAAACGCATTCTTTACATCCATCTGCCAAAGCATCCAATCTTTGTTGGCTGCAAGTGCTAATAGGACACGGACTGTAGTAAGCTTCGCAATTGGACTGAACGTTTCATCATAGTCCACCCCATATTGTTGAGAAAATCCCCGAGCTACCAACCGAGCTTTACATCTCTCAATTACTCCATCTGCATTGCGTTTTATTTTATATACCCATTTTCAAGAAATAGGTTTAACATCTCTAGGCTTAGGTACAAGTTCCCAGGTTTGGTTTTTCTCTAATGAAGCAACTTCCTTAGTCATTGCTTTCTTCCACTCTGGAATTTGAACTGCTTCTTCAAATGTTTCTGGTCCATTTTCTATTGTTATGGCAGCATTAGCATATTTAGGATTTGGCTTTCTTGCTTTATTTGATCTCCTAAAAACTGCAGGTCCTTCTTCGCCATCATGTGTTTCTTTGTCCCCATCATGCATACCAGTTTGCCATGGACTTCGTACTCTGGTTTCTTCATGATCCGGACTGTCAATTTCATCTTCAGCTTCTCCTGGATTCAGCTGAATTAGTGCAGGCTGCGACTCATTTTTTATGGCATCTGACTCATGTAGTGTCTTATTATCCGAAGACCACCACGAAGATGCTTCATCGAATACTACATTTCGAGATGTGTAGCACTTTCTGGTCGTAGGATCACAACATCTCCAGCCATTTCTTGTACTATCATATCCTACAAAAATACATTTAACAGCCTTTTTGTCCATTTTTCTTCGTAAATGGCCAGGCACGAAAACATAGCATACACATCCGAAAACACGAAAATAACTAACAGTGGGCTTTTTATTCCATAATTTTTCAAAAGGAGATAGAAAACATAACCTTCGCTGCGGCAGTCTATTGATTACATAAGCTGCAGTGTTCATTGATTCTGCCCAGAATTGGCCTGGAACATCTTTCGCATGAAGCATACTTCGACATATTTCAGCTAGATGTCGGTTCTTTCTTTCAGCTACTCCATTTTGCTGTGGTGTATAAGGGCATGTAAACTGACGGCGTATATGGTGCTCTCGAAGAAAATTGCATAACTCATCCGACATGTACTCGCCTCCATTATCAGTGCGTAGACATCGAACCCTTTTACTAATTTCTCCTTCTGCTGCCCTTTTGAACTCTTTGAACTTTGAAATAGTTTCAGATTTTTGTTTCATGAAGTAAACCCAAAAGTACCTTGTGAAATCATCAATAAATGTTATCATGTACTTCATTCCCCCGACAGACGCCTGCTTGACAGGTCCAAATACATCAGAGTGCATTAATTCTAGTGGCTCCTTTGCTTTAAATTTGGACTCTTCATATGGCAATTGGTGTGCTTTACCATACTGACAGCCGCTGCATACAGTATCCAACTTCACCTCAAGTTGTGGAAGTCCTTTCAGCGTCATTCGTTTTATCATCATGTTCAGCTTGGAATAGGTAACATGACTTAATCGCATGTGCCATAACTCCGCCGTTTCATTCTTCCTCGTTTTGTCCACATATGCATTTTCTGCAGACATTACATAAACCGATTCCACTCTTCGCCCCTTCATCACCGGTTCTTTCATTATTTCCAGGTTGCGATATACTTTGACATCATGTTGGCCAAACAGGACACAATGTCCAGAGGATGTTAGCTGAGAGACAGAGAGTAGATTTTTCTTCATACCTGGGACATGATATACATTTTGGAGTTGTAGCATATTATCACTATATTGAGAGGGAACTGCTGTAGTCCCAATGTTAGCTATTGGCAACTTTGAGTTGTTTGCTGTTACTACAATTCGATTTCCCTTATACTTGGATAGATTCTGTAACTTATCTTTATCACCTGTCATATGATTTGAACATCCCGAATCAACGATCCAATCTTTTTCATGATCGACGTGTTCGGACATAATTGTTGCAACAATAGAACTTTCTTCTTCGGCTGCAAACAGTGCTTCAGCATCCCATTCTTCCTCGCTTTTAAACGTAGCTGCGTTATTTTCTGCCGACTTCTTCGACCAACAAGCTTTTGCCATGTGTCCCTTCTTCCAACAATTGTGGCACTTACTTGCAAACTTCTTGCCAATGCCATTAGCCTTCGAAGCTCCCCTTGCATGACTAGTTCCTTCTCCTTGATGAACTACTGTCTTATCCTCATTCTTCTTAGACCCGCCAAATGCATGTTGCTTAGAGTTCCTTCTGCCTTTGTTGATGTAGAGTGCTTCCTCCTCACCTTTCAGATGGACTCCTCCCAATTGCTTAGCTAGTGCTTCTTGTCCAGCAAGCAAATTCTCAAATTCAACAAGTGATGGTTGATTTTGCCATCCTTGTACAGCAGCAACAAAGCCCCTATATTCTGGTCTCAAACCATGAATGATTATTCTCTTCATTCTGGTTTCTCCAATTGGAGTCGTCGGGTCCAACTCAGAAATTTCACGGCAAAGAATTTTCACCTTGTGAAAATATTGAGCGATAGACATGTCATGTTGTATTAATGACAGAAGTTCACTCTCTAAAAGTTGAAGCCTCGTGTCATTCCTTTTTGAGAATAGCATGGCAAATGCGTCCCAAGCTTCTTTTGGTGTTTTGGCATCTCGGATATGCTCTAGCACATCTTCTTCAACCGTAGTCTTTAAGGCAAACATTGCTTTGCCTGCTTTTATCTTCCACTTTCACAGAGTATGATTTGCATCTTCTGCTTCTGGTTGCATGACTTCACTTCCATTGACAATCTCCCACAGATCTTGACCCTGTAAGTAAGACATTATACACGTGGACCAAGTGTTGTAATTATGATTGTTCAGCTTCTTGATTCCGCCGACAACTTGGAGACCATTCATCTTGTCGAAGTAAGAGTTGAAGAATATATAGCACCAAAGGGAACCTAACCTGGCTCTGATACCAAGTGTAGAAAAACTAAAGTGCAGTTAAGAGTAGAAAGATAAATAGGAGCACAGTATGATTTTGCAGAGAAGAAACAAAACAAATAGTTTTCTTTATTTCATGGAGGAGATGTACAGCAACAGTAAAATACTTTGCATGCCCTATATAAGAGCGTGATGGCCTCACATTATTAACTTATTCAACTAACTACATTATAGCAACAAACACCTACAAAACAGGATCTCATGCTAGAAATAAGACCACATGCCAAAAAAAAAGGAAGGAACTGACTTGGTAATGTAGCAAACTTAAACTGATGTTGCATTCTAACAAATATAAGAAATATATGCTTCCAACAATCCTGTCATTCAGTGTCATTGCTTCATAAAGATATGATGTTGTTAAGTATTATATATGCAACATTATATAAGAAATAGATTATGCAAAGTAGGAGCAAGAATATTCTAATCTGAGCCGAAATTCATTCTATGCATGCACAAAGTGAAGCGTAGTTATAACGACGGCTTCATCCTTGCGATCCAATAGACCTACAAATGAAATCGATATGCTATTATCTTGATTTTTTAACATTTATAACTCATAACGAAGTTGTAGATTTGGAATAATGCTACCTATAAGGATTTTGTTTCAGAATTGTCTCGAAATTAATGGACAAATAATTGTTAAACAAATATTAGAAAAAAGATAATTAAGTCCTTAAAATGTCATATATAAAGCAGTATGAACATGAACTAAATTTTAATTTACATTTAATGTGCCAATTTTAGGTATGTAACTAAAATAGTCTTGAATGGTCAATTTTTTGTTTAAAAATCAACTATGTAATGATCTTTAGTATCAATAAGAATAATTTCTTTGAAATTTATTCAATCCTGATCAAGTACAATACAAACGTGCTTGAATTTGTAGATAAGAAAATGAATATCATACCATCTTTATGTAATAAAAAGTTTGCACAATATACATGTTCAATTAATTTCCTGCATAACATTAATAAATAGCACAAAAATCTTAGTAAGCAACATGCATAATATACGATTACATATATCCATGTAATAAGAAATATCTTTTATTAGTAATTTTAGCTAGCAAACTTCCATATATCAAAGCAATATTTTGTGTACCTATAGAGCAAAGTAAAGGGCATAATTGGGATACAAATCTATAAAAGAGTTCATTAAATATGTAAAAGAGTTAGCATGGCCTACATGAAGTAGAGAAGAGCAGCAACCATGACATTGGGATTAAAGCAATGAATCCTCCAGCTTTACCTACACAGTCAAGTACCGCTGAAATGGACATAATCATCTGGTTTTCTTTAGTATTTTACATATGCCACACATAATTAGCAATCAACAATCAAATATCCAATATTTTGAGCGATTAGTCAGTTTTATTTTAATTTTCCATTTTGAAAAGATGCCAAACGAATTTATATTCATTTAATATATATAAAGATTGTAAAAATGCTAATACCAGGTTGATAATGTAATAGGTTGTAACTCATGACTTCTCATATTCATTTAATGATATAAAGATTGTAAATGCAACTCATGACTTCTCATATTCTTTCTTCTTTGAAGCCATAATACCAAGTTGACAATGTCACAATAGTTCCATCAACTCTGTGCATGTTTATAACTTTCATTTCCTAATCTTTATAAAAATAAATTAAAGATTACTAACAGCAAATAGGGAATTTAGTTTCAGACTGCAACTTTGGTCTTGAATTTGGAACTGGAGATACAGACAGTCAAATTAGGTTACAACTACATGAAACCATGTAAATAGGAGTGTTAAACTTGCAGTCTATCTATTTAAAAAGTCAAAACCGGATAACCAGAAGCACGCCATCTTAGCAAGCCTCAAGTATCATACTAAGAAATATGTTCACAACATAGAAATGCATCCCCATCAGCCTCATCCTTGTCAATAAACTTATAGCACATGCTCTACCTCTATACAAGAAGATCAGAACCACATAATAATTAGTTTCATGAAACATACTCAAAGTGTATATTAGCTTGTGAAACAGGTTTCGTACAAAATATTGCAATTATAGGAACCCCATTTCTTATTCACTTATTTTTTTTTGGAATTTAAGATTTTAAAACCTATTTGTATTAAGTCATATATTTATAAAAAGTCATGTATTCAATTTATACGCCAACCTAATAAGTGTGTGTGTGGTGTGTGTATAGTGCACTTTAACAGATCACCGATGGCAGAAAACATATCATATAAAGCTTTTTCATATAAGAATGTGCTTTATTTGCATTAAATAACCTAAAATATCCAATTTATACACTAATCTAATAAATGTACTATATATATAGTGCACTTTAACAGATCATTAACAGTAGAAAACATACCATATGAAGCTTGTTCATATAAGAATGTACTTTATTTGCATTTAAGAATTAAAAACCTATTCATATGAAGCAGAAAACATATCTTTAACACCAATCTAAATACAAATTTATGACTATTAATCTTAATACAAATAAAAGAATTTCGGTAATTTAGTTTATATTGCAATTTCGTTGATTTTTTTCATTTTCTCTCTCTTTTTATTTTTCTTTTCTCTGTATTTTAGTTTACTTCCCACCCTTAGGTTACTCAAGTTTTTAATTAGCTTATGAACTTTTGGTTCTTTACCGAAATTTCACTTTTGTTTTTTTGATCCCTTTTTCTCTCTTCTTACTTTTCTTTTATTTATTTCTTTGGTACCCCAGGTTAAATTTATGCATATGATTGTGTAAATGATATATCCTTAAATCATGATTTAAAAAGTCAAATAAAAGTTTCATGATTAATTTAGTGTTTAGGATGTTCTGATATTGAAGCTCTATTGTAGGTGCAAATGTTATGTTTAGCTATACAATATAAAAGCAAAGTAATATGTGACGCAGCGTGAAAAGCGAATTCGATGATGTAAATCGAATCAGTCCAGGATCTCGCACGATTAGCGGAAAATAGTCGGTGAATCGACGAAGAATCGATGGATTTAAAAATACCGAAAGGCCCAAATCCGTTGATCACGAAGATACCGGATTCTAGCAATCTTCGACACGTTGATCGCACACGATTCCGTGAAGAAAGATCTACAATTCTTTGAGTGTTGATCAAACGCACTTGATTCCGCGAATTGGCTTCAACGTTCGTTGATTCGAACGCACTCGAATGCCGAAGTGGAGATAGGAGTTAACACTCGACTACTAATTTAATGGAGGCACAAAGCTTCACAAACAAAATTTTATTCAATTTTCAACAATTTTACAAATGAAACGACTTGCCTATTTATAGGCTTACAACTCAACACACGACTTAAAAATTTACAACACAATATGTACACGACTTAAGACTACACAGTACAAACGACTCAACATTCTCCTCTGCGACCTAAAGAAAAAGAACAAAAGAACGTGACTTAAAAAAAATACAGCGACTTAATGGAGTTTCGCGGCAACGACTCATGGTAACTCGGCAACGACTTAGGCTTCTTCGCGACATAAGCTTCTACGTGACATAAGAAAAATGGCAGCGACTTAAAATCACTACTTCGCGACTTAAAAATCTCCCACGGCAATGATAAGTCGGCCGCGACTTAAAACTATGGTCGTTCGCGACCTTCCTCTTCACTTTCCTTCCAGAGATATGTCGTTCGCGACTTAGGGATAAATCGCGACACAAGGATAGGTCGCTTGCTTTCTAGGGCAGCTCGCGCGCGGCATATGGAGGGGAAAATCAAGTCGCCCGCGCCTTCTGGATTATCTCGCGCGCGACAGATGGAGGGGGGGAGTAATTACGAGCGACACATGGAGGAGGCGGCGGGGAGTAAGTCGTTCGCGACTTATGGAAGTATCGCGACCTAGGGTTTTGGCCACGACTTAAGGAGGTGAGCGCTTCATCATCCTCCCCTTGTTGGAAGGAATTCGTCCTCGAATTCACACCCTCGACAAGTTCCTTGTCATAATACGGAATTAAGTGTTTGACATTGAAAACATCAGAAGTATGAATATTTTCCGGCAATCTTAAACGATACGCATTATCATTGATCCTCTTCAAGATTTCTACTGGACCAATTTTTCGTGCTTTCAACTTGTTGTAAGTTCCAACTGAAAAATGATCTTTCGTCAAAACGACATATACAAAATCTCCTTCTTTGAAGACAACACTTCTTCGTTTCTTATCCGCCATTTGTTTATACTTCTCATTTGTCTTCCCCAATCGCTCCTGAATGATTCTATGGCATTCTGTCAACCCATCAACAAAATCAGCAGCCCGCTTAACTGTCCCTTTCGGTTGTGGCATTATTGTCAAATCCAACGGCCCCTTTGGTAAGCTTGAATATACAATCTGAAATGGACTGAAACCTGTACTTCGGTTAATTGCATGATTGTGAGCAAATTCAGCTTGACACAACTTCAAATCCCAACCCTTCAAATTGTCTTTCACAAGACATCGTAACAAATTTCCCAACGATCTATTCACCACCTCTGTTTGCTCATCTGTCTGCGGATGATAAGCGCTACTAAAATTCAGCTTCGTTCCAACCATCTTCCACAAACTTAACCAAAAATGGCTTAGAAATCTAGTATCTTGATCAGATACAATAGATTCTGGCAAACCATGCAATCGATACACCTCTTTAAAGAATAATTGAGCAACTCGGACGGCATCAACTGTCTTCTTACAAGCTATAAAATGTGCCATCTTCGGAAACCTGTCCACCACAACAAATATGGAATCATTCCCCCTCTGAGTTCTCGGAAAACCCAACACAAAATCCATACTAATATCAAACCATGGTTTAGAAGGCACAGGTAACGGCATATATAATCCCGAGTTCGTAGTTTTTCCCTTCGACACTTGACAGATATGACATCTCTCCACAAATCTCTCTATCTCTTTTCTCATTGATGGCCAAAAATAAGATTGAGAAATTAACTGCAATGTACGATCTCTGCCTACATGGCCTTCTTCATGTAACTCTTTGATAATCTTCATTCTTAAGCTGCAGTCTGGTATGCATAATCGGTTCCCCTTGAACAAGAATCCATCAACCAATACAAATTCATCGGTATTCTCATCCTTAACTTTCTCGACAAACTTTGCAAAGTAAGGATCCTCCTCAAACAACTCTGGCAATAATTCGAATCTTGTTACTTCAACCTTCAACGTTGTCAACAAGTGATTTCTTCTGCTTAAAGCATCCGCTACACGATTTGTTACCCCTGATTTGTGTTTTACAATGAAAGTAAATTGTTGTAGATATGATACCCATGAAGCATGTCTCGTTGAAGTCTTGTCCTGCCCTTGTAGATGTTTCAATGCCTCATGATCAGTGTAAAGAAAAAACTCCTTCTGAAATAAGTAATGTCGCCAGTGTTTCATGGCTTGAACAATTGCGTAAAACTCTACATCATAAGTACTATATCTCATCTTGGCTCCAGATAATTTTTCACTGAAATAAGCAACCGGTCTTCCGTTCTGGCTCAATACTCCACCAATTCCCACTTTCGAAGCATCAGTATGCAATTCAAACAACAACTGAAAATTCGGCAGTACCAGAATTGGCGCTGTCGTCAAGAGTGTCTTGATCTTCTCAAAGGCAGCCCCTGCTTCCTCTAACCATACAAACTTCTTTCCTTTCATGCAATCGGTTACTGGTGCCATCACACTGCTAAAGTGTGGAATGAATCTTTGATAAAAAGACACCAAGTCATGAAAACTTCGCACTTCAGTAATTGTCTTCGGTTGTGGCCAACTACTGACAGCTTCCACTTTATTTTCATCCACTTGAATACCTTCCTTTGACAGAACATATCCCAGGAATAAAACTCTGTCCGTCATAAACACGCACTTCTTTGTTGCTGCATAAAACTGCTCTTGTCGTAAAATCAACAATACTTCTCGCAAATGCTGGATGTGTTCTTCCGTGCTCCCACTATAAATCAGAATATCATCAAAGTAAACAACCACGAACTTCCCAACAAATGGTCTAAAAATCTGGTTCATCACTCTCATGAAGGTACTAGGAGCATTTGACAAACCAAATGGCATAACCAACCATTCGTATAAACCCTCCCTGGTTTTAAAAGCAGTCTTCCACTCATCACCCGGTCTAATTCGAATTTGATGGTATCCACTCTTCAGGTCAATCTTGGAAAACACAACAGCCCCACTCAATTGATCAATCAAATCATCAAATCTCGGCATAGGAAATCTGTATCTCACAGTGATCTTGTTTAGAGCCCGACTGTCCGTACACATCCTCCACGTTCCATCCTTCTTCGGTACCAATAAGGCTGGCACGACACATGGACTCAAACTCTCCTGGACACGCCCTTGTTCTAACAACTCCTCCACTTGCCTTCTCAGTTCTTCATGCTCCTTCGGACTCATCCAGTAATGTGGACTGTGAGGTAACACTGACCCTGGCACAAGATCAATTTGATGTTGA
Source organism: Allium cepa (assembly GCA_030765085.1). Lineage (NCBI taxonomy): Eukaryota > Viridiplantae > Streptophyta > Magnoliopsida > Asparagales > Amaryllidaceae > Allium > Allium cepa. The sequence goes on from CM060946.1 coordinate 214,795,416, forward strand.
ATATCCCTCAACGGCGGTAACTCCTTTGGTAGTTCTTCTGGAAATACATCACTGCATTCTTCTAATATCGGTTTTACTTCCTTTGGAATTTCAGCGGATTCAGTAGCTTCATGTCCAATCAACAAAAACACTTCAGGACTCTCCTCTACTTCTTCAACAAAACCCTTTAAAGTCAATAGAGTTTTCAGCTCCTCAATCTCCTCAGATTTTCTCTCTTCCTGTTGTCTCTTCTTTGGAACTAAAATAATCTTAACGCCTTCAAACATAAAACTGTAGCTATTGGTTCGGCCGTCATGCTGCACTGCTCGATCATACTGCCACGGTCTTCCCAAAAGAAAATGACAAACATCCATCTCAACTATATCACACCAAATCTCGTCTTTATATTTCTTCCCAATAGAAAATGGAACTCGAGCTCGCCTATCCACCTTCACTTCCCCTCCTTTTCTCAGCCATGCTAGTTTGTAAGGATCAGGGTGTTTCTCCGTCTTCAACTTCAGCTTCCTCACAGCTTCAGTAGAAATAATATTGTCACAACTTCCTGCATCAATCATAAACTTTTCCCAGAATAGTGCATGTAGATTGAAAAATGTTGCTCCTCAACCAACTAGCCTCATCCTCTTGTTTGGGTGTTAAACAAGACCTTCTCATCATTAGATTACACCCTTCATCTCCTGACGTGATATCCTGTTCATTCTCCTCAACTGGACTATCTTCACCTTCAATAGCATCTTCAGCTATCATCGTTCTCTTCTTTGGCTTTGGACATTCGTTGCTCTTATGACCCATCTCCTGGCAATTGTAGCATTTGAAACTGTTGTTGACCATTGCCTTCTCAACCTCCTTCACAACTGGTTTATTGACGGCTTTAGAAACATTGGAACTCCCATTAATCCCTTTGCTTTGAATATTGGAACTTGTAAACACACCACCTCCTCGTCTTCCCTGCTTCTCCCAAGCTATCGCTTTCTGGTGTGCTTCCGCCACAGATCTCGGGTCAAATATATTAACCATATCCTGGATCTGCATTCGCAAACCTCCAACAAACCTCGTAGTCAATTGTTCTTCGGTCTCCATAATGTCATTTCGAGCAATCAGTTGATAAAACTCATCAGCATAGTTATTAACAGTCTTCGTTTCTTGCCTTAAGTTTTGCAACCTCTGATACATGAGTGGTTGATAGTTGTAAGGTAAAAATGTAGCCTTCATCAATTTCTTCATTTTCTCCCATTCAACAATCTTCGACTTCCCCATCCGTTCTCGTGTAAGTTTGGTTTGCTGCCACCACGCCATAGCTCTCCCTCTCAACCTAGTAGCAACCAACTTCACTCGACGGTCTTTCGGAACCTCCTTGAAATCAAAGATCTCCTCAACATTAGACAACCAGTCCAAGAATTCTTCTGCAACCATTCCACCTTTAAATTCAGGAATCTCCATTTTCATTCCCGATTCCCATCGACGATCATCATCTACATCTCGATACTGTCGTCGTGTTTGTTCTCTATCTCGGTAATCGAACACTTCCCCTATCACCATCAAACTCCTCATCAAAATCTGAAGTATATCGATGTCGATCACGACCTCCAACATCTCTACTACCACTCCTTCGATCAACATTCCTATCACGATTATCAATACTTCTATGATCCTGATCTTCTCTTCTCTCCTGATCTGAATGTATCGAAGCTCTACTTCCCCCATGGTTCGATTCAGGTGAAACTCTTCTTCGATTTTGATTCATTTCAAGCATCATTCTCTCTAAACGACCAATTCCTTCATTCAACTTTTCAGTGGAACTCTCGTTGATTCGTTGTTCCATTTCATCGGCCCCTTCTCTTCCATACAAAGCATTAATATTGCGATGACGTTGAACTCGTCTCGGAGGCATGATTGAACTTCAAACAAACTCAAGAATAAATTTCAAACACTTTCCGAACTTTGATCCAAAGTGAGATGGATCGAAACTCCCAACTTGTTGCAACTTCACGATGAACACGATGAACACTAACTTCTCAACAATTGCAAATACGATCTCCAAACTTCAAATTCTCGACACCCAAGTTTCCAAATGATGCAATCTTCTTGCGATCTAGCTCCGATACCAAACTGACGCAGCATGAAAAGCGAATTCGATGATGTAAATCGAATCTGTCTAGGATCTTGCACGATTAGCGGAAAATAGTCGGTGAATCGACGAAGAATCGATGGATTTAAGAATACCGAAAGGCCCAAATCCGTTGATCACGAAGATACCGGATTCTAGCAATCTTCGACACGTTGATCGCGCATGATTCCGTGAAGAAAGATCTACAATTCTTTGAGCGTTGATCAAGCGCACTTGATTCCGCGAATTGGCTTCAACGTTCGTTGATTCGAGCGCACTCGAATGCCGAAGTGGAGATAGAAGTTAACACTCGACTACCAATTTAATGGAGGCACAAAGCTTCACAAACAAAATTTTATTCAATTTTCAACAACTTTTACAAATGACACGACTTGCCTATTTATAGGCTTACAACTCAACGCACGACTTAAAATTTTACAACACAATATGTACATGACTTAAGACTACACAGTACAAACAACTCAACATTCTCCTCTGCGACCTAAAGAAAAAGAACAAAAGAACGTGACTTAAAAAAAAATATACAGCGACTTAATGGAGTTTCGCGGCAACGACTCATGGTAACTCGGCAACGACTTAGGCTTCTTCGCGACATAAGCTTCTACGCGACATAAGAAAAATGGCAGCGACTTAAAACCACTACTTCGCGACTTAAAAATTTCCCACGACAACGATAAGTCGGCCGCGACTTAAAACTAAGGTCGTTCACGACCTTCCTCTTCACTTTCCTTCCAGAGATATGTCGTTCGCGACTTAGGGATAAATCGCGACACAAGGACAGGTCGCTTGCTTTCTAAGGTAGCTCGCGCGTGGCATATGGAGGGGGAAATCAAGTCGCTCGCGCCTTCTGGATTATCTCGCGCGCGATAGATGGAGGGGGGAGTAATTACGAGCGACACATGGAGGAGGCGGCGGGGAGTAAGTCGTTCGCGACTTATGGAAGTTTCGCGACCTAGGGTTTTGGCCATGACTTAAGGAAGTGAGCGCTTCATCAATATGTAAACAAAATAAAGTAATAATAAATGTTGAAAATTAGTGCACCACAATATAAACTGCTAGAACGGTTTCGTATAGCGACGAGCTTTCACGACGGTTGGCGACGGATAAAAAATGCGGCCGTCGCTATACGAAATATACAGCTGCTTCCCGCGAGCAGAACTTTCATTCCTTTCCCACCAAAATTTCGCCCAACTTCCCCCAATCCGTCGCCCCCCGACGCCGCAGCCACCGTCCCGCCTTTCGCCGCCTCCAAATCACTCAAATTCGCCTAGATATGCTTCTAATCTCTATTTTGAATGTAAATTTGATGTTTTTTAGGTTTAGTTTAAACCCTAATTAAATTAGGATTTGTTGTTAAATTAGGTATTAGTAGTGTTGTTAAATTAGGTATTAGTAGTGTTGTATGTTGATTTGGTAGATTAATTAGTTTACTATCATGAAGTTAAATTAGGTATTAGATTAATTAGTTTATCATGAAGTTGAATAAATGGTTGATGTAGATAATTAGTATTGGCGATTAACATGGTTAGTTGTGTTAGGTGAAAATTAGTGTATATTAATGATTAACTTGATTATTGATAAATTTACATGAAAGTATTTCATAGTTTATGAAATTGATAAATTACAAATTTAAGTTGTTAAGTGAATTTAAATTGACAAAGTTTTACTTAATAATTAGATTTTTATTGTTTCCTAATTATTTATTTGATAATTAGATTTGTTGTTTTATAATTATCTTCATTGATAATTCTTCTATTTATCTTGTTGATTTAGCGACCGCTAGCGACGGCCATTTTAATAGTTTTAGCGACGGCTAGCGACGGCCAAAATGCAAAAGGTTGAATATATTGTACAAAAATAAAGTTTATACAAAAAATTAAAAAATGAATATGAGAACATTAAAAATTCTGCAAATATCTAATTTTTTTTAAAAAATTAGGAAATGACTTTAAAAACAACTGATATTGTACTAAAATCGATTTTGTAAAGAAATTAAGAAATGAATATAACAACAACAAATATTCCGCTAAAATCTATGTCGTAAAAACATAAAGAAATGAATATTGAACTAAAATTGTTAATTGAATGTTGAACTAAAATTTAAATACACAAATTTATGAAATAAAAGTTGAAACATTGTCAAAATTTGAAAGAACAACAATATTTGATAAAATTTAGAGAAATTTTTTTATCCCTTATATTAGCTTTGGCCTCGTCTAGCAAGTGTTGTATATAATCGTTATATGGATGTTCGTTTTGTAACAAAACGGACATTTATATTCATCTGATATAATATTTGTCGGATTTGTCCCTGTATTGGACAAGTTACAAACACAATAAAGTAATTACATATTATAAATCATTTCATTTTAAACGGTTACAAAATTTCGACAGCACTTCATTTACGTTCTCTATGTACATGCATTTGTGTACGATACAGAGAACAGAAGGGAAGTGTTGTTGAAATTTTGTTGAACCGTTTAATCTGAAATGATTTATAAAATGTAATTACATTATTGTGTTTGTAATGGGAAGTAGGATGACTGACCACCGAAGTGAAAACCAAAATACCAAAAAATTAAAAAAATAAAGTGATGTTTGTATTTTGAATTTTCTGCAATGATGAACTGTTTACAATGGAGAATGGTTGAAAATTAATGATTTAAATTGTCTAACATGCATTTTCAAATCAGGAAAAATGTTCAATTATTTTCTCGACCGTACTTGGATGTATGAAGTCAGAACTGGAAAGAAGGGATCAATAAAGCAACATTTCTACAACAACGTACACGAATTTATTAGATTTACTAAATCTAATAACCGAAACAACACAGAAATTCGTTGCCCGTGTAGTAAGTGCCAACATTTGAAGCATTGGAAACCCGATATAGTTGAAGTACATTTGTATCAATATGGTTTCTTGCATGATTATTATTTCTGGGATCGTCATGGAAAACTTGTTGAACCTACACCTAATACTGAAGTGTTAGAGGACGGTAATATGATGACGAATCCGATAGAAAATATGGTGGATGATGCAGCACGATCAATGTTTCATATAACTGAAGCCGTCGATGAAGATGAAAATGTTGAAGAAGAACCGACTGTGGGAGCTAAAAAATATACGATTTGTTGGATTCTGCTAAGAGGCCGTTGTGGGACGGATGTAAAAGCGGAACCGAACTTTCAGTAACCGCCGAATACATAACTATGGAATCAAAATTCAACCTTATGGAAGCTGCATTTACAGCAGTTGCACAAGCTGCAAAACGACACATACCACCCAATAATCTGATGTGCGATAGTCATTATAAAGTAAAAAAAGTTGATGTCCGCTTTCGGTCTACCGTACGAGAAGATAGATGCATGTGTGAAAGGTTGCATGTTGTATTGGAAAGACGACGTTGACCTCAGAAAATGCAAAATATGTAACGAAGAAAGATACAAACCAAGAAAGAAGAAAGGGAAAGAAGTCCCGTACAAGAGAATGCATTATTTACCTATCACTCTCAGACTTCAAAGATTATATGCATCTTCTGCTACGGCCTGTCATATGCGATGGCATAGTGTGAGAACAGGGGAAGAAGGAACTTTGATACATTCATCCAACGGAGAAGCATGGAAACATTTCGATAAGACTTATCCCGCATTTGCTGCGGAAAGCCGTAATGTCAGACTTGATTTATGTACGGATGGATTTTCACCATTTTCACAGTTTAGTCGTAAATATTCATCCTGCCCAATTATCGTTACTCCGTATAATTTACCTCCATGGATGTGTATGAAGACACCATATATGTTTCTCACCACTGTCGTTCCTGACCCTTATGATCCAACCCAAGGAATTGATGTTTATTTACAACCATTGATCGAAGAGTTGAAGAAACTGTGGAGTGGAGTCGAAACTTACGATGTATCAACGAAAAAAATATTTCGGTTATTCACTTCTTTGTTATGGACTATTAATGATTTTCCTGCATAAGGGATGCTTTCTGGTTGGAGTACGGCCGGTCGTCTAGCATGCCCTTATTGTATGGAAGAAACACGAGCATTTTCGTTACGATATGGGAAGAAAGTTTCGTGGTTTGATTGTCATCGGTGTTTTCTTCATCCCAATCATACTTTTAGAAGAGATAAGAAAATTTTCATAGCTAACAGAGAAGAGAATTTGAAACCACCCAAGGTTTGGTCAGGCGAGGAAATATACGAAATTGTAAGAGACTATCCAAAGATACGTGAAACTGAAGTGCAGACTGAAATCCCAGGAAAGTCAGACATTCATAATTGGTGAAAACAAAGTATATTTTAGGAGTTACCATATTGAAAAGACCTCTTACCCCGACATAATATTAACGTGACGCACAACGAAAAGAACATGTTTGATAATCTGTTTAATACAATTTTGAATGTAAAGGGCAAAACCAAAGGATGATTTAAATTCAAGGCTTGATATAGCAAACTATTGTAAGCGTCTGGAACTTCATATGTAGCCTAATGACAATAAAAAACCGAAAGCATGCTATGAGCTAGACAATAAGCAAGTAAAACTCGTGCTAAAGTGGGTGGAAGAATTAAGATTTCGCGATGGGATTTCTTCCAATCTTCGTAGATGTGTTGACTTCAAAAATAGTAAACTGAGTGTGATGAAAGGTCATGATTGTCATATCATGATGGAATATTTACTACCGGTGGCTTTAAAGTATGGAACGTTACAACAGAGTTATGTTTGTTTTATAAATAGCTTTGTTCGACAACATTAAAGGTGGATCGTATACGTAAACTTGAAGTAGAAATACCCATATTGCTATGCAAACTGGAGAAAATACTTCCGCCTGGTTTCTTTAACGTAATGGAGCATTTACCTATTCATCTTCCATCCGAAGCACTTCTTCGAGGTCCTGTGCAATATGGATGGATGTATCCGTTTGAGAGGTAAATTAACATGTGCAATGTTCAAGTCAATTTCAAATTCAAATTTGTATATCTAAATATGTAATAAATATCTTAATAGGTACTTGAATCATCTGAAGAAGAAGATTCGACAAAAAGCCCGAGTTGAGGGTTCGATATGCAAATCATATCTTGAAGAAGAAGCCTCATTTTTTTCTATCACTACTCCAAGGACGATGTGAACTTATTGTTTGTAACTGTTCCTCGAAATGAGGAAGTCATTGAACAAAATTCTTCTCAAACAACGTTATCTGTTTTTAGACAACATGGTAGACCTGGTGGAAAATGTGTGGAAATATGGTTGGACGATAGAGACCACCATGTAGCACACACGTATGTTCTTTTAAATTGTGTCGAAGTCGCACCATTTGTCAGGTAATAATTAATTCACTTGTAATTTACTTGTACGTACATAATAATTATAACACATATTACATATATGCAGTATCTATGAATCACAGTATCCATCTGGCGATCTCAGTAAAGAATTTGCCAAATAGTTTTTGAACTATGTTTATGAGCCAAGAAACTGTGTCGTTGATGAAGGCCTAAGTCATCTTGCGATTGGACCAAAAAGAAATGTGAAGACTTATCCAATATTCTTCGTCAATGGGTTTAAGTTCAACACGAAAGATTACGGGGCTGAAAAATTAACATATAATAGCGGGGTATTTGTCAAAGGCAATCCAGATGAGCATTTAAAAGATTTTTACGGCGTCTTAACACAGATTCTAGAGTTGACATATTATGTTGAACCTTTAGAAAAGGTTTTTTTTATTTAAGTGCAATTGGTTCAGTAACTTTCCTGGTTCCGGAATCAACGTGCATAAAGAGTATAAACTTATTGAAATAAGGCATACATCACATTACTATAAATACGACCCTTTTGTATTAGCCAAGAATGCGTTACAGGTTTATTTTGCTCCATATCCATCTTTGAAAAGAGATAAAGAGGATTGGTCTGCTGTTTTCAAAACAAAACCAAGGTTTACGTTTGATGGAAATAATATTCCAAATGAAGCAGCATATCAAGCCGATCTTGAACCAAATACAAAAATAATAATAACTGATGATATTGATGTAGGGCCTTTGAATGATGAATCGAACGTCTTATTTGATGCATTCGGAAGTACCGAAGAAAATGGGATAAAATACGAGACTGAGTCTGAATCAGAAAACGATGAAGACTGATCGTTATTGATATAATTGTTATGTGATAGTGATTGAAACATGCTATGTAATAGTAAATTTCTGTAATTGTTCTGTGATGATCATTTAGTTAATTTTTATCCATGTTTTGTACTAGTAAATTTTTATAATTGTTCTGTGAAAGTGATTGAAACATGCTATGTAGTAGTGAATTTCTATTATTGTTCTGTGATGATCATTTATCTAATTTTTATCCATGTTTTGCACTAGTAAATTTTTATAATCATTTCTGTGAAAGTGATTGAAACATACTATGTAGTAGTGAATTTCTATAATTGTTCTGTGATGATATTATTTTTCTATAGTGGATAAGTCTGGAAGGAGACGAAGTATGACGGGCACGCCATCCCCATCTCCCGGTGCAGGTGGTAGTGGCACTGCATCAGACTTACGTCCGATAGCAGAAGTTGTTCCGAAAAGTGTCAGGTAAGTATCAATTTTATTTAAAGTATAAGTTTTGAAATCCACTAAACATGTATATCATAACTTTTGCAGGGGTTTTGAGGTGGAGCCATCAGATTATATTCTACAGGTTTCGAGGAAGGCATTACAGAGCCGGATGGATGGTTGTTGGCCTCGCTGGAACGACATCCCCATTCATGTCAAGAACGCAATACAGCCGATTTACTTGCAAGTAGCAATTTGAATTTCAGTTGTAAATTAATATAATCTATACAACTTAAAATAATTTTAATGTACAGGCTGCAGTCCGCGTTGACCTTGACGACATGGATGTTTTCTTAAATCACTAGAACAAAAGAATGAGGAAAATTTACAGGGATACATTGTCCAAGGCTAAGAATTCAGGCAAAAAGCCGAACTGTATGGACTGATTTTCTTCGGCTTTGGAACACTCCGGCAGCAAAAGTAAGTAAAATATGTTTGCTTTGTTATTTAAATCTAATATAAATCTCGCAAGATATAAACGTGATAATTTATCTTAATTTGTAGGAATTATCTGCACGGAACCGGGCTAATAGGAATAAAAATCCTGCATTGCACCGTGGTGGCTCCAAATCCTTCCAGGAGCATAAGAGAGAGCTGGTAATTAAATTTATAAATTGTGTTTACATTATTAAAATATTTTATAATCAGATTCGCAATAACATTTATATATTTTCAGGCCGCGAGATACAACCGTGAGCCCACTATGGCCGAGTTGTTCAAGGTAACGCATGTCGTGGAGAGGACTGATGAAGAAGGCAATGTTTCGTACGAGTGGACGGATGACAAATCCCAATCCGTAATGTAAACTAATTTATTATTAATAACAATATTTTGTCTTATTTTATTTTCAAAAACTTGAAATTCGGTTTTTATCGTGTAAAATAATTGTTTGTAATCGCATGAGAGGTACGAAGATGAGCGGGTTCGGGTAGCACAGTCCGCTGGTCGGGAAGAGCTTACGCTAGAGGAGGCGAACAATATCTGGGATGCTATTATTGCCCCACTTTCTCGGACCAATATGCGGTATAGCTATGGAAATCTGGAGGTAAATTTTGACATGTACTAATATATAAATTTACAAATGCATATGAATAGTTAAATAATTTTAATAATATTATATATATATACACTAATATATAAATAATTATGAACTATTTTACAGGCTATGAGATTGTAGAGTGCATACAAAAGGTCCCAGCAAGAAGAGGAGATTGCTCAGTTGAAGAAAACAGTGGATGAAATAAATGATTGGAGAAAGAGTTTCTTCGAGCAACAGTTGGATGAGCGGATTGCAGGTTGTTTGCAACAGCATGAGAGGATGCCTGGAGAGGATGGCAGCGATGGTGAGGAGTAGGTATGCTTGTATGCTCATGTTACAGCTTGGTATATACACATTTTGGTTGGTTTGGTGTATATATATTTCGGGATATTATGTACATATTTTGATGACTTGTAGTTGTGTTAACGGTTTGTTTCGGTTAACGGTTTGTAGTTATGGTTGGAAAACTATGTACATATTTTGATGACTTGTATTGGTTGACATGATATGTATTGTTGTTCGGATTGTATATGATTTTGTTTGGTTTTGTTGGATTTTATATTGTTGAATGTATAGTGATGTTATATGATGGATATATGATGGTTATAGTTAATGAATATAGTGTATAGTGGCTGTGATGATGGTATTTGATGGTTATTGTTTGAAGTGTATATGGGCTGTGCAAGTGCATGGAATTTTATTCAGTGTAGCGACGGCTGGCGACGGCCATTTTGTTCAGATTAGCGATGGCCATTTTGTTCAGATTAGCGACGGCTAGCGAGGGTTAGCGATGGCAATTTTGTTCAGATTAGTGACGGCTAGCGACGCCAATTAGACGTTGGAAAATTTCCACGTGGCACATTTGCAGTCGCGAGCCGTCGCTATTTAAGTGACGGAGCCGTCACTAAAGCCGTCGCGATTCTATTGGGCAATGAGGTAAATAGCGACGACATTTAGCGTCGGCTAGCGACGGCTAGCGACGGCCGACGACGGCTAAAAGTCGTCGCTATCAGGTGCCGTTCTTGTAGTGATAACTGCTAATTTTTTTCAAGAAGGAAGCTTAACTTATCCTTTACACTAAGTATTCACAAAAGCAAGCTAAGAACTAAGAAAACCAAAAAAGCTTATTAAAAAGCAAGGAATTTTACCATTTATACTCTTAAACAATGTATGTAAATTTTTGAACAATGTAACCAAGAATGATTCCCAAACATTTCCCTACCAATTACACTTACAGATCTATAAATACATGAGCTATGAAATAACCTGCACATTTCATAAACCATTCCAAGTTCTTGTCCAACAAATCAAGTGTATATAATTCAAGAAAGAGCACCAAGCATGAAAATTTCAAGCCATAAGTCGACTGGATAGAAGACCGATATAGCCATGTGCTTGTCATTTAGTAACCAAGTATAACTTATATATAATTAGTTAATTACAAACTAAATGTTGAAATGTATGAAGAATGGAATCTTTACCATATTCGTAAGTTGGAAACGGTAAAACTTTTTTTTCTTACTATAATTGTCGATTGTGAAAAAGGTTTCAAGAGAGGGAGATTAAAGTTGAACTTGAAAATGCTGGAAATTTATTTATCAGAGGCAGTAGATTAGCAGTAGGAAACAAATGCGTAGATGTCGATCGGTCCTTTTATATGCTTGAAGTTGTAACTGGTGTAATTAATGCATAGATCGAGGATGGAATTCTTGTTTTTATTATTTCTAAAAATGTGATCGTTGAAGGATGCCACAAAAGCCAAGACCAAATCTAAGGAAGCAGTGAAGGAGCAATCAAAGCAAAAAAGCAAAGAAAGAGGCTGGAGTAAAGCGAGAAGAAGAAAAACACGAACAAGGTAAAATTGATAGTGGGAAAAAAGATGAGAATACAATGGTGGAGAAAACTAAGAGTAATGAAGCAATGCAGAATGAAACGAATCAAAAGGAGAAACCTATGATAACTGAAGCAATGGTATCATCTATAAAAAGCGCTAAATTTCATAGAACTTATGCAATGTACAATGAACCAACTCAAGAGAAGGAAAAACAATCTGCAGCTGTAGACAGTGCGAAGAATGATCTTAATTCAAGAGCAAAAACCAAAGAAATGTAAGACAAAGATGTGGAAAATGGAAAAGTGAAAACGGATGAAGTCATCCTACATCAAGAGAAGAAAAAGGTTGAATAAACCAATGAGGAGATGAAAGAAAATGACAGCGATAAGGTTAAGGTGGTTTCTAGTGAAGTGAAATGGGACAAGGAAATAAAAAGAGAGAGAATGCAAAAGATGAAGTTGAAGATGAATGAAATATACAGAGGTACACCAGAAATGATAAGAAAGAAAATTATTAAAATGGGAAGATTAGGAGAAGATGGATGGTCAAACAACATGTATATAAACCATTGTGTAAGATTCCGACCGGAACCCCGAGATTTCGACCATCTTGGTTCGGTTCCAGTTGGAGGTCGGATGGATTAGGTTAAAATCCTGTCGTGACAACTTACAGTAAAAATTATTAGAAAAATATCAAATTGAGTGAGAAAGAAGGTAGAAAAACGGTAAAAACAAATCGAATTGAATATACAGTAATACAGTAAAAACGAACCCAAATTGTTTATAAATTCACGAATTTGAAACTATAACTCACCACCGAAGTCGAGCAAAAGAAATTTGATCATCTCGAGCATCAAGATTAAGAAGAGGAGAAATTCAAGCTTCGAGAGAGCAATTCGATCTTCAACGGAAGCAATTTGAGTGTCGATGTTGATTTCGATCATCGTTGAGTTGATCTTTTTTCATTTGTTTAGAAATTAGGGTTAAGAATGATAAAAAGAGTGGGTGGGCTTTAAGTAATGTATAGAACTAATGGTTAGGCTTTGCTACCCACTGTTAAATTTTACTGGTTGTGATTAAAATATCTGGGCTGAGATAATGTATAGATCTGAATTAGTAATATAGCCATATATAAAAAATACCAAACCCGACCTTGTTAGTAATATATTGACTTTTTTGTTAAAAAATAGAAATCCGATATCGTCGTCGAAACCGAAACAAAAACTGAAACTTCCAAAATTTCCGAAGTTGAATGAAACCATTAAAATTTCAGAAGACCGAAATCGAGACCGAAAGCGAGTTCTCGAACCTTGATATAAATGGTGCAGTGGAGAAGGTAAACAGAAACATAAATATTACTATAGTAGTAGTAACGTCGTTCTCGATTGGGTTATATGTAGCATATAAGTTGAAAGCCAGAAGTGGCTAATGTGAACATTGATTTATAAAATCATTAAACTATTGATATTTACCTGTAAGTAATAATAAAAATAATAGTCAAAAAGACAAAAGCAAACTTTTGATTAAAAGTGCAAACAGAAATTTCGGTAAACTTAGATTTTACAACAATTTGATCTATCTACTCTAGATTTAATCGAAACATAAATATAGTAGTTTAAACAGTAAGGTATACATATTATAATAAATTTCATTCATCCAGGCACATGCCATGTATTAAAAAAACTAAAGCTTGTGCCTCAGGCAAAAGCTCATAGCATAAAATCTTACATCAAACCACTTTGTTGTTATACCTAGAGGATGGAAAAACAAATGGCAATACAGCTGAAGTGAAACTTTCTCACATTGCCAAACTCCTCTTTTAATATGGAACAATGAACTAACAATTAAATCAAAATGACTGCTAATATTAATTGATCCACCTTCATTCAGTTCTATTTTCTCCTTATTAGCAACACTCTAGTCTACATCAATAGGAAAATATACAGTCATAAATTCAACTTACAGCAAAATCAAAAGAAAATCATATAACTAATTTAATACCAATATGTCGAGAAAGTGAAGTTAATGTTAAATCTATTGAAGAATATGTGTGTGTGTGTGTGTGTGTGTGTGTGTGTGTATGTATATGTGTGTGTGTGTATGTGTATGCATGTATATGTATGTATGTGTGCATATATGTATGTATGTGTGTGTGTGGTACATCATAAACTATCGCATTCAATATGTACTAACAGCTACCTTGGGACAAAGAACATGCAAGGTGCCTAATAAATAATAGCAATAAGTGAAGTTAGGCTGTAATAATCAATTCATTCCTTACCATCTGTGTATATATTATCTTCTTCAGTTTACTTACCCATAATATATTGTATGTTAATTATGCTTTAATAAGACACTATATAAGTAACCAATAACGCTAAATTAACAAACCAAGAAGGCATAAATAATACACGCTTTAATTATTTTGAAACACAGAAGCTCATTTTGCTTGCTTGTTATGTCACCAATGGTCATATCTCTAGAAATAACCTGGTTTAATTTTTAAAATAATGAGAATTTACAAATTGAAATATAATTGTTAATTCTAATTCAAGATGCATGATAAAGCGATGGGAAAAATAATTTTACAACATAAGTTAAGCATATTTTTATTGGTGATGGAACCAAAGATAAACCATTATATGAAAGTATAAGAACATAAGAAATAAAGTATTATTATTAATTATGATTCCAGATGTAGAACAAAGTATCGAGGTAAACTATTTTATAACACATGTCATGCATTGGTTTTTGTAGATGGATGACTTGAAGATTGAATTTCTTAAACAACATGGTTTTAAAAATAAAATCTGTAATTTCATAGTCAAAAGCCTGACTACAACATACTCACAAAGAGGGGTGCTTCACATTCAATGAAGATGAGTTTCAGAGTTAGAGTTATGTACCATCAAGTTAAAACTACAATTTCTTAGTAACAATTGACATTAAATTAGTTGGAAAAAATTCCACAAAATAAGTTTAAAAATCACCTAAATTGATGGATATGGTTTCCATAATAGAGATGAAAGAAGGGTTCAAACCAACACATCCGCAATTCAGTATACCCAAGAATCCATGTCGATCCTAAAAATTTGAAATAAAATCAAGAATCGCAATATGTGATCGAGTCTAGAAAGCCACAAATTAGGGTTCAACATATACCATGCTAAGAAAAGCATATTAGAAGTTGCGACTTGATTTGGGAATTTATGTATAGATCTTCCACTGCACCAAATCAGTGATTTTGTAACAGTTTATATTTGTTAATTGCTAACACTTATAAATGTTGCAAACTCCTAACGGTAAAAAAGTGTTAGGATACCGGAAAAGTATTGGTGAAAATAAATAATTTTCTGAATAAACTTTGCAACACAAATAAGTGTTACCGTGGTTGGTAAAAATGTAAATAGTTTATTAATAAGAGGAGTCTTCTGTAATTTAGACGTGCATTCTCTTCTCACGCTTTCCATCCATTTCCAGACATATTTCGGTCGCATAAAATTTGATTTATGGTTTTCTCTTCCTCCCAAAATCAATGTCGATCCAACCACTTCTTAAAATCAATAGCACTTCATCCACTTCCTATTATCGAATGCCGACTACAACCACTTCAACGATGCCGACTTCAATTTGCTTCGCGTAGGTTCTTCTTCCTCTCTATTTTTTTATCTCTTCGCTTTGCTGTAGAAGTACTTTCGATTCGCACAAAATTGCTTATAAGCTCCAATGTCCAAGACCGATTCAGTCTTTTTACCAAATTGGCCTCCATAATAATAGCAGATATGATGTCTTCATCTTGAAGATCAATTTTTTAAAGATCAAATGTGTAAACGTGTAAGATCAAACGTGTAAACGTATAAACGTGTAAGTTTGCACAAAACTAGAACCACTTTTAGAAGTTTCATGTCTAAAAGTTATTCAAAGCCTTTCTAATGCGCCACAATATGTAAACGTGTAAGTTAGCAAAACAGTACCCTTATAAATTTCTAATAAGGGCATGCATGTGCTAGTATATACTGATTGATTAGAAGAGAAAATACATGTGACGCCCCACCTCTATACCCACGCTAGCCAAGAACACTCCGGAGTAGTGCTGTCAACTAGCACGGAGAATAAGGCTGTTGAGGAGCGACCATCCATGTAATTGCTTATCACACGGTGGCTATAAATAATCTTCGGAAACAAACATAGAAATAATCATATCACAAATCAGTCACAGATATCCATATCACAAAGGCGGAAGAAGATATGAATATATAACTAACACATGAAAGTGTACATCAGAGTAGTGGTCAGTAAGATCCACGATAATACAAAAGAATAGCAACACGTGCTATACAAAAGAATACAACTATGAGTCTATATCTCAAGTGTATACAACAAAAACTGCTAGTCTAAACAGTTAGCCAAAAGTCAGAGTGATGAATCCCTGGGAAGAAGTCAAGCAGAAGCACCTGTAACATCTCGGTCTGACCCGAGTATTATTTAAGAAAATAATAAACGGATCAGTCTAGCTATAAATATCAGATGACATGATATAACATAAAAGATATGGCATAAACATAAATATCCATAACGACATACCACTGTAAGTATGTAAATAATGATCAACAGAAGATCAATCAATAAGAGATAATCAATATCACAAGAATCTTCTCAAAGATTCGAAGAGGGCATCATACCCTAAACTTGTACTCATAACAAGTCAATGACATAAATTCCAGAAATCAACACGAGAAATCCAGAAATCATAAAAAGGGAAAGAGGCCTATCACATGACGGTCCGAAGACCATGGGGAGCTACCCCACATGTGTGAGTGGAATCACACAGATTGAGGTCAAGACTAACCAAAAAGCAGAAAGGTATGTGTGAATGGAATCACACAAGTGGTGTCTAGTCTAACCTTGCAATGAAAGAGACATCGCGCAATTGTTAGTCTAATTCATAAAGCGATCATCAAGATCAACGAGAAGTG
Source organism: Allium cepa (assembly GCA_030765085.1). Classification (NCBI taxonomy): domain Eukaryota; kingdom Viridiplantae; phylum Streptophyta; class Magnoliopsida; order Asparagales; family Amaryllidaceae; genus Allium; species Allium cepa. The sequence goes on from CM060946.1 coordinate 214,811,995, forward strand.
TCAATCACACTAAGCTAGTAAATATAGAAGTTTAGCTTCATGTCCTATAACCACTTGCTTAACTTAAATATTTACGAACAAACTGTAAATCTTCACTAATAAAATTGTCACAAGAGGTTCAATCGAACAAGTCCAAGAATTAACCGACGAAGTGAACGCAAGCGTTTCATACCACTTGTTTTACTAAGTCGTTTAATTAGATTTCTCATCCGAGTGAGGTAAAGGCTTGTATATACTAATAGATTGGAAAACGGTTTAAGAAAAGAGCTTTGTTATTAAAAATAGAGTTGAAATTGTTTGTTAAAAGAGTTTTGATATTTACTACCAGTATTGAAACCTTTGTATTATAAAGTGACAAAACACATAAGCAAGTGTAGAAACAATCAGTCACAAAGATCGCATACGGATTGGAAAATTGTTTGTGACTGATTGTTTCTACACTTGCTTATGTGTTTTGTCACTTTATAATACAAAGGTTTCAATACTGGTAGTAAATATCAAAACTCTTTTAACAAACAATTTCAACTCTATTTTTAATAACAAAGCTCTTTTCTTAAACCGTTTTCCAATCTATTAGTATATACAAGCCTTTACCTCACTCGGATGAGAAATCTAATTAAACGACTTAGTAAAACAAGTGGTATGAAACGCTTGCGTTCACTTCGTCGGTTAATTCTTGGACTTGTTCGATTGAACCTCTTGTGACAATTTTATTAGTGAAGATTTACAGTTTGTTCGTAAATATTTAAGTTAAGCAAGTGGTTATGGGACATGAAGCTAAACTTCTATATTTACTAGCTTAGTGTAATTGACACTTCTCGTTGATCTTGATGATCGCTTTATGAATTAGACTAGCAATTGCGCGATGTCTCTTTCATTGCAAGGTTAGACTAGACACCACTTGTGTGATTCCATTCACACATACCTTTCTGCTTTTTGGTTAGTCTTGACCTCAATCTGTGTGATTCCACTCACACATGTGGGGTAGCTCCCCATGGTCTTCGGACCGTCATGTGATAGGCCTCTTTCCCTTTTTATGATTTCTGGATTTCTCGTGTTGATTTCTGGAATTTATGTCATTGACTTGTTATGAGTACAAGTTTAGGGTATGATGCCCTCTTCGAATCTTTGAGAAGATTCTTGTGATATTGATTATCTCTTATTGATTGATCTTCTGTTGATCATTATTTACATACTTATAGTGGTATGTCGTTATGGATATTTATGTTTATGCCATATCTTTTATGTTATATCATGTCATCTGATATTTATAGCTAGACTGATCCGTTTATTATTTTCTTAAATAATACTCGGGTCAGACCGAGATGTTACAGGTGCTTCTGCTTGACTTCTTCCCAGGGATTCATCACTCTGACTTTTGGCTAACTGTTTAGACTAGCAGTTTTTGTTGTATACACTTGAGATATAGACTCATAGTTGTATTCTTTTGTATAGCACGTGTTGCTATTCTTTTGTATTATCGTGGATCTTACTGACCACTACTCTGATGTACACTTTCATGTGTTAGTTATATATTCATATCTTCTTCCGCCTTTGTGATATGGATATCTGTGACTGATTTGTGATATGATTATTTCTATGTTTGTTTCCGAAGATTATTTATAGCCACCGTGTGATAAGCAATTACATGGATGGTCGCTCCTCAACAGCCTTATTCTCCGTGCTAGTTGACAGCACTACTCCGGAGTGTTCTTGGCTAGCGTGGGTATAAAGGTGGGGCGTCACAATACAACATTGCATAAATATTTTGGAAGTTATAGCAACTACATTCATTTTGTTATATCCCCATTCAAGCTAAGTTTCGTCCTTTTTTTGTTGCAGCATTTTAGCTCCTTATTGTATTACATATTCCTTATTTTGCAGATTCTTTTTTTCTTGAATGTGGTTGGTCGAATCATATACTTACGCTCCTTCGCCACAGTGAAAGTTATCTTTCATCTTTTCAATCTTCTCTTATTTACCTACCCGGTTACTGAATATGCCTGGAACATGGATGCATCCCACAAGCGTGTAGGTGGATTTGCACTGCGTGCTATCTATTTGACGAAATCAGTTTAATTTGCACTACAAGCAATCCAGATTAGATATGAGATTCCTAATAAAAGCACTTTGTATAGGCAGTTTTTGACTTGTAAAGTAACACAAGTTAATTACTTTGGATTTCGGCTTTATCGTGCTTTGCCATTTCTCTATGAATTGCGATGTGTACTTGATTGGTCTTGCACTTCAACATCTCTAACAATGTATGATTGGCTTAAGGTACGTTCTTTATCTTTTACGATCATCTTATTGGAATATATTTTTTAGTTTATTAATATACTTTGATCATGAGTTCTCTACTACTAATTTTTAAGAGTAGGCATTTGGTTGGCTTGGTCGGTTGTAGGGTAAATATTTAACGCCAAATAAAAAATAAAAAATTCATAACCAAACGGATCACATCAAATTAATTGTGGGTTGACATTTCGGTTTAATCGATTTGTTGCCATTCACAATGATCTCTTTTTTACAAAGTGTAATTTTTATTTTTGTATATTTTCTTTTAAAAATTTGAGCATTATATTCCAGAAATATATTACTTAAACTGAAATATTAATGTTACCCGTATCCAATTTGGATATGTCAACAGTAACCCTCTAAAAGGCACTGTATCCACAAGAGAAGTAATACAGACAGATCAAAACATTCAGAATAAAATTTCTTTTGGCTACCATGTGTAATATTTAAGCAAATCATTTTTTTTCCAGGTATAATTGATTCACAAAAATTTGATTTGTATATTTTGATAATTGTGGGAGTTCAAAATCTAGTTTTACCTTTTGGCAACATTAGAATTGCATTATTTGCAGTAATATCTTTTTTAAGAAGTGTAATTTTTAGCTTGTTTTAATACTTATTGTATAGTTGGAAGATATCAATGCAAGCTTGTTCCTTGTGAAATGTGATGTTGATTTGAATAGAGTTGGACATAAACAAGATCAAAAGCAAAGCAAAATGACCAAATTCTACAGTGGGATATGCTTGTTCTTAGTTTTAATTTGCGTTATTTTGGCTTCTATGTTGGTAAGTTTCATTTACTATTTCTACTTCACATTGTTTGTGTATCCAGTGAATACATGTCGAACATATTTGAAGAAGCATGACTTGTATTTTATGAATGATTCACTTGCTTTGTAAGCTGTATTGTTTATTTATTTTTTTAGTTATTGTTGTTGTTGTTGTTTATTATTACTATCCATTGGAATTATTATCCCTTTGTAAATTAATCAGTAAAAAGCAATCATTTTAAAACTATTTGAGAATGTATGGATATGACTAGGAAGAGAATAGAAGAGTACAAAATTGTTAATTAAGAATGAAATTACACCCTTCGCATAAAAAATACGAAGTACACCAAAAATCGTTGTATACTCGTTGAAAGTAGACAGGATTATTATTTGTATTCCAGCAGTTAGATGCATGATCCATATAACTCATAAAAAGTATTAACACAATGTAATAGGCAAAGCTAATTTATAGTATGTTTAGTATTTTAAACTTCATATCCTAAGGATGAAAGCTATCCATTTCTGTATTCAATCCTATGTTTGCAAACTAATTAATATCTGGTATCTAGATGTTTCCTTTTTTATGCAACAAACTACTTCAAATTTGCATGAGTACGCTTTTTTTTTCCATGTGCAGATGTACAGCAGTGGAAACCCAGTAAACATTGCCAATCTCATTCAGGATGTGAGTGTCCAAATCAATATAAAATCAGCAGGTGGAAGATTACATCTTTTCCAAATGACACAGTGCGAACGACATTCATCTACAGAACCAAAGTTTTCTGAAAATTCACATAACATACCATACCTTAAGACAAATAATCTACATGACATTCAATTAATCTGCTGCCAAGCAGATGCAAGCTCGTTATGGCTTGTTCCTCCAGTAGTTAAAAATCGATATATCAAATCACTTCTTCAAGATCGTGATGATATGCGATTTATTTTCACTTGGATTTTCACAAGAGAGAGGCCTAAAGGGAAGGAGGAAGTTAAATCCGAAGCTGAATTAAGTGGTGATAATCCTCCTAGTAAATATGAAGTTGTTGATGTGCTTAATGGTACAAGAAATGGAATCGAGCTTAGAAATACTTATCCAAAATATTTTCGAGTTACCAGTTCGGGTGAAGTTTGACAATTAGAACAAACTATATGTGGTTATTTTCTTATATTATTTGTTTTCTTACATAATATGCATTTTAGTCCATAACTGAATCATAGGAACAATGTATGACACTTTTATTTTATAATGCAAATACCCCTGAAACTTGCTCATGGTCGCGCATATTACTTATAGTATAGCATATGGCCTAATACATGTCTATGGAACGGTTTGAATGAGTAACGGTAGTATTTCTCCTACCTTTGATATATTCTTCACATTTAAAAGATATATTTTGACTTTTTTAGGCCAATAGCAAATGTCTATTTACTTTGTTCAAAGTATTAATTTCAAATTTTAAATATTGTGATTATACATAAAACAGAAGTCTTTTAAGTACATGATTATTCTTTTGTTGAATTGTGTTTTCCCTTCCTTTTCAAGTTATTATGTCTTCATATGATCATGTGTTTGATATCAAATTGGAGCTAAATTTGGTTTCAAACTTCTAAGTTCATCCTACAGATAATAAATTGTTCAATAATAAATTAAATCCCTTTGCAGGTAGATTTTGTGAGTGGCAACCTTTCTCTGAGTCGTGATTTTCCACCTTGGTGGTCTTTTCATGTCAATGGATCAGATTCTTTTGGGTGTGTTGGATTAACCGGACCAATGGCTGTTTTTGTATCTGAAGAAACCCCACGTATGATTTTAAACTCATTGAAACTCACGTTGGCTATTATACTTATGAAAAAAGGCTGTTATTATTGTACTACCAAGCATAGGTTTAAGTTATAATATCTACTAGTGTCTTGTGTGAGTTGTATTGATGGTATATAACAGAAAGAAGAAGGTTCATAATTTCAGAGGCTAGTATGCCTGTGGCAAATAAAAACTAGTCCAACAGTTTTTTGTTTTAGGTCTTGTTTTACAAGATGGCAAATCCATTCAGTTGGCTCATTTGGTAGAAGGATGATAAATCTATTTTCTCTCACATATATATCTTGTCCAACAAAGGGTTGCTTCGGTGTGGAACTGATAAAGGTAAAGGGATAATTTATTGTGGGTACACTGATCACATTGTCAAAAAAAATCAAAATGTAATGAATATATAAGACTGGATGGTAATGGTTTTAACCTTCATGGTTTGGTGAAAATTAGCATTGTCTACGGAAGGATAAATCGTTGACATATATTTGCTTATTGTACATATGATCACTCAGTTTTCTGTTGCAAGTGTTGAACATAATTGAAGAATTTGTTTTAATAGTATTTGGCCATATCATCGAACTTTTAATAAAACGTGATGCCTTTTTCAGAGGGTATTCTTGGTGAGACATTGAGCAAGTTCAGCATTTGGGGTATTTACGTAACATTTGTGCTAACGGTCGGACATTTTATTAGACTTCAGTGCTTAGATCTTCGAATGAGAATACCTTTTGAGAATCTTCCTTGTTATAGGTTTGCTTTTTGATTTTTCAACTGCATTATCTTACTCTTTCTTCAGACAACTGATTTAGTGCATATACATTATTTTCAATCATGAACTGGAAAGTTTATTTTCTTCTTCATCCTTCTTGTGTTTTAGTCTTTTAACCTTTTGATTCTGAAGGTATAAGTTTTTATCGAATGTTTATATTAAGTGCAGGAACTTGAAGAAGGACGCTTTGGATTGTTGTATTCGATGTTGAAGAATATTCAAAACCATTAGAGTTTGGAGTGGATGATTCGGAATGGTTAGGTTAACTGTAAGTTAAACTTCAAGTATATTTTGGAGAAAAAAAATTGAAGCTTATGTTGTAATAATATCTGAATATATGACATTATGGTATTTTAGATATGCAAATAATTGTTTATGATATATTATACTGCATTTGCAGAGCGTTTAAACTTTGCATTGAATATGTATGATGAATTATTTGTGATATGGAAACCATTATTTGCAGAGTGTTTATATTTAAACTTTGCGTTTAAGTTTTGGTATATATGTGTGTGTTACTAAATAATCATTTTCCAACACTTATAAGCGTTACCGTATATTTCTGTACCAACACTTATAAGTGTTACCATATATTTCGTTACCAACACTTATAAGCGTTACCGTGTATTTCTGTACCAACACTTATAAGTGTTACCGTATATTTCGTTACCAACACTTATAAGCGTTACCGTATATTTAGGTACCAACACTTATAATTGTTAGTAATACGTACGTCTGTAACACTTATAAGCGTTACCGTATATTTAGGTACCAATACTTGTAAGTGTTAGTAATACGTACGTTTGTAACACTTATAAGTGTTACAAATTTGGCCGCTCCATTCCTCACAGTCCATTAGTAACACTTAAAAAGTGTTACTGAAATTATTTGTAACACTTATAAATGTTAGAATTTGCATGTTTTGGTGTAGTGTTCGCCGTTTTTGGATTCACTTGATTTGGGATTTTAGGTATAGATCTTCACCGTTTTTGGATTGCTTGCTAATAATTAGAATTTGATTTGGAGTGGAAGAGGGGAAGGGAGGGTTTCCCTGCATCTTTTTGAGATGAATGAAAAGACCCAAAATAGCGGCCGTTAAAATAAATTTAGAGCCCGCCTTTGAAATTTGGTAAATAAGTCATCAAACAGCGTTCACAATTGTTTTTTTACTTTGTTGATGATAGTAAATATAGCAAGCATCCTTGAAACGCCATTTAATCATATTTTGTACTACTATTAATATAAACTTTTGTTGTAGTGTTGTTTTGTTTTTCTTATCTTTCTTTTTCTTCTACCCTTAGTGACTCGTCTTTCAGAGTAAGAAAGGCGATTCATTATAGTCATGAAGTACTTAATTCCAAACTTTTATCTTTAAAAATCTAATCTTGGAAACATTTTATTAAATTCTTAAATAGCCAGTTTTCAAAAAGGAACCATGAAAATCTCCGTGTTTTAACCAATATTAATTGTAGACATCTTAACTTTTAAAACTATAATTAAGCATTTTTGGAATTGAATTTATTTATTAAGTCCAAAGGAAAAATTAGCAACTTAATTTAGAAAGATCGTTTCCTTTTTCCAAATAGTAAGAGTCAAGTTTTTTCCCATTAAAGCCTTTTCACAATAAATATTTTACTTCTTAAAAAGTGAGATTTTTAAATCAAACCATTTGTTAAGGTCTACCTTTGAAAACTCAATTGTTACACCAAACCATTTTTCTTTCAAAAATATACTTTACGAATCATATTTTATAAATTTAAACAATAAGAACAGGAGTAGATAATGACAATTTCCATCCTATTCTTTTCCTATTACCCATGCTATCTCCACTCCCAACCTTAGTAGAGGCTCAATAACATATGAATGGGACTTCTAAAAGATATGTGCATCAATGTGTATAATTATGAAAATAATCCATTCCGTTCTGTTTTCCTTTTATTCTCTATATTGCGTCTAATTTGATTCCTAACATTAATTTTAGTATCAATTCCTAACATTGTTTCTTTAAATTTTCTAATGTTGCTACTATCTAAGTTTCTTCTACCTATTTTTCTCTTATTTAAATAGCATCTCTATATATAGCTCTTTTTATATATAAACCTACTGTAGTTGTTTTTCTCCATACTTTCCTTATATGGGAAAAAGAATTTCTATCTTTAATTTCGGGTATTCTTGCCCTCCCATTCTCTTCACTCCATTTAAAACCAGTACCACTTCCTATTGTCCATACCTTAAAATAAATTTAAAAACTTCAACCCAAAATCAAGTAAAAATCACTAAGCTATACATAGGCTCTATTTTCTAGTTATTGCAAAGGAAATAATTCTTTATTAAAACACCTTTTCTTCTAAAAGGTTTTAAATTTCAACTAGAAATTCTATTTAAAATATAAAGTGATATTTTATTTTTGTGAAAACTTTTAATATTTATTTATTTTAAAAAATTAGAGTTTTTTCTTTTAAATAAATCCTTTGAAAATCATATCAAATATTTTTTTCCGACCTTTTATTAAATCCTTTCATGTGGGTCTGGCTCAAAGTGGCTTTATTTGTCTCTTCTTTCTGACTTTTTTCTACTTATTTTCTAACTTATCTTCCTTCAGAATATATTAAAAATTCAGCTGTCATCTTGGAGTGATTACTATACACTTCCTTTGGGAACTAGCTTAATTCTTTCTTCCGGATATCTGCAACATATAAATTCTTCATTTTGCGTTTACTGGACCTAATGTATATCATCAATCAACTATCTTATGGGGATCTACAACCATTGAGAAATCCAAGCCCAATAAGGGAGTCATGTACCATTCATCTTCAGGGACCCTTCTATATATCGCATTTATGCCTTTTTAAAGTCAACGCCTTTCAATACAAACTATCTTCCATAGGGTGATCGGGATAGGCATATATCTTTAACTTCATCCATTGTTTCAACTCATAGTCGCATTGCCCATCTTTTTAAAAATATGATTACAACTACTTCTGTAGTTGGAATTTATAAGGTTTTGCATATTATATATATATATATGTATGTATGTATGTATGTATATGTATATGTATGTAATTATAGTAAAAATACAAATAGTTCACTCAATGTATCATAATTCTTATGATCTACTAACCTAAGCTCTAATACCAGGTATAATAAATAGCACCTTAGTGGGCCTGAATTTTTGCTAAATCGAAAACCCAAGTCCAGTATGGTATGGATCATTGGTGTTGGTATCCTATAATAAACAAAAAGTATATTAGAGAACTATCTATAAGAACTCATAGTGGAATAATAAAGTATAATAAAATATATAATTACTAACCCAGGCTAATATTTATGGTATCTAGCGCCCTTGTCAGTGCTGAACACGCATAAGAAAATCTAACCTTCCACCGTTCCTGCCTGTACCAGTATCGGTCCTTCGAAATCTATCATATGGTTGTGAGGAAAGGGTCAGAACAAAAGTTCTAGTGACTGGTAAATTACATATTTTATTCATAACACTAGTTTATGCCGATTTTATTCCATTACATATTATGTCTATTAAATAGTCATTTTGACTTCATGTATGCGTATGATACGCCCCGCCTACTCATGGTATACGATAACTATATACGTGTATACATACATACATACACATACACACTTATATATAAGTACAACGGTCTCTCATGGACCAGAATACATTCCTCACTAGTATTCATAGCTCATCACCGTGTCAGGTGTCCTCCATCTATGTCTAAACCAAATTTTCCGCTACATTGAGGATCTTCCTATTAGTGCATAATAACAACATTACAATTATTTAGCTTTATTCTACATCGTTTTGAAGACTTGTCAAGCCGCTCCGTATTGAGGACTCTGTTACTTGAACTAATCGTGGACTCAAATCAATCGACTATTTAGGGCTCCGCTTTTCAGACTATCTTATTCACTTAAAAGACCTCAACTAATGGTTATCTAGCCTTGCCTCCTAACAATAAACAAACTAACAAACATCTTCGAGGCAGTGCATGTCCCAAACGTGCTCTACACTAGCAGGTGTAGTCTATATAGGCGTAACCTTTGTCTTTCTACTGGTCATTCTAAGACCGATGACATTCTCGACCTATGTGTAAAGCCTCACTCCTCACATATATTGTACCAACCTTACTGACATAGCATCGAGCCTACGCTCACCGTCCCATTCAGATTGCCTAATGCAATTAAGGAAATGCCCACTTGGTTACTTAACGCGTACCTCTTAAAAGGATTGAAATAGATCCAACTTGGCTCTTTTAGAATTCAAACCGAGGAAAACCCACTATGGTATATTCCCTTTACCTATACATGAATGTATAGTCCATGGGTCCTACAGTTGGAGATGTTTCACATCAGTCAATGCATTCATAACCGCTAGTGGCCCCTTTCGAAGGGCAGACTTCTATCATGCAATACCATTGACCTCGCCTCCCAACTCATAATAATGACTACATCACTTTTAGTAAATCTAAATTACTAATTGGATTCAATAATTCTCACCCGCAATAAGCGCATAGTTTTAAAGCTGTATAAATTCATCTAATTACTATGCCTTCTATGTTTGCTGTTAATATTGAGTTATTTTTACATAACTTACGTCTTATTTCATTTACACCATTTGACGTCATTTACCACTTAGTTCTAATTTAATAGATTAAATATTTTTTACTGCTTAAATTCCACTTAACACTATTAGTTATAGCTTACCATCCCTATTCAAGTATTAACTACCTTTCTTTGACTTCCTAATTCCATATTGCTTTACTTATATTTCTTCCTTTATAGTTTAATTTCTAATTTATCTTAAATCGCATGTTTTAGGTTCACAATTAACTTAGTGTTATTATCACTACTTACAATACTTTGGTTTATACTTAGGGATTTCTGCATTTTGATGCATTGTAATTACATCTTTTCAAAAGGAAACCTTAACACTATAATTTTCCATAAATTATCTAAAGAGGGCTTGTCTTATGTTTGGAATTACAAGGAATTATCTTTCTGGTTATTGAAATAGACGGTACAAAATACAGTAAACATCCCTATTTTGTACATCATTTTCTTTTAGGCATGTTCCATGTTATTTCAAATGATACACTTTTTTCATGATTGTAAAAGTGGATAATTTATAGAGAATTTAAATTAAAATACACTTCTTTCCAGTGACTTAAAATACTACTTAAATCTCAATCCAATTTATAACAATTTCTCATTTCATGTTTACTAACCTATATTATTTAACCAACAAATCTAGAATTATTATGTAATATCATTAACGAATTGTCTCATAAATTTAGAGATTGTTTCACCCTTAATTTCTAGATTCAATATGCAATATTAAATCAGAGCAAACAATTCATATAATATGTAGGCATGGTTCACAAATTCTTGTATATTCAAGCGTACAACTTCAAAATTTACTTTCAGGCATACAAGGAATGGATTTACAATGATATAAATCCAATATAATATAAAAATATATAATTTCCACACACCTCTAAGCTTCTAAATCTCTAGATCTAAATCATGTTATTCCTGCTTGGCTCCCATTTTTTCTACCAAAATATGTTTTGAGCATATATATGTATTTATTAGAAATTTAGATATGAGAAGCGATTTGAATTTAATTTAGATTTGGATTAGAATTACAATTTACCCAGGCTTTGGTGATCTGATTCAACCCTATCCTTCTTCTCTATTATTCTATGCTATTCTCCCTTATATGTATATGTATGTATTATAGTTTACACAGATTTTAGAGTTTGTGGAGAAAAGAAAATGGAAGTGCTTCGTCGTTACTTTAGAAAATACAAAAAGAAAAGCAAAGGGCTAGGCATGTACTATAGGGGTTCGAATCAATGCCCACCATTAGAATAGATTATATTAAATCTTAACCGTTTGGCCTAGGTTCAATACATAGCCGCCAGCTTACCAGTGGTCGACCACTAAGCTACCATCGGCCAACTGCTAGTGGTCGATATATCCTAGTGAAGACGTTGACCGGCTGTCATGTTATATTTATGTTTATTTGTTTCTTGTTTGACCTTATTTTATACAATTTTGTGCGATATGATTTAATGATAATTCTACTTAAACGTTAAGTAACCGCTAATATTAATTAATTATATTTATTTCCTTAATTTCATATATAATCATTTCCAACTTGAAATCTTCAAAAAATTATAATTTTCTATTTAAACTTCGATCGCAAAACTTTATATATGAAAATTGGTCAGATAATTGTCGCAAATTCAATAGTGCAAGTTTTGTAACCAAATTCTGACATTTTTGATAACTCCTTTTTGGCTTTACAAATTATTAATCAATTTCTTCTAGATTAATTATTCTTCAATTTACAAGGTGTTTCAAGAGTAATAGTGTAAAATAAAATAACCCGGAATGCAAAAAGAAGATCCCTTTTTTGTGTTTCTCATCCTACTTATAGAAGTAAATCAGCGATATAAGCTCCAATATTTATTGCTTATGTTCTCCACATTTAGGAGGAGGTTTAAGAGGGAGGTCATGGCCATATTGTCTACATGATGGTCAACTTGGTATCGAGTTATGCTTCACAACTCGATGGTGAGTTATAAGTTTTTCTGCTTTCTCCGGTACTTGGTTGCATTTCTCTATTCTCCTAAGTGGAATTCCATTGACCAATCTCCCTTAAATCCATAATCTGTATTGTTTATAGTTTAGCCTTCAATTATCTTGAAGCCTTTGTGTTAAGTCTACTTCATGACTTAACACCGAGTAAAGGGTTTCAACTCAAAACCAAGTTGATAGTTTTATTATTTTTTAGTGAGTTTTCTTCATATCGTTTAGTTTGTCTTAAAATGGATAATCACCTTCAATTTACAAGCAAGGGACCGTACTAACTCTTTGGACATTGGTTGGATCCTTATCTCCAAAGCTAGGATCCAAGATTTTTGATTTCTTTCACGACTATCCAGTTGTCCTATCTCATCCTGATATTTCCTGGTTCAAACGTGGGATGACACTTGCCTACCAAAGTATACCGTGTTGTCAACAAGGTATGCTTTAGATCGAGACAAGCCATCGATTACATATTTTGATATGAATAGACGTCTTCATTCTTTAAACTGATTCTGTAAAGTAGTATGTCTTTACTGGATCGTGACATCGCTTTGAATAGTTATGGATTTGTATCCCTTAAGAATGACATAAAAGCTAATGTGTGAGGTTCTAGTTCATCGCTCGGGTTTTGAAAATTCATTGATAGTTCTTTGATTTAATTGGTCAGGTAGGACGACTTCACTTTGATTGCCTTTTTATTTACTGCTATAGGCCATCAATACCATTCTTTCCATTCCTTTTTTCTACTCCATTTTTTTACACTCGGTTTTTGACTTGTGTAGCTTGACAAAGTTCCTATTTTCAAGGCAAGTATCAGGGTTGAACCAATACTTAATAAATATTGCTTTCTTTCATTCTTCACTTCTCATTCGCTTTGGCTTAAGACTAACGAACTCTAAGCTATTCACCATTATCGATTTAAGACCTAGGGACTAAACACCATCGACGTTTGATTACCTAACGATCGCCGACCATCGAGCATACTACAAAAATCAATTCGCCAATAGTCATACCCAATTTCATTTGAGATCTATTTCAATTTCCTTTATTCCATCACCACCTCTTACACCATCTTTAGTCGGGTAGGCGGCGCTGTCATGGAGGTCGTTGCCGTCATTCTCTAGCCATCGATTGCACTTAATCATGATGAACATCTCATCTTCCACCCTAAGGAAAACCATGAATTCATAAAAACGTTAGCCTAAATTTAGGAATCATTGAAATGAAGTCGACCTAAAGATCCTTTTCATTTTTATCAGGCTTGACTCATGTTCATTCTCCTCTTCGCATGCTTCGGGTCAGCTTGGGATTTCACCTAGACATGGCTTTGGTATTTTTGTTTGGGATTAGCTTTCTAGCTTTAGCAAACATTTCTAAATTCTTAGGGTGAGAACAAGATATTTGAGCCATCTTTGGTCGAGTGTAGATTGATGGTCAACTCTGGTAGGAGGTTTCGGATAACAACCACATCAAATGTGTTTTGACATTCAAATGGACTTTTTCATCACTGCTTTAGACTTGACACTTCACTTTGGTGTTTCTACAAAGAGAAATTCCATATCTCAAAAAAAAATTCTATTATCGTAAATAATAGAAGTGGCCCGTACTGGCAGCATTCCCATTCAGGTCAAGGATTGATGGTCTCACACATAGGTGGGGCTGGGCTTACTGATTAGGGTAAATATGTAGCCAACAGAACAAGAAAACTAAACTAAACGCAATATAAAGATTAGACGTAGGTTCTAATAAAATGGTAAGGTGCGTTTGGAATAGCCCAAAGAGAACCTGAATAAAGAGCCTGACGAAGTAGTTCATCGTAGATTTTTATATAGAAAGAACACGTCCAACTTAGTTAGTTTGGGCTAGGAGGAAGTACGAGACTTCAGCAGGACGTGATGATACTCTAGGATGGCCCTCTGGGATAGGCCTAATGAAGCTGCACCCTCGTAGGCAGGTCTGTAGGTTTTCCATCAAGAGAGTATGCCTTGACTGCTTTTGCATTGCAGGCCTAACGAAGCAGACCATTGTGGGTAGTCAAAAGGTTGATGATGGAGTAGGATATTCATATAACACTATACCCCTAGTTACGAGTAGGTTTTAGTGTGCGGGACCCAAAAGGACAGTCGCATGTAGAGATCAAGCCATCATCAATCAGAGCGAGTTCGGGAAAGACTAGAGTTAAACCAACAGCCCAATGATTTTTTCACTATCGAGACATTGGATGGGGGTGCAACCAATTGAATGTTTAGATTGTTTGTAGTAGGGCATAGTCACTTAGCTCTTAAGAGGTATTTTGATTAGTTGAGGGAAGGCTGTGTGGGGCCATAGCCACAATGAGAAAAAAGACAGACCAAGTAGAATATCTGCATTATAGGCTTAATGAAGCAGACCTTTACAGACATAGAAAATCCCCGACTGAGTTCCATATAAGGTAGACCTTGTTAGCGGAATTCAAAGAGTATATGGAATGATTATGTGTAGTCCTCGAGGTACGCACTTGGTGATACATTATGGATGTCTGAGCACTAGTATAAGCTAGTGCGGATGCAGTTTCATGTTTTCATAGTAGATGATGGAACATTTGTATTATAGGCCTCACGAAGCTGTCCTTTACAGATGTAGTTATACTACGTTCTAGTAGCGATACGATGGAGTCCGTTTCGAGGGGGATACAGAAGGTACTATGGGTAATACCTAGGACCGATGTGGTCTTTGGGCATGTAGCTATATATATATATATATATATATATATATATATATATATATATATATATATATTGGTCATTAGGTCCTAATCTACTAGGGAATAGATGGGTACGATTCATGCACAAAGGCGAGAGTGTTATAAACCCAATAAACCTAATATAGCAGAAAATGAAAATAGAACGATATATATAGAATTATGCTTAGAAGTGTATAATTTGTCCATTCACTAGAACTTTAGTTCTGAACCCCTTCTCATAACATCCCACAGGTAGATGGCAGAGATTTTCCAACTTTGAGACACTTGTTTAGAAAGTGTTATTACCTTGGTAAGTATTTACTTACCATTATATTTTAGTCAGTTCCGCTGTGAGATATTTATTTGAGCTCTGATATATTTATCTTTTCCTATTTGCATGATACCAAATACCCAACTTGGGATTCAGTGGGCTTAGATTTTAGCATTTATATAAAAAATCCAGACCCACTGGAATCCGGGTTGTTACATTTGGTATCAGAGCTTAGGTTAGTAGATCCTAAGTAAATTAGGAAAAATGAGTGGAGTATTTGTATTTTTGAATAAAATATAAATATATTATGTACTAAAATCTAAATAGCCCCCAATTATAGATTTTAACATATGGAAAGTTTTTAGAAGTATATTTGTGCATAGTTTGCTAGTTGGGTTTGGGATGACCCAAGGATGTTGTGCCCTATGTTATTGCCGATTTATAGTGTACAGCAAGCTTTGTTTTGATAGAAGATTGGTATCTATATGTTATAGGAAGTGGGAAAGTTCTCTAGGTATAGTAGGGAGAGTATTTTTATTTTGGAAGGAATAAGAGATTTTAGTAAGGAAATGAGATTTCCTAGGTTTAGGAAGGGCATTCCTAGGCCAGTAAGAAGAAAATCTACTTTATGTCTAGCCCAATAAAACAAAACTTTTGGAATTGAAAAGTTGAAAATATAATTGTTAATATGATTAAGGAAGTAAATATTCGGTTTTTGAAAAAAAGTGTTATGAAATTTAAATTGGTTTTTGTGTGATGTAAATTTTGTTAAAAGTGAAATTCTTTTTGAAGAATTATAGAGCATATATAGCTTGCTAGTTTCTTTGTAGGTAAATAAAGATTTTAAATAAAAAAAACTAGAGTGTGTTAAGTATCGAAAACGTAGGTTACACCATTTATTGTTGTAATAGATGTTTTCGTGAAAAATAAAGGAAGCATAGACTATGATACTACTGTTATAGTAGGTGACTTCCAAAGCAAATGTTATTACATAGCATATGGGATTTATTAATATTTATTTTAATTGAGTCCATATACTAGTATTTTTGGGTTGTAGTAACGGTGTTTTATGCAACATCTGTTTTGATCCAAATAAAAATGTGTTTTGAAGATAATTTCTATGTATGGTGATAAAGTGGTTTGTAAGTACACTTATTATTTAAATAAGTATATGAAAATGTTTTTTAATTATGAAAATAATTAAACATTTTTGAAAATGAGTTCATCTGAAAAGAAGAAGATGTAAGTTAAATATTATGAAATTAATAAATTTCATAGGAAATGTCTACTGTAAGTGAATATAGATTAAACGTACTTTAATCTATTGGAATGAAATGAAGAATGATATAATTTTTTATGAAACCAAATCAGAAATAAAGATGTTTTGTGCAAGTTATAAGGAATACGTGAAAGAGATGTACAAGGTATGGAATGCACCATATTTTGTATAGCATATTTTGGTAATATATAAAATAAGTTCCTTGTAATTTACATAAACATGAAATCCTCTTTTGAAGGGTTCATAAAAGGTTTTAGCATTAATGGTTTCTCATAAGAGAAAGTAGTTCTAATATATTAAGTTATAAAACCATTACGTGCAATAAGAAGTGTAATAATTAGAGACTGTGTTAGTTAGGAGGGATATGATAGAGAACCTTGGTAGGAAAGCTAAGCAATGGAAATTTCATATTTCCATTGATTATGCGCATTGGTTGGTTGGCTTTGTAGTAAGTTAGAAACTACTCCAAGGTTAGGTAATTCAGGGATTTTTGATAAAATAATTGTTCTTATCTACTCCAGTTTTCGTAAATTTGAAAATCTATGAAAAGAAGATGTTTTGAAAACATGTGAGGACATTTTTGAAAGTCAAGAAAAAAATGTTTTAAGGACAAGCAAGGCATATTTTAAAGAAAAATATTTGACAAAAAAGTAAATAAGTTTTTGGACGAGAAAAATTTAGTAAGCAGTTAAATTTAAAAAACCAATTTTTCTTGGAAAGCTGTAAAGGTCTTTAAAAGAAAAGGAGGAATAAGTTTTGAACTTAGAATTTGTATGTTTTCCGCTCTAGGTTTTGGGGAATAATTTAAATTCAAAGCGCTGTAAAGAGGCAATTCTAGAAAGATAAAATGTTAAGTAACCAAGTACCTTTAAATTTAACAGAAACTTCAAAGTAACACTTTTAAAAGCAAGAATGTTGGGATTTGATGTTTCAAAAATTTAGAAGATTTAATTTTTAAAATGAAATGATAAATACCAAACCAAACTTTTAAATATAGAGTAGGTACGAATCATTTCCCTGGTGACGGGAAAAGTGTAAGGCTGCGTAGGAGATATCATTGAGTACTATTAGTTGTAGTAATAAAAGTTTCCGTAAAGTGTATAGGACGCTAGTGAGAACCTAGAAATGTTGCTTCATGTGTGTAGACTATAGAAGAATAATGAGCTTATATTAGTAAGATAGTAAGACACATGTGGTTGGGATATGTAGACCTTAGTTATAGAAAAATGAAAGGTAAAGAGAAAATTTCCCCAAGCTTAGTTGCTTCTTTTAGATAAAGACTGCATAGATTGAAATCCTAGTCGTTGCAGTAAATGAGACTTGGTTATTCCATTTTAGTATGGAATGAAAGAGATGTATAGATCTTATTCATCGTGAGTAATACAACGCAAGTTTGTAATGAGTAATAGGCGGTAGGGGGAACATATGAGTTACTTGGATTCCTAGAGTAGGACCCTTCTGTGTCAGGGTGGACATGGTCCTAGACCTCATAGCCCTAGATGTTAGCTGCGTTTAGCTGTTATATTTACCTTTCCAGTATCCTTTTGTAGTAGCACTTGTTTTCTCTTTTAGTTATGAGACCGTACTCCTATATGAGCATTTAGTTCCTATTGTAGTAAATCGGTTATGATTAGTATGATTCTTTTTCTCTGTGTTTTGGTGATGTTCACAAGAAGAGAATAAGAACATGAGACGTAAGTAATAAAATAAAAGTAAAAGCAGATAAATGTAACTAAAAGAAAAACAATAAAATTTAAAGAAAGCGATGGGAACGTCAACAGAAAATTTTCTTATGTGAACTATGCTTGTGAAAGCAAATAGAGATTTTTATAGATTAGTGGCACAAGTTCCAAAAATGGATAAAGAGATGCGCAGAAGTAAAACAGGAAAATGTGAGGTTTTCCATTTTCTACCTTCTTTCTGACATAAGAAACCGAGTTTGAAAAATTCTATTTTTCTGAAATTCGAATATTCAAAGTTTTTTGGTAGGGTTTGGATGAAATAAACAATGTTGAACTACGCCCTTATTCAGAAGGAGTGTGTGAAAAATTGGGTGAAAAATATTTAGAGTTTTCAAAAAGTTGCATTCATATAAAAATTGCAAGTATATTTAGGATGTGTGTATCATATTTTTAAAAGGAGTTTTTAAAGAAGAAAAGCATTCATATAGGAGGCGTCGCTTAGAAATTCATGTGCATGCATATATTTTATGTTGAATGACACTTTGCACAAGGACACGGATGTTCGCAAAATTGGATGTACGCAATATGGATGTGTTTGATGTGAGGAATTGCATAGTTTTACCCTTGTCGAATTTCGGGGACGAAATTTCCTAAAGGGTGGAAGAATGTAACACCCCGCATTTTTAGATAATTAAATAATCAAATAATTATAAACAGTGAAAATGAGTGTTTTTAGAATTATCAGAATATAGCCTTAAAACATATCCACTGTGTTCGTGGAGATTTTCTGATTAATTTCCATATATAACTTGTAGAAATCCGTATTAATATGAAGAAGTTACGAAAATAACAAGAAATCAGAAATATATAATTAATTAAACAAAAATAAATAACAAACAGAAGGACCCCACGGGTCGACCATTAGGTCGACCCGCAAAGCACCATGGTCGACCCTAAGGTCGACCCATAAAGAACACAGGTCGACCTATAGGCTGACCCGTGTTTTCCCTAGACGTTAAATCATCCAGAGACATGCCGAGCTTTTCTAATTCAGCTTTCGTGCGATCTGAAGCGTTTTTTTTCTGGATCCAACGATTCGCAGCGAGCCTGTGACATGGTTGCACCAGATTCCATCTAAAAATCTGACGTTCTGAGTCCCCAAACTCCCCTATAAATAGATCCCTAGGCCTGGCTTTTTTCCCACGGTCAGATTTTCTCCCAATTGGGTTCATTGCCTGAGGCTGAACCCTAAATAGAAAATAATTTTAGGAAGAAGATCTTATTAATCAAAATTAGATGTCTTAGAAGGGGAACCAAGAAGTCCATGGAGCAAAGCTATGGACAACATGTGAGTGGATTTAAATTATATACCTTTTATGTTGATGATATATAATATCATTAGATTCCCGTTAAATATTTTAATTCAACATTTGAACTAATTTCAGTAATTAGTTCTACTGGTTAGTTATATTGAAATTATAAACTTTATAAAAGAAGTGTGTTAACACCACTTTTTTATGACTTAGCGACTCAACGACCTAAAGGACTCAACGACCTAAAAGAAGGCTTGCGACCTAACGACCTAATGGCGTACGCAACTTAACGACCTACAACAGGACACGACCTAACAACTTAAAGCAAAGTGCGGCTCAACTGGGTTAACGACCTAACGAGTTAGAAGGGAAGCGACCTAATGACCTAGCGAGCTCCAGGGTAAAGCCGCATGCACACTACCTCTTCCATTAGGTCGTTTGCGACCTAAGCTAGCCGAGATAACTCCTGCATTACACATACTAAGTCGTTCAAAGCGTATATCTCATCAAGGATGACTCCACTATGTCGTTAACGACTCATGCTGCCTCAGGATAACTCTTATGTCACAACTCCTTATGTCGCAACTCCTTAGGTCGCTCACGACCTATGACCAGCCCGACCTAAGTCCAACTCTCCTATAAATACCTCACCTGCCCACACTTAAGGGGGGGATTTTTTGGAAAAATCCGACACTCTGCCACTTTGAAATTCAAGCAACTCATTCTCCAAGTCCTACAACATCATAACAACTTCAGAGATCAATTCGAGAATGGATCAAACTTCTTCACCGACTCGATTCTACTTTGGAAGCTCAAGTCTTTGAATTTTGTTGTACTTGAAGTCTAGTTGTAACAAAGTGTACTCAAAGATCATAATAAAAGATATAAAGTGGACGTAGGCTTGACTTTGAGCCGAACCACTATAAAAATTGTCGTCTCTTTACTATTTTCTGTTATTCTCTGCTTACTTTTAGTTTCCATATCAACGGGTGGTGCTTTCACTATATCATAACTCACACCGGGGTGTTAGCGTATATTTTTTGCTTTAACAAAGTGTACTTATATTTAAATGTTATTTATATGGAAAAAGAAAGGAATCTAATTAAATATAAGTAATATTGGGCTTAAAAATTATAGGGAAATGCATAAGCCTAAAAGTGGGAACTTTGCAGTAAATTATGTTAAAACTCGGGGAATGAAATAAAAAAGGGAGATCTTATAACTTGATTTGGAAGTTAGTGATAGATTAGCTGGTTAGTTTAGAAACGGAAATACATTTACATAGTTTAATATGATATTATAAGAAAAACGGTAAACGTACTTGCGAGAATAAAAGCAAGAAAAGAGGAATTAATGAGAAATAGAGACATTACTATATTTTGCATTATCCAACACTTAAAGAAACAATCAAAGAAATATCTTACAGTTATGAATTATTGTTTATAGCTTTATTTAGTATTAAAATATGAAAATGGATTTTTAGCACAGTTTTCATAACCAACCAAATAGAATAGAACTACTTCCCAGAACAAAGAGAATAACATGAAGCGTTAAAGAAATTAAAGAAGAAGAAATAATCAGGTTAAATATTTGACAAGACTAGAAATAATAAACAAAAGATGTGAGTAGATCTGCATTTACTGCGATTATAGTAGAACAAAAAGTAAGACAGTTATTATGATAAGTAATTTGTGATAGTTGGGCGTTGTCCCATGCTATGACTGTCATAAAATACAAGAGAACTAAAGAGAATTTAGCATCATAATAAAAGAAGACGGACTAGAATAGTAAAGAGACACTTGCAATTACATTTACAACATGTAGGTTATAAAAGAAAGAAAATAATATAAAATTAACAATTCAAAGTATAATTGTAACATGAAGGTTACAATTAAAAAGAAAGAAATAGAAGAGGCTTATTTTATCAAACTTAGATCTTGGATTAAGTTAATAAGCAAAATAATAGAAGTGACCCATACCGAAAGCATTCTCTTTCAGGTCTAGGACTGATGATCTCACACATAGGTGGGGCTGGGCTTGTTGATTAGGGTAAATAAGTAGCCAATAGAATAAGAAAAGTAAACTAAATGCAAAGTAAAGATTAGACGTAGGGTCTACTAAAATGGTAAGGTGCGTTTGGAATAACCCAAAGAGAATTTGGATAAAGAGCCTAGCAAAGCAGTTCATCGTAGATTTGTAGTACAGAAAGAGCACGTCCAACTTAGTTAGTTTGGGCTAGAAGGAAGTACAAGACGTGAGGATACTCTAGGATGGCTTTTTGGTGTAGTCCTAACGAAGCTGTACCCCCGAAGGCAGGTCTGTAGGTGTTCCATCAAGAGAGTATGCCTTGACTGCTTTTGCATTGCAGGCCTAACAAAGCGGATCTTTGTAGGTAGTCAAAACGTTGATGATGGAGTAGGATATTCGTATGACACCATACTCCTAGTCACGAGTAGGTTTTAGTGGGAAAGACCCAAAAGGATAGTCGCATGCGGAGATCAAGCCATCATCAATCAGAGCGAGTTTAGGAAAGACTAGAGTTAAACCAACAGCCCAATGATTCTTTCACTATCGAGACATTGGATGAGGAGCACAGCCAATTGGACGTTTAGATTGTTTGCAGTAGGTCGCAACCACTTAGCTCTTGTAAGGTCTTTCGATTAGTTGAGGGGGGTTGCGTGGGGCCATAGCTACGATGGGAAAAGAGACAATCCAAGTAGAATATCTATATTGTAGGCCTAACGAAGCGGACCTTTACAGATATAGAAAATCACCGACTGAGTTTTATACAAGGTAGACCTTGGTGGTGGAATTCAAGGAGAAGACGATATGATTATGTGTAGTCCCCAAGGTACGCACTGGATGGTACATTGTTGATGTCCGAGCACTAGTATAAGCGAGTGTGGATGCTGTTTCACATTCTCATAGTAGATGATAGAACATCTATATTGTAGGCCTCATGAAGCAGTCCTTTATAGATGTAGTTATAGTACGCTCTAGTAGCGAGATGATGGAGTCGTTTTCGAGGATACGAAAGGTAGCATGGATAGTACCTAGGACCAATGTGGTATTTGGGCATGTAGCTAAATACATACATACATAGATATATATGTGTGTGTGTGTGTGTGTGTGTTTATATATATATATATATATATATTAGTTATTAGATATTAATCTACTAAGGAGTAGATGGGTACAATTCATGCACAAAGACGAGAGTATTAAAAACCCATTAAACCTAATATAGCCAAAAATGAAAATAGAACGATATATGTAGAATTATGCTTAGAAGTGTATAATTTTTCCATTCACCGGAACTTTAGTTCTGACCGCTCCTTATAACATCCCACAGGTTAGATTTGAGACACTTGTTTATAAAGTGTTATTACCTTGGTGGGTTTTAACTTACTATTATATTTTAGTCAGTTCCGCTGTGACATATTTATTTGAGCTCCGATATATTTATCTTTGCCTATTTCCAGGATACTAGATACCCAACTCGGGCTTCAGTGGACTTAGATTTTAACATTTATGCGAAAAATCCAAACCTACTAGAATTTGAGTTGTTACAAAGGGACCCTTAACAAAGAGTTTGACGTAAATATCAGCGACTTCTAGTTTTGTTACCTCTCCCTTATGAGGGTCTGTCAGCATTGAACTTGTTATTCCTTCCTCTAGTACTACTATGACTTTTGCCACCATGAAGACTCCAAGAATATCGACTGCTTTAACATCTTCAGTCGATCTATACTATATTCCTGAGGGACCCAGTTATACAGAGTTAGAATCTTTTCCAAAATTGCTCAACTTGTCTCCCATCGTGGAGGAAAATTCTATAGGGACCCTTTACACATGACCTTTGCTTCTCCTAGAGTTATATCATTAACTTACCCTATGTTGGAGAAGGCTCACATGATTTTAGTTAACATCTCTAATCTCTATTTTTCAATTTTTTCAACTTTTGAGATTGTCGGTTCTTACCCTTTTGCCATAAAGGAACTTATCTTCAGGCACTCAAGCTTCAATTATTGAATCTTTATTGTGTCTACCCCAACTTACATTCCAACCTCTTTAGTAGGTCTCATTCCAGTTCCTAACATTGAAATGATAAATGCTTTGGATGAAGAGGCCATGGAAGAGGTCAACGTAATGCAGGGGGATGAAGGTATAGTCATTACAGGGGTCACTAAGCATATGTCTAGGCCCTCAATGCAGGAGATGAAAAGTTTTCAAGTTAAGAAAGCTGGAGAAATTAAGGAGAAAAGATCAATGATGTTCCTACTCCTTTTTCGACCTATACCACCAGTTCTTATTCCCACTTTTACCCTCACAACTGAAAGTGTTCATGCTGATGCCCCTGAGTCTCCAGGAAGGGATTATGACTGGAATCTAACTCTAAGGGCATTTTATCCAACGGAAGTAAAGTAAAAGGTCTGGAAAAAGGTACATTATAGTTTCTTCTAAGAAGAAGAAGGAAGAAGAGAAACAACTAGTTATTGTCTTTTCATATTATCATTTGTTGCTTTAGTTCTTGTTTATGTACATAGGCTGTTGTTATTAAAATAGCTTTTCTTTCATATTTTCTTCTTGTTCTCGGATACATACTTTGTTTAATTATATTTGTTGTGATTATATATGAATCTAAGCAATGTTATTATTATAACTCTGCGTGTATGAATAATTCTTAGCATTGCTTTGCATATCATTGTTTCATTTTGTTCATTTGTGCCAAAAAACCTCTCCATTGGTGAACAGAATCAAGATTGCTTGGCTAACTCCATAGCCTCCTTGGCATGTGTAACACTCAATATTTTTGGTAACGTTACTTAGGATATTTAATTATTTAAATTAAATAAAATAATGTGTTGATTAGGGGATTGAGATTTGCTTTTATCAAAGGGTAGCCGTGCCATTTAACCAATAAATTAAAATAAGAGTTAAATTGATATAAAGGAGGGGTAAAATATGAAAGATGCCATTCCTATATCCCTAAACCCTTGGCCATGTACCCCTACACGTCCATTTCATTTCATCATTTTTTTTTAAAATAAGAGGTCGACCACAATTAACAAGAGAAAAAAGAAGAAGATAGAGAAAAGCTAGGAAGAAGCTTAAGAAAATCAAATCCATTCACATCTCAATCTCTTTAATTTCTAAAGCTAAAATGAATAATGTTTACATCTCAAATTCTTATATTTTCGATTTTAAGATGAATTCCAAATATTTTGCATTGATTTGCCACATTTTGAATGATGGAATGATTATATATACTTGTTGATGAATTATGGTTGTTCATATGCAATTTATGATACGTTTTGAGGTGAAAACCCTATAAAATGACGTCTAAATGCCTTGCGAATTTTTATGGAGATCAAAAATAACATTTTTAGAGACGAGTGTCAATTTTTAGAATTTACTGAACAATTGTGGAATTTATATGGATTTTCTTTTAAGGAAAATGTTAATTTGGGTCATAAATTATTTACGGTTAAACAATACAAAATTTGGGTTTAAATTTTATATGTTGGAAAACATATTAAAAGAGATTTTCTAAAAAAAATAGAATTTTCCTAAGTGTTTTAATGGTTATATGAAATTATTTAAGGCATGGGACTTAAATGTGTTATATAATTAAGGAAGGAGAAGGGGTTTTTGTATATTAATTTAAATTTGTTAACTCTGGAAAGTCCACAACACTTTTGATAATTGCAATAAAGAAAGAGGCAACCAATCAAAATTTGACATATAACGCAGGTTAGGTGAAAAGAACTATTTGCTACATGTTTTACACTGTTTCGATGCTTTCGGCACCTAGTTCCACTTCATTATCCTCTCCTTCGACACTATCGAAATCGATGCATATGGTATCAGTTTCTGGTATGTAGTGAATTAGATGTATGCGGAAGGTATGGAGTCGAAATCAGGGGTTCCGAAGGGGTTGAGGTATTACTTTGTTTTTAAATTAAAAACGTGCATGCTTGCTTTCGACTAAATGGCTTTCGATTGAGTAGCTTTCGACCCAGTTAGCTTTTGACTGGATTTAATGGATTTAAAGAAATGGTTTCGATTGGGTTGTGCTTTTGTTTTAAATGTATGCTTTCGACTAAGTCGAAGCCTTTTTATTACCACTTTCTACCTTTCGACCCAGATGGTTTCGAAAGGGTTGCTTTGTTTTTAAAATATGGCTGCTTCTCCAATGTTTTTGAAGGGATGGTTTCAACACCATCACTTCTAACTTAGGAAATGGTTTCGAAACAAATGCTTTTGACTTAAATGTTTTAAAGACTCTTTTTCCTATGATTGAAGTAAAACCCAAATGGTTTCAAAAGAGATAGTTTTAAATGGTTTCGAAGCAAATGCTTTTGACTTTAATGGGTTTCTGATCCTTTTGCTCTACTTGAAAACATAATCCAAATGATTTCGACCGAGCCAATTTTTAAAGGTTTTGAAGAAGTAAATTTTTGAATGGTTTTGAAAGGTTTCCACATGTTTTTATTGAACCTAAAGTGCTTTCGAAAGGATTAAGTATTAACTGTTTTGAAAGGTTTTAATGAATGGTTTTGAAAGGGGTGGATCCCCAGTGTTGTGAAAGGGTTGAAAGAAATGATTTTTCCTATGTTTTCAAAAGGCAATATCTAAAGGTTTTAAAGGAGCATGTCTAATGTTTTAAAGCTTTCATAGCAAAAAAGGATATGTTTCTCCAATGTTTTGAAAGGTTCTTAATGGTTTTGAAAGGGTCACTTCCAATGGTTTCGAAGGGGTTGACTTCAATAATTTCAAAAAGATTGTTTAAAGGTTTTAAACGAAGGTTTCAAATGTATTAAATAGGTAATATAGCCTAAGTATTTTCTAGTTAAAAGGGGTATTAAACTATTTTGGAAGGATAGCTAATTCTTATTAAAATTCATCAACATTATTTTGAGTAAAGTATATATATCATAGCAAAATAGATTAGAGTAAAGATAAGAATATATTTTCTTTGTATAAGAATGATTTAAATGGTTAAATCATTTTGAAAAGGTTTTCAAGAAGAAAGATGAAGAGTAGTTAACCTTAAGAAAATGATTCGGACAGTTAGTGCATTTTGATCCAGAAAGTTAGTCCAATTGGCGGGCAGTCAGCCCAGTTTTATGGACAGATAGTCCATTTGTTAGCATAAGGGACCTTACTATCATGTTATGGACAAATAGTCCACTTATTACCTGTTTCTTGATAGATAGTCCATTTATTAGAATAAGGGATATTGTTATTTGATGTAATCAGTTTGATTAACCAGTTTGGTTGTAGGAAAGAATTTGCAAAATATATGCTTTAAAGAGGATATTAGTGGGGGGAAACCCATTCTGCTAAGCGGCATTGTCTCACTTTATATCAGTAAATCGAAATGTAACAAAATTATTCATACCGACTTTATGTTTGACTTGAAGTTTTTGTCTTCCCCTTAAACTCTTGGGTGCTTAAAATTGATTTTAATGCTTCCGGAGATGAGTAGGTGGCCAATGGATAACTAACTAGGAGTTACAGATTGTTCTGTTTATTTCCACTATGTATTACGTCAGATATGACTATATTGCTTTGATCAACCAAGGGGCATCATCATATGTCGCTCTTGGTGTATATTGTAATGATTATAATTAATCTTTACCTTGGAAACTATATGGGATTACGTAACTTGGATATGGATTTATTTTGAAATGTAACCAGTAAAATGTTGTTTTTGAAAATCTATGATTTTGTTCCTATTTAAGTGCTTCTGATATTATGGATACCATTATCATTATTGTATTTTGTCACCAGAAGTTAATACTATGGATGAATGTAACATCTGTAGTGCTTAGCTTTTGGCCTCCAGATACGGGATGTTACAACTTGGTATCAGAGCATGGTTTATGAAAAACTTTAACTAAAAATGGTTTTTAAAACATAATCCTAAAGAATTGGAGTAAGATTGGGATATGGTATAAAGCTATAGTAACGTATTTATATTTGCTATGTATAAGTATACGCTTTATCTCTAGTCTCTTGTCTTTGTTAGGATATTTTTTTGTATCTCATGAGGTTTGAATATAGATATGGAAGGTAGAAGAGGAAGAGTTAATCCAAGAGAGGAGGGCATGATGGGAATGCCAAACCTAGCACAAGGGGAACCCAAGGTCACGCACAAGCAGAGAATGTTGGTGCTGGAGTCCCACAAGTTGGAATAGAAGCTATGTACCAGTTTTTCATGAATATGATGCAAGCAGGAGTTGTGGCTAGAGTGTTTGGAGGAGATGATGTAGGGGCAAGAGTTCCAGAAGTTTCAATAGTTAACCATTATGCTAAGCTGAGTGGAGATCACGCTAAGCTTAACAGAAGCCACTTCTGGGGATAGAGGATGCTATAGAGGTAGAAAATTGGTTGTTGCAATGCAAAAGGATTTTTACATATTTGGGGCTCAATGATGAGCAAAAGAGGAGGTTGGCATCCAGACAGCTTTAGGGAGCAGCTTTGTTTTGGTGGACAGTGGAACGGTGTGGATGAGGAAACCTTGTCATGGGCAAATTTCACAGGGAGATTCCAGAAGAGATTTATGTCTGCAATGGCACAGTCGGCTTTAATTTAAAAGTTTGCTGAATTAAAGCAGGGAGAGATGTCTGTTCTGGAATATGCTTGAAAGTTCGAGGAGTTGGCTATATACGGGTATGCTTCAGTGGATATAGTAATGAAGTGGAATGAGAAGTTTATCATGGGTTAAATCCATAGTTAGCCAGGGCTACATTACCTCATATTGGAGATCCTTCTAACCTTGTAGTGGAGATGGCCTTAAGGCATGAGGAGATTCTTGATTCTCTAGAGAAGAGTAAACCTAAAGAAGTCCAGGTTGGGCAGAATCAGAAGAGGAAGTTCTTTCCTAAGAAAGGTGCTTAGAAGGGAGGAGCAGCTAAGAAGGGAAAGTCTGAGATTGTTTGTTTTAAGTGCGACAAGAAGAGGCATTTCGCTAATGAGTGTCATGCTGGAAAGGCTAAGGAAGTGGCTGGAAAGAAGAACGTCAAGTGCTTCAATTGTGGCCAGATTGACCATTATAAGAGCCAGTGCAAGGAGCCCGCTAAAGATGGAAAAGGCAAGGTGTATGCATTGGAGCCTTTTGTTTCTAAGCCAATAGCCCAAGAGAAGGGAAAGGCGGCTTTGGGAGGCACGCTTTAGATTCATGGTATGTATGTTAGTGTTCTATTTTATACTGGTGCGTCACATTCTTTTATGTCTAGATGTTTGATAGATAAGCTTAACGTAGAACCCACATATTTAGTTATTTTCTTATGGATTTCTAATCCAACAGGAGGGTTGCAACTCTAAGGTTGAGATGTGACCAGTTAGAGTTTGACATGTTAGGTCATACTTTTGTTTGCAGTTTACATGTGTTTGATTTTGTGGGGTTCGGGATTATTCTTGGGATGATTAGTTAAGTAAGTATGATGCTAGGATATTTTGCCAGGATAGAAAAATATCACTTAGACGCCCTAATTGTAGTGATTGGATTGTTTATATCGTAGAAGGTTCTAACGGTGAGGTGAATGCTTTGTTAGGTGTTATGGAATTGGATGGTGAGTTGAATCGAGTTTTCATGGTTAGAGAATTGGCGAATGTTTTTGAGCCTGTAGTACGATTGCCATGGAAAGAGGCCACTGAGTTTCAGATAGATTAGGTTCCAAGAGCAGAACCAGTGAGTACATTGCCGAACAGGATGACCCCTACAGAGATGAGGGAGTTAAAGGTGCAGTTGGTGGATTTAAAAGGCAATAGTTTTATCAGGCCGAATAGTTCGTCTTGGGAAGCAGCCGTAGTGTTTGCTAAGAAGGCGGACGGATCGTTAAGACTATGTATTAATTATCGTAAGTTGAATGAGAGGACGATAAAGAATCGATATCCACTTCCAAGGATTATTTATTTGTTCGACCAATTAAGTGGAGCCAAGGTATTTTCACGGTTGGATTTAGCGATAAGTTTCCATCAGCTCAGAGTAGCAGAGGATAGTATACCTTTAACGGCGTGTAGGACCAGATATGGGTCGTACGAATGGTTACTTATGTCATTTGGATTGACTAATGTGCCAGCTTTCTTTGTGGATTTGATGAACCAAGTTTTTCGAGAGCACTTGGATAGGTTCGTATTGGTTTTCATAGGTGATATCTTCATATGCTCTAAGGATGAAAGAGTGCATGAAGGTCAACTTAGAGTGGTGATTGAGATGCTACGACAGCATCAGCTAAAGGCGAAGTTTTCAAAGTGTCATTTCTAGAAGAAGGAAGTGAAATTTCATAGTCATATAGTCTTAGAGGAAGGGTTGTTAGTAGACTCGACTAAGATTGAAATGGTGAATAGTTGGAAGATACCCAAGGCAGTGACGGAGATAAAGAGTTTCCTTGGGTTAGCTAGTTATTATCAGAGGTTCATTAAGGATTTTTCGCAGATAGCGGCACCAATGACCAAGCTAACGAGAAAGAATGTAAGGTTTATGTGGATAATAAGTGTGAGGAAGCATTCCATAGTTTGGAAAACTTATTGGCTCATGCACCGGTGTTGATTGTTTCGAAAGTGAATCAAGATTTGGTGGTTTATACAAATGCGTATGGAATAGGATTAGGAGTTCTGCTGATATAGAGAGGTAAACTGATTTCCTATACTTCTAAACAACTTAGACTGCATGATGTCAAATATCCGACGCATGATTTGGAATTGGCTGAAGTGATTTTGGCATTAAATGTGTGGAGATATTACCTTTTGGGAGAAAGGTTTGAGTTATATGAAGATCATAAGTCGTTGAAGTATTTATTCTCTCATAAGGAGTTGAACATAAGACAACGGAGGTGGTTAGAGTTTATTGTTGCTTATCATTTTGAGATTGAGTACACACTGGGGAAAGGCAACAAGGTTGTGAATGCACTTAGCAGGAAACATCAGAATGCAGTGTTGGAGATAATTGTTGAGTGGAAAGATTTGGAAGCATTAGCAGATTGCATAGCACAGTGGAGATTTGAGGTTGGATCCAACGGAGAAACCATAGTGTTACCTTGTTTAAAAGTTCGACCAACGATGATCTAAAAGGTTGCTTCTATACAGGAAGGTGATCCTTAGCTAAGCGGATCAAGAAGTTAAAAGACAGAACCGAGAGCAATGACTTGAAAGATTTCAGTCTTGATCAGAATGGGAGGTTGAGAAAGTAAGAAATATTATGTGTTCTGAGTGTGGGAAATATAAGGAAAGAAGTCTTGGAGGAATGCCATCGTTTGAAGTTCTTTATTCATCCGAGAGGTACTAAGATGTATCAAGACACGAAGAGAAGTTTCTTCTGGAAAGGTATAAAGCGGGATATTGGTTTGTGTGTAAAGCATTACATGATTCGCCAATAGGAAAAGGTCGAACTCCAGAGCCAAGTGGGTTGCTTCAGCCATTAGATATTCCAGTATGGAAATGGGATTCTATTTCTATGGATTTTACTGATGGGTTGCCGAGGTTGAACAGAGGAAATGAGAGTATACGGGTTATATTGGACCGACTAACCAAGAGCATTTCATTCTAGTTAAGTCAACCGGGACGACACCTGTTTTTGCATAGTTGTTCATGAAGAATGTAGTTAGACTGCATGGAATTCCTAGTAGCACAGTTAGTGATAGAGATTCCTTATTCACTAGCGAGTTCTGGAAGAGTTTATAGTAAGTTTTGGGAACCGAGGTCAAGATGAGTACCGCTTACCATCCGTAGACAGATGAGAAAACAGAAAGAGTTAATAAAATCTTGGGAGGTTTGTTAAGAGCTTGTGTTCTATATTTCAGGGGATCTTGGGAAGACCATCTGCATTTAGTCGAGTTTTCATATAACAATAGTTATCAGGCTAATATTGGGATGGCACCGTTTGAAGCATTGTATGGAAGGCCATGCAAATCTTTCGTATGTTGGTTAAAGAACAGGGATATTGGTTCATGGTCCAGATTTGGTTAGGGGAGCTGCAGAAAATATTGAGTTCATTTGGGTTAGAATGAAGGAGGCTCAGTCTAGACAGAAGAGTTATGTAGATAAGAGATGAAAAGATTTAGAATTCTTAGTTAGAGATCAGGTTTTCATCAAAGTGTCACCGATAAAGGGTGTGATTAGATTTGGGAAATCAGGAAAGTTAGCACAGAGATTCGTTGGAACTTTTCCTATTGTTGAGAGGATCGAAAAACTAGTATATAGAGTTGATTACTAAGCAGTTTGGCAGGAGTCCATGATGTTTTCCATGTTCCTCATCTCAAAAAGTGTGTAGAGACCCAGAGACTACTATTGCACCAACTAGGCTAGATGATATAATGGTAGAACCCAATTTGACTATAGTGAGGAAGCCTATTGTATTGTTGCGAGAGATGAGAAGAGGCTTAGAACCAAGACAGTCAGATTAGTCAAAGTCCAATGGAGCGACGATGACAGGGACTATATTTAGAAGATTGAGAGCAGGATTAGAGATATTTATCCTGACTTGTTTGCTGGTATGTTTTACCTTCTTGTTTGATTTGTTGTGTACCTTATTGTAATTTTAAAGACGAAATTCTTTAAGAAGGGGAGTCTGTAACACCCCATATTTTTGGTAACATTATTTAGGATATTTAATTAGTTAAATAAAATAAAATAATGTGTTGATTTAGGGATTGAGATTTGATTTAATCAAAGGGTAGCCGTGCTATTTAACCTATAAATTAAAACAAGAGTTAAATTGAAATAGAGGAGAGGTAAAATAGGAATGAGGCCATCCCTATATCCCTAAACCCTTGGTCGTGTAACCCTTAAGAAAAAATATCCATTTCATTTCATCAAATTTTTTAAAATAAGAGGCTGGCCACCGTTAACAAGAGAAAGAGGAAGAAGATAGGGAAAAACTTGCAAGAAACTTATGCAAATCAAATCCATTCACATCTCAATCGCTTTAATCTCTAAAGCTAAAGTGAATAATGCTTACATCTCAAATTATTATTATTTTCGATTTTAAGATGAATTTCTAATATTTTTCAATGATTTGCCATGTTTTTGAATCATGGAATGATAATATATACTTGTTAATGAATTATGGTTGTTCATATTGAATTTATGATATGTTTTAAGGTGAAAACTTTATAAAATGATGTCCATATACCTTACGAATTTTTGTGAAGATCATAAATAAAATTATAGAGGTGGGTCTCAATTTTTAAAATTTTCTAAATAATTGTGGAATTTATATGAATTTTCTAGTAACGAAAATGTTAATTTGGATTATAAATTATCTATGGTTAAATAAAAAAAGATTTGGGTCTGAAATTTTTATATGTTGGAAAATATATTAAAAAAGATTTTCTAGAATTCCTGTAGAATTTTCCTAAGTGTTTCAATGGTTATATGAAATTATTTAAGGTATAGGACTTAAATGTTTTATATAATCAAGGAAGAAGAAGAGACTTTTTGTAAATTGATTAAAAAAGTTTAACTTTGGAAATTTCGGCGGCACTTTTGAAAATTGTAGTACTTTTTATTGGTAAATAAAGAGGCAACCAATTAAAATTTGACACGTAAAGCATGCTAGGTTAAAAGAACTATTTGCTACATGTTTTACACTGTTTCGATGCTTTCGGCACCAGGTTTTGCTTCCTCATCGTTGCCTCCGACATTGTCGAAACCGATGCATATGGTATCACTTTACTGGTACGTAGTGAATTGGATGTAGGCGGAAGGTATGGAGTCAAAACCAGGGGTTCCGAAGGGGTTGAGACATTACTTTGTTTTTGAATTAAAAATGCGCATGCTTGCTTTCGACTAAATGGATTTTGATTGGGTAGCTTTCAACTCAGATAGCTTTCGACTGGATTCAATGGATTTGAAGAAATAATTTTGATTAGGTAACGCTTTTTTTTAAAATGTGTGCTTTCGACTAAGTTAAAGCCTTTTTACTACCGCTTTCTACCTTTCAACCCAGATGGTTTCAAATGGGTTGCTCTGTTATTAACATATGGCTACTTCTCCAATATTTTCGACACCATCACTTCTTACTTAGGAAATTATTTCAAAACAGATGCTTTCGACTTAAATGTTTTAAAGACCATTTTTCCTATGATTGAAGTAAAACTCAAATGGTTTTGAAATAGATAGTTTTAAATGGTATCGAAGCAGATGCTTTTGACCTTAATGGGTTTCTGATCTTTTTTCGCTATTGGAAGGCATAATCTAAATGGTTTTGACCGAGATAATTTTTAAAGGTTTTGAATGAGTAAATTTTCGAATGGTTTCGAAAGGTTTCCACATGTTTTAAATTGAACCCAAAGTGTTTTCGAAAGGATCGGGTTTTGACTGTTTTGAATTTTTTTAATGCATGGCTGCGAAAGGTGTGGATCCCCAGGGTTTCGAAAGGGTCGAAAGAAAGTGTTTTTCCTATATTTTCAAAGGGCAATATCTAAAGGTTTTAAAGGAGGATGTTTTTTGTTTTGAAGCTGTCGGAGAAAAGAAAGGATATGTTTCTCCAATTTTTTTGAAAGGTTCTTAATGGTTTTGAAAGGGTCGCCTTCAATGGTTTCGAAGGGGTTGACTTCAATGATTTCAAAAAGACTGTTTAAAGGTCTTAAATGAAGGTTTCAAATGTATTAGATGGGCAGTATCGCCTAACTATTTTCCAGTTAAAATGGGTATTAACTTGTTTTGGAAGGATAGGTAATCCTTATTAAAATTCATCAACGTTATTTTGAGTAAAGTAGATATATCACGAAAAAAGAGCTTAGAGTAAAGATAAGAATATATTTTCCTTGTATAAGTATGGTTTAAAAGGTTAAATCATTTTGAAAAGGTTTTCAAGGAAAAAGATGAAGGGCAGTTAACCCTAGGAAAATGATTTGGACAGTTAGTCCATTTTGATCCGGACAGTTAGTCAGTTTATGGACAATCGGCCCAATTTTATGGACAGATAGTCCATTTTTAGCATAACGGACCTTGCTATTATGTTCTGGATAGATAGTTCACTTATTACCCGTTTTTATATAGATAGTCTAATTATTAGTATAAAGGATATTGCTATTTTGATTTAATCAATTTGACTATCCATTTTGGTTGCAGAAATGGATTTGCGAAATATATGTTTTAAAGAGGATATTGGTGAGGGGAAACCCGTTCCACTAAGCGGCGTGATCTCACTTAATATCAATAAACCAAGATGTAACAGAATTATTCATACCAAGCTTTATGTCCGATTCAAAGTTTTCGTTTTCCCCTTAAACTCTCGGATGCTCAAAATTGATTTGATAGGTTGAGATTTAAGGTTTTCAGGTTTATAAATTTTGGAGAATAAAGCTTCCAGAGACGAGCGGGTGGCTGTCGGATAGCTAACCGAGAGTTACAGATTGTTTTATTTATTT
Source organism: Allium cepa (assembly GCA_030765085.1). NCBI lineage: Eukaryota > Viridiplantae > Streptophyta > Magnoliopsida > Asparagales > Amaryllidaceae > Allium > Allium cepa. The sequence continues at coordinate 214,846,904 of CM060946.1, forward strand.
CCGCTCTGTATTAAGTCAGATATGACTATATTGCTATGAACAACCAAGGGGGATAGTCATATGTCTCTCTTGGCGTATTTTGTAATGATTATAATTAATCTTTTCCTGGAAAATGATATAGGCTTACGTAACTTGGATATGAATTTATTTTGAAATGTAATCGGTAAAACGTTGTTTTTGGAAATATGTGATTTTGTTCATACTCTAGTGCTTTTGATATTATGGATACCATTACCATTACCATATTTTGTCACCAAAAGTTAATACCATGGAAGACTGTAACATCTGTAGCGCTTAGCTTTTGGCCTCCAAATACAGGATTTACAGCATGTCTTTATTTAAGCTCCATCTGACCAAAGATGAAGTAGGATCTTACCCATCACTTCCTATCTCTAGGAAGTTTTGTTTTGGACATCTATCTCTAAACATCCATGCCAAATCTTGCATACCTATGGGCATTGATCATAAATATTCTTTAGGAGCACCATTACAGACATCTACTTAAGGATGTCAATATTTGATATTGCCTATCTCAGGGCTTTGATCTTATCTGGAAAATGAGATTCAATCTCCTAGTGGTTCCTATCTCTAAGAACTAATGAACAAAATGCCTATCTTTTGGCATTGCAATGGACCATGCCAATCTACAGGCTATGTTCTTAGGATAGAAATATAGAGTGAATCATCAAGATCGACCCTTGCATGATATACTCTGACGATCCAATCATGGATCGAAGGAGTACATTAATACCTCTCTCTAGGTATGTTGAAACGTGCATTTTCAAAATGCAAAGCATTTAATTCTATTATCGTTCATACACCAGTAAATCATGCTATTGAGAATAAAGTTCCGCCGATCCCCAAAGCCAATTCCTTTTTTGCACACAAGAATGGCAGACTCTTCCTAATTACATCAGAGCCTAGTTTGGTATATATAAAGATACAGCTAAGCAAAATAGCATCGTAGGTGCTTGTTATTCCATACCCTCGGAAGTGAGATCTCATCAACAATTGCCAGCTTTAATGTTCCATCTCCAAGCTTGTGTTTAATGGCATACAAACCTTCCCAGTTTGGGACTAGAGCTGATGTACCAGGAAAGATTCACTTTAGAATAAGATCGCCGACCACGAAAGTCTGATTCCTGACCTTCGCATTGAATTGTCATGCTACTCTTTTCTAGTAAGCACCAACCCTTAGGTCTGGTCCTTTACGCTTCTCATCGATCATATTAAAGGACTCAAATAAGAGTTCCTTGTCGTCTTGGGATCATAGTGAATCTTCCAATGAGAAGGCACTTCCAATTCAATTGGAATCATGGCCTCTAATCCATTGGCCAGGGAGAATAGAGTATGTCTGGTCGTGGACTTATGAGTCATTCAGTAAGCTCATAACGCTAGAGGTAACTCATTAACCCACTTGCACTAGGCCTTCGTCAGTCGTTTACTCCACCTTTTGACATCGATAGTACACAAATGATGTCAATTCCCTATAATACAAATGCTCATGAACTAACCACTGTGTGATTTCTATGGATGGGCTCTAGGAATCTTCGTAAAACTTTGGCACTATCTCATTAAACAGTGTATTCAGCCACATCCCACTTGATTGTCAGCCAAAAATATCCATTTCGAAGAATCTTCCTTGCTTAGGTTTGTCCCACAATGTGATCTTCATCATCTCTATCATGTACATCCACCAGGATGATTTTAGCTTCCTTGTTGGTGAGACATCATAATAAGGAAGCAGAGAATCCTGTCCTATATTGCACTCCTTCTTAAATAATAAATCATGGTACTTTGCATAGAAGTTTCCTTCATTCATTTCTTTTGTTCACAAGAATTCCCTTTACTAAGAATTCCTAGACTAGAGCCATCCACAGCTCCTCTTTCACCTTTACCTCTAAGGTCTAATCGACATCCATCTAGTTAATGCTCGGAGCTGACAATACCTCAACTAGAACTTATCCCATTAGTTTTGCATCCCTAGGGCTAGCTGGTTTGGCCAATGAATTAGCTTTTGTATTCTCATCCCTGGGAATGTGAGTTATCTTGTAATATTCAATGTCATTCAACAGCACTAGGACCTTCATCAAACAAGGGGCAAGCCTCGCTTCCTTAACTTGAAATTCCTTCTTCACTTGATAAATTAATAATTAATATTTGTTATATATATGCGATGTCCTGACTTCCAATTCCTTCGCTAACTTAAATCCCACGATTATTACTTCTACTCAGCTTCGTTATTCACTGTGGGGAAATCAAGCTTTAAGGTATAACATATTGTGCATTCATCATGGGTTGCCAAGATCACTCCTATCCCAAAGCGACGTTCATTGGATGCTTTGACCATGTATAATTTCCCCCAAGCAAGTCATTCCACATTTTCCGTTTTCTTCCCATCTCGAGTGGTAAATTTGGCAACGCAGTCAACTAATGCATGTCCTCGTTCTACCCTTCTAGGATGGTTGGCTATATCATACTGACTCAATTCAATGTTTCACTTCAACAGCCCTTCCAAAGTATTAGGTTGATGCAACATCTATCTCAGATGTTGATCAGTTAGTACTTTACTCAGATAAGATTAGAAGTAGGATCATAACTTCTTCAGTGCAATCAATAAGGTGTACACTAGCTTCTCAATCATTGGATAATTCCCCTCAACTCCAGTGGATAGCTTGAATATGTAACACACCAGCCTTTAGATTTGGATTCTCCACATACAAGGGCAGCACTCAATGCATGAATAGGCAATCCCAAATAAAAAGAATAAGTCCTCTCCTTCTAAAGGCTTTGATAAATTTAGTGGTCTTTCAATATTATCAAGTAAGGCTTGAAAAGCTTTCTTACATTCCTTTTTCCAGATAAATTTCCCCTTTTCCTTTTTGTGAGCATCAAATATCGGTGCACACTAATCTATGGCTTTTGAGACGCATCATCACAATGCAACTATCTTTTCATTTAATCTTTGCATTTCCCTCCTTATTCTTAAGGCTTCGACATCTTTTGATGCCTTAATTTGCTCTAGAGTAGCTTCTATGCTCCTTCATTCACCATGAAACCAAAAATTTACCTGATGCAACTCCAAAGAAACATTTCAATGGATTGAGCTTCATCCCGTATCTTCGAAGTTCATCTAACATCCACTAGAGGTTGTTCATATAGTTCACCGATCGCTATTACTTCACTAATATATCCTCAACATAGACCTCCATTGTACGTCTGATCCGATATACGCATATTGAATTTATCAATCTTTGGTGGGTTGCTCCTGCATTCTTCCGACCGAACAGTAGGACACAATGGAAATACAGTCAAAGGTCGTTAATAAAACTGGTATGCTCATGATCTGGGACATGCATTTGTACTTGATGGTGGTCTGGATAATCAGTGCACATCCACTATTTTTTTTTAGCCTCATCGACCACCACTAGATTTGATTTCCCATTCAAGGTATAAAGCTTCATAGATGAAGCCGTTGGCCTTCATCTTATACACTTTCTCTTTCAATGCAGCGGATTACTCCAAACCAAAGCTACACTATTTCTACTTCACAGAAGGACAACTGCGGTTCACATTCAATGTATGGCATGCTATGCCTAGCAATATTGCACACAAATTACAATGCATACAGGAAGAACATCTAGATTTTCCTGGAAAAAATATGTTTACTGAACTCCCATAATTGATCGGGAATTTACATGGCTTCAGATCCTGGCCATCCGTCTTCATCTGGTCGCAAGTCATTTTGAACAAAATGTTAACTGAACTCCCATAATTGATGAAAAATTTCTTCACAGTTGATGGCCAAATCATAGTCGTAATCACCAAGGGACCAAGCATCGATGTTTCTTCCTAATATTTATCCCAATTTCTACGGACTATATCATCAATTATAAATCTCAACCACTTTGCCAAAGCTCTATCTTCTATAGCAAAATTTCTCTCCTGCACAACACGTTTCAATAGACTCCCTTATCACGGCATCTCGTTCTAGATTTTCTCAGCTAGATAAGGTCCAGCAGTTATGGTATTGATCATAAGTCAATGTTTGTGCTTCCTAAGGTCCTTTACACTAGGGCCAACCTATCTCTGCTGGGTTATTTGTCCTTGGGGTACATCGTTTACTTGCCTACCATCTTTTGGGTCGTTCAAACATTGTTGAAGCGTTTTATTCCTAACTAGGCTTTTGATTACATCTTCAAGTATCGATACATATTAATGTTATTTCTATGGGTGTCGTGGAAGCAATAATACTTCCCAAACATCTTCTCTCTTTCAGTCGATTTCCTTTGGGATGGTTTTTTATAATTCTCCATACTGTGCATGGCAAGGTAAAATTTCTTGATGTGTCACTAGGTAGCGTATAACCCTTGTGTTTTGGGTACCTCGGGTGCTTCTTAAAGTCCAACTTCCTACCTCCAACACCCTGATTTCCTCCCTTTTGATTTTTGTTTTTGTTCTCATTGTTGATAGCAACATTCCCGAGGCCCTCGCTGGTCGGCTTCATTGCAACATTACTCTGCATTACCTTTGTGCATGGCCTTCCACTAGCTTTTCCAATGATCTGCCTCTTCCAAGCCTAGATACCACATCGCCTTCTTGTAAATTTCCCTATGGTTGGTAGCAGTTTTATCTTCAGCCATTTCCAAAAATTTGTATCCGGATGAATTTCTCTAGTTAATGCCATCAACATAATGCCCTTCTTTTGGCATTATTCATCTGTGTCACAACCATATTAAATATACTTATGAAATTTTTGAGAGACTCTCCAGGATGACTTTTTTAGATAAAACATATCATATCCTTGGGACGAGCAGAATGCAAAATGAACTACTCCACAAACCTTATGGCCAGCTAGTCAAATGAAGATATGGACCATGACGGGAGCCGAGTGAATCGCATCATAGCTACTCCTTCAAGAAATATCATAAATCACTTGCATCTCATAGTATCTGTTGCCCTGGCACCATCCGTGTGCCAATCGTACTTTAATGGATGTTGTCTCGGATGAAACATTCCATAGTAAGACGACATCTTGGGGATTATGAACCTCTTAGGATACTCCTTCCATAAAATCTCCTTAGTGAATGAGTTTCTATTAGGAGAAGAACCATAATCATCATTATTTCTATGTTGATTCTCGTTCATCAGCCTCTTTAACTTATCAGCCAAAAATTCTAGTTCGATCAAATCAAATGGATTATAATCATCATGGTATGCCTAGAGTGTTTAGCTCCGCAAATGGTCTTAGTTAATTCCATGATATCTAGATTCTCCTATCTCTGGAAGAACCGTACATATAATCATTCGGCTTCTATATTCTACATATGTTGGATCAATGGCAGTCATGTGAACTTCACAACTTTAGCCACCGCTAACATAACCAACATCAATTTCATTATCATTTTACAATCACATTTACGTTATTATTGATGAATTAGGTCCCTAGTTTGGTATCGAGATATGATGCTGGCTTGGAACAAGTTGACCCTTATCGACTTGAACTCTTCTACTTCGAAATTTTGATGTCCCAGCTTCCTTCCTCTTCATTTTTTATTTTCCATCTCTAAGTTTTCTGTTTGACAAGGATAAACTTTCTTCTTCTAAATTGGAAGATGAAAACACCTTTTTTATTCTCCTATGGCTCTGGGGTGGCAAGGTTAACCAGTCCACATTCTCTTTCATTATCTTCAACATAACACTTAGGCTCTCTATCGACTTTTTGTTTATCTCCATCATCACCATATCCATATCAACCTTAGTCACCATTTCTAAAGCATTCTGAATTTATACAGCATTAGGTTGATTGATCTCTTCTCTACATTGAGAATCATCATTCTCTACATCATTGGTTGGTCTGGAAGTCGTAGACATTTCTTTGGCATTTCTGGGTGCCATAGCTTTTTTGGATCCAATAATAAACCTTAAGGAAATCTAAGTAATCAAAAATCTTTCGGCGGTAATTTTTAGATCTACTTCATGGAGCACAACAATTCAAAGGTTAAAGATAGATCCAAATGGTGAGAAATTGGAGTTCTCTCGGTGAAAGCACCAAAAAGTTTGCGCCAAAAGTTGGACAAACACCCAAACGGATTGTATGTGGACAATAAATGAAGAAACTAAATGAGAACCAAAGTGAATATCATACTAGAATTTGTAGTTGTTTGGCAATACTCTAGTCTATGTTCACTTAAATTTTATTAGTTATTTTTAAGAATTTTTATAGTTGGTGATCCTATGTGGTTAAAATGCTTGGCAGTTCCATAGCTATAAAAGTACCAAAAGTTATAGCGGGGATATGGCAGAAAATAGCAGAGGTGAAAAAGCTTCATTAGATATAAAACTAAATATTAAAGTTAATTTATTCACATTCTCACATCATTTGTGTATAAAAAGAAATATTATTTACTCTTATATCACAAAACCGAAGAATATCATGATTTATGCAGTCAACATTTGCTGACTACAATAGATTTCTAACGTATATTGAGCACTCATGCCTTAAAATTAGATCTTTGCTCTATCTTTGTTGATTTGGTTAATAAGAGAATTAGTCAAACCAACCATTTTATTTTAATGTTGCTAAAATGGGTGCTAAAAGCCTTGATTTAATGGAAGTGGCGGAAAATATTGGAGCTTAAAGCAGATTTACTATTTAATAGCGCTACATTGAAAAAGCGTAGCGGTTGAGGAGCGCTAGGGCTATAGTGTGGATTTTACAGGGCTTTAGCAGCGCTTTAACTGAATGATATCAACTCTTCTGACTTTGGTTGGATTCTAACTCTAGAGTAAGGACTTAAGGTTTCTTATTATTTTCCCAACCATCTAATAGTCCTGAGTAGTTCATATATGGCCTGGTTCAAAGACGGGAAAACAGCGATTATTATATGTTTTTGAAACATTTTATATCTATATATATTCACCTTCACTAAAGAAATAAATTGATGCAATCAATATATATATATATGCACATGGTAGATATAAATCCAAATATCATATACATATATATCGACTTGACCATTATTTGTCATATCATCATGTCATACCATATATGTGTTACTAATGATAGTGTGTGTATACATTTGATGTACAGTCTATATATTATTCATTATTTTCTTGGTCACACATGGAAGGATATGGCCTAATTATTGGATCTCAAACTAAAGAAAAATTATAAAGATAACTGACAAGGTTTCCTTCTTCATGAAACAAAACCCTCCTTTTATTTGATTGTTTGTTTCAATTTATTATTTCATATATGGTTGACTACTCGCTTCTCTACCTCTCTTGATTGTAAATTCACATTAAATTCATTAATTAACTAGATTAATTAATTAAAGTAATATATTCAAAATAAAGTAAGATTTTATTCAAATAACTACATCGGATCCTGTGTTAAATATTAGACTTTGTAGGCATACGAAGATCCAATCTAGTAATTATTTTTTTGAAATTTACCCATCTGAACTGCTACAAAATGGGCTGGACCAAACAAGATAATGGACCAAGAAGAAATCATATGCAAGATCCTATGTTCAATGACTTAAAGAGGGGGACACTAATACTAACTTCTTTTATCTTACCGAGTGGTAGATTTAGACATAACTTGTAATGACCTGACATTCGTAACACCCATAATCCATACACAAATGAAACTCGTATTCCATAAGCATCATGGATGATGGCTCATTAGATAGTTTGTAAAACATTCAAAGTATATTTATTACACTGCATATAAACTATCATTTCACATCAGAAGGAATAAATATCATATCGGTATAAACGCGTAATAGACTAAATGCATATCATATAAATGAGATATAAATTTAAATACCAAAGTACATCATGTTCCAAACAAATGGAGCTAGATAGTACATAAAATCCATGTACAACTTGTCTCATGATACAATAGTGTCAATAACACAAAATACTGGATAGATATGATAATAGCGATAAATGGTTAGAGCTCTAAAGCTTGCCTCCAACTAGCAAAACCCAATCTTTAAGTCAACCTATTCAAGAAATAACTAACGAAAGAGACAACAAAGAGAGGGAAGGAACAAATTATGGTGAAATGGAAATATTACTAATTTGCATATTTACTGATAAGCTAACGTATCATGCATGATACCAAGTTGTACAACACAAGGTAATGAAACCATACCTAAACCTATAACTTCATATGCATCCAACAAGTTAGCATATTTCTATTATAGTGCAACATAATACGTGATATGTATGTCAACATTTAATCATCGTGGCACACGTATGTAACTTAGCCACCATGCACTAGGTTAGTGGACTCAGGGTCTCTTGGTAAGGCCAAGACCCGCTTGGTATGTTCATCAATGTAACACTAATACCACAATACTTCATTGCAATATTCACATCTAAATTGCATCGAACATAAATCAATATATACATGCCTAACCGCTACCATTTTTTAACAAGTGGACCTAAGAAACATAGCCCGAGGTTAATAACCCATGCTATAACATAGCCTGAGGTCTATCTCCCTTGTTGTCAAATAGCATGTCTCTTATCTTCGAACTAACGTCAGCTAACATAAGCAATCGTGATAATCATGCCTCATTTAATGGCTTATAAATATCAATATCAAGGCTTTGGCTAAGTGATATGGACTCATTCAATATATGCAACATCGAATGGAATTGTATATCACAGCACCCCAGTCGTCTTGTCTCGAAGCCATCAGATATGTCTATAAAATCCTTTTAAGAATCAAATTGCATCTCTAACCATAGTTATAGTCTCTATATACTTAAACTCCATTGCAAGTTTTTTAATATTTAATGCAGCGTCATCGAACTCATTATATTGCTCCTTAGTCAGTCTGAACCCTCCAAGCATCAAGCGGATCCATAAATTGAATCCAAACCGTCAAAATCTAAAATTTAAAAGTTCAAACCAACCGTATAATTTCACAAAATTTAGACGTTTGAACAAGTTCAAACCCAAACCCTCAAAGAGGGTGACACATGATTTAATTAATTTATAATCATTATAAATTAATTAATATAATTATCGAATTTTATTTAGTTTGTCTGAATGCCATTAGTATTTGATTCAGTGCTTACATAGAAGTTATAAACGTGTGTATCGATATATGATGTCGGTAGAATATTTAAATTGGATTTACATGGGACAAAGATTGGTGCGTTTTTAAATAAAATAAATTAATCAATACTTTTGAAATATTAATTGTCAAAATTTTATTTTATTTGTTTTGAATAACATTAGCGTTTAATAATAGCGCATATAATAGTTATAAATGTGCATAGTAATATACGATATTGATAAAACATTAAATTAGATTTAAATGGGATTAACACTAATGGGAATATAGAAATTTTGAGGGTCCATGTGGCATGTTTATGACTAGCTATGCACGTAGAAGAGGGAGAGGATTTTATTGAGATTTAATAAAGAATTAAAGAGGGCTATTTTAAGGAAGGAATAAGAATGGTTTACATCTTTTCTTTTGCTGGGCTGGCAGGGTTGAATGGTTCCCTACCATATCTTTTAGCAAACTAAAGAATACAAAGCGAGAGAAAACATAAGGAAAATAAAAGAAAAAACTAAAAAATGGACTTATCAAGAAATACGAGCTTCTTGATCCTTCCATTTTGATAAAATATCAAATTGTTTTTTCCTAATTATTCATCTGGCTTTGAACAACATGGAGGATTCGACGAATAAGAAAATCGGCATTATGAATTTCATTTTTAAATAAACTACATTTATTATCCTCCTAAACAATTGAGATAATTTTTTTGAACAGAAAGATGGAGGAAGGAAGAACGGTTTGGCATTTGGTGGCATTATAAATAAAATACTATTCAAAGTGACTATTAAAGGCTGAATTATGAATCCTAGAGATGGCAAGGACTCTCCTTCAGAATTGAAGAGTAAAATGGCAAGCAAAAAATAGGTGAAGAATGTTCTCATTACCACAAACACAAAAGGTGCATTGAGAGTGACAGATCATACCTATGTTAAATTATTTATTTTGAGCATGCGATACAATATTTAAAACCTTCCACGAGAAGAAATTATCTTTCTTTCTACGATTGATGTCCTATATGCAAGCAGACCAAGACCAATTAGGTGTTTATGATAATGCCTGAATGGATTTTTAAGTTGTAGCTAAAGAATATCCTTGTTTTTTATTGTTCCAAATGATGGTATTAGTCCCACGAGGGATACTACACTTAGCTAACGAGTTCCATATTCCTCTAACATATTCCCAACCTGAATGAGGATAGACGATGGTAGATTGATGTATACAGGAATTGTCCTTAGCATTTTCTAGGATTCCAGTCAGGGCTCTTTGATTGTGAGTTAGTGTGTTACCTAACAAAAGAACAGGCTTGGTCCAAGGAGTGAACCAGAAGTTGTGAGCACTATTGGGATTTGCCCAGGGAGTGAATCAGGCTTTGTCGTTGTTTTATATCGTTCCTTTAGACCAAATCTTTCTTCATTTCTTTTATTCAATTCGTTCACCCCTAACAAAATTTTCTCTATTCCTCCCATCAAATAATGGCCAAATTTTCATGGCGGTATAGGTCTAAAAATTCAAAAATCAAATACAAAATTAAGTCAAAAATTAAAAGATGGTTGTTGTCTCTACATCCCCGTAGGATCTAGAGAATGATACAATTGAATTTAGAAGCTTTGTTCATCATTCAAGGTGCAAATCATTAACTTCATTTTTAAGTAATTCTAATTTTATTAAATTGTACATTTATCTTGTTTATATGGTTTAGATTTTATTCATGTCACATATCTTCTATTTTGTTTGTCCATCTTATAATATAACTCAAAATCCATTTTGTCCATCTTAATTAATTATATGATCATCGTGTTGATTTAATTTTGACCTTCCTTTGTTATACATCTCCATTGACTACATATTTATAATGATCAACATATTTCAAATCCTTTATCTCGTTTAATTGTTTGTCAATATTCTATGTATAGCTAGATCCGAATTATCTTACAATGAATCTTCATTTTTTTGGAATTACTGTTAAAAAAATGCAAACTAATTTTTTATGGTATATAATATTTTGTACCATTTGTATAGGTAAATATAAATAAACTGTATTTATTGATTGTTTAAACGTACCTTCAAAATTGATTTCTTATGTTATATGGTTATTTTCTAGAAAATAACACTTCTGGTTGCTATATTCATAAAAGAAAAGGTTACGTTTTGTTTTAAAATTCATAAGTGGTCTTTTGTAAAGTTATAAACTTTATATTTCCTACCTAGGTAAAAGATTGAATTAATTGACATTAAATTTAAACATGTATGTTACTTGAATTACGATCTTTATATGCATATATGTTATTTTAAACTTAAAATATAATTGCAATTATATATATATATAGGTATACGTGTGTTTATATTATTTTAACTTATATCAAAATGGATTTTTATGTAAAAATGTAAAATTTATTTTCAAATTCTTCCTTAATTAAAAAATGTTATAATTGTTAACACTTGATTCGAAAACATATAATATAGGTGTAACACTCGAATAAAAATTAACCAAAAATTAGTTGAAGGAAATTAATTTATTAGTAATAAAGGTAAAAGTGGAATTTTTACAAATGTTAGGATTTGGCTAAGAAACCGACACCATTGCACTCATGGCGATTTTCTAGACAATTTTCATCTAAGAAGTTCAGTAGCCAGAGATGAAAAGGATATTAACGTTTAAAGGTTTAAAATTATAACGACCCGCCTTTTTGGACAGTTTAAACCGACGGTCAAATACACATGCCCATTCCAAACCATTCAAAAGGACAGATGGTTATTGGGGTAATTAAGAAAAGAAAGGGAAGGAGAAATAAAGGAAATGAAACAACACAGAATCTTGCAGCGGAACGATAAAATATAATAGTCAAATAAACAGTTCATGAAGCTGTTTGCTATACTTTGACAATTATTTATACAAAATTTATCAGAGTTATACATATACAACAGAACAAATAAAATAATGCAGCAGATAGCATGATGCAAGGGTAATAATAGTAATAGTATACCAAATCTTCGTCTTCATCCTCCAGAATAGATCTTCAAAAATCTGAAAAACTCAGGACTGACCCGAGCGTAATGAAAAGACAAAACACTCGAGTCAGGACTAAAATAACCTTATGAAAGTTAAATCAATCGTAAATAAATATGAGTGTAACGGCGTCAGAGATGTTTACGGGGTTTGACATCTCATATCCAGTGTCAACGTGCGTGCAATAACTTAAGAGATGTTACGGAATTTTCCATTTCTTAAGGATCCGTTAAACTATCTACTATGTAGTAATATACGCTAAGTAGATAATGCCAATCAGTAATATAAAGTATCAAAATAGCGTTAAGGCGTTACCATAATCCCCTTTAACACATTTTTATAATGCCATAGTCTATACAGCACCGTAAGCCCCACCGTAAACTGGTGGTTATCAGAGGGTGCCCCATAGGTATAACACAAAACATAACGTAGTGGTCGCAATAGGATAATCAGTATGACAAGGTACATGAGGCGATACCAACTAGGATACTAGTAGTTGCGCGATCCGGACTGATGTTGGGCATAGCCAGCAGCTACCCCAACACCGCGAAACAACACTCCCAAATCAAGGGGTGCACCCAAATCGAATCACAAATGTAATAGATATGGTATCGAAGAAGCATGTCCGCTAGAGATGGCGAACCTCAATGGCCCGGCGCGGCTCCTGTTTTAGTCATGTCAGAGGTCATCCAATATCGTTCTCTTTCTTCAATCAACACGTTCACCATACCATCCACTTCATTCTGGATCAACACTCCGCGTATAATAATTATTAAAGTGGTTTTCGGTATCGACAGAGAGTATGTCCATATCCGATCCCGGTCTCTTTAATAACTACGTATTATTACACCGTTGGCTCTTTTACATTTCAAATCAATTCATAATTGATATCAAAATATCATATTCGCTTCAAAAAAATCAAATCCATTTCAAATATCATCGTATCTATTCAAATGTAAGATTTCGTTTCAAAATCAATTTTCGCATCAATATCTCATTTCGATTTCAAAATCATTTCGAATTTCAATTTAGGTCGCAACTTCATTTAAACCAATTCGTATTTACATTTAAGATTTAAACATAAACATTTCACCTTATTGACCTATTTGAAATTTTAGAAAATAGTTTTGAGTAGTTTAAGAATAGTTTAAATAATTAAAATACTTAAAAATACTTAAAATCTCTAAAATGGATTTAAAATAGATAAATTAGTTTAAAATAATTTAAATTGGGTTAAGTAGATTAAAAATAGATTAAAATAGTTTAAGTATTCAAAATGGTTTATATAACAGAGTAATTTGGAAAACAAAATAAAGCAGCTTCAAAACCAATCCTTTTCAGTTATAACTTCCCAATTCAAATCAATTTCAATTTCCATTTTACCGATTCAATTTCGATTTTAATTCAAATCAATGTTAACTTTGACTTCAAATTAATTCGATTTTACATTCACCTTCAACTTATTCAATTTCAATGTATATCGATTTTTAGCTTGATTTTTCAAAATATCAATTTTTAACACTTAACAAAATTATCCTTCAATATTCAAATTTAAATCCCAATTACAAATATGATTCAATTTCAAGCTCAATTTCAAATATCATTTTATATCGCTTTTACTTAGTAATATTCAAAGCTCGAATTAAGGTTCAATCTTTTAAAATGAATAAATTTTCGAAATTCAACCATATCCCGATTTTAATCTCAAAGTCTCAACTTAAATTATTTAACAGTTTCCTTTAACCAAAATTTATTTCAACATTCCAAACTCAATTTTCGACAAATTCAATTTCTATAAATTGATTTCTATTTATAACTTTTAAATCAAAGTATTCAAATAAATTTCAAATCGACGATCTTAAAAATTATTAATTTAGCCAATCCGGTGTCCGTATATAATTTTCTATCCTATGGCCAAGTAATTATTTATTTCAATTAAATGTCAGGGATGAGTATATATTACTTAAACTAATCACTTGGTCATATGTATGCATAACAGTATATATAAGCAAATAAACATCCAAACATTTAAATATCAACCAATAACATCCATCAAAATACATCATCCAATAGACAATACAATTCATGGCAGTTTCATAGTTATCAATGTCAGGTAATTTAATCGCAATTCAATTTTAATTTCAGTTTAACTGTCAATTTAATTTTTTTCAACGGTTAATTCATATGACAAGCTATACGACAATTAAATTTTTATCAAACAACGGCAAATAAAATCATATCACTTCATACTATCAAATTTAACTAGCATAAAGATATTTAGTACGTTGTGAGCGTTATAAAACACTCACTTTGATTTCAATGTAGCTCCAGCGTTTTATTTCGAATAAAATTAAACGAGCGTTTAATTTTACCCGAAATTTTCTCTATCTCCAAACGACTCCAATCCAGCTCCATAGCGAAGAGCTCGTCAATTCGGTTCCAACGCAACTAGTTTAGCAAAATTCCGACCTCGCAGCAAAAGGTTATGACAGTTTAAAGTTACACGCATTTAAATACACATTAATTTACAAATTTAATTTACATTTTATTTTCTAACCCAAAATCATTCCCAGGCCGAACTCCTTCTTCCCCGTAACTCCAGTACACACACGAAAACCCATCATCACGTTCGACATCTCGAAGCCACTCCCTCCATTGTCCACTAGAATTCGATCGGTAATCACCAAACCGTCCGTCTACGCAAGCTCCACTCACGCCCAGAAGGGCATCACGCTCGGTCAGCCCTAAGCATCGATTTTCGTGCCCAAACAATGCACGAATGGGCCGAGATTCTGGCCACGACGTCGCTCCATATTTCATCATCCCCGTATGGATTTGAAGAGCTCGCGAAGCTCTTCAATCTTTGTGTTGGAGGTTTCTTGAATTGATTCACGGATTTAGAGAAATTAGAGAGGGAAGATTCGAACAATATCAGCCTTTGAATTTCTTAGGAGGCGGCTCCTGTAGAAACCCTAGGGTTTTGATTTTTGTGAAATAATGAAGTTAAGGGGTCCCTTTATAGAAATTTCAACGAACACTATTCACTTTCAATTTTTCGAACTCCGATTTACGCGTGGTGACCGACGTTTCTAGAGTTTATCCCGCGTTCCAGACACAATGGAACAGGTTTCGGAAGCTAATTCGATCGTATGTGCGAGTTACGGAAATAAACGATCAAATTTAAATTAAACCGATTTAACGAATTTCTAGGCGTTTGGGCTTGCCCCGGACAAACGGTAAATCCGATTGACACAAAATTTGAAATCTTACAATAATATCACATTACGGATCCGATGAAACTAGTTTCGTCGAAATCCAAGACTGTTTGAAAAATGGCTATTTTAACTCGACAATTCAATATTAAAATACTCAATTTTCACAAATTTACTTTTA
Organism: Allium cepa; assembly: GCA_030765085.1. NCBI lineage: Eukaryota > Viridiplantae > Streptophyta > Magnoliopsida > Asparagales > Amaryllidaceae > Allium > Allium cepa. The sequence goes on from CM060946.1 coordinate 214,862,392, forward strand.
ATTTGATTTTAAAGTTCTACAACACATTCTAACTTTAATATGATAAAATAAAATTTTACAAATCATTTTTAATCATATTAAACCCGTTATTCAATTATCCAATAAATTCCAATTTTAAAATCTTATTAACTCTATTATAATCCCAATATAACTTACATTCACTTTGAAAACCAATTTGAATCATATTAAATCAAATTTCAATTATTCACTCTATTTTCGTATATTAAATTTCAATATCAAATTAATCATATCAAATTCGAAATTTACTCATTCAAACATTTGTAATATTAAATTTAAACAAATTTGATTATTCTTAAATCACTATCTTTTGAGATATTCAAAACGAACTTAAAATTTAACCTTTGAAACGAATTAAAATTATAGAACAACCATTTTCATTATACGGTTCTTCAATTCTCGTTATTAAATTATTCAATGAATTCCAAATATTAAATTTAAACAATTTCGCTTATCCAATAATTCATTATCTTTTGAAATATTGGAATTGAACTTATAAGATTTAATCTGTGAAGCCCCACCTCTATACCCACGCTAGCCAAGAACACTACGGTGTAATGCTGTCAACTAGAATGAAGAATAAGGCTATTGAGGAGCGACCATCTGTATAATTGCTTTGTGCGAGTACCGATATGCCAGATAAAAATATAACTTTTCATCTCAAGAGGGAATCCGACATACCGACACAAACTCAAAGCTACTACACAGTGGCTATAAAGGTCTTCGGAAACAAATATAGAAATAAACATAACACAAATCAGTCATAGATAATTCATATCACAATGGCGGAAATAGATATGAATATTACACTAGGAAGTGTACATCAGAGTAGTGGTCAAAAAGATCCACAATAATACAAAAGAATAGCAACACGTGCTATACAAAAGAATACATCTATGAGTCCATATCTCAAGTGTATACAACAAAATAAACTACTAATCTAAAGTAGTTAGCCAAAAGATCAGATGAAAGTCCGATAAGGAGTCAAGCAGAAGCACCTGTAAAATCTCAGTCTGACCCGAGTATTATTTAAGAAGAAAATAATAAACGGATCAGTCTAGCTATAAATATCAGATGAAGTGATATATAATAAGAGATATGACATAAACATATAATAATCACAATGCCAAGCTGTGATAAATAAGTAACTGAAAATCAACAAGAGATTAATCAATATCACAATAATCTACTCAAGATAAAAAGGAATGTCATACTCCTAATTTCATTCACCAAGCCACAATAAATGACATATATATCAATGCCAATCGTAAAAGTCGGTGAAACATAAATTCCAGAATTCAACACACGAAATCCAGAAATCACAAGAATAGGTGAAGGATAAAATTTCCAGAATTCAACACACAAAATCCAGAAATAATAAAAAGCAAAAAGGGTATATGTGAGTCGAAATCACACAAGTGGTGTCTAGGCTAACCAAAAAGCAAAAAGGTATGTGTGAGTCGAAATCACACAAATGGTGTCTAGCCTAACCTTGCAAACAAAAAGATATGTGTGAGTCGAAATCACACAAATGGTGTCTAGGCTAACCAAAAATCATAAAGGTATGTATGAGTCGAAATCACAAAAATGGTGTCTAGGCTAACCAAAAAGCAAAAAGGTATGTGTGAGTGGAAATCACACAAATGGTGTCTAGCCTAACCTTGCAAACAAAAAGATATGTGTGAGTCGAAATCACACAAATGGTGTCTAGGCTAACCAAAAAGCAAAAAGGTATGTGTGAGTCGAAATCACACAAATGGTGTCTAGCCTAACCTTGCAAACAAAAAGATATGTGTGAGTCGAAATCACACAAATGGTGTCTAGGCTAACCAAAAAGCAAAAAGGTATGTGTGAGTCGAAATCACACAAATGGTGTCTAGCCTAACCTTGCAAACAAAGAGACATCGCACATTGCTAGTCTAAACCACAAAGATGATCGTCATGATCAACGAGAAGTGTCAATTACACTAAGCTAGTAAATATAAAAGTTTAGCTTCATGTTCCATAACCACTTGCTTAACTTAAACATTTACGAACAAACTGTAAATCTCCACTAGAAAAATGTCACAGGTGGTTCAATCGAACAAGTCCAAAAATTAACCAACGAAGTAAACGCAAGCGTTTCATACCACTTGTTTTACTAAGTCGTTTAATTAGATTTCTCATACGAGTGAGGTAGAGGTTTGTATATACTAATAGATTGGAAATCGGTTTGAGAAAACGAGCTTTGTAATAAAATAGTGTTGAAATCATTTGAAGAAAGAGTTTTGATATTTACTACTAGTATAGAAAACCTTTATATTTTAAAGTGACAAATCATAGAAGTGATTGTAGAAACAATCGGGCATAAAAATTCACATTCGAAGACGTGAATAAAATCCAAAGAAATCGATATCAAATCCATCAAAGTGGATATATCTAAAATTCCCAAAGAAAAGGTCATCAAAGTCGATAATAAATGACAAAAACAAAAGGGAGACAACACGAATCGATTAAAGTTGGATATTCAAACGAATTAGCAATATAAGCTAATCTGGCAAATAGTAGCAGGTCGGTCGACCGGACTCCCTGAGTCGGTCGACCGAACCAGAGGTTGGAAGTGCTCGGGGCACCAGGTCGGTCGACCGGCCCAAGGAGCTCGGTCGGCCGAAGCCTGTACCCAGCACTTCCAAACAGAGGCAGGAAGTGCCTGGACTACAGGTCGGTCGACCGGCCCAAGGGGCTCGTTCAGCCGAACCTGTATACTTGCATTTCCTTCCCTATTTCAAAGGAGGTGCAAATCTCGATCGAATTGCAATCGCACGAGCAACGACGCTAAGGGTTTATGCCAATCGACTACCCGGCCCTATATGCTCCTCGATGAATCACCAAAAACATGTTCAAACATCAAAGTTAGGATTTTTAACGAACTGAACTCAAAACACTAAAAATTGGAATATTCACAAAAGCAATCAAAATCAAAATCAAATGCACATGAATAAGTGTTAGGAATTTATACCTAACAATAGAAGAGAATTATAAGCATAGATGTGAGATTAAAAATCTCACCTTTGAATCTGAAAACAATGAATGAGAAGCTTGAAGACGAAGGAAATCAACCACACTTCAATCTCAACACGAGAAGCTTGAATCTAAGCTTAAAAGAGAAACATTTCCTAAATTAGGTTTAGGAATTTTCTAAAATTGAATGGAGAAAGAGTTGGAGAAGATGAAGAGAAAGCTTACCAATGGGTTCTCTTTGAATTTGGAGCAAGAACTTGAGCTAGCAAGCGGAACTAGGGCTTGGAGTTTTAATTTCCACTCTCTTCCACCATTGTTGCTAAAGCTTGAAGAGATAGAAATTAGAAATGAAGTAATGAAGAGTTGGAGAGGGTTGGGACTGAGTTAGTAAGTGGCTAATGGGTTCAGCCCAAACCAAAGCCCTATGTGAAAAAGGTCAAAATTCTACTATCTCCAAACATATCGAAGTTTATACTCAAAAAGGTCGCAAACGTCATTTTGAACTCAGTGGGGGTGGTCTCGAGTCCCAATTCGACTGTTTGCAAAAAGTAGCTTTTCGGACCAAAATCCGACGATCGATAAAATATTTAAATAAAATATTTAAATATAAAATCGATAAATATGCGGGTTGTTACAGACTCCCCTCCTTAAAGCGTCCTCGCAATACTTAAGAGGAAAATAAGAAGTAACAACCATGGAAGCATATCAACACAAAAGAAAATTGAAATAAGAAGTTCACCATAAAGAGCACGAAAGAGTTAGCATGAACGGGATCGCTCGATGAATTCTCTAGATTCCCAAGAGTAATCCCTAGGATTTGAGAACCATTGAACTTTTATCAAAAAGAATATCTTTATATCGAAGGTGCTCAACCTCCGAAGCAATGATGCGAATAGAATGTTGCTCAAAAGTCAAATTTGGTGAAACTTCAATCCCCTCAATAAGACCGGGCTCAAGAATAAAAATTCGGAATCCCTAAGGCATTTCCGTAGATAAAAGACGTGGAAAACGTCAAGAATAGAAGAAAATTGAGCCAGTGCAACGACGTAGTACAGAAACGGTACGCCCGAGAAACTAGAAACTCGAATAATTTGGAACACCGACATAGTACAAAAACAGTACGTCCAATGAACCGATAAACCGGAACAACGATGTAGTATAATGGTACATCCATTGATCCAGATAAGACGGAACATTGATGTAGTATAATAACAGTACATCCGATGAACCGAACACCATAAAAGAACACCGGACACTAGTCCATAAAAGGAATGAGATAAAACTCAATAAAACGAAGTGTACCAAAACGTCCGATGAACTTGACGAAAAGATAATTCCATTCAGACAACATCAAAGAATCAACCACTTGTTGCTTACGACAAAGCGCATTGGCAACACGATTTCCCTTTCAGGAATAAAAAGAATATCAAGATCATAAGATGTCAGGAACTCGAGTCAACATGGAGTTTCATATGAGAAAATAATTATTCCAAAGATTTATGATCGAGGTAGAGAACAAATTTCTCAGCCAAAAATGATGATGCCAAATTCCAAAAGTAAAGCAATAGCCACGAACACTAGATCATGAGTGGCATATCTAGTCTCGATAAGCTATAATGATTTAGAAGCACAAGTGATAGCACGTTTTCCTTTGCAAGAGAATGACATCCAAACCAATACGACTAGTATCGGTACAAATAGCAAAGTCTTGGTTCCCCTCCTGGAATCACAAGAACAAAAGTATCGAAAAGAAAGAATTTCTTTTAAATAATCTTCTTTCCTGAAAAGTTAAAACTTTCAAAATTACATTTATCATTATGTAATAATCATTCTAGAAAAATTTACTATTTTCACGTTAATATACTGTGTCTGATTGTCTCATCAAAGCGTTTAGAAAATTCCTATCGATAACGTTGATCAAGCGCATCGACCAAAATTCTTAAAGCACTCAACGGGCAATACAATCACAAAATCATATTCTATAGGATAAGTAAGTTTTTTTTTCAAAACTTCTAAGAATATTCTTTGTTCGTTTTAAGAACAAAAATCCAGTTATACTTATAAATAAATCTGATTAAAAAGGATTTGCAAAATTTTAAATTTCTATTTTCATCCAAAATCAGTAATTACAAGAGTAGTCTCATCGAAATATTCATAGAATATTCGATTTATGAAATGGATGAAATAAGCTGGACAAATTGAATGACATAATAAGTCATTCATAAGAATCATAACGAGTGCGGAATGCGGTAAGTGGAATGCTAATTTCCGCAACTCGTAGCAAACGAAAACCGGTGGTAAAGTCAAACTGAAAAGACCTTAGCACCACACAAAAGATATTGCTTAGGTGATAATCCTAAGACAAACTCAAAAATACCGGAAAGTTTAACAAATCATCTAGATAAGAGAAATAACACTTTTCTCATCTTGAGGGTTTAAAGAATAAAATGATGCCATCAAGTTGGAATCAAAATCATAAAGGAAAAATAGAAATCTACTTAACAGATTGAAAATGTCGAAGATGAATAGTCCACTCGAAAAATAGGATATGGGCTTCACAATGATTAAGCCGATCCTTTCAAAAAATCAATTCCGAAGCCTAAGTAAAATTATCGGCTCGGAAAGAAAAGTCTCATAAAATAATTTCGACATCAATAAAAAGCAAATTGAGTGTTGCGGATCTACCATCCGGATTCACAATCCTCAAAGAAGTCATCAAGCCCAATATATTCAAAGAAAAAGAATCGACAAGTTCTTTTGATATAAAAATAATGAGATGAAACCTATATCAAAAAGAACTCAAATAAGAAGATCACAAAATAAATGTAATCAAGGATTAAATGAGAAATACCTTGACCACGAGAAGTGTTGCTAGGGACTTGCAGCTTTCCTTCTCTCTTGCTTTGACGCTTGGGACACGAAGATATATAATGATCCGCACTTTTGCAATAGCGGCAAGAAATAGGCCTTGGACACCTATTTATATAGTGGTCCCTAGAGCCACAATTGTAGCATTCTCCGCGATTAGGGATAGGAGTATTTGCTATAGAAGTCTCTTGCTTCGCCCTCTTGTTAGGATTAGGACTTTCAAACCTAATAAAGGGATGCCTCTTCTTGTTGTTGGCGGCGCTCGGTTTGGCACTCCCAACCTCGACATCACTTTCTCTATCGGCCTCTTCAAGACGAAGAGCGATATCAATAAGCTGATCAAATGAAACCTCAAGTTTCAAAGGTAGAACCATTTCGGGGTTCTTACTCAAAGCACAGATCAACTCTTGATTCTTTACAAGATCCAAAAGTTGTTGGGCAGACATGAATGCACCATCCAGAGAAGGGCTACTGGATTGACCAGCGCTAGGACTGCTAGAACTAACCATTTCTCTTCCTTTAGAAATAAAGGAAGAAGAGGAAAAAGTTATTCTCAAAGTAAATATCAAGCAATTCTTGATAGATAAAACAAGGAATCATAAAGAAAATAGGATGAATCGGTACGAAGACTCGAATAAAATCCTAAAGCACGACTCCTAAGATGGACTTAGGACGATGATCCTTGTTATAATATTCCATATTGTTCCAAAGTTTGGCTCTGATACCAAGCTGTGAAGCCCCACCTCTATACCCACGCTAGCCAAGAACACTACGGTGTAATGCTGTCAACTAGCACGGAGAATAAGGCTGTTGAGGAGCGACCATCTGTATAATTGCTTTGTGCGAGTACCGATATGCCAGATAAAAATATAACTTTTCATCTCAAGAGGGAATCCGACATACCGACACAAACTCAAAGCTACTACATAGTGGCTATAAAGGTCTTCGGAAACAAATATAGAAATAAACATAACACAAATCAGTCACAGATAATTCATATCACAAAGGCGGAAATAGATATGAATATTACACTAGGAAGTGTACATCAGAGTAGTGGTCAAAAAGATCCACAATAATACAAAAGAATAGCAACACGTGCTATACAAAAGAATACATCTATGAGTCCATATCTCAAGTGTATACAACAAAATAAACTACTAATCTAAAGTAGTTAGCCAAAAGATCAGATGAAAGTCCGATAAGGAGTCAAGCAGAAGCACCTGTAAAATCTCAGTTTGACCCGAGTATTATTTAAGAAGAAAATAATAAACAGATCAGTCTAGCTATAAATATCAGATGAAGTGATATATAATAAGAGATATGACATAAAAATATAATAATCACAATGCCAAGCTGTGATAAATAAGTAATTGAATATCAACAAGAGATTAATCAATATCACAATAATCTACTCAAGATAAAAAGGAATGTCATACTCCTAATTTCATTCACCAAGCCACAATAAATGACATATATATCAATACCAATCGTAAAAGTCGGTGAAACATAAATTCCAGAATTCAACACACGAAATCCAGAAATCACAAGAATAGGTGAAGGATAAAATTTCCAGAAATCAACACACCAAATCCAGAAATAATAAAAAGCAAAAGGGTATATGTGAGTCGAAATCACATAAGTGGTGTCTAGGCTAACCAAAAAGCAAAAAGGTATGTGTGAGTCGAAATCACACAAATGGTGTCTAGCCTAACCTTGCAAACAAAAAGATATGTGTGAGTCGAAATCACACAAATGGTGTCTAGGCTAACCAAAAAGCAAAAAGGTATGTGTGAGTCGAAATCACACAAATGGTGTCTAGCCTAACCTTGCAAACAAAAAGATATGTGTGAGTCGAAATCACACAAATGGTGTCTAGGCTAACCAAAAAGCAAAAAGGTACGTGTGAGTCGAAATCACACAAATGGTGTCTAGCCTAACCTTGCAAACAAAAAGATATGTGTGAGTCGAAATCACACAAATGGTGTCTAGGCTAACCAAAAAGCATAAAGATATGTGTGAGTCGAAATTACACAAATGGTGTCTAGGCTAACCAAAAAGCAAAAAGGTATGTGTGATTCGAAATCACACAAATGGTGTCTAGCCTAACCTTGCAAACAAAAGATATGTGTGAGTCGAAATCACACAAATGGTGTCTAGGCTAACCAAAAAGCAAAAAGGTATGTGTGAGTCGAAATCACACAAATGGTGTCTAGCCTAACCTTGCAAACAAAAAGATATGTGTGAGTCGAAATCACACAAATGGTGTCTAGGCTAACCAAAAAGCAAAAAGGTATGTGTGAGTCGAAATCACACAAATGGTGTCTAGCCTAACCTTGCAAACAAAGAGACATCGCACATTGCTAGTCTAAACCATAAAGATGATCGTCATGATCAACGAGAAGTGTCAATTACACTAAGCTAGTAAATATAAAAGTTTAGCTTCATGTCCCATAACCACTTGCTTAACTTAAACATTTACGAACAAACTGTAAATCTCCACTAGAAAAATGTCACAAGTGGTTCAATCGAACAAGTCCAAAAATTAACCAACGAAGTAAACGCAAGCGTTTCATACCACTTGTTTTACTAAGTTGTTTAATTAGATTTCTCATACGAGTGAGGTAGAGGTTTGTATATACTAATAGATTGGAAATCGGTTTGAGAAAACGAGCTTTGTAATAAAATAGTGTTGAAATCATTTGAAGAAAGAGTTTTGATATTTACTACTAGTATAGAAAACCTTTATATTTTAAAGTGACAAATCATAGAAGTGATTGTAGAAACAATCGGGCATAAAAATACACATTCGAAGACGTGAATAAAATCCAAAGAAATCGATATCAAATCCATCAAAGTGGATATATCTAAAATTCCCAAAGAAAAGGTCATCAAAGTCGATAATAAATGACAACAACAAAAGGGAGACAACGCGAATCGATTAAAGTTGGATATTCAAACGAATAAGCAATATAAGCTAATCTGGCAAATAGTAACAGGTCGGTCGACCGGACTCCCTGAGTCGGTCGACCGAACCAGAGGTTGGAAGTGCTCGGGGCACCAGGTCGGTCGACCGACCCAGGGAGTTCGGTCGGCCGAAGCCTGTAACCAGCACTTCCAAACAGAGGCAGGAAGTGCCTGGACTACAGGTCGGTCGACCGTCCAAGGGGGCTCGGTCGGCCGAACCTGTATACTTGCACTTCCTTCCCTATTTCAAAGGAGGTGCAAATCTCGATCAAATTGCAATCGCACAAGCAACGACGCTAAGGGTTTATGCCAATCGACTACCCGGCCCTATATGCTCCTCGATGCATCACTAAAAACATGTTCAAACATCAAAGTTAGGATTTTTAACGAATTGAACTCAAAACACTAAAAATTGGAATATTCACAAAAGCAATCCAAATCAAAATCATGTGCACATGAATAAGTGTTAGGAATTCATACCTAACAATAGAAGGGAATTATAAGCATAGATGTGAGATTAAAAATCTCACCTTTGAATCCGAAAACAATGAATGAGAAGCTTGAAGACGAAGGAAGATCAACCACACTTCAATCTCAACACGAGAAGCTTGAATCTAAGATTAAAAGAGAAACATTTCCTAAATTAGGTTTAGGAATTTTCTGAAATTGAATGGAGAAAGAGTTGGAGAAGATGAAGAGAAAGCTTACCAATGGGTTCTCTTTGAATTTGGAGCAAGAACTTGAGCTAGCAAGAGGAACTAGGGCTTGGAGTTTTAATTTCCACTCTCTTCCACCATTATTGCTAAAGCTTGAAGAGTTAGGAATTAGAAATGAAGTAATGAAGAGTTGGAGAGGGTTGGGACTGAGTTAGTAAGTGGCTAATGGGTTCAGCCCAAACCAAAGCCCTAAGTGAAAAAGGTCAAAATTCTACTATCTCCAAACATATCGAAGTTTATACTCAAAATGGTCGCAAACGTCATTTTGAACTCAGTGGGGGTGGTCTCGAGTCCCAATTCGACTATTTGCAAAAAGTAGCTTTTCGGACCAAAATCCGACGGTCGATAAAATATTTAAATAAAATATTTAAATATAAAATCGATAAATATGCGGGTTGTTACATAATCCTTTAAAACCAATTCACAATTTTAGAACCCTATTTTCATTTTACAGTTATTCAATTTTTCAATAAGTTTTAACTATTTAATTTAAACAATTTACCTGTTCAATATTCAATATTTGATTTAAAATAGATTTTACTTATCAATCAATTACTCTATTATACCCAATGGATTCAACATTTTTTATTATTCCAAATGACTCACAATTTTTTTCTAACACTAAAACACGAAATCTTATTAAATTATCTATTTTAATTATCGAAAATTTACGGGTCGTTACAAAAATCAAAAATAATTAATATATATAGGGAAAGAAATTAAATTAGGGAAGTTCAGTCGGTCGATACCGTGATTGTGAATGGTCGACACCTTACGGTTGACCGCCCCTCATTAACTGGTCGACTGGTAGCTATTTCAGCTAAGGTTAGTCTAAGCGAAATAACCTGAATTTTATATTATTAAACCTAATGGTTAGTTTTGATTTCAACACTCATAAATAAGATGTTAACCGAACAGTAATATTTCAGATAATCCTAATTTATTCAGTAAGCTCTAAACTTTCTTTCCTCCAAAATTTATAAAGTAAAATTTGAAAGATAAATTATGGTTTAGGGAAAAAGACAAGGTAATCACGATTAAATCAAATCAGAAAAGGGGTGAATTAAGTTGGGACAGAAGAAAAAAAGCTCCAAAGAAGAGAGTGCGTTTATTATTAAATATAATGATTTACAGGTGATTCGGTTTAATCATGTATTTATTTGATCTTGGAATTAAATCGGAAATGAAATTTTAATTTGAAAAATTATTTGAAGATATTGAAATTTGGCATTTAACTTGAACCTTGGCCTATGACCTGGATTTAGAATATATATTAGTATATGTTATAAATAAGTACTAGGTCTTGACTTTTGGATATTACGAGACTATATAGATGTGTACACGGGCAATTAGGCCTAGACACTATTTATTCTATAAATTTGATATTCAATATAAGGTGGTTTCATCTAGAGGCACTAACAAGAGATTCCTCGATGTACGCATGACACTATTGGTGGATGCCTAGTGCGGTGCATAGTAGGCATTAGCAGGAGGTTCCTCAGACATACGTCGGCAATTTGACGTGGACACTGTTGTTGGTTGCTCCAGCACAGTGCAATAAATAGCGTATGAAGTAAACCTTAAGTCCTCTTTGATGTGAGTTGACGCTGCAGGATTCTCTCAATATGTAAGTACTATACGTTGCAGTTGTAGTTTGGGTAATGTAGTCATAAGGGTGATATTTTAAGCGATCATATATTAGGAGTAGTGCCAGAGATAATCAGTCTGGTTCATTGATGATTAGAGGTTCGCTTAGTTGTTCGACCCCTAAGTATAAACCTCCATAAGATATTTGGATGTATGTGTATTTAGAACAATATTCCTTAGGTTAATATAACCAACCCTAGCACGTAATTCACAAACACAAATAGGACACCTTAGGTCATGTAGATTATAAATGAAGTCAATTGAATGTGATCGCCATATATTAGTAATACAACTCATTCACCAGACTTCTGTCTGATCCACTACGTTGCTTTGGCCCTACGACAGGAGGATAGAGCAGCAGGTGATTGGTCCAGATCTAATACGTGTAGAAGCGAGCTTGGTATAGTCATTGGGTATTATTCTTTATTGTTCTCTATGCAACTATCTATTGTATTTAGTATTTATTAGACTTTATGTTGTTATTTTTTAACCTTTGGATTTGTGCCTATGTATATTTTGAGAATGGTTTTTCTAAGATATTTTTTAAGATGATTATTTTTTGTATTTATATTTTATTACCTTCCGTCGTGAGATCTAAAAGTACAGAATGTCTTAGGTTTTACCTTATAACCATGTCCTATGACGTTTCAAAAACCAATTGCTCGTACTTCTTGACACGATGCGAGTCCGAAAGTCACTCTAGGCTTTGGATTGGTGTGTCTAGAGGTGTGTATTGTTATATGTGGCATCAGAGCCTAGGTTTAAGATTCCTTGGGATTTGGACACGTATTGAGAGAACGTACTTGAATATTTTAGAAAGCTCTTTCAAAGGATTTTCAAATATATCTACATATAAAAATCTTTTCAAAGGTTTAACATGAAAAACGCAATCATTTGTTCTTGTTAATACTGCAAGTAGGAAAGATGCTAATGTTCCTAGTCACAAATAAAGAGAATGTGCAATTATGTTGGATGCGGCTTAACTGAATCGGCTGAGATTTCAAGCATGAACGTCCCAATATGGTTGCATGGGTATCTGCAAGCAAGAGGGCAACACTAGTACACAATCTATCTGTTGCATCGCCTTATTATAATATGCAATGGTTCTTCTTAAAAATTGTAGAAGTTGGTCTATGAGAAGCAGGAGAAAATTTAATAAAAGCATTTTGTGACGGTTTTTGTCTAAGTAAATACGTTGTTATTTATGATTGTTATTTTCATAACCGTAGAAAACACCTATTGCAAATGCGACTAAAAAAATTAGAAAAATAATTTGCGGCGGTTTTATAATATAGCAGTAGAAAATACATAGGCAAATTGCCATTATGCTTCAACCATAACAAACTAACGTATACGTATTTATTTATTTAGCGGTCAATTAAATTTACTTCTTGCTTTCTTTTTTATCATTCCGCTTCACATTACCGCTTCATAATAGAAATCAAATCCCTAAATTCGTAAGCTTGAATACCACCATAGTAGCCATCACACTTCCTAGCTTTCGCTTTCTATGCTTTCTATTTCCTCCTCAATCAGGCAATCTCATGCAGAAATAATTGTTCCAGTTTCATGTTCAATTGAATTATTTTGATTAGAGCATTATGAAAATAGGAACTAAGTCTTGGTTGTGCTGCAGAGCTGATTCGAACAGGTGTCTTTTACATTGTTTCTTTCTTGTTTTCCCTCTTTGTTGCTGATTTTAATTGAGAATTAAGGTATTTAGTGAAAAGATTTGATTCTGACTGCGTAAGAGTGAAAAGGGGAAGAAAAAATCATCCGATGGAGGATATTTTCCCTTAAAAATTTACAATCTGCGGCGAATAATTTCAATTATGATAATAAGTTAGGTGAAGGAGGTTTCGGTGGTGTTTATTGGAGTCAACTGTGGGATGGATCTCAGGTTTTGGCTTTGTTTTCTAATGATCTTTCTCTTGGATTTGTCGATTTTTTTTACTATTTAGGCGCTTTAATAATTTTAATATGGAATACGTCTTGGGCCAATGATATAGGTGATAATTTTAGAAAAGGAGTCGTCGACTATGATTATTGAGGTTCATTCTTATCGTATAAACTGATTAACAGTGGAGATTAAAGAGTTTAGAATATGAAACTTAGTGACAACGTAGATGTCATAGATAACATACACAAACTGCAGTTGGTCTGTTCATGTTTATATTACTTAGATTGAAGAATCAATCTTGAACCATTATAAACTTAAAAGCGGATTGACAAACTGCAGTTGGTCTGTTCATGTTTATATTACTTAGATTGAAGAATCAATCTTGAACCATTATAAACTTAAAAGCGGATTGTTTCATATAGATGTTTTTTAGCTCTTTCTTCTTCCTCCTTCTCCTTTTGGTAGGAAATGCGGATTACGGATCTTAAGGTGGAATTAACGCTAGAGGGGTGAATAGTGTTTAATTAAATTTATGAATCTTTTCGAAATCTTTTCAAATTAAACCCAAACAAATGCAATTCAAAAACATAGAAACAATCATAGAATAAGACATAGATGCAAATAGAAAATAAAAGCAGTAAAGGAAATAACTAGAATTTTATACTGGCTCAGAGTTACCCTACATCTAGTCCCACACAATTTCTTGTGCAGATTTCTTTTCAAATATAATGTCAATATTACAACCTCGATTTCAAGGCCACGAGATACACCCTCCTATCTTCGATTTCAAGGCAAACTCTCTTGATTTAACTAGGCTACATGATCACCTAATTGATTTACGGGCTACAATCACACCCAATTGATTTACAGGCCACAATCACACCATTTTCAATCACACTTTGATAGAGGGAGAGAGACTCAATACACTTCTTTGATTACAAATGATCCTACAACTCTGAATAGCACTGAGATCTTTAAGAGAGAATGACCGAGAATCAAACTAGATATGATCTAGTTTGATTCACTCAGGATTTCGGTAGAGTTTTGTTAAAATATAAGAGAATATTTGAGTAGAGAAGAAGGAGTGAAGAAATGAAGAAAAACAAGCTTAAAATTCGTTGAAAACAACTGGTGTTTATAAAAGAACAATAGTCATGTCCATTCATGAAAAGTTATGACGAACAGACACTTCATTTGAAAATTTGAAATTCTATGGCTACCATGTCGACATGGAGGGATGGGGTATGTCGACATGCCCTAGTTAATTTTGAAATTTGATTTTTGTTTTTAAAAGATATTTTCTTTCTAAAACTTGTCAAAACAATTTCTAAAGTTTATAAACCATTTTGAATATAGTTAAAACTTATAAAAGAGATTTAAAAAGTAATCTTAAAAATATATAATCTATAATACAAAAGTAATATTAAAAACTAAGTAAAGAATATATTTTTGAGATTTTAAAGCTTATAATATTAAAACCAGGAGATAGTTTAAAAACAAGAGATGATTATGAAATCAAAATATAAAAGATAATAAAAATAGTTCAAGGATAAAATATTTAAAATGAGAGAGATGACTTTAAAAGGTTTTTGGAAAACAATATTTAAAATAAATCATTTTGAAAATTTCGTGGATTCCATCCCACTAAAGAAGGTCGTGGGTTCCATCCCACTAAAGTGGTCGTGGGTTCCATCCCATTATTAGAGCGAGAAGGTGGATTCCATTCCATAATTAAAATTCGAATAAAGATTTTAGTGCTATTATGAAGCTTGAACATAAACCTAGACAATATTACTTACCTTGATATCTTGAACTCTTGAAATCTTGAACTCTTGATACTCATAAGTCTTCAGTCTTGGTTTCTTCAATCTTGAGTCCGTCAGTCTTGAATCTCTGTACGCAGTCTTGAATCTTTATATTGTACAGTCATCATTCTTCAGTATCTGCATATATATCCTGCATATACATATATCTAGACAAGAATATTAGTATTTATATTTTATAACAAGTCCTAAGGTTGTTGTCATCAAAACCAACATCTCAGGAACTAACAATCTCCCCCCTTTTTGATGACGACAACCTTCATTTACAAAATCTACTCCACAGAACTCTAATTCAACTCTAACTCCACCTTACTCCAACAACCCCCCCTTAAACTACTAACTCTCCCTTAATCTAAGCCAATCCAACCTATTTTATAATTCTCTCCTTTTGTCATCAACAAAACTAACCCTAAACTACATAACTCCGCCTTAAACTAATATAACGAAACTAAGTGCTAATTACGAAGTATAATAAGAGAAACGTAGATCTAATTTATTATATATGTTTGTTATATTACATATATAAACACAAATAGATACAAATACACATAATATATAAAAACATTAACATAATCTAATGAGAGTCTTTGATAATTGGTGACTTGTGAATCGAACAATTTGGGTAATGGAGACAAAATTTTCCACGTTGTTCTATCAAATTACCATCTTTATCGAAACAGACTTCTCCAAGCAAATAACTTTATCGTCTTTGTCCATTTGTGCTTCTCCTTCTTCTTCTTCTTCTTCTTTTTTATCTTCGTCGTCTTCCTCCAATGGATTATGAATATGAATGTTAGAGGAGTCATCTTCAACTATGATCGGGTCCGCATGATTATCCATTAGAAATTTTTGCAAATTTCTAAGGATTTTGCCTTGTTTCTCTTGTTCCTTAGCCATCTTTATTTGCATGACATGCAATTTAGTCATTATTTGCAGAGACTCCTTTAAAGTTTCCTCTATCTTCATGACTCGAACCAGTGTAGTTCGTTGAAATGGACCTACAATAGAAGAAAGGAAAGAAAAGGCCGCATTGCTTTTATTTGAAAGAGGGGGCCATAATTTTATATTTTCAGAAGTTTATAGTAGAGAAAATGAAAAGAGAAGACACAAGAATTCAAATTATTGTGGTTTATATACCATCAAACTGATTTTAGATAGAAAATCAGAACTTTAAATTACCATTGTATGTCGACATGGTGGGTAGGGGAATGTCCACATCCATATGGAAATTTTGATAATTTTTTATTTTTCTTTATTTATTTAAATATATATGTTACTAAATCTATATTCTATATCTCAGTTATAGAGCAAATACCTAGTTCTCTTCTAAATTTAGTAAAGAATGATTGATTCAAGGGTTTGGTCAGAATATCAGCTATTTGATTCTTAGTGTTGATAAATTCAAGAGAAATAATCTCTTTACTTATATTATGTCTGAGAAAATGATGTTTGATATCAATATGTTTGTTTCTGGCACGATGAGTAGGATTTTTGGATAAATTTATTGCACTTGCATTGTCACGATAAATTGGCGATTTTGAAATTTTTAATCCAAAATCCTTTAGGGTCTGTTGAATATTGATAACTTAAGAACAAGACAAAACAGCAGGGATATATTCTGCTTCAGTTGTTGACAATGAAATAATATTTTGATTTTTACAAAACTAGGAAATCAGAGAATACCTAAAAGGTGACAAGTTTCACTTGTACTTTTTCGGTTTGATTTACAATCAGCATAGTCAGCATCACAATATGAGGTTAAATCAAATGAAACATTTTTGGGATAAAATAGGCCATAGTCTAAAGTGTGTTTAATATACCTTAGGATACATTTAACAGCTTTTAAATGGGTCTCTTTGGTTTGAGATTGGTATATTTTGCACAGAGACAGGCAATATGCATGATGTTAGGCCTACTCGCAGTTATATAGAGTAGTGATCCAATCATTCCCCTGTATATTTTTTAGTCAACATCTTTTTACATGTCTTCTTTATTCAAGGCTTCATTGGTTGTCATAGGAGTGTATTTTCCACTCACAGCGGTCATACCAACTTATTAATTATATCCCTAGCATAATTTTCTTGGCTAATGAAAATACCACTATCTAATTATTTTATTTGCAATCTTAAAAAGAAAGTAATTTCACCCATGACTCATCTCAAACTCTTTTGTCATTATTTCAAAAAACTCTTTGTTCATTTCATTGTTTGTTGATCCAAAAATTATAACATACATATATCTGTACTGACTAATATCATTTTTGTTTCTTTTAATAAAAAGAGTATTATCTAATTTACCAATTTCAAAATTTTATTGTAATAAGTAAGATATTAGTCTATCATACCAGGCTCGAGGAGCTTGCTTTAGACCATTAAAGCTTTCACTAATTTGTAAACACGATATGAAAACTTTTCTTCTCCAAAAAGTGGGGGTTGTTCAACATATACATCTTCTTTAACAAAACCATTTAGAAATGCATTTTGATATCCATTTGCAATAATTTGAAATTGTTAGGGTTTGCGAAAGCAAGTAGAATTCTAATGGCATCTAATCTTGCTACGGGTGTAAAGGTTTCATCATAGTCTATTCTTCTTCTTAACAATAACCTTGCACGACTAACTTAGCTTTATTTCTAACGACCTCACCTTGTTCATTCATTTTATTTTTATAAACCATTTAGTTCCTATTATAGTTTTGTCCTCAGGTCTAGGAACAAGTTCCACTGCATTATTTCTGGTGAATTGATTTTGTTCTTCTTACATAGCAAGAATCCATGAATCATTAGATGATGCTTCCTTTGAATTTTTGGGTTTAATAGTTGATATAAAAGCTACATTACTCGTCTTATTTAGTTGATTTCTAGTTCTAACAACAGATTCAAAATTTCATAGTATATTTTCTATAGGATGATCTTTTAAAAGCCTAACCTTTTTATTAGGATGGATAGTTTCACAATTTGTTGCATTTGATTCATTATTTAAGGTAACAAAATCATCGTCATCATTTATTTGAACAAAATCTTTGAAATTTTCATCAAAGATACATGCATTGTTTCTTCAATGGTGTTGGTTTTCTAAATTGAAAATTTTGTATGCTTTACTCCTATTAGAATATCCGATAAATATTCCTTTATCGGACTTATGATCAAATTTATCCAAACTGTACTTTGTATTTAGAATGAAACATTTACTTCCAAAAAATTTAAAATAAGGTACCTTTGGCTTCTTATTGGAAGGAAGTTCATATTGTGTTTTATTGGATAAAGGTCTAATTAAAATCCTATTCAAAATATAACAAGCTATAGCGACTGCTTCAGCCCAAAAATTTCTTGGTAATTTATTATCTAAAAATATAGTTCTTGCACACTCTTGAATCGTCCTATTTTTACGCTCCACCACTTCGTTTTGTTATGGAGTTCTTGGAAAGGGAAAATTATGAGTTATTCCTTTTTTATTACAGAAATTCTCAAAAAATTTATTTTCAAATTCTCCACCGTGATCACTACGAACAGTTTTGATTTTTAAAAAAGTTGATTTTGAATTCTTTTTGCAAAAGTTTTAAATAAATCAAAAGCATCACTTTAAGTTTCAAAAAAATTGTCCATGTAACTCTAGAATAATCATCTACAATTACAAAAACATATTTACTATGATTTATTGACTGAATTTGAGATGGAGCAAATAGATCTAATTGAAGTAACTCAAGAGGTTTTGAAGTTGAAATCATATCTTTCAATTCAAATGAACTCTTTCTAAGTTTTCCTTACTGACAAGCATCACATGTCACTACAAGAAAAACCATTTATAATTGCAAAAATCAGTGGCGTTTTATTGTAAATGCAAAAAAAAATAGATTACCAAATAATATAAACGTGGCAAAAAATAATTCACGTTTCCCGCTTCTAAAAAAAAGAGTCCGCGCGAACTAAATAAACGTAACCTATCATTTTACTCTCGTACATAACAAAATTCTCATCCCTAATTTTCTTTCTTCTTCAGAATTTTTTTTCCCTTTTAATCGTGTTAAATTTTCATCGCACTCAAGTATCATCGTCAACTCCGTCGTTTCCCCCTTACTCAACATCGAGTCGAGGCAGCCAGCAGATCTAGGTATATTTAGGTATGAATCTTTTAAATCGATTAGGTATATTTAGGTATGAATCTTTTAAATCGACTTTGTGATTCTATTTGGATTTTATATGAATTTGAATGCATCTTATTTTCGTATTTTTTTCTAAACTATTACTGAAATGGTTGATTTAACCCTAATTGCAATGATCTGTTGGGATATCTGCTTTGATTTCTTTGAGTATATGAATGTTCTGTTGAAGTGGTTCAGTGAATCAACGGTTGCTTGCTGAGAGGAGGTTGAGGTGGCGTGTTTCGGGAATTTGGTGGGTTCAAGTAGCATTGATGGAGGTCGCGGGTTTGTTTGCGATTAGGTATTGGCTGGCTCGATGGTTGAGAGTGGTAAATGTTGGAGCATAAATAGTATTTTGTGGAGTAGCAGGCACTGGAAATATGTCAGTTGTGTGGATGTGAGGTAGTGAAGAGGAGGCGGTGAAGTTGACTGTTGGTTTGGTAAGAGGAAACTATTGGTTTGTACATTCTGAGGCTTTGGATTTATATGCAGTAATTCTATAAGTTGCTAGACTTAGGCTTTGAATTCATGCATGGATTAATTATAAATACATGTAAATCTGAGGTTAAATGCAAAATATAAGTGTAAAATTTATATTTTTGGAAAAGTATTCTTTGCCTTTGTCTACTAAACCACCATGGTTATATGCAGTAGTGCTACAAGTATTTGTACTTCAACGTCTAGTTATTTTTTTGATTACAACAGATAACAAATTTATACGTCAAAGATTGGAAACTTATTTGCCTTCAAATGTCGATAATGGAAAAAAGTTGAGTTTTTTTAAACAGGTGATAAAACCATGATTAACTTAATATGTATTTTGAGAATTAGAACATATAATCTAATACTAAAGCTCACTTCTTCTTTTTTTACTTTTTTCATAGAACTAGTATAGAATACCGACAAGGAGCAATGAATTTCGCGCATGCTGCAAAGAGGAATGTAAGAAGTGTAAAAAAAATTATGCCCTTGCAAGGATTGTCGAAATCTTAGTCGTCATGATGACCAAATCATCGTTGAACATTTAATTATAAAAGGAATGGATCCTAAATACATTGATGGTGTATGGTTTAACCATGGTGAAGAGATAAATGTAGAGAATAAAACAAATACGTTTGACGTATATGAACTATTCAAGATGATTCACTATGAAGATGAAGATTTTTTGAATCAAGATTTTTTTGATGATGATAAAGACGATGTTGATTCTCGAAGAAAAGAGGAAGAGTTAGTCAAGAACTTGGAAGATGCAGAAACTCCATTATATCCTGGTTGCACAGATCACACAAAATTATGTGCCATCACCGTCTTGTATAATCTTAAATGCGAGACTGGCTTGTCCGATAGTGGTTTTGATAAGCTTTTAGCTGTGCAACATCTATTTCTGCCGAAGGATAACGTGCTTCCCAAAACCTTATATGAAGTCAAGAAATTTCTTAAAGCATTCGACATGGGTTTTGAAAAAATACATGCTTGTGAGAATGATTGTTGCCTTTTCAGAAAAGAATACAAAAATTTAGAAAGTTGTCCAAAATGTGGTTCCTCGAGACGGAAGAAAAATCAAGATATTGAAGTGGTTATACAAGTGTTCCAGTTAAAGTATTGAGATATTTCCCAATCATCCGAGGTTTAGACAAATGTATAGATCTCAAAAGATGGCTGAAGAATTAAGATGGCATTTTAATAATAAAAGTAACGATGGAAAAATGCGTCATCCCGTGGATTCTATGACATGGAAAATGGTGGATGAAAAGTATAGATCTTTTTCATTTGATCCACACAATCTTAGGCTTGGTATTGCTACAGATGGATTCAATCCATTTTCCATGTTGAGTTCGAAATATAGTTGCTGGCCGGTAATGCTTGTGACATACAATCTCTCGCCTATGTTGTGTATGAAGAAAGAAAATATTATGTTAACTTTACTTATTCCAGGCCCGAAGCAACCCGGGAATGATATTGATGTATATTTGGTGCCTTTTGTGGAAGACTTGCATCACTTGTGGTCTAATGGAGTTACTGCTTATGATGCATTTAGTAAAACTTTATTTAAACTGAATGCAATTTTGTTATGGACAATTAATGATTTTCCGGCTTATGAAAATCTTGCTGGATATCGTGTGAAAGGGCAAAAATCTTTCCCATTATGTGGTGTCAATACCCATTCTCGTTGGTTGAAACATAGTCGAAAGTTCGCCTACATGGGTCATAGAAGATTTCTACCTCCTTTAGATTCACGGAGGAAACAAAATGCGTTGTTTGATAATACCATAGAGACAAATGGTGCTCCTAGAATGCTTTCTGGGAGAAACATCTATGCATTATTGAAGGATTTACCAAATGATTTTGGAAAAGGAATAGAGGAGAAAAGTAATAAGAGAAAACATGTCTATGATAAAGAAGATGAATATGATGATACTAACAGTTCTACAGAAGTAGAGCTATCAAGGTGGAAAAAACGATCAATTTTCTTTGATTTGCCTTATTGGGAGGTTAGTGGTTAATTTATTTATTTTTCATTGTTTTAATACAAGAAAAACCCAATAATGCATTATTGTTGTGGTTTTCATAGGAACTTCCTTACGTCACAATTTAGATGTGATGCATGTGGAGAAGAACATTGGTGAAAGCCTATTGGGCACAATGTTGCATGGAAATAAATCCAAAGATGGAACCAACTGTAGAAAGGATTTAGAGGATTGGGGAATTCGAAGTGAGCTTCATACACAACCTCGTGGGAATAAATCATATCTTCCACCGGCTCCATATATGTTGTCAAAATCCGAGAGAAAAATATTTTGCAAAAGACTGTATGATTTCAAAGGACCGGATGGCTACTGTTCAAATTTAAAAAATCGGATTTGGTTGTCAGATTGCAAAATTAGTGGATTGAAGTCACATGATTACCATGTATTAATGCAACATTTATTGCCAGTAGCATCGAGAGGGTTCATGGCAAAAAAGGCAAGAAAAGCGATAATTCGCTTATGTTCTTTTTTCAATAAATTATGTCAACGTGTTCTTGATAGAGAGAAGGTAGAACAAATCAATGTTGAAATTATTGACGTTTTATGTGAGCTTGAAATTTTTTTCCACCATCTTTCTTTGATATAATGATACATTTATCCATTCATCTTAGAAAAGAATCACAAATGTGTGGACCTATTCATTTTCGATGGATGTTCCCATTCGAAAGATATACGAAGACACTCAAAGATTATGTCAGAAACTATGCACGACCAGAGGGATGTATTGCAGAATCGTATCTTGCAACAAAATGCATGTTGTTTTTCAATGAATTTTTGAAGAAATCGGGACATATAGAGGAGAAAGGAGCTCGAAATGAAGATTATGAAAGTAGTAGAATATTAGAGGGACGTCCAACTTCAGTATCGAAGACAATTAAATTGCCAGTTAATGAGAAAGAAAGTGCTCATTTAGCCGTGTTAATGAATATGGCCGTGGTGGAACCGTTTATAGAGCAAGTTTATGTTATATTGTTTTAAATATTTTGATGTGTTCGCAATGATATATATAACTTATAATCAATTGTTCAATACAAGTTTGCATTTGGAGGAATTAGAAAATTCAGGCCAACGCATGACAAAAAATGCGACCTTACTTTTGGAAACACATACAAAAAGTTTTATCGATTGGATTAAAAGGAAGGTTAGTTAGATTTCAAATATATTCTCATTCAACTATCAATATTACTATATAAATTTACATGCTAAATGAAATTTGTTGTAGATACCTATTACCTCCAAGGATCATAATGACATGTTAAAATGGATTGCTTATGGTCCGAAGGATGATGCCATGTCTTTCAAAGGATATATCATCAACGAGCAACGTTTTCATGTAAAAGATTTAGGGAGAGAAACTCAGAATTGTGGGGTGACTTTTGATGCAACTACTATGTGTAGAGCAAGTGCTAAAGATATGTCCCAAGTGGTTGATGTGGTCACTTATTATGGAATATTGACAGATATAATTTTATTAGATTATCATTTGTTTTATATTCCAGTTTTCAAGTGTCGTTGGACGTATAAAGGAAATGGAGTAAAAGTTGATGATGATGGGTTCACTCTTGTTAATTTACATCAAGCATCATTTTCACGAGACCCATACATACTTGCATCTCAAGCAAAACAAGTATTTTATTTAAGAGAGAACGATGTTCCTAATTGTTACGTTGTAATGAAAGCACCATCAAGAAGTTTTAATGATATAGAGGAGCACGATTGCATCAAGGAAGATATTCAAGTGGTGGAAGATGAAATAACCGAAGCAGATGATGAAGATGTTTGCTATGTTAGAGAGGATTGCGAGGGCATAATTGAGTAGATTATATGTTCTACTTGAGCATAGTTGTTCATTTGCTTTAGTGATGGTTGAACTTATATATTAAATCCGGGCTATTTGGAAATGTCATTGAACTTGTATTGATTTTCTTTAGTGGTTGTTGTTCATTTGCTGCACTAATGCTTTGTTTTTTTTTAATGTTGCGAATGGCTGTTAGTTTGCACCATTTAATTTTCCAATCCATTGCAAATGCATGTACCATTCAATTTTTGTTCTTTGTGTTTTGATCTTTGTATACTTCCATAGACAAAGCATTATATGTTCTTATCAATTCTGTTTGCATATATTGCTTGATAATGAGTAGTGTTCTTATCAATTTTGTTTGCATTACATGTACATTTTCTCATAAAATTACAAATCTGTTCATCATCTCAAGGCTTTTAGGCCTGCTTGTTTGCTTTGCAAACTGCAACATCTCTTTTCAGCTACATTTGATGATATTTAAGTGTTGTTTGTTAATATTTATCGCTACTTATTGTTTACAAGTGCTTATTGGTTTATACTGTGTTTTCTGTCACTTGCAGAAAAATATGTCTAAAACATCTGTACGTACCCGCTTGTAGAGAAAGGCTGAAGAACAAACAGTCAAAGCTAAGAACAAACAGTCAAAGCGAAAACGTAAAGTTCCAGCTAGTATAAATGAAATAGAAGAACAACCAGACAATGCTAAGAAGCAAGCCACTGTTCACAATGAAGAAGACGAACAACCACTAGATGATATCCCCTCTGACCCAAATGAAGGACTCCGCTCAGAAAATGAAACCCGTCCTGAACAAACTGCTGATGCCAAGCTGGAAATTGGGAAACAAAGTGAAGCTGAAATCGGAAGTACATCTCAGAAAAGAGGCGGTAGAGGTCCAGCAAAAGCAAAAAAGACTCCCGTCATGCAGTCGGGATCGAATTGAAGTTGAGTTCAATGATCTAGGTATACCAGTAGGGCAAGGGTCGGTATATTTATCCTCTTTTCTTGGACCGCTTGTGCGGGAGCAGGTTCCATACACCATTGATGATTGAAGGAATATTAGTGATGACTTAAAAGAAGTTTTGTGGCAGTCGGTTCTGGTATGAAGCAGACATCTATTATTTAACATTCTGACTCTAATATGTTTTGAAAATGACTTCTCATATTGCATGGTCTTGCCAATTATAAATTGAAATTGCCATCTAATAACTTCTGGATAAATTGAAAAATAGTTCTTGCCAATTATAAATTGAAATTGCCCTCTAATAACTTCAGAAAACCTTCCCGATTTAATTAAATCTGTCGTATTTAAATTAAATAAATTTTATTAATATCATGTTTTGATGTATTGTTGCAGATTAGATTTAAATTGGAAGAGGAATGGCAAAGAAAAGCTATATTTCAACAAATGGGAGTACTTTGGAGATCGTCAAAAAGCAGCGAAATTTGCAAAAAGCGGAGAACGATGAGGAAAGACTTAAACTGAAACCTACGAACATAAAAAGCATAACCGATTGGAGGAAGTTTGTGAAGGCGAAAATAAGTCCGGAGTTTAAGGTAAATCATTCCTACTAACTCGTCTGGCATGTTTCTGCAAATCCATCTACATAGTTAGCAACCGATAAATTTCTTTAGAAGTGAAGTCCAAGTGTTGGTGGATGCTGAGGGTTCCTGTTTAGGTATTAGCTGCAGGAACCTATGACAGTACAAAATACAAATGCATTATGATAAGCACAGGAACATTTTAAATGAAGTAAAAAAAACTTTGCAAGTTAGTTCAATCTATAATATTATTAGTAGACATGGAATGCTGTATATGTCACTGAGTTATCCAGCATTCATAATACCAAATAAGTATATGACCATGATGAATTGATTTTCAAATAAATTGCAATCCTCACCATACATATTTTCCCTGCATTATAAATATCATATAGTTTTTCTTTTTATGATTTTGGTTGTTAAATTCTAGCATCTTTCAATATTTTCAGCAAAAAAGTGAGAAATATTCAGCCCTTAGGTACACACAAATTCCGCATACAAGCGGTCGTAAGGGAATGGCTAGAAAGACCGAAGACATGGTAAGTTAATTAACTATAGCATTATTTAACATTATTTTATACCTGTCAGTTTATTAATTTAATGTTATTCTATTTTTAGAAAAAGAAAGTGTAGATCCATCGTCCATAAGTACAGCTGATGTGTGGATTAGATCTCACATTAAAAAAAATGGTGAACCAGTGAACATGGAAGCTAAGAATACTATTGTAAAATTGTTTTTAATTTTATTGGTATAATTTTTTTTGAAACTATGATATTTTTACCATTGTACATTATCTATGTGTATTTATTTATGTAGGAGGAGATCAAAAAATATGGTAGCCTATCCCAATCCGGCTCGATACAGACTGATATTGGAAAAGATGCTCTTGTACATGTACCGGGACAAGATAAACCGGGACGGTTAAGGGCATTGGGTAGGGGTTGCACTTTAACCAAGCTAGCTTTGGCCCAGTCCAAAGATAAACAAGTGTCTCGGTGTCGAGAGGAAATAGAAGAATTGAAGGGAATGATACAGACTCTGATGGACCAGAAGGTAAGTTTTTGGAAATTAATTTATATTCGTAAAATATTAATTTATATTCGTGCTTCGCTGCAGGGTAAAGAAAGTTCGAGAAGGAACTCACCTGATTCGGTAAAAATAATATTTATATTACTCAATAAATGAAATTTATATTTTAATTTTTTAATCCAGTAATTGATTTAATTTTCGGTTGATTAATTGTAGAGCGACGACGAAGTATGTTTGCTGTTGAATTGGGATGGAACCTCTGGAGTTGTTGCCCATGGGAGGTTGTTGTCCATGGACCCAGATGACGTTGTCAATGACATTCGTCTTGGACCAAATGTTGGGAGCGTTGTTATAGATTCAATGGATAAAGCAGATACTTATTTATGGAGGCCTACACCTGAAATGGCAGGCTTAGCAGACGCTAAGAATAAGGTAGTTGCTTGGCCATCAGTTTGCATCAAGGTCCCGCTACGAACACGGTTGAACTGTAGTGCAGCCAGTACGGTAATTTTTTTCACGTTAAGTATATTAGTGTAATATGCTGCGAGCTTATTGATGTCTAAAATGCAGCGAGCACACCCCCCATCTGAATAAAAATTTAACACATATTCGTTGTTTTTGTATAGCATACTAAAGTCTTGAATTTCATTTCTCATTTTTAGAGTACCAGCATCATCGAAGACACTTGCAAGATTTACGGTTGGACTGAGGGTGAAGGTGTAGTTGCCGAAGGAAGAATCCACGCCATTGATCCAAAATATACTGTTAATGGTATTCCACTCGGTCCGTCTGCTGTTGTGATTTGGGTGGACAAAGTAGTAAATAAAGATGCTTATTTGTGGCGACCCACATCTGATATGTCGTGCATTGGAGATGCAGTTGGTAGGAAAGTAGCATGGCCAAGATCAAAAGTAGAAGTTGATCAAGAAAAACAAGATGAGAGTCGTGATGATACTGAAAATGTTGTGAATTCTCCCATGAAATCCGCACGTATGGTCATGAATAAATCGCAAAATGTAAGTATTAATTTTCAAATTTGAAGAAGTTAACTGTGTATGAAAGTTTATTTAATGTGCAAGTATACATTGTGCATACTAATCTCTTTTCTTTCAGCCGATTGCAACCATGCAAAAGGATGCCAAATGCCAGTTGATCGATTTGGATGGAGCAGACGTAGTGGCTGAAGGAAGTATTGCATCAACTGATCCGATAACGATGGTCCATTGTCGTCCATTGGGACGTAACGCTGTAAAAGTTTGGATTGAACTGGCGATAGTTCCAGATGCAGAGATATGAAGACCAACATCGGGTCTGATGTGCATGGATGATTGCTTTGGCGTTCCCATAGCTTGGCCAATGGAAAAAATCATTATTAAGTCAAAATGAAAGGCATATAATTTTTTTTTATATATACATTAGGAATGCTAGTAGCTAAAGTGCAGATAAATTTTTGGTAAAATGATAAAAGTACATAAGTAGGGGTGTTATATTCGAATTGTGATTGAATGATTGTGATTGGTGGTTCAGGTTCGGGGGGGGGAAATAATTGATGGTGAGGAGTTATGTATGGATTGTGGTGGAATGTTAGTGATGCAGTTTTAAGTTCAGGTTTTGTTTTCTCACTCTTTTGTTCTGTTCTTTGTTGACAGATAGTTCAGGTTTGAAGACATCAGCAATGACAGGTAGTTCAGGTTTTTATGGTGGTTCAGGTTTTGCTCGGTACTTTGGTTATTTCAGACGTTTATTTCAGATGTATATGTACGGTTATGACACTTATGGTAGTTTGGTTATAACACTTATGGTAGTTTGGTTGTGTATGTGTACGGGTGGCTTTTTGTCGACACCTATGTATGTGGATGTATGAATGTCTATGTATCTTGTGGATCTTCAATGCGTATACGTATTTTGTAGTTGTTTAATATATTGTGTTCAAAAGTGTATGTGCTTGCATATTCTGTTATTATATAATTGGATGCTAGATCAGGGGTAAATCTGGAGTAGCAGGTGGAGGGAAACAAACGCTACTGGATATTATTTATTTTGGTAGCGTTAAAATGTCGCTACAAAAGAGTGATTAAAAACTCAAGTACACTTATGCTGGCGTTCATTAAGCGCTACAAAGAATGTATATAACGCCATGAAAAGGTAACGTGGAGGAGAAAACCCTTCAGGTGGCGTTAAACAGACGCTACAAAAAATTTAGATAGCGCCATAAAAAAGTATCATGGAGGAGAAAACCTTTTCGGTGGCGGTAAATAGGCGCTACAAAAAAGGAATTCTATGGCGTTATAAAAACGCTATCAAAAAAACAAATTTGGTGGCGTTTAAAATAGTGCAACTAATACTCGAGGTTTTTACTGGCATGTTTTTTCGTCACGATTATCGGAACGCCACTAAAAATACGTGGTGGCGGTTTTTGGGCGCTACAAAAAATCAGTTTTCTTGTAGTGTGTACTATCTATTTTATAATCCATTTTAGGGAGACCTGTTACTATATCAAGTTTTGAAAGTCTGGTTAAGAGTTTGAATTTCAAATGCCTAAATCTTTTATGCAAAATTCAAGGGTCACTTGTATTAGCCAAAGACATAGGTTATCATTTGAGATTTTCACACTAAGAATGTAAATATTTTTTCCCTAATTCCTTTAAAGATAATATTTGATTTCCTATATTCGATGTGACACTTATCCTTTTCAAATTTAATTTTGTACCCCTTATCACATATTTGACTTATGCTAAGTAAATTGTATTTTAGATTCCTAACTAACATCAGAAATAGTAGGAGTTTTAGAGTTACCAACATTGCCGATGCCAATCATATATCCCTTTGAGTTGTCTCCAAAGCTGACTAGTCCTCCATCTTCATAAATTATGTCATTCAATATCTTCGGATTGCTAGCCATGTATCTTGAACATCCACTGTCAAATATCCATTTATTTTTCCTGATTTGCACCATTTGTCCATTGAGTGTTGATTCATCAGAAGCCATGTAACACATTATTCCTACACCGCACATCAATTCGGTAGATAACTTGATTTTCTATAATAACAATATGCAGACTTATGAGACAATGATGATATGGACAGTTTTGAACTAGTGTTTATAAAATCTCCAAAAAATGCCATATTAAACTTTTTCAAAATTCAGATTATGATAACTTTGAAAACCAATACCAAATGTAGGAAATGCGGATTACGGATCTTAAGGCAGAATTAGGGGTGAATAGTGTTCAATTAATTTTATGAATCTTTTTGAAATATTTTCGAATTAAACTCAAATAAATGCAATTCACAAACACAAAAATAATCATAGAATCAGACATAAATGCAAATAGTAAATAAAGGCAGTAAAGGAAAGAACACAATGGAATTTTATACTGGTTCGGAGTTACTCTACATCCAGTCCCACACAATTTCTTATGTAGATTTCTTTTCAAATATAATATCAATATTACAACCTTGATTTCAAGGCCATGAGATACACCCTCTTATCTTCGTGTCCAGGGCGAACTCTCTTGATTTAACCAGGCTAAAAGATCACCTAATTGATTTATGGGCTACAATCACACCCAATTGATTTATAGGCCATAATCACACCGCTTCCAATCACACTTTGATATAGAGAGACTAAATACACTTCTTTTATTATAAATGATCTTATAACTCTAAAAAGCATTGAGATCTTTGAGAGAGAATGGCTGAGTATCAAACTAAAGACGATCGAGTTTGATTCACTTAGGATTTCGAAAAAAATTTGTCAAAATATAAGAGAATATTTGACTGGAGAAAGAGTGAAGGAATGAAGAAAAACTAACTTAAAATTTGTTGAAAGCTACTGGTATTTATAGAAGAACAATAGTCATGTCCATTTGTGAAAAGTTATAACGAATAGACACTTCATTTGAAAATTTGAAATTTGAATTTCTACTGCCATGTCCACATGGGGGGATGGGGTATGTCGATATGCCCTAGTTAATTTTGAAAATTGATTTTTGTTTTAAATGAGGTTTTCTTTCTAAAACTTGTCAAAACAATTTCTGAAGTTTATAAACCATTTTGAATATAATTTAAACTTATAAAAGAGATTTAAAAACTAACCTTAGAAATATATACTCTATAATATAAAAGTAATATTAAAAACTAAGTATAGAATATATTTTTGAGATTTAAAGCTTATAGTATTAAAATTAGTAGATATTTTAAAAACAAGAACGATTCTAAAATCAAAATAAAAGATAATAAAAATAGTTTAAGGCTAAAATATTTAAACTGAGAGAGATGAATTTAAAATGTTTTTGGAAAAATATTTGAAATAAATCATTTTGAAAATTTCGTGAAATCCATTCCACTAGAGAAGGTCATGGGTTCCATCCCACTAAAGTGGTCGTGAGTTCCATCCCACTATTAAAGCAAGAAGGTGGATTCCATTCCACAATTAAAATTCAAACAAAGATTTTAGTGCCATTATGAAGTTTTAACATAAATCTAGACACTGTTACTTATCTTGACATCTTGAACTCGTGAACTCTTGAAATCTTGAACTCTTGATACTCATGAGTCTTCGGTCTTGGTTTCTTCAATCTTGAATCCGTCAGTCTTGAATCTCTATACTTAGTCTTGAATCTTTATACTATACAGTCTTTATTCTTCAGTACCTACATATATATCTTGCATACATACATAGATATATATATATATATAAGAATATTGGTATTTATATTTTATAACAAGTCCTAAGGTTGTTGTCATCAAACCCATCATCTCAGGAACAAACACTTTTCAATAGCGCAATAACATATATATTAGTCGTTTCTGAAATGCCTCTATATGAGGAGTACAGTGGAGGTTCAGTGAGTGCTAAAAATGGATTAGGATGGCCACATAAAGTTTGTAAGATCAAATTCACAAATAATAAAATGTGATGTATTTCTACATCTCTACCATTCTGTCGCCCAAGAAGGATATAAACCAAAATGTCTAGGACCTTCGAACATAATGAAATCTATATATCTCTACCGTCTTCAAAACTTTAAATTCTACCATGTTAGCTAAACTAGGAGTTGAATTACTTTGCTACCATTAAAATAAAAAGGTTGAACATCATTAGCATGATATAAAAATGGGTAATTATGCGAGTTTAATTATTATCATTTTTCTGTGGTGCGTATTCACCACATTAAGTACTAATCTGATACTGGACCGTCAAAAAAAGAAGGGAAACTTTACATGTCATGTGAGCAATTTTTAACGTACTCCAAATTTATGGTTTGATTAAAGATTATAAACTCATGATTAGTCATGAACATATTGAGCATGCCTACATTATTTACCATTACTTTTGCCTATATGCTTCATTATGTCACGTAAATTTGATAAAGAAGAAGAAATGAAATTATTACCGATATTTTTGCCTAGCTACCTTATTTCTTTACATGACTCTATTGATCAAAGATAGCGTTAAATTTATTAGGTTTTAGCAGTATATATTGTCATGGACGTATTTTTTGTAGGCAATGATTTATAACCTCATCCTCCAAGAAGTAACGAAACAACCAAATGCCATCTTTAATATCTAAATCTGTGATTATTTTTAAACGAAAAGTGTCAAAATGTAAATTAGTATATGCTTGCATTTACTAAACAGTGCCAATAATCTGTAGTCTAAAGCTGTATATATTTTCTCCATAGCACTTATGGTATTACTTTTACCATATATTCCATTTGTGTTGGTGCAACATTCACACATGCCTTTATTTGTTAAACCTATTACCCATACTTCATTAAGTAAATTTACTTATCTATTAACAGATTGTTATGAGCTGTTAAACTTTACACACAAATTATATATTAAGATGTTATGACTGCATTCAGATTGCTGTTAAAAGATTAAAAGTTTGGAGCAACAAAGTAGAAATGGAATTTGCAGTCGAGGTAGAAATCTTAGGCAGAGTGAGGCATAAAGTCTGCTCAGTTTGCATGGATATTGAGCTGAAGGGCAAGAGCGATTAATAGTATATGATTACATGCCTAATTTAAGTTTACTATCACATCTTCATTGCCAACCTTCATCTTAATGCCTTCTCGATTAGAGTAGGAGCATGGCAATTGCCAATGGATCTACTAAAGGCTTTGTGTAAGTACTCATAACCCTATTTGTTTTTTCAATAAAATAAATATTCAAATTTCTAAATTCGATTTGAAATACAATTCTTAATTTCCCTTAGTTGCTTATAGTTTTGCTTCCACTGAGCATATTATAAGTTATATGACTTTCATAACGTTCACATAGTTTTATTACATCATTTAATGTGTCAGGTTTTGATATGATGTTCCATACTAGTGATAACTTGTTTGCCTCTATAAATCTTTTGTTAGTATAACAGTAAAGCAAAATATTAAGTAAACAATTGCAAAAGTTGCATTCATACATCATGTACAATAATGTTGACTACAATATGGTGAGAACTATACTGTTGAAATATTAAACTTGATTTGTTAATTTCTAGAAGTTTCTTATTATTAAAGTTTCTGAAGTCTTCTTGTATTTGATAGAATTTGGTGAAACCTCTAGAATTTTATATTAGTTGCTAGAAATAAGAATTATATAATAGTTATCTAGAGTTGCCTAAAGAGTCATTTCTAGAGTTGTCAAATGAGTCATGTTTCTAGAGTATTCTATATCTAGAATGTTCTATTGAGTCATGTAAATAGAGGAGCTCTCCTCTCATTTTGAATCAATCAAGTAAGAAACAAATTATCAATAAAAAAGTTTTCCACAATAAAATAAAATAAAATAGAAAAAACTCCTCTTTCTTATACTCTCTCCCTCTTTCTCCAAAAATATTCAACAAAGTGGTATCGGAGCCAGTTGTCAAGACATGAGGAAGGAGAAAAAACAGACTCAACACTCTATAAAAGCTTGGTTGGAAGCTTGCGATATTTAACGTGTACAAGACCTGACATTCTATAGCGGTAGGAGTTGTGAGTCGATACATGGAGAACCCAATAATAACTCATTTGAAGGTGGCAAAGAGGATTCTTCGCTATGTTAAAGGCACAACAAATTTTGGATCGTAATAATCTATTTTTGATAATTACGAGCTTGTTGGATATAGTGATAGTGATTGGAGTGGAGACATGGATGACCGAAAAAGCACAAGTGGCTTTGTGTTCTACATGGGAGATACAGCCTTCACATGGATGTTGAAAAAACAGTCGATTGTCACTCTTTCCATATGTGAAGCAGAGTATGTAGCTGCTATTTCATGTGTTTGCCATGCAATTTGGTTACGAAATCTACTAAAGGAGTTGAAATTACCACAAGAGAAGCCGATCAAGATTTTCATGGACAACAAATCAGCAATTGCTTTGGCTAAGAATCCAGTTTTCCATGATCGAAGCAAGCATATTGATACACGCTATCACTATATTAGAGAGTGTGTCTCCAAAAAGGATGTGCCACTAGAATATGTGAAGACACATGATCAAATAGCTGATATCATCACCAAGCCTCTCAAGCATGAAGATTTTGTCCGGTTGAGAAATCTGCTTGGAGTCACAAATCAAGTTTAAATAGGGGTGTTGAAATATTAAACTTGATTTGTTAATTTCTAGAAGTTTCTTATTATTAAAGTTTCTAAAGTCTTCTTGTATTTGATAGAATTTGGTGAGAGCTCTAAAATTTTATATTATTGCTAGAAATAAGAATTATATAATAGTTATGTTTGTAGAATTGGCTAAAGTGTTATTTCTAGAATTGGCTAAAGTGTTATTTCTAGAGTTGCCAAATGAGTCATGTTTCTAGAGTATTCTATATCTAGAATGTTCTATTGAGTCATATAAATAAAGGAGCTCTCTCCTCATTTGTATCAATCAAGCAAGAAATAAATCATCAATAAAAAAAATTTCCACAATAAAATAAAATAAAATAAACTCTTCTTTCTTATATTCTCTCCCTCTTTCTCCAAAAATATTCAATATATATTTCTATGACACTTGAACATCTAATCCATTGGTACATACATGAACACATTAAGCATAAAAATGAGGAGGATGGTTATCGGACATAGTCAACTTTTTTGATTCATCATAAATATTATTAACAATGTGTTGACATTATTCAGTAGTTGAATTCATTGTAATGTTAAGCAGGTCAAAGAGGTTCTTCTTCTCATGTAGAAGATGACTATACAAATGAATGTGCAGAATCATCCTTCCCCTGACGTAAATATATAAATCATAAAAAAAAGGAGGACGGCCATTAGACGTGCGTATTCTTCTCTTTTGCTCCATCATAAATACCACTAACATTAGTGTTAATATTACCCGGTGGTAATTGTCACATTAAGTGGATCAAAGTTGTTCTTCTAATGTAAAAGATAACTATACATAGTATGCCCAGAACCATTGTTTCCTCCCTAGATTATGCTTTAATAAGTATTCATCCAACATTTGACAATATAACTACTCATTTTTCACAAGCTTTTGAAAGTGGGCTATATTCCCATGCCTTTGGTTAACGTGATAGTACACAGCTATATATTACGTCAGTATTTAATGTTTAATTCCAACTCATGTACTAAATAAAATCGTACAGGTTACTTAATGAATTTTCATAATTAATAAATAACACGACCGTGCTATGCCATAAATATTGACAAGGACAAATCGTTAGACGTAGGCTGTTATGAGATGTTCTCATTTCTACCAGTTTGATTCATATGCATTCAAATTTAAAAATATGGGTGCACAACCGATGATGCACGAACTATGTTTGAGAAATCATTTTTAGAGATGTAATCGTTCGAAGTGTTATGGTTAGTGGGTTATATAGATATCAAAGATGTTGATGATGCATGTGGTTTGTTCAATGAAATGCCAACAGAAAAAATGTGGTTTCTTGGACTACACTAATTGTTGTGTATGCTCAGGTGAGTCGGGTGAGAAAAAATGTTGTATGTTGAGTTACTTAAATTTCTATTTTAGCTTTCACTGATATGTATCATTAATATTTTTTCATTCATGTTATGAAAGGTGAGAACTGAAAAACTGTGTCATACTCTGATGGAGATGACAATCACCTTGTTACTAGACTCCTTATATTCTGCTCACATGCTTATTTTACAATTTTGATCCAAGTTGTTTGGTAACTTTTCTTATTTCACGCTTTTTTATTGTATTATCTATACTTAGGAAAAAATGAGGGAAAATGTAAACTTTATGTCTGCTTTCTGTCATGTTGTAGTGTTTATGAGACATGTAAACCAATATATCATATTATTTGATGGTAAATGCTTATTATGCATGCATATACATACATATATACACGTGTTATAACAGGGTACACTTTATTATCATTCTTACTTGTACCGATGTCAAGTCCATAGCCAGGAAATGAGAATTGACTTTATTGAGGCAGATTGAATTTTAAATTTTTTTGCTAGAAATATAGTATACCAAATCTTCATAACACATTATAGTACATGAGATTAAATCCTAAAATTTTCGTTGTAATCTAACATTATTTTATGCCTAGTTCCATGGCAAAAGAATATGCCTCTCTATTATATACAAAAAGCCAGTAGTCGAATTTATTTGGTCTAAAGGAAAAAGCCACCAGGAGAACAGCTACAAATATTGATCCCAACCATTTTCTTGCTAGTACTTTCATGATTCTCATTAGTTGCATTTGTTGGAATCTCTTCTTCATCATCCAAATAAGACCTTTTTTACTCAGACAAACCATGTCCAGTGTATTTACTTCTAAAAAATTGTGTTATAAGCTATTATAACACTATCGATTCATTGGTGTGAATAGGCAAGTTTGAGGTATTGACCCATGGATTATTGGTTTCAACACTAGACTATTCAGTTAGGTATTGTGAGAGGGGAGTTTGAGGTGAGTTGTTGCAAAAGTGTAGCATCAGTGAGGCTTTGGGTAGGGTGGACTCGTGTGGTTGTGGAAGGTTTTCTAAGATGGTTAAGTTTGAAATTGGCTGTTGAATTTGCATAGTAGGTGGTGGGTTTGTTCAATTGACCGTGGCAGACGAAGGTGGGTTATCTATGGATAAATGGATGTTGCTATGGTGAAGTGTGGTTTTGGAGCAGTGGTAGAAAAAGGAATGTGCAGCGTTAAATTGGTGTAGAAATTATCTTTCATTTCATTCTTTACAATGCATATGACGTACTTGCAATTGCAAACTTATTTAGCATAATTTTACATTTACAGATTCCTAACAATATTTTATAAATAAATTTGTAATTGTATAAAGGAGATGTTGTACATTTAATTAGCTGCTACCTTTTCAATTATTAATCATGTTTTAGTAATTCATGTTCTATTTTTAGTAATTTGTGCATAGAAATAGAAAGTTACGTTATTAATGAAATCCATTATGTGAATCTACATTTAATATTTGACGTCAAATGCCAGTTTATTATGACACTTATTATAAAAGCTGTAGCAAAAAATAGGCAATTTTCGACGGTTATTTAACCTGATTGTAGCAAAAGGTCATCCTTTCGAAGTTAAAATGACAGTTTATTGCGACGGTTGTCACGAAGAACAGTCGCAAAAAATAGGTAATTATGTCACATTTTCGAAGCCAAATGACAGTCTATTCGATGGTTGTTATGAAAAACTGTCACAAAAAATAGGTCTGCTGCGATGGTTGCCATAAATAACCATAGCAAAAGCAGTTTTATGCGATGTTTAAGAACCGTCGTAATACATTTTTGCATGTTGCAACGCATACATTTGCTACGGTTGTTGAACCATTGCAATAGGGGTTAAACAACCGTCACAAATGACATGTTTTGTAGTAGTGCAAGTTGAGCATAACCAAAACAGGAGACTCATGGAGTAGCCGCTCAGTGCATTTCTCGCCAATCCGCCTGCCGCTAATTTCACCAAGCCTTGTAAGGACTTTGTGAATCTAGGAGGAAAGCCATATGTAGGGACAAAATCTTTTGTGGACTCAAAGGCATGGATTCATACTTATGAGGGGATTTTTGAATTGATGGGCCCTGGAGATGTTTGTAGGAGACAACTTACGGCCTGACATTTACAAGAGAGCCTCTAAATTGGTGCAACATAGTAGTGGCATAAGGCAATGAGGAGAGATGACATGGGAAGAGTTTATGAGGTGTTTTGAGATGAATTTTCTTTATGTGGTAGAGTAGAAAGTACAACTATAGAAGTTTATACATTTGCAGCAAGGAGATATGTCAATGAGAGATTATGTAAATTGATTCAATGAGTTGGCTAGGTTTGGATGAGATCTGATAAATACTCCTGACAAGAAAGCTTAGAAGCTTGCAAAGGTGTTAAATAAACCACTTTAAGATTTGGCCCTTAATCACATTCTCATGAGGGAAACTTATGAGGGGTTGGTGGAAATGGCCTTATTGAATATTGTTTCCAAAGAAGGGGTAAGGAGTGTGCCCAAGAAGTTAGGAGGAAAGACACCCCAACAGATTTAATGCAAACACAAAATGGGGACCCAAGGGAAGATTAAGAAGCAGGAAATCAGTTACAAAAGATTCAGAGGCATCTTATGAAGGATTTCAAGATATAAATCTCAAAGATCAAAGGCTACTACTGCAATCAACCCGGGTACTAAAGAGTGAGTGTCCGGCCGCACCGAAGACGTCTAACCAAGTGGTTTCAACTTACGCACCGAATGTTATTCCCGGCTCGAGTGCACCTCTATAATGGACAAGGGAAAGAATGTCATAATAGAAGGTGGGTTAACTTTGTTTAATTTATCTATTCGCACCTAATTTGACACCGAAGCATAAAACTCTTTCATTCCAAGTACACTTGTAGATCAGTCGCACTTAGACACTAGCATAGTTACTGACCCAATAGTTGTATCAAACCTATTAGAAGATTGGCTTATTTATCTATGATTTGTAAAGGTTTGAAATTGTTTATTTCTAGGGTTGAGTTTGATTGCCGGGCTTTTGTCTTGAGATTTTCTTGGTTTGTTTTGATTTTAGGATAGACTAGATGACCATGTATGGGACAATCATAGATTGTGATAGGAAGGTTGTCTGTTTGGGTACTTATGGAGAACGCAGTCTTGAGATTTATTGCAATCCCAAAGTTCAGTTTTGTTGAGTTACCCATATTCTTTAGATTTATCACATGATGAGTTAGCTTTGGCATTGTAGTTTGATATTGCCCATATGTCTTTTGCAAAGTTCCTAGTCTTCCACCCTAGATGGAGATAGGATTTCAAATTTATCTTGAGGTAAACGCCATACCTGCTGCCCTACCTTCGAGGCATATGGCTCTTAAAGAAAGATGCGAGCTGAATGATCAAGTTAATGAATTGTTGGAGAAGGGCGTTATTTGAAGAAGTATTTTAGAGTGGGAGCACTAGTCATCTTTGCTATTAAGGCAGATGGCTCTTAAGAGTTTTGCATTGATTTCCATAAGCCGAATAAATTGAAAACGAATAATCATTACTGTTATCTGAGTTTTTAACCCAGTAGGACCCACTAGAAAGTAGAACAATTCCATGACATCAGAATGGCTTAGAACTTAACCAAAATGGCTAAGGCAAGGAGTTAACAAGAGCCAAGCCATATTACTAAACCAATGACTCAATTTGACTAAACCAAGAAAATAACGGTTGTTCAGTCCAATCAGCGGCTAAGCATAACCAATTAGTAGATAATCATCAAAATGGAACAAGCAACGAGACTATATAACAACATCAAAGCAAGACCATGAAAGCATTCCACACTTCAACGTTCCAAAAATATTCCAAGTGCTTGGATGGCTAGCGATCCATACCCTATGGATCGCTAGCGACCATGTAATATGATGGTTCGTATGGTGAAACAGAAGCCAAGAAATCAAGAATACATAAGTACAGAAAAAAATACAAAGTGTATGGATATCCAGTGATCCATACATGATGGATCGCTAGCGATCCATATCAAGCTGCTAAACTCTAGGGACGTGGTGTGGATAAAATTAGAGATAGAGGCTAAGTTATTATCCCGCGAGCGAGCCAAGTCTATAGGTTGCCAGCGATCCATAGGCCATGGATAGCTAGTGATCTATGGTTTTGGCTCGGATCGTGAGCTAAACATTTATGGGTCGTTATATGTCAATCTGCAAGTGATTGACGGGCGTGTCTGGTCCAAAGGCTCTCCAATCTCTACAAATACTGACATTCCTGCAACATAAACAGGATTTTCTTCTTCGGACTAGTTGCTGAAGCTTTTTCTGGAAGCATTCTTCACTATCTGTCTACCTCACAACAATATCTAAAGGAATTCACTATGATTTTCCAGTGGATTCCAACTTTAGGGATTCAATCTACCCAAGGATAATCAAAGCCTTGTAATCAAACACTACATATAACAGCAATCAGTCTATAATAAAACTATAAAGTGGACGTAAGCTTCATTAGTAGCTGAACCACTATAAGAATTACTTTTCTTCTTTCTTTTACTATTCTTTTTTATATCTGTTATCTGTGATATTGCTCTGTCGGAACAGGGCTGGTGCTTTCAAACTCAAACTAGGGGTTGATCAATTTTTTGGGTTAACATTTTGGTGCTTTCACTAAGAACCCTAACTCAGGATCCAGATCAAGCTATCTACTTTGGATCCCATAGGTTCAGGAGTTAGATCCTCAATCTCTGCTTAAAGAATCCGCGGTTTGGAATATATGGCCCCTAAAAGAGGAAGAACTGCCTCTGGAAGATCCATAGGGGCAGTATAGCTGGAGAAGATGGTAATCCCCAACAAACTGAAGTAAATTGTGCTAACTTAGGAAATCAGGCGCCAATATCCTCCAGTTAGCACGAAGTTGTCTCCCAGGATGAGTTGAATAAAATGGTTGATGAGATCAACCAAAAAATGGGAAGTAGCTAAAAGGCTCTAATGGATAAG
The DNA here is from genome assembly GCA_030765085.1 of Allium cepa. Classification (NCBI taxonomy): domain Eukaryota; kingdom Viridiplantae; phylum Streptophyta; class Magnoliopsida; order Asparagales; family Amaryllidaceae; genus Allium; species Allium cepa. Next base: position 214,902,279 of record CM060946.1, read on the forward strand.
CTTAACGCCCTCCTAACCCTGCAGTCAAATCCTGCTCCAAGGACTATGCCTGAACCCGTGGCTGCTATAGAACAAGAGAAATCCTCCGTTTTTGGCCTACATAGAAGAAATGGAAAACATCCACAAAAAAGGGTGACAACGGGACTTAACATGGATGTAAATAAAATTACTCCATTCGCCTTAAGTCGACCTATTCTGAACTTGAATCAAGGGGCAAAGACCCCGTTGGAAGACTGTTATCGCGCCTTCTGGCAGGCCATGACACCAAAGAATTGAATTGAAACCAGAGACAATTCATGCCAAAAAATAGTTATACATAGGTTCTCTATGGATGTTGGTAAATTTTTCCCAAGTCCGAATCGAGCTACAATTAACATGACCAGACAATCAAAGCTATGAAAGCCATGTTCTAAATTTCAAGTCAATCAAAGTTCGTATGCTCAAGGCATGATTGATGAAAACCAAGGAAATCAACTCATTCGTATCCATCATTCCTCCTCCTTTGCATCGCTTTCCTTCATATCCATCCAAGGAATATCAGTCGTATGCACCAAACATCCATTATTTCGAATCCATCAGGCAAGCAGCGTTTCCTATCCATCAGGTAAGCATCGGTTCATATCCATCGGTTAAACATTGGCTCGTATCCATTGGTTCGTATCCATCAATAAGCAACACTTTCGTATCGATCTCGTCCATATGTATTTTGTACCAGTCTCATCATCAACTCAATTCGTATCGATCAGCCAACGATCAATCGAAACATGCTACTAAGGACATTGATACGAAGGATGTGTGGTATGATCGATACGAAATAGCATCCAGGTTACTGATACGAAATACACAGATCCGTATCGATATGAAGCGGTTACAAACCATCGATACGAAAAGAATACTCCAGATTGATATGAACAAAGCATGTAAAAGTGGAAGACTCGTTCACTTGGCATGAAAAGTGGATCGATCCTAAAAGTTAGCGCCACGTCACCTAGCAAGCACATGCCTAGAAGGAATGCGAACTGAAGCAATGCGAACTCAGCGGCCTTTGAAAAATTCAAACTTACATTGATCATAACTCGAGATCTACAAGTCCAAATGCCACCAAATTTTCACAAGAGCTTGCGTACAACCTCAGGAATGTTCATGATCGATCTCGACTAAACTGGGAAAAATCTTAGTCCATACGAATTTCATTCGTATCGATCATGGATCGAGTCCAAACAACCGTGGATCGATCACATGGGCCCACCCACGTGAGAGAAGAGGTCTTCCAAGATCTGGACGAGATATTTGCTGCCTACACCTATAAATAGTGACCCTGGACCTACAAAAAAGAGATTTTGGCTCTTCTATGTCCAGACTCTACCGAAAACATCATTGTACTTGGATTATGCTGTTGTAACTCTTTGTAACCAGTAAGCAAAAATCAATAAAAGCTAGACATTTCATAGTGGACGTAGGTCATACGTCGAACTACTCTAAATCTGTGTGTTTCTGTGCGTTTTTCCTGTTTATCGATTGGTGTGTTTGTTAGATCTTCCTAACTTTCCATTTATATTCTTCATTTCATCTCTTCAAACACACCTGAAGAGTGTTGTGCCCAATTTTGGTACAAACATTTTGGTGCTTTCAATGAGAGAGCCCAGTTTTTCTCATGCTCATTGGATCTACTACCGATATCGGAATGCAAGAATCTATGGAGAGGATCCAGATTTTAAGTTCAGAAGCTCTTCCATCCTATTCAGATTTGTACCAAGTCTAGGAGAGAGCTTTCCTATCCACCATGGTCAACACTAGGACTACACCAATAGCTGCAGATCTATAAGGACGGGACTGACAGAACCCCATGCAACTTCCACATGTCGATCAGAATGCTGCCAGACCTTCAAATCCACAAGGCCCTGTCACTAGGGAAGAGTTTCAACTACTAATGCAAGAGCTGATGCACTAGCTTACTCAGCAACTCTGTGCTAACTTGGAATTAACCAATCAACTGAATCGTTAGAGACGAAGGAGATCTAGAAGAGATCAGGCTTCCTATTCATCCACTAAGAGTGTAGCCTCTTCTGACTACAATCACCGATCCACACGTCCATGACTAGATGGAAGCTACACGCAGGCCACTGGACATCAGCACACCTTGAATCTTGGGCAACCGAGAGTTGGCCCGTCAACTAGCCATCAGATAGGACCCTCCTCACGAGGAGGTACTGTTCGTTATCATACTACTGACAACCGTGCTGCTACTGCTGCTATTGAGTTGGAAGTTGACACTTGGAACCGAACAGATCCGACGCACCGTCAACGTGATTATACTTCTGAACATTATGTTCCTAAAAACCTAAAACCAAGGGGGCAAGATATGTACCATCGACCATGACCGGCCCATCCTCGCATTGTGGAACCCGACCATACCTTGGCTCAACATGTCCAGATGCCGGATATACTAACAACAATCGGTCAGATGATCTGCAAAATTCAGGGCCTCATCAATGACGACTGGGGAATCTCTCGGAGTCATTCCCCTTTCACTGATGATAGATTGTACACTGAACCACCTCGGTGATTCAGAATGCCAACCCTACCTATTTAGAAGGGAGCTCTGATCCTAACCATCACATCTAAGTACAAATGGTTAATGAATGTTGCATGAGCCTATGATGCAGTCAAGTGCCAAAATTTTCCGATCTCCGTAGGGGGCACAGCGACTATGTGGTTTACCCGTTTACCACCTCGATCTATCTTGTGTTTTGACCAGTTGGCAATGAAGTTTGTTGAACAATTCCGCATGCATGTCACAAGGCCAAAAGATGTCAATACCTTGTCTAGTGTCACTCAAGCTCCCAGAGAGACACTCAGACGTTATCTAGAGAGGTTTCACGATGCATGCGCTGAGATTAGTAATCCTAATGACAACTCAATTCTGATGGCACTAACTAAGGGGATCGATCCCGATTCTAAATTTGGCAACTGGTTGGCCAGAAAACTCCCTGCATCATTGGACCGTTTCTATTCCAAGGCAGCTCAGGTATTAAGAAGGAGGATGCAAAACAGTTTAGGAAAAAGGATGACATAGGGCCTAGTATGGAAGGAATCTAAAGCAATGTCGCAGTTAAACAAACCGGAGAAAGTTCCAAAAAGGTACAATTGAACATACAAAATAAACAGAATCGACAGAAAGGCAATAGAAATCAAAACAGGAAATAGGATCGGAATCGTGGGCCACGGCGTAGGGCTCCTAATTATACCCCTTTAAATGCGCCACTGGATAATGTGTACTTGAAGACTTGCAATACTATCCAATATAAAAAACCGTTCCGCGGCAATCATCAGAAAATACAGATTCGAACGAAGAAGTTTTGTTGATTTCACGATAGCCATCGCCAGAATACAAATGAGTGTTGTCATTTACAGGATATTATTGAGAAGTTGATATAAGAGAGAAAGTTGGAGCAGCTTGTGTGGGCGCCGCAGTCAAGAGGTGCGGGCCCATCGAATTAGAACCATATACCAAATCAGGCGAGACCGAAGGAACCCACTCGTACCGGTGGGAGGTTGGTGATTCATACTGCTAGTGGTGGTCTTCATCCAGCTGATCGAAGATGGAAGGAAGTGGTGTCATATGCCAGCTCTATTAGGCATGCAAGCTTCGAATGTTGTAGTAATTTGGATGACAGGGCTCCAACCAAGCAATAAAAAATGATGATAGATGACATCGTATTTCGAGACAGGGATGCCGACAGAGTCAAAGCCCCAATAATTAATCCACTCGTCATTTCAGCTCAGATAGATCCTGCTTGGATGAAGAGGATCTTAGTGGACAGTGGAAGTTTAGTGAACATATTGTTTAAGCGAGCTTATGATCAGATGAAGATGGAAGTAAAGGATTTGAAGCCTTGTCAATCTCGCATTCACAGCTTCAATGGAAGTGCGGCTATACCCACTAGGATGGTTGATCCAGTTGTCATTATAGTTTGTTGTATTGGACATAGATTCACCGTACAATGCTTTCTTGGGCCGACCGGCCCTAGCTGAGTTTAGGGAAGCCAATGCCCCTTAGTGTCTGACTTTAAAACTCCCTACCAACGGTAGAGTTGGAGTCATGCATGGAGACCAGGCTGCTGGACGAGCCTGTTATGTTGCTGAGTTGCAGGAGGTGCAACGAAAAGAAAAAAGAAAGGTCATAGAGGAATCTCTCTACATCTGCTTTGTTGAGCATTGACAGCTAACGCTTGGGCTGAGGCAAGGGCACCCCAACCAATTCTCAAGGGATCTTGACCCGAGAGATACCAAAACTGAAGACGAAAGTAAAGACAGTCAAGCTTCCTTAGCAATGCCGATGATCGATGTTTCGATCGATGATAATGACAATTCTAAAATGATAAAGATTGAATCTTAGCTAAGCTAATAGATGCAGGAGGAATTGGTTGAATTTCTCCAAGCAAACCTCGACGTGTTTGCCAGGACGCGTTCTGACATGTGTGTAATCTCCCCGGACAACGTGAGCCACACATTGAATATTGACACATGACATGTCCCGATCAAAAAAAAAGGCATGGTATGGATCTAGAGAGATCTACCGCCCTTAAGAAAGAGGTAGATAAGCTCAAGTTGAACGAGTTCATCCGAGATGCTTTATATCTGGAATGGGTATCCAATCTTGTACAAGTCAGAAAGTCTAACGGGAAATAGAGAACATGCGTTGATTACTCAGACTTGAATAAAGCTTGTCCTAAAGACAGTTTTCCACTTCTCTAAATCTATTAGCTTGTAGACTCAATGGTTGGACATGAACTCTTATCCTTCATGGATGCATATTCTAGCTACAACCAGATACCCAAGCACTAAACCGATCAGGAGCTTACCAGTTTCGTCACCGATCTGGGACTTTATTGCTATAAAGTCATGCCATTTGAACTCAAGAACGCTGGGGCAACCTACCAACGGCTAGTTAATCGAATGTTTGCTAACTAGCTCGTAAAAACCATGGAGGTATATATGGACGACATGCTTGTGAATTCACGATTCTCCACTGGTAATATCAAAGACCTGGAATTGATGTTCAACATCCTTCAAAAATATAGAATGAAACAAACCCATTGAAATGCCACTTTCGGGTCGCAACTAAAATTCCTTGGATTTATCATCAATGCTCGAGGAATTGAAGCTAATCCCGAGAAGATCCGGGCAATCAGAAATCTTGAAACTCCAAGGACTATAAAGCAGGTTCAATTGAAAATTCACTGATAAATGCGTCCACTTTTTCGATCTGATCAAGAAAGGAAAATGAAATTTCGAATAGACTACAGAATGCGAGGGTGCATTCTGAGCGCTGGTTAACTATTTTTCCACACCACCCATTCTGTCAAAGCCTATTGATCACGAGTGATTGTGCATCAACTTGACAGTGTCAAAAAACGCAATCAGTGCTGCCCTAATTTGGGGGGAAGACCGGATACAACAGCCTGTATATTACACTAGCAAACGACTGACTGGAGCAGAGAGAAATTATCCGAAGCTGGAAAAGCTGGCTTATTGTTTGTCATTGCCTCAAGGAAGCTTCGCTTGTATTCTCAGGCTCAACCTACCACAGTTTACACCGACCAGCCATTACGACAGATCCTTACGCGGCTTGAGACAACTAGTAGGTTACTCAAGTGTAGTTTCAAGCTGAGTTAGTTCGACGTCACTTACACACCAAGGTGAGCCATTCAAGGACAAGTCCTAGCAGATTTCATCGTAGAATTCACTATCCCAAAAGACATGCCCGAACCAATGAATCTCCTAAATATGTTTGGATGCTATATACTGATGGTGCATAAAATGACCGCTGCTCAGGCGCCGGATTTGTACTTGATACTCTTGAAGGCCGATCTATATGCTATTCCTTAAATTTCGATTTTCGTGTGACTAACAATGAGGCCGAATATGAAGCCCTGCTTGTCAGGTTGAGACTTGCCAGAGATTTAAGAATTATTGCTCTCGATATTTACTATGATTCTTAATTGGTTTTATGTCAAGTTCGAGGAGAGTATCAGGCAAAAGACTGAAGACTAGCAGCTTATCTTACTCAGGTTCAGGAAATATTGGATTAGTTCGATTATTATGCCATCTATTGCATACCCCAAGAATGCAATCAGAAGGCTGATTCCTTAGCAAAGTTATCCAGTACATGTGAGGCACAACAAATGGGAATCGTTCCCATGGAGACTTTATCTTCCCCGAGCATCGATCAAATGGAAACAAACTGGGAGTTTGAAGTCGTTCGTGATAAGGAGTCGTGGATGACTCTGTTTAGAAACTATCTCAAGCATGGGACCCTGTCGGAGCGTAGGAGTGAGAAAAGCCAAGTTCTTCGAAAGGCTTTGCAGTTCACAATTCAGAATAAAGTAATGTATAGAAGATGGTACTTTGTTCCTTTACTCCAATGTATCGCCAACGATGAAATCAAACGAGTATTACATGATGTACATGAAGGAGAATGTGGCGAGCACACCGGAGGGTAAGTTCTTGCCAAGAAAGTGCTCCGATATGGATATTATTGGCCGACTGTAAATAATGATGTATCGGATTATGCCAAAAAATGTGACAGATGTCAAAAACACACTCGGATCCAAGAGCCCCGCCTACTGAAATAACTCAAATGGTTAGTCCATGGCCGTTTGCTGTATAGGGCATTGACGTTATTGGTTCTCTACCACTAGCCAAAGGTGGTGCGAAGTATGACATCGTTGTAGTTGATTACTTTACCAAATAGGCGGAAGCTGAGCCACTTGCTACTATCACAACGAAGAAAGTAATAACTTTGTGGTACGCAACATTGTCTATCGATTTAGCCTCCCACATACCGTCATTACTGACAATGCAGCACGGTTCGACAGTGTTGAATTTAAGAATTTCTGTCAATGATTCCACATCCTGAAGGAGTTCTCTGCAGTTGCACACCCTCAAGCAAATAGACAGGTTGAAGCTGTTAATAAGGTTATAATGTATATTCTAAAGAAACAACTGGAAAAGGCCAGTGGAAGATGGGTCAATGAATTTCCCATGGCTTTATGGGCTTATAGGACAACCACAAATCCACGACCGACCACACTCCATTCTCTCTTTCCTACAGTTGAGAAGTCATTATTCCAATCGAGATGAAAGTACCTTCTCATCGCGTGACATATTATGATCCGAAGACAAATGCTATATTACTTGCTGAATCTCTAGATTTATTGGATGCGAAGCGAGAAGAAGCTGATTTGAGAGTAGCCGCATACCAAAGTTGAGTCGCCCGATTTATACAATGCCAAGGTCCAACCCCGAACATTCGAACTCGATGATCTCGTCCTTAAGAGAATTTACCCAGTTCCTTCATATATAAAGCCAACGTGGGAAGGACCGTATGTCATCGAACGAAAGCTCGGAGACGACACATTAAAATTATCGATCGTTGACGGTCTTACTCTACCGAGAGCCTGGAACAGCGAGAGTCTTCACCGCTTCTACACGTAACAGGCTTTATTTGTTCATTCAATCCACTTTTCATTTGCAATTTATGCAATTCGAAATCTAAATTTGTAATAAGGCAACTAACTTTGCCGTATTTTCTTGTTTCAGCAATAACATGTTATCTCTTCGAGCAAGAGCAATGATTTTTAAAATGCGTTATATGACCATCACAATGCACGGAGAGCTAAGTTCCACCCTACGGTGGGATTTATTTAAATAGGAAGTGACTGCGATATGGCTGATCACTCGTTAAGTGAAACCAAGCTCGGGGACAAGTCATCACACTAAAGCCCAAAAAAGGATTGATACACGACAATCCTCTAACTAACTCCAGATTCCCAAAGTGCGAACTTAAGTATGAACTCATTAATGCAAGCTCAAAGAGTGTGGATCTGTCTGCCTAACGACGTCGCCCGTATTTAAAACAAGTTCGAGGAGGATTGAACCATCCATCTAATGACCTCGCTTGTTAATTCAGAGTGGATATGATCTGACTATCCACGATCTTGATACATCCATCGTTCCTAGAGTGCAAATGAAATTCTAAAACTCACAACAGATGTGATTGACCGTTTGTTAACCAACTCCAGAATCCCAGAGTGTGAACTGGTGTATAAACATCAACTAATTCTAAGTCCCCAGAGCATGGACTGGATTATAAACATCGACTAGCTCTAAATCCCCAGAGTGCGGATTGGAGTTTAAACACAAACCGGTTTTGAATCGACCATCCGTAGGACAACTGCGAGCCCCCGGAGTGCGGACCAGAGTGTAAACGTAAAGTGGGTGTGGTTGACCACCCACGAACCAATCTAAGTCCCTAGAGCACAGATGAAGTCTTAAATATCAAACGGGTGTGACTGACCACCCGTAAAATAACTAAAGTCTCTGGAGCACGGACATATCTCAGAACCTTAAGCGGGCGTGACCGACCGCCGATGTACAAGTGCAATCTCCAGAGTGTGTACGCAATCATCAATTGATGAGCGTGTGTGATTCGACCACCCGGACTAGTGTTGCTTCAGCTTCATTTCACAAAGTTGAGATTGATATATTAAAGGAGAAGAATGATGGCCTACCGATCTTCTTAATTTGTCCTCAAAACTGGGGGCAGAACTTAAGTGTCGGCCACTGATTGTACAGTGCAGCATAGGAATCCGACTTAACGCTCAATCGTGACCCGAAGCCGTGGCTTCGAAACCTAGCGACTAAACCCAAGTCTGATTCGAAGGCTAAGATTCTACAAGTACATTGAATGGAAGTTTGAATGCTGAAACACTTAAGCAAAATAAAAAAAACCATGCTAAAGATAAAATGGGATTTTATTTCAACTACACTTTGGAAGAGAAGGATAAGTGCAAAATTATTCCAAAAAATCCTACTGCTGGGGCCAAACCCACATCTATGCACGACCTACAAAAAACAAAAGGAATTCCTATCTATGTACCAAAAATGAGCCGAGAAGACGTGTCTATTCTCTCTCCTTCTTCTTCTTTGGTGTTGAACCGCCGGAATCGCCGCTTGGATGCCTCTTTGAGCCCTTGCCTTTTGGCGTTAATCTCTAGTCGAGGGCATTATGGTAACTTCCTCCTCCGAGTTTACATGGATTGGAATACCTTATGAAGGCGGAGTCGGAGGGACGGGAATGTTAGGAGGCAGAAGAGGCACACTGGTGCCGACGACCATGCTTCAAGAGAAATCATTTGCAAAAGGGCTGGACCAGGGCCCACTATCCCACCTTTAATGCCACTAGCACGCGCAGTGGCTTCCATTTCAGCGTTGATTTCAGCAATTATCTCCTCTTTGTGCATTGTTTGGGTATCTCCAGGGACACTGGCAGTCAGGCCCAAGGAGCTGGTCACAGGTGCACCTCCACCCATGACAAATGGTAGATCGGTAAAAGGATCACTATGATGATCGAGAAGTTCCTCCTTTATTTGCTCATCAAAAGTAAGCGTGCTCCCCTGCACTCCATTGGTTGGTGTAGTAGCTGTTGTAGTGGTCGCTTCTATAATAAGGGCCTCCTACGCATGATGCGGCTCTCGGGTTACAGGGGGCACGGTTGACGTAGCTCCTATCACTGAATAGAGACAAAGAAAAAGAGTAGTGATTACATCAATCAACGTTTTCGACTTTGAGTGAGCACAAGAAATGTTCAGAATACCTTCCTCAGATTGGCTCGCGGGTAGCAGAGCAGCTTCAAAACCCACATCATGATGCTCAACACCAGAACCCTCTCCAGCCTCTGAATGCTGAGTACCAAGTTTCTCCTTTTCATATGTGATTGTGATGTCGTGGAGAACTATTCTCGCATCTTCACTCAGCACCCAGTTATCTTGTTTAAATTCATCGACTGATTTAGTTTGGTGGTCTGCCTTTTCATCATCCACCAAGTGGCCCCAAGCATCATACAAGTGTGATGGATAGTTATCGAGCCAGGTTAGGTTTCGGTGCTTTAGACAATAACGCTGTATGTGATAAGAAGACCTTCAATATCGGCCTCCAACCTAGTCTTTGTCATCTTCACTTCATGTTCAACCTCAGCCTCGGCTTCTTCAATTTTAAGAGTTTCTGCATCCCTCTCTTCCCTAAGCACCACAACCAGTTCGTACACTTCCCAGACAGCTTTGTTTGCATCGCCTTTCTCTTTGACTATTTCAAAAAAATTGGCCTTAAGCCCTTCAAGCTCTTTAAGCGCCCCATCGCATTCGGCCATGACTGTGGTGGTGCGATGCCCCATCTCGTCAACCAGGGCTAAATGAGTCCACCTCATTTCTTTCATTCACCGAGTAGCCTCATCAACCCTTGTGTTGGGCTCTGTCTCTATGTTTCTGGTGAACTCACACTCATCGTGAAGTATCAGAATTATGCGGTCTTTTTGAGCAAGATTAGCTTCTAATTTCTCAATTGTTTTTACCCAAAAATAAAATCTCTATTTATTTTTAAAAACAAATCTCATTCCTTTATAAATTCCTATCATGAATTTATACTTCCAAATATCCATTGATATCTTATTTCATTTTATAAACCCAGTTTATAAATTCCATAGTCTCATCCTCCTTTTAAATCACAGTTTCAAACACTTAATGAATTTCCAAATCGATTTCCAAAATTTACTCCATTTAAAAATAAATTTCTTTACTTACTCAATTTTTATTCTCAAAGGACAACGCCGATGCTTTTTCCGCAGTCTTCATCCATTCCCTGTACTGGCTGTAAACATCATGGATATAGTTGTGAATTGTTTGTTCTGCCTCGACTAGAATTCTCTTTAAATGTGGAGGAAAGATGAATCCATCAAAACATATATTTGGAAAATCCTTTTTCAGTTGGGCGATTCTGATCGCTTCCTCCCTAGTGGGCTCGGTGATAGCTTGCTCACCGATAATGGGAGTTTCGGTTTCAGTCCTTCGACATTGTGTATCGGACCTTGATACTTGGGAAGACGGTCTTTGGCGTGAAGGTTCCAAGGGTTGTTTACCATGAACGGAAGATTGTGTTGGGGCTCGAGGTAGCGGAGAACGTGACCGAAAGTGAAGCCTATACTCTCTCTCTCTATCCCTCCCTTTTTCGTAATGCTCTTGGCTATAATAGTCACGATCGCGGTCACTATCAGCCTCCCTTCCATGGGACTTATAATATGAACTGGATGACTGGCGTGCCAAGCGAAGGCTACCGAGAATGGATTCCCGCCTTATCATTGTATCCGTAAAATAAAAAGAGTAGCAGAATCAGTAATTCTAGAAATGAATAGCTTATGATTGGAGATCGTGTAGTGTCATGAAGTGTGTATGCATGTGCAATCCCCCGACCAACCGGTTATATCGGTTGCACTCATAGGAAGTGACTCGCCTAAATCTAAAGCATTGTGGAGCCCTTCCAATCCAGTTCTTGTTGGAGCGACACATAGTTTGGATGTAACGTCGGAGAGTCCTTCGAAAGTATTCCCCATTTGTGAGGGAGGAGTTTCCAAGATTCTAACACCGGAGGCTGGCAGGGACATGACTATGGATTTCCATCTTGAAGAATTATGAGCAACTTCCTTGCCTTTCCTCCTTCCCTCTAAGTGCCGAGAACTATCTGGTGGTCCACCTATGGGTTCGTCTTTGGTGGGCATATCTTCTTCATCGCCCTCCTTAGCAATTACAATCCCAGGCCCCTTCGCTTCACCCGTCTTGTCAGGGCTGTCCAAAGAGATCCCTCAAGTCTTATGCTCTGGTTTTGATCAATTAACCCAACGACCCTCAAATTTTCATTTGTCAGCATCAAGTCAATCTCTCTCATCTCACGAGGCACCTCTTGAAAAATCCACACTATTTCTTTAAATTAGGCACCTTAGGGTTGCGGAATTGCTGCTGTAAAGGAAAGAAAATATTAGACTTGGCATCGATTACGACTACCTCGTTAGTCATTAGAGAAATTACGACACTTACGTCTAACTAACCACCGTCTAGCAAACCCTAGCGGACACCGAACATAGAACCATTCAATTTTGAAGTAGCTAAGTGTGGTCCAGGATCCAGTCGCAACTTGACAATTCGTGATCACCTCTAGGAATATGAATGAAGGATTATCTCTCCGACACTTGAAATTGAACAGGAATCTAACTTCCTCCGGAGTAGGGGGCAGAAAGCGATGCTTCATAAAAACAATGAATAAGCTATTCAGCAACGCTTATCCATTTGGATGCAACTATGACGGAGCGATCCCTAAGAAAGCTAACACTTCTCGAATATATTGGTTAAATAGAGGAAGCGTTCCAGCTATGCACAGATGTTTGTTAAAAATAGTGAATCCTTGTGGAGGAAAATGTGGCCTGTCATTCGGTCCTGGTAGCAGAAGGTCATCTAGTGGTAGACCATGTCTTAAGCAGATTCTCTCCAACATATCTTCGGAGACATTGGATGGTACAGAATCTTGTGCATTCGCAATAAAGATTGCTCCTAGTAACTCGCCCGGAGCTGGATCAATGGCCGGCATCTCTATTATAGGAGGAGGTGAACTTTAAGCCTCCTACTGCTATGAACTCATGGGTTTCATAACTAATCAACTTGGTAAATCCATCAATAGATGATAATACGCCCGTATGTTCCCCAGTGTGAAGTGCATGAATGTGTTGTGCAGTGCAGTGCCACATAATACTTAAGAAATTTTACAGAATTTGAGAAATGTTCAAATGATAAGACTTCGAGATTTGACCGAAGTGACCTTCATTACTAACCGTCACAATCTTACCATTCGGACTTAGGAGATCGATCCAAGTTAAAGTTCGTCAAATTGGTTGAGTTACAGTTTCATTGACAAGCTTCGATAGGCAGTCAAATATGCAGTAAAATGGTAAAGTCTAATTATGCAAGGCGGAAGCTCGTCGGAGTCATGTGTTTAAGTATACAAAGTGCTTCAAATTCATCAAGATTTGACTTGGATCAATCATCAAAATTCCAATTCGTATCGGTCAAGGAGGCAACTCATATCCATAAAATATTCAATTTCAAATCTATCATCGTAGATCCATTCGTTTCGGTCTCCTGGGTGGCGATTTGCATCGATCAGGCACTGTCAATTTCGTATCGATCATATGCAAAACCCTCATATCGGTCAGTAGGTCCAAGTCTTCATATCAATCATCCTAGAATCCTTCATATCGATCGTCTCGACACGGAACACCATCATCGATCGATGCGAAGGCCTTCCACTCTTTGTTACGGAGTACCATCACCCAGATTAACATGAATGTTCTCAGCCCAGATTGATACGAATTTGTCTTTCATCTGTCATCGACACGAATGCCGCCCTTGTGTTCCTCCACACTTCTTCTCCTCCAAACAGCCTAAACGCCATTATTCTCTCCTCGATCTCGCTCCGACCCAATTCTGGCATCAACAACGCTGAAATAGGCCGCGATTTTGAACGAATTGGCATTGAAACTCAGGTCTTATCGTTTCTAGCATGAACTCATTGATTAATTACCTATATTGAAAAGTAGATTCGAGGGATTAAGGAGGTGTATTAGTTTGGACGGAGGCAATTTCTATTTCTCAGTATCTCAATCGATACGAAGACAAGCTGGAAAGTAAAAGAAAATAAAAATTTGGCTAAGTATAAAACGTAATTATATGGATACGACAGTTATGTCAACCGGTTGAAAAAGGTCTCCCATGTCATTGATGTGAAGCATTGTTAGAGTCGATCCTACTGCATTGGCCAAGAATAAAACGTTGTTTATAATCATTGACTTGAATCAATCTAGAGCCTGGCCACTCAAATCCATCATGATTCACCGATACGAGGAGCAAATTTCGTATCCATCATTTCAAGGACCATAGGAGTTCGTCTCCATCGATACGAATAATACTCGGGGGGCCGGTTGGAGTGTTCATATCCATCATAAGTCCATCGATACAAAATCACAACCTCTTATTCATCATTGTGGAGATCACTGAGAGTCACAGCCATCAATACAAAATGTTTTTTTGTGTCCATCTACCTAAACCTATAAAAATTCATATTCATTGATACGATAGAGGCAACAAAAACATGTTTGGAACATTCCAACCCATCAACACTCCATCGATATGAAGTGCCAGTTTCTTATCCCTCTATTCAAAGACTCTGAGATTCGTATCCATCGATACGAACTGCATTGAGACTCCAACCAAATTTGTGTTGATCACCATCGATACGAAGAAGATTTTTCAGCTTCTCAAAGTCGATCCAGGAGAGGATCAATATGAGGTAACTCTAAAATGACCATCAAGCCTCGTTACAACTCGAATTTCACATCACTCCAGGAGAGGATTGATACGAGATTCGATACAAAAAAACTGAACTGACAACGAATCGTGAACGTCCGAACGTTAAAGGAGGTCAAGTTAACATACGTGCATGTATGTCGAACTAACATCCACTTTTCAAAACTCATAAGGAGATGAATGCTCACCTGATGGAAATTACAACAACGAACAATAGTTTGCTATCATTCAATACTCAATTACAACATTGCACAGTACAACAATTGGCAGTCAATAGTTCGTTATTTGTATTACTAAAGATCAATCGTTGGTTACATCTTTCGACGAGAACAAAACAACAGTTCAACAAGTCTGATGGAACTTTTTAGAATGAAGATTGCAGCTTTTCAAAGCATGTCATGTCTTCACAAGACGTGCTTTAGGGGTAAATGTTATCCCGCCTTTTGATAAGGCCGTGACACCAAAGAATTGACTCGAAATTAGAGATAATTCGTCCTACACAAGTTCGCTATGGATGCTGGTAAATTTTGGCCAAGTCCGGATCGAGTTACAATTAACATGACCCGACAATCAAAGCTATGAAAGCCAATGTTTCAAATTTCAAGTCAATTGGACTTCGTATGCTCAAGGTAGATCGATGCAAACCAAGGAAATCAACTCATTCATATCCATCATCCCACCTCCTTCGCATCGCTTTCCTTCGTATCCATCCAGGGAATCTCAATCGTATCCATCAAACATCTGTTAGTTCGAAACCATTAGGTAAGTAGTGTTTCGTATCCATCAGGCAAGCATCGGTTCGTATCCATCGGTTAAACATCTGTTCGTATCCATCAATTCGTATCCATCAATAAGCAACACTTTCACATCGATCTCGACCATATGTATTTCGTACCGGTCACATCATCAACTCAATTCGTATCGATCAACCAACGGTCGATATGAAACATGCCACTAATGACTTCGATACGAAAGATGCGTGGAATGATAGATACGAAATATCATCTAGATTATCGATATGAAATACACGGATCCATATCGATACGAAGCGGTTACAAAGCATCGATGTAAAAAGAATATTCTAGATCGATACGACCAAAGCATGTAAAAATGGAAGACTCGTTCACTCGACATGATAAGCGTTCATGTGGATCGATCCTAAAAGTTAACATCACCTAGCAAGCACCTGCCCAGAAGCGATGCAAACTCGACAGCCTTCGAAAAATCCAAACTTGCATCGATCATAACTCGAGATCTACAAGTCCAAATGCCACTAAATTTTCATAGGAAGTACAACCTCAGGAATGTTAATGACCGATCTCGACTCCATTGGGCAAAATTTTGATCGATACAAATTTCATTCGTATTGATCGTGGATCGAGCCCAAACAACCGAAGATCGATCATGTGGGCCCACCTACGTGAGGGAAGAGGTCCTTCGAGATCTGGGCGAGATATTTGCTGCATATGCCTGTCAATAGTGACCCTGGACCTATAGAAAAGGGACTTTTGGCTCTTCTACGTCCAGACTCTGCCGAAATCATTATTGCATTTGGATTATACTGTTGTAACTCTTTGTAGCCAGCAAGCAAAAATCAATAAAAGCTAGCCATTTCATAGTGGACGTAGGCCATATGCCTAACCACTCTAAATCTGTGTCTCTGTGCGTTTTTCCTATTTGATTGGTGTATTTGTTAGATCTTCCTCATTTTCCATTTATATTCTTTATGTTATCTCTTCAAACACATCTGAAGAGTGTTCTGCCTAATTCTGGTACAAACAAAGACATAGCCATGGATCTCCGTGGCTCAGAAGATGGAGAGCAACACAAAAAATTAGAAGAAAATGCCAATGCATTCGATAATGCTAGAAATACTCTCCAATTAGGCCAACCGCAAGCCAACGAGACCCGGTAGGAGTGGCTCTCTCGAAGACAAGACAGCCTAGGTTTCAACCCACTCACCAAGACCGTTTGCAAAGCCAAACACTTGGCGTAGCGACTGATTGTCATCCTCAAAACACCAGACATTCGAGAGGCATATATAGCGGATATGGTTAAACGATTAACGGAGGAGAGTAAAAATAGAAAAGATGATGAATGGGGATCCGCACCAAGTTAAAATCCCTTCACCATTGAAATATTGAATGAGAAATATCTAGAAAAATTCACATTGCCAACTATTTCTTCCTATGATGGGACAAACGACCCGAAACCTCACTTGTACAAATACAATTGGTGTATGGACGGAACTAATGCCACTGAAGCTGTTCGATACAGATGCTTTCCTATATTTCTCGAAGGAGTTGCGCTAATGTGGTTTATTAGGCTTCCACCAAGATCTTTCTCTACTTTTGACCAACTATCGACAAGGTTTCGTGATCAATTCAGACTCCATACTGCACAGCCTAAAGACGTCATGTCCCTATTTGGATTGTTCCAATGGCATAACGAATCACTGAAATTTTTCATGAATAGGTTTAACATCACAGTGACGGAAGTAAGCAACCCCAATGAAGACATGGTTTATACGACACTAGTCCATGCATTTCATTCGAAAACTGAATTCGAAAAGTGGATTAAGATGAAGCAACTTACCACTAGAAAGATTTCAATCATAAAGCAAGTCAGTATCTAAGGTTGGAGAAAGTGAAGGAACTGAAAAGGAAGTATAATAGTGTGCAACTGATGAACGTCGGGCAAAACGATGTAGCAATGAATCAAAATGCGTACATTTCTCGGACTACTGAAGGAATCACTAGAAAAGACGGAAATTCAGAGAGAAAACGTAAAAAATCCAATAAGAAGAATGGTAATTGCAATAATAAAAGGCACAAAGGGTTTAGGCCCGAAGGCTATACTCCCCTAAAGGACACACCAGAAAACATCTTTCCCACGACTCAAGGGACCGAGGAATACAAAAAGTCCCTAAAAAGGAAGCAATAGAACATCAAAAGAGATCAAGGAAATTCTGTCGCTTCCATGAAACACACGGCCAAGTGCCACCACCTAAAGAATCTCATTGAGGAGCTAATCCAGAATAACAAACTCCAACAATAAGTTTGACAACCACAAAACCTCGATCAATCTACGACTCCTCAGCATCCAAGAGAACGAAGGAATCAAACTGGACTATTGAAGATGGGTCGAAATGAATTGACAAAAGGCTTGTTATTGGAACAATTTCTAGGGGACCACACTGTTTGCGTCAAAATTGATCACTAACACCTAAATGCCACTGAAAGCACCAATTCACCATCACAGATAACAGATAGAGTGTATGTAGAGAGTATGAATATGAAGAACAATCAAAATTAAAAAGAAAGCGGTAATAACAGAGGATTTATAGTGGTTCGGCTGGCTCTGGCCTACGTCCACTCTACAAATTTTGTTTTTATTGATAACAGAATCAATTACAGTTACAATCTAGAGTTTTTAAAATAATAATGGTAGAGTAGCCTTAATGGAGAAGATGAAGGAAACAAAATGAAGATCCCCTTTCTGAATCCCGCCTGTTGTATTTATTGGCAAAATCTTAGTTACTGGGCTTCCTAAGTGGTCCAAGCCCATCAAGATCATGGTCGAACCCAAACCAATCAGTACCCTAAGCTCTGGATACGCCGACCTGAATCTTCCTAGGTGATGACCCGAAGCAACCCTATGCTTGACTCGAAGTAAACTAGATTGGCATTCGAAGCAATATGATGCCGATCCTAGCCTTTAATACGTCGGTCCCCCTTTTCTTTGATATGCCAACTCGGAGCTCATAGGTAGCCGACTTGGAGAAGTAGCCGACCCAAAGCACCATGGTCATACCGACCTCCTCGAAAATAAAAACCTGAGTTCTCTTTGCCGACCCGAAACCTAAACAACACCGACCCGAGGTTGAGAGCTCAATGACCCAATGCAACCGATCCTATTCAATACGCTCACTCCTGTCTAAGTTGTTGACCTAGAGTTTTGTTCATGCCGACCGAGAGTTTGGAGGATACCGACCCGATCCAGTTCCTTCCTAGCACCAATCTGAGTTTCTTCCAAGGCCGACCCGAGATCCTACAAGACACCGACCCCTTTGCAATAGCCGATCCCTTCAAGATGCATACCGGCCTGAAGCATGTTGAATGTTGACCCGATGCTAGACCCTCTCTGAATCGAAGTAGCTACCATGAAAATTTGAAGCAAAACCAAATACGACTCAAAGAAAACTCCAGGCAACTCGCGACAACTTTACTTTTTTCGAAACTCGTATTTCAAGTATTCCTCGTCTTTTGTCCATCAATTATGCCAATCCCAGCTTCACAAACATGTTTATCGTCTATGATTGATCTTCTGTCCATCCAGTCAAGTCAAAACCATAGTATTCCAACCTCGAGAATTATGCAATCGATTGGGTTAAATCCGCCTGTAAGCTGCCTTGCCAAATGGTGGGTTGACACTTTTCCCTCCAAAACATGCCTTGTGATCGGAAGGCGTGTCTTGAGTAGATTCAAATTTGATATCGAAAGTTCACGAATGTTCCGAGTCGTTATCTATTTCCAAATCCATTAATCAAATCCACGATCTCTATGAATTGTTTCATTCAAGTCCAAGACCTATCTGGGTCCTATAATCCAAACCTAGGACCTCGCCGGGTCCAAATCTAAGGTCGAGACCTCTCCCGGTCCTAAAATCCATATCCGGGACCTAGCCGGGTCCATGTCCAAAATCGGGACCTCTTCGGGTCCTTAGCCAAATTCTTAGTTGTTCGAAGCCGCTATTCGCATATCACATCTTGGAAGTCAGTGATAAAATCCTAAGATCCCTCCAGATTGTTAATGGCCTCTTCGGACCCTTGATAAGCTCAATCCAAACTTAACGATCGAATAGGCAGATCTTGTCACGCTTCGACGAAGCAACATATCCCTTGCATTCCGGTTTTGTTTCCCTAGACATTAAGCGATGCCCTAATCCATTTGGACCGATATCAGCCTCCCTGGGCCCTTATTGGATCATATCCTATCACTATTTGGTAAAGGGGAAACAACATTGAGCGAGCTGATCTTCTCGCTCTCCGGCCAAGCGGTGTCGCCCACTACACTCCGGTTCAGTATCCTTGAAAATTAAGTGATGCCATGGCCTATGTCCTAGACCGGGTATAGCCTCCCCATGCTCTTGCTGGATCCCATCCTATCACTCTTCGGTGATGGGGAAACAAGGATGAGTGAGCCGATTCTGTCCCTCTACGGTAAAGCTGCATCGCTCCTTGCACTCCGGTTTAGTGTCACTGAGCATAAAGTGATTAATTTCCAACTGATTTCCAATATTCATCCCGTAACTGTCTGGTTAGGGATTTGTTTCATAAAATCATAATTTATTTATTAAATCCAAGCTCCTGTCCAATAAGAAAAATAGAAAAAAGAAACTAAACATTGTCTCTCTGGGCAGAGTAGCATATTACCATCTCATAGCATGCCTAGGGATCGCTCCGGTTCCCTTACATGTGCAAGTGGCACAACTGCTTTATTCTCTAAAACAAAAATAGAAAAAATTATTCGATGACCGGAGTCCAAGTCCTGAACTCGGCACTTGTCATCATGATCAATGAATGATGATTTGTGACCCCAATCTAGGTCCTTCTTGTTTGATCCAAGCGGTAGCAGCTCGTGTTCTACCGCTTTCGTCCAGTTCCTCACATACCTGTGGCAGTCTACCACTTCTAACACGCTCTTCCACCCCATCCTTCATGTGGTGGCATTTTTCTGTGGTATGCCCTTCCAGCTCATGGAAGATGTAGTACTTCCTGCACCTGCTTTCCTGTTCTTTGGGATCCCTCCTTGGTGGTTTCCGACAGGGAAGCTACCCTTGAGTGTCCAAGTAAATCCATTCCAGATTATTTGTCAAGTCCACATACATCGTGAATTTGGGTTTCTGACCTCTCCTCCATTTATCAGAACTACTATATCCATCATCCTGCTTTCACTTTCCTTTATCTATCCCACGTCCTTCTCCGGACGTTCCTTTGCCTTGCACGGCGTTTATCTCCTGCCTCTCGGCACGTGAATCCTCTAGCCAAATGAACCTTTCCACTTCATGATAGAACTCTCCAAGATCCTATGGTGAATCCCGTGCTAATGAATCCTTAAACTCAATGCCTTTAGATCTCCCTGGTACCGCCACCATTAAAATCATTGATGGATCTGGGCGATCTACTAAAGCACGACTGCATTGAACCACATTAGAAAACCCCTCACGGAATCTCCGGTTCTCTGCTTCATTGATGCCAATGTCATCACAATCTTGGGTCGTGTCACGTCGACCCAAAATTTCCTCATGAACCATTCCACTAGCTCGCCCCATGTCCTAATTGATCCATTATCTAGATGCCTGAACCAGAGCACAGCCAAATCTGTCAAATATAGAGGGAAACATCTTGCTATAATCTCCTTAGATGCGTCCAGCACTTCCATATGTATGATGTATCTGGTTACATGCATAGTTAGGTCTGACTTCTCATTATATCAAGTGTTAGCAGTTTGAATTCTGGAGGGTTCCTTGCATCTTTGATGTTTGTAGTGAACGGACTTCGGCTGACTTCTTCCAAGCCTCTGCTCAATAGCCCCCCTCTCATAATCCTTCTAATCAATCCAGCCATCCACTCGTCTCCATTTAGGGATAGTCCTCTGTTTGCATCTCCTCCCTGCCTCTCATGTCGTAGAAGGTACTCCAGGTAGTACTCTTCATGTTGCTCATTTGTCGTTACGTTGGCCCCAACTCGTTGAGCTTCATTCACGGCTCTTCCAGTATGCAACTCCAAGGGTCTGCCTCTAGGCCTTTGCTGATTTCCTTTAATCTCTCCATTCTGATTATGGTTTTGGCCTCTAGAGACTTCTACGCCTTTGGTTCCTTGTTCTACATTACCAATGGCTGCATTGGTCCATTACCTTTTCTTTGTGCTCCAACTTGTCCAATCTGCTGGAATAGGTTCTGTATCATGTTCTCTTGCCTTTTCAGCATTATTTCCATCTCGTCTCTAGTAATATACATTGAGGCTTGGTTTGCTATAGAGGAAGCCTATTGACTTCCTTCTTGTGGACTCCTTTCCGCCCTCTGTCTCCTTGTCGATTGTTTTGCCATAATCTCCAAAACTTAGTCCCTAAGTCTTCAAATCCAAAATCCTAGCTTTATAATCTCTTAGTGCTTGCTTTCTTAGTGAAAGCACCAAAATGTTAGCATCAGAATTGGTCACTAACACCCAAATGTCGTTGAAAGCACCATTTCACAGTCACGGATAACAAATAAAGTGCATGTAGAGAGCATAAATATGAATAATAATCAAAATTAAAAAGAAAGGAATAGTAACAGAGGATTTATGGTGGTTCGGCTGACTCAGCCTACGTCTAATCTAGAATTTTCTTTTTATTGATATCAAAATCAATTACAGTTACAATCTGAAGTTTTTAAACAATAATGGAAGAGTAGCCTTAATGGAAAATATGAAGGGAAACGGAATGAAAATCCCCTTTCTGAAGCCCGACCTACTGTATTTATAGGAAAATTCATGTTACTAGGCTTCCTAAGTGGTCCGGGCCCATCAACGTCATAGCCAAACCCAAATACATCGGTACAACTAACCCCAAGCTCTGGACAGGCTGACCTTAATTTTCCTAGATGATGACCTGAAGCAACCTTATGCTTGACTTGAAGTAAGCCAGACTAAGACTCGAAGCAATACGATGCCTATCCCAGCCTTTAATGCGTTGATCCCTCTTTTCTTTGATATGCCAACTCGGAGCTCATATGTAGCCGACCCGTAGAAGCAGCCGACCCGAAGCACCATGCTAATACTGACCTCCTCGAATATGACAACCTGAGTTCTCTTAGCCGACCCGAAGCCTTGACAACATCGACCCGAAGTTATGAGCTCAGTGACCCAACGCAACCGATCCTATTCAATATGCCAATCCCTTTCCAACTTACCGACCCAGAGTTTTGTTCATGCCGACCCGGAGTTTGGAGGATACCAACTCTATCCAGTTCCTTCCTAGCACTGACCTGAGTTTCTTCCAAGGCCGACCCAAGTTCCTTCAAGACGCCAACCCCTTTGCAATAGCTGATCCCTCCAAGATGCACACCGACCCGAAGCATGTTGAATGCGACCCGAAGCTAGTCCCTCTCTGATTCGAAGTAGCTGCCATGAAAACTTGAAACAAACCCAAATACGACTTGAAGCAAACTCTAGGCAACTCGCGACAGCTCGACTTTTGTCAAAACTCGTATTTCAAGTATTCCTCATCTTTTGTCCATCGATTATCATACGTGATTGATCGTCTGTCCATCAGTCGAGTCAAACTCAAAGTATTCCAACCTCAACAACCATGCAATCGATTGGGTTAAATCTGCAAGGCGGGTTAACACACACCCTGTATAAAGGATTCAGGGGGAGATGGAGCGATATGCAAGTTCGTTGAAGCATGCTCTAAAGGAATCATGTTTAGCTATAGAACACGAAGCTATAGCCAAGCCACAAAGTGTCTTGAATGATGATATAGTGTTTTGAAATCGGAACACCGAGGGGATCAAAGCTCCAACTCTCGATCCGATAGTGGTGATGGTAGGAATCAGACTTGCCGTAGTTCCATGGGTGTTGGTTGATAGTGGCAGCTCCATTAACATACTCTTCAAACATACTTTCGATCAAATGAAGATTGGCATGAAAAGCGTATCCACGTGCCAAACAAAGATTCAGGGGTTTACCGACGAACCTAAGCAATTGGTGAGAACAACTGACCTACATGTAGAGCGTAGAGGGTAAGCGATGGGTCACCCTCATTCAAACTTTTATGATCATGAATGAAATGTCAGCATTCAACGCCTTCTTGGGACGACCCGCATTAGCCGACTTTAGAATAGCATTGGCCCAATGGTGCCTTACAATGATGTTCTCTACAGAGAATGGAGTCGGAATTATGAAAGGAGACCAAAGCACCGCCCAGGAATGCTGCACCGTAGAGTTGCGGAGTCAAGAAGAAAGGAAAACGGAAAGGGTGTGGGGAAAACTCTCCACATTAATAAGCTCGTCGAATAGAAATTACAGAGTTGCCCTTGTCCCGGGGACCATAGCCGATTCGACAAGGCTTTGGACCCAAGAAAGAAGAGTTCAGGGAAGGATCGGGCGATATCGGAAGAATTGAAGGTGTCTGCCCCAGTATGTATGGACGACCCAATGCGGGTCTTGAAAATTGGACCGCGCCTTGGAAACAGGATGTGGTCAAAACTAACTAAATTCCTCCGTGCTACTTTAGACGTATTTTCTTGGATGCACTCCAATATGTGTTGGGTATCATCCAAAATTACCTGCCACGTGCTCAATATTGACTCCAAATTCACACTAGTAAAGCAAAAAAGGCGCAGCCTAGGCCCTAAATGGTCCAAGGCACTGAGAGAGGAGTTGGACAAACTGATGGCTAATGGCTTCATCTGAGATGCAACTTACCCTTAATGGGTATTAAACCTAGTCTTAGTCAAGAAATCTAATGGAAAGTGATGAACTTGTATTGACTTCTCGGATCTAAATAAAGCTTGCTTGAAAGATAGTTCCTACTCTCCAGAATCGATCAGCTTGGGGATGGAATGGCAGGGAATGAATTGTTGTCATTTATGGATGCATACACGGGCTATAACCAGATCCTCACGCATGAGCCAGATCAAGAAAACACCAACTTCATCACCGATTTAGAACTGTACTGCTATAGAGTAATGCCATTCGGTTTAAAAAACGTTGGGGCAACATACCAAAGGCTAGTAAGTACTATGTTCAAACATCAAATCGGAAAGACAATGGAAGTTTACGTAGATGACATGTTGATCGAATTTTGAGTAGCTGCTAGTCATCTAGAATATCTTATTGAAATGTTAGAAATGCTCCGGAAGTATGGAATGAAGCTTAACCCACTCAAATATCACTTCGGAGTAGCCTTTGGGAAATTCTTGGGGTTCATAGTAAGTGTCCAAAGCATCGAAGCAAATCCAGAACAAATAATGGCGCTATGAGAAGTCCAAGCCTCGAGAAATAAGAAGGAACATCAAAGCTTGAACAAATAAGTCAGAGCATTGAGCCGATTTTGTCTCAATAGCTACAGAAAAGTGCATACCGTTCTTTGTGCGCTGAAGAACGGAAAGAAAAACTTCAGATGGAGTGAAGCTTATCAAACGACTCTCAAAGAACAACTATGACACATGGAAGCTCCGCCAATCTTATCAAAGCCAGTGGATGGAGAAGACCTATTCATTTACTTAGCAGTCTCACCGCATGCACTCAGCGCCGCTCTCGTGCGGGAAGAAGCAAAAATCCAGCGACCCATGTATTACATTAGCAAACGGTTCAACAGAGCTAAGAAGAATTATCCAAAACTGGAAAAGCTAGCATATTGCCTCTTGATTGCGTCCCAAAAATTACAATCAAAGTGTTAACTGACCAGTCCTTGAAACAAGTGTTGTACCAACCCGAAACTTCCGGGTGACTCCTTAAATGGAGCATAGAGCCGAGTCAATATGATATTGCATACCATCTTAGGAAAGCTATCAATGGGGAAGTGCTAGTAGACTTCATCGTCGAGTTTACCATAAGGGACAACGAGGAAGAAGCGCCGCTGGAGGTGGAGACTCAATGGAAACTCTTTTTAGATGGTAAATCTAACAATCTCAGTTTAGGGGTTGGTGTAATACTCGAAACCCACAAAGTGAGAGCCATTACGCTTGGAATTCCCTGCGACGAATAATGAAGCGGAATATGAGGTGTTTATTACAGGATTAAAGATGGTGAAAGAACTTAATTACAATCCATTCACATCTATAGTGACTGCCAGTTGTTCGTCTGTCTAGTAAAGGGGGAATACCAAGCTCGAGGAGAGAATCTTGCCCCATACCTATCAAAAGTGCAAAAACTGCTAAGTGACATCGAACATTATACCATAGCCCATATTCCACGAGAATAAAACACCAAGGAAGACTATTTGGCTAAATTAGAAAGCTCTATGGAGGCTCAATCATTGGGGCTTGTCCCATTCAAAACTTTGGCCACTCTGAACATAGATGAGATGAACACCAACAGGAACCTCGAGGCAACCACCGAGCTGGAGAAATGGATGACATCAATAAAGGACTATCTACTTGCGGGAACCCTTCCAACTAACCGGAATCAATGAAAAAGCTTCTCCATAAGGAACCATGGTACATGATACAGGATGGAATGCTCTATCGAAGGGGATTCTCGACCCCCCTTCTTAGGTGTGTGACCGATAATAAAGCATGATGAATCCTAAAGGAGGTACATGAAGGAGAAATCATGAACCACACTGTAGGGCAGACCCTAGCGAAGAAAGTCCTTCGGTATGGATATTTATGGCTAACAATAAACCGCCTTACTGTAGACTATGCCAGAAGATGCGATCACTGTCAAAGATTCAACAAAATTAAAAGAACACCTTTAATGGAGCTAACGCAGATGGTCAGCCCGTCGCCATTTGCAAATTGGGGAATCGACTTGATTGACGCTCTGCCAATAGCAAAAAGAGGGGCCAAATATGTTATAGTTGTCGTAGATTATTTCACAAAATGGTCCAAAGCGGAACCACTAGCCACCATAACCACAAAGAAAGTCATTAATTTTGTTACTAAAAACATTATTTGCAGGTTCGATGTGCCCTAAAAAGTCATCACGGACAATGAAACTCAATTTGAAAGTGTCAAGTTTCAAGACTTCTGTAAGAGCTTCAGAATTGAAAAGAGCTTTTACACGATAGCTCATCCATAAGCAAATGGGAATGTGGAAGTGATAAACAATATCATCAAGTCCACTGTCAAAGAGCGACTAGCAAAAGCAAAAGGAAATTGGGTTGATGAACTTCCACTCGCACTATAGGCTTATAGAACTACCGAAAAGCGCAATCGAACACACTCCATTCGACTTGGCATATGGTTCAGAAGCAATGATCCCTGTTGAACTAGAAGTACCCTTGCACCGAAGGAAAAAATTCAAGCAAAAGCAAAACGAGCAGCTCCTACTCGAATCGTTGGATATGATTGACGAAAGAAGAGAAGAAGCGGAGTTGAGAACCGCCTCCCACCAAAAGAGGGTCGCACGGTATTTCAACTCCAAAATTCACAATCAAACCTTCGAAATGAGAGATCTTGTGCTCAAGCGAGTTTACGCTGTACTGGGGACCTTCATACCAAATTGGGAAGGATCGTATATCATCAATCAGAAATTGAGAGACAGAACTTTCATGCTAACAACCATCGACGGTACTCAAGTTCCTGAGGCAAGGAATAGCGAGCGCTCCGCCATTACTTTATCTTAAAGCACCTTATGTGTTTTTTTTCTTTCCAGCAAATAAGCCATCCTGGGATGCCGATGGCATTGTACATAGGCAAATACTACCCTTCTTTTCTTAATAAAGATTGCTTCTTGAACCAACAAAACTATGTTCAAAATAAATAATCATCGGGTCGATGGAAGAATATCAACTCAAACTACTGGATTGGTGGAATCCGATCATTGTCCTCTAAAAACCGGTGTTGCTCCGAAAACATCGAAAAGTCCCAAAACATACACTCCTCGCATTGTCCAAAGATAGGCAATGCCGAGGAGCAACAAAAGCCATGCATTTCGTAAGCCGCGTGCTAACTTTCAAAACATATGCTCATCATGTTGCCCGAAGAAAGGCAACACCGAGGAGTGCAGAAAGTCGTGTATTTTGTAGGGGCACATTAACTTTCAAAAAATACGTTCCTCACGTTGCCCGAAGATAGAAAACACCAAGGAGCATGAAAAGCCGTGCATTCCATAAGACGAGCATTAATCTCCAAAATGTCAACTCCTCACATTGTCCGAAGATAAGAAACACCAAGGAGAACTAAAACTGCACATCTCATAAGCCATGCCAAAACGCACACTCTTCAAGTTGCCCAAAGATAGGCAACGCCGGGGAGCATCAAAAGTCCCACACTACATAAGCCGCACACTAAATGCCAAAATAATAACTCCTCACGTTGCCTGAAGATAGGCAACTCCAAGGAGCGTGAAAAATCACGCGTTAATTCTTAAAATCTAAACTCCTCAACCTGCCCTAAGATAAATGTCATTGGAGAGCACTAAAACATATGCTCCTTGCGTTTCCCGAAGATAGGCAACGTCGAGAAGCACCAATAAACCACGCATCCCATAACCGACGCCAGCTGGTTCTATAATCAGGAATAATGAGAACAACTCCAACGAAATTGAAATGCAACAAACCAATAGAAAATTTTCAAATATGGATAGTTGATGACTAAAACTTCCCTAAATTAACCTATGCAATGTGCACATCTCAAACATGCATATATTGCATACTTGCTGGAATATTACAAGAAACTTGGATTACATGCTAAAATTGCAAAACTTTCGAAAAAAGGAAAATTAAGCTATTACTTAGCCAATTTTAAGTTTAATATGAAAATTATCTAAATCCTAAGTTATCGATCATTTGAAAATTGTTTGAAGTAAACAACCCTGTGAACTAGGGGAATAAGGTACTTGAATAAACACATGTGAAAACAATAAATTCACAAGTTTTGTCACTCCAAACAAAGAATTTATAAGTTCTGTTAATTTTTAAGTAAAGAGTTTTTAAGTTTTGTTAATTTTTAAGTTTTGTTAATTTTTAAGTAAAAAATTTTTAATTTCTGTTAAACTTTAAGTTCTGTTACTTCAAACGAAGGATTTTGGCAGAAATCACAAAATAAGATAAGTATAAAATAAAACAAGCATAAGTGCACAGAACATATATGAGCAGACAGATTAGAATACAGTCAAAATATCAATATATTGCTTACAATTTTCTTTACACAGGGTCAAAACATGGGGGTCGTACCCACACAACATCGGCCAACGAAAAAGAAGATACAATCTTCACAGCAAAAACACTTAGTGTAGACTCTGCAGTTGAACAAAATGACTCAAAAGGAAGAAAAAAAGTAAATTAGTCTTCGCATAAGCTCCTCAATGCTTCCTCCCACCGCTCCCTTTTCTTCCCTTTGTGGGCAGATTATGCTTCGTCTCATGAGCAGTGCCACTACCGGTAAGGTCAACGAACACCTCAGTGGAAATTTCCTCCTCTTCATCTCCAGCCTTCTCAGAAGATTATCCCTTCCTTTTACGTTTTTGTGATTTCCGGGAGCCCTTTGAGGCCTTGATCGCTTTAACCTTTTCCTTCTTGATAGCAACCAGTTCGTGCTGAGTCTTGCGAGGCTACTCTGTTTGAACTTCATGTCCTTAATTTCTGCCACTGTTACATTGCCTTCTAAAGTCTTAGAAGGGTCATCCAGGCCATGAAGCATAACAAATTTTTTTGGACTTCGGCTCTGGCTGTGATCCAGACATGGACTTAGGAACAGGGACAAGAATAGAGATGACCATGAAGGCTGTAGAAATAGGAGTGGGTCTGAGAGTTGAGGAAGCCATCATACCAATAGGAATGGTGGACGGACCTATAAGATCAAAAATGAAAGCTTTAATTTGTTCCCGCTCTTGTGGTGTAAGTTGGAAGCTCCCGAACTCGAAGGAATAGAGAACAATACCTGCATCGGAGAAATGGTCGAGAATGTCAACTTCATATTCACCCCCCTGTGCCTTCTTTTGATGGTACCACTACCCAAGAGAGAGTCTTGAGCTCTAAACTTACTGGCAGGTCATGGGGCTGCTCCGATGATTAGCCCGCGCCAAAAATAAAAGCCTTAGTGAGCGCTTCGACGGTAGTCGTTAAAACAGCATCGGTGGCCTCTTTTTCTCTTTCGACTCGAAGAATCTCCCAACCCTCGAGCAACGCCTTCTTTGATTCTTCATTAAGATAGGCATCCTGCAGCTCCCGCTCGGTGTAGACATCACTGCTATTGAAAAAGCAGGATAAGATTTCTTCCTAAACTAAAGCGAGAGCGCGAGGGAATTTCAGGCCCAAGTAGCTAAAACTCCTCTGGTGCAACAAGGAGTTAACATAAAATTCAGAATGGTTTCATCTTCCCTCTCCATCATTCTTTCAAATGTATTTTGGAGCTCCAGGTAATCTGCTCTAATGGTGGCTTTCTCAACTTCAACGGCAGATATATCGGCACTAAGCTGCGTAATCTGAGCCTGAAGCCTGGCATTTGTCGTGGCTTGGTTAGAAATATTCTTTTTGTTCCCTTCAACGATGAGGTTGTGATCAATAATGGTTTTCCTTTGAGCCTCGATCGTTGCGTTGCATGCGGCCACTTCTTCTTTTAATTTCGCCTCTTCAGCGTGAACCTTCTTTATCTCGTCTCTATAGATGATCTTAATTCTGGCATGAGCCTCATTAACTTCTTTTAGCATGTTGGCACTCCCCTTTCCCTCTCGATGTGTCGTTGCCTATTCTTCCTCCAGCAATTTAATTTTGGCATCACATTCTGGAAGCGTCCTTTCAAAATCATCCTTCTCTGACTCAAAAGAGAGGATGTTTTGGTAGTTATTGCGATTGGTGTCCGCCATCTTTTTACACAGTCTCTCCCATCCTTTGGCCTGATCCAAGTCACTTAAAATAGCTTGAAGGTGGGGCATATACAAATGTTTGTGAACTGGGTGGAGGTCACGGTCAAATTTAACACCATTCAAGAATCGTTAGGGAAGCGCTGCCTCGAGCTTAAAAGGGCCCGAAGGAAGAATGTAGGCAGGCCTCCAATGGGGATGCAACGCACCAGGAGCAAGCACTACTGAAGATGGTGGAACACAAATCGAAGGCGGAGTAGGAGCAGAAACGATGGGGATTTCTTGACCCATTGAGAAGCGCATCAGAGCAGACATCTGTTGTTCCGAAGAATGCAAACGGTGATTGAATTTTGATCTCTTCGATGGCTTCTCCCTTTTTACAAAAGATCTCCTTTTGTCATACTCGTCTTTGTTTGACCAGCTTCGATCTCTTTCATCTTGGCGATGGGCTTCAACCTCTTGTTCCTTCCTCCTCTTGTATTCCTCCTCCAATTCTTGAGGCTGATAACGGTCGGAAGGGCGCTTAGACCAGCGTTGGGAGTCAGTGAACTCTTCGAAGTCATCATAAAGGCCACGTCCTCTCGTCATACCCGGCATA
This sequence comes from Allium cepa, assembly GCA_030765085.1. Taxonomy (NCBI): domain Eukaryota; kingdom Viridiplantae; phylum Streptophyta; class Magnoliopsida; order Asparagales; family Amaryllidaceae; genus Allium; species Allium cepa. The sequence goes on from CM060946.1 coordinate 214,932,640, forward strand.
AAACATAAATAAAAGATTTCGAAAGCGTAAAATAAACACGGAAAAAGTATAAGAAAGTATGTGTAATCCTAGTGATATGCGTAGTGTGTTTCGGGGGAAGGCCTAGAGCGTCATCACGAACCGGTTCGAGCAACCGTTGTAGGAGGAATCTGACTAACTTTAGCCATTGTAAGCAGAACCGGACTAATTCAGGCATAGAACTTCCTGAATGAGGGGGCATATCCTCGAATATAAAATCATCTCCCATAAGTGCATAAAATCAACATAGACGCCGCTCAGATTACCAAACTCTGCTCTAGCGTCTTTACATGGAGAATCTTGAAGCCCTCTGATCTCGGAGGCTTTGTCTTTAAGGTTCTTATCTATAAGAGGTGAGCTCGAAAGGACGGGGCACATTCCCAGAGTTTCATCACACGATTTTGAGTCTTCGTCGTCGGATTCTGCATAAAAGTCATCATTTGCAGTAGACTCATCGCTGCTACTCTCAAACTCCTCCTCTTCCTTTTCTGAGTCCAATATGGCCTTGCCTTCTCTTTGCTTGAACACTTCTTCTCCTTCCTCCGGATCAGAGGTACTCTAATAGGGACGCTAAATCTAGTCGAAGTAACATCTCCTCCTTCGCGGGCCTCCTCGGTTGATCCTCTATACAGGCTCTCTCTCTCTCTTGAGAAGTTACTTCTTCAGAACCATGGAAAGAAGTAGATCTTACGGAACCCTAAAGGGAGGGAGAGGAGACTTCAACTTGAACAGTGGATCTACCTAGATACAATAATACATATCAATGCAAGTTCTCATCAGTCAACAAAACTTTAACGCATCTTTCCTCGATGTCAATAGCCTTTAGACTCTAAAAACTTCAGTGAGAGCCACATCTCTATTTAGCCTTGGAATAACTGTAAGAGACATACGGCTGATTGGAAACTCCTTTACAATGCATCAAACCTTGACAGATGGAAAAAGGAACTTAACCCCTATCATTCACCGACAATTGAACCCCTTGGGGCATCTAATGAAGAAATATTGCCTCTTGAATTGCGGCAAGTTGCTTTGCAGGCGCAAGATGATTTTTCAATTTCTTTAGTCTTCAATACGATCGAGAAGGGGCGGTCACATCTCCTTTCGATAGAAAGTACCGCAACTCATCAAATCTTGGAGCGCGGTTGAACGTCCGCATGAAAAGAATATGTAGGCAAGTCAAGATGGCAAAATCGTTAGGACGAATCTGGAATGGGGCAGTGCTTAAGTTCAAAAGAGTCTCGCGCATAAAGCCATTAAAGGGAGGCATAGTTCCATTCAAACACATATACCGTGGCAAGCTTTGTACCCTGGAGGAGGAAAATGATCTAACTCGTCCTTATCTGGCAAAGCGTAAATCCTCTTCCGGTATACCTTGTTGCATATAGATGTTATGAAGAGCTTTAGTGGAAACCATCAAAGAAGCCCTTTCTGGTAGATTGTGTAGAACTCTAAAGTTAGGAGGTGTTTGATCCATGACTGGCCTGACCGGGATCAAATGACCGTATTCTACTTGTGAAGTGGTATGAGACAGAGCGATGGATGATGATTCGACCGTTGAAAGTGCCGGACTTCCCCTACTCAATTCCAACGTGAAGATGAATGCTTCATTCTAAAACAACAAACTCGCATTCAAAATGGTCAGGTGATTTTATCCTAATTTAGTGATTTCCTCTACGACACTTGAATTCCGAAGAGATGTCAATTTGTATCCATGTGATGGACTTCAAGTGTTTACCGAGGCAAGTGCATCATGCTGTCTATAAGGGGTGAGCTCGATGTCTGAAATAAAACAAATGCTCTACCCCTTGTAGATAGTTCACTCGCAATAAAAAAAGAAAAAAGTCTCCCACATCGTTTCCATTTGTTGTTACTTCCTGTATACTTACCTGTTATCGATCACTGACCGATAATGGATCTGCTGTTTGAAGCGACGCGAAAAACTCTTCTCACTACAGGGACACCGAGCGCGCAACAAGCAAGGTAAGTCTAATTTATTTGGAAGAATCGGGATCGATTGGTGATATGTCGTGCAGTAATAGCTACGAAATTGGGCACAAGTCAATTCTGGTCTAATGGACGAAGATAGCAAAAGAGTCAACCATGGGCCAAAGCCCGAATGTCGTTCCGAGAGGAAACTCAAGATTCGATTTACTATCTTCCTTCTTCAAACCGCAATCAACTCAAACTTTCCATGATCTACATGACGAATACAACTCACCGTCAAACAAACACTATGGTTAGAAAACCCATCTCAAATGGGTCCCTAGAACATGGGAATGATTGAAGACTAAAATCAGCGAGCTGTGGATGGATTAGTGGCAAGCTAAGGAATCAGGTTGCTTGAGATCCAACAAAAAGTAGCGAACAATTCAAGGCAAGGGTTTTGGTCAGAGATGAACTGAGGAGGCGGTGATGCTCTGGTGACAGTGGCGCCAGAGAAGATACGGTGGAATGCTTAGGTGAGGATGAATCTAGGAAAATGCTGGATCGGGTCAAACAAGATAGATCAAATCACCTAAGGTCTCAGGTCACGTGAAGAGATTGAATTGAATCGGCTTGAGTAAGTAATTAGGTCTGCCCAAGTAAACATATATAGGCAGGCATAAAGGAACAAAGCAAAATTTAGCTAAGTAATTGGGTATGGATCACTAGCGACCCATCTTTTCAATGCCAAAATTTTCAAGTTATCGGGTTGCTAGCGATCCATCGTACATGGATCGCTAGCGACCCATAAGGTTGGGGGAGAATTTTCTCACATTCATGCTCCAACATCTGTCCATCATTTCGAAGCATATAGGAGAAGCTATAAGAAGAAATTTGATCGGTTACAACAAGCAATTGCAGTCAAGAACAAAGCTATGTGAACAACAGGATGACCTTCCATGTATCTGTAAAACTCTCAGGCGATCACTTAGAATTCAAAGAACGGATACTGAAAGCGATAACTTCCAAAGCATGCCTCATTTCCAATGAAGACGAATCTGGAAGGCAAATGTTACCTGGGTTTTTAACCCAGTAGGACTCACTAGAAAATAAAACAATTCTGTGATATCAGAATGGTTAGAACTAAACCAAAAAGGCTAAGGAAAGGAGTTAATGAGAGCCAAGCCATATTGCTGAAGCAACGATTCAATTTGAATAAACCAAGAAACCGACGTTTGTCCACTCCCATCAGCGGCTAAGCAAAATCAGCTAGTAGATAGTCATGAAAACGGAACAACGTGCAACGAGACAACAAACCAACATCAAAGCAAGGCCATGAAAGCATTACACACTTCAACGTTCCAAAAATATTCCAAGTGCTTGGATCGCTAGCGATCCTAGCGACCAATGCAATATGATGGTTCACAAGGTGAAACAAAAGCCAAGAAGTCAAGAATATAGAAGCATAGAAAAAAAAACTAAGTGTATGGACCGCTAGCGATCCATACAGGATGGATCACCAGCGATCCATATTAAGTTGCTAAAATCTAGCGACCTGGCATAGCTACAAATAGAGATAAAGGCTAAGTTATTAGCGAGCGAGCGAGCCAAGTCTATGGGCCGCTAGCGATCCATGGTTTTGGCTTGGATCGCGGCTAAAATCCTATGGGTTGTTGTGTGTTAATCTGCAAGCGATTGACAGGCGTGTCTGGTCCAGAGGCCCTCCAATCTCTATAAATACCGACCTGCCTGCAACATAAACGGGATCTTCTTCTCTGAACTGGTTGCTAAAGCTCTTATTGGAAACATTATTCACTCTCTACCTCCCTCACAACAATATCCGAAGGAATTATGATTCTCCAGTAGATTCCATCTCTAGAGATTCAATTTACCTAAGGATAATCAAAGCCTTGTAATCTAACACCATTTGTAACAGCAATCAGTCTATAATAAAACTATAAAGTGGACACAGGCTTCATTAACAGCCGAACCACTATTAAAATTCCTTGTCTTCTTTATTTTACTGTTCTTTTCCTATATCCATTATATGTGACATTTCTCTATCAGAACTAGGGCTGGTGTTTTCAAACTAAAACCAGGATGTTGATCCATTTTTTGGATTAACAATTACATGTTTCCCCGCATAGACGATCTCTTTGATTAGCTAGTTGGAGCGAAGGTGTTCTCTCAGCTTGACTTCACTATCAGATTCCATCAGTTACGCGTAACTGAAAATAATATTTTGAAAATTGCTTTTTGCACACCCAATGGACTTTATGAGTGGTTATTCATTCCCTTTAGACTAACCAATGCACCTGCTTATTTTACTGATCTAACGAGATGAGTTTTTAAAGGGATCTCAATAAGTTCACAGTGGTATTTGTTGATGACATATTAGTCTATTTGAAAAATGAAGTGGAGCATAGGTTGCATCTAGAAGAGGTGCTCAATACTCTCTATGGCATATGTAGAAGGTTAAGTTTTCCAAATGTCACTTTCAACATAAGGAGGTTCGTTTTTGGGGACACATTGTCTCCGAACATGGACCGGCAACATATTCTAGTAAAGTTATTATCGTATAGGATTGGGACACACCAAAGAATTCCACAGGTGAGGAGATTTTTTGGTTTGGTAGGCTATTATAGGAAGTTCATTAGGGACTTCGTTAAAATTTATGCCCCTACTGACTCGCCTTACCAAAAAGAATTTAGTTTTCTCGTGGAACACACAGTGTAAGGACACTTTTATTAAGCTGAACGAAGCGTTGACTAGTGCACCTATTTTAGTACTACCTGATAGTTCAAATGCACTCACAGTGTATATCGATGCTTGCAGGACAAGATTGGGTGTGATTTTGATACAGGAAGGGTGAGTGGTGAGCTATGCTAGTCGACAATTGAAAGCCCATGAGAGAAACTATCCTACCCATGATCTTGAGTTGGCAGCCATTGTTTTCTCACTGAAGTCATGAAGGAATTATTTACTATGAGAGCAATTTGAGCATTTCATGGATTATAAGTATCTTAAGTATTTGTTCTCCCAAAAGAATTTGAATTTATGGTAGCAAAGATGGATCGAGTTCTTTGCATCGTATGATTTGATATCTCTTATACTCTGGGCAAGGGCAATGTTGTAGCCGACGCCTTGAGTAGAAAGCATGTGATGATGAGTCCTATATTTCTTGAGTGGAAGCACTTAGAGTTCATTTATACATTCAACCTTTGACCTTCTTCGCATATCACTCAGGGATTATTAGCAGCTTTGGATGTGCAGCTCACACTTACTGACCGCATTAGGTCAAGTCAGAAGCAAGATATAAAGTTGTTGGATATTTTCGAGTAACTTGGTAAAGGAGAGTAGTTGAGTCATTTGAGGTGCTATACTATTGACTCGAAGGTGTGGCTACAGAGATACAGTAGACTATTTGTTCCTCTCATTATGGATTTGATTGACATGGTACTACCTGAGTCCCATCGTTCTAGGACGTCCGTCCATCCCAATGGAGACAAAATATAGTAATATGAAGAGAGTTTTTTATTGGCCCAGTACAAAGAAGCATGTGGTGAAGTTTATGTCTAAGTGTATGATTGGCCAAAGGTTAAAGGTAGACTAAAAGAAGCCGAGTAGATTGTTCTAGTCGTTAGATATTCCACAATAGAAGTAGGAGAGTGTTTTTATAGATTTTATTGATGGACTACCTAGAATTAAGAGGGAAATGAGATTATTTGGATCATAATCGATCAACTAACCAAATGCGCTCTCTTTATTCTAGTTAGGAGTTATGAAGAGTGCAGCATCATTGGCTGCTCTTTACGTGGGAGAGATAGTTTAATGGCATAGAGTTTTTTGCAGTATTGTTAGTGAGCGAAATACACTTGTCACTAGTGAGTTTTGGAGGAGTCTTTGGGATGCTTTAGGCATCGAATTGTTTGACTATTGCTTATCACCTTCGAATGGATGGATAGGTGGAGAGGGTGAATTGAGTATTAAAGGATTTGCGTTGGATGTGTATCTTGGATTTTGAAGGCTCTTGAGAAGATCACTTACCACTAGTGGAGTTTTCTTATTATAATAGCTATCAGGAACGCATTGGGATGGCATCATTTGAGGCATTATACGAAAGACCTTATAAATCACCGTCTTGTTGGTAGGATATTACGAATAGGATCATTCTTGGACTAGGCTAGATATGGTAAGGGAGACTTCAAAGAAGATATACTAAATGCATAGAAGGATTAAAACCATGCAAGATAGGCATAAGTCTTATGTTGATAGAAGACGTACATAGTTGGAATTCGCATTGGGCGATATGGTTTCTACAAAGTTATCACCCTTTAGACATGTCATGATGCTTATAGTTGAGGAGAGCTAGCATCAAGGTTTGTGGGGCCTTTTCTGGTCACGGGTAAAGTAGGAAATTTATCTTATAGGGTGGAGCTTCTTGAAAAGTTAGCTGGAGCGAATGATGATTTCCAAGTGTCACACTTGTTAAAGTGTCTACACGATACATCAATTGTGGTCGAGCCGAGAGAGCTAGGGGAGGTAGTAGTTGAAAGAGGGAGTCACTTTTTTGCCATGCACCTACTTGCATCCTTGAGCAATGTACAAAGAGACTCTGCTATAAAGTTATTAAGTTGGTTAAGATTCAGTAGGAAGATAACCTAGTGAATAGAACATGGGAGCCAAAGGAGAAGATCCAAGCTTCCAATTCGAGTACGTTTCCATTTTAGTTAATATGTATATAACTTCTTATGCACTTAGGCTTTAACTTGGTGTACCCCATAGGTAGGGAAGTTTGGATGCTAGGACTGGTTGCTAACATGTCATTATGACATGTTTTGGATAATGGTCGCTAACGGTGTACTTATCAAATCGATCCTTGCATACATAAGCTAAAATATATGCAAGTTACCATGCACTCACAACATCGCTTGATTTATTTTATCCAGTTATATGCATATGGTTGTTGCATATGGATTGAATGGTTGCTCATATATATAGAATTGCCGGTATATTTACATAGGATATTGCATACATTTGGATGCATGTTAAAAGCACTTGCATTCAGGAATTCAACTAGAAGGAGGCTGCCTAATTTTGCATTGGTTATAGGTTCATGTGCATTCCATGCCTATATGTACATTTTACATTAGAAATTTAAACTAAGGACGATGATTGTCAGCGGTTGATGGTTGAGTGGATGGTTGTAGATATTGATTTCTGCATATAGGAATTGCATTTTCCGTCCTTGGAGATTTTGGGACAAAATCCTTTTAAGAGGGAGGATGTAACAGCATGAAAGAAACTAACCAAAAATTTATTAATGGAAATTAATATATTAATAATAAGGGTAAAAGTGGAATTTTACAAATGTTAGGATTTGGTTAGGAAATTTGCACCGTTATGTTCTTGGCGATTTTATGGATAATTTTAATATAAAAAGTTTTGTAGTAGGAGTTCATATGAAAAAATTATTAACGTTCAATGAATTGAAACAAAAAATAATTAAAAAAGTATATATAGGAAAGAAATTTTAAATTAGGGAAGTTCACCCGATCGACATCGCGATTGGGGTCGGTTGACCCCTAATGGTTGATGAACCCTCATAATCGGTCGAACTATTTTGGCTAGGGTTAGCTTAGGCAGAAGGACCCATATTTTATATTGTTAAATCTAACTATTGGCATCGATTCAACATTTATAAATAGAACATCAACCTGACATTAAACTTTCAAAAAATCCTAATTTATTCGATACACTTTAAACTCTATCTCCCCTTTAATTCCTAAAATAAAATTTAAAAGATAAGTTAAAGGTTAGGGAAGAAGGTAAGATAATCAAGATAAAATCAAATCAAAGAGGTGGTGAATCAAGTCGACTGGAAGGAAGAAAGCCCCTAAGAGGTGAGTGGGTTTATTGTTAAATATAATGATTTACAAGTAATTGGGTTTATTCATATATATGTTCGTTCTAGGAATTAAATCCGAGATGAAAATTTAATTTGTAAATTATTTGAGGAAATTTAAATTTAATATATTGATTTAGTAGTTGCAGTTAGATAGAAATTGGACTGAAAGTCTAAATCATATACGGTAGTAATTGCAATTAGATAGAAATTGGATTGAAAGTATAAAACATATATAACCTACATTTGATTTACTTTTCATTAAAAGAAGTTGATTTGGATATGAAGTAAACTTTGAAATATGATTGGAATTGACTAAACTTGATTTTAATATGAATACCCCTTTTGTTCATCTTGAATTCGATATGAAATTACATATGTATATACCATGTTGATTTTACCCTAAATGTATTTTAAGATATAAATATACATACAATTATGAAATACATACAATTATGAAATTGATAGTTGAAATCATGTAAATGAAATTATAAGTTATGCATGAAAATTTTTAGAATTACACGCAGAACTGTATATTTAAACAAATAGATAGACTATGGATAGAAGTTGGGAGAGAATCACTATTAAACAAAGTATGGTTCACCGTTAAAAGCATTATCAACGGCAAACAAATGAAAAGGAAAATAATAATAATAACCAAAACTTGACTGGTCGACAGATTTACTACAGTCAGCCGACAACAGCGGTCGACCACTACAGCAGCCAGCGGTTGGCAGGTCAATGTATTTAAAGCGCAACTTGAACCTCGGCCAATGGCCATAGTTTGAAGAATATATATGTGTGTGTGTGTTAGTGTATATTATAAAAAAGTAAGGGAAATTAGTTCTCTAAGTCTTGAATTTTGGATACTACATAAGTAGGTAGATGTGTATAGGCCTACACATTATTTATTCTACGAATTTGATATTCGATGTAATCCGATTTGAGTGCAAGGCACTAAAAGAAGGTCCCTCGGCGTACGTGCAACACTATTGGTGAATGCCAGCATGGTGTATTGTCCGACACGAATGGGATGTTCCTTAGATGTATGCGGGCAATTTACCCTAGACACTGTTGGTGGATGTTTGGTACAGTGTAATAAATGGCATTACCATTGAGTTCTAGACACGGATGAGGCAGACCCTAATCGTCTTTAGCGCAATTCGGCATTGCGTGATCCTCTCAGTGTGTAAGTGTTATATGTTGTAGTTGTAATTTGGGTAAAGTAGTCCCAATGGTGATATTTTGTGCGATCATATGTTAGGAGTAGTCCCAGAGATTATTTGTTCGTTACGTTGATGATTAAAGGTTCGATTATTTGTTCGATCCCTAAGCATAAACCTCCATAAGATGTTTGGGTGTAGGTGTATTTGGAACTATATTCTTTAGGTAATGTGACCAACCTAGTATGTAAACACGCATAAGTAGGACATCTTAGGTCATGTAGATTACAAATGAAGTCAATTGCATGCGATCACTGCATGTTAATGATACAATAGATTCAACGGACTTTTGTCTAACCCACTCCATTCTGTTTTCCCTGCTATAAGAGGACAGGACAACAGGTGATTAGCCTAGATCTAGTACGTGGAGAAGTGAGATTGGCATAGTCATTGCGTATTATTCTTCATTATTCTCCATGTAACTATTTGTTGTATTTAGTACTTATTAGACTTTATTTTATTATTTTATAAACTCTGAATTTATGACTAAGTATATTTTGAGACTAGTTTTTTGAGATATTGTTCGAGATAATTATTTTCTTTATTTATATTTTATAGTCTTCGGCTGTAAGATCTAAAAGTATAGAATGACTTAGATTTTACCTTTATAACCATGTTCTATAATGTTTCAAAAACCGACAACTCATACTTCTTAGCATGATGCGAGTCCAAAAGTCACCTAAGCTTTGGATCGATGTGTCTAGAGGTGCAGAATGTTGCAATAGGGAAACTTATTTTTAACATGTATATATGTAAACTTATCTACTATTATACATATATATTTTTAAAGTTAAAACTTTGAACAATAAAGGCATATACAAAGGGACAGTCGGCTTCATTACGTTGTAAATCCCAACACCTATACATGGTCACATTTATCTTGTGGACTATTTATTTGTTGCACTTACACAATATTCACTAAACTATATTTAGATATACTTAAATTATGCATGTGCAGTTAAAGCGCTTGTAGCTCTACAGCGGTAAATGTGCAAAATGTTATTGCAAGGATATAGTAGAAAATATCAGAGGTACCAAAAGTTTCACTATATATAAAATCAAATATTTGAACTTAATTTATTCTCATTCTTATTATTTGTGTAGGAAAAAAGAAATATTTTTTAATCTTATATAACGAAACCGGAGAATATCATGATTTATGCAGTCCAGATTTTGTGATTACAATAAATTTCTAGCTTATATTAAACTCTTATGCCTTAAAATTATTTTTTTACTCGAATTTTTTTATTTTGTTTAAAGAGAACTAGTCAAATCAATATTTTTATGTTAACTTTGTTATAGTGGGTGCTAAAAAGCATTGATTTAGCGGGTGAGCAGAAAGTAGCGATGCTTAAAGTAGTTCTACTATTTAAAAGTGCTAAATTGGAAAGGCATAGCAGTTGAACTGCGCCATCATGGGGATTTTGCGAGGATTTAATAGTACAAATTTATGCTATATATGAATTGCTCATTCATGGCATTAAATAAATTATTCATTTTAATTAAAGAGAGAGAAATGAAAAGTTTCTCTCTTCAAATAAAGCAAAAACTTTCCTCAATTAGTTTCATTAGTTTTAAAGCAAATTAAAATGATTTTACTTAAAACTATATTACATTGGATCACTATACTATTAGACTTCTTAGTCCCAAAAGATCCAAAGTACGATTTTTTTGAAATCAACATATTTCACCCGATTCCGACTAGCCCGATTCCAATAATGATTTTAGAGTCCAATAGTCCATATGGTCTAAATTAGTCATGTTAGGATCAGCTAATAAAGCTTATTCATTTAATAAGGTGTCTAGAAAAGTAGTGTCTTGGCTAGATTTGGGTAATAAATTACCATGCCCTACCTGGCTATTGGTCCGGCCCGAAAGGTGGAGTGGGCCCAAAGGTGATCCATAATAGAAAACGTCTAATATAATTTTGAGCCTTAGGCAAGGTTTCAAAATCTGCTTTGAAATTAAAAAATAAGAAGTATATCATAAATATTATAATATGATTTTCAAAATTGTTTTGAAAAATTATAGATTAGCTTGAAAAATTAATAAATTATTATCTAGATTAATAAATTAAATTATATATAACATATATAACGATATATGCTACATTACCTTGAATTGTTTAAGGTGTTGCAAGTACATACGGAATTTTCAAAATTGAAATAATTAATTAAATTTTTTAAATTAAATAAATTAAATAAATATTAATAAATAAATAATATAATATACCTATATAAAGATACGTGTGTATGTCTATAAATGTTATAGTATACATATTCAATATAAAATGTTTAATTGAATAATATAAAAAAAATTGTTAATTAATTACTTAATTAAGATTTAAATAATAATATTAATATAAAATCACATAAGACTATTATACAAGTGATTTAAATTAAAAAAGCTATATAATAGTTAAAACTTATATAATTTAAGTATATAATAAAGGGACGAATAATAAGAAACCCTAATAAGATTTAAGGAACACATACGTATAGTACGTAAACCATGATTTCAAATGTGTCCGACACTTGAATCGTGAGGGTATTTCCAAAGGAAATACATTATTATGTAAGTCGATATAACTCAATTATGTGCAGTACTATTTATATATATTGCATAGAAAAGGTGGGATACATGTACATATTTATCAATAATCCTTAATTTACGTATATTTATACTTAGGGCGTCATGAAATGCTGGGTACGAGTGAATAATCTCTTTTGATTTGTTGATATTCCTCAAGGTCAAAATAAGATTAGGACGAAGACTATAGTTTTGGAGTTATACATGATATAACTGATAATCTGTTATACATTGCTTGCAGGCTTATGATTTGTTGGTAATCCTCAAGGTCCAAATTCAAGGAAAGCGAATCCTAGCATCCACTATAGAAGTCAAAAGACTTCTAGGATTATTCTTAGGGTTTTGAGAAACATAAAAATCTAGTGGGAGCCTTATTAGAAAAATGAAATGGTAACATTTAACATTTCTAATATTGTAAGTGTTTGCGTCAAAATTGGTCACAAGCACCCAATTGTAGATAAAAGCACCAATTCACGGTCTCAGATCACAGATAAAAAATGTGTAGAGGATATAAATATGAAGAACACTCAAAATTTAAAAGGAAAGCAATAAAAGATAAGGTTTATAGTGGTTCGGTGTTGTAGGATATGTCCACTTTAAAGAGTTTGCTATTTATTGATGATTCTTAACTGGTTTACAACAGCACAATTGATAATACTCAAGTTACAATGGAGTTCCATCAAAGTAACAGCGTAGAAGAGCCAAAATGGTTCATTTTATGAAGGCATGGGGTTGCTATTTATAGGTGTAGTCTGAAAATATCTGGCTTTGAACTCGGAATACTTCTTCTCACACGTGGGTGGGCCCACGTGATCGATCTAGGCTGGTTCAGGATCGATCCCCGGTCGATCCCTATGCATTTTTTATCGATCCAAAAATGGTCCAATGGTGATGGGTTCGATCATGAATCTTCTTCTAGTGGTATGCAAGCTATCGTGAAAATTTGAAGACGTTTGGACTTGTAGATTTTGACTTATGATCAAGCCAAAGTTGAATTTGCAAGTTGGCTATCACGTTCGTATCCACGGTTGCATATCGATCTACCTTCGTATCGATCATATGTGTGTCAATCAAGCGAGTGGTGGTGACGTGGAGCAAAAGTTCAGGTAAGATCCATATTTTATGTCGATTGACCGCTTCTATCATTAGAACATGTTTTCGTATCCATCCTGCAGATTGCTTTTCGTATCGATATTTGGGGCCATCTTTGTATCCATGCTTATATTCCGCTTCGTATCGATGTTGGCACGTGTTCTTCGCATCAATTGTTTTGTGGTAGGTTTTGCATCGATCATTTGTTGATCGATACGAAATGTGTGGAAGGGGATCGATATGAAGTGGGTGGTAGTCGATCAGACGAGTCCAAACCGATGCTGACACTCGATGGATACGAAGGAAGAGTGTAAACTTGATGGATACGAAGCCACATCGATACAAAGAAGGGGTAAAGCGATGGATATGAAATGATGTGAATACTAGGTTGTTGACCGATCCACTCGAAGTAGCTGCCTGCTTGACTCGAAGTGAACATGTCTCTGACTCGAAGTGTGGTGTTCGATGACTCGAAGTAGCTCATAAGTATGCCAATCCATCAATGACCCAAGCAAGCCCTTCTCTGGCCTGAAATAGCACACTTGAAAACCCGAAGTAAACATGGTGGTGACTCGGAGCAAACTCCAAGCAACTTGAAGCGACTCAATTTTTTTCGAACCATATTTTAAACATCTTGTGTTGTTTATTCATTGAATATGTTATGCCTCATGCAGTTAATTGGGTTAAATCCGCTTGTATGTTGCCTTGTCAAAAGGCGGGTTAACACTTTACCCCCCAAAACATGCCTTGCGATAGGAAGGTGTGTTTTGTAGTGCCATAAGCTTGATGTTCATATCATGTTGATGACCTGTAAAGAGATCGGTAATCTTACCCGATTGTGAATAGCGATCGTTCGAGATCGTATGCCGTTCGAGGAGATATGTGACCGTTCGAGGTTGGATGCCGTTCGAGGTGGATTGTGACCGTTCGCGGTCAGGTTTTAAAATCTTAAACATCAAAATTACATTCAAATGAGTCTTACAAGAAAAATGTCCAACTAAATCAAGTCCAGATGCCAAAAATAGAAAACAAAAGCAAAACAGAGACATCAAAGTGCAAATAGCTCCACTGTTGTGGTAGTGTAAGTGACTTGACCTTTGTTAGTATGGAGTTTGCTACTTGTTCGTCATTATTCCAATCAATTGATGATAAGTTGATGCCTTGATCCGAAGCTATTCTCATTTGATGCAAACGGCGGCCGCTCCTGTTCCACCGTCTACACGCCTTTTCATGTACTGCAAGAGCATGCCGTTCTAGATATGTCCTTCTATCTCATCCCTTAAGTGCCTAAAATCATTCGTACTATGTCCACTTAGCTCGTGGAATAAGCAGTACTTGTCTGATTTCATTACTCATTGGATCCCTCCTTATTGGCTTCCGGTAGGGAACTCGCCCCCTTGTTTCTTGAGGATTCGCTCTAAAATCTTGCCCAGCTCCAAATAAGAGGTAAATCTTGGCTCCTTTCATGGTCTCCTCGACTCATCAAATCTATTCTCTGCTTTTCGCTTCCCTTTATCCTTGTTTGAGTCTTTTCCAGCCGGATCCCCGCTTTTGACCGCATAAACATCAACTTCATCTCCTTCCTCTCTCTCAACCTTTGCATCTTCCTATCGTAGAAACCTTTCCGCCTGATGTGCACGTAAACGTGCATATTTTTACCATCATATTTAATCTAATTAAAATAAATAAATGATCATATTGGGTACTTTAACTTGTTTAAACCAAAATTCAATTTATTTTCAAATTGTCATATATTCATCTACATATAAGACCAAAATGGTCGTTTTTGTGCATAAATTAATTTGTTAAAATTTACTTGGAACTTTCTATGTTGTTTCGTAGGAATTTGAATTCATATACAAGTGGTTTCATGAATATATATGCGTGCACAAGAGTGAATACAAAGGAATGGAGATGGAAATAGTGATTTCATGGATCATGAACGACCCCACCCACCCACCTTAATATACAAATTAGAGCTAATCTACATGTTAAAAGGCCATTAAATTTTCATGCACACTTAATGGATGATTATTGGATGCTAATGGTTACTTGACCACCACACTTCCTAGAGGGGTAGTTTGGATAGTTCCCAAAAAATGAATTAGGGTTTCCAGACATGTATAAATACCCTTTATGATCATGTAACCTCCTCTCTTCTTAGTCTCTCTTCTCTTAGGATCTCTTCTCTTAGTTTAGTTTAGCATCAAAAATAGAAAGAGGGCTCTCTTTCTTTTCACGGCTATTTAGTCATTTCTTATTTCATGTAATTTCTTTTTTTATGCAATTTAATACATGCTCTTTTCTCTTCTTGTTTATTTCCATTCATGTTAGTAGTGTAGATTTACTTATTTATGCAGGTAGAATAAATTTTACTTTATGCAAGTATAATAGTTCTCTTTTCCATTAGCTTTCATTTTTCTTCTATTTTTAGTTTCATGTTGCATGCTATAAGTGTTGGTATGATGACGCAAATGAAAGGCTAAACCCTTTCAATTCAGGGGTAACGAAGCTCTCTAATTATGTAGCTTCAACAATTTGATAATTATTGCTCTTTTTTTTGGTTAATGACAATGCTTGAAGTAGTTTAACTTTTTGTTTTTACTTTGAATTTGATAGCCTATATTTTTGACACCAAATAGGCTAGCTTAAACAATCACAAACAATAATTACTTCTTCATCTACATATGATGATGGTAATGAAGTGAACGTTGAAATTAAAATTTGATGGTCTATATTTATAATTAATAGTTAATAGGCCATATCTAAAATAGATTTCATTTTCAACTTTGTTGTCGTTTTCATGAGAGTTCGTAAATGGTTTAAGGAGTGTGTTATAGTTTGATAACTTATGTTGAGCTAATTAATAACACAAATAAGCCATACTTATGATAAAAACATCATTTAAGTTCACTGATGATCAAAAAAGAGAGATCATAATTTCATTTTTGTTGAACTATGTGATCTAAAGAGTAAATATATTTCTAATTTGTCTTCTACTCTCATATTTTTATCACTTTCTTTTTGTTAATTTTTCTCATTTTATAGTTTAATTCACTCTCGATTTTGGTATAATTTGATTGAATGGAAATTTAAAATCTAACAATTCCATACGGATCGACCCGTACTCGCCACGTACTAATAATTGTACAACGTGCTCTTACAGTTAATTTTATTATAAACTTTTTGTCGATTTTCTAAACCGATAGAATTTCTGTCGACGAATAGTTTTTGGCATCGTTGCCGACGAATTTATTTTGATTTTATTTTCCATTCTTTGGATTATTTTCGTTTGATTTTTGTATGTGTGTTTGCATTTACAAAAAAATTTGGTTGTATTTGTTGTGTGATTTTTGTGTTCATTGTGTTGTGTATTTGTTTTCTAGTCTATTTTCATTTGCATTTTCATATTAAAAAAATACATACAATTTCGACACAAAAACAAAAATATTTTTATTTCCCTTTTTTACAACTTTGCATGTCCATTTACAATTTTAATTTCTACAAACTGCTACCATATACATCATACCATAGTCACTATTTAAAACCATTTCAACCACTACCTCATCACATCAATTCCCACTCCTTCATTTACAAACTGCTACTGGTTCCTCATACAAGACTCACGACTTCCATTCAACCACCTCCACTACATTCACAAACAGACACTTCAAATACAAAACTATCAACTTAAATTGCCTGAACATCGATCCAGTGCACACAATTCACTCTGCACCCCTCATATTCATCACTACCTTGCCACTTGCCACTTACCACCCATCTTGTTGCCTGTCACAATCTCTACACCACTCCCCATCTGCATGTACAAGCATAACTACACATATCGTCCCTCGCAACTTCCACAATCACTTGTACCAACCAAAAAACATACAACGGTTACACTTTCCATAACCTGTCATCTAACAATCAACTCCACTCACCAGCCTCTCCTTACATCTCTGACATTGCTCCATATCAGTGCAACTTACAAAACACCCCTTGTAATTATATCAAGGTAGTTCTTCCTCGATCAACTTTACATTCTCATTGCTCAACCATACAAAACACCTCTTGTAATCATATCCTGCAACTGACCATCTGCCCATCAACAATACTGTCTCCTCAAAACTACAACATACACCTTCAACCCAAACAGTGCATCACCTACTCAAACCATCAAAACAAAACCATCACTACTACATCACCACCCCACTTTCAATTCTCCAATTCCTCATTGTTCCAGACCATTACAACATTTCAAAAAAACCGCATTTCACTCACACTCCATTACTCTTCATCATACTTTGTTGCCATAACCCACATTTCCATCACCACAACCTCACTGTTAGATACAACATCATCTTCATCATACCATTCTAACAACACCACCTCAACCACAAAACCACCCACTATCATCCAAACTTCATCTCCTCAACCCAAAAAAAGGGGACTGCCACAACCAAGTGTTAGAAAACTGCTATTAGAAACTGCAATCATTTCATTTACTTTTAACGTTATGCAGTTTCTAATCTTAATATGACCCTATTAATAAGGTCATAAATAGAACATTTCATTTACCTTTAACGCTATACAGTTTCTAATCTTAATGTGACCCGATTAATTAAGTCATAAATAGACCGTTCTATAATTAGAACATCAGATCTGTGATTAATCTTAAGCGTTGAATTAGCATATGATGGACGTACCAGATTTAGAGTTAAATGTTATATAAAGGATTGGGTCCTCTCTCTCTTGGGATATAGATGTATTCTTCTCCATCAAGAAACATATAAAGAAATAGGGTTAGAGAGAGAAACCAAATTCTGAGAAGAAGAGTAATTATTAAAAGTCAGAAGAAGAAGATGACAACCACTACATCTTCCGTTGTTAATCAAGGTACGTCATCTTAAACCAAAAAAATTATATTAAGCTTTGTTTGTGAAATATTTGATATTGGTGATCCTTAGGCTATTTCTTGAATTGTTCATCATTAATCATGAAAGATCGAATAGTAAAGAATTTTTGACATTTGGTATTAGAGCCACCAATCAATAACTGAATGTTTCCTATGATTGCAATTGATCTATTATATGCTTAACTCATGATGTTTAATCAAGTATGTGTTATAAGTCAATTATGCACACGAGATTTATGATTTTGTTAATCACCAAAGTGGTCAAAATCAGAATAACCATTTAGTGCATAAGTGACATAATGATTATTGATAGAAATTTCCAGTTATAATAATACTAAAAAAACTGGCGTCACTAATGGTAGAACCCAAGAATTTACCCAAAGGAAAGTCTTGTTCCATAGCTAGTTGACATGATGAGGTTTAATAGATATCTTGATTAAATAAATATTGATCATCCAAAGATGTCGGCTTTATTTAATTGAATATATTTATTACTTACTTAAGTTTTGGTATTTAATTATGTTAAGTATAAGATAGTATCTACCCAGAGGAGTGCTGTATTATACTATTATTATCTGAATCGCGTTAGCTATGAGCTTATAGTTATTTCAAATTTTTTTAACTTGCAGTAGTTTCCATGAATACACATGCTTCATCTGTTACATTGTTCACTGGTGTTAATTTTTCTGAATGGAGAGAACAAGTCAATTTACATTTAGTGAGGATCTTGACTTGGCACTCCTTGAGGATAAGCCTGTTGCTCTTACAACAGCTAGTACCAAGACAGAAAAATCACATCATAAAGCATGGGAACGCAGTAACAGATTGAGCCTCATGTTTATTAAGATGACTGTTGCTAATAACATCAAGTCAATAATTCCGCAAACAGAAAGTGCTAAGGAATATATGTAGTTTGTGGAAGAGCATTTTCATTCAGCTGATAAGTCACTCGCTAGTACTCTTATGGCGGAACTCACGACCATGAAGTTTGATGGGTCGCGAACTATGCAAGAGCACATTATAGAGATGACTAATCTTGCAGCAAGGTCAAACTCCCTTGGACTTACAGTAGAGGATTCTTTTCTTGTCCTGTTTATCATGAACTCGCTACTTTCTGAATATGGACCTTTTCAAATTAACTATAACACTATAAAGGATACGTGGAATGTTAATGAATTGGCCAGTAGACTTGTTCAGGAAGAAGGACGTTTGAAAAATCAAGTGAATCACTCAGTAAGTTTTGTAAGTAATAAAGCTGGTAAAGAAAATAATGGAAAGTCAAGTCATTTCAAGAAGAAAATGGCACCTGCTAAGAATGGGCAGGATAAGGAAAAGAAGGAACTAAAGGATGTTCGATATCATTTCTGTAAAAGGAAAAGACATTATCAAATGATTGTCCGAAAAGGATAGCTTGGTTCGAAAAGAAAGGTAATCATCTATCTTTCATATGTTTTGGATCAAATTTAGCTGAAGTTCCTATTAATACATGGTGGCTTGATACTGGTGCTACAACTCATGTCTCTAATAATATGCAGGGATTTCTTATGATCTGAACCATAAATCCAAACGAAGATCGTTTTCTCTTTATGGGAAGCGGAATGAAATCCACAATAGAAGGCATTGGGACTTATCGTCTAATTCTAGAAAGTGGATTTGTATTAGACTTATATAGTACCCTTTATGTACCTTCATTGTCTAGAAACCTTATTTCCGTAAGTAAGTTGGATATTTATGGTTTTAGATGTACGCTTGGATCTGGTTGTTTTGATTTATATAAGAATACTGATAATGTTGGTTCTGGTATTCTAATTGATGGTTTATATAAATTGAAACTAAATGACACTTATGCGAATTCCTTGCTGAATGTAATAAATAATGTTGGATGCAAACGTAGCATGTTGAATGAAAATTCTGCTTTCTTGTGGCATAAAAGACTAGGTCACATATCCAAGGAAAGAATGATGAGATTAGTAAGTAATGAAATTTTGTCAAATTTGAACTTTAGTGATCTAGAATTATGTGTGGATTGTATTAAAGGTAAACAAATCAAACATAATAAGAAAGGAGCCACTAGAAGCAGCCATCTTCTTGAAATAATACACAATGTTATTTGCGGACCTATGGACACTCCAGCCTTTAATGGAGAAAGGTATTTCATCACTTTTATTGACAATTTTTTCCGTTATGGTTATGTTTACTTGCTTCATGAAAAATCTCAATCTGTGAATGTCCTTGAGACATTTATAAAGGAAGTTGAGAGGAAATTAGATGAAAAGGTGAAAATCATAAGGTCTGATAGAGTGGTGAATATTATGGCAAATATAATGAGTCAGGCCAGTGCCCAGGTCCATTTGCAAAATTCCTCGAAAGTCATGGCATATGTGCACAATACACAATGCCAGGTACACCACAGTAAAATGGTGTAACAGAAAGGCGCAATAGGACGTTAATAGATATGATTGGGAGTATGATGTCAGATTCTACACTACAAGAATTTGGTCGTATGCTCTCAAAATCGCTAATTATTTGTTGAGTAGGGTTCCTAGTAAAGCTGTTCAAGAGACTCCTTTTGAATTATGGACTAACAGAAAACCTTGCTTAAGACACCTGCATGTTTGGGGTTGTCCAGGGAAGCGAGAATTTAAAATCCATATGGTATTTTTTAGGTTACCCTGAAAAATCTAAAGGATATGTGTTTTACTATCCTAATCATAGTCCAAGAATTATAGAAACTGGTAATGCAAGATTCATTGAGATTGGTTAAGTCAGTGGGAGTACTAGAAGAGAAATAGTGGAAATAAAGGAAACAAGGATAAATGTTACATTGCCTAAAATAGTTCCTCCATCTACTATTACTCCAAATGTTGTTCCAGCTGTTGGAGAACAGCATGATGATGCACAACATATAAATGAAGAAGTACTTCCTGAAGGAAATGACTGGCATAATGCTGATATGCATGAACCACAACAAGTAGCATTAAGAAGATCTCAAAGAGATCGTAGGTTAGCTATTTTTAATGATTATACGGTTTATATGCAAGAATCGGATTATGATATAGGAATCAATAAGGACCCGGTTTCGTTTTCACATGCTGTAGAAAGTAAAGAGTCAAAGGAATGGATTAATGCCATGAAAGAAAAAGTAAAATCCATGCAACAGAATGAAGTTTGGGATCTCATTGAGTTACCACATGGATGTAAAAGAGTCGGATGCAAATGGTTTATTAAAACCAAACACGACTCTAGTGGTAATGTCGAACGGTATAAAGCTAGACTTGTTGCTAAGGGTTACACTCAGAAAGATGGTGTTGATTACAAGGAGACATTTTCTCCTGTTTTGAAAAAGGACTCACTAAGAATAATAATGGCATTAGTCGCACATTATGATTTGGAATTGCATCAAATAGATGTGAAAATAGCCTTTCTGAATGGAGATCTTAATGAGGATGTTTATATGAATCAACCTGAGGGTTTTTCTGTAAAAGGTAAAGAACAATTGGTGTGTAAACTTAAGAAGTCAATATATGGGCTTAAACAAGCATCCCGGCAATGGTATATAAAGTTCAATACCATTATTACATCTTTTGGTTTTAAGGAAAATACGATTGATCACTGTTTATACCAAAAGATCAGTAGGAGCAAGTTTATTTATCTAGTCCTTTATGTTGATGACATCTTGCTTACTGCAAATAATTTAAGCATATTGCATGAGACTAAGGAATTTCTCTCAACGAACTTTGAAATGAAAGATATGGGAGAGGCATCCTATATGATTGGAATAGAAATATTTCGTGATCAATCACAAGGAATATTGGGATTGTCTCAGAAAGGATATATCGAAAGGATTCTAGAGAGATTTGGAATGAGTAAGTGTTCGTCTGGGAAAGTTCATGTACAAAAAGGTGATAAATTCAATTTCATGCAATGTCCTAAGAATGATGTTGAACGAAAGGAAATGGAATCAACTCCATATGCATCTATAGTTGGTAGCCTAATGTATGCTCAAACCTGTACTAGACCGGATATCAGTTTTGTGGTCGGTATGTTAGGGAGGTATCAAAGTAATTCAGGAAGAGAACATTGGCAAGCTGCAAAGAAAGTGTTAAGGTACTTAGAAGGCACGAAAGATTACGTGCTCATGTATAGTAGATCCAATGAATTGGAGGTGATTGGATATAGCGATTCAGATTTTGCTGGATGCATCGATACTAGAAAATCGACTTTCAGTTACCTGTTTATGTTTGCTCAAGGAGGCATATCATAGAAAAGTGCAAAAAAAACTATTGTTGCTTCATCTATTATGGAGGCATAATTTGTGGCATGTTATGAAGCCATAATTCATGCATTATGGTTGCGGAACTTTATTTCAGGACTTGCGGTTGTCGACACCATTAACAAGCCGCTGGAAATTTATTGTGATAACTCTGCAGCAGTGTTTTCCTCAAAAAACGACAAGTACTCTAAAGGTGCAAAACATATAGAACTGAAGTATCTTGTTGTGAAAGATGAGGTTCAGAAACAAAGAGTGTCAATCATGCACATCAGGACAGAACTTATGATTGCAGACCTTTTGACGAAAGGGTTACAGCCAAGACAATTTAAGGAACATGTTCAAAGAATGGGTCTTGGTTGTATTAATAATAATTTATGTGTGACATTCTGAGCTCCTTTGCATGTTTCTGATATACAATTATGTGTCTCTTGTTTTAATGTGGTAGTACGTACTTTATGTAATTTTAAACAAGAAAGAGTCTTATAAAGATATTATGTTTAATCATTATGATATAAGACATTATGTGGACCATTATGTTGTTTTATATAAATTATAAGTATAAAATGATGGATTGCTGGTATTGTAGTATTTGGAAGGGAATGCATTGAATTAATAATGCAAAACCGCCATAACTCTCAATAATTTATCATAGTATGACGTCCAACACTTGATATTATGAATAATCGGGTCAAGTGGGAGAATGTTAGAAAACTGCTATTAGAAACTGCAATTGTTTCATTTACTTTTAGCGTTATGCAGTTTCTAATCTTAATATGACCCTATTAATTAGGTCATAAATAGAACGTTTTATTTACCTTTAACGTTATGCGGTTTCTAATCTTAATGTGACACGATTAATTAAGTCATAAGTAGACCGTTCTATAATTAGAACATTAGGTCTGTGATTAATCTTAAGCATTGAATTGGTATATAATGGACGTACTAGATTTAGAGTTAAATGTTATATAAAGGATTGGGTCCTCTCTCTCCTAGGATATAGATGTATTCTTCTCCATCAAGAAATATATAAAGAAATAGGGTTAGAGAGAGAAACCGAATTCTGAGAAGAAGGGTAGTTATTATAAGGTAGAAGAAGAAAATGACAGCCATTACGTCTTCCGTTGTTAATCAAGGTACGTCATCATAAACAAAACAAATAATCATATTAAGCTTTGTTTGTGAAATATTCGGCATTAGTGATCCTGGGGCTATTACTTGAATTGTTCATCATTAATCATGAAAGATCAAACAGTAAAGAATTTTTGACACCAAGAACACTCACCAAAGCCGAAATCCAATCGTACAATCCTCAGATCAATTCGCCTTCATCGACAAACAACTATCTGCCACCTCCAAAATACCCTAATCAAACTGCGCCATCACCGAATCACCCAACCAGAATTCTGCCCAAATGACGAACAGCTAGTAATCAAACTCGAAGCAATTCGCTATTCATTCATTTTTTTTCTTTCTTTTCTGATGTTCGTTTTTGTTACTTCAGGTTTGAAGAGGAAAAGCGACATCTTTTTTGTTTAACAGAGCTATCAATTTACGAGGAGTAAGCGGGTTGTTTTCAAGCGGGCCGAGTTCTCAAGTGGGGTTGTTTTTTTTTTAAAAAAAGAGGTTAGTTTTGTTTTAAGTTGTTTTAGTCTTCCTTTCTTTTATAAAAAAAACCTAGAGTTTGTTTTCTTTTAAAATTTTTGTTTAATGATCATGTTTTTGAGAAGTGAATTTGGTTTCATCCGTTTCAAGTTGCCGCTTTAACTTAAAGAAACTAATATATAGAAAAACTGTATATATTTGTTTTTATTTCTCTAGTCGCAGAAAATAAAAGGAAGAACAGCTTGCCAAAAAAATATAGCTTGCTTGCTTATTGAAAAATTGTTGATTTAAAATAAATTGCTAATAAATTCCGCACGCTCTAGTATCATGCTTTTAGCTCTTGTTTTTATCTGCTTTGCATTGTTGTTTGCTTGCGTTCTTTTTAAAAAAATCAAAAAATCAAAAACAAAAACAAATTTCACTCTAGTTGCATTGTTAATACACGTTTTATTTCAACTTTGCATTTCATCCTAGAATTTTGATTAATAACGGTTAGAAATCGGTAACTCTTAATTGTATATTGACAAGTTGTCCTCTTTCGACAATTTAATTTCTTGGTGTCTAGGCTACGGCAGTGCAATAATCGGTTAAAAATATTATGGTGATTCATTTATATTATACTAAATTTTTTCTCTAAAGGTACTTAAACCTTCGGCTGCATTGTAACAGTGGTCCATGGTACACCGATAAATATTGTCCGTTATGTGGCTGAGAACTATCTTATTGATTTAAGACAATGTGTGATTATACAATTTTGGGTTAGGAGCTATTTAGGATAAATCATTTGTAATTGAAACCTGCATTCATTTAGTTGCATTACTTCATGCATATTTAAAAAAAAAATTAATATTCCTTTTCCTTTGAGATTTTAAATCCTTTTCATTTACAATCTCAAAAATCCAAAAAATAATTTAAAAGAACAAAAATTAAAAAAAAAGTATAAATCTTTCCAATAAAAATGAAAATCCAAAAACAAAACAAACTTCAATTTTACTTTCGAAAAATAAATCTGTTTTGGTAAACAGTTTTCCTTTATAAAAAATCCAAAAAGAAAAAACATTCTTAAAATATCCGAGTTTCCATACTCACATGAATTTTATGATAGTTGTGAAGATCAATATAATCCATATTAATTCACACCGAACTCTTATGGATATTTTAGTAACAACTATTGTACAAACAATTCGCATTTTGCACCGTAAAATTTTCAAAATAGCGATCAATTCTCAACTTTTGAAACAAAATTGGAATTTTTACTTGAACTCGTTACACTATAAAATCAAAGGAATTCTCAACTTTCGAACGATTTCTACAATAACTTAAGTCAAATATTTCAAAATAATCAAAATTTGAATTCACTTAAAAATTCAAATTATTTTGATTATAACCATGCCAATTCAATTTGGAACTCCAAAATGAATTTCAAACTCAAAATGAAAATGCGAACCACTTATAAATGGTTTTGGCAA
The DNA here is from genome assembly GCA_030765085.1 of Allium cepa. Classification (NCBI taxonomy): domain Eukaryota; kingdom Viridiplantae; phylum Streptophyta; class Magnoliopsida; order Asparagales; family Amaryllidaceae; genus Allium; species Allium cepa. The sequence continues at coordinate 214,957,649 of CM060946.1, forward strand.
TGGGAATAGTTTAAATAATAGTGCGATTGAAAATTTTTGTTCTCAACAAATTCAAATTGAAAATTCTCAAATTTATAATCATGAATTTGATAAATTTGAGCAAACGGACAAATATTACGAGGATTTGTTGCGTGAGAAACCACAAAAAATTTCGTGAGAAACCAAAACAAATCCCAACATGTGAAAAATTAAATGATACTCCATTGTTTATCGAAATTGACGTTTTTTGTCCTCAACAAGTCCAAATCGAAAATTCTCAAGTTAATTTTATAAAAATATTGTGTTGAACGAATCGACGAGATTTAAAATGATCACACGGATATGTTGACAAAACGTATATAAAATTACGTGAACAACAAAATCAAATCCCAATGTGTGAAGGGTCGAGTGATAATCCATCTTTAACCCAATTTGATGATTTTGAAGTAACAACTTTTGAGGTTGAAAATGACAATCTTATGAAGTTGTTGAAAACACGGTAATTGAGCTAGATTTCGATTCTTTTGAGGGTGAGAAACTCGATTTTAGATTCGATCTTTCTTTCTCCGGTTTTGAAATTTTGAATACAAAAACTTTGAATTTTGGATAAGATATATACAATGAAGTTGTTAATAATCCAACAAAGGAAGACGAATTTAATAAACACGAATTTTATGGACTTTTCAAAGAGTAGTTGTTGAAATCTGAAAGGGAAGATTTAAATCACCATTTTGATTTTGAAATCGATAATTCTAAAGAAATTTTCAATGATAAGTTCGAATTTTAATTTGGTGAAAATAAAATTGAACTCTACCCCAAAAATTATCGAAAACAAAACAACTTGTACGATTTTTAATAAAACGATATTCATTTTTCCAAATCAACATTCAACTTTGACATACTTGAGGAGACAAATGAATCGGTCTTTGGAAGACCGTTTCATTTACTTTTTGACAATGTACGTTTTGAACTCTTATAAATAATAGTCCTTTTGTTTTCATGTAAATATAGGTCGTTTTTTTGTTTAATTTTTCTCCTTTCACTTGGGTTGACTGTGGGGACATGATCAATACTAAGTGTGGGGGAGAGTCTCATCTTCACTTTTTTTCTTGTTTATTTTTACATTTTCTTTCTAAAATTAAAAAAATCTCAAGAAAAAAAAACATTTTAATTTATTTTTAAAGAAACATCATAGGATAAATATATGGTTTTGGTTATCTAAATTAAAATTTCTGAAAATTTATTTGTCTTAACAACAATAAAAATGAAGTTTGATTACAAATGACGATAGTTTAACTAGTATATAGGAAAGTTCATACGTGATAATTATGAAATATATCCTAATTTAAAATCTTTATTTCCAAAAGTGGCTATTTAAAGTAAAGGATATAACATTATTTTGTCTTTTAAGTTAAGTGGCGCTAAGATGATTTTGCAAAACACTCTTTCCAAAAAAAAGAATAAACAAATTTGAAAAAAAAAATTGTATATATGTAAATATTTTCTATTAACACCTACGGTCAACAGGTGTTCACACATGTGTGTTCACTTGCCACGATCAGTATTCCCTTCACAATAGTACAAAAGGCAGTGCATGGGTGATATATTTAACCTTATTTTATCTAAGTTAGGCATATGTAAATATTGTAAATATCAACAAAATTGTCAAAAAAAATACAGAGAGTAAGCAAATGAAATCCAAGCACCATTTAAACTTATTTGATTTGATTTCGTATTGAACAGAAATGAAAATTCCACTTTGATAAACTTTGATGATCAACTAAGGACCTATCTCATAGTTGAAATTTGTTGTCAACCGAAATAATGAGTTAAACAATAGTATATTTGTTACGATACTTGATTTTGGTTGGAAATTTTGACAAGTAAAAAGTCTTAAATTTCATGATAATAACCAAAACCTATATTTAACTTATTTGTGTCGATTTAAAAGTGAATCCTTCATTGTAAATATTTTCAAAAACTTACGTTTATCTCTTTGTAAATAAATCTTACATTTTGTAAATGTTTTTGCTTCGCATTAGGATTTTATGGGTAATATCCACTGAAATCCTCATGAGAGAACACTCGTCCTACTTGGGACATCCAAAGGTTTAACGGTTTGTTGTATATGTTCAATTCCATCGTGCTTCCAACGAAAATAGATTTATCTTAGTTTTTAGTTTATTCGAGGATGAATAAAAAGATAAGTGTGGGGGTATTTGATGTGCATGTAAATGTGCATATTTTTACTACCATATGTAATCTAATTAAAATAAATTAATGACCATATTGGGTATTTTAACTTGTTTAAAGCAAAATTCAATTTATTTTCAAATCGTCATATATTCGTCTCCATATAAGAGCAAAATGGTCATTTTTGTGCATAAATTAATTTGCGAAAATTTACTTGGAATTTTCTATGTTTTTTGTATGAATTTGGCTTCATATACAAGTGGTTTCATGAAGATAATGCATGCACAAGAGTGAATACAAAGGAATGAGGATGAAAATAATTCAATTTATGGATCATGGAGGATCCTACCCACATGCCTTAATGTACAAATTAGAGCTAATCTACATGTTAACAGGCCATTAAATATTTATGCACACTTAAGGGATGATTATTGGATGCTAATGGTTACTTAGCCACCACACTTTCTAGGGGGATAGTTCGGGTAGTTCCCAAAAAATGAATTAGAGGTTCCAAACATGTATAAATACCCTTATGCTTCATGTAAACTAATCTTTTTTAGTCTCTCTTCTCTTAGACTCTCTTCTCTTAGTTTAGTTTAGGATCAAAAATAAAATGAGAGCTCTCTTTCTTTTCATGGCTACTTAGTCATTTCTTATTTCATGTAATTTATTTCTTTTATGCAATTTAATACAAGCTCTTTTCTTTTCTTGTTTATTTCCTTTCGTGTTAGTAGTGTAGATTTACTTATTTATGCAAGTAGAACAGATTCTATTTTATGCAAGTAGAATAGTTCTCTTTTCCATTAGCTTTCATATTCCTTCTTTTTTTAGTTTCATGTTGCATGCAACAAGTGTTGATATGATGACACAAATGAAATGATAAACCCCTTCAATTTTGGGGCAATGAAGCTCTCTAATTATGTAGCTTCAATACTTTAATAATTATTGCTCTCCTTTTATGCTTAATGACAATACTTGAAGTGGTTTAACTTGTTGTTTTTGTTTTGAATTTGATAGCCTATATTGTTGACACCAAATAGGCTATGCTTAAATGTAACAACCTGTAAATTTAACCGGTTTTTAATAACGTTATTAATTGAAATTTCATGGAATTTTTAAACGATAAAATTTGAAATTTAAATTTGATATTTGGAATGCGTCTAGTTAAACATAGCAACCGGTAAATTTCGTCCGAAAATATGAAAGTTTATTTCGCGCGTAAATTTACTTCAATTTAATCAGTTAAAAAGCGATGAAAATAAAACGTTCTCAAAACCAAAATATTTTTACATAGAAAAATTCTAAACCATCCTCTGAGCAAGATGTTAGTTTGTCGTTTTTTCAAATTCGGACATCTTTGGCTCCGTCGATCTTATTTTTCTACGTTTTTCATGCATTTTCCGCTATTATAAAATTCGAATTTTTATAATTCAATTGTACTACTGATATCCGTATGCCATTTCGATCGTCTCGTCGCGCTAATCTTGACAGTATATTTGTTTCTGTGTTCGAAGTCCAGTAAGCGAAAAAAACCCGGATACGGTTAGCTGTGTCGTATCTGATTGTGCCTTTTATTGTTCCGCATACTCTATGAGACACTAAATGGTCATTTGAATTTATATTTCCTTGAATTCAGATGCATGGCCATTTCCCTTCCCACTGTATTCAACATTGATCGGTTCCCCTTCCCTCTTTTACTTCTGTTCTTTCATTTGGGTAATAGTATTTAAAATATATAAAAAAAACATTTTGTCTGAAAGCCAACTCGTGTCACATATATCTTTATTTGCTTTTTCTACATCATCTCTTGCAAACTCATCTCCGCCACCATTACTCTTGACCTCGCCTCCCACCGAGCCATCAGCAACCGCTAAAAAAAACCCTAATTTCACCCGTCGAATCCATGGCGAACACAAAACCTGGAAGAAAAACGCCCGACTCTTACTCAATCAGTGGCACTGATAAGATCATTAGAGTTGGAGACTGTGTTTTGATGCGCCCAGCCGAACCTAACAAGTTGCAGTATGTTGCAGGGTAGAAAAGATTGAAGAGGATCACCGCAATAATGTAGAAGTGTTGGTAAGATGGTATTATAGGCCCGAAGAGTCTATGGGTGGGAGACGTCAATTTCATGGTAACATGGAGTTGTTTTTATCAGATCACTTTGATAGGCAAAGTGCTCAAACGATTGAAGGGAAATGCACGGTGCATTCTTTTAAAAATTACACAAAGCTAGAGGAGTATACGGATGATGATTACTTTTGTAGGTTTGAGTATAATGCTAAAACTGGTGGATTTACTCCTGATCGAGTTGCTGTATATTGCAAAGGTGAGATGCCAGACAACCCAGATCAGGTTATGGTTCAATGTGACGAATGCAAGGACTGGTTTCATCCAAGTTGCATTAGCATGAGTATTGAAGCAGCTAAGAAACTTGACAATTTCATGTGTCCAGATTGTTCGAAAGGTGAAACAAGAAGCTCTGTGTCCGACAATCCTTCTCCATCAGTACCCAAAGTCGCCTGCTCGAACCTCTCTGGCCATCTCGCCTCCATATCAGCATGACCCATCACCTCATCCTCAGTCCAACCTTCAAGCACTCCTCCACATCACCCTTCCACGGATCAGCAGCCTTGCTTCCGCGTCCTCCACCGCAACGCACGAACACTCGCCACAATTGCTACCTAGCAGTTCACTTCCCTTGGCCGCCTACAACCTCGTCTTTCCATCCGCCATCTCCTGAACCATCCGCCACCATTCCGTGACCCGTGTATTCCATCTCCTTGACCCGAAACATCACCATCTTCGACCAACCAGACTCTACTCGACCTGAATTCCACCTTCCTTACGTCAACATCAGCACCTTGCCGCACCCATCACAGTTCCTCCCTCTTCCCTTCCTCTGTTGCATTCGTAGGTGAGTTATATAACGATATACCTTTATAGGAGTTTATGTATATGCTATGTTTTATAAAAAGAATTAGATATATATGTATATTAATATGAGTGATGTTTGAACAGTTTTTGTTATATGTTAGTATACATGGTTTGTAACATATTAGTATACATAGGCGTATGGTCTGCGTAGTGTCAGTACTTGCATTGATTTTTGAGTATAAATTTATACTAGTTTTATAATATATACATGAGTTTGAAAGCTTGCATATAATACAGCTGTAGAGTGTTATACAAATATTCATGGGTATATAATATAATGGGTTTAAGGTTTGGTTAGGTGAATCTGTTCCAATGCTATATAAGTATATATTTATATCATATATAAATATGCGTATGCTTTTATATAGCTCTATATGTATAATTTGTATAGTTTCATATGATATGTTAGTTACAGTAAAGCATATGTTTTGATTTTAAGTTAAGAGTATATGTAGATATAGTCTATTTTGATTGCAAGTTAAAAGTTAAAAAGCAATGGTTGAGAGAAGAAAAAAAACAGCTTAATGTATGTAGTTTGTCTATGAATTTGCTTTTTTTTATGTAACTTCTTATATACACCTGTTTATCTATTTTAATGTGTGTGTTTTATTTTAAAACAGTGATTTGGAAATATATATATATTTAATTTAATGTGTTTGAGCATTTAGAATATGATTTTATACAAATAGTTATAGATAGTTATATATACGTGATCACTTATACATTTATCTTCATCAATCCAATTCTGATTTGATTTCATAAATTCCTATCTATCAGCTTGTCCATCGAGTCCGTATCCATCTAGCTTTGATTTGGAATTCGTGCTTGGATTCGTAATTCATTTCTTAATCCAATTCTCTAGCCTCTCAAGGTGAGCAATCACTCACGATTAATGTTCTTTTATTTATTAAATTTGATTTCAATTGAAACGACAATTGAAATATGTTGTTGTTGGTTATTTACACTTTTATATATGTTATTACCTGTATCTATTCACCTATGACATCTGACACCATTATCTGTTAATTATTTATGCGATGATAATACAGTTTGGTTGATAATTGATTGATTGGTTGTTGTTTATATTGGATATAAATTGTAATGTATAAAGTGATAAATATTATGCAATTGAATTAGACGTAGGATAGTTTAAAAATGTGAATCAATGTGAATCGACAGATGTGTTGAATTTGATTAGTTAACTTGAATAATATGACCCCTTTAATTGGCAAGTTAATTGACATGTAGAATTGATAAATTACACTTTGAACCTTTGAACATATATTTGATTAATTGTTGTACTATTAAATTTGAAATTGAAATTGAACGACAAGTGAAAAAACCGTAATGTAATAATCTTTAATCTACATGAAATGATAGTGTAGATTCTAGAAATAATTATATTAATTCGCATAAACAACAATGTGAATTAATACGATTATTTCGGGATTATTTGAATTGATTATTGGATTGTGTTTTTTTGTTGTTATTGCTTGTTTATTTAATTTGACACCATCCTAGTTATCACACTGCAAGTTCCCTTTGTTATGTTTGATTTTTGAATTGGAATTGGAATCGGGTTGAATGATAAATACCCAAAATGAACTTGACTTAGGATAGAGAATTTAATAAATCTGATTGGTCAATAATTTGATCTAAAAATAAAATAATGATTTTATTCGAGTAAAGAATAAGTTTTGAAATGAAGTTGGAATTTGAATTTTGATAGGAAAATGTAAAGATTGAAATATGAAGCAAATATTAACATAGTAATTGATGAAAGGACGTTGTTTGAAATTTAATTATTTAATAATTAAATTTGGAATTATTAATAAATAATTTGGAATTAGTAATAATTGAGTTTTGAAATTATTAAGTTTGAAATCATTTAATAATTAAATTTGAAATTATAATTAAGTTTGGAATTATAATTAAGCTTGAAATTATTAACTTGAATTTATAATTAAGTTGAAATGATTTGATAATTAAGTTTGAATTCATAATTAAGTGGAAATGATTTAATAATTAAGTTTGAATTTACATTCAAGTTTGTTATTATTAAGTTTTGAAATTATTTAATAATTATGTTGAAATTATTTAATAACTGAATAAGATTTAATTATTTGATAATTGAATAAAAATTGAATTCTTTGATAAGAGAAATTGAACATTTGAATAAGTGGTTTTGAACTTCGTTAATAAATGAAATTGAGTTGCTTTACTTATTAATTAAGCTTTGGAAAATTTAAGTAAGTTAATGAGTGAAATTAATCTTCTTGATTATGTGAAATTTAGTTCTTTATTAATTGAGTTTGAAATTTGTAACAAAGTCAATAAATAAGTGAAAAATGAATTTCTTTAACAGGAAATAAAATGTGATTTATTGAAATAAATGGGATTTATTGAAATTAATGTAAGACTTGTAATTTAAAGAATTGATTTGACGAATTTAATTTATTTCAGTTTGATGTTTGATATAATGAAGTTGAACGTAAGTAATTGATTTAAATGAATTGGAATTTAAATAGAAGTTGTTTTGAATGACAAATTTACTTAATGAGTATGGAATGAAATCAATAAATGAATTTAAATTGATTTGAATAAAAATTAAACCATTTTAAATGATTTCGAAGTAAAATTTATATATGAACTTGAATCAATATTTGAATTGTTTAAATAAAAGTTAAAATCGAATTATAAGATTTTGAAATGGTAATTTGGAAGTTTTGAAACGTAAACTTTGGAAATTGATTTAGAAAGACAAATGAAATGTTGATTTACGAATTGAAATTGAAATTGAATTTGATTTGGTTTGAAATTTACTAAACGACCAATCGGTGTAATAATTACGAAAGTTATTAAAGAAACCGGAATCGGTTATGGATATACTCTCTATCTAAACCGAAAACCACTTTAATAACTATACGCGGAGTGATGATCTAGAATGAAGTGGTTGGAATGATGTACGTGATGACTGAAGAAAGAGAACGATAATGGATAGCCTTGACACTTGTGTCAAATTGGAAATGACTAAAATCAGGAGCCGTGCCGGGCCAAATGGGGTTAGCCACCTCGAGCGAACACACTTCTTCGTAACTACTACTCATTACTTGTTATTGATTGGTGCACCCTCGGAATTTCAGGAGGGTTGTTTCGCGGTGCTGCGATCGTTGCGGCGATGCGTTCTCACCAGTCCGGATCAGGCAAACGGTAGTTTCACTACCTTGGGTATTGCCTCATGTGCCTTGTCATACTTGTATCTCGTTATACGCGACCACTACGAATTTGTTTTGTGTTATACCTATGGAGTACTCCCTGATATCCCACCAGTTTACGGTGGAGTTTACAGTGTTGTACAGACTATGATGCTTATAAAAACGTGTTAAGGGGGATAATGGTAACGACTTAACACTATTTTGATACTTTATATTACTGATAGACATTATCTATTTAGCGTACACTATTACATAGTAGATAGTTTAACGGATCCTTAGAGGATGGTGATTCCAACATCCTTTGAGTTACTTGTATTTCAATTGCTATTTCTTTTGAGTTGGATTTATTGATATAAGAAATATTAATCTTGACTCGAGTGTTTTGTGTTTTGCTTTACGCTCGGGTCAGACTGAGTGTACCAGTATTCGGGGCTCACCTTTGGAGTTGGAGCCTTGCTTGAAGATCCAGCCATCTATTCTGCTTTCAGTATTCAATGATTCCAGTGATGTATTCTAATTTGTACTTGATGTATCATATTTCTCTTCTGTTGTAAACTCTGATGTATCTTATATATTTATAAAGTAGCTTCATGAACTACTATCTCTTTTACTTCGGCTGCATATTATTACTCTGTGCCTGTGTTCTGTGATTATTTATTTACTGTATATCTGAGTTTTGCCAAATTTTTAAATTAACAATTCGGTATTTTGAATTATTCAAGTCTGACATGTGCGGATGCGAATAGTCCAAAATAGCGGGTCGTTATATTAAACAATCACAAATAATAATTAGTTCTTCATCTACATATGATGATGGTAATGAAGTGAATGTTGAAATTAAAATTTGATGGTCTATATTTCTAATTAATAGTTAATAAGCCATACTTAAAATAGATTTCATTTTCAACTTTGTTCTCATTTTCATGAGAGTTAGCAAGTGGTTTAAGGGGCGTGTTAAAATTTGACGACTTATGTTGAGCTAACTAATAGCACAAATAAGTCATACTTATGATAAACACATCATTAAAATTCACTAGCGACCAAAAAAGAGAGATCATAATTTCATTTTTGTTGAATTACGTGATCTAAAGAGTGAATTTATCTCTAAATTTTCTTTCTACTCTCATATTTTTATCACTTTCTTTTTGTTAATTTTCTCATTTTCTAGTTTAATTCACTCTCAATTTTGGTATAATTTGATTGAATAGAAATTTAAAATCTAACAATTCTTCATGGATCGACCTGTACTCGCCATGTAGTAACAATTGTATGTCGTGTGCTTGCGGTTAATTTTATTATAAATTCTTCGACGATTTTCTAACTTGATAGGAAATTCATTGTCGAACCCCGCCTTATGGTAAAACTCTCTTAGGTCCATAGGTGGATCCCTTCTCAACGAATTCTTAAATTCCATGTCATCAGCCATGCAGATACAGCTGCCATCAGAACCATGGATGGATCTGGCCGATCCACCGATCTCGCTGCTGCATTGAATCGTGTTAGGAAACTCCTCAAAGACTCCTCGGTTTTCTGCTTCGGTGTTGTCAAACTCATCGCGTTCTTGGGCCTCGAGATGTGAGCTCTAAACTGCCTCATAAACTTCTCAATCAACTTGGTCCATGTTCCAACGTGGCCGCTTTCTAATTGTCTAAAACACAGCACTATTATATTCCTCAAATACAATGGAAAACACTGGCCATGACTTCTTATGATGCACCCAGTGCCTCCATGTGTATCATATACCTCGTCAGATGAACTGCAGGATCCGTCCTACCATCGTACGTCTCTAGTGTAGGTAGCTTGAATTCAGGTGGATTCCTGGCCTGCTAATTGCGAGAGCGAAGGGGCTCCTGTTCACATCTTCCGGAGCTCTATTCACTAATCCTCCTCTCATGGCTCGTTTGGCCATCTCTGCCAATCTGTCACTATCATCAAGTTGTGGTCCTTGCCCATTACCTCTGACCTACTCCCCGTGTCCATGAGGAAATCGTGAAGTCTGTCCTTCTGGATAAGCGTCCATGTCTCGATCAACTCCAAACTACAAAGTGTCGCCTAGTACCCTTCCTGGAATCAAACCAACATGATTCGGGAGTCTGCCCCCGACTACAGGAGTGGATCCCGATGGTCCTGCCCTATCCTGCATTCTTTTTGTTGCGATTTCTCGGTCCTGATTCTGAATTTCCTATACTTTTGCTACTCCATCTTCGCAATCCCTATTTCCTGCATTTTCTATAGTTACGTCCTCTTGATTTTGCACTCCAGCTTTTCCAACTTGTCGGAGTAGGTTCTGCATCATCTCCTCTTTCCTATTCAGCATCCCTTTCTGCATCGCATCCATCATCATCTCCATCTTGTCTCTGGTGATGGAAACCGAGGTCTGATTAGCTCCTGAAGAGCCTCTTGACTTCCTTCATGCTGATTCCTTTCTGTTCTTTATCATCTTGTCGATCGCTTAGCCATTACTTCCCAAAATCCGATCCTTTAGCTTTCCAAATCAGAATTCCAAATCTGGTATAGCGGGCGTTAGTCCTTCCTAGGGAAAGCACCAAAGTGTTTGCGCCAAAATTGGTCACAAAAACCCAATTGTAGATGAAAGCACCAACTGACGGTCTTAGATCACAGATAGACAAATCGTAGAGGAATAAATATGAAGAACACTCAATTTAAAAGGAAAGCAGTAAAAAGACAGGGTTTATAATGGTTCGACGTGGTAGCCTACATCCACTTTGAAGAGTTTCTTGTTTATTGATGATTCTCAACTGGTTTACAAAAGTACTATTGATAATACTCAATTTACAATGGAGTTCCAACAGAATAACAACGTGGAAAAGCCAAAAAGGTCCATTTTCTGAAGGTTGTTATTTATAGGTGTAGTCTAGATATCTAGCTTTGAACTCGAAATACTTCTCCTCACATATGGGTGGGCCTACGGGATCAATTCGGGCTGGTTCAAGATCGACCCCAGATCAATCCCTATGCATTTTTTAGTGATCCAAAAATGGTTCAACGGTGATGGAATCGATCACCAATGTTCTTCTAGTGGTATGCAAGCTATAATGAAAATCTGAAGACGTTTGGACTTGTAGATTTTGAGTTATGATCGATCCAAAGTTGAATTTTCAAGTTGGCTATCACGTTCGTATCCATGGTTGCATATCAATCTATCTTCGTATCGATCATATGCGTATCAATCAAGTGAGTGGTGGTGACGTAGAGCAATGGTTCAGGTGAGATCCATATTTTATGCCGATGGACCGCTTCTATCATTTGACTATGCTTTTCGTATCCATCCAGCGGATTGCTTTTCCTATCGATATTTGTGGGCATCTTCGTATCCATGCTTATATGCCGCTTCATATCGATCGATGTTGGCACGCGTTCTTCATACCAATTGTTTAATGGTAGGTTTCATATCGATCATTTGCCGATTGATACGAAATGTGTGGAAGGGGGATCGATACGAAATGGGTGTTAGTTGATCAAACAACCTAGATCGATGCCAACACTCCACGGATACGAAGGAAGAGTGCAAACATGATGGATACGAAGCTATATCAATACGAAGAAGGGTAAAGTGATGAATACAAAATGATGTGAATTCCAGGTTGTTGACCGATCCACTTGAAGTAGTTGCCTGCTTGACTCGAAGTGAACCTATCTCTGACTCGAAATGTGGTGTTCAATAACTTGAAGTAGCTCGTAAGTACGCCAATCCATTAAAGACCCGAAGCAAACCTTTCTCTAGCCCGAAGTAGCCTACCTGAATACCCAAAGTAAACATGGTGCTGACTCGAAGCAAACTCCAAGCAACTTGAAGCGACTATATTTTTGTCGAAACCATATTTTAAACGTCTTGTGTTGTTTATTCGTTGACTATGTTATGTCTCGTGCAGTTGATTGGGTTAAATCCGCCTGTATGTTGCCTTGCCAAAAGGCGGGTTAACACTAAAAACATCTGCTATATAAATTTAAAATAATCTACATCGATAAATTTGTGCAACTAATAAATTTAATGAAATGTTTACCAATTAGGATTTATGAATGAACTAAATTACAAATTGAAAAGAAATATAAGATACATTTACCTTTAAATCCTTTGGCATTGTTACCCGGCCTTTTGACCAGGCAATATTTGGATAGAATGGACAAATTAAGCTTGGAGTTATCAAGGCAAGCAGCTCAAAGAGATAACCCCAAAGCCTAGAAACCAAGTACAGCCAAGAATTCACAAGGCGTACTTAGAGGGCAGGTGTTACTGTTGAATTTTATGTAGTCTTTGAATAGATCTAAATGATCGAACCTGATAAGAAAGTGATGGATAAATGATCCAAGGACTTTGAAAATATCATAAAAATGCAAGAAAAAAGAAATATCAAAACATGAGTGAAAAAAGTTGAAATTTTGAAAGTCTAAGTTTTTGGAAGAGCCGACACGAAGCAAACCCACAAAATCCTCAGGTCTGACACAAAGTATGATAGCCTTCAAAATATCCACATGCGGCCCAAAACAATTCATGTAGAAACCCCAAGTGCGACCGAAAATTGGTTCGGTACCAATCCAGGTGATTGAGTCGGAACAACCCATGAAAACCCAAGTCAGACACACAGAAGTCTACGGTCCGACTTCAAGCAACTAAAATCAGGTCAAACACATAGAAATCTCGGGTCGGACACACAAAATTCTAGTGTCCGACTCCAAGCAAACGAAAGAAAATTCACAGTACAAAAATCTCAGAAAATCTTCAGGTTGAGCCCCAAGAAAACACCCAAATTTCTCAGGTTAGACTCCAAGTCAATGAAGATAGGCAAGTATGTGTCCACTCCAAAAATTCAAGATCTGAAAATGGTGTTGGATCGGTACCAACCCAATACCATGGGTTGGTATCGATGCAGGAAACCTCCACTGGTGGGCCCCATCTTCTACCTACACAACCTACTTGATGCTAGAAGCCTATTCCAAGTATGTTTTTTGTTGATCCAATGCAACTCTCTATCAATCTTCATGAACTTTTGAATCAGCAACTTTGTTCTTCCCGGATTCCGACATTTAGACTCCGAAATAAGCTAATATTGGTGAAAATAACTATGAAATCACGAAGCTAACCACAAGACGAGCCAAAGTGAAGAGTTCAAAATGATCGATTGGCAATTATGGAGTCGTGTTGACCCATGCAACCTAGAGTCATATCGACCCACACTCCAGGAGTCATACCGACCCGTACAAATTGATGAGGCGGCGTCCTACTTTTTTGGAGAATCAGTCTACGATGTGGAAAACAAGGTGGAGATCTTCTGGGCGAGCTTTTAGGCTTCCTACCTCTATAAATAATGGGTAAGGCTCATTTTTCATGATCTTTTTGGCTCATATACCACTTACTCTTATTTCTTATAATCATAATCGGAGTTGTATGGACCTGTAAGAACTTCTGTCTCCAAGTCAGAATATAAGCAATAAAATCATTAAGTGGATGTAGGCTTTGATTTTCCGAACAACTATAAACGCTATGTGTTCTTTTATTTCACATTTTCTGTTTATTTCTTCTCTTTTTATTCTCTACTCAATCTATTTAGTGTTTGTGCATTTTTGGTTCAAACGTTTTTATGCTTCCACTGAAAACAAGATTCTCAGGCTACTTGGATCCATCATACACCGTTAGATTTCTTAATTCCAAGAGATAGATCCAGTTTTCCTACCTTATTTTCTACTATTAGATTTTCAATAATCTAAGATAAGCTGTCTACCATGGCCCCAAGGAGAGACCGTTCTACTAATTCCAAAGCTAATACTGAAGCTGAGAACCAAAATACTCAGCATGTGGATGATACTGCTCAACCAAAGCAACCGAAGGTCCATAATCCAGCTAAAGTCATGAATAGAATGGAATGGATCGGATGATGAAGTAGATGGATGATATATTATAGGCTAGTCACAATGAGATGAATCAAACAGTGCAGTAGAGCTTGGGACTGCTGAATGAACTAATTCGAAATAGCCGTATGAGAAGCATGAAGGTACAACTCAAAGTCTAAAAGATCCTCATCATTTGAGCAGAGATGAAGGGACTTGAAGTAGAAGAGAACTCAAAATGTCGCTTAAACCTCATATTAATGAAGAAGGCAAACCCATGGCTTGGGTTTTTGGATCTGTACCAACCTATGAGCACGTGTCATTACAAAACCAAGTGATAGTGGGCCCAAGGCTCATCATCTGAAAGGCGACGTGGATTTGACTTCTAGACGCGCTAACGATGATCAAAATTTGGAAAATTGTGTTGCTGATGATGATATAACTCACAGAAATCAAATAAGGGGGACTTCTAGACAAATGTATCTCCCAAAGGCTGGAGAACCTAGTCTTTAGAGCCAAATCGAGAGTGTTAGTCAAGCCGAAAACTCGAAGCAGAGCCCGATCACCGCCGTTCAGTCTAACTTGTAGACCTAGAGTGCTTAGAGGACATGGTTAGGAAACTGATGGGTTAAAACTGATTCATAACTAATGATGAGTGGGGCACCTCTCCTAGTCAAAATCCATTTACTGAGAACATCTTACATGAGAGATTTCCTCGAAGGTTTGTAATGTAGACTATACTGTTGTACGAAGGAACAACAGATCCTAAGCAGCATTTGATGAGATATGAATGGCATATGGATTCAGCCAGATCTTCTAATGTCGTGAAATGCCACTGTTTTCTTATTTTCCTAGAAGAAGTAGCTACGATGTGGTTCACTCAACTTCCACGGAGATCCATATCATCTTTCGCTGAGTTGTCAAAGAAGCTTATAAAGCAATTCCATTTACATATTGCACCTTCGAAACATGTGATGTCTTTATCAAATTTCTTCTAAGGTGATGGAGAATCACTAAAGGATGTCTTGAATCGATTCCATATATCCATGATAGAAGTTACAAACCCCAATGATGACATAGTGCCAATGGCGTTGATTAGGGGAATCCATCCCGAAACAGATTTTAGGGAAGGTTGGAAAGGAAACCCCCATCGATAATGGATGCTTCTTATAGAAAGGCCAAAGGGCACTTACAATTGGAAGAAGCGCGTAACTGTCCCCAGAGGAATGGTGCTAGGATTTTCGTTGAAGTGATACAAAGCAATGTCATTGTGAATCAGGCAGGAGGAAACTCTACGAACACAGTGGTTAACGCCGAGGATTCTAATAATTAGAGGAAGAGGAATCAAGATCTTGGCGGCCAGCATAATGAGAAAAGCAAGCGCCCAAGGGACTTGAGACCAAAAGAATATACATCTTTGAACAATACGTTGGAAAACATATATCTCGCCACGCAAGGGATGGAGCAATAAAAGAAGCCACCACAGAGAAAGGCGACTGATGAATAGAAGTGTTCAGGAAAATACTATCATTTCCATAAAACTCATAGACATAACACTATTGAATGTCGACATCCGAATAGTTTGGTCGGGGAGTTGATATGGAATTACAACCTACAGCAACATGTTAAGGAACCGCCAAATGTCGGGGAAACTATAAGACCCTGGCTCTACCTACTCTAGTAGAACTGCCCGAATTCAGCGGTTAAAGGCCAAGACAAGCTGATGAAAGATTGGTCATTAACTAACCGATCACCCATGAATGAAGCAGTAGCCTGTGAAAATGCTGCCCCGTCGCCCATGAATGAAGCAGCATCCTATGAAAATGCTGCCCCATTCTTTATTATCTAATTTTGGTTTGCAAATAAGCCTTCGAGTGACGCTGGAGGCATTATAAATAGGCAGGACATGTTATTTCTTCTATTTATTAATAAGATTAGCTTCTTGAACCAATAAAACCATGTTCTTGCAAGAAAAAAATTCTGTGTCGCAAAACCATCAGCACAATCGATAGAACCACCGGGTCAGTGGTCACATTCGATCCCTAACCAATTGAGAATCGGTGTTGCACTGGCAATATTAGGAAGGTTTGAAAAGCCGGGTCGATGGTCACATTCAATCCCTAATTTTTAAGAACCGGTATTGTCCTGAAAACATCGAGAAAGTCCGAACCACCGGGTCAACGATTATATTCGATCCCTTACCTTCTAAGAACTGGTGTTGCCCTGGAAACATAGGAAAGTCCAAACCGTCGGGTCGATGGTCACATTCCATCCCCTACTTTACGAGAATCGATGTTGCTCTGACAACATCGGGATAATCCGAATATTAGGTTGATGGTCACATTGGATCCTTAACCTTCTGAGTTAACTTATGTTGCTTCGGTAACATCAGGAAGGTCCAAATTGTTGGGCCGATAGTCACATATAATCTCTAATCTTTTGAGAACTAGTGTTTCTAAGGCAACCTCGGGAAGGTCCAAACCATTGGATCGATGGTTATATTCGATCCCAAACCTTCTAAAAACCGATGTTGCTCCAGCAACATCGGGAAGATCCGAACTGCTGGGTCGACTATCAAATTTGATCCCCAAGCTTCTAAGAACTGGCGTTCCTCCGACAACGTTGGAAAGGTCTGAGACAGAACCTTTCATTTCCCATTTTTTATAGAATAAAATGGCTTTCGGAGTTAGAGACTTTGTTTTTCCATTACTTAAGAGTTGTGACTCGACTGACTCGAATGAATCTGCATGTGTATAGTGCAGGTATATAGGTATCGAAGTTAGGTGCCAACTAAACTTCTATGGTCCATGATCGGACCTCTAAAGTTCTTTTCGGTATTCAAAGGTTGATATCAGCCAATTCTTGTCATCAGATTGGGGGAAGGGGTATAAACTAAAGATGGACATGACATAATCGTCCATCAGCCAACTCTTGTACTTGGATTAGGGGCAGCAGTATAAACTAAAGATGGACATGACACGACCGTCCATTAGCCAACTCTTTCCCTTAATTTGGGGGCAGGAGTATAAACCCTAAAGTGGATATGACCTGACCGTCAATAAACTAACTCTCGCCCTTGATGTGGGGATAGGAGTACAAACAAAAACGAACGTGATACGACTTTTCACTCTCTCAACTCTTGTCCTTGGAATGGGGGCAAGAGTATAGCCGAAAAGGACATGATAAGACCGACCAATCCTTGATATTTTTCCTAGGGTAAGCAAAACAAAAGATCCATACCTAACATAAGGTGGAAACTTACCTATGAACTTTGAACTGACTCTCGAAGTTAGGCACGATTGGAAATAAACATTCCAGTCGAGGATGTACAAACTATGTTCTAAAGTGGTTAACTTAAAATAGCACCCGGAGCTTGGTGCAATTGAAAATCGCTATCCAGGAAAGAGGTACCTTAACTGTTAACCTAAGTGTTAATCTAAATCAATACCCGAAGGCAAGCAAGATTGCACTCAGAGTCCCATAGAGGAAAATGAAAAGGCTGATTCACCAGCTAAATTGTCCAATTTTGGAGATGCGTAGCCCATGAGTTTAGTTCCGATGGAAGTATTATTAGCTCTAAACGTCAACCAGATGTATGTCGATTGGATCTCGTAGACTAAACCAGAAAAGGAGTCATCGATGACTCCAATAAAAGACTACTTGTAGAGAGGAATCCTTCCAAATAGTAGGAATAAATGACGAAAGCTCATTCACCAAGCTTTAAGATATATCCTTCGGCAAGGAGCATTCTATGGGAAGGGATTCTCAGTCCCAATGCTTCGGTGTATTTCCAAAGGTGAGGCTAAACGAGTCTGGAATAAAATTCATAAAAGGGTCTGTGATGACCACTTTGAGGGGCAAACTCTTGCAAACATGATCCTGTGCTACGGGTACTTCTAGTCAACCACCAGCCGAGACACAGATGATTACGCTAGAAAGTGTGATAAGTGCCAGAGGTTATTCCAAAAGCCCTACCAACAAAGATTACTCAAGCGGTCAGTCCCTGGCCATTTACAGTCTGGGGAATTGATATTATCGGCATATTACCGATATCTAAAGGTGGTGCGAAGTACACCATTGTCGTGGTTGATTATTTCACTAAATGTGCTGAGGTAGAGCCATTGGCCACCGTCAGCACAAAGAAAGTGATCAACTTCATAGTCAAGAACATCATCTATCATTTTGGAGTCTCACAGGCAATCATGACCAATAATGGGACCCAGTTCGATAACATCGAGTTTAAAGATTTCTTCCGCCGATATCGCATAGAGAGGACATTTGCCGTGGTTGCACATCCCCAGGGGAACAGATAAGTTAAAGCTGTAAATAAGATTATCAAGTCCATTCTCAAAACACGATTGTAAAAAGCTAAGGGCAAGTGGGTCGATGAACTTCCATTAGCACTTTGGGCTTATCGGATGACCCGTAAGTCGGTGAGTGGCCATTCTTTATTCGCCTTAGCCTATAGATTAATAGCTGTGATTCTAGTTGAAATGGAAGTAACTTCTCATCAAGTAATTCACTCCAATTCCAGGACAAATGTGCAACTCCTGCTAGATTTTCTTGTTATGATCGATGAGAAGCACGATGAAGCGAACTTAAGAGTAGCTGCAAACCGAAGTAAAAATGCTCGATACTATAACACAAGGTTAGGAATCAGACCTTTGAAATTGGTGATCTGGTCCTCAAACGAATCTTCTCGGGCCCTTGGAACTTGCTCAAGTTAGGAAGGTCCATACAAAATAGAGAAAAAGCTTGGAAATGGATTTTTCAGGCCTACGATGATTGATGGGATTTCACTCTCAAGGGAGTGGAATAACGAACACTAGTGATGCTATTTCACTTATAAACAAATTTATCCATAATTGATTAAAGCCATTGCAGGTGTGCAGGTACCCGGAGTTAGGTGCCAACTAAACTTCTACGATCCATGATCAAACCCTTGAAGTTCCACCTTACTTGGCATCCGAAGGTAAATGTCAATCAACTCTTTCAACCTCGACATGGGGGTAAATCAAAGTAGATATGACATAACCTTTCACTCATTTTCTCGTGCTTGGAGTTTGGCAGAGCATTAATGTCCTAAAGGATGGCAAGGTCAAAGATCCTTGCTCGGAGTAGGTGAGGCAGAAGATCCATGTCCGATGAAAGGTAGGATCTTACCTATAAACTTTGATCGATGCCCCAAGTTTGGCATGATCGAATGTTACTACCTTAAAAAAGGATACGTAAACAACGATCTTAAGTGGTTGTCCCTGATCAATGCACGGGTTCGGCACAGTCGAAACATGCATCCCAAAGAAGGATGTTCGACTTGCTATTTAAGGCAATTTACTTCAATCGATGCCAGAAGGAAAGCGCGATTACATTTAAAGTTCCTCTAAGGAATGCTCGAATTACCTTTCAAGGTGATCAAAGTTCAACCGGGTTTCAGAATTACATATGGTTACATGTAAATGCCTAGAGATTGGGCTTCAACGATTGCTTTACGATGAAAGGTTGGCAAATCATGGAACAAGCTAACGACTTAGTCCGAAAATAATCCTGATAAGAAATTGATCGCAAATACATTGTATGGAAAGCGCATTTCTCAAATACTAAGACAAATTCACACAATGACTAGATGAAATAAAAATCATTGTTATTCACATTCGAAGTATAACTTAGAAAGAAAAATACAGGTTTTATTTACACCTAAGCTAAAAACAAAAGTAGGGGCTGAAACCGCACATCGCAGGCCTAAAATTAAAAGACTCATATAACTGCAAACCAAAAGCAAGTCTAACTACAAAAAACAAACTAAAGTAGCAATAAGATAATGACCTACATACATGAGTACGTGCATATGATCGAGAGCTTCTACAAGCAAGTGCACATGTATAGGTGTATGTAATCATATTAGACAACCAACGACTAGAGTCAAAGAAAAGTAAACTAATACCCGGAAAATCCATAAAAAGAACTAGTTTAGAATGACTAAGCTCGAAACAAGAAATCAAGAGAGCACACTCTAAATTTATAACACTAAACGCTGGTCAAGCTTCGCGATGAATAGCCATGAACATAACTCTTCACAGAAGCAATCCGTGAGAAGGATAATGGCCATTCAAAGCAAAGAGTGGAATCCTTTATAGCAATCCTAACTTATGTCCATTCAAAGCACCTCATGTTTGAAACAAGATGTACTTTAAGGGGCAAATGTTATCCTGCCTTTTGATCGGGTAATATTTGGGTAGAATGGACAAATTGATCTTAGGAGTTATCAAAGCAGGGAGCCTAAAGAGATAGCCCCAACGCCTAGAAACCAAGTACAACCAAGAATTCACAAGGCATACTATAGATGGCAGTTATTATGACCGAATTTTCCATAGTCTTCGAACATACCTTAACGATCAAATCGGATGAGCAAACGACGGAGAAATGACATAAGGACTTTAGGAATATCGTAAAAAGGCAGGAAAAAAGAAATATCAACAAATGAGCGAAAAATTTAAAAATTTGGAAGTTCAAATTTTTGGAAGAGCTGCCTCAAAGCAAACCCACAAAATCCTCAAGTCCACCTCAAAGCAGGATAGCCTTGGAAAAACTCCAAGTGCAACCCAAAGTAATCCATGTAGAAACCACACATATGATCTGAAGTTGATTTTGTACCAACCCAAATGGTTGGATCGGTACGGACCCACGAAAACCTGGGTCGGACACACAGAACTTTCGGGTCTGACCCCACGCTAGCGAACTCGGGTCAGATACACATAAGTCATGGGTCAGACACACAAAATTCGTTGGTCTGATCCAAGCAAACGAAAGAAACTCAGAGCATAAAAATCTCAGAAAATCATTAAGTCGTGCCTCAAGAAAACGCTCAAATTTCTTAAGTCGAATTCCAAGTCAACAAAAATAGAGGAAAATATGTGTCCACCCTAAAAATCCAGGATCCTAAAATGTATGAGTGTTGGATCGGTACCGACCTAACACCATGGGTCAAAACCGATCTAGGAAATCTCCACCGCAGGTCTCATCTTCTGCCTACACAACCTACTTAATATTAGAAGCCTATTCGAAGTGTTGTTTTATTGATCTAATGCAATTATCTATCGATCTCCATGAACTCTTGAATCATTAACTCTGTTCTTCCACAGCTCCATCATTTGGACTCTGAAACAAGCTAATATTGGTGCAAACAACTATCGAATCACGACCACAAGACAAGCCAAACCAAAGAGTTCAAGATGACCAGATTGGCAATCTTATGGAGTCATATCGACCCATGTCCCTAGAGTCTTACCAACCCATGCCCTTGGAGTCGTATTAATCTGTACAAATTGATGAGGTGGCATCGCACTTTTTTGGAGAATCGGTCTACAACGTGGAAAATAAGATGGAGATCTTTTGGACAAGATTTTAGGATTCCTACCTCTATAAATAGAGTGGAAATGCTCATTTTTAAGGATTCTTTTAGCTCTTGTACTTCTTATTCTTATTTCATGTAATCACTGTAGAAGTTGTACCAACTCACAATGGAGTTGTATTGACTCATAAGATATTCTGCCTTCAAGTCAGATATAAGCAATAAAATCATTAAATGCATATAGGCTTTGATTTGCCAAACAACTATAAATGCTGTATGTTATTTCTTTCTCATTTTTCGTTTGTTTCTTCACTTTTTATTCTTTACTTAATCTATTAGGTGTTTGTGCCATTTTTGGTTCAAATAGACATGTTATCATTTCAAGACCCGCGCAAGAGCAATAGGTTCAACCACTAAAACGTTCATTTCTCAATCACTTAACTTATTATTTGTACAAGACTGTGTATTGTCTTTTATGAGTTTTGAACTCTAAAACAATATAAGATTATGGATCTTTGGTCCATATTCTATCAGATATAAATTTTATATGATGAATGGTCGCAGTTCGTAATGTATGAAATTTCAGTGAAATTAGTTCATTTGAAACAAGCAAATAAATGTAATGTGAAATCATTCAATCAATGTGATTGATTACAGTAAGGATTTCCTTTTGAAAGGTTCGACCATTTGGAATAGGAAAGAAAATGTACAAGAGTGAATGTAACTTAGATGTAGATGGGATGAAGAGAGTGAGTAGTCAACTCTGCTTCATGAAATGATATCGGAAATGAAAATTGTATAAAATACTGTTACATACTTAACATGGAATGAGAAATGTAATTTTTATTCCACTTATATTTATATAGACAATTGTTTTCTATAAAAGTCATTTCAACGAGTTTAAGGTATTTGATAAAAAAACTTTCGAATGTAAACTAGTTACAATAAAAGAAATAAATAGCACATAATAAGTAGTTGAATGGAGCTTTGTATTTCATATTCTATTATAGTAATGGAAGAAACTGTAGAAGTATGCCATATAATACTTATCGGTGAATGCTACGGTATGAAAAATTATTTTTGTAAATATACTAAAGATTATTTATGAAATAATTATTATTTTTAGTATTGACTGAAAGTGAATATAGTTTTATTTTGTTATGAATGTTTTGCATATTCATTATGAAATAAATATACTTAAATAATGGTATTTTGTTAGATTGGCTAAATGACACAAAGTATTATAATTTGTTACAACTATTTTGGAATTCAGGAAAAACACCTGTTTAGTGGGAACGACATAAGAACTGGTGCACCTTTCGGATTGATACATAAAAATGGTACCAAAAACAGTTTTACATGCTCATAGATGAATTAACATAAAATGAACATGTGTATTTGATATACAAGTAATGTATTTACGATAAGTTCATTAAATATAGAATGAAAGTATAAAACATATCATGCAAAGGAAATAAAAAATTTGATTTGATCGAATAGGTGAGTATATAGGAAAATATTCCAAATGTACCTAAAAATGAATAAAGATTCAACCTTATAACCCCTGTCTCTCTATAATACATGATGATGTATCAATATGGAGTAATCAAATTTCATTGAACAAAGTACGATGGATAATGAGTACAGTTGAGTTAACATCTTTTTATAAGGTTGAGTACTTAAAAGTAAGTACTTAACGTTAAATACAATTTCACCTAAACAAAGTTTACAAAATCACAGAAGATAAGAGTTTATGAAACAACCCCTACATATTTTAGGTCAAGGAGTTGACAGGTTGTGTGATTCAAGAGGCTGGACATAATATTTACCCATGAAGGATCTTGTGTGAACCACCCCAAAGCAGTTTAGGACCGATCAATGTTGACAGACCGATTTATGTTATGAACATAAGTTTGTAAACCTAAAACTTAATCAGTTTGTACATATATATAGGCACCTCATAAAATGGTTCTGAATACCTATTTCGTTCCGCTAAGTAACAATGTTGTTTGAAGAAACACCGACTTCACAATGAAGGAATTTATTTTTGAAAATATTGGTAGTAAAGTGATTTTTGGATAGGGTCCAAAGATAAAGCTGATGTTGAAAGGTGAACTAAAATTAACCATATGAAATAGGCACGATGGTGTTTATTTATAAATATCACACATTAAAAAAATTATGAATTTTATTAATGCCTTAAAAAGAACTTCTCTACTCATAAGTAAGCCATTAAGAGTATTGCCTTTACTATTCGGCACGATGCGCAAATCTGGAATGAATACCAAGTACGTTATCAAAATATGATTTTAATATTAAAACTTGCAAGGATATATGACTATCGGCCACAAAAGTGTCTTCAGTAAGAAGATCAATGCGATTGGAATATAAGTAACACTGATAAAATTAACAATGTAAGTCTCAATTGTTGAAACTAACAATAGATTTTGTCATTCCACGTGATTTAGTTAATTTAGATTTTAATCAAAAAAATTATCTCTCGATATGGCTTTAAGTTTTGGCACATGTATGTAAGAACAAAAATTGCAAATAATAATTTAGAAAAGACGGTTTGCACATCACTCAAATATCTTATAGTCAGTGGGAGCAATAACTGACTGTAATTATTGGATATGATCCAAGAAACGATGTGAAAGTATTATTCAGTAAGCATCATAGTCAAGTAAGTATTTTGATAGAGAAATCAAACAATTTGAGTTTCAGTCAAAATGCAGAGGAAGAGTGCGTTTGTAAGAAAGAATATTAATAGATATATATTTTCAAACTACAAGTAAACAACAAACTTATGATTGTTAACCAAATATTCATGCCAAAATCACTTCAGTTTGGTTGTTTAATAATCAAGATTGGTTTGAAAATGGCATCTTTTATAATCAGTATAAAAAGATGATGGATTTGTCCTAAAGGATATGCGCAGACATGATAATAAAATTGTTTAATATAGAGCGTGTAAGTTGAGTTTCTTATGCATTGACAACATGAATGATCATATATGTTATATTATCTACAATATCATACTTTGTTCATGTATTTGATGTAAAGGGCAAGTAACAAATCTGAATTAAGATTGCTTAATGATAGTTTAGGGCGCTTTTGAGTATTTATAAAATACAAAAGAATTATTTGTAGAAACAATAAACTTCTTACGAAGGAATGTACGAACTCGAACTTCATTAATGATATTGAGTATAGTATGTTAATCCAAAATTCATGTTCAAACTTAAGAACTTTAATTTTGAAATGGTCTAAATAATAAGTGGTGGCTGATTCAACTAAAGGCTAAGTACGTCACCTTAAATAGCGTTGCATTGTAAGAAGTATAAATATATGAATAAATTTATAACTGAGCCAAGGGTGACTCGGTTGCTGAGAATCCCATGATATTGCGATATGACAAAAATGTCGTGATACAATTCGTAAAATAACCTAGATCTCATTAAGAGTCGAGAGACATACACCGATAGTTCTACATGATAAAGATAGTTTATTGGCATTGGAAAGAGTTGATTGACATAGTAGACAATTAAAATAACATACCCATTCATTGATGGACTGTCCCGATTAGATTTTGAGTAAACCTATCGAAGAAGTTCAACAAGGTTCCATAATTTTCCCCAAGTGCAAGTCAGAGATTAATAGAGTTAGGGGTGCCAAAGGCAGTAATGTAATTTGTTACATATACTAGCTCGATGACCAATCTTGTTCAAAGTAAAAGATGTTTTCATCATATTATATATTTGTTATATTATGACATAAGTAATTAATTTAAAGTATACTAAATAGAAAATTCTTAAATATTATGTTATGTGATAGTAATTACAATGTGTTGTAATCATGAGAAATTTATCACGTTGAAAATAACATATTATTTTAAATATCCATAGTCAAGATGTTTTGAGATGGGATATCGATACATCCATTAAGACAAGAGTGTACAAGAATCTTCAAATGTTGGGTAGTGTATTACTTATGGCTATTAGAGGTCACCAAGGGTTTACATACCAGTAGTTATTGGATAACTATGGAATGACTCACTCAACATTTCTTTGTTGGTTAATATAACTAAGGTCAAACAGATAATCTTGAAGTGACAAAGTTATACAGTTCCGTTGATTTAAGAATAATGTGGAACTTCAACATGAACACTCCACTTGGATTATAGTTAAATCATGGGATGACATCCATTGACCAGTTATAGTTGGGTATAAGTTGAAGCATTAAAAGTGAGACACTATTCAACAGAAAATTTGTCTCCTCGGTTATATTATCACGGTCAACTTAGTCAACTCAAAGTGAAAATCTCAAGCTAGTGCAGCATGGTTAATAATAATAGCTATTGTTGAACCAAAGATTTTGTGTTTGGGCTTACAAATTTGAATAAGAACGATGTTAGAATTTTGACCAATACCAAATTTCATAAGTCCTAAAGTGATATATTTTCAATGAAGAGAACTAGTGTAAATAATCGTTACTACTGGGTACCGCTTATATTAAGTAAAACTGAATTTTATCGAAAAATGTGTAAGCGATAAATTCATTCAAAATGTCGCACCATTAGCTAATGTGATGTATGAACATTAATATTTGGATAGTTCAATATTAACCCGATCGAATTTTCACTTTTAAGTCGCATAACCGAAATGATGAATACTCCGAATAAACCACACAATTTAATCAATTTATAATCATTATAAATTAATTGAATTATTTAATATTTATGAATATTAATCCTCAAATTTGTTTAATTTGTTTGAATGTCTTAATACTTAATAAACTACATATATAAAAGTTATTACCATGCGTATGGATATATGACATCGGTAGAATATTTAAAATGGATTTAAATCGGATAAATACTAAGTCCGTTTTTAAATAGACTAAATTAACTAATATTTTTGAAACGTTAATTATTAAAATTTTATTTGATTTGTTTTCAATACCATTGGTATTTAATAAAGTGAATATATAAAAGTTATAAATGCTCGTAACGATATTGGTAGAACATGTAAATTAGATTAAAATGAGATTAATGCTAATAGGCTTTTTGAAAATCTTAAGGGAACATGTGGCACCATCTATGACCAACCATAAATGTAGAAGAAGGAGAGGATTTTATTGAGATTTAGTAAAGAATTAAAGGGAGAAGATTTTAAGGAAGGAATAAGAAAGGTTTTTGTCATTCCTTTAAAACAAACCCCCCTTCATTTTTTTTCATTCAATTCATTCTCTCCTGATAAAATTTTCTCTCTTCCTCCCATCGAATTGTGGTCGAATTTTCATGGTGGTTAGGCAAAAATGTTTCAAAATCAAATACAAATTAAATCAAAAATTGAAAGGTGGTTGCTGTCTTTTCATCCTTGTCAGATCAAGAGATTGATTTAATTGAATCTAGGAGCTTTGTCCATCATTCAAGGTGCAAATCATTGAGTTCATTTTTATGTAATTCTAATATCATTCAATTGTATATTCATCATGTTTGAATGGCTTAGATTCTATTCATGTTGCGTTTCTTTTATTTTATATGTTCATCTTGTAATACAACTCAGATCCAATTTTTGTCCATCTTAATTAATTGTATGATCATCATATTGATTTAATTTAGATCTCCCTTTGTTCTACATCTCTGTTGACTATATATTTATTATGATTGATGTAACACCCCACATTAAATTACAATTACATATGCAAATAATTTAACTAAGTTATGTACATTTGAAATTTAAAACAAAGAAATGTTTGTAAATAGAGAAAGTAATTAATATTATTTGGAATACATATATATTTGGCTAAAAAAAATAAATTAGAGAGAAAATTATATAAAATCAATTAATAGGGAAGATTAATTGATGGTGTTTATTTAAAAGAGAAATTAATATTCAACTAATAAGTAGAGGTGATTAATTAACATAAACTGACAAGAAAGGAACATGTATTGTAGCAACTAATTGATATGATTAGAAACATATATGTTAGTGCAAGAGAATAAAATGGAGGAAGAGTAATTTATGCAAGTAATAAATTGTCTATTAATAAACATAGAGACTTGTGGTAACATATATAATTAAGATTGTGATTCAAAATTCAATTGTAGAATATATGCATGTAATAATTATGGGAATAAAATAAATTAATATGCATATATGTGACGAATTAATACGGTGTTGATTGGCATATTAATTTGGAAGAAATCACAGTGCAGACATGAATTAATTGGATAGTAAATTAATTCTAGGTATATATGAAATCTATTAATTGGGTGATTAATAAGGGAATCTTATTTAAAAGAAACGTCGCATTTAAAAATATATGTTTCCATAAATTACGAGAGAGAAGGGGAAAGTGATCAATGAAAAAATTGTTGGAGAGGAAAAAAAAAACGCAGAAGAAAACATATTAATTTAATGTTCATAGACTGAGTGTACGCTTTATATTTTAGGGTTCTATATCTAATGGTTAGCACTAATTTGGACCACTGTAAATATAGGTACGGAGCCTCATTTTTATTCTCATTATTTTTCTCTCACCTACAGAAGCTCTGCCATTTTTCTATCTCTTCTACACTTTTAATAACAAAATTTTAAATCTAATTCACATGAATTTAGTTCTAAATAGAAAGAGAATAGAATTAATTAGGTTGGTTCAAATCAGAAGGCTATGTCAAAGGTAAAACCTTAGATCTGAGTTTTATTTGCTATTTCTAATCCAAATCTCTTTCTTTTCTCTTTCAAATATTATAGATCTAATTCCAAATAGGGATTATAAGGGAGGTTGTTCAATGACAAATTTTCTACTGATTAAAAAAAGCCGATAAATTTTGAAATAAAATAACCGCAAGCACACGACATACTATAATAGTACGTGGCAAGTGCGGATCTATCTGTGGGAAATTTTTAAGATTTTAAAATTTTCAATTAAATCAAATTAGACCAAAGTGAATGGAAATTGATAACTACAAAAAGAAGCTAAAGCTAGAATTGAAATATGATTTAAAAACTATTAGACTAGAGAACAATTTAGAGGCAAATCCACTCTCATATTTTTTTGTAAATCAACAAAAAAATTTATGATCTCTAGCTTTGATATTAAGTGAAATAATTGTTGTATTATCATAAGTATGGTTTGTTTATGTTATTAATTAATATAACTCAAACCATCAAACTATAATACGACATATAAACCACTTACCAATTCTCATGAAAATGAAGCCAAAGCAAAAGCTATTTTAAGTATGACCTATTTACTATTGTAACTAGTAACATAAAGCATCAAATTTCATTTTTACTTTCATTTCAAAATCAAAAATTAATTAGCAAATGATGATGTAAATTGTGTTTATGTTGAATAAGAATAGCTCATTTGCATAAGCAATATAAGCTATCAAACCCACTTGTATAAGCTTACATCGAAATTTACTTTCACGAAGTACAAGCCAAAGAGATCATAAATCATAAAAATGTTGAAATTACATAATATTTGAGAGCTTCATTACCCCTAAATTGAAGGGGTTTAGCTACACATTTGTATTACCAAATCAACATATGTAAGTTTCAACATTGAAAATGAAAGAAAGTGGAGAATAAACAAAGAAAAAGAAGATTAACTACTAGAAGAAAATTAATTAGACTAGTGCATAAATGTAAATCTAAGCTATGAACATAAAAAGAAAGAGAGCATAGAAATAAACATTAACAGTAAAACAATGAAAAGCATGTAGATAAGAGAGGAGAAAGAGGCTTGGAAGCCATTTTTATTTCACTTTGATTTTTGTTTACAACTTGCTAAATTTCTAAGCAAATATATGAGAAAGTAGAAGATATTTACATGTACATAAGAGGGCTATTTACACATGCATAAAACCATAATTTCATTTTTAAGATGCTTCCTAAAATGCCCTTTAGGAAGTGTGGCCACCAAGCAACCATTAGCTACTAATTAATCCATCATTTAATGTGCATGAAGCTTTAGCCTCCACTTAGTTGTCCATTAGCTTCTAATTGTAGATTTAGGTAAATGGATGGGGTCCTCCATGATCTTGAACTTGAATTATTTTCTCTTCATTCCTTTGTATTCCTTTGTGCATGCATATATCTTCATGAATTCCTCTTCCATATGCATCAAAATATCCTATAAAAATTATAAAAATTGTCCAAGTAAAAATTCTCAAATTGACACATGCACAAAAATGAGCATTTTGCTCCTAAATGAAGATGAAAATATGATGATTTGAAAATAATTGAATTTTGGTTTTAAACATGTTAAAATGCCCAAATATGATGTTTATTTAAATAAAAAAGAGATAAAATATGGATGTAAATATATGCACATTTACGTGCATATCAGATACCCCACATTTATCTTTTTATTCGTCCTCGAATAAAGGAAAACTAATATAAATCTGTTTCGTAGGAAGCATGACTGCATTGAGCGTATGCAACAAACCATTAGACCTCTGCGTGTCCCCAATAGGACGAGTGTTGTCTCGTGAGGG
This sequence comes from Allium cepa, assembly GCA_030765085.1. Classification (NCBI taxonomy): domain Eukaryota; kingdom Viridiplantae; phylum Streptophyta; class Magnoliopsida; order Asparagales; family Amaryllidaceae; genus Allium; species Allium cepa. Next base: position 214,987,677 of record CM060946.1, read on the forward strand.
TTTTCAATGGATACTACCCACAAAATCCAAATGCAAAGTGAAAATATTTATAAAATGCAAGATATTTGGGATGAATGCAAGTTTTGCAAATATTCACAAATGAAGGATTTTCTTTCAAACTGACATGAATAAGTTAAATATAAATTTGGGTCATTATCAATAATTTAAAGTCCTTTTAATTATCAAAATTTCCAAAAAAAAAGTTAGGTTATCATAACAAATAAATAGCAGTCTAACTCGTTGTTATGGTTGATAATATAGTGTAGCTATGAAATAAATCCTTGGCTGATTATCAAAGTTTATCAAAGTGGTATTTTCATTTCTTTCCAATAACAAGTCAAATCATACAAGTTAAAATGGTACTTGGATTTCAATTGCTTACTCTCTCTTATTTGAAAATTTTATTGATATTAACAATTCTTACATATGCCTAACTTAGGTAAACTGAGGCCAGATACATCATCCATGCATGCCTTTGGGGCTTACATGAGGGGAATACAGAGCGTGGCAAGCGTACACATAAATGTGAACACTTATTGACTGTAGGCGTTATTAGATAAAAAAATTTTATATACTTACATCTAACTAGGATAAACTGAGGCCAGATATATCAACCATGCACTGCCTTTCGGGCTTAGGTGAGGAGAATATAAAGCATGGCGAGTGAACACACGAGTGTGAATACATGACCCTAGGTGTTAAACATATATAAATATATACAAATGTTTTTTTTAGAAAAGAAGAGAGAAAGTTTTGCAAAATCATCTTGGCACCATTTAACTTAGAAGATAAAAATGTTGTATCCTTTACTTTTAAATTTACCACTTTTTTAAATAAGGATTTTCAATCAGGATATACTTCATAATTAACACATATGAACCTTCCTATATACTAGTTAAACCATTGTTATTTGTAATCAAACTTCATTTTTATTTTTGTTAAGACAAATAAATTTTCAAAAATTTCAATTTATTAACCAAAATTTATACTTATACCATAGTGTTTCATAAAAAATAAATCAAAATGCTAAAAAAAAGAAAATGTTTTTGAAATTTAGAAATTTTGAGATTTTTTTGAGTTAAATGAAAATTCAAAAACTCCATGAAAAATTAAAAAAAAATGAAAATGAGACCCCCCACACTTAATTTTTAATTATGTTCCCACAGTCAATGCATGATATAATGAGTGTAAAGGGGAAAAATATGCACATATTTACAAACGAGGGTTAACATTCTTACAAGACGTAGCTTGGCTCGTGAAGGATCATGAGCTCCTCCTCTTGGTTACTTGGCGATTCCAAGAAAGGTTTCAAATGATGACCGTTGACTTCGAAAATCGATCTATCCCTAGGGTTTTCTACTTCTACTGCACCATGTGGAAAAATAGTTCGCACCACAAATGGCCCGTTCCTTCTCGATTTAAGTTTCCCAAGGAATAAATGAAGTCTTGAGTCGTATAAAAGAACTTTTTGATTAGGCGAAAACATTTTTCTTAGGATTTACTTGTCATGAATTTTTTTTGTTCTTTCTTAGTAAATTTTCTCGTTTTCATACGCGTCGTTCCTAAGTTCTTCGAGTTTGTTGAGTTGTAGTTTTTGGTTTTCGCCAGCTTTCTCAAGATCAAAGTTTAAGTTCTTTATTGCCCACACTTTGTGTTCGATTTCAACGGGTAAATGGCAAGCTTTACCATAAACTAAACAAAATGGGGACATCCTAAGATTAGTTTTAAAAGCAGTATGGTAAGCCAAAAATGCGTCATTCAATTTTTGAGACCAATCTTTTCGATTTTTGTTGATAGTTTTCTCCAAGATTTGTTTTATTTGACGATTTGAAACTTCAACTTGCCCAAATTTGAGGATGATATGGAGTGGATAGCTTGTGGGTTATCGAGTATTTTTTTATTAAAGTTTAAAACAACAGTTGCAAAATGGGCCCGTTATCACTGATTATTGTGTGAGGTGTGTCGAACCTCGAAAAGATGTTTTCTTTTAGAAATTTCACAATAATTCTATGGTCATTAGTTTTGCAAGAAATGGCTTCGACCCATTTTGAGACGTAATCGACAGCAAGAAGGATATACGAATTTCCAAAAGAATTGGGAAAAGGTCCCATAAAGTCGATACCCCGAACATCAAAGATTTCGATTGTAAGAATGGGGTTTATAGGCATCATATTTCATCGAGAAATTCATCCAAGCACTTGACATTGATCGCAAGTTTTACAAAATTCAACGAGTCTTTGAAAAGAGAAGGCCAATAGAAACAACACTGAAGAACCTTTTTCACAATTTTCATGGACCAAAATGTCCACCGCATGCTTGATCGTGGAAAAAATGAAAGAATGCTCCTGATCTCATTATCCGAAATGCAGCATCGGATGATTTGGTCGGGATAATATTTGAACGAGTATGGATCGTCCCAGTAGAAATGTTTCACTTGGGACATGAATTTGTATTTGTCCTGTTTGGACCAAGATGAGAGAGTTTCTTTAGTGACTAAGTAGTTCACTATATCAGCGTACCATGGATTGATAGAAATTGAAAGGAGTTGTTCATCGGGGAAGTTTCCATTGATTGGGTAAGAAGATATTGCGTTTGGAAGATGAGACAAGTGATCGGCTATGACGTTATCAGATCCTTTTTAGTCTTTAATTGTAAGGTCGAATTCTTAAAGTAAAAGGATCCAACGAATCAAAAGGGATTTAGCATCCTTTTTAGCGAAGAGATATCGAAGCACAGAATGGTCCGTGTGAACAGTAATGTGTGAACCAATCAAGTAAGGACAAAACTTTTCGAGCGCAAAAACAATTGCTAGACACTCTTTTTCTGTTGTTGTGTAGTTGAGTTGAGCGTCATTCAAAGTCATTCTCGCATTGTAAATGACATGAAGGATTTTCTTGATGCATTGTCCTAAGACAGCACCAACCGTAAAGCTAGAAGCGTCACATATTATTTCGAAAGGAAGATTCCAATTGGGTGCGCAAATGATTGGAGAAGAAATGGGTTCGTTTTTAAGACGTTCAAAAGAAGAGATTGAAAATCTATGAGAGTGGATCGTGTAGTGTACAAATATGCAAGTATAAGTGACTAACTATATAATGTATCTAATATAAACTTGATAGATGATAATAGCAAAGTAAATAGAAATAATCACACCAAGATTTTATACTGGCTCGGACTTCCATCCTATGTTCAGTCCCGAAGCTCCTCTTCAGAATTCAACTATCAAACACCCTCACTTCGCCCGGAGGAATAGGCTTGGTTACAAAAGCTTGTTCTTGTCATATGTGTGTTCTATAATACGAATATTGACTGTTGAGTACAAATGCTTCCAATCTATATATATGGATAATATTGATTGAAGAGTTTTGAGTATATGGAAGACTAAAGTACATGTATTAGAATGCTAGAAATCAAGTATTAATTAGAGTACAAGAGTAAAGAGTATAAGCAAGTAAGATAAGGTCTTCTCTTGAATTCCTGATGTTATTTATAGTGGTAGAGAGATCCTTCGCATAGTTGCATCTGTTAGTAAGTGATGTAAGGTCGCTACTTATGTTGATGAAGAGTTGCAACGAAGAGGAGCGAATGTGTCTTTTCAATTGTGACAGTTGTACTTTGAATTTACACAGCCGAGTTCAAAATCAGACGTCTGGAAAATGTTTTAGACGTCTGGCTTTCATATTTTTTTTGTATATGGCTGTTTTTCAGACGTCTGAGTATAATAACCAAACGTCTAATTCTGTCTGATTTGCGAACCAGAGGAATCAATCAGACGTCTGGCTAGTGCACTCAGACGTCTGGATCTATGCGTGCTACTTTTCCTGTGCATGTGTCATTCTTCTTCCGATTCTATCAACTTGTAGCCTCTTGATACTTCTTGTGAGTCTTTTTCTTGTCTCTTTGGTGATGTTACTTTATCAATTACCTGTGAATATAGATATATATGCATATTCGATTTCCATTGAATATTTGTTATCATCGAAACCATAGCATGGATTTCCTAACAATCTCCCCCTTTTGATGGTGACAACTATTCAATGTACTTATATATAGATTACAAATCTCCCCCTGAATATGTGCTTATTTTTAGTGTTTTATGATTATACTATATTTCTCCCCCTTTGGCATTATCAAAAAGAAATATAAAATAGAAGCTAATCGTCAAACAAAAAGAAATTTTCATTAGTAACTTGAATTGAGATTACAATCATAGATTTATACAAAAATTGACATTCCAAAAACCTTAAATCTATTATTCCCAAAATCTATGATTCCTTTGGAGAAGCTTTATTTTGATCATCTTCCTTTGATTCTTCTTTTTCAGAAGTGCTAGCCTTTGTAGGAGATGTCAAATCTTCCTGGAGAGGTTCATCCCCAGAGAGTTTGGTCTGTTTTGCGGGAGGAGAAGGTACCGGGGTAGGCCAATCTTCAGAAGGTGGCGTTGGACCGCAAACCCATTGTAGTACTTCTTTAAGAACCGACAAGACAGTGGAAAGGGATTCTTTAACTGTGGCTAGGCATGTAGCAAATGATGTTTCGAAGTTGTCAATTCGCTTAGCCAAAAGTTTTTGATTTTGAGACAGAATTTGTTGGTTTCGAAGAGTGAGATCTCGAACACTTTCATTTGGATTTGTATCCGTTCGAGTTTCCATAATTTCATCTTATCCCAGATAATCATATGGTGTGGGAGGAGGAGGAGTGGCTTCTCGATGTTGTTCCTCCTCTTGGGATGGATCAATGTGTGGTTAAGGAGGAGGCTCAACTCTTCTAGATTGACGATTGTGCGTCCAATCTTCAAAGGACATGAATTCTCGAGGGATTTTGGGTAGGTGCATCAGAGAGAAGAATTTGGTAGAAGCATATTTAGGTGAGATTTCTTCGAATGTTGATAGGTAGGATGGACTGCTATGTGTACGAAGAAGTCTCATAATATAAGTTGGGTAAATAGTTGATGGCCTTGATAGAGTCCAAAAATTCTTTAGCTCGTCGAAGATGAATTTGGCCCAATTTACTCTTGTTCCACTAAATAGAGCATATAGGGCTTTGAGCTCTAATTCGGTGATTTGCTTGTGACTTACCATTCGTGGAACGATTGTGTTGATTATGATTCGAGTTAGGAGTTGAGCTTTTGGACGTAGAAATTTGGAAGCAAATTTTGGCATTTCGTCCTCCGAAATTTGATGAGTTATACTATTCCGTGGCTTGAAGCGTATATCTGGGATGTTGTATAAATCTTCCCCTATGTCAGAGCATCCAAGGATTCGACCTATTATGCCTGGAGTTAATCTAATCGTGTTCCCATACACGCCAGATCAGAGCCGGTTATCCTTATTTTCAGTGTTCCACACTGAAGTACTGTCAAGATTTGCGTAGAATAAATAAATGGCTAATTGGTCTATTTGAACATCATTAGAAGTAAAAGAAATTAGGGTTTCCAACCCGGCAGTTTCACATAGTTCATCCAAATTATACATAGGAAATTTAAGGAGATTGTAGAATGAACCTATGTGGAGTTCTTTCTTTTGGATGTCTTCATACCTTTTGATGGAGTGCGCGCTCTATTCATCCACCTTTCGATTTGATCATTAGAGCACACCTGAGGATTTGAAGATGAGGTAGGCTGTTCTTGTTTTCGTTTCGATATTTTAGGATTTTTTGTTCTAGGAGGCATTGTGATTTGATCTTCGCGTAACAAGATGAATTGTTGGAAAAAATGGCCAATGATGAAATATCAGATGAAAATTTTGAGATGAAAGTGGAAAAAACAATGACGTTATCTGGGTTAATTTTAAATGTCGATTAGGAATCAGACATCTGGATTGGAAAGCAGACATCTGATTTGCCCAAAATTGTGTGCAGTAGATAAAATTAGACGTCTGATTTTTTTATTTAGATGTCTAGTTTGATCGAATTTGTAAAATTAGAGAGGCAGAGAGTTTTATCAGACGTCTAGGTATAAAATTCAGATGTCTGGTTTCGTTTATTTTTGAAAAATTTCGAGGCAGAGAAATAAGGCAGACGTCTGGATCTTATTTCATACGTTTGGAATGCTCTGATTTTTATTTGGAGACGACAGAGCAAAATTTCAGACGTCTGTGGGGGTATATCAGACGTCTGACACATGCACAGCGCTTAAATTTTAGACGTATATCATTGTGTCAGACGTCTAAAGGCCATAGTTAGACGTCTGAAATAAGCAGTATGGCTAAAAATAGCTTAAAATTTGATTATTTTGCTTATTTCTCAAATTTTTTATACTTTTTTTTTATTTTTGTGAAATAAAATAACAAACAAGCATAGATATATACAAATATAATTTTATTTAGAAGGTGACGGAGTTTTACAATTTCCTGACTTGTCATCGGTCCATGGTTTAAGTGGAGACCGTATATTTCCACGCTAATGGGTTCTCAGAGAACTAGAATATCATCTTAGTGAAGGGTCCGAAGGAGTACGATATGAAGATAAGAAATCCAAAGAACTACAAGGTTTTGGTAGCGGTTCATGGATAACTTTCTTCCGCGACGAGCAAAACTTCATCGCTACTTGCTCCAAAAAGCATAGGCGACGTGCTGTAACTTTTTGTTCGAAATATAGTTCTCGTTGAAGATCTATCTGTTGTTTCTGATAATGATGAATTTCATCAATTTTCTCCTTTGTGTTAGGAGAGAAAAACAGAGATCTTTTGGTCTTCTGCAGATTTAAAATAATTTAAATCACTTTATTCTTGAATGTACCTTTAACATTTAAATTTGAACTACCTAAATATTTTATTTAAAATATATATACCTTTAAAGTATCTCAAACAAAACTGCTCTATAAAATACAAACTACTTTTCTCTAAAACAAAGGTTAAGCCATATTAAATTTAAAATAAGAGTTACGAAATTCTATACTAGTTTCCAAAAATATTTCAACCAAACTTATTTTTAAAATAAACTATTTTATTAAAATATAAATATTAATCATTATCTTTAAAACATAACACCAATTAACCTTTAAAATAATTTCTATTATAACTAATTTAATAAATATTTACCTACAAAATTTATACAACTCAAACAATAATCTTCTTAAAACATTCCTTTAAAGTCAACTTCAAAATTCCTAACTTTCACTCAAAAACCTGCTTAAAACGCACTTGGTTTTCAGGGAAATACACTTCTATTCCATAATAATCCAAAGAATTCCTTTTATACATCCTGCTTGATTTATCTCAATTCAAATTTACGTTCTAACCCCGTAAATTTCTTCCCATACTTTAAAAGTAAACACCTTTTATTTTGAAATACATTTCCCATTTCCTGGAAAATCACTTTCAAAATATATACTTTAATTATTTAAAATAAGTTGCTAAATTCTTTATTCAAAATATACTTTTGAAAATCTATAAAATTTTCATGGGTAACTTAAATTAAAATTTCCTTTTAATATAAAGTTATTATATCAAATACTTATAATAAAATTTCCTTTAGAAAACATAATATTGATTTACCTTTAAAATAATTAAACACCATAATTACTTAATTAAATGTTTACTTTTCACTAAAAGTAATTAAAGATAATAATTTTTCTAAAATATTTTAAAACACATTTTTAAACTTTCTAGTTTATACTTTGAAAGTTTTCTTTTGAAACATACTTCATTTCCCAAGAAAAATACACTTTCCATCCTTTAAAAATAATTTCCACTATTATTTTTAAAACAATCTGCCCTTTTATAGAAATTCCCATGGAAAATCTATACTTTCAAATTTATCCCCCGATAAATATTCCATTTCCTTTATAAACCCAGTTTATAAATTTCCATTCCTCATTTCGTTTAAAATCATAATTTCAAAAACACTTCAAATTTCCAAACTAATTTCCTGAATTTAATTTCCTTAAATTCATTACTCAAAAATCCCTTTTCATTTTCCTTTTAATCTCGATTTATTTATTTATACTTTAAAATCCCAGATTATATTTATCCAATCATAACACAGCATAATTTAATTTCCAAAATTAATCTATCACAGTATATAAATAAAATACATCATCAATTATGAAAATAATTTCTATATTGTGAGGAATCCAGTTGGATCCCTTCAACCTATTTCCCTACATCCACAGACGTTAGCACAACAAATAAATATCAATCCAGACTGATATTAATATTCATATTCAACCAATCACTCAATTATTTAAATATTAACTATTTAAATTAAATGGTATCCAGATGTGAGTGAGATTAACTCACCTTGAGTTTCAACGAGCGTTTTAAATTTTAAATCAAATCGAACCGTTCGATTTGATTCAAAATTTTCGCTTGCTCCAAACGTCTCCGGATCTGCTGCAGCGCATAGACCGCGTCGCTACGATTCTGCTGCTTCTTGTTTCTTCGAAACCTGAAAAAGTATGCACAAGATATGAATTTTTAAAGTTTGAATTTAATTATAAAACAATTCCCTTTTTTTATTTACCAGAACAAACAGTAGTCGTAGATTCCAAAAGCAAAAATCTAGCCCGTAACTCCATCTTCTCCAACACCTTCGTTACCCAGGGTTTTACAAAACTCATGTTGTCGACCATCATGCTAACATCACGGCCACCACGTTGCCATACGCGACGATCGAAACCCACCAAAATGAAGAGCACCTCGAATATTACCCCTAGCCAGAGCTGCTTCGAGTTCGGTCATCCCTATAGCACGCGAAACGAAAATGAACGGCACGGTTGTAGCCTCAATTTTCCCCCTCCTCGTCGCTCGAAACACGATCTCCACCGTTAGATAGCAAGAGCTTGGTGAGCTTTACCTTTTTCATGTTGAAACTTTCTGACGAAAGCTTGTGGATTTGAAGAAAATCAAAGAAGAAAATGGAAGCATTTCGGCCATTAATTGTATAAGTGGCGGCCGAAGAAAATAGCTAGGGTTTCGTCCCCTTAAACGTGAATATATATATACGTATATACATATTAATTTAATATTAAATCCAATTTTAACGGGCATTTACAAATGAACCCCAAATCACACGTGTCGCCAGGCGTTTATAAGGTTTTACCCTCATTCCGAACACAATGGGATGTGTTTCGGAGGCCAATTCGATCAAATGCATGAGTTACGGAAATAAACGATCGGTTTTAAATTAAATCGATTAAAATAGTTTATATGCGTTTTGAGCTGCCAGAGTTAAACGACAACTTCGATTGCTACGAAAATTGAAATCCGATAATAACTAACCATTACGGATCAAATGGAACTAGTTTCGTTGAATTCCAAGACTGTGCCCCGGAAGGCTATTTTAACTCGTCGATTAATTCGAGCGATTTCCGAAATTGTCGAAATCACTTAAAATTTCACTTTTAAAACTTTACTAACTTATTTATAAATCATATAGAATCTATAATCATATTTGAAACCATTCCGATTCATTTTAAATCAAAATCTGATTATTTGCATTATTATATTATTAAATTCCATTATTAAATTAATAAAAATTCCAAATTTTAAACCTATCGACTTTTGATTCCATCCAAAAGTCCAGCATCATTATTTAAATCCAAATAAACGTAAAATAAATTTTAGAAACCAAATTCATATCTATTTACCTCTAAATTCACAAATTATCTCAATTTCCAAATATTAAATTATTATTATTCAAATCTAATTAAGTAGCCATATTTGATATTTTAACTAATTATATTGATTAAACCAAAATCTTCTTATTTAAAAATCAATTCAAAATCCATGTTTAACATTTAAAATGAATTAAATGTTCAAAATCTAACGACCAAAATTCCGGTTCGTTACATTACTCCCCCTTATAAAAATTTCGTCCCCAAAATTTGGTAAGGTAGAAAAATGCTACTAAACTCATTTACTTACCCCAAAATTCATTTAATTAAAACTCACATTCACTTCTCAAAACCTTTTGCTCAATTCCAAAACCATTCGCTTTATTTATACTCAAAAGTGTTGTTTATAACACTATTTCGAAATGCAACTTTCTAGTTAACCCAAAATTTCAAAATTCCCAAAAAAATCTAACTCCTAAAATTTTGAATTTTTTTGACAGCGTCTCCTTTGTACGGAGAGCGTTTCACAATATCACAATAGATATAAATATATATACATCGACCCACAAGGTTGGAAAACAAAATATACCACAATATATATATATATATATATATATATATATATATATCATTTTCCCAATTTTATTGCGTAGGCGTACCTTTTGATTAGCATTTTAAAAGCAAGTGGCTAATATTTTATGTATTTACGCACTCCAACTCAATCGATTGCCCCCCATACCTGTACTTACTCAAACAAACACATCAGTTTTCAATAATATGAGAATTTCAACAACATTCCATTCATTAATCTTAGCCAACGTATCAATTACATATCCTGCATGTAATCCATCTGTTATAAGCAATCACAATGTTTCAATACTACTTTAGTTTCTTTACAAATTCAAACTTCATTTTATTCCACTCGAATAATTTACATTCAAGTTTTCTACATACAATTTATATTTACTTCAATTCAATTCCAAATTAATTTGCAATCAAAATTTATTTTCAATTTGATATATTTGCATTTCTTTAATGATTCACTTGCATTTATATGCAAATCCATTAAATTAAATTCCGACCTATTCCGATTTATTCAAAACCACTTATTTACTTCTTTAAACAATTTACTTCCGTTTATAACAAAATGACAAATTTTCTATGCAAATTTAGATGTTATTCATGCAATAACCATTACTTAAGCTTATAACCATTTAAAATCATTTCCAACTCAATTTATATTAATTTTATTCAATTCCGCATTGTTCACAATCCAAACATTCTTATTTCATTGGAATTATTAAATTAAATCCCTATTCTTACATTTAATTTCGTTATCCATACAGATTCATCCAAAACCATTTTATAAGCTCGACAACAACCATTTCAAAAAATTTCTTAAGTTATCTCAACTCCGTTATATCCCATTTCTTTCATCCAATCAATTTTATTTCATTTTAATTTTATTCTCATTCGATCAAATTCCAATCCATTACAAATTTTAATTCAATTTGTTTACTTACTCAATCCATTTTAAATTTATTTACCTTCTCGATTCATTTTTGAACTTATTAATAACATAACCATTCCAATTATTCTAAACTAGAACTGGGTTTTATTTTGCTTTTTAAATTTTTAACAAGTTACCAAAGTTTATTCGTTCCATTGCAATTTCCATTTAATTTAGCTTACACTAAATTCATCTTCATATTATTCTTTTAAATTTAGTTGAGTAAGAATTTACTTCATTTAATATCATTTCAACTGAATTAAATTTTCTTTTCAATTCAATTCATTTTCGATTCTAATTCAAGTTCAACTAATTTTTTTTAGCCAACTTAAATTCATACCATTTCCTTTACTATTTTAAATTAGAATTTAATTCTGTTCAAGATTATTTATAACACAACTGAATTTTGGTTTCAATTCCATCTAATTTTAACTCAATTTCTCTTAGTCCAATTTATATTCAATTTGATCCAATTTTATTTCTTCTTTTATACAAGTTCAGGCCTTACTTACTAACTTAAGTCCATTTGCCTTTTATATTTCACTTGCCTTATCTCAATTTACATTTCATTTAGAATTCAATCCTTAAACTTTCCATTCCTTTTATCATAACATTCAACCATTTCTATTTAGGTTTTACAATTCATCTGCTGTTCATAAGTTTACCGACTTATTTATTTGAAAGCTCATATTGCTCATTTTAGTCATTTCCATTTTATAATCACAATTCTAGACTATATATATACACACCACTTAATAGCTTAAGGATATAAATTTCCATTACACGATTATAACTCACAATTACAAAGTCATTTCTTTAACTTCGATCTCAATTTCAATTTTATTTAACTTATCTCAAGTTAAATTCAAATATATTTTACTCACTTCCATTTACTCAAGTTAAATTTTAATTTCAAGATTAAAATTTCATTTTCCTTCTGATTTAAAACAACTTCTCTTAATAGGTTCAATAGTTAGTTCATTTTAACTTTCACATTTTTAAATAGAATTTCCCAGAATTCAATTGCCCAGTTTTATTTCAGAACCATTTTGAAATCATAAACAACAAATCCCCACTTGGAATATCACATCAAACTTCCGGATTCCAAAATAACTTGTTTTTACCAAAAAAAATTCCCTTTTGAAATTTCTAAAACAACTTGTATACCCAACAAGTTCAAACAAATATCATAACCGATCTCCACGGTAGCAATCCATCACTTTAGAAACTCGAAAATGAATTCTGATGATGTGGTCATCATCATCAGGATTATTTTCCAGCGACTGAAGTGAGTTCAGTCTTCCTTATTTCCACAAATTCCTTTCAATACAATTTCCATTCAAAAATATTTCCCAAAATAATACTCCATCATTGCTTTCAAACACTTTAAAAAAACATTTCAAACATTTACAATATTTTAAATTCCCGAGCTTTTGTTTAAATTCGTTTAAAACCCTTTTCAAAATTATGGGATTTAAATTCTGGTTTAACTCAAATTTTAGTTATTCTTCTTTTGGATAAATTATACTTGTAGAATTTTATTTGGTTATAACCATTTCAAATTTTAGATTCTTATATTTGGTTAAGATATCCACAACCAAACATCCAAATATATATATATATATATATATAATAATTTAGAAATTATTTGTTTCATATCACAATATAATTTTGGTTAATATTATTTCATTTACCCACTTTAAAAACAATACGATGTCGGTTTATCTTGTTTAAGAGTTTAGAAACCCCTATCGATACGGTTGTACTTCCCGTACCGATCAGAATTCATAAACACTCAACCGATAAGTCGACACAGTATAAAAACAATTTTTATATTCACTAACAAGTACGCTCTCATAGCTATTATTACACTCAACTCATTATAGAGTACTATTGACTCTGTTGAATGAGTAATTTCCCCACCAGAGCCAAGGTTATCGCCAACCTAAGCTCCGACCCTCCCTTCTTGACCCTCGAAAATCGACATAAAATACTCCACAGTATAATATGCCGATGATCAAGTGCCGAAAAAGATATATCATTGAGGAAAAAGAAAGAAGATAGAAGAAAGAAGGAACTAATCAATAACAGAATCTCACAATCACAGCGGAACAAAATATAATAGTCAATAACAGATCTTTACACAAAATGAAAACTGTATCTGTTTTATACAATATACCATCAGAGTATTACAAACAAACAACAATTACCAATCTGACAATTTCAATAATTACAGCAGCGAATATAAACAAGTACGGATAAAACGTCTCGGTTTCCAGCTCCTCTCCTAAGCTCCACAGCATCTTATCCTGTAATCTATAATACTCGATCAGACCCGAGCATTATAATGAAATAACACCCAAGTCAGTCTGGAATATCAGCGTGAGAGAAATACACCCAAATTGATTATTAAAGTTTCAAAAATCCTTTGAAATCAAAAGCATCTCGTAAGACCACGCCACAAATAAACATGTCGGTTTTTACCTTACGATAGCTAAAACATTTTTATCAAAATCCTCTGATATTATAATAGGGTCTATATACAAATACTTATTAAAATAGCCGAAGTTATTACATTCATTAAATTCCAGCTGCTAGCCACAATCGTGGGTAATACAAACAAAAACCATAAAAGGCGCGTAGGGAGAATGGATTTCCAGCTAATGATTAGGCACTGGGGTACCACCTGTCACAGTACGTGGCCTAGATCATCGTACCGAGGACCACTCCCGATCCCCTGCAACACAAGACAAAGACTACCCCTTAGTGGATAATCCCGAGTAAGATCATCCAACGGTTGGGATCAGCAACCGCACCACTAAGCCGAATAAAAAGGGACATCTAGACAGGGATGACCTTACCCTAATGGGCGCTACCCACAATGCCTTGCTGCATATCCCCTGATTTTCAGTCATTCCCAGTTGATGAGGCTTGAGACTAAGTGTTACCTTTAGAGAACTCATCTCTTAGAATACTCATCGTCCACCTGACGATGTTCTGAAAGCATTCACTCCATTCAAGTCCGTCCCGGGTTTGAACGGAACCGAAGGTACTACTCCTACTACATCCATTTCGGAATCATCCTCAGGATTAGTAGCGACTAGCCCTTGCACTTCACTACTCCATTTTCGACCCCGAACTCGTCTTCCTCACGAAAACGTACAAACTGGATCGAAGTGGTTTTCGAGAAATTAATCTGATCCCGGTCTCTTCGAAACGATCAATGCATTGGCCAATATTGATAGTCGGTGATTTAACTACCAATTAACATTCACAAACATCCATCAAATAATAAATAATTTCCGCAGATTATTTATTACCCTCAAAAATATCTTTGCAAGATATATTTCCATTTTCAAACCCTTTTGAAAACAGTTTTCAAACCCAACTCTTCTCATGGAAAAAATTCCCAAAAAACTATTTCCACTGAATACATCCATGTCCAAATACTGTAGATTTAAAATAATTTAAATCACTTTACTCTTTAATATACCTTTAATATTTAAATTTAAACTACCTAAATATTTTATTTAAAGTATATATACCTTTAAAGTATCTCAAACAAACTGCTTTATAAAATACAAACTACTTTTCTCTAAAATAAAGGTTAAGCCATATTAAATTTAAAATAAGAGTTATGAAATTCTATACTGGTTTCCAAAAATATTTTAACCAAAGTTATTTTTAAAATAAACTATTTTATTAAAATATAAATATTAATCATTATCTTTAAAACATAATACCAATTAACCTTTAAAATAATTTATATTATAACTAATTTAATAAATATTTACCTTCAAAATTTATACAACTTAAATAATAATCATCTTAAAACATCCCTTTAAAGTCAACTTCAAAATTCCAAACTTTTACTCAAAAAACCCGCTTAAAAACATACTTGGCTTTCAAGGAAATACACTTCCATTCCATAATAATCCAAAGAATTCCTTTTATACATCCTGCTTGATTTATCTCAATTCCAATTTACGTTCCAACCTCGTAAATTTCCTCCCATGCTTTAAAAATAAACACCTTTATTTTTAAATGCATTTCCTATTTCCTGGAAAAACACTTTCAAAATATATACTTAAATTATTTAAAATAAGCTGCTAAATTCTTTATTCAAAATATACTTTTGAAAATCTATAAAAGTTTTCTTTGGTAACTTAAATCAAAATTTCCTTTTAATATAAAGTTATTATATCAAATACTTATAATAAAATTTCCTTTAGAAAACATAATACCGATTTACCTTTAAAATAATTAAACACCATAATTACTTAATTAAATGTTTACTTTTCACTAAAAGTAATTAAAGATAATAATTTTTCTAAAATATTTTAAAACACATTTTTAAACTTTCTAGTTTATACTTTGAAAGTTTTCTTTTGAAACATACTTCATTTCCCAGGAAAAATACACTTTCCATCCTTTAAAAATAATCTCCACTATTATTTTTAAAACAATTTGCGCCTTCTCATAGAAATTCCCACCGAAAATCTATACTTTCAAATTTATCCCCCGATAAATATTCCATTTCCTTTATAAACCCAGTTTATAAATTTTCATTCCTCATTTCCTTTAAAATCATAATTTCAAAAACACTTCAAATTTCCAAACCAATTTCCCGAATTTAATTTCCTTAAAGTCATTACTCAAAAATCCCTTTTCATTTTCCTTTTAATCCCAATTTATTTTATTTATACTTTAAAATCCTAGATTATATTTGTCCAATCATAACACAGCATAATTTAATTTCCAAAATTAATCTATCACAGTATATAAATAAAATACATCATCAATTATGAAAATAATTTCTATATTGTGAGGAATCCAGTTGGATCCCTCCAACCTATTTCCCTGCATCCATAGACGTTAGCACAACAAATAAATATCAATCCATGCTGATATTAATATTCATATTCAACCAATCACTCAATTATTTAAATATTAACTATTTAAATTAAATGGTATCCAGATATGAGTAAGATTAACTCGCCTTAAGTTTCGACGAGCGTTTTAAATTTTGAATTAAATCGAACCGTTCGATTTAATTCAAAGTTTTCACTTGCTCCATACGTCTTCGGGTTTGCTGAACGCGTAAACCGCGTTGCTGCGATTCCGACGCTTCTTATTTCGTCAAAATCTGACAAAGTATGCACAAGATATGAATTTTTAAAGTTTGAATTTAAGCTATAAAATAATTCCCTTTTTTTATTTACCAGAACAAAACGTAGCCGTAGATTCCAAAAGCTAAAATCCAGCTCGTAACTCCGTCTTCCCCAACACGTCCGTTACCTAGGGTTTTACAAAACCCATGTTGCCGACCGTGATGCAAGCATCTCGGCCACCACGTTGCCATACGCGACGATCAAAACCAACCAAAATGAAGTGCACCTCGAATATCACCACCGGCCAGAGCAGCTTCGAGCTCGGTCATCCCTATAGCACGTGAAATGAAAATGAATGGCATGGTTGCAGCCTCGATTTCCCCCCTCCTCGTCGCTCGAAACACGATCTCCACCGTTAGATAGCAAGAGCTTGGTGAGCTCTACCTTTTTCATGTTGAAACTTTCTGACGAAAGCTTGTGTATTTGAAGAAAATGGAAGAAGAAAGTGGAAGCATTTCAACCATTAATTGTATAAGTGGCGGCCGAAGAAAATAGCTAGGGTTTCGGCCCCTTAAACATGAATATATATACGTATATACATATTAATTTAATATTAAATCCAATTTTAACGGGCATTTAGAAACGAACTCCAAATCACACGTTCCGCTAGGCGTTTATAAGGTTTTACCCGCATTTCGAACACAGTGAGACGTGTTTCGGAGGCTAATTCGATCATATGCGAGAGTTACGGACGTTTTAAATTAAATGAATTAAAATAGTTTCTATGCGTTTTGAGTTGCCAGGGTCAAACGACAACTCCGATTGCTACGAAAATTGAAATCCGATAATAACCAACTATTACAGATCCAATGGAACTGGTTTCGTCGAATTCCGAGACTGTGCCCCGGAAGACTATTTTAACTCGTCGATTAATTAGAGCGATTTCCGAAATTGCCGAAATCACTTAAAATTTCACTTTTAAAACTTTAATAACTTATTTATAAATCATATAGAATCTATAATCATATTTGAAACCATTCTGATTCATTTTATATCAAAATCTGATTATTTACATTATTATATTATTAAATTCCATTATTAAATTAATATAAAATTCCAAATTTTAAACCTATCGACTTTTGATTCCATCCAAAAGTCCAACATCATTATTTAAATCCAAATAAACTTAAAATAAATTTTAGAAACCAATTTCGTATCCATTTACCTCCAAATTCACAAATTATCCCCATTTCCAAATATTAAATTATTATTATTCAAATCCAATCAAATAACCATATTTGATATTTTAACTAATTATATTGATTAAACCAAAATCTTCTTACTTAAAAATCAATTCAAAATCCAAATTTAACATTTAAAATGAATTAATTGTTCAAAATCTAATGACTAAAATTCCGGTTCGTTACACGTATTATAGCCTTAAAGAGAAACATTGTTTAATTTTAAGGAAGTAGATCTTGGAGTGAGCATATACCTAAATTTCGTCAGAGTTTAATAAAAGTTTGTTCATTTAGTGGTTTTTTAAAGATGTCTGCTACTTGATTTTCAGTATTTACGTATTCTAATGAAATAGTTCCTTTTTCAACACTGTCTCGTAAAAAATGATGTCGTATATCTATATGTTTGGTTCGTGAGTGATTAACATGGTTTTTTGATAAATTTATAGCACTTGTGTTATCACAATATACTGGAGATTTGTTAATAATTTTTCCAAAATCCGTTAGTGTTTGTTGCATGTAGATCACTTGTGCACATGCTAGAGCGACGGAGATGTATTCGGCTTTGCAAGTAGATAATGAGACACAGTTTTGCTTTTTGCTAAACTATGAAATTAAAGATTGTCCGATAAAGTAACAAGTTCCACTAATACTCTTACGATCTGTTCTACATCCACCGAAATCCGCATCTCTTTATGAAACTAGTTCAAACGATGATTCTTTAGGGTAAAACAAACCATAATGATAGATAACGTAAAATATGCTTAACAACTCTTAGATGATATTCTTTTGGTTTTGCTTGAAATCGAGCACAAAGACATACACTCATCATAATATCAGGTCGACTAGCCGTTAAATAAGGTAAAGAACCAATCATGCTCCGATATAATTTTTCATCAAAATCTTTTCCGTTATCGTCTTTTTCTAAGTGAACAGTGGTACTCATTGGTGTCGGTTTGCTTGAAGTTTTATCCATTTCAAAACGTCGTAATATACAATATTTTTCTTAATGAATAAAAATTCCATTTTCAGGTTGTTTTATTTGTAAACCTAAGAAGAAATTTAATTCTCCCATGTGACATTTCAAATTCATTTTTCATAATATTTGAAAACTGATTACATAGATTTTCGTTCGTTGAACCAAAGATGATATCATCAACGTAAATTCGTACTACTAAAATATCGTTATTTTCTCTTTTAATAAACAAAGTTGTATCTATTTTGCTTATTTGAAAACCAGATGTTATTAAGTGATTTTTAAGACGTTTGTATCATGCATGAGGGGCTTGTTTTAATCCATATAGTGCTTTGTGTAATTTAAAAACATGATAGGGATATTTTTCGTGAATAAATAATGGGAGTTGTTCGACGTATACATTTTCTTTAATAAAATCATTTAAAAAAACACTTTTGACATCCATTTGAAATAGTTTAAAATTGTGATGAGTTGCAAAGGCGAGTAATGTACGAATGGCCTCTAATCTTGCTACTGGAGCAAAGGTTTCATCGTAATCGATACCTTCTTCTTGATTATAGCCTTGAGCAACTAAACGAGCTTTATTTCTAACAATATTTCCATTCTCGTCTGCTTTGTTTTTAAATACTCATTTTGTTCCTATAACCGATTGATCTTCAGGTCTTGGTACTAATTTCCAAACATTATTACGTTCAAATTGATACAATTCTTCTTGCATAGCTATTATCCAAAAATTGTCATTTGAAGCTTCTTTATAATTTTTTGGTTCAAAATCTGACACAAATGCTATATGGCTTATTTGATTGATTTGATTTCCAGTTACTCTAGAAGTAAGATCTCTAATGATATTATCTTTTGGATGATTCTTAAGAATTCTAGGTAATGATATCAACGTGTTATTTTGCATATTTATTTCATTACTAATGGAATTTGTTGAATTTGTTAGTGGGATAATTTATTCTTCATCATTATTATTACGGTTAAAAAGATTTTCATCGAAAGAAACATGTAAATTTTCTTCAATAATATTATTTCGTTTATTAAAGATTCTATATGCTTTGCTACGATTCGAATATCCAACAAAGATACCTTCATCGGCCTTTGGGTCAAATTTTCCTAAGTTATCTTTTGTATTTAATACAAAACATTTTAAACCGAAAGTTTTAAAGTATGATACTTTAGGTTTTTTGTCAGAAAATATTTCAAAACAAGTTTGTTCTGTCATAAGACGTATGGTTACTCGATTTAACACATAACAAGCTATGGCAATAGCTTCAGCCGAAAAGTGTTTTGGTAGACCACTACTATTTAATAATGTTCGTGCACATTCTTGTAGTGTACGATTTTTCTTTCGACAACACCATTCTGTTGAGGTGTGCAAGGAAAAGAAAAATTATGAGTTATTCCTTTCTTATTACAAAAATTAGTAAAAAGATCGTTTTCAAATTCTCCACCGTGATCACTTCGAATATTTTTAATTTTTAAGTTCATTTGTGTTTTAATCCTTTCAGCAAATATCTTAAACTTACCAAAAGTGTCACTTTTATGTTTTAAAAACAAAGTCCATGTATATCTTGAAAAATCATCAACTATGACGAAAACATATTTGTTGTGGTTTATAGATCGTATTTGTATTGGTCCAAATAAATCTAAATGTAATAATTCTAATGGTTGTTTCGTAGAAATATTATTTTTAGATTTAAACGAACTTTTCTTTAGTTTTCCAATTTGACAATCGTCACATAAATTACTTTGTAATTTATTTTAGGTAAACCTCTAACTAGATCATATTTCGCCAATTTATTAATATTCTTAAAATTGATATCACAAAATCGTTTATGCCATAACCATGGATCATCATATTTGGCAATTAAACATAAAATTGAATTTTTATTTATATTCATGTTTAATACATAAATATTTTTGTTTCTAAAACCTTCAAAAATAAGTTATTTGTTATTATCTAAAATATTACATCTATCTTTTTCAAAATTTATTTGAAACCCTTTATCACATAATTGACTAACACTTAGTAAGTTGTGTTTTAAATTTTCTACTAATAAAACATTTGTAATAATAGGAGAGGTAGATATACCAGAATTGATGACTTCTCCAATGCCCACGACATATCCTTTTGAATTATCTCCAAAGGTTACCGTTCCACTATCGATGTATGTTATATTTGATAATATTTTTGAGTTTCCGATCATATGCTTGGAGCACCCGCTATCTAGTATCCATTTCTCCTTATTTTTTATTTTAGGTACCTGCAAAATAAAAGATGTTTTAATTGGTACCCTTATATTTTGTTAGGGTCCTAATTATTAGGAGAAGGTAGCCATACCCAAGATGGTTTGGTACCTTTATAAATATAATTTTTATTATAGACTACATTCTCTAAGTAATTATTAATAAACCTTTGTCTAATCAAATTATTATTTGTTTTAGGAATCCAAATCTTCATATTTTTGGCATTTACTTTAGACTTAGGTAAACTTTTAGTTTTTATATAACTAATATTTTTAGCATCATTTGCTTTTTGTTTATAAGAATTTTTAAATCCTATTCCATTTCTATTGCCCGATGGTTTTGAAGTTTTGATAAGATTTTCCAAATCTTGTTTTCCTTTATTAAATTTTGACACGTTATTTGTAATTTTATATAATTTTTCTTTTAATTCATATTTTCAATTTCAATAATTCAATACTATTTTTAAAGTCAACATTTTCTTTTAACAAATTATCCTTCACTATTTTAGTGTTTTCAAAATCAATAGTAATAGCCTTACTTTCTATCAAATTATTTTTGATTTTTTCTTGAGATAATTCAAGTTCTTCTTCTAGAATAATTTTTTCATCTTTTAACATTCCTACTTCAAGTTCTAATCTATTTATTTTGACTATATATTCTTTGTTTAATTTTTTAATTTGTCTAAATTTATCATCTAATTCCATGCTAAGTTCTAATAGTTCGCCATAGCTAAGTTCAGGACATACCCCTTCAGTTTGTGCCATAAAACACACATTTGCTTGTTCTCCGTCACTATCGCTGTCACTTTCAGACGATAATGAGTCCGAGTCATCCCATTTTATTTTGAACGCCTTCTTTTTTCAAATTTTTCAAATTTGTTCTTCTTTTTATCATTGTCGAGTTTTGGGAAATCCTTCTTCATATGTCTGTATTGATCACATTCATAACACTTAATTTGAGATAGGTTTGTTGTGTTGATCTTCCCTTCTTTTTAGAATTTGGTCATCTTTCTAAATTTCTTGAATCTGTTATAATTCTTGGCAATGAAGACTATTTCTTCTTCATCTAAATCAGAGTCATCATTCTTTTTTGCAGGGAATGCTATGTTCTTTTTCTCCGAATTTATTTCTTTTCGTGCCTGCAAATCAGCTTCATAGGACATTAAATTTCCTATCAACTCTTCAACTTTGAGAGTGGAGAGATCATTAGCTTCTTCAATAGCTAATACCTTCCTTTTCCAATCTGATGTTAAAGAGTTGAGTATTCGAGAAACTAAGTCAAAATCAGTAAATTTGACTCCTAATGCCATAAGATCATGTTGGATAGTTTGAAATCTAGAATACATGTCAACAATAGTTTCATTTTGCTTCATTTTGAATGACGAAAATTGGTTTTGCAAAATTGAAACCATAGTTTGTTTGACTTTTGTTGTACCTTCGTGTGTAATTTGTAAGGTACGCCAAATGTCAAATGCAGTAGTGCATAACATGACACGTGAAAAATTCATTTTTGTCTAGAGAGCAAAATAAAACATTCATAGCTTTAGCATTGTTTGAAGCTAAAGTCTTTTGTGCATCGGTCCATGTGTTCATAGTAGTAGTAGGTGCTTCATATTTATCTTGTGTGGCTGACCAAATTTCTAGACCATTAGCTTCCATAAAAATTCTCGTACGTGTTGACCAATATGCATAGTTAGATCCATTAAAAAGTGGGGGTCATGTTGTGGATCGTCCTTCTTGAAAAATACTTGCCATATTAAAGTGATTCAAAAACGTGTTACTGTTCTTTGATCAGAACCTTGCTCTGATACCAATTGAAAATCTATGAGATTGGATCGCGTAGCATATAAATATGCAAGTATAAGTGACTAGCTATATAATGTATCTAATATAAACTTGATAGATGATAATAGCAAAGTAAATGGAAATAATCACACCAAGATTTTATACTGGTTCGTACCTCCCATCCTACGTCCAATCCCCAAGCTCCTCTACGGAATTCAACTATCAAACACCCTCACTTCGCCCAGAGGAATAGACTTGGTTACAAAAGCTTGTTCTTGTCATGTGTGTGTTCTATAACACGAATATTGACTGTTGAGTGCAAATAATTCCAATATATATATGGATAATATTTATTGAAGAGTTTTGAGTATATGGAAGACTAAAATACAGGTATTAGAATGCTAGAAATCAAGTATTAATCAGAGTACATGAGTAAAGATTATAAGTAAGTAAGGTAAGGTCTTCTCTTGAATTCCTGATGTTATTTATAGTGGTAGAGAGATCCTTCGTGTAGTTGCATCTGTTAGTAAGTGCTGTAAGGTCGCTACTCATGGTGATGAAGAGTTGCAACGAAGAGGAGCGAACGTGTCTTTTCAATTGTGACAGTTGTACTTTGAATTTACACAGCCGATTTCAAAATCAGACGTATGGAAAATGTTTCAGACATCTGGCTTTCATATTTTTTTTGTATATGGCCGTTTTTCATACGTCTGAGTATATTAACCAGACGTCTGATTCTGTCTGATTTGCGAACCAGAGGAATCAATCAGACGTCTGGCTAGTGCACTCAGACATCTGGATCTATGCATGTTGCTTTTCCTATGCACATGTCATTCTTCTTCCGATTCCATCGACTTGTAGCCTCTTGATATTTCTTTTGAGTCTTGTTCTTGTCTCTTTGGTGATGTTACTTTATCAATTACCTGTAAATATAGATATATATGCATATTCAATTTCCATTGAATATTTGTTATCATCGAAACCATAGAATTGATTTCCTAACAGAGATATACTCAGAGTTGAAATCGAATGGAACGTCTTTTCCGAGAAGAGTCGTCAAAGGACGAGCGATTTTGCTAAAGTCATTCATAAAGCATCGGTAAAAGCCAGCTGTCCTAGAAATGATCAAATGTCCTTTACAGATTTGGGAATGGATAGGTTTGCAATGACTTCGATTTTTACTTTTTCTACCTCAGTGCCTTTGTCTGAGATGATATGTCTAAGGACCATGCCTTGTTTGACCATAAAGTGACATTTTTCCCAATTCAAAGTCAAATGTTTTTCTTTACGTCGATTTAAAACTAACTCGAGATGATGTAAACATTCAGAAAAAGAATCACCAAAGATAGAGAAATCGTCCATAAAGACTTCTAGAAAGCGTTCAACCATGTTAGAAAAAATGCCAACCATGCATTGTTGGAAAGTCTCAGAAGCGTTACAAAGTCCGAATGGCATACGTCGATAAGTAAACGCACCGAATGGATTCGTGAAATTCGTTTTCTCTTGATCTTCTGGTGCGATTGGAATTTGGTTATAGTCGGAATAACCATCAAGGAAGCAGTAGAATTCATGGTCGGCTAAACGTTCGATTATTTGGTCGACAAATAGAAGAGGGAAGCGATCTTTACGTGTTGCGACATTTAGTTTTCGTAGTCAATGTAGACACGCGAACCCGTTTGAATACGAGTTGGAATAAGTTCGTTTGAATCATTCTTGACAACAGTTAGCCCAGACTTTTTTTGGGACAACATGAATTAGGCTAACCCATGAACTAGGGTAAATGATTCCGTTGTTGAGAAGTTTAAGAATTTCATCAAGCACCGCATTATTCATTTTTTGATTAAGCATTCGTTGCGCATCACGAAAAGGCTTGGCATCGTCGATTTAATGGATGCGATGTTGAACAAGAGCGGGACTAATTCTCTTTATATCGGAGATTGACCATCCAATTGCTTCTCTATTTTTTGAAAGAATAGAGAGAAGAGAAGCTTCCTGGTCAAGATAAAGATCATTAGAAATTATGACAGGACAAGTTTAATTTTCACCTAATTATCGTACTTAAGGTGATTGGGAAGTGGTTTGAGGTCCAACTTAAGGAGTTGCCCGATCAAAGAATTGGGTTGAGAATCGGACTCAACTGGAAGCGATTCCAACGGAAGAGTGTATTCAATCTCGTTGGAGATTTCGTGAAACAATTTTCATATTTAGCTTCGTGTTCGTTGTTAAGGTCAAGTGTCTCCTTCTCGAAGTTTTGTGAATGACACTTGCTTCCAACGTTTGGTCACAAGGTTCGCTCGACTGGCTTTCAAGATTGAAAATGTTAAGATCCAAAGCCTTGCTTCCAAAAGAGATTTTCATTAAACCGTTATGACAATTCATTAAGGCATTTGAGGTATCTAAGAAAGGTCGGCCAAAAATCAACGGAATTTGACTCGTAGGGTTTGTCACGGGTTGTGTTTCAAGAACGATTAAGTCAATGGGGAATATGAATTGCCCTACTCGAATGAGCACGTATTTGATTTCTCCCACGGGCTTCTTAATGGATAAATCAGCAAATTAAAGCGTGACTTTTGTGAATTTGAGCTCACCTAAGCCTAATTGTTTGTACATGGAGTATGGAATCAAGTTGACACTCGTGCCTAAGTCTATTAAGCATTTATTAATCGTCTTGTCTCCAATCGTACATGAAATCGTAAGGCAGCCAGGATCTTTGTGTTTAACGTGCATGGATTGGGATAAGACTTCACTCAAATTGGCGGCTAAGAAGACTTTTTTGGGCACTTGAGTGTGTCGCTTTTGGGTACACAAGTACTTAAGAAATTTCACGTACGTTGGGAATTGCTGAATGATGTCAAGAAGTGGAATGTTAACTTTCACTTGTTTAAAAAATTTCAACATATTTTCCATTTGGTTCGAGTGTTTCTTGGGTCAGAGACGATGTGGAAATGAAACACGATACTTAATAGGAGGGTCTACTCGAGTAGAGAAGAATTTTGATTAGCATTTGATTCAACGTTCGGTTCCACGTTATGTTCCGATTCGTTTGAAGCGTCGAGAGAGGTTTTTGTTAAATCGTTCGGGTCAATGACTTGATTATTGATTTGTTTATCGGAACGTAAAGTTGTCATAGCATTCGATTGGGTGACGATGCTATCTCGAACAACATGGGCTTGATTCGAATTTACGTTTTGATTTCTGGGATTTGGAAGGGGTTGGCTTGGGAATGTTCCACATTCGCGTTCACTCACCGACGTGGCTAATTGACTCATTTGCATTTTGAGTTTTGTAATTGGTTGGTTTGTGTTTTGCATATATGAGGTCAATAAATTTTGCAAAATGATGTTTGATTGAAGGCTTTGAGTAATTGCCTTAGCCAACGTTTCAAGAGTTTTCTCAAGCGAAGTCAGACATTTATCATCTTGGAGAGGATGAGCAGAATTTGGTTGAAAATTTGATTGTTGCGGTTGATTATGAGACGGACCCGCAAAGTTTGGTTGAAAATTATTAGGCTGAAAGGGAAGATTCGAAGCATCATTCGAAAACGCTTGAAATTGGGATGAATCGTATTCGTGTTGGGATTGTTTTGGTTCCACGCAAAATTCAGATGATTTCTCCAACCAGGATTGAACATTGGATGAAACAGGTCGTTTATGGCTTTATTGAAAGCATTGGTTTGTTCGATAGAATGGGGACATTGATTGGCTATATGATTAGGATCGTTACATTTATAACACATCGGTTGGGAAGCTTGGTTCATTTGACTCGATGAGAAAACGTTATCAAATTTTTTAATCATTGCGTCGATCTTAGCTTCCAAAGCAAAAGAAGATCCTATCGAGTGAGCACTCGATCGCGAGTAAATTGATTTTTCATTCGATCGTTCCCATTGGGATAAATTTTCGACGAGGTTTTCAACTTAAACCGTAAGAGCAAATGGAATTATTCGAAGTTTGATTCCATCATTGAAAAGTTGTTGGAGTTTTATGGTTGTGCAAACTTGTTCGAATTTAGTCAAGAAGATGTGTGGGTCATCGTGCTCGAAATTGCCAAATTTCGAAAGCATGGCAATATGGTTCGAATGAATTTCGAAATGGTTACCCGTAGAGGTGGGTAACGTGATGCAAGTTGGAATAGAAACTCTATTGGAAAAGATTATATCCATAAAAGTTCACGGGGCGTTCTCATTTGCCATTTCGAGAGGTCTTCTATTCGAGTTAAACGATTAACTGTTGAACCGCGAGTCCAACGATTTGCTATTGTGTCACGAGTCCAAGTACTCATGCACAAGTGAAAGTCGAGAAGAGAAAGAAGTTAGAATCAAGTTTAGAGAATGAAAGAAGATTTGAAAATGAAGTGAAAATTTTGTTTTTTTAACAAGGTAGAAAACTATTTACCAAGTGAAATAAAGAGAAGTTTGATTTTTGGAATTTCAAATTTTTTATATGTTTTTGTATTTTTTTTTGAATTTTTAAATTTTCAAATATTTACCAAAAGGATTTTTGTTTTTTTGAAAATGAAAATTTGTTTTTTGTTGTTGTTTTTGAATGTTCAATTTTTTTTGAAAAGGTTTTATATACTTTTTAATTGAAAATTTTCAAAGGAATGGATTTAAAAGGATTTTTTTTGAATTAAAAACTAAGTTAAGTAAAATTTATAATTTTTTTTGGATTTTTGATTTTTTTTCTTTTTAAATATGCATGAACTAATGCAACTAAATGAATGCAAATGACCTAATTACAGTTTCTGTCCTTAGCAGCTCCTAGCCCAAAATTGTATAATTACACTTTGTCTTAAACCAACAAAAATATTTCTCAGCCAAGTAACGGGTAAGGGTTATCGGTGCACCATGAATCATCTAGCAATGCAACCGAAGATTTAAGTATCTTTAAAGAAACAATTCAGTATAATATTTACGAATTACCATAATATTTATAACTGATTATTGCTCTGTCGTAGCATGGACACCGAGAAATAAAATTGTTCAAAGAAAACAATTGTGAAGATACAATTAATCCCTAGGTGAGCTCATGACACCCTTAGGTCCAATGTCTAACCGTTATTATTAGTCAAATTCTACGATGAATGCAATTTGTAGGCTAAGAAAAGGGTGATGAAATCCCTTAGCTTATGTGAATTGGGTATTGTCCTTAGAAAAGAAAATAAGATGAGATGAATGCAAAGCAGAAATTAAACGTGAATTTACAATGCAACCGCGTACGGCCTACTTCAGTTCTAATCACCAGGCTTAAAATAGAGAAAAATGAGAAGTTAAGACATAGAGAAAAGGTAAATAACACTAGATGTAAAATGGTTGAGCTAAACTGCCTACATCCATTGTGAAGCTCTTTTACCGTATATTTCTCTTACAACTATGGAATTACAGAAGAATAATAAGAAAAAAAAGGACTTAAAACTAACAAAGTTACGTTATTCTAAGGACTTATGTGGTAACAAGAGCGTTAAATTGTGCGTAATATTCAGAATTCTTAAATGTTTCAACCATAGCTCAACCCTTTGAAGTTGCAAAGTAAGAGTTATTTATAATAGCCGAAGTGGAAGGTGGACGGTTGAGATCCTATTATAGAGCTGGTGGGAAAAGTGTTTGACCATTGATCTAACTACAGAAGTGGATGGTTGACAGCTATAGACTGTGGCGAAAGATGGGCGGTGGATGAGAAAGTAGTCGCTACCTCTATGTACCAGATGTGGACTTGCATTTAATGTTGATTGTAAGCCACATCAGTTCAGCAGCCCAACTATGGTGCTTCGAATGGATGGATGGACAACTTTGTCATTCACTTAAGTGAACATGGAGGAGGCTTGGAATCTTATTGAGGCCCACGTGGGGAAGATAGGTAAATAATCGGGGGCAAGGCATCCCCGAGGGGTGGAGGGAGGCCTGATGCCAGTTGGAGTTGGTTATACTAAAGTCATGCTTAATGATGGGCTATGCCTGGGCCATGCCTGCCTATGTGCTGCCTTGTTGGGCATGCTTAGATAGGAGCTGACCGTCAACCAATGTAATGTCGGGTGAATTGTGTGGGTTTTTAGACGTTGTTGGAAGTTCGATACATGGGAGCCGATCGGGACAGAGCTGGACCTGGTCCAAATCTTGTCTAGGTGTTAAGGTAGCTTCAAGATAAAATGAACGGGTCTCATCTTAGCACATTGCTGAGTATAAATGTTGGTTTAAGACCATGGGCATGGACCGACTTTTTCGGGCTGGTGGCTGATCGATTAGGCTGGCTTTGATTGGGCCAGATTACCTTTAATTGGTTTTCTAGCTATTTGTGAAAAATTTAAGCAACACCATAAATATATGCTCTATATCCAATAAAACCCTTGCAAATTGACGATTTACATAATTTTGCTCCAAAACAAGTTTACCACCAACATTAGATTTGACTATTGCATCGCAATAAGACTTCAAACGATGATAAGACAACATATCTGACTCATGTAAATCTTCAAGAGTCAACCCCTTACCAGTATAAGCATAATGATAATTTAGTACAATATTATACTCATTCCGAAAAGGATTAATAACATCTTTAGTCTTCGTCAAAGGATTAGGCCGAACATGATCATAATCAAAGTCTTAATTAAATTACTAGAAATAAGAGGATGATTTATATGAAAAGTATCAGCACCAGAAGATCGATCAAGTTGATATTTGTTAGTATAAAAACCCGACTTATTAATGGAATTAGAAGCATGAACCCTAAAACCACAACTCATTCTAGAACAAACAGTAGTAATTCTATCACATCCATTCTTAATCCTATTAAGCTTGTATCCATTTTTATTTAATATATAACATAATAAAAAGGCAAAATCTTCAGCACCACCGAAAAATAGGGACTAGATCCAGTAAAACTATCCAATCAAAATAATTTTTTATTAACTGCAGAATAAAAATACTAGAATCACTCCTTGAACTAACCAAAGATGAATCAAAACTGCTAGAAAAATTACTAGAACTGGTGCAACAATTATTAGTGGAAGAACTACGTAGAAACAAAAAATAAAACCAAAACAAATCACAAAAAAACAAACCTGTTAGAAGAAGAGCCCATATCGCAAATCTTATAACCTAAAATAAAATATAAAACAAAAGAATAATTGGGTTTTGACAATATCAAATAAAACAAACAATGCATAACTAATGAGTGAAAAAAGGATAATAATACCTATAAAGAATCATAGATTAGAAGATTAAAGCAATTTTGAAATATAAAATAAGATCTGCACAATAAAAAGAAACGACGAAGAAGGGCAAAAGTGGCAATTTTTTTACAAAAAATTATGTGGAACGGACAAAAAATATAAGTTCAACATCGGGCAGGTATTTTACAACCGAAAACTTAAAACAAGGGTATGGGCCTAATCCCCACTAATAATGATAGTTGTAATACATTTGATGTCACTCTTTTCTGGTGTAAGCGTGAATTAACTAAAATGTCTGTTTACGTATATTATCAAAATCTCACTATCACTTGAAAATATGATCTAACAAATAAACATACTTTATCAATTCAAAACCCCCGTCTACAAATAAATCAAATCTTAATATCATTTAAAAATAGGATCTAACAAATATGAATTTCTTTACTAATTCAGAACGCCCTCCTATAAATATTACCAAATCAAATCGTATCACTTACAAATATATAGGATCTAAAAAATAAATTTCCTCTACAAATATATAAGATCTAAGAAATAAATTTCCTTTAAAGATTCATTCTTTATTAATAATAGAAATAAAATTGAAACTAAGAAATAAATTGGACATTGTAAACTTAGAAATTAAAATTAAAATTAACTACACACAATTTCAACATAAAATAATGACTAGACTTATGCAATTTGTAGAAAAACAATCCATGCGCTCCACACGTGCTGTAGTGCTCCTAATAATAATATATATTAATTATTAACAACAAGATCTTTTGACAAGCATTTTTGTCCAAGTGGTTAATTGATTCGGCTTTGGTACAGGATGTCACAAGTTCGAAATTTGCTTTCGAACGTTTATTTGACATGGGATATGTTGTCCCAATGATTTGTTGTATATAAAGTACCAGTTCAAAAAAAAACAAGATTTTTTGGCACGTGCAACGCACGTGCATATAAAAGGCCCTTATAAAATTATCAAATTTAAATTTTTATGCTGTTTGATAAAAATAAACTAAAATGTAAAAAAATAAAAGTTTTTTTGTTGGAGTGGAGTTTGAACGTGTAAGCTTATTTATGTTTTAAAATTTCCATTTGAAGATAGATGTTAATTTTTGTTTATAGTGAGATTCGAACTCCTGACTTCTAATTTGTTTATAATGGTACGTTTGAAACTTTTACGATGAGACCAAAAGATTATGTTTTTATTGCAACCGTTAACAAAGAAAGATAATAATAACAATAAATTATTATTATTATTATTATTATTATGCTTGGGTATCACATAAGAAACAAACTCACCCTAAAGGCAAATTCTATTTAAAATCGAAAAGTTATTGAGTAGCCCTACATAAAATTGAAAAACCATCGTACCCATGTTTTTGCTGAGTACATCTTATTGCTAAAATTTTCATTTATAGCCTTTCATAGTAAAAATCAAATCCACAATATTTTAACCATGAAGAAATCATCCCAGCAAAATCATACAACAACATAAAATTCAAGTTTTACTTCTTTT
This sequence comes from Allium cepa, assembly GCA_030765085.1. Lineage (NCBI taxonomy): Eukaryota > Viridiplantae > Streptophyta > Magnoliopsida > Asparagales > Amaryllidaceae > Allium > Allium cepa. Next base: position 215,018,793 of record CM060946.1, read on the forward strand.
GCAAACTATGGATTTTTAAATTTAAGATAAATCAAAACAGAATGACATTCAAGTTTTACCTCTTCTAAATTTTATTAGATTTATATTATGATCATTACAATCCATCGATTTAAGCATAAGATTTGAGAACTCTACTAAAATTAAATTTAGGATTTATTGAATATGAAGAATAGAAAAGGAAAAAGTGACAAAGGCAAAAGATACATGAATGAGATAGAGACAATTTTGTCATTATTTTTATTTTAGGATTTATTTTCGATTTGGCCTTGTTTTAAAAGTAATTATCGCAAATAGCCCAGTTTTAAAACTAATATCAAATATAACCCTGTTTTGACCAGCTCAGCGCTGAGCTGGCCAGAATGCACTGGCGACTTTTCAAAAGCCGCCAGTGTAATTTTTTTTTTTGGAAAAATACATTGGTGACTTTTGAAAAGGAGCCAGTGTAAATTTTTTTTTTTAAAAAAAACACTGGCGACTTTTCAAAAGTCGTCAGAAAAATGTATTACACTGGCTGCATTTTGACCAGTCACCGCTGAGGTGGCCAAAACAGTGCTATATTTGATATTAGTTTTAAAACTGGGCTATTTGCGATAATTACTTTTAAAACGAGGCCAAATCGAAAATAAATCCTTTATTTTAAATTGAAGGGGTATTCAGTAAAATTATGTTTTTAAATAGAAATAAGCCACTCCAAAACCACAAGAGATTACCAAATAACCTCGTTAACGCCTGATTTCATGCAGCTGCCATGGCGAAGGTAGACGACTCTATTCGAGTCATCCATTTACAGACTGCTCCAACGCGTCAAGGCTTTTCGTCAATCATCGAACCCAAAAATGTCCCCGCAGTACTCGATCTTTCATTTCATTTTTTTTTCCTTTCTAATTAAATGTCTTTTCTTCTTATGATTTCATAACTACTCCAAGGTATTCAGAGGAGCTGTGAAGAATTGGGAGGCAGTTTCAAAGTGGGATCCCAAAAATGGAGGTCTTGATTATTTGGAGGTACTCAATTTTATATAAACTAGCACGCGTTAATCTTGGTTTAGTAATTGCTGAAGTTGAATAAATATTCTTCTTTATATTTTACAAAACAAAACAAAACCGGTAAATATTCAGACTTCTTTAACAATTGCTTGATTTTTAAGTAGCGTTGTTTAACATCCTAGAGGGTTGTAGTTCCACATGCTGAATGATGATATAAAATGTTGTTGTTTTCGATTTTTTTTTTTACATTTTTTACATTTATATTTTTTAAACAAGAGAGTCGCTTTAGGAACAAAATCTTATTGCTTGGCTTGTGCGGTGATGGTGGTTGATTTTTTGTTTTTTGTTTTTTTCCAGAATGAGAGTGACCCTCAATAAGAGGAGAGCACTCTAATATCTGTATAAACAAAAGTAGAGTCTACCAACAAGCCTAATATAAATTGTCCAAAAATGATCCTAACAAAGATTATGCATACGATCAACACTGTACTGATCACCAACCAAATACTAGAATTTCTTGGTCGTTTACCCACCCCCAAATAGATCGCTATTATTGTGTACCCAATCAACATTTTAACTGGTGTATCATATTCGTGTCATGTTCAAGTTCATCATTTTGGATGTCAAGACATGGCAACATGTAAGGGAATAATTTTTTCTCTTCCTACTTGCTATGTTGATGATGGCTCAAGAATAAAAAAAGGACATATCAGATGAAATTTTGGACATTTGAAACGATGACAATGTAGCAAATCAAATCTATATTATAGAAGAACCAACTTTTGATTAGTGTTATATCCATGACCAATGTTTGGGAAATTTGATTTGTAATCTAGTGACATCTTTGCAGTACAATTTTATATTGTTGACGCACTCTCTTCTATAGGCTCATTCTAACTATCCCCAATAAGCTAAAGCCAGTGTCAATACTTAGCTGACTTGTCCTTTAAGGAGTTCTAAAACTTCAAAGAAACCTTTTCCTGTGAACAACTTAATAAACTAAACTACTTCAGATTACTAAGGGGTTGACTCGATGATTGACCTAAATTTCACACTTGTATGTGAGGTGTTCAGATTAATCCTACGAACATATTATATGTTTTCTTTACCAATACAGTGATTGGACATACGTGTGGTAGTTGAAAAACCTCATTGCACATCGTGCTTGAAAATTATGGATGGAGCTCTTTCAAATTTGGCATGGAGGTAGATAATTAGCACTGTGATTACATGTGTTATTTAATCCAGTTTACTATTTTCTTGGTTATAACATGATTCAACAACTGAATTGTGCCTTATGTGCTAAATTTTGTGTTTCTGTTCATAATATATTTTCCATATGTTTTAGCTATAGGTGGCTTATATGGTCAGTATTAGAAATGTACACAGGGAACGCCCAAGCCCAGGCTAATTTTAGTGGACCTTATGTTTTACCTCCATTGCATCAATCTGACATTCTAAGAAATAAGAAAGTATCCAACTAAATAGGGATTATTTGGTATGATCCCCTTACTAATGGTGATATAAGAAGTGACTAGCTACATATTTATTTTAATTTCTTTTTTGAGGATAAGAGTGATACTTTATTCAAACCGGGCACTGATTTTTATATCTCGGGAATTTGAAACTAAGACCTATGTAACCTTTAGCTAAAACGCCTTACCACTTGCTAATTGAGATAGTAGTCCTCATCATCTATATTTTATTTCATATAAACATACAGAAAGAAAACCATTTTAAATGCACATTGGATAAGTCTTAACAAAATGAATATTTGAGTTAAGTCTAAGATCATATTAACATGGAGTTTTTTCAAAAATTCCAATTATATAACTTTAACAATATTTCTCCTTCTCTTTCTCTCTCACATCCACACACACATGCATGTATTAATGTTTACATTGCCTTTGTGAAATGATTTTTCAACATGTTGTTCAAAACTAATTCTTTCAAAAATCGTTAGGTTACTTTGCGACAAATATTTTTTCTTCACGATTGAAACACTAGTGAAATTTATAGAAAATATTTTTTTTTATTAAAGAAAACCATTATTCCAAAAGCAATCAAATTACACGCAAAAGAAAGAAAAAGCTATGATGTTAACATTGTTATTAAAGTCGTTGATCATATCATCTTACTCAATATTTTCACACTGTCCTCAACGCATAGGGTTTTTAACCCGTATTATCTATCCCGTGATGTAGAGGTAAATATCTATGATGTTATTATATTTTTATTAAAATTCTTAAATCTTACGATTTAAATCCCGTTTTAGATCGGACCTTCCCTTTTACGGTTTGATTCATATTCTACTTCAAACTTGATTAAAACAATAATTTACAACCATTGTTCGATACATACTAATATATTTAATATACTTATTTGAATTCATAATTCTAATTGTAATGTTTTCAAAACAAAATATAAATGGAACAAAAGAGAAAATTGAGTTTTAGGTTTAGATGTAGAAGTACAAACAGCAAAACCAGTTTCAAAATGTGTACAAACATTAAAATATGAAACTTCTGAATCTACGATTTTTGATTTAAATATCATTTTGATTTAAAGTTTGAATTTTACGATTTGCGATTTAAATCCTATTTTGAAAACCTTAGTCAACAATTTTAAAGAACTCATTTCAACGAAAACTACAGTCACCACTGTAGTCAACAATATCTCATAAACAGTCATCATAATTGAAAACATATCTTTCCAAACTTAAAAATCTTAATGGAGATACACAACTTACCTACTTCATATGCTTTCTTTGTAATTTTTATTTATAATATAATATTTTCCCAACAACATTAAGAAGTTCATCTTTTTTAAAAACATTTTAAAGATGAATGTGATTCGTTAATCATTCGCAATCATCAAGATTAATTAATTTTGTAGCATCAAACAAGAAGACATAAACTCAAAACATGAAATGTTTATATCCCGACTTTTGAGTTAGAGGGTGTAATGTGGAAGTAATCGGTACTAAATGATCTTGTGTTGATAATTATTCTGCTTAACTGTCTACTGGTTTATCAAACTCTTTTTGTATATAATTTTGACATTTGATAGGAAACACCGATTCAGTTTTAATATAAAATGCTTTTTACCTCTGTTATTATCGAATTGGGTTCATTTTTGTTATACTTTCCAAACAAGCAACAATTCCATCTAGTTATTCAAAGCCAATATCAAGACATATGTTTTTGAATTGTTAGTTTTTACCGATTAGTTTTATTTTGATCAATGCATTATGCCAAATAACTATAGAAAAAAAAGTTCGAAAGTTCGCATGTCGTTAAAGTTTGGACATTTCTACTTAGTTTTAACGTTTTTATCAGTTTCAACTAATTTAAATAAACTTCTTTAGGTTTAGAAAGTTGTGATTTATTTGTTCTAATGCTCTCGTTACGGTAATCCTAACGTATAATCAACAATGTTTTTAGTGTCAAAACCTTTAAATGTTCAAGTAAAATGTTCCATTGGTTTGTTAGGCTAAAGAACATCAAATATGTGCATCCACATGCTTTTAAAAAATGTTTCCTTTATGGAAAACTAAATAAATTGTCCAAGCTCCACATATACATATACATATAATAAATGAGACATATAATGAACTTCTTTTAAATTCACTAATAATGCTAATTGTTACCGTAAAACAATTTTTTCGAAGCATGTTGATGCATATATTTAATTTCTCTAACTCAACAAAAGAATGGAATATTATACTTAACATATAAAGAGTTTAACCTTAAAATCTTTACCATACACACACCGAGAGAGATATAAAGAGTATCAAAGCGATAAAAAAAAAACTTTTCAAATTTAAAGAAGCTTTATTGAAACAGGTATTTTGGCACGTGCACATAAAAGGATACGCAGTAAAAATACTCATGAACATAAAAGGTATTTTGAATATATTTGAAAGAAAATTATTCTTATTAATTTTTTTATTTTAAATATGTTAGTTTGTACGTGCTTAGTTGCTAAACTTTCTTATAATATTCTATATCAAAAAGGTGGATTGATAGTTACGTCATTTCTATTTTATACTAAAAATTTTCTCTTTCCATTTTATTAGTATTTAATACTTTAATATTATTCATTTTATATTTTATTATCCCTGCTACTCTTCTTAACTTTATTAGGTTTATAATATTCTCAATTGAATTAAAAATATTTATGGAAATTCACATTCATACAGATAATGTGATGCTAAAATCTACACAATATTATATAATAAAGAAATAGTTCGAAGTAACTTCAAAAATTGCAAGTTGAATATCTAAAAAAAAAAAAAATCAAGTTAAAATCTGTAAAATTCCAATATTGGAAAAAGTATGTAAACATTTGTAAAATAGTTTCAACTTCCTATTTATGAAGATGAAATATCTATGCATAATATTAAAATTTTAAAATTCTATTTTGGAAGTTAAAATCTAAAACGATCAACTAATCATGAATGGTATTTTGTAGAAAAAATTATTGTTTATGACGATAGATAGTTAAGTAAATTAATTAATAATTTTATCTTTCTGAAACAAAATCATGAAAATTTATGTTTAAAAATTCCCGTTGTACCATTGTGAAGACCGTGAATTAAATATATAAAATATCAAACGTATATTTGGAAGACAAAACTTTACAGAATATACATTTAGAAAGAAATATCTTTTGGTACTGAAACCATGCAACCAATAAACTGAAAAGATGTGTGTCGAGATTCTAACTCGCGACCTTTCAAAATACGAATATATTTTTATCAATAGTGGGGTTCAAACTCGTGACCTCATAAAAAATATAAAGGTATTTTGTCAAGAGTGGGATCTAAAGTCGTGACTTCATAAAAAATATAAAGGTAACTCTAGACTTCATACGCAAATCACAGGGGTATTTTTGGAAGTTCAAGCCAACACTAAAAAAATGCGGCATCAAGGGTATTGCAATTATTAACAAAGATTAGCTGAAAATACTGAAGTTACCAAATTAAGTAGGGAAGCTCAAATTTTTGTGATATGTGAACTTTCAAGCTTTGAATTTTTATTATTGCTAGTTATTATTAGTCATGATGCATTGAGCAAAATATACTTGGTCTGTAAAAAATGACAGTTCAAAGAAATGCATCTCGGTATCACTGTTAAGCAATTGGATACACTTGTTACTTCTTTTGAAAAGTATAGAGAAGTTGGATTCAATTCAACAACAAAAGATGCATTCAATTAGCTTTGGTATGAAAATTAAGGCAGTGTTTTCTATGAAATGTCAAATCTGTAGAAAAAATAGTTTGATGAAACCTTAGACAATGAAAGAAAATAATTATCATAAGAATTATAGAAAATTGGTTATTTTCTTTGTCAAGTTAACATTGTTTTTTTCTCAATTAAATTCTAGATTTGGTTGAACGAACAAACAAAATATTTTGTGTGTATAATTTGGTTTCTTTTGATTCTCAAGAATTTATTAATCTCTGTGATCATTAATATTAATAGCTTGCTTTAATCATGGTTTTTTATTTATTAAAAAGGTGATATTATTGGAATACACACACACACATATTTTCTAAATTACAAGTGTTGTTGGTAATGTTACACGCACAAACACATTTATATTGTGGTTACAATCTCGTAATAAGGTCATGATTTTGCAATGGGCCAAAAGTAACAGTTTGTTCACGATCCAATATAACCTTGGGCCGACATTGGGATGAAGTATCAGTTAGTTTAGAGCACTTCCATATTATTGTAAGTTTGTTTTCCTTTCTACAACAGTCATAGCTACAAGCATTTCCATGTGTACTTACAGAATACACATATTCTAATATCTTTAAGGTGTTTCACCCAACATGTATATTCATATATTCAAGGAGACAATCGCAAATTTTACCTGGGACTAGAATTTATTAAAAATTGTACCAATCTACCTGTAAAACAATTAATTCTGATTTCTGATAACATTTGGTTTTTTAATTTACATTTCAAAAAAAAAAAAAAGATTTTAGAAACACATGAAGTATTATCTCTACAGAAATTTGTAATGCTGCAGTTCCAGTTTCAAGAATTAGAGGTTCAACTTTATGTCACTGCTTAGTGAATTATGTTATAGGTTGACGTTCCTAAAAATGCAGTGGTTCAGCCAGTGAATCATCTCAGCTAGGGCACTTTAAGTAAAAAAAAAAAAAACGTACTAAATATTGTAAAGCTACTAAAAAGACACCTTTTCCAAAAAAAAAAAAAACAGAGTTTCTTTTGTGCCGGGGGTGGGGGGGGGGCGGGTTGTGTATTTTTTTTTTTTTTTTTTTTTTTTTAAGTAGGGAGCACTAAAATATAAACCGAGGAAAAATTACATAGAAGACGACACCCCATATCGCGAGATAGGAAAATTCGGCAAGCCCTTCAATTTTTGTGACACCTTTCATCAAAAATTTCTCCTGATCCAAAAAGAAGTCCTTTTAGTAGCCCCAAATTTCTATGCTTTCTAAACAGCAATTCAGAGGACTGGAACCCTTTTGGAGTTGTAAATTATTGTTCAACTGTCTAGAATATATCATTCAAGACATTTTTTCCACTTCTCAGTATTCCACGTATATTGATTTGATATAAAATCAAAATTAAGAATTATTATGGAAAAAATCACTACCAAAAACAAATGGAAAATTGAAGCTCTCAATAGAGCTATGGTACCAACCTTGTGACATATTACATGCTATATATGATTAAATTAGAAAATTAGATTTGTTTTTTTTCATTGATAGGTTTGAGATTTGTTTTTTCTCTAAATTTATTTAAAAATTTGAGATTATTGGATATAAATATAGGACCGAGACGGTGTGAATATCAATAAAAATGAAAAGGATGAAAGAGTATAGAATAGTTTAGTAAAGAGAAGAGGAGGTCTTTTGGGTTGAGCTCTCAACTGAGATAGGGCTAACAACATTTTTCAAGTAGGGCAAAGTATAAAATATCAGTTTTTGTAAAAGAAATATGCAAACTCAGGTGGGGCATTAGCCCCACTTTAGCATAATGTACATCCGCCCGTGAACGCATATAACTAACATGCTTGCACACAGATCAATTAAATGCATTTGTCTCGAGTTTATCTTATGCCAATTGTAATATGATCTCTTTCTATGACATTTGAAAGAAAAACCAGTCACCTTCTTGCTACATATGTGTACAATACAAATGTGATGACAGTATCATGAGGCCTTTACTCAGATTGAAAGTAAGTTTAGCATTCGATGCAAATCCTATTAATGTAAATTACCCAAAGAAAAGGTTGTAATACAATCATTCCGGCACTTGTTGCATTTTTTCTTCTTCTGTCGATGGTTATTTGACATCAAACTCATCATCATCAAATTTTCAGGAAAGAGCTGGGTCGATTAATGTGGATGCTATGCTTTCTACTTCTGCACCAATTTTTTATGGGGATGTTCAGAGCCATGAGAGGGTAACCTTCCTTTTATACAATATTCTTCTTACCTTTTTCGTACAGTTGGATACTCACCTTGTCTTCATAGAGGTAAAAAAGATGGCATGCTAATTTCTTCAAATTGGATGTCAAGCAATTTATATGAAAATGCTTCATTGCTTTATATATTTTAAGTTGATCTCATTCAGCAGATTTAGAAAACATTGGAAATGATGCAGAAGTGTTCCTCTTTATTGTAGAAATGTAAGAATTTTGTTATATCCCACTAAGATAATAATAGGAGATTAAACTTTTGACAAGGTAGAGGTAAAACATTAGTCATGTTTCTTCACAAGTGATATCATGTAAAATGATATACCATACTTCCCTATTGCAGGTAACTTTACCATTTAAAACATTTGTTTCTTCTTGCAAAATTTACATTCAAAATATGGGTATTTCACCCAATGGACTGGAAAATTCATGTTCACAATCACAAGTCTATTCTGAAGACCAATGTTCAACTTCATTGGAAAGCTCCGATCAGTTATATCTTGCCCAGGTATATTATGTTTATTTTGTACCATGTCACAGGCATATTTCCCAGTTATTGCATTTGTAATGCCTGTTCATATACTGGAATTAAATCATTAATGACTACAAAGGTCTATTCTATTTTTCAAATTTTAATTATGTAAATATACATTTATATTAACTTCATACATGCATGATAACACCCCTAAATAAAAGATTTGGTAAAATTTCAAAATCTATTAAATAATAGTAAAGCAGAAGAATTTCCAGTTCTATTAACTATAGGAGTTTTCTCCACTCTTTTTACTTCTCTTTAGATATTTTATTTTCAAATTTTTATAATTTACCACTTTATAATTATTCTATGAAACTTCCTGTACCATTTCACATTCAAATACATACTTCTCAAAAAATTGTAATTATTTATAAATTTCTTCTCAATTCTCTTCTAATATTTTACATTCAAACCGATAAATTTAAATTAATTACATAATTCAAAATTTAGACAGTTTGATAAATTTAATTAACTAATGTTTATTCCATTAAAAAATTCATAAAAGATGACAATTTCAATACGTTCACCATAGTCACACCGTAGTCGCATTAACAAATTTTATTCACTTAGGTACAAAGAAATATATCAAATTAATTATTCATTTAGGTGCAAAAAATATATATCACATAACATAATTATATACATTAACAACAATAATAAATTTATTTTATAATTTGTTTAACTCAATGAAGTTATCATGCATTACATTGAAAAATTCTATTTTCAACTTCAAATAGCTACATTTTAAAATTTGTACAATTACTTACAAAATATTCTCAATTCTCTCAAGATATTTTATATTAAAGCCCATATATTTAACTAATTATGTAATCTTTAATTTAACTATTTAAATAAATTCAATTAACTAATGTTCCTTAATTCATTTAATGAATCCAAAAACAAAACAATTTAAATATGTATACAATGCTCATATATTTGAGCAAAGTGACAAAATTATTTTTTTATTCAGATATAACGATATATAAATTACATAATATAAAATGTATATATAAATAACAATATTTTTATGATTTGTAATTCATTTATCTCAAAAAATTTATCGTATCATCCGTTGCATAAAAAGTTCTTTTTCAACAACCTCTAAAGGTTAAATTTTTATTTTACAACATTGTTATGTAATCACACCGATTACACCAACAAAATAGGTTATATAAAATTCTCATTTTCAACATGATATTAAACCTTACCCAACTCATCATAACTCAATTAAATGTCACAGAACATTATTTTGAAATGATCACAGTTGTAAACATGACACTCTTACAACATGGAATCTATGGCTAACTGCAAAGTTAAAACTGTTTAATAATTGAAATATCAAATAATGGATAAAAGTTTACGTGTAGATAAGCTAGCCATAAGACATCCTTCTCAACTAGCATTATGTACAAAGCTCATCTCATTTCTCTGCTACATTTTTACATTAAACTCCTCATAAATTATTTAAACAAATTCAATTATGTAATATCATTAATTCATTTATAAGTTCTAAAAAACAATTCAATATATATTAAGCGTTCATATTAACAGAAGTGGTAAAGTTACTTTTTCATTCATTAAAAAAAATGCATATCACATAACATCAACTATTTACATATATACAATAATAACAATTCTAATTATATATATATATATATATATATATATATATATATATAAGTTAGGACATTACTTCCCACGTATATATGTTTTTGTAAGAATTGAACCCTCCACCTTACACCTGAGCATCGCATGTCATTTTAATTCTTAATTTATTTAGCGCACTAAATATATCATATTACATAATAAATTGTTTTAGCAATAATTAAAATATAATATATTATTTTTAACAACATTAGCATGTGTAACCCGAACACACGGGTTACACACTAGTATTTTATTATTTTTCTACATTAAAAGAGTCCATTATCAAGAGGTTGCAACTTCAAATGCAACTTTTTGTTTGTTATATAAGACAGGAAATCAACTTGAAAAAGCACAGCAAAGCACAAGATGCGTGACTTGCATTTATTTGCATATTGCATCTAGACTTGCTTTTTTGTGCAGAACTGCAAATATTAATTTTTTTTAATGCTTGTTGAGTAATTTTATTATGCTTAATCAAAGGTTAATACTTTTTTCCGTCGATTTTATATAATTGTTCTCCAAATAGTTGGAGACTTCAAATCTGGAATTGTACTACAATAAATTTGAACATTATAAATCAGCAATTTAATAATGAGTTAATCAAAGGACTAGGCTTGGAAACTTATTCCGCAAATAGGCTTGATTTGAAACTTAACACAAAACCAGATTTCATATTCAAGCTAGTATACGCGCATTTGGAAAATGCACGTATACATATTCAAAATTGTACTTGCACATTTTTAAAATTATGTGTCATACTCATGTACAAATCATGAAACTGTGCATATACCAAACCCAAAACAAGGCATATTCTTGTAATAAACTGCAGATCGGGCCTATTCTTGCAATAAGTTTTCTCCAAAAGCCTATATTAATAGTATTTTGAATTAGTATAAAATTTAGAATTCTATTGTAATAGACGATTAATGACATTCTAAGTGGATAACTATTAAAGGTATGTAAATAGAAACAAAATAAATCAGAGATAAAAATGGAATAATTCATTCATTCAATCAATTGTAGAGTCAAATCAAAGTTTTTTAACAAAATATGAATAATTCAATGACAATGAGGGGTGGATTTGCATTTATTGTGAATTCCTAGACAGAAGAATACGGATTTTAGAATAAAAAAGCTGAAAATAAAAAGGAACGAAAAAAATAGAAGAAAGAGAAGACAAAAGTGTTAATATGTTCACATTGTTCTTAAGATCCAAAAAAAACACAGGACAAAGAGACCACTAACTCAAGCGGTAGTGGTATGATGTTGTACGTTGAGGTCTTAGAGGTCAAGGGTTCAAACCCTCCAAACATCAAAATAATGAATGTCACTCTTATTATTAAAAAAGATGCTAAAAATATAGTTGTTTATGGCGTACAATGCAAAAAAAAACACAAAATCTTTCTAAAACATTGGCATGTCGCACGTCTTTTCGAACTATTGCGCATGTATTACAAAAATTACATATGTATTATATATTATAATCTATTAAATAAGACTAATGCAGTTTTTTTTTTTTTTTTCTAAAAGACATCCAAGAAAGTTTCATTTCACAAAAATATCATTAAGCATAATGTCATACACATAATTTGAAGCACGAAATTCAATTGAAAATCGAATTCCAAAATAATAGAATATAATACTCACAAACCAAGAATATAAGCATTTTTGGTGCGAGTCCTTCTAATTTGCTTAAAAATCAAATATGATATGTAAAAAGAAAAATGGTATGTTAGCTTATTATAAAAAGTGAAATTTTTTGTTCATTATTCATTTGTCATAGTTTTCTGAAAAAATAATTAATAAATTTCTAGTAAATCCATGCAAAATGAAAATCACTTCATTTATTAAATGACGTTTGTCGTAAAAGCACAAAATGTATGTTCTTTTGATTTTATTTAAAAACAAATGCATGTAAAATCATTCAACTATATTATCTCCTTTAATGCTTAATATTTGTTTATAAGTTAAAATTTGAGTTAAAAGCTTATATCTATGTTTAGCAATAAAATTTCAAGTTATATGTTTGTAGCTAATCCTGTATACCTTCGGTTAAAAAAAAAATCATGGTTCGAGATTCCGGTCGGAGCCTCGGGATTTGGGCCATCCCGTTCCGGTTCCGACCAGTATTGAAATGGAATCATGCCTAAATTCTGGTTCCGGCCATAAGGCGTGTAAACTGTTTTAGAAAAAAACCAAGGAAGCGGTAGCAATTTTATTATGTAAATCAAAGCGCCATGACAAAGAAATCTTAAAATGTAAAAGCAGAGTAGGAAGATAAAATGAGGAGAAAGTGAATGCCGTCAAATTTACTGCAATAGTGTCTTTTATTATTTATTATTGATACATGTGAAACCTTATAATATATTTAATTGCACTCGATTTCTTTTTCCCATGAATCAATACTATGCTTTTAAACTTCTATCATCACTTGACTTTTAGTGCAAAATTTAATAAAATGCATTAAAGTTTAACTTTGACTTATGACATAATAATAAAGCTTTATAAAGATTAGTTAAACCTATATATTTTAATATTTTTGAATAATTATTGTATATATAGAAAAATAATACTGGTTGACAAACTGGAATTAAAACGAGATTTTCCGAAACAAAACGAAAATTTCGAAAATTACCAATGAACGGAACGGAAATGGAAAACAAAATTTTAAACCTTGAAAAAATACGAGATATGAATATAATGGTGTTATTTTGCTATATTTATATTGTTCTGTTTTATTTTGATATGTTTATTTTGTATTGCAATTTTATTTTATTATAATTTTTAAATAGTTATTTAGTATATTTTGATCATATTGAATTGCAAAAATCTATAATTTAAGTTTACATCAATTTATCCAGGCATAAAAGTATATTATGAAAAAGTTTTATCACATCATCATACAAACAGATATAAAATATATCAAAATATTAATGTTAGTTCGTACATACTTGATCAATGTTATATTACAAGATAAAAATAGTACATGGACTTGCTTAGAGAATATAACATATTAAATTTTCATTTCAGTTACTATATATATTTGTCTTCAAGCAAAATAATTTAGTAAATGAAAATTTATGCATTTCTGGGTTGTGGAAAAGAAATAAAAAAACAAAAATTTGAAAAAGACAAAAATAATAAGGTGCATCGTGTTACACCAAGTGTCTTTTACACCATGCACATTATTTGGTGCACCTCATGTGTCCCGTGGCGTAAATGCAAAAGTGTGATAACCTCGCCGCTAAGCCCTATGGATGGTGCGCTCGTCCATCACATGCCTTTTATAACAATAAAAAAAAATGACGTGCACCTTTTCGGTTTTTGTGGAAAAGTGCACTTTTGTACATCTCAGTTGTTAAGTAGTTAATATTGGTATCGGCTACGTATTGGTCAAGTATTGATATGCAAAATGGGAAATATGTGACATGTCTATAACAAGGTATAAATGCTATTGTAATGTGTTATGATACTACAAATATGTCGGTCTATTAAATAATTGGATCTATATTGACAAGTCACCACTAAAGATTGATTGCATAAAACCATGAGTATATAGATTACAATGTCTATTGGAATATTCAAGTAATAAAATTTGCTCACAAAAGAGAACTTTATAGATAATCTATGTCTTTATTATTTTATTCATCTTTGTGTCATATGTATAATTTATAAGTCATCCAAATCATCTATAAAATATTTTAGATTTGTTCGTATTCATAGTTTCTTAGTTTTCGCTTTCATTTGAATGATCGAACGAGCAATGTTGATTTGATAATTAATTTCTACTTCTTGCTCTTGGTTCATTATCGGTAGTTTAAATATATAATTTTACTACTTTTTAATTCTAGGTTTTGGTCCATGATATTAATGAAAACAAGAAAGATGAAATTTTATAAGTGAAACTCATCGACTGGAAATAATACAAAGAAAATGATCAAAAAGGAAGTAGCTCTTGATCATGTTGTTTCTAATAGTAAAAAGGTTCACAAAAAATAAGACATGTGACATAGTGGAATAGTAAGTTATTTTTCATTAAAAGATAAAGTCAAAAGACTGAAAAAATACAAACCAAAACTGAAGAAAATATTGCATTTAGATTAGTGGTCCATATGTTGTCATTTACTATATGCTAAAAAAAGGTTTACAATGTAAAGAGATATATTGTCATTTTCTTTATTTTAAACGTTTAAAGTAATGGTCAAAACTCTTAAAAAATATCAAATATTTTATACTAAACATTGGAATGATGTATCGACAAATATCAGACAATTTATCGTTAATGATATTTTATTAAAAAAAATCTGCTAAATAGTGATGTATGATACATCTTGGATATATTGGGACATTATCCAATAGTAACTACTTAGCTCTATCAACAGTTGCTCCTTAGGGGATAAAATGCCTTGATTTTAAGCTTAGAGGAGATGTTTCTATTTGATTCTTATCAAAATTTTAGGGGCCAAAATCTAGTAATGTCAGCTAACAAAGCTTATAAAGCACCGTTTTTCCAAAGGTATTGGTAATAACCCATAGGATTGTTGTCAAAAACTTTTTTCAAATTGAATCTCTCCCATTACAATTCGATTCTCAAATTTCGACATAAAACTGCAATAGAGAAGAAATATTCAGTCCATGTTGAAATACACAACATTCGATTTGAATTTTATCGCTTTCTATAAAAATTGAAGAGGAAACAAGAGAGAAAGATTAAGTTTTAGGTTTGAATGTGGAAACTCAAGCGTCAAAATCAATTTTAAATACATAAATTATAACTTGGAAAGAACAAATGTTTTCACATACTCAAATGCCACTTGCTAATTTACTATAGAGCAAAAAAAATTAGCATACAAGTATGCATCCTTAATGAAATATGAATCCCTTGAGTTTACTATTTAAATCCAATTTCAATTTGAAATTTGATTTTTACAATTTATAATTCAAATCTCGTTTTGAAAATCTTGATCTGTAGCCTTATTCAAGAAATATTAACAATGTGGCATCAAGCCCTTGTCAAATTGCACAACCATATGATATATTTGATATTGTGAAATATGTTTTTCAGGTTCCTATATTTAGTACTGAAAATAAAGAGAAATCTCAGTTGGGAATTCTACACGAAGACATACAAACGGTGTGAGCTTTCTCTAATTCGTTCATCCTTTGACTTATTTTTTTTCCTGTTCATACTCCTTTGTTGATGAAATAAGCATGTAAAAATTACCACTTTCACATTATTACCGTTGCATTTTAGGCCTAATTGGTTATAATATCTTGAAGTTCATATCAGATCATCCTTATACTCCTTTTGATCAACTGGTTGAACATGCATCACTTATTTAGGAACTTAAGTTATGGGAACCTGGTACTTGAAGTTGGGAGTGGGCAGTGGATTACATGTGTGAGTCAACATTTGAGAGGCGTGTAGGCGCAGTTTAAGGAACTTCAGGGTCTAAATGATTTTTCCTTCTCTTTTCATACTGTGATTTAACATAGCTTATTCTTCAATAGGACAGCCTGTATTCTTGGAAACAGAAAAGCTCACATCTATCAATTTGTGGATGAATAGGGCGGAATCGCGGTCGAGTACTCACTATGATCCATACAATAATCTACTTTGCGTCGTCAGTGGTTCCAAAAAAGGTAGATTTCTCTGAAGGCTGCGTGCCTTTTTTTTTTTCTTTCTTTTTTTCTGAGAGCAGCATCCAAAAAAAAAAAAAAAAAAAAAAAATTTAAGAGAAGAGGTTTACTTATTGTTGATATGCAAATAAATTATTTATTTGCAAACGACAGCCTTCTCTTCGGTTTTCTCCAACTATCTTCATATATTTTATGTATGGCTCTTAGAGTGGTCCCAATCTGTATTAGGCCTTTGTGTGCTGAAATAAAATAAAGTGCAGCCTCACTATTTTGGCTTTTTTAAGTTGAGAAATTGTTTGGGATGCATAATCGCATACTCAATTTAAGTTTTGTCTTAGGGAACTGTTTACAACCACACCAACCAACATGCCCACAACCCCCCCCCCCCCCCCCCCCCCCACAAAACCCCAACCAAAACAAAAAAAAAAACCAAAACCAAAACAAAACAAAAAACACTTTCAACGATATTCAATTCTGTG
Organism: Allium cepa; assembly: GCA_030765085.1. Lineage (NCBI taxonomy): Eukaryota > Viridiplantae > Streptophyta > Magnoliopsida > Asparagales > Amaryllidaceae > Allium > Allium cepa. The sequence goes on from CM060946.1 coordinate 215,035,541, forward strand.
ATTTTTCTTTCAGTTTTTTTATGGCCGCCTTCTGCGTCTCCATCATTGTACCCAATGCCCATACATGGAGAATCTTCCAACCACAGGCAAGTTTTTGAACTAATCTATAATAGCCCCTGCAATACTTGTCTTTTAAACCAAACTATACTAGCCATGAATGGCTTATGACTTAAAAAGTTTTTTTCCTTGTGCCAGTGCTGTAAACTTAGAAAATCCCGACTTCTTGTTTCATCCTAGAGCTAGTTACTCAATGGAATATTCTCAAACAGTGATTCTTCATCCTGGAGATGCTCTCTTTATTCCGGAAGGCTGGTAGAGTTATCTATCACATTCATTTTCTGTTTCAAGTTTTCAACAGTATTCTTAATGTTGTCGCCCTTCATGTCAGAGTACCATAGAAGTGTCCAATATGCATAATCTAATCATCTAGCTAACGGATTTTGAAATATTTATATTAGTGGATACTGCACTACCAAGTTATATCTAACTGATATATGTAGTTTAAGTTGAAAGTTAAACATCAACAAGCATATCGTTCAAGAAACAGTTAAAAATATGCCTCCAAGGACATGATGACGTGACATGCATGAGAAAGGAAAAATGATCTTTTTTTATCTTGTGACTTACTGAGATCTGATATCTAAACCCACTCTCTCTTTTTATCGTGTTAACATAATATAATTTAATATAGTGTAGATTTTTGCTCCAATGCCCTAGTTTATGAAGCGATTTCATATTTCGAACAGGTATCATCAAGTTGATAGTGATGACGTGACTATTGCAGTGAATATCTGGTGGATGTCAAATATGATGTCCAACATGTTGGATCATATGGATGCTTATTATTTAAGGAGGATTCTGAATAGGTAATCATATGGCTCCACTTTTATGAACGCTGGAAAACTTGCTCTTGTGTCAATTCAAAATCCAATCATTTCAGTTTTTACTTTTTGTAGGCAATATGTATGTACGTACGTATGTAACTATGTATATATGTATGTTGTCGTATCAGAAAAAATACATTACTGGTTGTCCTGTTTGATGAATTTATACTACATGAAAAATATCTCCAGCGTGCAATATTCCTAACTTTTTTTGCTGCTACCTTTTTTCATGTGGATATTTAATTGCTGCCCGGAAAGATTGGTGGACAAGGAAATGGTATTCATTCTATCATCTTATCAGCTTCTATCTACAAAGTGTCATTCCTTCCTATTCTTACTAATTTTTTGACAATGTTTGTCTTTCGGTCTAAATTTACGATTTTTACTTGTTCTTATCGAAATCACAAGGACTCCATCATATTTGCTTATATAGGTGAATCTTAGCATGTAACCCTAATACATTTAAATCATTCATTCAAATTGTGGATCATGTTCCTTTCACATGGAAAGTTTTCTTCTGCTACGGGCACATGCATCACATATACTGCATTTTGTTTTTTGAACTGAATAGCCATCTGGTTTGTATATTAGACTGTTCCTGTAATATAGCTAAGCATAATTTAATTGCTGGACCAGGACAGAACTCTATGCTGCTGAAGTGCCTACATAGTAATCATGAATGTTGTGGAAATGGCCAGCATGCAAGCTTACCCTCAAAAGGTTAGTTCTTGTTACCTTTTTGATAAATTGATTGACCACTACCTATTTTACTCTCATGATATCGTTGCAATAAATTTCTCTTACATACAAGTAGGCTTGTCAATAGTACTAGTTTTGACCCACGCCCAGCCCGGGCCGCGTTATTAATACAGGTATGAGTTTTGCCTTTTACTATCCAAGCCCGATCGATGCCTGATCCGGTTACTATTAGGGTCGGGTACGGTTTTATCAAATCCCCGCTCGGTTAGGGTCCGACTCGACTATTAGTTTTCCATCGTATCAAAACATGAATGTGTATGTTATTTATTTACCATTTTATTTGTTTACACGTAGAGGTTTTTGCATATTTTTATTGTGAACTTGACTACACCACCGCCTAATTTATATGTTAACATTGTTTATATACAAACCAAAGTTGTAGTTTTAAAATATGGCTTTAACATAAATATCCTGAGCTAGGTATATGGGTATTACCCAATGGGCTTAAAAAGTTCGATGGGCCGGACTCGGGCGTTGGGTTGAAATACCCTACGAACTGGGTTTTAATTATTGTAATTGGATTCATAACTGGGTTTTATGACACCCGGACCGAACCCGATCCATTGTAAATGGAAAATTTCTTTTTGTCCAATGATGACTTTGCTTTTCTGCTCTTCTTCGCCAGTTTCTTTCTCCGCTTCCTTAGGCCTCAATGCAGCGTTAATCAACTTCTCAAAGTAACATCTAACCGTGGAAGTAAAACTTTATTCAAAGCCTTATTCAGACCGTATACAAACTTTTGATTCTTCTTAAGTGACGTATTAATAAGATCATTGCCATACTTTGAAAGGGCTTCAAAAGTAGCAACATACTTGGCTGCCGACATTTGTCCTTGTTTCAAGTATATGAATTTCCTGGACGTAGCTGCTTTCTCGGCTGTTAGGAAAAATTTCTGCTCAAAACGGAACTTGAACCTATCCCATGGCAGTTCGGCTTCATCAATCTCTGCCACCAGCAACTCGTACAAATCCAAAGCTTTCTCCTATAACCACTGTTTTAAATCTCGAAAATCTCAGTCGAGATCTCGGTTTGGACTTTCCACGAAAAGAAATTGAAAATCTAAGGTTAAACCTCCTTTTGAATATATCAGCCGAGATATGTATATATCGGCCACTATCTCGACCGAGGGAGATTTACAATATATCGACCGATATTAAGTTTTTTTTTCCCTTTTGTCTTTTTTCTTTTACCTAATTTTCCTGGGCCAAAATTGAAGCCCATATGAATTAGTTTACTGATCAACGTATGTTAGTTTAACAATAAATTACTTACTAGTGAATTATTAGCTTATTTAGTTTATTAATGGATACTTTATGAATTAGTTTACCGATTTTATGTGATAGTTTAACATAAATTATCTATAATTCAATTAAGGTGTTTAACACTAAACAATTTACTACACTTAACTAAATTGTGTTTAATTCAATCAAACTATTCAAACTGTAAACTAGGTACAAAAAATAGATTGTTGTTTATGTTTGTAAGAGTTTAACATAAATTGTTGCATACAAATATAATAGTTCAATCCTAAAATAGTGGACATAATAAACTATCACATATCGTAATAGTTCAAAAAAATAGTGAACTACTATTCATTAAGATTGTGTTTTGTATTCAGTTTAACATAATTCGTTGTTTAGTGATATTTGTTTTATGCTTGGTGCTAGAATGGTAAAGGTGTGACAAATCTAGTAAGTTAGTTTTTTTAGGTCGTATTTATAAAAACCGTTATTTAAGCAAATCAATTATAAACATAGCATATACTTTGAGATTTTCCGAGATGAAATTTTTGATCCGAGATGTTTATCTGAGATAGACATCCGAGATGCACTTATCTCGTCCAAGATCCCCTCTGATACGAGATTGAGTCTCTTAAAACCCCGAGACGAAACATTATCGAAATTCGAAATTTAAAACCTTGGCTGGAACTGACTTGGAGCGATCTGCATGCTCAATTGGTCAGTGACTCTTATGCAAGTGAATATACGCTTACACATCTTGAGCTACGCCTGGACTCCTATCGCTCCTTCTATGCCTTTGAAGCTCTTCCCTTCAAGGCCGACATAATCACTCTACATCCCGACGAAATCAAATCGAGAAGTGGGAGGATTAGGAGTTGTAGAAGCACCAAACTGCTGAATGCTCCTCACAAGCTCCATCAACTGCTCAGTGGTCATGAATCTTCCCTCAGTTCCACTACCACTCAACTGTCCGGGATTGAAACGAATAAATTGAGTACAAGCCATACTCACTTCTGAAATAAAGTGAAATTCACATTTAGAGTAAACAAGAATTATATGTGTGTATTCAAAAACACAAAGAACAAGTACGCACCTAGATGACTACCCCCAGTAATCATCATGTATTCCTAATACTAGGGAATCTTCCCAACACTCAAAGGGACTCCTAAGTCTAACTAAGGCCGATGACTTGTGTCTTCTTGTGTCATGTGTTATTCTAAACCTGTTCTGATATCAAATTAAAATACCTCACATCTATACTCATATTACCAAAGAGTATTACTAGTAATACTGTCTGATAACGCTGACGATATTGGACCGTCACATGTGAATGTTCCCTTGAACTAACACTGATACGTAATCAATATCCCATATATAACTCACTAACACACACACAACATAAATCAATAAACATGTGTATTTTTAGGATATAACAATACAAAACACAAAACAAATAATAGAATACACCGAGTCACAGGCACAACGATAAAGTATAATTCATCATCAAATACATAAGTCATAATAGATTTACAAAATGCTAGTTCCAAAGTCCACTATCTTCAAATATATACATATCATGACCAAGTACATATATCGTGTATCAATACACAATGAGGCTACAAGAATCCGTAAAGGATAGGTAATACTACTATAACTAGCCTCCCAAAATGTACAAGTGAGTCAAGCTGTCTACTTCGTACTTGGTCCTGTAATGTCTTGGACTGATTCGAGTATTATAAAATAACACATGGATCAGACTATGTCTAAAATGCAATGTTAGTTTAAAATAAAGATAATAAAGGACATAGGAAAAAAATAAATCTAATGGTTGTGTGCAAGCATCTCAAAGGTATAACATATATCAACATGCACAAATCATCAACCATCAAAACACCAATTAAAAAAATGGAAGAAGTAACCATACTTCAAACACATAACATCAATACAGACATCCATATAATATTGGCCAACAACCCAGTGCAGTCTACAATATCCCATACATAAATAAGATATTATGAAAAAAAATACAGATTGACATACGCTGGACAAACAATCTCAAGTATAGTCGTAATTCATCATCTCAGTACTCAAGTGGGGTATATATAAATAATATAACCATTGAACCAGACACGAGATTGATAGCCACTTTCTTGCTCCATGAGCCTACATGTGTGTTTGCATGGAACCACTCCTACAGTCTTTAGTCACCTTGCGGGCATCGTGATCCAATATCCGTCGTGTACTAGTCAACGCTAAGCATTGGTCATGATCCCGCCAATGCCCTATAGTAATGAATTGCTGGTCTATGTGACATTAGGGCAATTAGAATCACGTTGCTATACTCAACCTAAAGCGTGTCACTGATTTAGAGCACAATCCCGCAATTAGGCCGCTAGAGTGAATACTAGCCTAATTTGGTTAGTTCCTTCACGTATAATAAGAACACACAAAATGATAGGCATCCGTATACTATGTAGGCACACAGAGCCTTGCTCACCACAGCGAGCATCACCTCATATATACACCTATGCAATACCATAGTATCGCTAATTTGCGTATGAGTGTTACCTACTTGCAAGGAATAACCGACAAATATCACCTCAGGTTGTCCATAGCACATGGTGATACTCACTCGTTTATTCAATGTTCGTAAATTACACTCGTTCCATATAATAATATTCTATGCAATGAGTCCAATAAATAACCGATGAAATATTATCGAACGTCATGTATTAGACGGTATTATAACTCCGTCTAATTCAAATTCTTCATTACACAGAAAGTATGCACAGATAATAATTTATAAAAGAGATTTTTATTTCATAAAAGTTTACTTCCTTTAAAAGCTTTCAGTATGATTTATAATTAGAAATATTTTCTTTATTTGAAATAAATTAAGAATAACGATTTTTAAACCATAGAAATAAATCATAAACTTTCCTTTATACTTCAAAAAATTATGTAACATTTCCTTTTAACAATGTGATAACTAATTCAAACCATTCTATAATTTTTCAAAATTTATTTAGATTTTTAAATAAAATTTTAAACCCAAAAATCAAATTTTCATTTGATAAATCTTCGATATTAAAATAATTAATATTCAGTTTAAACAAACATTTTTTTTCCACAAATAATATCATAATTACAATGCATATAATTTATACTTTTTTTTTCAATAAATTTTAAACCCCAAAAATCAAATTTTCATTTAATAAATCAATCTCGATATTAAAATAATTAATATTCAGTTTAAACAAATCTTTTTTTCATAAAATAATTTCATAATTACAATGCGTATAATTTATACTTTAACCACATATTTTTGTTATATTTTAAATGAAATACAACAACAAAAACATTATTCCTAAACTAAGTTGGGGTTGGCTAGAGATGGAACCCAAAAACTAAATAATAGAGCTAATTTAAAGGTTATAACAATATTAATAGCAATAATAAAATAAAGTCAAATAAGCAAACTAATAATAATAGTAACTAAGTAAAGTAAAAATAAAGATAAAAATCCATATATGTGTTAAAAAAAGTTAAACAAATAAATGATGATAATAGTATAAATAGTAATAATGATGCTGATCGTAATATTCATCAAAGACCAAACGCTATGACTCAGGCTCCTTTTTCTTAGTCTTATAATCTAAAACATAGAAAACTCAAAGCTCATGGTTCTGGTATGTTAATCGCTAACTTCTAAGCCCTCCTATCCGTTACCTGCTCTTCGGATGTATTCCAATCTTTCAAGTTCCTTTTTACTACTTCCTCCCGTGTCAACCTTGATCGACCTCTACATCTCTTTGAGCATTCGACACAACATATAATTTCAACGTGCACAGGTGCTTCAGACGGCCTTCGTTGGAAATGCCTAAACTATCTTAAGCAATGTTGAATTAACTTCTTCTCAACTTGCTATGTATATTTTGAGTGAAATAATTAAAAAAAAAATTATTTTTGTATATTTCTCAAAAATATTTGATCACTGCTTGAAGCAATATTGCTACAGCCTCGACCGGTGGTCGACCTCTACCTTCCAAGGCGGTCGGCCGCTAGTGATGATCTAAGACAATATTGCTCCAGACCGTGAGTCAATCTACCCTAATTCGCCGTCGATTGCCACCGTTTCTCTTCTCCAATCATTCCCACTTCATGCATACAATCAAACCTTAGTACAACACTTAAATTTACATAGCAAATGTCAATGGATCATTGTTGATTGAAGTGGGAAAATATTGAAAATATATGTTCATTTCATTTTCAGTGAAGAAGCACAAAGATCAATCACAAACACACACACACAAACACACATATGGGTTATGATCAACAACACCCTTTATTTAGCACATTTTGTAGCCCACTAATTGTTGTAATTCCTTAACAAATAAAATGAATTGAAATATACAAAGTCCACATCGCCAAATTATTGAGAGCTATATTGGTTTATATATGGCTTCTCTCATGAGGAGGTTGGGGACCCGAGACTCCCAAATGTATGCTTCGTTGTGAGGATGGAGATCTTGCATCACCACCGCGCGCGCCGCCGTCCGTCCGACCGACCCAACCGAACCGGGCCGGGCTCGGGCTCGGATCTAATATGATACTCGTATTTTTACTACAAACTGGACCGAGCTTTCTGACAGTTGCAGGCCATACGAACAGATGCAGGGTGAATAGGCGCGAACAGTGGCGGGTGCGATCCGTTAGAAGCAAACAGGTACGGGGCGGGTGTGACCCGACTGAAGCAGACGCGAGCGAATGGATGCTGCATGAGCGGGTGCGACCCGACTGAAGTAGCGCGGGCAAACTGAAGCGAATAGCAGGCGGGTGAACAGACGTGACTGTACGAAGAGGTACATACGCGACAGTTTGAGCGAACGGGTACAGACACGACCGTTCGGAAGAGATACAGACCAACTATAAATAAGAAGGAAAACTGATCACTTTCCCCACTCAATTTAGAATCCAAATCTTCTTCTTCTCTTCTGCTACTATACTCTAAATCACAGAGTGCTATACTCATTATAATCTCGAGCAGAATACGTCTGTTGTATCTTGGAGGAATTTTTGAAATAAAATTCTTAAGAAAATCGTTACGACGAATCTCAGACATAATCCGGTTAGAATTCTAGTCTGTTTGTATATTTATATATATTATTCTATATTCTATCCGTTATTCTGGTTATACTATTTATTCAAAATAGCACAACGCTGTTTTTGTAAATTATTTACAACATTCATATTGTTATAATACTTAATACAGAATTCCAGTGTAGTGGAAATCTGAGTTATAAACTTGTGCGACGAGTTTATAATTGATTATTCTCTGTGTTGGTATACTAACATCTTAACATCTTAGGAATTTATCTGTTTTTGCTAAAACAGAGATGGCAACAGTAGAGCTCTCAACAAAGGCTACTACACACAACATGTCCGATCCTTTAAAAGGAGATGGTGACGATTTTCTAACGTGGCAGAACCAAATGTTATTTTATCTCACCACACTCGGCCTGCAAAGGTATCTCGAGGAGGAGGAACCGATTTCTGTACCAGGCAAGGAATCCGATGTCGATATGTGAAAGCATTCCGATTTTCTTTGCAGAAACTATATTCTGAATTGTCTCGACAATGTGCTATACAAAGTATATCAGCCTCTAAAAACAGCAAAAACACTCTGAAATGCACTTGCCACGAAGTATAAGACGTAGAATATTTGTAACGACCCTGAATTTTGAACAATTTAAATTGAAAATATTTAATAAATTTTAAATATTTTAATGATGGTTTTACTTGAATTTCAAATTATCAGAATGAATTTGGTGATTAAATTTTAGAATTTAATCTATTAAAAGTTGAATAAAATTTGAATCTTCAATTTTAAGCTGGTTAAAAATAATTTAAAGGCTTAGAAAATTCACATTGATAATACTGAAGATAATACAAGCTTTAGAATTGAATTTGAAAGTGATTTGTTCAGTTTTGAAATTTTATCGTTTAAATTGAATTTAAAAATAGCCTTCCGAGACACAGTCTCGGAATTCGACGAAACCAGTTCATTGGATCCGGAATATTGAATTATTACCGGATTTCAAATTTCGTATTTATTGGAGTTGTTATGAGAGCATACGACACATAAACGCGTTGAAATTTGTGTCGAACACATTGAATTTAAAATAAAAAAATATAATATGATAATCTAATCACACCAGCATCCTAAAATCACGCCATAACTCACGCCCAAAATCACGCAACTCTCCTTTGTTTCAGCCTAAAATCACGTCCCCCCTTTTGTTTTATTTTCATTCGATAACCCTAAAATTTCAAAATCATTCAAAACAAAAAAAAGAAAAGAAAATAATGTCGGCCTGTTCCTTTTTTCTGTGCTCTTGATAATGGCGGCTTGTTCTTGTCTTCCCTTGCTTGCAAATTAGGGCTCGTTCAATTCGAAGGGCTTCGACTTCAGTAGCTCGCGGCTCCTTCTATTTGCGTTCGTTAAACAAGGTGAGTGATTTAAATTACTCACATCTAATTCGATTTCATGTATATGTGATTTTGTGATATCGGCCTTGAATTTTTGGTATTTCGACTTCGGTCGTGATTTCTTGGCTTGTTTTGAGTTTTGCTGTTGTTAATTCTGTTCTTGATGTCTTTCGATGTTGAATTCTTTTGACGATGCTGATTTCGAGTCGACTTCGACACGTACTGCTATTGACTTAACTTGTTTATCTCAACTTTGACTTGATTATGCCTTGGTCTCTCAGCTATGAATTATATTGTGATATTGTTGTCACTGTTTTGCATTTTGGGTTTGAACCACGACTTGATGGAGTTGTTGCCATTACTGTTGGTCTTGACTTCGTCTTGTCTGCACTTAGATGATCAGGTTGCATACTCCCTGGTGCCTTTATGTGCACTTGTTTGCACTGTTACTTGCTGGAATGACTTGGACATTGTTTTAGTGTTATGGTCTTTGATGTTGAGGCTGCTTGTTTGATTTCTTTGTAATTTCTGTGCCCTTGCGATCTTGTGGTGGCTGCAGTATTTGTTGCAGTTTACCATTGTATCCTTGTGGTGGCGGCAGTTCCATTTTTGTTGCATTATTGGATTATATAAGTTGACTTGAGCCTTTTTGTTGTTTACTGCAACTTTGGTTTCCATATTAGATATGCAGTAACCTGTAGCACTTGACTTCGGCTGTTTCTTTGATACTGAACTGTTGTCCCACTTATTCACGTATTTATGTGCTATGGTGCCATATCTATGGTGCCCTCACCTTCATACTGCTGTGTTCATGTAGTTGTACTGGTGCCTTGCCTATGTGCTTGTTTTTGTTGGACATTAATTGTGCACTATGCACTTGCGTGTCCTTGTTATCCCAACCGTCGAGTACAGGTTACATGCAATTTCAATTGTTGTCAACCTGTAGCTTTTGTGCCTTGATGCTATTCATTTTTTTTATGTATGTTGTGCATTAGTTTTCAAGTGTAATTGCAACATGTTGTTGTTGCATTTTGTATTTGCTGTGCCCTTGTATTCAGGTGGTGGCTGCATTTTCGTTGCAGTCTTGCCGTTGAATACTTGTGGTGGTTGCAGTTTCTTATGTTGCAGTGATATTCCTTTCATTCTGGTATACTCTATGTTGCCACTACTCTTGTTATTTTTACTAAGATTAGGGTATTCTTCTTTATATTTGAATTGAGTGATACTATGGTCTTTGGTCATGATTCACTAGTGTGCTTATGCATGCTGTTGTTCCAGTTTTGCCTGTATATGTTTTGATTTTGGGCTGCTCTTGAGCTCCTATGCATGAACTGGACTGCACTTGTATATATACACTTGTATACCATCAGTTGCAATAGCCTGTTTCAATATCCATATAGTTTTTCCACTGTTGCTTTCTTTGCACCATTCATGTTGCAAGTATTTCTGGTCGAAAATTTTGATATATGCTGCACTACTGTTATAGGTAGTTGCTAGCTTTGCTTGCATTGTTAAGTTAGTCTGCACTTCACTGTCTACACTGCATCTATTTTCGTGAGCTAAGTATTTTGACTTATATTCAGTTTCATATGCATTGATCTGGAGTTGTTTTGTTGCATTCACTCTCCACTAGTACATGTTGCCTCGAGTACATGTTTTCATTGTATATATATATAACACTGCTCGGTCTATATGCACTTAGTTAGTTCTCATATGTACCGACACATTGTATTTGCATTTATTGTTGAGTCTGGGCACGTGTGCTTCATGAACTCTTCACTTTTGCCTTTTTGACTTCATGTAGCATTTATTGTTATCAGGTGGCTTATGGTCTTGATGTGGTACTTCACTGTTGTTCACGATTCACTTTGAGAGTGTATGTGAATTGATCTATGTTGTATTTGTGTCTTGTTTACAAGCTTCGAGTCTGTCTGCACATACTTTTATGATGCAGTGTCTTCACTTTAGAACTTCATGTGTAGTTCTGTCTACATCCATGCCTTGGTTTCACTGCACTGATCATGTACAGTCTACATTTGTGTCTGTTGCACCCTGTAGTAGCCTTGCTTTACACTGTTGCATACATGTGCTTATCTATTCAGCTGTCCAGACCTGACCTTGTTGTTTCCTTTGGGTTACTGTCTTGATGTTTTGCTGCCATCATGTACAGTCCGTTGTCCATTGTTCTTCAAACTAGTGCATTGAGTCCTCATTCCTTTTAGTTCATACTGTATATCAGTATGTGCTAGTAGCTGTGCACATTGTATATTGATCTCAGTGATGCATTTGTATCCATGGCTGTTGTACTTGTACATTGATTTGTACATTGAGTTGAATCCAGCTGAAACGCTCGGGTTTGACCTTGTACTCGTTTGGAACTTCCGTTGATCTTTTGTGCATTTCATACTGTAGTGGCGAGGCAGTACACGCGTGCGTGTACTGCAGCCCTACTAGATCTGATGTTTTAATTGATGTTTTCTATTGCTAGAATTGTTTTATGTTGCCAATTCAATATGTTTTGAATCGTATTTTGATTTGGTTTAAATTTGATGATTTTGTTGTTAATTGCCATTTAGGCAATTATGTTGTTTTCTAAATTATCTTCATTGATAATCCTTTCCTATATCTTCGTTGATAATTTGAATCTACTGATTTTGTTGTTTAACACTGTTAAGTGTTATATTTACCGTTATCCGATTTCTTTATAAAAAAGATCGGATATGTGAATTTATTTTGACTGTCGTCTAATTGTTATTTAATTATTATTGCTTCTGTGCATTAATAACTGAGTTTGAATTAGACTGACCCGTGTATTATTTTCTTTTGAATGTAATACTCGGGTCGACCGAGTGTTTTGCAGCTTGAAGATTTTCGGGCAGCAAAGTTAGAGAGAGGGGGAAAACGCTCACTTTATTTCAGGGATTTTGTACTTAAAGAAATATTCCGTTGTACAAATTTAATGCATTATATAAACACTGATATTTGTAAAAAAAATCCTTTCGTGCGAAATAATATTATCATTTTGTGATACTGTGGCTGATTCTGTTTAAACTCTATAAACTAAATAACAATCCGTCATTTTGAACGTTTCAAGTTGGTTTAATTACCGACTGAGGGCGGTCAAAATGGCGGGATGTTATAATATCAGTCTTAAGAAATTCATTGTAGACAAATTCATGGACTACAAGATGGTTGACTCCAAACCTATGACTGCTCAACTACATGAACTGCAAATAATCATTCATGAACTCGAGGCAGAAGGTCATAAGGTTGGAGAATCGTTTTTGGTTGAAGCCATCATGGAAAAACTGCCGCCGTCGTGGAGAGATTACCGCTATTATCTGAAGCATAAAAAGAAGGAAATCTCTTTACAGGATCACACAGTCCGATTGAAAATTGAGACAGATAACCGTGAAATTACAAAACAAAGCGAGAAGGCATTTGTGGCTGAGGATTCAAAGACCAAAAACAAAAAGAAGAATTTCCAGAAGAAAAGGAAAGCTCCAAACAACAAACCAAAAGACAACAAACGAACCAAAAAGTTTAATGGTGAATGTTGGGTTTGTGAAAAAATTGGACATGCCGCTAGAGATTGCAGACTCAAAAAGGACCGCAACAAAGAGACAAATATAGTAGACAACATGGAAGTGGACGAGTCCAACTTCTCGGCAGTTGTATCTGAATGCAATCTGGTTCAGAATCCTAACCAATGGTGGGTAGATACAGGCGCTACTCGTCATGTTTGTTCTGACAAATCCATGTTTTCTACATATCAGAAATTCGATCACGAAGAAAAACTCTACATGGGTAATTCTGCAGTTTCCATGATCGAAGACAGTGGCACAATAATCCTCAAGTTTACTTCTGAAAAAACTGTTAAGTTGAATGACGTGCTCCACGTTCCAGACATACGCAAGAATCTCACCTCTGATGCAGTCCTATCAAAGAAGGGATTCAAGATGGTGTTCGAGTCAAACAAGATGGTTCTGTCCAAAGCTGGAATGTATATCGGAAGGGGATATTTATGTGATGACCTATTTAAGGCAAATGTAGCCGTTGTCGGCAACAAAAATATGTATTCTGATTGTGCTATTAATAAAATTGAAGTTTCTTATTTGCTTGAGCACGAAATTTTACTATGGCACGATAGATTGGGACACATAAATTTCCACAAAATGAAAACATTATCAAATTTGAGATTAATTCCAAATTTCCAAGTAGATAAGAACTACAAATGTGAGACATGTGTAGAAGCAAAAATGGTCAAACAGCCATTTAAATCTGTTGACAGAAGCACCGAACCATTAGGTTTGGTATATACAGATTTATGTGATTTTAAATCACTACCTACAAGAGGTGGGAAAAAGTATTTCATTACTTTTATTGACGATTATACGCGATATTGCTATGTATATCTTTTAAATAGTAAAGATGAAGCAATAACAACGTTTATAAAATACAAGGCTGAGGTAGAAAATCAGTTAAATAAAAAGATCAAGATACTAAGATCTGATCGAGGTGGAGAATATGAATCACCATTTGAAAAATTCTGCGAACAAAATGGAATAATTCATTGAACAACAGTTCCATATTCACCACAACAAAATGGTGTAGCCGAGAGGAAGAATAAAACGTTAAAAGATATGATTAATGCAATTCTTTTAACTTTTGGTCTACCGACGAACTTGTGGGGGGAAGCCTTAAATATGTCTAATCACATATTAAACAAAGTCCCTCACAATAAAACATGAACAATTCCATATGAGTTATGGAAAGGACACATACCAAGTTTTAAATACCTCAAAGTGTGGGAGTGCTTGGCAAAAGTTCCAGTTCCGCCTTCCAAGAGAGTCAAACTTGGACCAAAAACAGTAGATTGTTATTATCTTGGGTCAGCCCAAAATAGTAGTGTCTACAGATTTTTGGTATTCAAGTCTGATATAGCTGATATTCATGTAAATACAATCATGGAATCTAAAGGTGCCTCATCCTTTGAAGACGTGTTTCCACACAAAAGGAATGAAGGAAATAATGTCCCAAGAAGGACAAGAGAAGAATTAAACAATTCATATGAAGATGAAACTCATCATGAGATTGAGGAAGTTGAACCAAGAAGAAGCGTAAGGGCTAGGACTTCCAAGACATTCGGTTCGGATTTTTCACTTATGTGTTAGAGCACGAACCTCAAATGTACAATGAAGCAATGTCATCTTCTGAATCCTCATGTTGGGAAGAAGCAATTCAAAGTGAGATTGGTTCAATTCTAAGTAATAAAACTTGGGAAATTGTTGATATTCCACCAGGAATAAAACCAATTGGCTGCAAATGGATTTTCAAGAAGAAAATGAAAGTAGATGGCTCTATCGACAAGTATAAAGCCAGATTAGTAGCCAAATGATATCGTCAAAAAGAAGGAGTTGACTTCTTTGATACATATTCGCCGGTAACACGAATAACCTCTATAAGAATGTTAATAGCAATTGCATCCATCTATAATCTAGACATTCATCAAATGGATGTAAAAACCGCATTCTTAAATGAAAATCTCGATGAGAAAATTTACATGAAGCAACCTGAGGGATTTATTTCCAAAGGAAATGAAAACAAAGTCTGTAGAGTAGTCAAATCATTATACGGACTAAAACAAGCTTCAAAGCAATGACATGCAAAATTTGATAGTGTCATGATGAGAAATGGTTTTCGTATAAATGAATGTGACAAATGTGTTTATTATAAACAACTTGAACAATCATATGTGATGATCTGTCTATATGTGGACGATATGCTAATATTTGGTTCAAATACTCATGCAATTGAGACCATAAAGAAAACGTTGATCAACAATTTCGACATGAAAGACTTGGGTGTTGCAGATGTTATTTTGGGAATAAAAATAATAAGAACACATAATGGAATTGAGTTATCTCAATCACATTATGTAAAAAAAGTGATTGAAAGATTTCAAAATTTTGGAATTAAAGGAGCAAATACACCTTTTAATCCATCAGAAGTATTGCATAAAAACACTAATGAGAGTGTAATGCAACTGAAATATTCTGGTATAATAGGATGTCTCATGTATCTCATGAATTGCAAAAGATCAGATATAGCTTATGCAGTAAGTCGATTGAGCTGGTATACAAGCAATACAGGGAAGGAACACTGGAAAACACTAATGAGAGTGCTTGGATATTTAAAAAATACCATAAATTATTTCTTATATTATGGAAAATATTCTGCCGTCCTAGAAGGATATAGTGATGCAAATTGGATTGCTGATTCAGAGGAATCAAAATCAACGAGTGGTTATGTCTTTACCTTAACAGGGGCAGCAGTGTCATGGAAATTTACTAAACAAGCATGCATAGCTCGATCCACTATGGAATCAGAGTTCATTGCATTAGATAAAGCAAGCGAAGAAGCAGTATGACTTCGTCACTTTTTAGAAGATATTCCTTTCTGGCCTAAACCTGTACCGGCCATATGCATTCACTGTGATAACCAAGCTGCGCTAAGCAGAGCGCACAACTTTGTGTATAATGGAAAGCCACGACATATTCGTCGACGCCACAACACAGTTAGACAGTTACTCTCAAATGGAACTATTTCCATATATTATGTGAGAACAAATGATAACCTAGCGGATCCATTTACTAAAGGTTTATCAAGAGAGAAAATTGACTGCGCATCGAGGGGAATGAGTTTAAAAGCCTAAACCACAACGAGTTATCTTATACGGAAAGCTATCCTAGCGACTGGAGATCGCACGGACTAGGAACAATAGACAAACCAGTTCTGAATAACTCAAGACGTAATGCATTTGCGTGGACATAGTCCAACTCCATTCCTATGGTGCACAACATAAATGCATGCCTACAGAAGTATTTAAGGGTTAAAACTATGTTTTTTTAATGATGACCATATCTTGAAAATAACAAGTGGGGTATATGTAGGATACTCTTAATGGTTGCGATCACCTATGTTAGTGTGAGCTGGGTCGGCTCTATGAGAATATTAAAAGGCTTTTATTCTCTAAAACACTCGCAGAACCAAAAATTGTTCAGGACCAAAATGAACACAACCAAGAGATTGGATGAGAAGGGAATCAATGCTTCATAAAGCTTATTGTCTGGGTATACAATAAAGACTGACGGTTCAAGATGAAATAATTCACCGATTAGCCAAGTAGATCCGATAAGTTTTAACTAGGGAAAGTTCAAAGTGAAATATCTACTTATCCACGATAAAGTATTATTCCGTATGTACTCTGTGATATTTCGCTTTGTGTGGGGGATATGTATATTATCATTCATGTGGGGAATTGTTGGAATTCCTTAACAAATAAAATGAATTGAAATATACGAAGTCCCACATCGCCAAATTGTTGAGAGCTATATTGGTTTATATATGGCTTTTTCATGAGGAGGTTGGGGGCCTGAGGCTTCCAAATGTACGCTTCGTTGTGAGGAGGGAGATCTTGCATCACCACCACACGTGCGCCGCCGCCGTCCGACCGGGCCGGGCCGGGCTCGGGTTTGGGTCTAATATGGTACTCGTATTTTTACTACAAACTGGACCGGGCTTTCTGACAGTTGCATGTCATACGAACAGATGCTGGGTGAATAGACGCGAACAGTGGCGGATGCGATCTGTTAGAAGCAAATAGGTACGGGGCGGGTGCGACCCGGCTGAAGCAGACGCGGGCGAATGGATGCTGCATGAGCGGGTGCGACCCGACTGAAGTAGCGCGGGCAAACTGAAGCGAATAACAGGCGGATGAACAGATGTGACTGTACGAAGAGGTACATACGCGACTGTTTGAGCGAACGGGTGCAGACACGACCGTTCGGAAGAGATACGGACCAACTATAAATAAGTAGGAAAACTGATCGCTTTCCTCACTCAATTTAGAATCCGAATCTTCTTCTTCTCTTCTGCTGCTATACTCTAAATCACAGAGTGATATACTCATTACAATCTCGAGCAGAATACGTCTGTTGTACCTTGGCGGAATTTTTGAAATAAAATTCTTAAGGAAATCGTTACGACGAGCCTCAGACATAATCCGGTTAGAATTTAGTCTGTTTGTATATTTATATACATTATTCTATATTCTATCCGTTATTCTGGTTATACTATTTATTCAATATAGTATAACGCTGTTGTTGTAAATTATTTACAACATTCATATTGTTATAATACTTAATACAGAATTCCAGTGTAGTGAAAATCTGAGTTATAAACTTGTGCGACGAGTTTATAATTGATTATTCTCTGTTTTGATATACTAACATCTTAACACTAATATCCGCCATAAGTTTCTATTTAAATATTCGTTGTTTCTCTCTCTTGTTGCATGGATCAAATATTTAAAAATAGAGTGAATTGACAAGAGATAGAAAATATATTATTTAATTTGAAATTTATGGCTGATATTCAAGGAGATTTGAGGTGTAGCCGATCTTTGTCCATGTATACATACATAATCAAATATTTCAATCATCTTTCACATCATACACTTCCAGCATAGATGTGAGTGAAAAAGAATCACTTAAAGAAGCAGTGAACTTCCTTTATCGAATAGACTTAAGTTGTTTCTTCTTCTTCTTTCACTCGCTATCAAATTTTCAATCCAAAAAATTATCAATAAAAACTCTAATTTCCCTTTATCTAGTGGTGTAGATTCATACTGAGAAGCACATATTCCAATTTGAGAATTAGTGGGATTTTATTTTGATTTTTTTCTTCAATTAGAAAAGATGGAGTTGGGGTCTTTTAGTTTTTCAGGAGAAGTTGAAAATAGATTACCAAAGGAAATAATGCAATGAGAAGTGGTGTTTATATTAGGGTTAGAAATCCCTGGACTTGAGAAATATCTGCATGCTAATGTGGGTTTGGGCTTTCACCTGTTAACTAAACCCTAATTTAAACATTACTAATTTAATTTCCCCTTATATTTTTTTGTTAATAAATCTATTACTTACTCAAAATGACTTCAATTCACAATTAAAAATCATAACTTATGCTGCGAATATTTAACCATCTTACAATATTTTATGTATAAATTATTTGCATAATTACTCACCATTTAAATAATTATTTGTTTCATTTCATTTTATATCCATTTACTAAATAAATTCCAAATCCTTTCAATAATTGAAATAAAATTCTTTTTTTTTTTGAAAATAAATGTATAAACTCATTTATTTTAATTATTATACTTTATAAAAGTTTATTCAACTATTTTAATTCAATTTAAAAATTATTCTTAAATTTAAAATTATAAAAGTAAACATTTATCTCATTTAACATTATTATTTTCTTCTTTACAAAATATGTCACTAAATTATCAAATTATCCATTATAATTACATTTGATTATTTTAGAACTCATTTAATTAATTTATTATTTATTATAAAATCTCAAATGCTTCTTGAAAATGGGTTGTTACAACAGCCAAGCGTGTAGTTTCAACATCAACGTTGACTTCTGGTGGATAAGCTGATGTTGGAACGGTGGCGGCTACATCGTTTAGCTCGGTATCGATCCGTTCGACACCGAACAAAACTGGCTCGACTTGTATGGTTCGGCTGGGTAGAAGTCCGTATCTCCGTTGTTGCTTCATGCCTTGTTCGTCATCTTGTATCCATTCTTGATGGGTTTCCAGCAGAACTTTGGTCTTTTTGGACTTGCGTTGGTGTTGCTTGCTTCATGCATCTAAGGAACGTGTCCATCTTCTGCTGCTTAGCTAAAAAAGAAGCTTTCGTGTTTGCCATCATTGTCTGCACATTTTTCCTGGTCAGATAGTTGATCTGTTGACTCGGACTAGTCATTGCTTACTGACTGCCACCGTTAGCAGACCGCTCTCCATCCAATAACATAATCTTCGATCCTTGCTTTCTATCCGGTGGTTTTATGATCTGAATTGAGTTCTCAGTGAAAGCACTTGACTTTTATATTTGAGATTGAAAAACCGTGTATGACGATTAACCTTTCCGCAACAACCCTTTAGCAATGCAAGATAACGCTTTATGCAAGTAAGTTTGTTATTATAATTCTTACCAAAAAGTATTTTACATTTTTGATCATCATCGTGGATCGAGTTGCATGAAAAGCGACAACAAATGTAAATTATGACCCGACTGGCTTTTGTTGCATATTGCACTTGAAAATGAAAATTTTAAAAGTAAATGCTGAATCTTTGAATTAGACGATGAAACATTTTCATTTTTGTGGATAACAAGTGAAGAAGCCTGATGAGAATGAGGATGAATATCAATTGGCATTGTGTGAGAAATATATTGAATTGTGTATATATGTAGATGGTATAGGAAACAATAGTCGTTTTTGTGTCGTTGGTGATTGTTGCACATTGGACGCTTGTTCAATGAATGTCTCATTTTAAACGCTTGTTAAATAGATGCTTAGTTATAAATGAAAGTCAGCATTTGTATAAATATGCGGATCTTAAGACTATTAATACAACAGAAGGGGGTGAATAGTGTGTTGTGCTATTCTCAATAATTTAAACTTTTCATGACAATTATGATGATATGATATACAATTCAATCAATAGACTAGCAATTTAAGAATTAAATAACAATACAAGCGAATACACACATTAAAATATACAGACACAACTATGCTATGGAATTATGCATTGCAACTATATGAATATCATGTACTTATGATTTCACATTGAATCACAATAATATACGCACATATCTCTCTCTCATGTATGCATATGTATATATATATATATATATACACACACATATATATATACATATAAATCCAATATAGACGATCAAAATAATATGAAACTAAAATAAAAGAGGTAAAGAATGCAAATAGTGAAAATCAATTGCATTGTGCATGGTTTAAAATCTCAGATTTCGATCACGTATCATCTCAGAATTTTCACACAGGCTACCTCACATCGGAGGAGACCTTGAATGTGATGAATGTATCTCAATTTTACATCTCAACAAACATGCAAGCCTTAAGGGACATTTAGGGAGCATTTCAGAGTAACTTGTGTCTAAAATTGATGTTTTAATGATTTGTTTAACAATTATAATTTTTAAAGTTAAAAATAAAAATTGTAACATACCTGATTTGCGTAAAAAAAGTTGAAATTAATGTTTTGGAGAAGAGTGATAGCTTAATTAACTTACTTGATTTGGTAATGAATGAATAATACCATTTTTTTGACCATAATAAGAAATGAAGTCTTATTTGGATATAAAAAGAAATAAAGTCTTTCGCCGCGATCTATCAAGATAAAAGTAAAAAATATGTTTCAAGGAGTTGGTAAATAGTAATTGGATTGAGTAGTTTTTTTTGAACATATATAAAGATGAAAAAAATATTATGTAAAAGAAGAAGAAAAATATAATTTCGGGTGAGATTTCAGATTGAGATTTTGATTCCTATTTTAGGTAAGATTTGACTATTTCAAAAGAGACGAGTGTCAAATGAGATACGAATAAGATTTGACGTCTTCTCTCGTTTAAGTATTGAAAAGGAGATCTCAGACGAGATATAAACGATTCAAAACTATGACATCTTTATGTATGCCAGTTTGGGTATTCCAACCCTATGCCAAATTCCGTAGTATCCCCTTGTGAATTTCTCCAGTATCTCGACCTTCCTTAGCTTGGAAGATCAGGTATGCATACATCAATCTTCATCTCTTACATCGCACCAATAGATTCTGAATGTCTTACCAGGAGATTGACTCTGCAAAGTTTCAACTTCAACTTCTTCCCAAGAGATTAAAACAATGATATCGGTAGGAATATAATGGTCCCGTGAACTCCACAATTGGTTGACATATTGGTGTGAAGTGTTTTGAATTTTTGAAATTGTCTAAAAGTTTGGATGCAATTTCAATATGACTTTTGACATCAAGGGGAACGTGAGAGTCAATATCATTTTTTTACAAAAAGCAAAATAGAGCAAGTTACCTCTAAAATTCAAAATCCTCGGTGATGAAAAGTAATAACTAAAAGCTCAGCGCCTTTTCAAAATCAAAAGTAGTTAATTTGAAAAGATAAAACTCCGTCCACATATTTTTGAGAATTCTGTTGAGATACTCTTGGATGCTCCATCGACGTATTTCAAAAGTTTATCAACATGCGTGGTAAATATCGATTTTTTAGATGATACTTTGTATAGTAAGTTGACAAAACTTGAAAGTCCATAGACATACCGTAAATTTTGCTGACATATTTTGTAAAATCATTTTTAAAATATGATAAAGTTGTATATGTGTTGTGGGTTTGTGAGATTTTTAACAATGCTGTAAGAGATAAAAAGAATACTCTATCGTCACTAATAATAAGAGATGTTGTCCACTCTGAACATATTTTCTGCATATAATTATAGACATATTAGAAGCATAGCTTATGTGATTTTTATCATCAAAAGACATCAATTATGATTTTAGTGGCAAACACTTCATTATTAAGTATATCCTAGCTGGCATCTATCGAATAGACATCCCATTCGTAGATGCTTGTTCAACTAGTGTTCACTCTTCAAACTTGACGACTACAATTTCATAATTGCAAACATAATTTCAATGTGAATTCAAATTGTGAATCCGCTATTGTAGATGATTTTCATAATTGAAACATGACTGAAGATTGTAATATGAGCTCTGTAGGAGATCCCTTCAAAAATTTATGGGGTCATTGTCTCTTTTCCCAACGCTTTCATTCAATAATATCTACAATTTAACCATAGCAATTCTTTTGAAATTAATTTTTTGATAAAAGAATAAGAGAGTACCGAATGCATAAGATAAATATAAAGGAATATATGAAGTACATGGGAATTATATTATGGACAAACTTGTGTCCATCTTTGGTTTCTATGCCATGAACTTTAAAATTTAGCCACAAGAACAAAATCCACGTCTTATATCCTCGTTTGATTACGATATTTTCTCATCCTCATCATGCAACATCGCATTGATCGTCACCACACCATACGCCATCACTCCTATACCATCACCATCCGCGTCATCACCCCATGCCCCCAGCCCTTGCACAATTAGTTGTCACCCACACGAGCTTAACCCTAGAAACCCCAAGTTCTTCCAAATTCGATAATGTTCACACCATTAGCTTCACCACCTCCTAATGTAACTACTTTTTCCCTCTTACTCCACTTCGTTGACAATAACCATTGACAACAAAACAGTACTAATATGCACAAAATGTACTATGCACTATCATCGTATGAATATATATATATATATATATATATATATATATATATATATATATATAAGTAACATACATACAAATGTTAGTGTAAAATAGCATAATAGGAAAATATTTCAACGAAGTAATTTTTTTTAAAAATTAGCAAATTCGAAATTCTACTATTCAATAGCGCTATAGAAATAATGCAACTTAATAATAATGCAATAAACATTTTAAAAACTGTAATGAAATTAAGTAGTAGTCAAAATGTAGCATTATATCATAGAAAAATAAATAATCATGTAATGATGAATGAATGAAATGATAGTAACATTATAATACAAATTGCATTGTATTCCAAATCAGATAATGTTGTTATACTATAGCAACAAAATTAAAGATGTTACTACAAGACAGCAGTGTAACATCAAATTTTTAATTTGTATAATATTATCATTAGCAGTATTAAAACATGAAGTGATTATACAAACCAACACTAACATGTTTTAAAATACCTTTATAAAAATAATAAAATGCCACTACAAGGTAGAATATAAATAAATTATTTCATTTCAAAATACTACTATAAAGAAGCTCTTTTAGATAATATGTACATTTACTTTTTCTAAAAATGTTATTGTACTTCATAAAATGCTACTGCAAAATAGCATTGTGAGATAAGATACACATACTTCATTTAAAAATGTTACTACAAGTCTACCGTCTATAGTTCATAAAATACTATTAGAAAATAATTTTATGGGTTGAGATATAAATAGCCATAATTTGAAATTTCAGTTCATAAAATGATATTACACGGTAGCATTGCAAATTATAATAGACTTCTTCTCTAAATCCACGTGGTTCTTTATAATCGCATACTTCACCTCCCAATTAGGTCCGACACCACTCTCATTCTTATGCCTATCTTCATCAGCATCTCCTCCCTTCATCACTAGAAATATCATCGCACCTCTTCATCACCTTTAATGTCGATTCTGATCACCACATCATTGCCAACCCTTGTTGCACCACAACATGGTATGAGGTTCCGGCTGGAACCATGAGATTCCGATCCACTCGTACCGATTCCGGCCGGTGGCGCGACGGGATTAGGGCAAAATTCCGTCCCGTTTAAAAAGTCAAAGTAAAAAAAAATTCAAGCTTAAGAGGAGGGGAGCAACAAGAAAAAACACATGGTATCGATCTGTAGAAAAAGCAAAAGAAAAAAAAATTCGAATCTAGCAGTAATCGAATACTTATCTCAATTAAATCGAAGCATCCTTTTGCAATTCTTTCCAAACGCGAGCTTCTGTTAGCGACGAGCTTCATTCAAGCCTTATTCGAGCATCAGACTGCTTACTTCGAATCAGACAGCTTATTTGGAGCATCATTCAAGCTTCGTCTAGTAGCGACGAGCTTTATTCAAAACGACTTTATTTGTGTTCTTATTTTTTTTGCCCTTAGTTGCTGTAGCGGGAGACTAAGTTTTAGGGGGAGAGAAGGAATAAGAGTTAGGTTTGGTAAACTTTGTTGGGCTGTTTTATTTGTGTTCAAGCAGTGGAATGTTATTTTTTATATAAGTGTTGGGTTGGGTCATTTGTTTTGCATTAGATTTATGTAGTAACTTTGTTGGGCTGCTTTATTTTTATATAAATGTAGTATAATGTTATTTATTTCTTTAGAGTATATGTTTTATGTTTTGTAATTTATTTACAATGCTTATTGTTACATTTTCATTACAAAATTTGAAACCGGGACCGAAACCGAAATCGAAACTTCCGAAAATTCCTAAACTAAGCGAAACTAAGAAAATTTCAACTGGCTGAAACCGAATGCTCAAACCTTGCACCATAGTTAATGACTCCCACAGCACCACCGAAGGCCATCACACCTCTCGTCCGTCACTTAAAGTCTGTTGCGTGAATATTAGAAAATCCTAATTTTAGCGTCGTAGCCTTCAAACGATAATTTTGGACTGATGCAGAATTTTTAATATAACTTTGTCCTTGACACTGAAAAATATTGTGACCATCGTGATTAAATTTGCGTAAAGTTTGTCCTTCACCTAATGTCCTATAATGTATAATTGCAATAATGGAGAAAATAATTATCTTCATTCAATTGGAAAAGTGTGATATTATTCTTTTCTCGTTCAGTTCAATACATGTATCGTAATCAGCCGAGTTCCATTCATAAAAATGTTCTCATTTGAAATCTTGTTGATGATTATCAAAAAGATCCTATATGATTTATGCATGTTCCCATCAAGTTTGGTATGAGTTCTTGTTAAGTTCCAAGTGCGAAACGCTGATGCCTTCTTGCTGAGAAAGATTGGCCTGTTACACGCTAAGTTGTTAATATCGGTATCATTGATTTATCGATCAAGTACCGATATATGATATTTCAAAATATTGGGATAATATTGGTCAAATAACGGTTGTCTATAACAAGTTATAAATGCTATTGTATCATGTTATATAGTCATAAGTTTATTAGTTTCCATATATTTGAATTTATATTTTCAAATTATTACTAGATGTTATATAATAAAAAACGAAAACTATATAATCTTTATCATTTTATTTATTATTATATCATCTTTTTCATTTATTTAGTCGTCCAAGTCATCTTTAACATTTTTCAGCTTCATTCATGTTCATGATTTTTTGGTTTTCATTTAAATGATCATACGAGTAATGTTGATTTGATTTCCACTTCTAGCTATTGGTTCATTATTGATAGGTTAACTATATGACTTTACTGATTTCTACCTTTTTGGTGCATGATGGTTGTAAAATAAAAAAAGATTAAATTGTATAGGTTGGCTTAACAATAAAAAAGAGAAGTAGTTATTACATGAAGTTGTTTATGGTATAAAGTTGACATTAAATAAAACACATGAAACAATGGAATAATTTGAGTTTTCATCATTAAAAGACATTCGATTTCTACTATGGTCCATATATTGTCGTTTATCATATACAAAAAACAAACACTAAGAGTTAAAAATATTTATCATTTTATTTTCAACATTTCAATCTATGGTTGATATTCATTAAAATATCGTTTATTTTGCTCTAAATGTCAAGTTGACATATCAACGAATGTCGGACGGAATACCGTTAACGATATTTTGAGTAATATTTTGAGAAAAAATTGGTTAAGGAGTGATGTATGATATATCGTTGATAGAGATATTGTCTGACACATGGTTCTAGAGTTCCACTTTTTTATCAAATTAGCCCCATTTTCATCTAGCATGTCAGAAAGGGAATACGCGTAGCTCAACTAGTATGAATTAAGCGTGTGTGTGTGGATATATATTGAGTATGGTAATGCACTAACTGATTTCGTCATTTACATAAGTTGTACATTGCTCGTCCATGGAAGAGCTTTCTTGATGTTAGTTATTGCTATTTTTCAGGCAATGATGAGTTTGATGAAGTACAGAATATGGTTGCAAATATCAAAACTGATTGTCAGACAGTGGAGCACTTAGATCCCTATGCTATCAACATACTTTATGGCCTCATTTCTGCGGTTCACGATGGCGTTAAGGTTGGCAGTCAAAATGAAACCAACGCTTGCTCTTCTTTGAAAGAGACGTCTCTCAGCCCAATAGATGGATGCATTCAAGCTGCAATGAATGAATCATCTTCTATTAGAGACGATCCAGTTGCTAAAATCTTCCATGCTATTGAACCGCTTGTGCTGAAGAAAGTTTTGGCAGTCATGGCGGTTCGTAATATTTCTCAATTTTCTTCTTTATTTTATATATTTATCTATTTTCTGTTTTTAAGATGATTCATTGAACCTTTTAATAACCACAGAACCAGTTTCCAAGAACTTTGGAAGCGCTTATCCTGCATGCACTTTCACCTGCAAGTGCAGAGCTACTAACTCGTAAGTTCGAAGAGATGGACCATCTTATGAGCAAAGAAGATCAGTAAGTGCATTAAAGTTTTTCAGCAAGTCATATGCATCTACCAAATAGTTTTTTTAGGGTCAGAAAATTCAACGAGATGCCGCTGTAAATGTAAATGCAGGCGTGAGTTTTACCAACTATTCTACAGCGTATTTGATGATCCCAATGCAGCAATGGTTGTTATTATCAAAGGGAAAGAAGCCTTTGCCTTTCAGGTATCATCTCTTGACCATTATAAAAAAAAAAAAATCTCTCTTCTTCTTCTTCAATAACGTGTTCGATATTTGTAGTTAAACTTTATTAACGTCTAAATCTTATTTATTTTCATTTTTTGTCTTCCAGTCACTTCAGAGTGTCATGGACAAATACTTGGGTCTGCACATCAAAGAACCCAATTGATTCTATTGGATACAGTAAAAATCAGTCTCAATCTTTGTACATAAATAAAGTGCATAGCTGAAGGAATGGCATACAATTAATTATGGTGTTGGACTGTGTTTGAAACTGCAACGTGTGTTAGTTTCTATCATGTACATGGCATAAATCTTTGACAAAAGTTTGATGGAATAATATACTAGAACATATACTCACACGCTTTTGTCATCAGAAGAAAATAATTGATGTCATATGGTAATTGTGGAGAGATTTGGATTTGTCAAAAGATGAACACGATGTTGTGTGGATACTTATTAGTGGTTAGGAGTGTACTAGAGCTTCCCAATAGTTGTATCTTATCAAATTTGCTGAGGTGGGTTTCACGTTTATAAAACTAAAGTACAAGGATTCCTGAAATTTTTCACTTCTCCTTCAATTTTACTCTTTCGAAATTTAACTTTCACCGATATCAACATTTAAGTTTTACCAACGTCCTATCTCTTCAACATGGAATGTGGAACACAATCAAAATGAAGTCAAAATTCTTGTATCCCAGTCGAAATGGTGCCGTTCAAGGTCAAAACTGTATCGAAAATCCAAACATTCGCGTTACACGTCAAATTTTGAAATTCGATGGATGTGAGAATTAGGTTGAATCTCTTTCAATTTACGGATATTTCCACACAAATCGCTTTATCGATCCATCAAAAGAAATTCAACGACTAGTTCGCAAGATTTTAACATTAAATAATTAGTTTATTGTGCCACGTTATAAAGTTTTCCGTGTCAAAGTGTTATGCTGTGTTCCAGCTTACGATCACCATCAGCATGTAGTTTTGTGTTGTGTTCTATGTTCCATGTTATGTTTTGCTTCATTTTACCATTATCATAGAAACTTAAGCGCATATTCATGTGGTAGAAACGTTCAAATATGAAAAGATGCATCAATACGTACATAAAGTGATACAAATTTGGAAGTAATACAACCTCGTTCACACGTTCCTACCGACTCGGCAATGACCTCACTATGGAGGGAATCAATGACATCGTGCAGTTCTAAAATATATCCAACAGCTCTTCAAAAAAAATGTTTGCCAATTCACTATTTGAACGGAAAACCATATAGAAAGCGCATGCTTTGAAAGAATTGAGTCCAACACGGTCAGGGAAGTCAGGAATCTGACCAGAGGGGGGACGCTCCTTTTCCCTTTGTTTTTTATTTTTTATTTGTCTGTGATATTTCACAATAAAATGAACATCCAAAAAAAAAAAAAAAAAAAACAAAGCAGCTAATCAACTAGCCAAAAATTTAAGGTTGATACATAATCTCCAAACTCGGATTGTTACAGACTCTCTCCTAATAAAATTTCGTTCTCGCAATTTCTAGAGAAGAGTTTGTACTCAACATAATTATTTCATCGCTCATAGGAAAGATAGACAAGCACGAGATCAAAACTCCTCACTTTCCACTCAAGACGAAAGAAGGCTAAGATAAAATTGCTCGACATACTCTATGATTTTCCCGGACTATAGAATTTCTCCGAGCAATTTTATTTTAGCCTTCTTTCGTCTTGAGTGGACAATAAGGAGTTTTGTTCTCGTGCTTGTTTATCTTTCCTCTGAATGATGAAATAATTATGTTGAGTACAAACTCTTCTCTATAAATTGCGAGGACGCAATTTTTTTAAGGAGCAAGTTTGTAACAATCATGATTTGGAGATTACCTGTCAATATTAAATTATAATTACTGCAACCTTACTCAAGCTTGTCTAGAATTTAAGTGTAGCACTACTCTACTGTTAACTAAATCAAATAGAACAATTGAAGTACATACATGTTCAATTGTATACCAATACTTAATAATACATCAGTCATACATTGTAATGACACTTAAAAGTACATGATAATACATCAGCGTGCACGCACAAGAATTCATTATTTTAGAACAAGAATTCATTATTTTAGAACTCTCTGCAAAGAATTTTAAAAATAAGGGGGAGGGGGGCATGGCGACTTACCCCACCCACTCCCCCCACAACCCTCGCAACTTCGTCCCTGAACACGATTATCCATTTTGACAACTGCCACCGAAGCTATAAATCCACTCTGATAGTAGTTTGATTTGCACTCGATCCGTTGTTCTTGCTTTTGATTTTGTCGTTGTGTTGTTCAATTTTTCAGATTTTGTGTGATAATATACCTTTTTTAGTAGATTTTGGGCGTAATCCGTGAAGTTTTTTTTAATGAAAAAAGAGTTGTAAGACGTACCTAAGTTTTAAAATTTTAGGTATGTATTTACTCAAATTTCCGAAACTTGGTTAAGTCTATGCTACCGGAAAGTCACTATAACAGCCGGATGGCAAAATTTTGGCCTTAATGACCCAAACGATACCACCATTGGAGTATCATTTGAGTATTAATACTCAAGATGATACCTCATTGAGAATGCACCAAGGAACAGAGTACTCAAAGAACATCACAGTTATATCATACAAATTGAGAACTGTTTTTAAAAAGAGATGAACATAACATGTTACAAAAAATAATAGTATCATTCTTGTTTCATTTTCCCTCACATAACCATATTTAGATTGTGGTATGATATGACTGAAATGCATGTATAAATTAAGTGTGTATAATATAAATTAGACCTCATATGCAATGTCCTTATTTCGAAATCCAAAGATGTAACTTCAATGTGCTACAGTCATCTTAGAATTATCTTTCAGCGATAGAGATAAGATCAATTATATTATATAATCTTAAGTAAACATAGCAGATGTTAACTAACAATAAGAAACACATCATTGCAGATCATAGCAAATTATGTTTCTACTAATTTTAATACGACATAGTCAATAGTGACGCGCTCAACATATGAAGACGCTGACACAAATATTGAATACAATGGAATAAAAACGCTAATATAGCACTCTAGCCTCCTACTTCATCTTCAGCTTTCGTTATTCGTCCATCCCAAAGCAGGCCGTCTAAGCCCATAAACTCAACCCACTCGAAGAACAAGTACTAGTGAGTTTATATGGAAAATAAAAAATAAAAACATAGATCAGATATAGAGTCTGCTATGAGTAACATATTACCCTAAGCATATAACATAATGAGATCACATAACTAAAGCATGAAACAAGTTTTCTTCTCATTATAAGGAACACTTATTTAACACTTATAAACGTAAGTATGGGTCAACAATTCCTTCTTGCGGGTCGAATTCGAAACCAAGTTCCGCTTTACCATTAAACAATCATTTTTTACTTATCAAACCCGAAACACTCGAACCGAAGCTGCCACAATGGCCTTATGCCTTCTATTAGAGGTGAAAGTTAAAAAATATGTATTCGACTGCCACTAAGGCCTTATGCCTTCACTACTTCTTTAATTTCACCAAACTCATCATCGGGTTTGGTTGCCATACTAGGTCTTACACCTTCATTATCGTACTTCGACTACCATACCCGGCATCATGCCTACTTCGTTCTCATGTCTTGATTGCCACTTCAAGCCTTACATATACTTCGTTCTCGCTTTCTTGACTGCAACACCCGACCCTACGTATTCCATCATTCCCTTGGTTGCTACTTTAGGCCTTACGCCAATTTTTTACATGTTTAAATGATTATCACCTGGGCCTTACACCACACTTTCGTACTTCAGCTACCACACAAGGCGTTGCACCTACGTTTTCAGGTTTCGGCTCCCACATTAGGCCATATGCATATATCATTCCCAGTTGTCACATTAGGCCTTACACTACTCTATCTATCTATCGACTGCCACTTTATACCGTATGTCGCCTATCGAATTAACTACCTAACATTTTATTATTAGGTTTTTCCACTTAATTATTCCTTTAGCAAAGTTAACACACTAACAATGTTCTAAATATGAGTTTAGGCCATTATATGCCTATACTCACAACACTTACTTTTAGAAGTTACTAGTTCTGGCTTCAACAACTTTCCGAGAGCTGCAGTACTCACGATCTTATCTGGGGAAAGCCTACTCGAGTTTTTATCATTTGTGACTTATGAAATTAAATATTAGTTTTCCAAAGTCCCTTCCTCTTCCCGAGATTCATTCTTAGGTTTTGAAACTCACTCTCTACCTATCCTTAGGATTCGGCTAACCCCCTTGGTTAATGAACCTAGCATTGTACTTAGTTTTTTCTTCGCTTTTTGACTTAAATCTTAATACTTAAGGTTTTAATTTATTTTACTTTCGGTTCGGCTATACTTCTTTCGGTATTGCCCATGGATATATCGTAATACCTCTAAAATCAACCATAGGTAAATAAATTAAACAAATAAAATAAATTAAATAAAATAAGATAAGGGTAAAAATGGAAATTTTGCAAAAATTGGAACCACGAAAGTTATGTCATTGCATTCGTGACAAAATTTTGATCAATTTTCATACAAATGTAATATCGCCACCTTTATACCCATATTATTCAAGAATATTAAGAGTAATACTATCAGATAATAAGTAGAATAAAGCGATATGGGGTACATGCGAATATTCTCTTAGACTAATACTAGTACGTATTAAAATATCAAATAAATAACTCATATATACATACATAGTATCGATGCAAAACAATAAAAATATAGCCTTCAAGATAGAACAATATACAATATATAATAAATATGAGAAAACACTAAGACAATCACAACGATAATATATAATATCCAATATATAGTATATATCCAATACGAATCACAATGATACACACATGAGATTATACAATGCAGAATTATGATCCACAATACTATATATCTAATCTCCTCTAAGCCTAGAAAACACATGAGGTGGTCGAATATTCCATGTACCTGTAATGTCTTGGACTGACCCGAGTATTATACAAATTACACACATGTCAGACTATGTCTAAATCATAGGATTAATAAATATAAGTGAAATAATATATACTCAAGATAACGTGATAACTTAGCGTATTGACTCACGTCAATGATTATAATGTATTATAATATAAATATAAAGTGGAGGACATATGCATGGTTTATAATTGCAGTAACTGAAAAGAACGCCGAAACATCTCATAATATAAATATTGCCAAAACCATGCGTAATTATGCCATCACCCATATAAAAAAACTAAATAGAAATCGAGAATATTATATCTAATGGGTGAATCATATATATAATACAACATCATCATATAAAAAATGAAATCATCAAATAGATCGGGCAAACACACAACAATGCCCTAGTATAATATCATAAAATCATATAATCAGTTGATAATGTCAGATAGACTGTCAAATCACCCAAATGATACCCAATACTATATAAAACCACAAAGATAATCTATTACAATCCAAATCACAATCAATAAACAAAGGCCAACTCGAAAATATCAAACCAGAAGAGTATGGTTATACGGGAACCGACTACACTTTAGACAGTCTTTATGTAACGACCCGCCTTTTCGACCCTCGAAAGTCGGCACCTAATACATCCACGGTATTATAATGTCGAGAATTTAAATGCTAAAAAGATAGATTATTAGGCAAAATGAAGAGAAAAAATAGGAAAAAAAGAATCTCACAGTGGAACGATAACATATATAATATAACAAAAACAGTAAAACTGCCACTTTAACATACATAGTATATCACAGTTATAAACAAAAATCATCAGTCTGGACAGTTATAACTTCCTATCCTTATAATTTATGATGGTATACATAATAATACAACAAAAAATAAAAATACTACGGTAAGTGAACATCCATCTCTACTTAGGGCTGTGAACGAGTACTTGAAAAATCCAAAATCCCTTTGTATCCATGTCCAAAATATAAAAAATTATCCGATATTCAAAAAACGGATACGGATATGGCCATATCCTAGCCGATATTTACCCGTCCGGTTTTTTATCAAGATTATATTTTTTTATGTTTGTAATAAATAAAATAATTGCCATTTACTATTTTATCTAGGTAAAAAAATTAATGTGTATAAAAATTAATTTTTACGGCTTAAAATTATTTTTCTTGGTTTATTTATTATATGTTATATATTTAGTACAAAAATGGATTTATTACAAATCAAAATTTTCTTCTTAATTGTTTAGGTTTATTGGTTGTGAACTGATCGAAGAATATCCGTTATCTATCCGCATCCACAAATACAAAGATATCCAATATCCTAAAATAATTTCAGATACGAATATTTATAAGGCACTATCTGTATCTGAAAGTATTCGTTTACGGGCCTAGATCTACTCCGTGTGCTCTATGTCCCACCAACGACAATTTGGAAAAATACTCGGTTTGACCCGAGGATTATAATAAAATAACAGCCAGATCAGTCTGGAAAGCCAACGTGAGAAAACTCAAGAAATATGATGAACATTTAATAATTTGTGAGACCACGCTGTTAAACATGGAATAAGCTTTACCTAACAAGAACAACATCCATAGATGAAAGAATGGAAAAAAGTCGGAACAAAATCATACTTGAAAGAATGGAAACAAATAATTAAACATTGAGAAGAGCTCCAAGCACTTCTTGATGTAATTAAGAAAATGATTCAAAGATTTGAATCAAATAAGGAAATGGAATTTTTCCAACAGTAACTAGAAGGATGCACCCCCTTACCAAAAATATACCTTTAGACAATATACGTGAGAAGTACGATGACTTCTGAAAACCTTCAAGCCGGGCCCCGCTAGCCTTACCGAGAACCTGAATATTTCACCTCTCTATGCACATACAATCAAAACCAATCTAGAGTAGATGTGACAATATCCTAATAAGAGCAACCCCACATAGCTTGGCCATCACTCGCTCTTTATTTTTAGTCATTTCCAACAAAGGATATCAAACTAGACAGTCGATGAATCAACTATCGAAAATAAACTAGTACTACACTGGGGAAAACAATAAAGTCGGATAAGATAGGGCAACGTTTTTCTCTCTCTTGACTCGACAACATTCTTAACTTTAAAGATAGTAAGAGTTTAAATGCCCCAAAAGAATAACAAATCATCTTGAATCGATGAACACAAAGAAGATAGCATGACTATTAGTCAATAAATCAACTATTGGAAATAACAAGATGGTCACATATGAAAATTAAATCTCTTAAAACATTTGACTCACACTTATGCTTGATTTTCACATCATAAATTTTTGTAGAATAACTTAAAATCACTCTTTAAAAATATTCTTTTTCAAGATTGAATTTATATTTCTAAGTGTAATAAGAAAGGATAAAAATCAAATGTCATTAAACCATCATTTGCAAAAGACCCAAAACAATTTACACTTAGCTTTATTTTAAATAAACATTCCCTTTTTAAAGGTTTTCTTATTTATAACTTCATTTATAACTTTTAAAACAACATATATTATTCTGGATGATAATAAATCAATTTAAACTATCTTATAAATTTAAAGTAATGTTAATCATCTCGAAAGATAATTAATATAACTTTTTTATAAATTTGAAACCACATTAGTTATTCTGAAAGAAGGTTAATCATATTTGTAATCTTTTTATATATTTTAATACAACATTAATTATCTCGAAAGAAAATTAAACAAATTAATATTTTTTTATAAACTTTAAAACAACATTAATTATTCCAAAGGAAAATAAATCAAATTTATAATCTTTTTATAAATTTAGATTAAAATTAATTATCTCAAAGGAAAATTAATTAAATTTATAATCTTTCTATAAATTTGAAACAACAATAATTATCCTAAAAGATAATTAATCAAATTTATAATCTATTTTATAAATTTAAAACAACATTAATTATCCCAAAAGATAGTTAATCAAATTTATAACTACTTTTATAATTTTTAAACATCATTTATCCTTTATTTCAAAATTCTCAAAAACACTTGATAATGTAGTTTAAAAAAATTTCGAAATGCAAAAACGCCACTAAACATTAATTTGTAAAAATACAAGCACAAGTTCAATACACACAGATGTTTAAGAAGATGATATTTCGTAAGTGACGATATAGTGGTAATCACTATAACGACACTTACACAAATCATAAAGTATGTCATAGATATTTTAACCAAACATCAATGTAATTAACTTAAGAATATAAGTAACATGCACATAACAATAAACTGATAATGGCGAGAAACCCCTTAGGGTCTGTCTACAAAAGTCGCTACAAAACACTGATTATTTATGCAGTCTGCTTTTTCAAGCAGGAATTGAAATCCAAAAAAACAATTAAACAATAATAACAAACAAATATTACAACAATTAGCAATCAATAGCCAAGATATCATTTATTAATTAATCCACATATTGATTAACTTTAAAAATAATTTTTTTGCAAGCACTAACGGTGATTTATTCTTCTTGATGGACTTCTAAAATAATCTATTCAATTTAATTATAGTAGAACGATGTATATTCTACTAAATAGATATCACAAACGAAG
This sequence comes from Allium cepa, assembly GCA_030765085.1. NCBI lineage: Eukaryota > Viridiplantae > Streptophyta > Magnoliopsida > Asparagales > Amaryllidaceae > Allium > Allium cepa. The sequence continues at coordinate 215,070,889 of CM060946.1, forward strand.
TATAACTAATTTTACATTAAACATAATTAGATTAAATTGCTATAATTTTATCATTCATTTGTACTTCATTAAAACTGTCAACCATCATTCAAGCATTCAACAATAATCTATAGCAACATAGACATCATATAGGTTATTAGGGAAGAGCAAACTCATCTAAATTCCAGTTGACGCTTTCGCATTTCGATTTGATCGATTTTAACTCAAAATCCTACTAGCACCAAATTCAACGAATCCGACTCCAATGTGTAGATAATATCGATACAAATCCAACACAAAAGAATGTGCCGAAATCTGATCTCGTATGCAATAGTTATTGAATTTATTAGATTTTGGATTTAAATATTAATTAATTATTAATTATTAACTGACAAACTAATCACCCTTAAATATGTTAACCAAATCCATTTCTAAGTCATGCATGGATATGTACATCCAAACCTAAAAACGTGATCTCCTCTCTCCTCCTTTCTCTTTCAATCTTCCACGAAACGTAGATCCGTCGATTGGTACGAACTCCACCTTCTATCCTCTCCACGTGCATCACCGTCAACCCAGGCTCAACGTCCCCAAACAAAAAGCGATCAAACCCCCATTTGGATATAGGAAAACGAATGCAACCCCCTAACCTCGAGTGGGCTCGCTGAAAATTTGAGGGAAAGTGTGCTTCACGAAGAGAAGCTCAACGCAACTAATGGCAAAGGCTATCTCCACCTAAATCTCGCTTAAACTCAAATCCTAACTTAATGTTGAAAAGCGGGCGTTGGTCAAACTTGATCGCACTCAACGAAATGCATATAGATTTGTAGATCTCTTCAATATGAACTCAAAGAATCTGGTTTTGCATTTTTTCGTTGATCGGATTATTTGGTTTTGATTTTAGAAGGTAATGGCCATTAATTTTTTTGTTTACTGGCAAATGAAGAAAGAAAGGGAGGGAAAAAGAAAATGTGTCGAAAAGCCAAGAATGAAGAATTGTCTTGTGCTGGGTATTGTTTATTCTACAATTTCCTGTACGATGCTACATAGAATTTTGTTCGCGTACAAACCATGAACGACTAAAAAATAGTCGCACACAAAATGCTACACGATCTAAGAACAACAATACAATACACTAGTTATCTAATTTTGTAAAATTACAAAAGCACCAATGTTTGCCGTAAAATACGTCAAGCGATAATATAAATATTTTTTTAATTAAAAATCATGAAAAAATGCTATGAATAAAAATAAAAATACGTCATTAAAAATCAAGCTGTTTTATTAACAATTGATTTTTTTATTTATCCAAACTGTTTATTATTGTAAATAATTTACAAAAAAAGTTCATAAATATTATTTACTAATTAAAAATAGTTAAATGAGGTATTAAATCCATTTACTTAATATTAAATTCACAGTTCAATTATTTAAATAATCCTTATATTTGAATATAAGTTATTTAACTTTATAAAACAATTATTTAACTATTTAAGATTAATTAAATATTCAAAATCAAAATGATAAAATCTAGGATGTTACATTCTCACTTCTTAAAAGATTTTCGTCCCTGAAATTCCCAATGGAAGAAAATGTCCCAAAACCCTTAAGGTTTAAAAACTATTAATTAAATGAGTTATTAAACTTTTAAAGTCCTTTATGTTATGGAAAATTTCGGTGGCATCTCTTTTGCAGGGATGATCCGAAAAAGCTATAACTCGTCACAACTGGCCCAAATTAACAAAGAAAACAAAAGCCAAGTGACCACCCATATTTTAGGCATAAAATCATTAATATAAAAATCTACTATGTACCTCTTTTACGTTTGATTTTTATGTCAGCAAGCAACTTACTATCTGCGGATGTAGGTGCATAAAAAATCAAATAGTAATATTTTGCATGCCTGTATCTATCTTGTATCTACATAATTCAAAAGAGAATCATGCTTAAAAATGAGCAATACTTTAGCAACATAAACAATATAACAACCATATGCAATAAGTTAATATGATGCAATTTATAATAATGATTCAACTCTAATGTGACATAAAGCCACTTGCAACCAAAATCAACATAACAACCATATGTAACAAAAGTACAGAGAATACTCTAAAATAAAATATAATGCATCCAATATTTTCAAAAGATGAATTTAGAACTAAATGCCCAAGTATTTATGTCCAAAATATAATTTTGAAACCCCCTAAAGAGAAATATATCAAAACCGAAATCAATTATGACAAGCAGGGGCTCATCCTATCAAAACATGGTACAACTCTAGAATCAAAACAGTACGGAGCATTCGGTGTTGGCATGTTATCTGTTTGCAGTGGTAGGTATAGTTCTAATAGTTCAAGGAGATAGACCAGATCAACATGTGGTTCTACAACATCACCTCAACGTATAATTTATTTTATATCAATCAACTGTTATTGTATTTCATACTTGTGTTATCACCTTTCATATGTGTTGATGCCTGCTTATTATATTATCATATTTATTTAGTTGATGTTTGTTAATAAAATATTATCATATCTTATTGTTTAATGTTTATGCAGATCCATTTATTATATGTACATACACATAGACACACACGTGTTTGGGCATTAATTTTTTATCAAGTCATTTGTTTTAAAACAATGTTCATTTATTAAACATTTTATATTCAATCTAAATTATTTTAAAATAATACATAAGTATATTACTGGCTATAAATGTTTTAAAAATAAAAATTTAATTTTGTTCTTGGATGCAATAAAAAAATTGTTTTATTAATACATGTAAATACATACATGCATACATATATTTGATACTATAATACAAAAGCTTGGTCAAAGTGGTTAAAGTGAAGTCTTTTTTGCAATACCAAAAATGCACTTTTCTAAAATTCGACCAACACACTAATCAAGGATATTTTTGACTTTTCGGTCGGTCCTCTTTCGTCATGTTCATCTTACAACTGCCATGCTGACTTCATACCCATTCACCCTACTTTCTCTTTGCACACATCCTTTCACAATTGTCCCATCTTGCTATAATTTAGAAACAATTATATAGGGATATTTACGTCATATAGGAAAACGTTATTGGAAAAAGGTATACATGTTTTCATCAATTAGCAAAAACCTAATCATCAACAATCTTCCTCTCCATCGATATTGAAAGAAACTTGATTTTATCTTCATTTCTTCCTTCTATCAATTAACTACATTCTCCAATCCTATTTTGATTATTTGTCCTACGTTGGTTGTTTGCTATGTTTCTATGGAAGTTATTGTGCTCTAATCAACTATTTTGAGTCCTTATTCCTCTTTCGATTATTTGTTCTACAAGGGCTGAACGTGACGAAACATTGGACCAGGAAGGTTATTGTGCTCGATTCGTAGATTTAGAGTTAGGTTTGTATAATTTTATTTTATAGTTTCAACCCTTTTAGTTCTTATATTTTTGATTAAAGAATTGCATTTTTGAATATGTGGTTAAAAACATTTGATGAATGGTACAATTCACAATGCATGCAACTAAGCTTTTATGTCCAATGTAGTTCGATTTTTCTTTTCCTGTTTTTGGCACTCCATTAGTTTAAGGTTTGAATGGGTTTGGTTATTGGTTTTGATTAAGTTAGTATGGGTTTGATTTCGTTGATTGCGTTTTCTATTAAAGTAAAATAATTTTATAAGGTTGTGGATATCATAATTATGCTAATTCAAATTCTATATAGTGCTAATTCATTGCTTATTATCGTGTGCTATGATTATGAACTTTATATTGAAAATTATGTGATTGCTTATCTTACAGATTTGATTCATTTTTCGCGTATGCATTCACGTAAGGGCACAACCAATAATAACTTGTTCAGTTGCTAAATAAGCCATGAAGTAATTAGGCGTGACTTGTTCACTTCGCCATGGCTAGTTGGTGGCTAGTTAGAGCCGTTCTCATGGCTGGTTGAGTGAATAGAGGTTGGTTATTATAACGGTGAAGTCTTTGCTGTTATACATTTATAACGGCAAAGTCTTTACCGCTATAAATTTATAACGGCAAAGACTTTGCCATTATAAACGTATAAGGACGAAGACTTCGCTATTATAAGACATAGCCGTTGCCTTGCGACAGCTATGTTTCAACGTTCCACTTATCTCCTATATATTCTCCCACCCTTCTCCTCCTTCCACACAACCTCATTATTTACTTCTTCATCCTCTAATTCTGAAAATGTCTCCTTCATCCAAACATTTTGGCAAAAAAGTTATTAGCAAGAAACCCATGTCTAATCTGCATTCCATCGGATTTTCCAACCAACCAACATCCACCATATTAATAGAAAATATCATCCATCACATGAGTACAGATATTTGCTGTATTCAAACTTCTCCTATAGCCAGCCTTACCAACCACTCGCTCCTCCTAACTTTCCTCTCATTCAATCTACTGCCCGCAACAATATTATCAACAACATCCTCCATTAGGCGCACTTAACTTTCATTCGTCATACATGTCTTTGATGATGCAGAATAATCAAATGTAACATCATCATCTTAATGCGCAATAGTTAGAGATTCGTGACCGTGAAGCAATGCAGAATCTACAAAGGCAATATTTTTATGCACGCAAGGCCCCTTCTAATGAAGAAACTATTAGTAGTTTGGTGGAAGAGGAGGAGGAAGACGAAAACTAAGAGGCAGATGCAATAAATACTGAAGAATGCAATGAAGAAGCCGCTGCAGAGATGCTTGCACCCCCAAGCCCGAAATATAACAAGAAGTGGAAATCCTTAAGTGGTATTTTCGAAAGATGGCGGAGAGATTCAGTTGCAATGGAGATAGAAGTTGGCATAGAATACACTAAGGAGGAAAATGTCGAAGAGGAAGGAGTGGCAGTTGACGGTAGAAAAAACAAGTTAAGTTTACTTCTGAGCAGTACATTTCACTTGCTAAATCATAGACACGCATTTCGCAAGATAATGTTACTGGAAATAATTTGAAAGGTCAGAAATTTTAGGAAAGAGTTGCAGATTTTTACAATACCTTGGAACCATTTAAGAGAACATGGGAATCGCTTAGAGGAGGTTATCGGGTTATGAACTCCGTGTTCCAAAACTATATGGCAATACTTACCCAATTACAGAATAGGCAGCAAAGCGGAGCCGCTCCTTATGACATTGTAAGTATAATATTGCTTTAAATTTCTTTGATATTGTAATGTGTTTTACTAGTTTTATATATTCTTTACTTTTGGATTTGTTCTACAAATTGAAAAATCGCATAAGGTCTATCAGCTACAGTAAGGTCAACCATTCATACTCAAAGAGTGCTTTGAGCTTCTCTAGTTTACCGAAATGGAAGAATCCTAATAACTTCATGTTTGAGCAAGAAAACAAAGCAAGAAGAATGAACTACTTTGATTCAAGTCCAGGAAGTGATCCAAGTTCGCAGGAAAGATCTCCACTATATGGAAGCGGTGACGGATGACCTCTTGCTAGAAACAAATCAATTCAGCTAGAGCAGTACAGTGCAGAGTTTTCTAGATTTATAGGAACTTTACAGACTTCTGCTAGAGAATAAAGAGAGCATAGAGCCAACTTTTTAGCAGAAAGAACCCGCAATGAAATGGAGTTTCAAAATGCTATCATGGACGATCGAGAATTCAGGAGACGAGCCCATGAGGAGAAGAAAGCTTTGATGTGGGAGAAGAATTATATCAAATCAATGACTTGTGATTTTAGTAAACTTTCTCCTTTACAGCAAGAACTAGTAACCGAGCAGTTGGAGACTTATAAGAAAGTAGAGACAGTGGAAGCGGAAGCGGAAGCGGAAGCGGAAGCGAAAGTTCATATAGGGATGAGTTTTAGATGTGTGGTTGCATTGTAATGGTTAGTGTGCATTTATGTTGAATCTCTGTAGTATCTTTAAATATCATCTAGTTTATCTATGTATCTTTTTTGTACTTAATATAATTTTATTGTACCATTCATTATTTTGAACTAAAGCCATACATCATTTTATTAAACAAGTTCAATAATAATATTACGTAATGGTTAACATACAAACCTTAAAACAAAATACAGTAAACAAACTAGCAAATATAAAATCTCATCAACATAACACAATAAACAAAATTCCTTCTTCTATGTGCCCATAAATGGTCCACCAACTGGTCATGCAATTGAAAGTGTGCAGCTTGATCTTTAATATGTTGTACCATGACAACATATTCCTTCATTGAGTTTATGTTTCAATTGGGTCTTTTGTTAGAACCCTTAAACAAGTCCAGGTAATTAGTTTTTTGACTTTTATACTCACCTCTTTCAGACTCTACAATCATACTATGAACTATTATACAAGCATACATAATTTCAGATAGAACTCTTGCGTTATGAAATCGAGCAGGATTTCATAAAATCTGAAACCTTACTTGTAAGACACTGAACGTACGTTCGATGTCCTTTCTTTAGCTTGCCACTTTGTTGGTGAAATAGCTCTCTTTGTCATTTTTTGGTACTCTAAAGCCTTGTATTAAAGTTCTCCACTTTGGGTAAATTCCATCGACTATGTAATACACAGTCTAATGCTCGATACTACCAACTTTATATATAACGTCCATTGAAATTCTGTTAGATAGCTCAGAGAATATGTATGACTGTTTTAAAAAAGTTATACCATTTAACAAACCCGATACTCCAAAGAAAGCATGCTAAACCCATAAATCATCAGTTGCAACTGCTTCAAGGATCATTGCTGGCACCTTTTTATGTCCTGTGAACATTCCTTTCCAACCAGTTGGATAGTTTTTCCATGACCAATGCATGCAATCCAAACTTCCAAACATACTTGGAAAACCTCTAGCTTCTCCTATGGCTAGTATTCTGCTTACATCATACGATCTTGGTGTTCGTAAGTATTCCTCATCGAATTATTCAATCATTATTTTAAAGAATTCCTTCATGCACTCTATTGCTGTTGATGATGTGATTCCGAAATATTCATCCATATGTTCACCAACTGCTCTATAGCTTAACATACGTAAAGCAGCTGAGATTTTGATGTGGGGAGAATGTCCAGGTTCTAGTGCTTCATTTAGCTCACAAGTGAGATATGGGTTGTTTTCATGAAATTTAAGACAAATTCTAGAGAAAACATCTGGGCTCATTCGAAATCGATGGCGGAATAAATTTATATCATAGGTTGGATTGTCAATAGTCTCTCATCGGCCTTTCATGTCCATCCTTATAGTCCCTCTTATATCGTCGATCACCTTCTAGGTATATTACATGAATGGTTGCTCGTAGATCCTTCACCAAAAAAATAAGAATATTCGATTTCTGCTTGTTGAATTTGAAATTCTGCTGTTTCATTGTCCATTTCTTATTCATTATTGTACCTTTGGTTCATATTTTGGTTGTACTGGAAGTATAGGTTAGGATCCATGGTTATCGAGTAGTAAGTAATTTGAGTTATTAGTTTGTTTTAGTTTTCTGCAATGCTGTGTTGGAGTATATCGGAAAGCACATATATATAAACGTAGGAGGTAATAGATATGGAATACATAAAAAACAATGATATCATGGATACAGTGTTGGGATATGGAATACATAAAAATAACGATAATATGGCTAAAGTATTGGGTTCTGGAATACATAAAAAACTATGATAGTATGGCTAAATTGTTGGGATTTGGAATACATAAAAAACAAATACAGTATGGCTAAAGTGTTGGGATATGGAATATAAAATATAATGAAACAAAGAGATATGTAGTATTGGCTATAATGGCAGTATGGCTACAACAAAGAGATATGAAGTACATGAAACAATGATAGTATGACATGAGATGCCAGTATAGCTACAATGATAGTATGACTGTATGGCTACAGGCTATAATGATAGTGTGACATGACAGTACAGGCTATATGATAGTATGGCTACAACAATGAGATATGGAGTACATGCTATATTTACATGACATGACAGTGTACGTATGTAGAGACCATAATGTCCACAGTGTAGTTGCACTGTTGGAAATGACATGGCAGTAATGGATACAGTGTATATTTACAGAGGCCATAATGACTACAGTATAGCTACACTATTGGAAATGACATGACAATATGGGTATAGTGTATGTTTGCAGAGGCGATAATGGCTCTAGTGTCCGTTTACAAAGGCCATTAATTGGTTTCTGTTAACTCCACGTCGATACAATTGCAATCCCATAATACCATTTGTACACTAAGCATTGACATGGGAGGTTCATAAGATTCCAAATGGCAAATCAAACATGGACTCCCCATGATTATTTGGTGTTAATTAAAGCCTATATTCAGGCTGATACAAGACACATGGAATAGGAGGTCCATGAAGATTTTTGGATCACCATCAATGAATCTTACGACAACCATTTAGAATGTAGGTTGAGAAGATGAAATTTAGATACTAGAAGTACATTTTTTGCATTTACTAGAGCCTGTAGAAGGTATCTGAGAATTATAACCGAGGTAGAGCGAGACAATGTTTTTCAAATGACCCGATTAACTTTTGACTCCCTATATTTTATGGATCATCAAACACACTTTGTTGGTCATGCTGCATATGATTTGTGGGTAAATTATATTAGACAGTTTGAGTGATTACTATGTCAACGAGCGATACATGTTCATGTATTTGTCCAACTGTCTTAGGTCTGCTTATGTCCATGAGTTTTAGTTTGGGTAACTTGTATTCTATGATTTGTATTATTTTAATGCATGTCCACCTATATTAATATGAGTTGTGTATTTTCTATGTAATTTAGAGACTAAATTATGTACTTAAATGCACTACAACGTACGACATACTTCAACATCTTAAACATGCAACAACATACTTAAATGCACGACAAAAAGACATACTTAAATGAACGATATACTCGAACATACCACATTATACGACATACTTCAACATACTACAACAGACCACAACATGATTGAAGATGCAACGAAAATGTAGTACATACTTCAGCATGTTAGTTATGCCCACAACCATGCTGAAATTCCAGTACATTCAGCCTGTAATGTAGCGGCTAGTTCTTGTTCCAGTTCATTTGCATATTACAATGCTCGACGAGGGAATGGATCATCAATCCATTTACATAAACCACAACCAATTAGAAAGTTATGACATCTATAATGGTGTCGTCCAATGTCGTTTTCGCTTCGCATGATGGAATATATAACTGACACTCCGCAAACACATTATAGTAATGGAGGAGATTTAACTTCCTGCTCCATCTGAATCCATTCAGTATGGACTTCCTGACTTTCATATGGATGCTGTACAACCTGTTGTTCATATTTAGGTTGAACGTCCTTCTGGAGTCTTAGTTGGCTAAGATCTGGGAACTCGGTTTGAGTGTTCTCGTAGTGTTGCTCTTGATACTCAATAAGCCAATTCTCATCGGTTTGTGGACTTTCCAAAGGCACGTAGCCTCATATATCAGAGTCAATAGAAGAAGGCCACAATGGCATCGGTGTGAGATGTAAATGAATGAGAGGAAGATGTAGATAGTAGTGAAGATGGAGTAGATGATTATGAAGAAGTAGATGTAAACTAGTATGTGTATATATAGAATGGAAGCAGAAAATGGCAAGATGGTAATTATGAGAAGAAGAGAGCAAGGTTATGGTAATTATAGAAAGTGGTATGCCTGCTGCCAATGAATTTAATTGTCTGTACTATTAGTTTATGGTTATCTATGCTTTTGGGAGAATATCTGTATGCTTGCCAACAACACATAATCATGAAATATAATGACATCAATGCATTAACTAAATACAACATATATATCATACATCATAGCCCATGAATTATAATACCTAGAAACATCAATGATAATAACATTGATACATAAACCAAATACAATAGGTATATCATACATCAGAACAAAAGAATAAGTATAAAAAGAACACAGAAACATAAATGAAATACAATACATAAGATTATCCATCTGTATGTGGACGTGTATGACATCGACGACATCTCTCATCATCATTATCTCCACCACCGCTCAGACCAGCTAAACGATCATAGTACATCTGCATGTTAGCAAATCTCTTACGCTCTTCCTCCAGCTATGCCTGCAATCTGCTGCTGCCTCTGCCTGCAGACGTAGCTCACTATCATAATAGTTTAGGCCACGCCTATGCTCTACGTATCCTATGTGTCTGATCCCTATCTGCATATCGTATAGATCAGCATAGGATATCTGGCTCGGATCTAAATACTGATCGTGTGCTAGAGGATGAAATACGTCAACATAACGGGGTGGTCCAACGGTAGGAACTGCCATGGTCCATTCAAAGTGAGAACCAGTACCCACATGATCGGGTGCACGGTAACCCTGATTGGGCTGGGTAAGATCCTCGACAACAAGGGGATGTATGCCGTGTCATATAGCGACGGAGCAACTAAATCTATCGTCGCTGCATGGGTAATAGTATCGTGGACCCACTATAAAATCTATGCTAGAAGTCAACATATGATGGAATGGTAATAACAAAGCCCTCAGCCGGCCACCAACCTCCTCCCCTTGCCAGGTCCATTTGCACTGAAGGGTAAATCATAAAATGATAGGCATGAGAGTGTGGATCATCGCGAATAACATCAAAGTCGTACAACTATCTCCACTTCTCACCAAGATACCAATATGCACCAAACACCGAGGGATAAGATATGAGTGGAAATCTCTGCCTGGCAAGAAACCTAGCAATCTCTATAAAATCAAGGCTAATCGACACACTATCATGAAATGGATGCTATATAATCTGGTGTTTACACATCCTCAAATCGATTTGGTTGTGGGCAGCCGAATAAACATGACGAGATTCATTAACCTTGGCACCTCTGTTGTCCGCGCACAAAATAACAAATGAAGGAAAAAAGTAGACGCGTCTGATGTCAAAGTAACGAAATGAAAATTCCTGGAATACTAAAAATACAAGTACTGTAATAACTCCCAATAGCCAAATAATAAAACCTGTGCATCTGAAATAGTTCACCGTACGTTGAGACATTTGTACAAGTACGCAAGAAAAGGTGTATCCCAGTCATATAGAATAGCACCATTGAAATCCAAATCAAACAAGACCTCGATAAACCTAATAGCCAAGCTACAGCTCGATGTACTGAAAAACAAGTTACCCATGAGGTATAGAACAAATAATCAAGCAAGCTCCAGATTATCATAAGGAGAGTAATGACTGAGTATGCTGTCCATGGCAGCACGAATAACATTGACTCTAATAGCACCTCCGGCCTGATATGATGCAGCGGAAGCGTCAAATTGAGGTAGAAGATATGAACACGTTCAGGATCATGCCATCAAGCATCATTGTACGAAAGCGATGGAAAAGCGGATACTCTAATGCTAATGCCAGTAAGCATAGAGAAATCTACTAGTGGAATTCCTACCCACCGTAAGGAAAGTGGAATGTTTGAGTGGCTTTATACCACCGTAAAGCAATAGCGGCGCACAATTGCACATCACCTTTTATAACATTGTTGATTTCTAAAATTGTAGAATACATAACAAGTTAAATTACGGAGTGATAAATTAACTGTTTTTTAAAGTAAATGGTTCATTAGATTGCCTAAGAAATGGTGGAATCCAAGCCTGTGTAATAGTGCTACGACTCTATCCTTATTTGCCAAATGTGCATGACAACATCTAAGCGTGTTTGCTAAAAAAGTCCCATGAACGGGTATTTAGCGAATGTTAAAGTTAAATAATGCATACTATATATTTAAAATAAAAATGTATTGAAATTATTTAATCATATAAAGAAATACTTACAGCCAAACTCGTCTGTGTGCTGACATGTACTTCGTCTTCTGAAAGTGTGCGAAAGTTAAAAAGCATAGGCAATTTCACCGTGCTATGGTTCGGATCCTAAAATCCATCAAGCTTGGCGACTCTAGCGGAAATCTGACCCATACCCCTATGCTCCTTCCCGCTCGACCACCCTTACGGCCTTCGCACCGCCTTCTTCGCCTTTTCCCTGATTATCAAGATTTTCGGCGGCTTCTAGCAGATCTTTTATTCCTTGCTCATGCCCATACACTACAATATTCTGTTCTTCACCACTCCTTCCGGTGCCTCTGGTACCAATGCTACTGTCTTCTCCATGCATGAACTTTTTAGCGAATTTTTTTAGCAACCTAGACATCTCTTCGAGTGTGGATCTCAAAAACGAGCTTTAATTTGGATATATACTGAAAGATTTGGATTGTTTGAGGTGAAAATTGGTGATTTGGGGGTATAGAGGAAATTGCTCTCGGTTGAAAAATAAAGGAGGAAGAAGGAGTGGCGGTTGAAAAATTGCTCTTGAGTTGGTTAGGATATAAGTTTATAATGACAAAGTCTTGTCATTATAAGTTTATAACGACGAAGACTTCACCGTTAACTTCGTTGTTATAAACTTATAAAGTGAAAAATTCACCATTACAAACCATTCTCAAACCAAACCATAGCTAGTCGCCATCTTAACTGCTCATGCTGCTTGTTCGCTCAGTTGCAAATCGGGCGAGAGAGCTGTGAATGGAACGGATTGTTAGTAACGATCTAAATTGATTTTCCATATATAAGATAAATTAACACCACTTTCTATTATGTTCTGATAACATTTTCAATAAAAAATTCAAAGATGCTTTGTGCTTTTCATGTATAGACCTATTTCTTCAAAAAAAGGAAGGCAGTTCATATTGCGATAAGGAGAGAAGTTAATGACTACACGAAAATATTTAGGGTGAAGGGACTTAAGTGAGACATTCATCATAACATGCAATTCATACCCAATGCATTTTGGTTTCTTTTCAATGGACCATATTTCTCCCATATCACTGTCAGTCTCATGTACTTATTAAAGTTGTTAAGGGAAATAAATAGTAGCTGAATGAGATCAACATGAGTGGTTTAGTTTAAACTTCGATGCTTGGAACTGATGTTGTATTATCTTCATAGTAGCTGATCCCATTACTGTTTGATAACCTAATATAAAATAGCTATTTTTGGTTTCAAAAATTAGAAAGTTGCGCTTAAAAATAGGTTATGTAATGGATTATGCATGTTATGCGGTTCTTTTTCTTGAAAATTTTGTCTGGTTTTTTTGCTATTGTATGTATACATGACCAAGTAAATGACTGGGTAATGTAATGGATCACAAATAAAAGGATTTGACATTGCACACTAGTATTTAGTCTAACGTGTCAAAAAGTTTTTTCTACTATTGAGTATTATATCTTTTGCTGCATAATGTTATAAAATATAGTATGGATTTTATGGTAGAAAAGAATGCAAATGCTAGCAGCAGGTTTTGACTGTTTGGATTTTGTAGTGTGATGTTATAAGTGTGTTTGGTTTAGTTATTCTTAGGACACATGATTTGAGTAGACATCCTATATGTACTACATGCAACAACGGGATTATGATATAACTACCATATAGTTTTAATTAAAGAAATAATCTAAATTATGGTTGTTATGATGGCCTTTTATATCTTTTAGTAGTTTATTATCCCGATCAATGTTTGTATGATGAAATTAGATATATAAATGTTCAAATTACTTTCAACTTAAATTACTTTTGCATGTTCATAAAATTAGTTTACCCAAAGAGTTTCATATAAACATTAATACACATAACTTCAAGTTTTGATTATTGAAAACGTTTATTGGACATTAAATGGATACAAAACCATATCATAAACAAACAACATATGTGCTCCAAATTTTTCTCAAGAGTAAAAACCTACTGTTCACTATATCTGAACTAATTGGACAAGTTAGACTCGACTGTCATCAACGACTATTATCAATGCCAGTAAACCCAGATGATAATTGTGGAGTCCAAAAAACAAGTACAGATGATAATATGAAGCCATTATCGAACAGTAATGAGAGGTATGCAATGCAGGATGTTCAAAGTATGTGATATAGTTTAGTCTAGAAAAAGGATCGACTATAATCCCTCTCAATCAAAGGGATCGATCTATATAATCCAAACAAGTGCAACCCAATAAAAACGGTCAATATCTTGAGATCCATAAGTCCAATATATATGAAACTTTGGGAACAAGATGTGGGGACCCTAGGGAGCCTACCATAGGGATCATACCTCAAAAAGACTAAGCAAGAGGGATCGGCCTAAATCAGCCAACATCGCCTGCTGCAACAAAGATTGATCAATAATTCGAGTTCTATTAACCAAATTAGCATGAAACTTAGAGGCTGAGCATGATAAAACATAGAGAAGTTCTCATAGGGATCGCATCCCCAAGCCCCTCCAAAATAGGGATTGACCTCGATTTCTATTTCTTGGGATTTGGACCACGCGATCCCTCTTTTGGACCCTTATGGCTCTAGAGATCTTGCTGTCGGATTTTCAGGGAGGTATTTCATTATCTTCCTTTATAACTACAGGTTTGATCGTCCATTTTTGGAATTTTTATGCTGCTGGTTAATTTATACTCTATCATAACTAAAATTTTTCATCCGTTCCCTATTGTACTCAGTTTACAAAGTGATTAATAAAGCTATCTATTCAAAGTGGACATAGACAACAACGTCAGATCACCATAAATTGCCGTATCTATGTTATTTGCTTAATTCTGATTGTTTTATTACCATATTCTCTCCGTTTACATTTACAATTTTTCATTTATTTTTTTTACAAAATCTCTATTGGGTGTTTGTGCCAATTTTTGGTGCAAACATTTTGGTGCTTTCACTGAGAAGGAAGATTCTCAGCTCTATTTAGATCCTTTTGCTGCTACTAGATTGCATAAATCCTTGGAAGAGATCCAGAATTATCTTCAAGTAGTTTATCTATTCTATTCAGATTTGCAAAAGTCTAAGAAAAACTATCAACAATGATTAGGAACACCAAATATACACCTCAAAACGCAGAAGGAAACAAGAACACTAGCATCCAGCAAGAAGACCGGAGCAATCTACCAGTAGATGTTAATGCTACAAATCCATTTGATGTCTAGAATCTAGCCGATTTCATCACAAGGGCTGATTTTTAGAATCTGATGAGAGAGCTCGTGGACAACCATCGACAGTTGAACCAACAGATTCAAGCCAATATCGATTTAATGAATCAACTCAAAGATCAACAATATGGGAAAACGAGGAAGGAGCCAACTCCCTATTCTGCATCGGAGAGCTCTACTTCATCAAATGATTATCACAGATGCAAACGTCGCAGAACTGATGGATATCACGCAGAAGATTATGGTCATCAACAAGCAAACCAACCTAGGTTGCCAGGACCGATCGAGCCCGATCCCTCCTCCTGAGGAGGAAGCTTGTCTTTTCATGTTGGATTACAAGCTAAAGCCACTGTGATTGATTTATATGCTCAGTGGATGCAGATTAGTTACCTCCTCGAAATGATGAGGAAGTGAACGCATGTAATATGCATCGAGAGGATATTGAGCCAAGAAGGCATGGAACGGCTCGTAGACATCGACCGGACCATTCATGTGAGGTAGAGCACGACTACAGCTTGGCCCCAACTATCCAAACTGGACTTATCAGCTATGGTTAGACAGTTAGACAGGGAGAGCCAATGCTTGACTAATGATGATGGGGGATCTCAAGAAGCCATACCCCATTCATTGACAATATCCAACGTGTAGAGTATCCAAGGAGGTTTAGCATGCCATCGATGCCTGCCTATGAGGGAAAAACTGACCTTAGGCGGCACATCATGAAATATGAATGATTGATTGCTTTCGAACGAGCTGATGATGCCACAAAATGCAACTGTTTTCCTATCACTCTCTCTGGCATAACAATGATGTGGTTTATGAGATTAACACCATGGTCGATCTCTAGATTTTACGATCTAGCAACGAATTTTATGGAGCAGTTTCATATGCACACAACTCTTCCCAAAGATGTATTGTCCCTATCAAGCGTGATTCAAGCTCTGGGAGAATCACCAAAAGATTTCATACGGAGGTCACAAAAGTTAGTATTCCGAATGAACATTCAATATTGATGGCGGTAATAAGAAGGTTGATCCGGAATCTGACTTTGGCGATTGGTTTGCTGACAAATCACCTACGATGTTGGAGCATTTCCATGCAAAAGCAGCTTAGTATTTGAGAAAAGGGGAAGCTAGATGCTCTAGGAAGAAGAATGTTATCATACCGAGTGGAGAGGGTTTGCAGATTAACATTGCCATGAAGCAATCCTATGAAATTTCTAGAAAAGTTCAAGTAAATGTCCAAAATAAACCAAATTAGTAAAAAAAGGGAAGCAATAGTAACCATGAACGAAAGAGTGATTCTGGAAGAGGAAAGCCAATGATTCCAATGTATGATACCTGCACACCCCACTGAATACATCTCTAGAGAACGTCTATTTGTCTATATGTAATACAATGCAATATGAGAAGCCACCTCCAAAAGAAACGATGGAGAAGCGGAAGCAAACAGGAAAATATTGTCGATTCCACAAATGCTACGGTCATAACACAAATGAGTGTAGGCATCTCTAGGATGTTATAGAGAAAATGATCTAGGAAAGAGGAAAAAACCCACAGCAGTTAGTTAAAGCCCTACAGGATGGCGGGCAAGTGACATTCGACCCCAACCGAGGACAAGCACCACACAAGGCTGAGGATTCCGCACGGACTGGTGAAAGAATGGTGATCAATACGATAGTCGAAGGACCACATCTAGTCGATAAGGGCTGACATGAGATGGAGCGTTATGCTAGCACAATCAAGCATATGAATTTTGAGTGTTGTTCGAGTACAAAAGATGGGGCTCTAGCAAAACAAATCGTACAATGTCAGGCAATATTGTATTCAGAAACAGAGATGCAGATAAGATGGAGGCACCGACGATCGACCCAATGGTCATTTCGGCCTTGATCAGCCCCGCCTTAGTGAGAGGAATCTTAGTTGACTGTGGAAGTTCCATAAATAATTTTCAAAAAGCTTACGTTTGGATGAGGATGGAAGCTAAAGACTTAAAACTATCTAAAGCCCGCATTCATGGCTTTAACGATGCTACGATTGAAGCTGTCGGTTATGTCAAATTGCCTATGGAATTGAGAATAGGCGACCGTAGGAGAGTGCAGATGTTGTCATTTGTTGTTTTGGATGTTGACTCTCCATACAATGCTCTTCTGAGCCGACCAGCTCTAGCTAAATTCCAGTCAACTCTTGCCCTAGGGTGTTTGACTTTGAAGTTCCCAACTTATAATAAAATTGGAGTTGTGGATCGTGATCAGGCGATTAGACGTGCCTGCTATGTGGCTGAATTAAGGGATACTCAACGGAAGGAGAAAGGTAAGAGTGTTGACGAGTCTCTCCGCATCCAAGCCACAAAAGATTGATAACCAATGCCTGGGCCTTGGCTCGGGTGCTACAGTCGGTTCTATAAAAACATAGATCTAAGGGATGACGAGGAGGAGCCTAAAGAGACCAAGGATGCATTGGCTGAGCTGATAATTGCATACGTTCAGATACGACGTCCCATCCCGGGTACTAAAAATTGAAATACATCTCAGCCCAACAATGATGAAAGAACTATAACATCCCTAAATTTTGATAACATTATTAACGAGATTTAATTAGAATACTTTAAATAGAATAATGTTGAGTGATAAGGAGATTGGGGTTGATTAATAAACTTAATGGCCGTGCTTATTTAAAAATGAAGGAGCTTATAAATAGTTAAGTGTTAACTAAATAAAATTAAAGGTATTGGAGTAAATTGCTGCCCACGACCCCACCCTTATACTATTTTCCCTATAACCATTCATGTTCATTTTTCATAAGTAAAACAAACGTAAGAAAGAAAATATCAAGGCTGGCCATTAGAAGGAAGATAAGAAGAGAAATCAGAGTAAAAGCTTAGGATCAAGCTAGAAGGAATCAATACCAGGAGGAACCAAGGTCGACAGGCTAATGCTAATCCAAATGCGGAAGCCAATGTAGGTGCTGGAAATCCACCAGGAGATGCGAGGATAGTGTATCAGTTGTTAGCCAATCTTTTGCAAGCTGGGATTGCCGATAATGTTGGAGGAGCTAATCATGTAGGTTCAATTGCGAATAGCTATTCTAAGCTAAGCAGAGACCACCAATCTAGGTAGAAAGCTATTTTTGGAAAAGAGGATGCTGTTGAAGTTGAGAATTGGCTATTGCATTGTGAAAGGATCTTTACTGATCTAGGCTTGGATGATAGGCAAAAGAGGAGGCAGACCTCTATGCATTTGCAAGGGGCAGCGCTTCATAGGTGGAATAGTGTGACCGCCGAAGTACCAGAGGAATAGCTGACATAGGCTGACTTCAGAATGAGTTTCGAGTAATTTTTTTATCTAAGGCTGCTAAGTCGGTGTTGATGGCGAAGTTTATGGATCTAGTCTAGGGTAATATGTCAGTAATCGAGTACGCTACCAATTTTGATGAGCTATCTCGATAAGGATATGCCATTATAGACATTTACGTTAGAAGAAATGAGAGGTTTATTCGAGGATTGAGACCAAAGCTTGCAAGAATGACCATGACCCATATCCGTGATCCTTGTAATATGGCAGTGGAGACGCCATTCACCATAAAGAGATGCTTGTTGTGTCTGCTAGAGAAAAGCCTGTTGAATTCCTGGGTCCTTAGAGAAAGAAGAGGAAATTATTTAAGAAGAAGGGAGCCCAGAAAGGGGATGCTGCTAAAAAGGCAAGGGCTGATTTGGTTTTCTATAAATGCGATGAGAAGGGTCATTATGAAAGTGAGTGCTAGTCAGGCAAGAGAAAGAAGGCTGTAGACAAGAAGAATTTTAAATGCCTTAATAGTGTTCAAGTTGGGCATTACAAGAACCAGTGTCTAGAGCCAGTCATGGCGGACAAGGGGAAAGGTTGTGCTATTGGATCATCAACTAAGCCTACTGCAGCCGATAAAGGTAAGACTGTGATGGAAGGTATGTTTTTGGTTCAAAGTATACCAGTTAGGATACTTTTTGATACCGATGCATCACATTAATTTATATCCCAGTGTTTGGTTAATAGGTTATGCTTAGAACCCACATACCTTATTACTTCCTTAAGGGTTGCGAATCTGATAGGAGGGAATGTAACTCCGGGATGAGATGCGACCAGTTAGAACTTGATTTGTTAGGTCATAACTTTGCATGCAGTTTGTGTGTTTTTGATTTCGTAGATTCAAGATCATTTGAGTATGGATTGGATGGGTAAGTACAAGGCTTGGATATTTTTTTAGGATAGGGAAATATCATTGAGACACCCAGATAGCCATAACCGAATCATCTTCTCAGTGGAAAAATTAGGTGGGAGTGTTTGTGCTTTGTTAAGTGCAGTGGAAGTGGGAAAAGAGCTAAATCAGGTTGGAATAGCAAGAGAGTTTGCCGATGTCTTTTTGTCAGTCATAGGACTACCACCGAAATGAGCTGTAGACTTTTGGGTAGATCTTGTGCCACGAGCTGAACCTGTAAGTAGACCACCCAACATGATGACATCGACTGAGATGAAGGAATTGAAGGTGCAGCTAGTGGATCTTGAAGGAAGAAATTTTATTAGGCCAATCAGTTTTCCTTGGAGAGTGGCCGTGGTATTCGTGAAGAAACCAGATGGGTCGTTAAGGATGTGCATTTACTATCGTAAGCTAAATAAAAGACGATAAAGTATAAGTACCCTCTGCTGAGAATTGATGATCTGTTTGATCAGTTGAGTGTAGCTAGAGTGTTTGCCCAGTTGGATTTGGCTACAGGGTTCCATCAGCCGAGAGTGGCGGAGGATAGCATTCCCTTGATGGCACTTCAAACTAGATATGGTTCATACAGTGGTTAGCAATGCCGTTCGGGTTGACGAATGCTTCTGCTTTCTTTATGGATTTGATGAACCGAGTCTTTCAAGAATCTTTGGATAGATTCATGTTGGTGTTTGTAGATGACATTTTGGTATACTCTAAGGATGAAAGAGAGCATGAAGATCATCTTAGAGTTGTACTTGAGACGCTGAGGTAGAATCAGCTAAAGGCGAAGTTTTTCAAGTGTCATTTTTGGAAGAAAGAGGTTAAAATTATTTGGTCGTGTGGTTTTAAAGAAAGGGTTGTCAGTCAATCCAGATAAGATTGAAGTTGTGATCAATTAGAAGAGAGCAGAGACAGTGACCATGATCAGAAGTTGTCTTGGACTCGCTGGCTATTATCAGAAATTCATCAAGGATTTCTCATGGAAAGCAGCGCCTTGACTAAGCTTACCAGGAAGGAAGTGAAGTTTGTTTAGTTCGACAAATGCGAGTAAGCATTCTTTAAGTTAAAGCATTTATTGACCAATGCTCCAGTATTAGTAGTTCTAGAAGGAAAACAAGGGTTGGTAGTATACGCTGAAGCGTGTGGGACTGGATTGGAAGCAGTGTTGATGCAGAAGGGCAAAGTCATTACCTACGCATCTAGGTAGCTTAAACCGCATGAAGTAAGATATCCTACTCATGACTTGGAGTTGGCTGCGGTGATTTTTGCCTTAAAGATCTGGAGGCATTATCTCTTTGGAGAGAGATTTGAGTTGTACATCGATCATAAGTCTTTAAGATATTTATTCTCTCAGAAAGAGTTGAATATGTGACAACAGAGATGGATAAAATATTTGACTGCTTATGATTTGGGTATAGAGTATACACCAGGGAGAGGTAATAAAGTGGCTGATGCTCTAAGCAGAAGACACCAGAATGTGGTGTTAGCTATGTTGGCAGAATGGAAGGATCTAGAATCTTTGGTCAGTTGTGGTGTGCAGTTAAGATCGACTGCTATTTCTAGTTAGAGTACTGCCATGATTTCCTGTTTAGAATTTCGACCAGTGTTAATCGAGAGGATTACTTCTAAGCAGAAGGAAGATCCATTGTTAGCCAAGATGATCAGAAGGGTTGAGGTTGGAACTGAGATCGATGATTTGAAAGATTTTCGTCTTGACTAGAGAGGATGGTTGAGAAAGAAGGGGCGACTGTGTATTTCAAATGTTGAGAACTTGAAGAGAGAAGTTTTTAGGGAATGTCATCGATCCCAGTTTA
Source organism: Allium cepa (assembly GCA_030765085.1). Classification (NCBI taxonomy): domain Eukaryota; kingdom Viridiplantae; phylum Streptophyta; class Magnoliopsida; order Asparagales; family Amaryllidaceae; genus Allium; species Allium cepa. Next base: position 215,091,936 of record CM060946.1, read on the forward strand.
TGATTCATCCTGGAGGTACCAAGATGTATCAAGATATGAAGATGAGGTTCTATTGGTGAGGTTTGAAGTGGGATGTTGGCTTATGGGTTAGGCAGTGCGTAAAATTTCAACAAGTGAAAGCCAAACATCAGAAGCAGAGTGGGTTGCTTCAGCCTCTAGGGATTCCAGTTTAGAAATGGAATTCGATATTCATGGATTTTATAGATGGGTTGCTAAGGTCAAGGAGAGGAAATGAGAGTATATGGGTTATTGTGGACAGGTTGACCAAGAGTGAACATTTCATTCCAGTCAAGTCGACTAGGACGACACCTGTTTTAACAAAGTTGTTCATGAAGAACATAGTTAGACTTCATGGAGTTTCTAGTAGCATAGTCGGTGACAGGGATGCTTTATTCACTACCGAATTCTGGAGAAGTCTACAGGATGCATTAGGCACTAAGCTCAAGATGAGTACATCATATTATCCACAGACGAATGTGAAGATTGAAAGAGTTAATAAGGCACTCGAAGACTTGTTGAGAGCTTGTGTATTGGATTTTGGTGGATCTTTGAAGGATCACCTACATTTAATTGAGTTTTTCTGTAATAATAGTTACTAGACTACTATAGGTTTGGATCCTTTTGAAGCTTTGTATGGAAGGCCATGCAAATCGCCTGCATGTTGGTTGGAGATTGGAGACAAATTAGTCTTGGGTCCAGATTTGGTTAGGGAGGCGTTGGAGAAGATTGATTTAATCCAAGGGCAGATGAAGGAAACTTAATCCAGACAGAAGAGTTATGCAAATAAGAGGCGCAAAGACCTAGAATTCTCAGTGGGAGACAAAGTTTTCATTAAAGTATCTTCAACGAAGGGTGTGGTACGGTTTCGAAAATCAGGAAAGTTGGCATCGAGATATGTTGGTCCATTCCAGATCATAGAAAGGATTGGAAATATCACGCACATAATTGAGTTGCAGAGCAATTTGGCATGTGTCCATAATGTATTCCATGTGTCTCATCTTTGCAAGTATATGCATGATCCAGAGTCCCCCATCCTCAGACGGAGTTGGAAGACTTGGTGGTAGAGCCTGATTTGACTTTTGTTGGACAACCAGTTCGGGTTGTAGTGAGAGATGAAAAAATATTGAGGACCAAGACAGTCAAGTTGGTGAAAGTTTAGTGGAGCAACAATGGAAAAGGCTATACTTGGGAGACAGAGGACAGGATTCGAGATGCTTATCTCGATCTGCTTTGATGGTATGTCTATATTAGATTTATATAGATTAGTCGCTAATCAGGTAGGCTAGTATGAATGTTAGGAGTGATTCCAAATGATTTCTACGTTTGTTATTTAGTCCATACTGAATTTCGAGGACGAAATTCTTTAAGGAGGGGAGCATGTTACACCCCTAATTTTTGAAAACATTATTCAGGAGACTTAATTATAATAAATTAAATAGAATAATGTTGAGTGATAAGGAGATTGAGATTGATTAATAAATTTAGTGGCCATGCTTTATTAAAAATGAAGGAGCTTATAAATGGTTAAGTGTTAACTAAATAAAATTAAGGGTATTGGAGTAAATTGCTGCCCACGTCACCACCCTTATACCATTTTCCCTAAGACCATTCATATTCATTTTACATAAGTAAAACAAACATAAGAAAGCAAATATTAAGGTCGGCCATTAGGATGAAGATAAGAAAGAATCAAAGTAAAAGCTTAGGATCAAGCTAGAAGAAATCGATCTCAATCAATCTCCAATTTTCTTATCCAAACTAAGGTGAATTACAATCACTACATCTCTGTTTTTCTTTCTATAATCATATGTTTTCAGATGTAAGGGTAATTTGTTCTTATGATATATTGGATGATGATACGCTTAATTTATAATTTATTAGTTTCAACAAGATGGTTTAAAAGAGGAATATGCCTGGTTTTAGGGAAAAACCGAGGTACATTATTCTTAAATAGTAGGGGAAAATTTTAAGTTATGAGAAACATGATATTGGAGTTGGGTTTCAATTTTTATAATTTTCCAAGTCGTTGGGAATTACTTATGAATTTTAAAGGAAAATATGGTTAATTGGGTTTATTAATTTATTTCGGAAATTATATTAAGAATTTGGGTCTGAAATTTTAATATGTTACGCGACACGATTAAAGCGATTTTTTGGAATTTTTAGGGATTTTTATTAAGTGAATTAGTATGGAAATTAAATCATTTTGAAATGAGGTCCTAAATGATTTAATTGTTATGTTAATAGGAACGACTTATTTGTTAAATGTTAATTGGTTTTAGATCTAAGAAAAATTATGGAAAAAATTAGCAAAATAATTTGAAAGTATATATAACAAATCAGGTGTTTACATATAGGCAAGTTTGTTACAAAAAGTTTACTTTATTTGAAAACAGCCTTTACTTAGAAAAGTTGGTTTCGCCTCCTTTGGAAAGAGCTTTCGACCCAGAGCTTCCGCCTCCAACCTAGTCGAAACCTTCTAGGTCGAAACTAATACACATGGTATCATTTCGCTGGTACGTGGTGGATTGGAGAAAGGCAGAAGGTAGGGTGTCGAAACATAACTTTCGAAGGGGTTGATCCCTTTGTTTTTTTTTTGTTTTAAAAGAAAAGCACTTGTCTGCTAACAAAAGGGTTTTGAAGTAGTCAAAACCAATGGTTTTGAAAGGATATTTCTAAAGGAGCTTTTAAATGAGAGATGCTGCCTTTGTTTTAAAGTAGTAGCTTCCAAAGAAGTTACTTAGTTTTATTTGAAACTTTCGAAAGGGGTAGTTTCAACCCTTCTGTGATTTGATGCCTTTAGATGGTATTGAAGACATCAATGCTGTCGACAGGTACCATTTTTTTATAAATATAAGCCACTTTCTACTGCTTTCGAAAGGGGTTAGGGTTTTGAAGGCTAAGGTTTCGAAATATGTTTCAAAGCCAACCTTCCATTTTTTTACCCAGAGATTTTATGCTTTCGAAAGGATGGTTTCGACCCATCAAGATTCCCTAATACTTTTATGAATTGAAGAATGGTTTCGAAAAATTTGTTTTTGCTTATGCTCACTTTAACCCAAATTGATGTTTTAAATATAAGCCCAATGCTTTCGAAAGGGTACTTTTAAATGGTTTCGAAGCTATACTTCTATACGTATATGGTAATACTTTAACACAGTCGGAAGGTTTCGAAAGAAAGCTTTTAAAGTATTCGAAAGGAAGCAGCCTAATGTTTTAAAGTTATATTTTAATGCTTTCGAAGGAGGTCATCCTACGATGTCGAAAGCAAGGCTTCAAAGGTGTCGAAAGGCTTTTAAACCCAAACTCAAATTTTAAAAGAAAAACCCATGGCTAAATAAAGGAGTTTTGAAGAGGATTTCAAGTATGTAAATTGGAAGAAGCTTTACCTTAAACCCACAAGAGTGGTATTATTTTAATTATCATGTTTACTTTTTCTAATATAGATATAGTGATATTGTATTGAATCCCATAACTTTATTTTTGGGAAAGGTCAGAATAACTATCTTGGTAGACCCAGTAGTCAATATAAATTAAGTGAACGCTTGGATGAATAGATTTGCATCCAAGAGGTCAGGGAGGCTACAATATAGGATGCCTAAATTTGGAAGATGTCAGGGAGACAGGTTCATAGTGATCCCACGAAAACTATAACTAGGAAGTTATTGGGGTTATTGATAGGTTTATAGTGATTCCATGAAAACTATGTTATGAGGAGTTGTTAGCGGGGGGCCAATTTGTTTGTAGTGCACCCATGAAAACTATATATAAAGCAAGTTATTGACAGTTGTCACTAGGTTCCTAGTCTGCACGTGAAAACTAGAATAAGAGAGAAGTTATTGGAATTACCAATATGTTTAAAGGAACCCATGATTTAATTAAGTTAATTGGAAAGGGGCCAATAGGTTCATAGTGCACCTATGAAAATTATGGAATAGGACAGAGGGTCCATACATTATATAAATGTTACTAGTAAGCCCATGAAAACTAATAGGTTAATAGTTACCCTAGAAACTACAAAATATGACAGGGTGTCAATTAAACAGAGGATGGGGAATCCAATATGTTTTAATGTGTTTTCATATCATCATAATATTTTAAAATGATTATGTTTTAACCAATGTGGATGTAGGAGCACGGTATATGGTTTTATAAAAGGTTTTAGGATACTTGTGAGGGGAAACCAGTTCTGCTAAGCAATATGGTCTCACTAGGTATCTAAATCATTTGAGATGGTAGATTACTATTCATACTAGGCTTTATGTCTGACCGAAGTTTACGTTTTCCCCTTAAACTCTCGGGCACTCAATTGATTTTGAATAGATTTAGATTTAAGGTTTTCATGTTCTCTTCTTAGACGAATAAAGCTTCTGGAGGCATGCAGGAGGCAGTTAGTTCTTAGAGCTATCCTTTTCCGTCGTGTATTTTGGATGTAAAGGTAGACTTATTTGCCTTATTATATACTCTGATCAGCCAAGGGGACATCTTCATATGTCGCTCTTTGCGTATATGTAATAATTATATTTTTCTGAACATGGTTAACATTTGTGGGATTGTGTAATAAATATGAAATGTTTTGAATGGAATGTGGGAAGTACTTCTAATTTGTTAATTTTTTTCTATATTATTGCAATCTGTGTATTAATGTATCTAACACCACCGTATTTGGTTGCCGAGGATTAATAACTACGGATGACTGCAGCATCTATAGCTGTTAGTTTTGATCCTCCAAGTAGGGTGATCTTACAAGAACTTTTTGGTTTTCTCTGAGCGAAACTTGAGGTATTCGCTTGGAATCGCTCTGATATGCATGGGATCTTTCCTTCTATTGCGAGCCATGCATTAAATATTGACTCGAGGCGTGTCCCGATGAAATATAAAAGGTGTGGCAGGATCTAGAGAGATCTTCCACCTTTAAAGAGGAGGTGTATAAGCTCAAATGCAATTGATTTATTCGTGACGCCCTCTACCCTAAATGGATATCCAATCCTGTACTTGTGAGAAAGGCGAATGGAAAGTGGCAGACATGTGTTGGTTACTTGAATTTAAACAAAGCATGCTCAAAAGTAGTTTTCCTTTTCCGAGAGTTGACTAGCTTGTGGACTCCACCGCAGGACATGATTTTCTATCTTCCACGGATGCCTCCTCCAGATATAATTAAATCCTGATGCACATTCCTGACCAGGAGCACACCAAATTTATTATCGATGTTGGATTGATTGCTTTATGGTAATGCCATTTAGATTAAAGAATGCTGGAGCAACCTATCAAAGCCTAGTAAAATGAATGTTTAGATATTAGATTGGAAAGATGATGAGTCATGATGCTCAAGCGACCATATTAGAGACTTAACAAAGATGTTTGACATCCTCCGATATTATAGTATAAAGATCAATACTTAGAAATGTTCTTTGGGCATGGTATCGGGGAAGTTTCTTGGTTTCATCATCAATGATCGTGGTATTGATGCTAATCCTAAAAATATTCAAGCTATGCGCAATATCCAAGTACCAAAGACTATTAAACAAGTACAGAACCTCAATGGGAAGGTTGCCGCCCTAAGTCGATTTATTTCTAGGGCCAGCGATAAATGCATTCCTTCTTTTGACTTGATTAGAAGAGGGAAAAGGAACTTTGAATGGGCACAGGAGAGTGAAGACGCATTCCAAGCTTCGGCGAACCACTTAGAGAAGCCTCCCATCTTGTTAAAGCAAGTGGATAATGAAGACTTGCGTGCCTACTTGGACATGCCGTTATACACTATAAATGTCGCATTGCTACACGAAGAGATCGAACCTAGAGACCATTCTATTATATTAGCAAGCAATTAACAGGAGATGAAAGGTGCTATTCGAAGATAGAAAAACTGGTGTGCTTCTTGTTGATTTCTTCGCGTAAGCTCCGCCCCTATTTTCAGGCTCATCCAATCAATATTTACACGGATTAGCCATTACTATAGGTCCTACAGCGACATGTGACGTCTGGAAGGTTACTTAGTGGAACATCAAGCTGAGCCAACTTGACATTACTTATCTCCCTAGAAGAGCCATCCATGGACAGACACTGGTGGACTTTGTAGCAGAATTCACTGTGGATGATGATCTCATGGAGAGCGGTGGAGCCCCTACCATTTTAGTGGAAAATGTATATGGATGGAGCATCCAATGATCATTGTTTTGGAGCCAGAATCAAGATAGTAACTCTAGAAGATCGATCAATTTGCTATGCTTTGAGGCTTAACTTCCCTACAATGAACAACGAAGCTGAGTATGAAGCTCTGATTGCTGGACCCAAACTTGCTAAAGAACTGGGGATAAAATCTCTTGAAGTATTTTGTGACACCCAATTGGTAGTATGCTAAGTCAAGGGAGATTACCAGGCTAACGGACAATGACTCACTCCGTACCTTATCTAAGTCCAAGATCTATTGATTGGCTTTAAGTATTTTACCATCACACACATTCCCCAAGGTCAAAACCAAGAGGCCGACTCATTAGCTAAGTTTGCTAGCACCAGGGATGCGCAATAAATGGTTTTGGTTTCAGTCGAAGTACTAAACGCTACGAGCATAAACCAGATGAAAATCAACTTGGTACTAGAGATAGAGCCTAAGAAGGAGTCATGGATGACTTCGATTAAATACTATTTTCTATAGAAAGTCCTTTTCGAAGGAGGAATGAAAGGCGACAAGTCCTCAGTAAAACATGATATATCATTTAGGAAGGAGTCATGTATAGAAAGGGTTTTTCATTCCCCTTCTTTAGTGTATCACCCATGATGAAATAAAATGAGTCCTAAAGGAAGTTCATGAAGGGGAATGTGGCGACTATACTGGGCGACAAACCTTAGCAAAGAAAATACTCCATTATGGGTATTACTGGCCAACTGTCAATCGAGATGCTACTGATTACGCTATGCCATGCGATAAGTACCAAATGAATGCAAAAGTTCCAAGCGCTCCACCGACGAAAATCACACAAATGGGTCAGTTAATGACCATTTGCCATATGGGGCATAGATATTATCGGTAACTTAGCGATCTCAAAAGGTGGTGTGAATACGCCATCAAAGCAGTTGATTACTTCACCAAATGGGACAAAGCGGAACCTTTAGCCATGATCATGACAAAGAAAATAATCGACTTCATTGTCTGTAACATCACATGTCATTTTGGCCTTCCACGGACCATAGTAACTGATAATGGGACTCAATTCGACAATGCTGAATTCAAAGACTTCTATCACCGACATTGTATTGAAAAGAGATCTGCGACAGTTTCTTACCCTCAAGCAAATGGACAAGTTGAAAATGTGAACAAAATCATAAAGTTCATTCAGAAGAAGCGATTGGAAAAGGCTAGATGAAAGTAAGTGGATGAACTCCCAACAACATTATGGGCTTACAGAACCACCCATAAGTCCGCACTGGTCATACTCCATTCGCTCTTGCTTACGGCTCCAAAGCCATTATTCTTATTGAACTCGAAGTCCATTCTCATCGAGTAACCTACTAACATCCCAGAAAGACTAGAGATCTCAACTTAGAATTTCTCTACTTTGTAGATGAGAAGCACGAAGAAGATTTGAGGGCATCTGCGTACCAACACCAAGTCGCTCGATATTACAACACTAATGTCCGACCTAGGACCTTTGAAATCTACGAGCTTGTCTTGAAATGGGTTTTCCCCCTACCCCATCACACATGAATCCTACTTGGCAAGGACCTATGTCATTGAATAGAGGCTTGGAGAGGGAACTTTCAAGCTAGTGACTGTTGATGGTGTCACGCTCCCAAGGGCTTAGAATAGCGAGCTTTTACAATGCTATTTCACTTAGTTTATTCTTTTTCATTTAGTTGTATTTAATTTTTTAATTTTCTTAGCATTTGATTTTCCAGATATGTAATAAGACAAAGTATGTCATTTCTTTCCTTTTAGCAAAAAAAATTTGAAATTTCTTCATATATGTGATTGCTGTAGCATTTCATATTAGTTACGACACTCGACTAACCAATGTTGACATGTCGGGGCAAGTTTATAGGGTTTGGAGCTAGCCGATTACATAATTTCATGAATGACTAAACAAAATGGACGTGGTTCGACCATTCATTCGATGATTCTCGCTCACAACCCGATGGACGGAGTACCTAACAAGAAATGGATGTGACTTCACCATGCGGTAACCAAATTAATCCCATCGAGTGAGGGGATAAACATGAATCAAAAGCGATCGTGATACGACTGATCGCTTTCTAAGTTAAACCCCAGACTTGTAAGTAAATCAATCGATTAAGGAAAGTATCGTTCGACTATTTTCTAAAATAACTCTAAGTCCTTAGAGTGTGGAATGTAGTATAAACACGAATTGGGTGCGATCCGATCACCCACCAACTAACTCTTATCTACAAAGTACGGATATGAGTAAAAAAAACTAGATGAGGGCGGTTCGACCACTCACTATTTCATAATCTCCGACCTGAAATTGACAGGATGAGTATAAACTTGCTAAAGATAGAGTTCGACTATCCATTAGCTAACTCCGCTAACCCAAGAGTAGAGGCAAGAGTATGATCGCTCAAACCGCCGAATCCGATGGCACAACACTAGGGCTCGAGCCCAGTGTTTGGTACACCTTGAGGCCACGACCATATGAAGGCCTTGGGTAAAAATTAAGTGGATGATTATCCAAATTAACGAGCAACGAGTAACAAGTACATTGAATGGAGAAGTAAACGCTCATCTACTTAAGCAAGTTCACGTAAGAGTTCAATAGAAAATGAAGAACTTTTATTTAGGCATTAATCTTAGAAAATCGTAGTTCAAGTTTATCCAAGAGCGAGGGCCGTACCCGCATAAACACAACCAACAAAAAAGAAAAATATTTATTAAACTATATACAAACTAAGCCGAAGTGACAGCTACTTCTTTTATCCCTTCTCTCTTTTGTATTTCTTACGAGTTGCACCGCCCGAGCCTCCTCCTATCCTTCTCTTTGATTCTTTACCACCCATAGCAGGAGAGCTTTCAAAGTTGGTGGGAGTTCTTCAAGAACCGACCCGCCAAATGGAATAACTTGTAATGGGATGAGATTTGGATAATCGACATCCAGATCAATGGGTTGAGCTTTATTTTTTATTTAATGATTTCTCTCTCTCGATGCGCTCCTTCAAGCTGAGCTCATCAGTATGTTTAGTGGCATCTGTGATCACAACATCATCAGATTCATCTAGCAACGGTTGATCGTCAGCCTTTTCATCATCAAGTGCTCCAACAACTTGAGTATCTAGGCTTGGAATGTCAGTAGCCATTGGAATTTCAGTAAATGTCGGTTGTTGCTCTACATCGGCACCGCTTTTTCGAGTTTGACTAGGGGCTAGAAGACCTGCAGATTCGTGGGAATAAGTAAATAAGCCCATAACTATTGTGCATGAGGAATGAAACCTCTTGAATAATGGAGAGTGGAGTGGGATACCTATGTCCGGCTGGCTTTCAGTTGTCATCGGAGTTTTCGCTTCTTGATTATGAGTCAGCACCTTTGATTGATAATAGGGTCTGTCCAGATCATAGCTCAGCTTCTGTCTCGGGCCAAATGAAACCGATGCTTCGGCTGTTTGAAGTAAAGGGGGTTCTTTGAGATCAGGCTTCGAAGCTTCTGCGTTGTTTATCACTTTGCTGAAGGGTGCTAAAATATTAAAGTATCGGAGCCTTGCAGCTGCAAGATCTAAAGGTTCATTTGCATAAAGGATCTTGTAATGACTCAAAATTTTCGATCCCGAAAATTCCAGATAGTTAGGAAAAAAAGAAAGAAGAGATAGAAGAAGAGGAAAAAGAAGAAGCAGAAAGCACCAACATCTCACATTCGCAGCGGATCAAAATATAATATCAAATAATAACAGTTTACAAAAGAGTACTATATCTATAGATCACATCTTTAATACATCAGAGTTACATAAATATACAGACACTAGATATACACAATCATCAAGTCTCAGATACGCAACAATATAATACAGCGGAAACACTCCATACGTTCCTGCCATCCAGCTCGTTTCCTGAGCTCCAGAACGTCCTTACCTGAAAATCTGTAATACTCGGTCTGACCCGAGCATTACATCAAAGTAACACCCGGGTCTGGCTGGAAACCAGCGTGAGTAAACCCATCTAATATGGAATACAGAGCATACAACTTAAATAAAACCCGGGGCAACTCGTATTAATTTACAAATTCACAATTTGTTATAGACATCACTTATTTCACACATCAATTTTCTAAGTACCAAAATTTAGATTAAATAGTCCAATTCACTTAAATCATTTCATTCCAGCCTATTGATTTCATATATTAATCTATAAAAATTCGAAGTGGTTTCAGATATTTTCCAATACCCGACCCCAGTCTCTTCGAGTATCATGCCATCCTAACCTAAGTTATCCAAATGAAATACACAACATTTCATATCAGATATATCACTCATTCAATGCATTCAATGCCATTCAATCATCCATAAGCAAAGCTTGATCGCTACCAAAGTTAATTTAATTAATTCTAATTGAATTTCTAACCTCAATCACTTAGATTTCTTCACTTTTCATTGATTAATTTCAAATCAATTAAGCAACCATCCCTTCATTATTCATCTTAATTAATCACCCTGGATTAATTATTATTCAATTACATTCAAGTAATCATCTTTAATTAATTATACAAATTTATTATTCTTAACCAGAATAGTAAATAAATTTTTTATTACTTCACACCTTAAATAACTATAATTAATTACATTAATCCTCAATTACTTATATAAATTAATTTCTCATAAATCACTTATTATTGATTAATTTATCTTGATTAATCAACCTTTATTTACATCATTGATTATATAAATTAATGATTTCTCATTTGCATTTCAATTTATCCTAATCTAATTTAATTACATCAAATAATTAACCATTAATTAAACCACAAATATTAATCACTCTTGATTTATCTCATCCTGTCATTATCTACCTTTTTATTTATTTTATTAAATAAATTAATTACTCATTTTATAAAGAAGTTTAAAGTAATTTAAACCCAAATTCATTTTTAAACTCAATCAATTTAAAAATGCACTTTAACATTCAAGTTGTAAAAATAATTTAAATTTAAAAACTTTATTTGTTAGATTTAACTTTGATTTAGAACCTGTTTTAAATCTCTACTTTACAATTTAACTCCAGTTTTTTTTCATACTACTTTTATTTCTTTCTTATTCATTCTTATTTTTATTCTATAATAATTTCACTTTCAAAATTCACCCTTACATTTCTTTCAAAAATCTAATTTTATATATTTCGATAACTCAGGGTACCGAAATATTCAAGCAAACCACATCATTCAATATTCCAATTACTAATAATATACATCACAGAATATCAATCACTCCATTATATACTATATACTACTATATATAATATAGCACATCAAAACAATCCAATCATTCAACCAATTATTTAAATTTAACCATTTAAATTTAAATAAAAATCTAGGAGAGTGAGATTAACTCACCTTTGCTTTTTAATTTTGCCATCCTATCCATCTCGACTTGTTTCCTTTTAGATTTTAACCTTGTATAGACAGTTATACGATTTATTAATATCTTACATAATCGAAAAATCAACTATCCCTTTTAACAATTTTTATTTGACTAAAATTTAATTTAAATTAATTACTTCATATGATAATTTAAATTGACTAATGATTTAATTAAATTATTAACAAATTTTATTTAAACCAATTTGTTGGAACTGAAGTCCACTTTAAAATTTTAAAGTGTTATTAAAATTCCCAGATTTACTTACTGTCCTATATATATAACTGGTCCCAAAATAAAATTGTTTATACCTTATGTTAATTCACTATTTGAAATTAGCAACTCTAAACTTATATATTTTTTATTAAATCAAAGCTTTAAAAATCAATGTTACTATACCTTACAGAAAGATGAACCCAGACTCAGCAAATCTTCCTCACCATCGCGAAGAAGACCACGCGTTTGCCACCGCCACCAAACAACACAACCACCATCAGGCTCCAACCATCATCGCAAGGCATACTTCCTTCGACAGCAATCCCTGCCCCAAACTCACGGTCCTAAATCCACCTCGACATCGAATTGAGTTCGAATGGCCTTAGCCGATTCGACGGTCGTGAATCCAAGATCACCTAACATCGAGCAATTCACATCGATTCCAAAGCAAGGCCCCCCTAGAACCGCAACCTCGCCTACCCTTGCGACACTACCACTGCCTCGTCCCAAAGCCCTAATCGGTCGAACCCTAAGACGCTTCCCCACACGCGTGCGCGCCTCGTCGCCGTTACAAAGCCCTAGCCAAGCTCCAGTTCATCGAAGAAAATGAAGACTCGCGATTTGATCGGCCATTAATTCCCTTTTTTTTCGATTTCGGTTTGATTAATCTAAAAAAACGAAAGAGATATTTCCTAAAAGTGGCTTCAGGTATAAGCTAGACCGTAATTACGTGGTTAGGGTGATTCAATTTAGACTTTGAATTGATTTTATATAATTGAATATTGAAAATATCTCGTGTTGCATACCGTGAAATTTCGAACTCCTAGTGTGGCGTGCGACCTGGCGTTCATAATGTTATACCCATATTTCGAACGTAATGGAAAAGGTTTCGAGCTCTAATTCGATCGTATGGAAAAGAAAGCTTTTGAGACTCAGTTATTATATTAAATTTCGATATAAATTCAACGCGTTTACATATCGTACGCTCACACAACAACTCCAAACACTACGAAAATTGAAATCCGATAATAATGCAATATTATGGACCCAATGGAACTGATTTCGTCAAAATCTGAAACTGTGCCTCGGAAGGCTATTTTTAAATGTCAATTTAAACGATATATTTCCAAAACTTGACACTACATTCCCAAATCCAATTTTAACACTTTTGCTATCTTTAGTATTATCATTTTAAATTTTATTAAATATCCAAAATTTCGGGTCGTCAAAAATCTCCATATCAGTTTCTCCTCATTTAAATCAACTTCGCCAATGGCTTCCTTGTTCATTTCAATGATATATTTCCGAGCCTCGGCAAGCGATTCAAAGTAGCCCTCTCTAAAAAAACTTAAGTCACGATGGATTAGGACTTTAGAATTGCATTCAATAATCAAAGGACCGAACATGTACTTAATCTCTTTTTGACCAGCCTCTTTAGCATCTTCCCCCGGGCCTCGATTTATTCACTAACTTCATTTCAACCAGCTTCCCTTGCTCTTCCTTTAGAGCTTCAATTTGAGCATGTTACTCGATAAGTTTAATTTTCAACTCCCGATCCTCGATGGCCTCTTCACAATACCTTTGAAACTTCTTCTGAGCTTCGATTTTTTCTTCCTTCTCTTTCTTAAGGAGTTCTTCAAGTTCCTTAACACGGTGGGCTAGAGTATTTTTCTTGTTTTACAGCATGTCCTTCTCCAGAGCAAGCATACTGCTGCGTTTAAGGGCACCATCAAGCTCCTTTTTGTGAGCCAATTCCAAATGATTAACTGCTTTGGATGTTTTTCAACGCTCTCCTCTGCCGTTGCTAGCTTCGTCGTCAACTCCATGATCACATCATCTTGGTGTTTGATTAAGTCTTTATCATGGATCGCCTCCAGCTTAAGGCGATCAATTTCATGTTGCTTTTCACTAGACACCTTGAAGATTTTCTCGGCTTAGTGCTGGAATGCTTCATGCTGCACAAAAACATCACCGACACGCTTTAGCACTTCCTGGAACTGTTTGGATAGAAGGAAGAAACTTTCGCCCATCGAAGCAGATCTTTGGAAAATTGACCTTAAGTTTGGCCAATCTTTATACTGTAGAGGCCTCAGGAGCTGTGGTAATCAAAGTTGGATCGGAAGTTACAATTAGGCGTTTTCTCGACCTACGATCGCAAGGCTATCGAGAACCAGAGGACCCTGAATAATGCTCCGGCGGCACAGCAGTTTAGGGAACATGGGAAGAGGTCTGATCGTCGCTATGTACATGAGGATTGGGCTGAACTTCCTGGTGAGATAATTAGGATTTGAACTTTTGTTCGCAGGATGAAGACTCCCTTGCACGATAGCTTCTTTCCTAGCTGTCATTTCATTCTCAACGCCTGCTCGGGTCTGGACCACGACTTAATCCATACTGTGTTGAGGAGCCCCTCAAGCGATTGAAGGCATGGCAATGGGACATAGCATCCACCAATCAAACAATAGCGTGTAAGTAACCAGTGAATAAAAGATAGACAAAAATCATGCAGTGTAGTGCGCATGATAGCGAGTGTCCTAGTGCCCCCCTCGATGAACAAGTTACTATAGCCTTGCTCATAGGAGTATTTTCCCCTTTGCTAGTGTGAGTAATGTCATCACTATGCCTGATGGGAGAACAAAACCCTTCCATCGAACTTTCTAAAGGTTGGAAGGAAGACTCTTCTTCAATAGAGGTGATGATGAACTTGAGCTTTTTAACGGTTTTTCTCCTATGGAGTTTGTAAGTGAGATTTTTTCCCTTTTCTTATTGGCACATGAGATTGCACGCCTTGTGATGATTCGACTAATGGCGTGTTGCCTAAACCTGCATCATCATTGCCAGGCTTGTTGGCTTCATCACCTCTAATTTCACCTTCTTCGGCATCATCCTGAGCCTTCTCTACTGGAGGCACGATAGAGCTATCAGTGCCGCCTTCTTGTTCCACAATGTTTCTTTGCAATGAAATGCTTCTTAGAAGCCCAATGTTGCGACCTTCTTCTAATAACCTAAAAAAGAGATAACCACTCATCGGTTACAAGGGACTAGATATCCTTGTCCTCAACTAGGGTGGTGAAGATTGCAGAAACTGCCCTGGAATAATTATCAAGTTCAGGTTATGGATGGACACATGTAAATTTTCAAAGTATTTTTTAGTTCAGGATATGACTCAAACTAAATATTTTGAGAATCAAGTGAAGGCAACACTTACGTCCTTCTAACCATCACCTCGTGAAACTAGGCGGACAACGAATGTAGAATCATTCATGTTTAAAGATATGAGATTGTACCAAGCACCAATCAGAACTTGGCAGTTGGGCGAATGCTCGAGGAAAGTATTAGAAAGGCCTCCCATCCATCGTTTGAAATTGCAAATAAGCCTGATGTCTTTAGAAGATGGCAGTCGGAACAAAACATCCATAAATAACAATAAAGTGCCATAAAGAAAATCATAGCTGTTGGATGCAGCCGAGCAGGAGCTATTCCTAGATAATTTAGCATCTCTCGGATAAAATAATTAAAAGGCGGCACACATCGTCCTAGCACATAAATTTATTACATGCCGTATTGCCCTCGAGGGGCAAATGAGCCCCATCTTTCACTAAGGGACTAGAACATCTCCAAACGAGATTCCATGTTTAGAGAATAGCCTACGGAGAGCAGCCTCACCAATTCTAGAGGCCTGGGAATCCATCGGGTTATCCAAAAATACAACACCCTCTATAGCGTCAAGGGCATGACTTATCTCTTCCACCAGATGGATAGGAACATCAGAGAAAAGGTCGACCAACAGGCTGGGTATCTCCGGTTTCTCAATTTGATGTTCAGGAGAAAGTTTACCAAACACAGTCGTAGAACTTGACTTAGCACCTAGATTGTTGTGTTGTGAAGGTTGTCCAAAAGGCATTGTGGCTAAATGCCCCGAATGTCTGGATCCCTTATCAACTAAACTCAGTGGATAATCAAGACTAAAAAAATTAACATGTCCCCCCATGCTACGGTGAACTAGTGTGGTGCAATTTTGTGTAGTGTAGAGATAAGTAGTTCAAAATTAAAAGCAAAAGTAAGTGAGGAGACTTTGGATTCCGACAAGAGTGAGTGTCATCGCTGACCATCTCAACTGGCGTTTACATTGATCGATCGTGTAAGCTTTGGGATCGACTATCGACTTGTTAAAGTATAAAGTTCATTATTAAAGTACTCATGCTAAGTTGTAGTCCATATCAAAGTCCCAACAGTTTAGTTGTTCAATTGCAAGTTCGATATTGGATATGCAATCTTGTTGTTCGTTATAGTCATATGTTCAAGTTCGCAAAGACGAGATTGGTTTTGATTATTTGTATAAGTTCACATGGAGTGGTTTGTTTAAGGTTTCAAGATCGGTTCAAAGGTTTGAAATTGGCTAAGTCCCCATAGCTGATCCTTCTCCTTCACCCAACAACCGATCCTTATGCCAAAATCAGTATGACCGTCCCCTTAGCAAACACTCCATCATCGGTCCCTCCATCCCATCCATGAACTGATCCCTACACATTGGTGCACAACTAATCCTTCGTCCATTAATATAGCCGATCTCTTCTCTCTCAAATTCACGCTAATCCCTCCTCAAACTTCCACACCCGATCCCTATGATTTGCATCCACACCGAACCCCAAACTAAGTTGTTTCGCACTTCCCTTAAACATTTACTCCGATCCTTCAGGAAATAAGCAAGACTGAGCCCTCTCCTTTACCTACAACCTCCAACCTCTAACCCATCCCACGCTTAAATCAATAAACCTCATCTTCCTTAACCAATCGATGATCCCTTCATCACTAAACATATTGAATGTCTCCTTTCCATCTAATTGCCAAATTACAACTCCATACACATCGAACCCTAACCCATCCACCAACATGATTAAATCCACGGGTCTCATCACAAAATTGGGACAAAGCGAGTTGCAATAAAAAACCTACTTATGCGTGTAAATGGCAATGGAAATACAAAAATGGGGTAGGATCTCGATTTGGATCAGAGGCTTGGTAATGGAGTCAAATTACAAGCGGCATTGAGTGGAACAATGGTGGCGGTGATCGATTCAAAGGAATGCGAGGGTTTGGAGGTATGAAAGGTAGAAAGGAGTCCGATTTTGGTAAAAGGAAGTAGGGTTCGGTTTAGAAAATAAAAAAAGTAAAGCAAGGAATGTAAACATGAGGTGCTAGATTATATATAAGATATGAGGGATCTTCCTGCCTTAGCTTCTCCATGAAGCCAAAAAGATTAAATCCCCTGCATATGAAGGGATCAGGTATGATTCCTTGACTTGGGGATCCAATCTAATCCCTACATATATGTATGTGTGTGTGCGCTCGCATGCGTGTGTGTGTGTATATATATAAGAAGAGGAAGAAAAGAGAAAAAGGGGTTGGTTATAAAAATTCCAATCCCTATTATGAAAAAGAGGAAGGGGGATCGACTAGAGGAATCCCTGATCCTTATAAACATAAAAAAAGGGAGAGAGCAAAGGGGTCGGGTACGATTCCTATATGCATGTAAACATTTACCTAAAAACTATATAAAGTAAATAAAAGTAAAATGAAATAGAATTGCATCTAATTCAACGAAAATTGGCAATGACCTATGAGCTTACAAACGCATTCACGGGCCAATGATAAGAATGTGTATTTGGACGTGCACATGTATATTCTAAAAGTTCAAATTTTGAAATCGACAGGAATTGAATTCAAACTTGAAGCTTTCAAGGTTGAGAGTGGATCAGATAGCCAAAACTTACTAGTTTTATAGAACCAAACATAGATAGCAACTGACGGAATATAATTTTGAATTTATACTTTTGGTAATTGACCAAGTGTCATGATGATCAAGAGGGGTATGATGATTTGGGAAATATACTTCAACAAAAGAGTAGCGACTATTCAGAAAACTGGATGGATTTCTTCCCGGCAACTCTAACATGCTTTGATTCAAAGCATGTCATGTTCAAAGCACGTCATGTTTGATAATATGAAGCCATGATCAAATGAAATTGAGAGATATGCAATGCAGGATGTTCAAAGTTTGAGATATAGTTTAGTCTAAAAAAGGGATTGGCTATAATCTCTCTTAACTAGAAGGATCGATCTATTTCATCCAAACAAGTGCAACCCAATAGAAAACGATTGATATCTCGAGATCCATACATCCAATAAATATGAAAATTTTGAAACAAGATGTGGGGACCCTATGGAGCTTACTCTAGGGATTGCACCTCAAAATGATTTAGCTAGAGGGATCAACTCTCTTCCCTCTATAGGGGTCAACCTAAATCAGCCAACATCACCTGTTGTAACAAAGATTGATCAATAGCTCAAATTCTACCAATCCAATTGGCATGAAACTTGGAGGCTAAGCATAATACAACATGGAGAAGCACCTATAGTGATGCACCCCAAGCTCCTCTAAAATTGGGATCGGCCTCGATCCCTATTTCTTGGGATTTGGGACATGCGATCCCTCCTATGGGCCCTTATGGCTATGGAGGACTTGCTGCCGAATTTTCCCGGGGATATTTCATTGTCTTCCTCTATAAATACAGGCTTGATTGTCCATTTTTGGGATCTCTACACTGCTGGCTGCTTTGTATTTTATTATAACTAAGGATTTTCATCTGGTCCCTATTGTACTCAGTTTATAAAGTGATTAATAAAGCTATCGATTCACAGTGGACGTAGGAAAACAATGCCGAACCACTACAAAGCCGTGCCCTTATTATTTGCTTAATTATGATTAATTTATTGCCATATTCTCTCTGTTCAAATTTACTATTCTTCATTTACTTCTCTACAAAATCTCTATTGGGCGTTTGTGTCAGTTTTTGGTGTAAATTAATAGTTTGAAAATTACTACCTTTATCAGGATACCACAACATCATTGTTCCAAACTACCATCTTCCAACTCCAATGATTATATAACACATAGCATGATCTACAGTTGTCAAAAGTTGTAGAATTTGCAACTGCTCAGAATAATTACCTTTACCTATCATCTTACAGTTTATATTCTTAACTCTTATACGAAAGCTTCTTTTGCATTTAACAGATTTCTATAAATATCCCAAAAAGTGATTAAAGAATTATACGAAGGCCTTTTTACATGGCTGACAGTTTATTACCAATTAATTAAGGAAGAAAAGCTCAATAACGATTATGTCTATGCATGTTGCCATTATTTTGCAATAAAATAATTTTGCTTCTTGTTTTTATTACACACGTCCGATGGATGTGCCTCCATATATGTGTGTGTTTACGCATATTGTTATACACTTTGTATAAAAAGGTTTTTGCACATAGAAATAAGATTAAAAATGATTTTCTCAAGGCAAAAATTTAATAATATTTCTAGTTGTTGAAAAACAAATATATATTTTACATATACATGAAATTATTAAATGTGTACATATATAATTTAAAATCAATTTATATATATAAATCTTTTAATACATACACACTTTAAAAAATATATTTTTGGCTATAATAATATTGTTATATTATATATATTTTTTACTTTAAAAGTCAACTATGATATTTTGTAAATTTAAATTTACCAGTTTGAATTTAGATCTTATTTACTAAGTCAAAATGGGTATGCTGAATTTGAAATTTAAAATGAAACTTGGTCATATCTATATAATTTATAAAATTATATATATTTATACTTATACACACACACACACATATTTATTTAATAAATATTATTTATGAATATAATGTATATATAAATATTTTATGAAGTATTTTATTCAGACAATAAACATATATGTAAGAGCGCAGTATATACATATAAGGCATAGATCTTAATATCTTATTATGTATAAACTTAATCATGTAAGTTTTTTATATGTTGCACATGCACATTATACACACAAGAGTATATAATGATATACTCAAGCTATATATAATTATTTTAACTAAGTTCATTAAACAAATAAAATTAGATTGTATTTAAATAATTCAGAGTGGATCTAGTATAGCCCATTGGACTTTGTTGGTCCATGATGATCCAAATATATATAAAATTGAAATCTAGTCATTTTACCCATTATAAACCAATCCGATTCCATTAAATACCAACTCTTACATTGCGGTACTAGAATAGATGAATGTTGTTAGCCCACTATATGATTGTGCATGTCATTCATTGGTTTATGTTGGAGTACTTAACTATGGTGCAGAATTTGCATACTGTGAGCTTCATGTATGTGCTGATATAGACAAAATCATCACATCACTAAGGCTTGAGAATAAATGTTAATATCGCACATGAATGCTATCTCACTAGAATAATACTTCATATACATTTGAATTTAAAATAATTTAACAAAAATGGAAGCTGTAACATGCCATATACTTATGAGAATATTCTAGCACCGTATTTACAAAGATTCCCTACAAGTTCGTAACCAATTTTGAACCTTGATAATGGACATAGTCCCACCGAAATAGACTTGTTAAACCTTCATTGAGCTTTGAGAAATAAACTCCAGATACTTGCACTGGTCCTCCATCACTTGCTCATGTAACTCAGCATTTTAATTTTTTCCCTTAAGGTATTTTGCAAGGTTCGAGAACTCAATTTTGATCTCGGTTTTAGTTATTTGAAATTTTATTAGTTTAGGTCAATTTCGAAAACTTTGAAAGTTTCAATTTCGGTTCGATATTGAATTTTTGTATTTTAAATAAATAAACCAATTATAAATGTTACAAATCCATATACAAATATACTCTACTATAGAGATAATAATGCAACATCCATGTCCAATATACAAGTTTATATTAAAGTTAAAAATATTTATATACATATAACTATAAAAGTAATTAAATATTTTATTTTTGAGAAAAATGAGTGGTAATCTATTCGAGAAGGAGAGCACTCATGCACTTTATTCTAGGCTTCAAAATTATGCTGCCAATAAGCCTAGAAAGTAGCAAAAATCGCACATACAATGTGTTAACCAAATTTTTGCAAAGCAGATTTCAATTGGACTTGGAGGATTCAAACGAGGACGAAACAACCTAAAAATTGGAAAGCACTCTTAGATAGGTGAAAGAAACATCTCATAAAAAATTCTATCGAAAATACATTAACTATATAGGTCGATACCGACATGATCATGACATCGAAGACATTTTTTGGCTTAGTAATTCCCTTTCAAATTTTATGGGAATCATTGTCTACCTATTCCATGCGTGCTCAAGAAATTTTGATGTAAAATACACTAAGGAGAGAGGTCACCACTGACCTCTCAAGTAGGTACCGAGTTCATTTGTCAACGCTGTAGATGTTGCGACCACTTTGGGACACCTCAAATGGAATTAGAAGAGTGTTGTACAAGCCATTCTGAGCTAAGGAAAAAATCACTACCGACCTCTTAGGAAAATGGCTGATACTGAGCTGTTTTGTAGAGAGGTATGTATCGACTTGTTTTGGACAACCAACGATCAATTAAAACAGCATGCGACAACTTATAATGAAGTAAGAAGAAGGATGCAAGATGTTTCGAGATGAATTGAACTCTAGAGAGAAGACATCACCGACTTGAGAGGCCGACACTGACCTCTATGGTTAACTCGGGAGATCCTGCAACTTCGCATACTACTTCGGGCCAATATTTGGATTTTTGGTCCAACACGATAGTTTCCCTGTAAATATAAGCCATAGAGCAACCAAAAAAGGGACTGGAATCTCTGCCATTAAAGACTTCTACTTATTCAGTTCTAACCTTTCCTTCATTAAAAGTCACCAAGGAAAAAACTATTTAACGTTCTAGGACTGAGATAGGCAAATTCTTAGTACTAGTGACTCAAAAACAATCTAGAAACTACGCTGGAAATCTGAGATCCACTATATTGTGGTCGGATCTAAGAAAAATAGTTGTAATCTAGAGAGAGAACAACTAATAAAATAAAGATTGAAGTGGACATAGGCCGAAGATAATACTGAACCACTAGAAAAACTTCTGCACGTTCTTATCTATTTTCTGCCTTTTTCTTTTACTTTAATCTGAACTGGTACTTTCATCTAATTTCTAGGTATTGACGAAATTTTTGGGTTAACATTTTAGTGTTTTCACTAGGTGTAAAGCTAAATTTGCAAACTTGAAGCTTAAATATGAGATTTGGAGAAGATGAAGTGGCCTAATACTTGATTTAAAACAAAAGCAAATCAACCAACGCTTGGCAGCAGCAAAGAGATGTCCTCAAATTCTCATCGGTCTAACTACGTGACTAGAGAAGAGATGGAGAGAATGATGAAGGAGATGCAGGATGGAGTGATAATAAGATAACTAGAAATGCTTGAAGGATCAATCCATTGAATGGAATAACAAGGAATAACTAGAGTTGCTGAAATTCAAAACCAAGGACTAGGAGCTAATGTAGGAGCATCTGGGATTGGAGCAGAGAAAACTGGAATAATGTCTCCCCAAATAGAACAACTTGGTACCAATGTAAATTAACTCGATACTAAGAGAACGACATTGTAGGGGCAATGTTAGTGTGACTGCTGGAATGCCAGGAATGGCGGGAATGGATAATGCTGGAATTGGAAATACAAATTAGAATATGAATGCATAACAACTGAAGGAGTATATGCCAGAGCCACCCCGTTGGAATGGAGGGTAGAATGAAACTAGAAGAGTGGAGCAAAATGCTAATGTGCAGCCAGTGGAATATGTGCTAGAGTATGTATCGGAATTCCCTTACAAGAGCAGAGGCAGAATATTACTTTTGGATGAAGACTTCATTGGATGGTGACAATTAATTACTGAATTGGTAAGAATAATAATTAGAGGAGGACCCCTAGATCAGGGTATGGTGGATGTGAACATAAATCCATTCTCTTTTAATATATGAAACGCAAGGAATCTTCCAGATTTCAAGCTTTCGATGCTGGAAATGTGTAATGGAATGATAGACCCGATAATTCATCTAATGAGATGCATCTGACATATGGAGGTAATGGGACAGTGTTTCCCATTATACTTAACGGACTTAGCGGTGATGTGGTTCAGCTAGCTGGAGAATGGGTCCATAAGCACATGGACCGACATAGTGAGTAGATTCTTGAGACAATTTAGAGTTCACATCGCACGAACAAAGAGTGTACTAACGCTGTCAAGCATGAAACAAAGGCCCGGAGAGACTTTGAGAAGCTATTTGACAAGATTCAATGCAGCAGTAGCTACGATGGACAAGCTAGATTCATCATTAATCCTAATGGTGGCAGTATTAGGAGTCATGAGTAAGACCGATTTCAAAGGTGCACTGGAAAGGGATCTACCTATGAATCTTGCAGAATTCTACTATGAAGCTAAGAGATATTTGCATTAGAAAGATGTTGCAGTTGAAGATGAAGCCTAGGATGTTGAAATTAATGCTATGGTTGACAGGGGACTGTCTAGAGCAAGAATTGGAAAAGACAAGGGGAAAAGAAGAGTTGATAATGACTTTGGAGAACCAAAACAACCAAGAAGGGGGTTGAAATTTTCTTCCTACACTAATCTAACTGAGACTCTAGAGAAAATATACCTAGACACTAGGGGGAAATCCCCTATCAAAAACCTGCATGAAGAGAACCTACCGATCGGGAGAAAAATCTAAAAAGTTATGCATCTTCCATGAAATGGATGGACATGAAACAAACGAGTGCCTACACCTTCGTGATATGATAGAGGAACCGAGGTTCAGAGCAAAAAAATGCAATAGTACGCGAGGAATCGAACTGCAATGGTATGGCTAGAACATCCACCTCCTACAGCAAATGCATCAAGGAATAACCAAGACTTAGTCCCAGACTCGAAATCCCATGATTGGAATGAATGGGAGTTGAATCTAATTCCTCCGCTTTGCTTTTTCGATTCTTTTCTTGCATTTTTCTTTTCATATTCAACAACATAGACAATGATAACCCCAGATCAATTATACGTGCGCAAACCTAGAATGGTCCCTAGTCATGCTCTAAGCTAGATGTCTGGGGTGATAACTTAGGATAATAATAATCTCGGAACGCTTACATGTGTACAAGACATAGATTGGTCTCTAGGAACTCTTTGAGTCGGTTGTCTGGGATGAACACTTATGTCTTTTGCTTGTTTGCCTCGATTTTCTTTGAATATTTGAAATTTAAAAAATCCACATTGAATGTGATGACTGATATTGATCGCCTTAGAGTCCCGAGTGGAGAGACGGGACCGAAGTGTAG
Source organism: Allium cepa (assembly GCA_030765085.1). NCBI lineage: Eukaryota > Viridiplantae > Streptophyta > Magnoliopsida > Asparagales > Amaryllidaceae > Allium > Allium cepa. Next base: position 215,115,961 of record CM060946.1, read on the forward strand.
GGTGCATGCTCCCTTGCCGGATAGCGAGTGAATTGCCTTATATGAAAAGTAAGTCCCCTCACCAGAGTATGAGCAGATGAGCTTGCTTTGTCATTGAGTCCCTTTGCCGGAGAGTGAAAGGACTTAGCAATGATTCAGAGAGAATGAACCTTAGATAGGAACGCTAAACGATTTGGAGAGATCGTACCCAACTTAAACAATAAACGAACTAGAGAGATTGTCTCGCTTAAATTAATCTTTAAACGATAAGAGAGCTCGTCCTTTTAACTTAAGCGATAGACGATCTAGAGAGATCGCATGTTAACTTGAATGAAAAATGATCAGGAGAGATCAAACCTTTGAACATAAATAGATAAAAGAATTTGAATGCCTTGTAATTAGAATAAAATAGATTAATCTTGGATGAACAAGGGACCATTTTATATATGTAATGTAATAAGAGATATGTGATGTAATAACCCCAAATAAAATCGGAATGATAATGACGTATAAACTACGCTTAAGCAGAGTCTAGAATCTTAGGGAGTAACTGGTATGGAATGAATCGTGATTGACAAGAGGATCCGAAGAAATTGGATGATTCACTGAGATTAAAGCAGCTGAAGAGCTCAACTATCGAAGACTGATTACTGAAACTTTAGATTCTATATTGCACTTTGTGGGGAAAGTGTTAACCTTCTTTTTAACAAAGCAGATTTCAAGTGGACTAGGAAGATTCAAACAAGGATGAAATGACCTAAAAATTGGCAAGCATTCTTAAATAGGGCAAAGAAACATCTCAAATTTTTTTTGATCTAAAATACATTAACCAGACATATCTGTACCGACATGATCATATCTTTGAAGATATTTTTTGGCTTAGTATTTCTCACTTAAATTTTATAGGAGTCATTGTCCACACATTCCATGCATGCTCAAGTAATTTGGATGAAAAATATATTAAGAAAGAGGTCACCATCGACCTCTCAAGCAGGCGCCGACCTCTCTTGTTAACTCTGCAGATGTTACGACCACTTTGGCGCACCTTCGAATGGAATTAGAAGAGTGCCGTAAAAAAGTACAAGTTATTTCAAGCTAAAGAATTTTTTTACTACCAGCCTCTTAGGAAAAAGGCTGATACCGAGCCGTTTAGGGGAGAGATAGATATTGACTTGTTTGGAATGACCAGCAATCGATGGAAACAGCATGAGAAACCTTAAAATGAAGTACGATGCAAGAAGGTTTGAGGTGATTTGAACTATGGGGATAAATCATCACTGACTTGGGAGGTCAGCACCAACCTTTGTGGTTAACTTAGGAGATCTTGCAACTTTGCACACTAGTTCGGGCCGATATTTGGACTCTGTCCTAGGTTGATTTCTAGCCCAATACGACTGATTCCCCTATAAATACAAGCCGTAGAGAAACCAAAATGGGGACTACATTCTCTGCCACTAGAGACTTCTACTTCTTCACTTCTAACATTTCCTCCATTAATGTCACCCATGAAACAACTATTTGCTGTTCTAGGACTTGGATCAATAATTCTTAGTACCGGTGACTCACAAACAACCCAGAAAGTCCTTTGTAAATCTAAGATCCACTAGATTGTGGTCATATTTAAGAAAAGTAGTTTTAATCTAGAGAGAGAACAACTAATAAAAAAAGATTGAAATGGACGTAAGCTGGATATTACACCGAACCACTATAAAAAATTCCAAATGTTCTTATCTATTTTGTACCTTTTCTTTTACTTTAACCTAAATTGCTACTTTCATTTAATTTTTGGGTGTTGATCCAAATTTTATGTTAACACAATACAATATACCAAAAGTCCCCAATCCTAATGACTAAAGTCCATAATGTTAGTAAAATGAGAATAAAATATAATAAATCAAAAGGCTAAACTAAACCTAGATATGCTCCAATACCAACTATTAATGATAGTAAAATCTGCTAAATCCATCCATGCGTTGCTATATTTAAAACTGAAAACAAGCACTTAACCAAAAGGTAAGATGCCACACATGTATATGTATGTAAATGTATTTTGTATGCATACATACATACATACATACATACATACATACATACATACATACATACATACATACATACATACATACATACATACATACATACATACATACATACATACATACATACATATATGCTATAATAAGAAAGAAAAGTGTAACATCACCCTCTTAGAAATCCGAAATAGACGCCGATGATGCTGCAGTCAACATCGATATCATTTACAAGCCATAAAGTGAGTTCCATATTATTTTGCACAACGTTAAGTAAACAAAGAAGCTAAATAAATTTTTTATTACATCAAATGATTCTACATAAGTCCTCACATTAACACATACGTTCCCATGCAGGGCTAAATACAATAATATACAAATAGAATGCCATGCCTGATATATGAGGATGCCATTATGGACACTTAACCAGTTAGAAACACTGGTTTTTCATAGAGTAATTTTTGAAACAATTTTTATTTTCAAAATAAGCCGCTGCTTTTTATTTATCACCTTTATTCTTCTTCCCAAAAGAAACCTGTCTAAACCATAAATCAACCTACTCAAATGAATAGCCGTGCGTTTATAGGAAATGATAAAATCATGGGTCAGATATAAAGCTTGGTATGAATATCACTTTACTCTAAATAAACAATCATATGGTGAGACCACGCCACTAACGCAAGGAATGGGTTTTCCCCTCACTATTCCAATCATCATCACTTGCATCATACTATGTAATGACATTATGTCATGAGCTAACATAAATTATCAATTCATTATAAGTGTGAGATTCCTTGCAAACATATTCGATTAGTTTTATAGTCAATTCATTTTAAATTTTCACTCAAGCCTTACTCTTTCCAGTTTAATAATGATTCCTAAAACTTAAGGTTTTCACTTAGGTGTTTCATTTCATTTTCTCCCAGTTTTAACATGAAAAGATAATTAGATTTCCACAAAGGCCTTGTAACATCTTCTTGTATTTTATTGGAAATAATCAGTTGGATGCTACGCAAGCCTTACACCATCGTTCCCATATATTGTCGTGAACAGACAAGTGTTTGCCATTAAAGCCTTCTATCAACATTAACTAATATAATGTCGTGTTTTAGTCATTTGGTAGCCTCACATGCCTTCCATCCATGTTATCAAATATAACATTCTGTTTTAGTCATTTGGTAGCCTCATAGGCTTTCCATCAACATTACCAAACATAATGTCATGTTTAGACATATTATTGCCGCCAAGTCCTTATATTCCCACTTTCATTATCTCTAATGCTTCCACTATCATCATGTGGCTGTTAAGCTATATCTCAATTTTCATTCTTTGAATAAGTTATTTAGTCTTAACTTATTATTCTCTTGCCATTTTATTTCTTATGGAATTCCCAACCATCACCTTGGAAGATGGCTTTCAAAGTGCTACAAAAGTTCATTCATTTGCTTAGAATTTCTTAGCTTTATTAGTTATCTTATATTTACATTGCATGACTATCGCATTTTGACACAAGGTTATCGCACACTAATGTTTCCCTAGCCATCACAGGTTAATCTTAAAAGTCATCATAAGTTGAGTATTCAAGAGCCGTCACATGATGAAATGCTTTAGAGCCATTGCAAATTAGCACACGCTAGCTCTATCTCTTGCTAAAATTGCCATAGTATCACAAGTTGATATATGTATATATACGTATGTGTCTGTATATATATGTATGTACATGTATATGTGTATATATATATGGGGTATTGCCAATTGATCCCAACTTATATATCCTATGTTATATCCAACTTAGTCATCACATGTTGACTTTAACTTTGCTATCGTAAGTTAATCCAAACATAGCCTTGGCATGTCGACTTCAACTCAGCCATTGCAAGTTGATCCCATACATAGCTATTGCATGTTGACTTCCACTTAGCTACCGCAAGTTAATCTCAAACATAGCTTTCGCATGTTGACTTCCACTTAGCTATCACAAGTTGATACAACAGTTTTTTAATTAATTCGAGAACTATTTTATTTCCATTCCAAGTAATTACTTTTTATCTAACCCATACATACATATACACACACATATATAGACATACGCACACACATAATTCTCATTAGTTTTCCCGTACTCTTACAGTTTACTTTTTAGAATTTATAAATAATTCCATAATTAATTAGATAATTACCCTTATGTAATTACCCTTTTCGTTACCAATTAATTCATATTAATTCGAAAATGAATGAAAAAAATCTCAAAAAAACTCACCGAAAACCCAAATTTTCTCACCTCATATAAAATTTTCGGGCCAAAATAATTAATTTTGATATTTAAAATAGTTAATTTCCAAAATTAGGTGTTTTCTCACATAGAAAATTTGTGTTAGTCCCAGTTGATTGCATAAAATTTTGAAATTAACAACGTACTTCATAATATAATTTTACACATCGTATAAAAGTTTTAAACGATCTAGAGAATGCTTGATTCATGTTTTTTCCCTAAACACATCACATCATCTTTTTTAAATCCCAAACATGAACAAATATTATTTACATTTGTTCATTACCATTAGAAACATCACAAACACATACAATCCTTACCCGTATGGGTTGGAAGGTTTTAGAGAGAGAACTATTCACTTTTAGTTCAATTGAACTTGATTAATTTGCTAAAGAATAAATTCTCCTTCTCTTTTCCGTTAGATATTCCATTTACTTCCCGTGAAAAATATGGTCGGCTAAGCTCCTAATTTTCTTTCTTTGAGTTTTTGGAAAATGGGAGATTGAATGAGGGATTAGAGTGTAAGAGTTTAGTAATTTAGGAATTGGCTAAAACCTTACTCTTGCATATTAGTAATAAATCCTTAACTCCCCATCTTACATTCATTCACTCTCTATTAGTTAACCTTTTTTTTAATATATCCCATAGTTTAATTTATTTAGTCATTTAATTAATTCCCCATATTGTGGTACTCCAAAATGTGTAGCATTATAGTCTCCATTCCTTATTAGAATTTCATCCTTGAAATTCAGACAGGTCTGGATAAGAATCATTGTCATCAATCAACGTATAACACTACAGTAGTTCCCCACTAATGCAAATCATCAATTATCAAGTATGATGTGTAAGATTCACCATTAACACATTCAAATATCATCTCATAATATCATACTAGTGTTACTACTAGTCTATACATCAAAACATATATGCCTAATCAAACGTGTCAAATAAATCGGGAAAGATATTTCTAATCCTATCCTTTATTCCTAGGCGCAATCAACAACATTGTTACTCCATTGGACGCGAACAAGTTTAATAACTTTATTCCTTAACTCTTTCGTACCATGACCTACTATTCCATTCAATTATCTAACATAAGTTAGATCTATTTCTATAAATAAATCTTCAACCGCTATCGGCTCCACCACCGAACTTGGGTCATGTACACATTTCCTAAAATGTGATATGTAAAAACATTATGCACACTTGCTGAACTACTTGGTAACTCGACTCGATATGCAAGTCTACCATTCCTCTCAACCATAAGAAATGGTCCTATATATCAAAGTGCCAATTTCCCTACCTTTCTATAGCGCAAAACTCCTCGCATCGGAGAAACCTTCACAAATACATAGTCGCATACCACGAAATCAAGATCTTTTCATCACTGATTGACATAACTCTTCTTCCTTAATTGCTTTTATTTTTATTCTAGCACGATTCAATTCTAACTTCTCAGTAGCCTCTTTTAGCAAATCTGGTCCTAACATGAGTCTATTTGCTATGTCTAACAAAAAACAATTGACTTATACGGTTCACCATAAAGCGCCTCAAACAGGGCCATTCAATACTCGACATGTAAATGTTGTTATATGTGAACCCTACCAAATGCAAATGATTTTCCCAAGACCATTCATATTCCAAAGCACATGATCTCAACAAATCCTTGAGCACACAGTTCACCATTTCAGTTTTACCATCAATCTGCAGATGATAAGCCGTACTCATGCTCAATTTTATACCCAATGCAATCTACAAACTTCTATAGAACTCCATGCTGTCATTCCAGCTATATTTCTTGGAACTCCATGCAGTCTTACTATATTCTCTTCACACACCCATCGCCATCCCTCTTCATTCCTTCCCAAAAGAATACTCTCTTCTTGTCATAATACATCTTTGTGCCCTAAGGTTGAATGATAAACTTAGGTCAATGATTTTATTTTAAGACCTCCTTCCAAAGATTTTCTGCATTCGAGACATATAACCTTCCTTTCTTGCTAAGCCATCCATTTGAGTCTATCTCCAATCCTTTCAGACCTTCATTATCTACACCTATCTCCAGTCGCCTAACTCTCTCGGCTAACAATGGGTCTAACCTTTATCTTGTAGCAATTCTATCCATAAGGATTAGATGTACTTCCAAACTTGCTATCGTCCCCTGTTCCATACCTGATCCTATATTTGATACATAAAGCACCTCATAAGATGTAATGTACTTAACGTTTCCATTCCTCAATCATAGCTAGAACTCCATTCTAGTGCCTCCTATGCAACTTATATGCAATCTTGTTCCTCTTTCCCAGCTTATAAGATATACCAAATTTGTATGTCGCCCAGAATTCTAGTCATCTTTGTTTTCTCATATTCAGTTCTTTTTTGAGAGAATATATACCTAAGGGATTTATGGTCCATACACAAACTCGAACAAGCTAACCCAAAAAATAATGTCTTCAGATCTTTAGCGTAAAAACAACAACTGCCAACTCCCAATCGTGAGTTGGATATCTAACTTCGTGCAGTCTCAACTGCCTTGATGCATAAGCTATCACTTGCCCTTTTTGCATCAGCACCGCCCCAAGCCTGTTCCACAAGCATCTGAATACACTACCATTCTCTGATTCCTCTTAAGTATGATCAAGACAAGAGCATTCGTCATCAACTTATTTCACCCTTGAAATGATTCTTCATATGTATCAATCTATAAGAATTTCTTGTTCTTTCTGGTCAACTTAATCAGGGGCGTTGTTATATACGGGAAACTTTAATGAATCTGTAGTAATAGCCAGCCAATCCAAGAAACTTCTCATTTCCATGATCATTTTTGATCGTTTCCAACCATCAATAGTTTGTATCGTAGATGGATCCACCACATATCCATTATTTTAAACATCATGCTTAAGAAACTTAATTCTTGTTTCCAAAAATAGCATTTCAAAAACTTTGCCTTCAACCTATATTGTCTCAACGTCTTCAACACCAATCTAAGGTAGACTACATGGTCCCTGTCATCCTTAGAATACAAAAAGATTTTGTCAATGAATACCAACACGAATCTATCCAATTGATTGTGAAAGATCTAATTCATAAGATCAATAAAGAATGAAGGGGCGTTGGTATGTCCAAAATACAACACTAACCACTCATATGAACTTACATTGTTCTAAACGCGGTTAATGGAACACTATCTTATTCTACCCTTAGTTGGTGGAATCCCATTGATAAATCTAGATGCGAGAATATTTTAGCCCCACTCAATTGGCCAAACAAATCGTTTATCCTAGGTACGGATAATTATTATTACCTCCTCAAGCTTTCAATAATCTATACACATCTTTATGGTCCATCCGAATTCTTTATGAACACCACAGACGCTCCCCACTACAAACTACTTGGCCTAATAATTTTTTTATCCTCATGTTCCACCAACTGCTTCATCAGTGCTTCCATCTCCTTGGCCAGCATTTTGCTAAGATGTTTACTAATAGGTTATTCCCTTGACACCAAACCCGTTCAGAATTCAATCAACCTTCTTAGCGGTAGTCCTATTACTAGTTCAAAACATCTTTAAATTCCCAAACTACCAGAACTCTGCTTATCTCAACATCATCTTCCATGAAACATAACATCAAGTTCGATGTCCTTATCATTGCATCCAAGGCTATCATAATTATTTCTCTACCTCTTAGATTCTATAAAGCAATACCTCTATTCATATAGTAGGTTCTAACGTCATTACGCACCAACCGTACCTAAAAGTACCCCACAACTTATGAAGTCAAACTCATAGGGCGCAAACAAACAAATGTCCACAAAATTCGAACTCAAGGTTAGTGCACCTTCATCCGGGAGTGGTATATCCACTGATCAAACAAACCACATGTAAGGACATAATCAAATAGGTGGTATTTAGTTCTAGCCTATTAATCAAATCTTTCAAAATGAAAGAGTGCATAGCATGAGTACCCAAAAGAACTCTAAATGATATGTTGGAAATCAAAATCATACCTCCAAGCACACTCTTTCCATTCTCCTCAACAATCGGTCTAAACGAAGGTACTTCTAAAGAAAAAACCTTAGCTTCTTTAACTCTGAACAATCTTTCTTCTTGTGCTTGGGTTTGTCACAAAAAAAGCACTTAACCTTTACTGCTTCAACCACCTTTGGATACTTATTTGCGTTGTGCCCACTCTGCCTACAATTACAGCAGGTCACGTCAACAATCTGTTTTTGTTCCTCACTACATCGAGGCTTTCCTTTTGCTGTTGATCTTTCTTGCCTTTCTGTTTTGGGAAAAACTTCATTTTCTTCTCAACACGAGCCTATGCCCCATATCCTGCTTTTCAACATATGTCAACTCATAGCTTATTACCATATCTACCATCTCATCGAATGGAAGTGTTAGATGGGCCATCATTTTATCACTCGGTCACGTCTCAATCGCAAGATAAATTTGTCCCCTTTCTTTCTCAATGTCCTAATCAAATTGGCTCCATATTTCAATGAGGCATTGAACATCTGCATATACTCTAATATGGACAAACTTCCTTGTTGCAACTCTACAAACTCCTAAAACATCGCAGATAGTTTGGATCTAGGAGTATATTATTCTTCAAACATCTCTTTTGACCTATCCTAAGTAATTTCTTGCTTTAGAATCTCTGCTCTTACTGTCCTCCACCATACAAGTGCTAGTCCCTTAAACTGCCTGGATATCAACTTGACTTTCTGGGCATCTGTTAACTCAAATCCTCGCATATCCTTTCTCACATCAACAACTAATCTCCTCTAATAGGATGAGCTGTCGTACTTCCTAAAGTGAAATATCTGTTACATAGATCAACAACAACCCGCACTTTAGTAAGCTAAAATTTCGAGAAATATCGAAATTCTAGTGCATCAAAGCACGGATCGTTGTATTTGGTATCTGTAAATAAGCATATTATCAAAGATTTATAAAAATATAAACTTACAGTGGAAATAATGATAGGATATAAATTATGATTATGGTTACTACCTTGGAATTAATGGCATTTCTCGGATATCAAATCGTCACATCAGTACCGAGCATGAGAGGTAGAAGACTTCTCCAACAACCAATTATATCCAGCTCTAATGACTTGTTCCTCTAACTCTATCATGGGGGTTGTAATAAGGAGGTGGTAAGAAAAATGTTTTGGTGACTGGAAAATCTATACACGTCTATAACATAAATTTATACCAGTCGGTTTCCATTTAATTGTTATGTCTATTATTTTAAGGTTAACCTAAATTAACTTAATATTGCACTCACGATATTCCTACCTAGCGTAATTCACCTACCTACCCTTTTCCAAGGTATAAAATACTAATGCAAGTCTACATGCCACTTAATGATTTCAAATATGAAGCAAACTCTTAGCATCGTCATCATTGGTCTACTGGTCTTGGGTATCAAGACCTTTGCCCACTATTTATGGCTTTATAGTATATAATAGTCATACTACTAAAGTATATATTGTCATTAAATTCTTAGCCATGTGTGAGACAGTACCTAAGCCACTTAATACCTTATTAATAAGGATAGGGCAGATCCCTGACCATTTAGTACCTATATTCTACGTAGCCTTCGTTATTTAATACCTAACCCCAAAGGCGGACTTCTCACTAGTACTATCTTGCTGACATCGCTTGGAATCTCACTGGGACACTTCATACTACTTTATAGGAGAGAGGCATACCTATATTAGTCACTTAATACCTCAAATCCAAAGCAGATCCTTCCCAAGATATCCACTACCGCTCTTAATCATTAAGGATCATTTAATACTTTTTAATTAAAAAAAGGCAAACCCTCAAATAACCACTTAATACCCCTAATCCCTAAGCAGATCATACCCATAATCATTTCTCATGGGTTGTATGATTGGTGATGTCCTACATCAGTAATAAGTGAACACATTTGCTAATAGCCTCTAAATGAAGGGTAGACTTCCATTGTGTCACTTTATTAACCTTGCATGCCAATTTTCTAAGCCTAATTAATTATTCTATGGGTCTTATAGTTAAAGATAGCTCATTTCAACAGAAAATGTACACAACCACCGATAGCCTCAAAGTGAAGGGTAGACTTCCATTGTGTAACTCTACTAACCTTGCATTCCAACCTACTAAGTCCAATTAATTATTCCAGGCTTTACCAACTTAAGCCATATTATCGTTGGATTTATTATTACGAAGCTTTATCATCCTAAATTGGATATCGATTTTGCTTATTAACCTTCTTTTATTTATTTAAGGCTATATAATTTACCTTAAATATTCAATTACCTATAAATCCTCTTTTATTTGCTTCTTCCATAAATGTCAATTTGTCCATGATAAAGAATATAATCCTAATGGACAATTCCTAAGATATTATGTATATTTACTAATTTAAAATTAATAACCTTTTCTAACTATTCCATAGCTATTAACCTAACTTCTTTATTTATCAGTCTTATTAATCCATTTACCCTATAAATTACTTGTAACTCTCTAATCCATTTCACATTTATTACTCATTAATTGGTGTTATTACCTTTTCAAACTCTCCTCCAATTTCCTATTCATTCTTCAACCATATTTCTAAGTATAACCAATATCCTAAGCAAGCATTAAGCAAAAATCGTCTTATTAGTTAAGTATTTATTAGCACGTATAAATACCTACTTCTACCAAATATATTCTATGTTTGTACCAAAAATGGGCACAAAACTCTTTGGAGGTATTTGAAGAGTTAAAAGTGAAGAATAAAAATGTAAAACGAGGATTATCTAACAAATACTCGAAAAATAGATATGAAAACGCGTAAAAACACAGCAATTTAGGGTGGTTCGGCGTAATGCCTACGCACACTATGAAGTTTGATGACTTTGTTGATGTTCACTTGATGATTACAACTGATTACAATGGATTACAATGTATTATAGTTCTAAAATTCGAGTACAATAGCAACTATGGAGTGCAGAGTTGGAATTGGCAGTCTGGATGTCAGAGAGCAAAAAGATCCCTCTTCTACAGGCCCTGGGGCTCTATTTATAAGCATAAGAGGTTGATATTTCGCTCCGATCTTGGAAGACCTTTTCTCGCACGTGGGTGGGCCTGCATGATCGATCCCATGAAGTTTCGGCTCGATCCGTGATCAATACGAACGATTTTCACATCGATCGAGATTTGATCCAATCGAGTCGAAACATGGCATGAACCTTCTTTAGGTCATATCTAAGCTCCTGTGAAAATTTCATAGCATTTGGAATTGTGGATTGCAAGTTATGATCGATGCGAATTGGTGTTCTTCGGTGGGCTGTTTGGTTTGTATCGATCACCTTCGCATTGCTCCTTTCGAATCGATCAATGCACATGTTGTAGACTGACGTGGCGCTAATCCTTCAGACCGATCCATTTTTAGCGCCGATTTGACCGAGTAATTCCAAAGCTTACGCCTCGTTCATATCGAAGACCGTTGCTACGTTCGAATTGATGGAAGTTGTACAATTTGTATCGATAGGAATGACCTTGTTCGTATCAATCCAGATGCATAACACATATTGGTCATATGGTTTTGTTCGCATTGATAGATTAAATCGCACCTCGTATCATAGGGAAACATTGATTTCGTATCGATCTGTGGTCGATCGATACAAAACATGTCTAAAGCTCGATCGATACAAAATGTGCATTCGTGTCGCCATCGATGGATACAAAGTAGGAGGGTCCAGATGGACACAAAGTAGACTCCATTTGGCTGCTAATCGATATGAAGCGTGCTCATGTGCCAAAGGATAAGATGTAGGAGAAGAATAAGAAGTGGACTCTGTTTTACCGATGTAAATCATAGAAAGACTGATCGATGCGAAGTGGGCAATAGTCAACCGCGAACGAGATCGATTCGAACCAAGGCTTTAAGATGGATGCAAAGTCATTGCAGTGTTGGATGCGAAGTGGTGTGTCCTGACCGATTCGAACAGTTTGCCTGCTTGATTCGTATCGGTCATATTTTGAGCATACGGACTCCGAATGACTTGAAACATGGAACGTTGGTTTTATAGCTTTGCTTGTCATGTCATATCCATTGTAGGTCGATCTGGGCTCGGAAAAAATCCATCGACATCCATAGTGAACCTATGCTTACTCGATATTTGGGATGAGCGATCCTTGTTTTTCAGTCAATTCCTTGATATCTCGGCCTTGCCAAAAGGTGGGATAACATTTCCCCCCCAAAGTACGTCTTGTATGAACGTGACGTGCTTTGAAAAACTGCAACCTTCACTCTGGATAGTTCTGTCTGACTTGCTGAATGATTTTCATCTTTTTGAAATCTGTAACTCTTGATCGATTTTTCAGTAATATGAGCCGTTGACTGCCAACTATTGTACCCTGTTTCGTTGTAACTGATTACTACATGATAGCGATTTGCTACTGTAATCGTCACTAGGCGAGCATTTGACCTGTAAATTTTGAAAATTGGAAATTGAAAATTTAGTCTGACATACATGTACATATGTCAACTTGACTCTCGTTAACCTTCGCATGTTACAAGTCGTTGTCAGTTTTCCCATATCGAATCTTGTATCAATCCTCTCCTGAATGGATGTGGGATTCGAGTTGTAACAACTTTTGACAGTTGTTTTTGAATGTCCCTTCGTATCGATCCTTTCCTGGATCGACGTAAAAGGTTGAAAGGATGTCCTTGGATCGATATAATACGCATCAATGGATATGAAATAAGCATTCACACCGATAGATACGAGTCTTTATGGGTTGTATATCGATGGATACGAACAGCACGGTTTGCATTGGTGTGTCTTAGATCGAGACAAAAAAAATCGATACAAATAAGCATTTTGCATCGATGGAATTTGATGTTTCAAAAAAGTCTTCGTTGCACGACTTCGTACCGGTAAAGATTGAGCCTGTTGGATTTGAACAGCCAACTCGTATCGATGGATACGAGCCTTTTGAGGCTATGACTTGATGGGTTCGAATATTGTAGTTCATATCGATACACCGTAGATGGAGTCGAGAACAACAGATACGAATAAGCATTTCGTATCGATGGACTCTAGTGTTTTAGAAAAATCTGTGCTACAAATTTCGTGTCGGTAAAACACTAGTCCATGGAGACGAATAGCTTATTTGTATCGATTCGGTGGTGGACCTATTGTTACCGGTCGAGACAACTGGGAGGTAAATCGTCCATCGTCTAGGGGTGTCGAATCATATAAATACCATTTTGTACGTAGAAATATTTTTCTATTCGCTCTCATAACTGTCATTTTCCTTCGCATTGATCAGAAAAACTGAGAAATAAAATTTCCTTCGCCTCCAAATCGATTAACCCATTAACTCTTCCACTGATCGTTCAAGCCAGGTAATTAAAACATTAATTTACATCGAAAACGATGAGATTTGTAATCCTTTGCCATTTCACTTTCCTCTATGACCATTTCTGATGAAGTGGTGGCCGGAGATGATCAGAATAAGGTCGAGGAAGGAGGAGAATCTTGCATAACTTTGGAGAAGATGAAGTGTGGAGGACTGCAAGAGTTCAATTTCGTATCGGTGAGAAGAAGGAGAAGGCTTTGCTTTGCATCGATTTGGGGGATGAGTTTCGTATCGATGAAAAGTGAAATGATAAAATGATAAATTTTGTATTGGCTTAGGTTAATGATAGCTCGTGTCGATCGAAGTCGATCGATATGAAGTTGGATGTCCTCCAATTGAAACAAATCCTGTACAACCGATTGATACAAACTTCATGGCTTTGATCGGTACGAAACTAGAAAGTATTTGATCGATACGAAACGAAAGCTTTGCACCAACACGAACTTTGTTGCGACTCGACCATTGTAAAGACAATGTACCTTGATGGACTCGAAGTCTAAGGTGTACCAATCGATACGAAATCTAAAGCATATCGATCAATACGAAATGAAGGCTTCGGGTCGATACGAAACGAATTAGTGACTGATCGATACGATTCCAAAGTCTCAAACCGACGTGAAACTGAGGACTCTGAAACGATCGATCCGAATATCGACTCAAACGGGTCGTGAAAATTTGAATATCTGACTCCGACGAGCTTCGGCCTTTCACAATTGGACTTGACCATTGAATTGCATACTTGACTGCCTATCGAAGCTCGTCGATGGAACTGTAACTTAACAAAATTTAAACAAACTGTAACTCGGATCAGTCTCTAATGTCTTGGATGGCATGGTTGTGACGGTCAGCAATGACGATCACTATAGTTGAATTTGAAGTCTCAACATCTGCGTGTTTAATCATTACCTTGTAGAATTTTTCAAGCAATATGTAGCACTGCACTGCATAACACATTTACAAACTTCACACCGGGGGATGCATGGGCTTATTATCGCCTAATGATGATTTCTCATAAGTTAGTTAGTTATGGAACCTTCAAGCTCATAGCAACAGGAAGTTCAAAGTTCATTTCCCCCAATAATCGAGATACTAGGCATCGCAGCTGAAGTCATAGATCCAGCTTCGAATGAGCTACCTGGCGCCTCTTTCACCGGTAACCCGCCAGACTCCGTTCCACCCAATGTTTTTGAAGACATATTGGGACGAATATATTTAAGGCACGGTATGTCGTTGGACGATGTGCTATTGCTGGGTCCGAATGATAGACTGCACTATCCAGCGGAAGGGTTCATCACATTCAATCGTCATGCGTGCGCAGCTGGAACACTTCCCCCGTTGAACCAATACATTAGGGAAGTGTTATTTTTTCTGAGGATCGCTCCATCTCGAATGCACCCCAATGGATACGCTTTGTTGAACAACTTATTCATCATATTTATGGAGCATCTCTTTCGACCCCTGATGCCGATCGAGATTAGATATCCATTCAATGTCAAGAGCCAAGGAGATAGCCCTTCTTTTACATTCCTGGAAGTGGTAAAAAATTGTCAAGTAGTAGTGGGGTCTTGGACCAGGCTAAGTTACTTCAAAATGGAATGGTTTTATGTCTGATGCCCCCTAAGATTTGCTAGTCGATGGCTATTTAGATGTTAGTATCGCAGTCTTCTCAAGTAGCTAATAAGAAAATCGTAAATGATACCAAACTTATATCTCGTTTTCCTTTATAGTTGTAATCCTGTGACTCGAAGGTGCGTATGTCAAAGAGATAGAAAGTTGAGAATCATGGGCTTGATCGAGTGTGGCCAAAGCATAAGGCTTGAAGGTACATTAAGGGCTGTCGTGAAGAAACAAGCTAAATATAAGACGCCCGGAATTGTTATAACCGAGGAGGTTGATCCGGAAAGAACGCCCACTGACGATGAACTTATGGCCAGGCTTTCTGATGCCTTTGAGGGTTCCGAGGGAAAGAGAAAAGGCAAGGCAGCTGCCTTCAAACATTTTAAATCCGATAGACGTAAATCTGTGGTTGTGTTTTTGCCTCTTCCTGGGATTAATATTTCGGAGGCTCCTCCGTCGCAGGTGGAGAACCTCTTCGAAGGGCTCGCCAATATTCCCATCCCGGAATACGTTTCACTCCAGGATGACGCCGGGTTGGATGAGCTTCAGCATGCTTCAGACTTAAGCAAGTCTCTTCCCACTAGCGTGACCGACACTTCCGGTTGGTCGGGGGCTTGCACATACATACACACTTTACGACACTACACAATTCTTGACCATATTTCGATTAACCTAGGAGATTACTAACTCTATTCCTCTTTTACTTTGTAGATACAATGTCTGGTCAAGGCTCAATTTTAGGGAGTCTTCGAAAAGCTCACAGATCTTCCACATATTATGAGTCGCGCAGGAGAGAGGCAGATAGGGACCATGATCGTGGATATTCTAGTTAGAAGCGACATGGCAGAGATAGGGAGTAAAGACACCGATCCCGATCTCACTCTCCCCCTTCTAGAAACCCTACTCAGCCTCCTATTTATGTCTCACGTCCTCTGAAAACTTCACAGCACAGGCCGTCTTCTCATGTTTCAAGGCCTGAAACTCATCACCATAGAACTGAAATAATGACTCCTATAATTGTAGAGCAGATCCCTACCGAGCCTACATGGTATGGAGCGATTAAAATTGCCCAATTCAAGAAGGATTTTCCAGATATCTGCTTCGATGATTAAATTTTTTCCCCCGCATTTAAAGAGTATTCCAATAGAGGCTAAGAACACGATGCACGACTACATCCATGACATTTACTTTCAATATAACCAGTGGGGGAAAGCTAAGAAAAAAGCATCGAAGGTGGCCTTTGAGCGGGCAACTGTGATTTAGAAGTTAGAGAAGGAGCTCGCTCAAAAGGACCGTATCATCCAGGTGCTCAATACTAAAGCTGAATGCTCTTGAAAATCAGAAACGGAGGCCCATAAAAAGGTTGATGAGGCCAACTCGGCCATGGAGAGGATGAGACCATCACACTACGTCCTAGTGGAGGAAATGGACCATATGAACACTACCGTCACTACCGAGCGGGATGCAGCCCTCAAAGAGCTTAATGAGCTTAGGTCCACACTTTCTGTGATCATTAAAGAGAGGGATGGTGCCAACACCACAGCACAGGAGGCATGTGATCAAGCCATTGTGCTTCAAGGTGAAAGGGATGCGGCCGTGGAGAAAGTTCGTGTGGTGGAGGCTGAGGTTGAGAAGAAGGTTTGGATGGTGGAATCTAGGCTGGAGCTGATATAGAAGATCTTCTCGTCACCTACAATGCTAATGTGCTGAAACATAGAAATTTGGCTTGGCTCAAAAATTATTCGACACATATCTATAACACCCGGAGCCAGTTAGTCGAGGAGGAGAAGGCGATTCATCAGGGTGAATCATTCGATGAGTTCGAGTTCGAGAATCGCGTGTGGATCGAAGATGAAAGGAAGATTATCCATGAGTCAATGATTTCTCATGATAGGGAGAAGCTCAACACCCAACACCAGGAGATTGAGGAAGGCTCGGGTGTCAAGCATCACACTACAAGCCTTGAGATTACTGCTCCACCTCAATCTGAGCCTATATCAGCGATTGATCCCCAGTATGTCCCTGCTTATAATCCAGCACAACTGCAGCTATCCCCTATTAAAGAGTACACTTTTGAAACTGTCAGCCGTCCGCAAGCCAAACTGAGGAAGGTACTCTGACCATTTCACATGTGCGTTCAAAATAAGGAGCTTGTCTTAAAGGGTTTACTGACAATCTCTCTTTTTCTTTGCCCAGTGACTGGAGTTACACTAATAGCGCCTCCTACAACCAAGAATTACACCAAGTGCAGGAGGCAATTATTACTGAAGCGACTACCATGACAATGACTGCGCCGATTGATGGAACGTAGGGGAGCTCACTTTCTTTCGACGAGTAGATGATGAATTAACTCCTTGGTCGCCACAGCGACTCCTTTGCGGACCTACCATTTGTCATAAGTGGACTCGCATATGTCTCCGGCTCTTCATGTAGACCACCGCTGCCTCCAGTGAAGCTCAATCGATTCACGAAGAAGAAATACTAGCCGAAATCAATGCTGAAATGGAGGCAACAACACAAGGTGGTAGTTCTGGAGGTGGAATTGCGGGGCCTAGCCCAGCTCCACTGAGAATGATATCACCTGGTGGTACAATTATTGATACCAGTGTGCCTATTCTTCCCCTGCAGTAGATCCAACTCCTCCGACTCCACCTGCAGAAAGTATTACCGCACACTCGAGTTTGTAGGAGGACGTTGAGATCATGCTTCCGCCTGGAGACCGTTTTCCAAAAGGCAAGAGCTCAAAGCGGAAAATCATTAACGGCTCCAGCGGGTCTACACCGAAGAAGAAACCGAGAAAGAAGAAAGAGTAAATAGACCTTTTTGGCACATTTTTTGGTGTAAAGGAAATTTTTTGCTTTCCTTTCGTAGGCCGTGTATAGATGAGGGTTCGACCTCCGCTAGTTGGAATTTTGAAACACTTGTACATAAACTT
This sequence comes from Allium cepa, assembly GCA_030765085.1. NCBI lineage: Eukaryota > Viridiplantae > Streptophyta > Magnoliopsida > Asparagales > Amaryllidaceae > Allium > Allium cepa. The sequence goes on from CM060946.1 coordinate 215,134,199, forward strand.
CATTTACAGTTAGTTGAAATGAAATTTTGCTTTTGGCTTTGACTATATTAATGTCTTTCATGCTTAAGTGTTTCAGTATTTGAATTTCAGTTCAGTGCATTTGCGGGGTTTTAACCTTTGAGTTGAGTTTGTCTTTATCGGCCAAGTCCAGAAACCATGGACATGAGTCGTGACTGGTGATAAAGTTGAACTTCGATGTTGCACTGCTTCAGTCGAGGGTTGACACTTAAGCCCTGCCCTCAGTTTCGGGGATGAGTTGCAAAGATCGGCTAGCGACTACATTTTCCCTTCATTTCAACGGGCTCAACATCGTCGAATCGATGCTAACACCAGCGTGAATTAAGTGGTCGAATCCTACTCGCTCACTTAATAATGATCACATTCGCTCTTCGGGGAGTTGTATTTTAACTTCGGCGGTTGATCATGCCTGTTTAATTTTTATGAATGTGCCCACGTTATGGGGACTTAGGTTAGTTTATGAGTGGTCATTCGCACTCGAGTTGTGTTTATACTCTGACTGCACTATGGGGACTTAGAGTTATTTATGATCGATAACCTAGTTTGCACTCTGGGAATCTGGAGATAATCAACGTTTGTAATCCAGTTCGCACTCCGGGAACTTGGATTTGGTGTTTATACTCCAACTCGCACTCTGGGAATTTGGAGTTGGTGTTTATACTCTAGTTCGCACTCCGGGAAACCAGAGTTGATGTTTATACACCAATTCATACTTTGGAAATTTAGAGTTGATGTTTATACTCTAGTTCGCACTCCAGGAACCTAGAATTGATGTTTATAGTCCAATTCGCACTCTGGGAATTTGGAGTTGGCCAACAGATGGTCAGTCACATCTGTTTAGGCTTTTAGAATTTCATTCGCACTCTGTGAACGATGGATTTATCAGGATCGTGGATGGTTGATTCACGTCCACCCCGAGTTAAAAGCGGGGTCGTAAGATGGATAGATCCATCGTCCTCGAACTTGGTTAGATACGATCAAAGTCGTTAGGTGGACGGGTCCACCCTCTTCAAAACCACATTTATGAGTTTATACTCCAACTCGCACTCTGGGAGTTTGGAGTTAGTTAAAGGATTGTCGTGTATCAATCCTTTTTTTACTTTAGTGTAGTGTCTTGCCCCTGAGCTTGGATTTCACTTAGCGAGTGGCCAGTCATATCACAATCACTCCCTATTTGAAAAAATTCCACCGTATGATGGAATTTAGCTCTTCGTGCATCGTGATGGTTGTACGTCACTTTCAACAAATCACAGCTCTGGCTTGAAGAGATGTTATTTTATTGTTGAAATGGGAAAATATGGCATAGTCAGTTGCCTTATTACAAATTCACATTTCGAACTGTAGAAACAAATTGAAAATGAAAAATAGACTAAATAAATAAAGCCTGCTATGTGTAGTAGCGACAAAGACTCTCGCTGCTCCAGGCTCTCGGCAAAGTAAGACCATCAACGGTCGATAACTTAAACGTGCCATCTCCGAGCTTTTGTTCAATCACATACGGTCATTCTCACGTTGGTTTCATGTGCGAAGGAACCAGATAGATTCTCTTGAGGATGAGATTGTCGACTTCAAAGGTTCGTGGTTGGACCTTGGCATTGTATAGTCGAGAAACTCGATTTTGGTATGCGGCTGCCCTCAAATCAGCCTCTACACGCTTCTCATCCAACAAATCTAAGGATTCAACATGCAATATTGCATTTGGCTTTAGATCTTAGTAAGTTACACGATGATAAGGCACTTCCATTTCGACCGGAATAATGGCTTCTGAGCCATAGGATAGAGAAAATGGAGTGTGTCCGGTTGCGGACTTATGAGTTGTCCGGTAAGCCCTTAAATCCATAGGAAGTTCATCAACCCACTTGCCTCCGGCCTTTTCCAGTCGCTTCTTTAGAATAGACTTGATAATCTTATTAACAGCTTTGACCTGGCCGTTCGCTTGAGGGTGTGCAACTGCAGAGAATTTCTTATGGGTGTGGAATCTTTGGCAGAAATCCTCGAATTCCACACTGTCGAACTGGACTCCGTTATTAGTGATGATGGTATGCAGGAGACCAAATCGGCAGATATTGTTGTGAACTACAATGTTGACCACCTTCTTCGTCGTGATTGCTCAAGAGGTTCAGCCTCAGCCCACTTCGTAAAGTAATCAACTACGATGATGGCGTACTTCGCATCACCTTTGGCCAGGAAGAGTGCCAATGATATCAATGCCCCACACTGCAAATGGCCACGGACTGACCATTTGGGTTATTAGGTGGGCTCTAGGAATCCGAGCATGTTTTGACATCTGTCACACTCCCTGGCGTAGTCTGCCGCATCACAGTTTACAGTTGGCCAACAATATCCGTATCGGAGTACTTTCTTAGCGAGAGCTTCCCTCCGATGTGTCTCCACATTTTCCTTCGTGTACATCATGTAACACTCATATAATTTCATCGTGTGCGATACATCGGAGGAGAGGAATGGAATATCCTCTTCTATATATGACTCCATTCTGAATGGTGAACCATAAAGCTTTTCGAAGAATCATTCTCTTCTCAATTCTGCGCTCAGGCAGCATTCCATGCTCGATGTAATTTCGATACGAAGTCATCCATGACTCCTTACTGGGAGTTATTTCTAGTACATCGTCTGTCTCCATCTGATCAATGCTTGGGGAGGATAAAGTTCCAACAGTAACGAGTCCCATCTTCTGTGCTTTTCCCGTACTTGCTAACTTTGCCAACTAATCAGCCTTTTGATTATGCTCACGAGGTATGTAGAAGATGACATAATAATCAAATTGATTAAGTATTTCTTGGATTCGAGCTAGATAGACAGCAGTCTTCGATCTTTGGCTTGATATTCCCCCTGAACTTGGCATACAACTAATTGCGAATCACAATAAATTTCCACAACAATAATTCTCAAATCGCGGGCGAGTTTCAATCCAGCAAGCAAAGCTTCATATTCAGCTTCTTTATTGGTAGCACAAAAATCAAATTTCAAGGCATAGCATATGGATCGGCCTTTGGGGGTTTCAAGTACTGCTCCAGCACCCAAGCACCGATCATTTGATGCACCATCAGTATGCAGCTTCCAGATATATTCGGCAGATTTAGTGGTCTCGAGCAAGTCCTCCGGAACGGTAAATTCGATTGTGAAATCCGCTAGGACTTGTCCTTGAATAGGTCACCTCGGAGTATAGGTAATGTTGTACTGGCTTAGTTCAATTTTCCATTTGAGTAACGTACCAGACGTCTCAGGCCATGTAAGGACTTGTCGTAATGGCCGATCGGCATAAACAATGATAGGATGAGCCTGAAAATATAGACGGAGCTTCCTTGAGGCAATTACTAGGCAATAAGCCAATTTCTCTAGCTTTGGATAATTTCTTCAAACCGGTTAACCGTTTACTAACATAATAGTCCATTTTCTGCACTCGGCCTTCCTCCCGAACAAAGGCAGCACTGATTGCATTTTTCGATACCACCAAGTAAAGGTATAATTGCTTGTGATTGATAGGCTTTGGCAAAATCGACGGTGTGGAGAGATATTGAATTAGTGCTTTAAATGCGTCTTCACATTCCGTGGTCCATTCAAAGTTTCGTTTTCGTTTTCCTTTTTGGATCAGATCGAAGAAGGGAATGCACTTGTCGGTGGACTTTGAAATGAACCCGCTCAATGCTACTACCTTCCCGTTGAGGCTCTGGACTTCCTTTATGGTTTTCGGAGTTTGGAGATTTATGATTGCCCAGATCTTTTTGAGATTTTCCTCGATTCCTTGAGCGTTGACGATGAACTCAAGGAATTATCTAGATGCGACTCCAAAATGACATTTCAGTGGATTGCGCTTCATCTTGTATTCTCGAAGGATGTTGAACATTGATTCCAAGTCTCTTACATGATCTGTAGAGAATTGTGACTTTACCAGCATGTCGTCCATATATACTTCCTGGACTTTCCGATCTGATTAGCAAACATTTGATTAACTAGTCGTTGGTACATTGCCCCAGCGTTCTTGAGTCCGAACTGCATGACTCTGTAGTAGTAGAGTCCCAGATCGGTCACAAAGCTGGTATGTTCTTAGTCAGGTAAGTGCATGGGTATCTGGTTGTAACCGGAATAAGCATCCATAAAAGATAGTAACTTGTGCCCAACCGTTGAATCTATGAACTGATCAATCTGGGGAAGGGAAAATTGTCTTTCGGGAAAGCTTTGTTCAAGTCAGAATAATCAACACACGTCCTCCATTTTCCATTCGGCTTTCGGACAAGTACGGGATTGAAAACCCACACCGGGTATAAAGCATATCAGATAAACTTATTCGATTTGAACTTATCGACCTCTTCTTTAAGGGTGGAAGATCTCTCTAGATCCATACCACGCCTTTTCTGCTTGACCGGGATACACCGTGGGTCAATATTCAGGGTGTGGCTCATGATGTCCGACGAGATCCCACACATGTTAGAACGCGTCCAGGCGAATACATCGAGATTCGCTCGGAGAAATTCAAAAAATTCTTGTTGCGTCCGTTGGCTTAACTGAGATCCAATTTTTATCATCTTTGAATCGTCATCATCGTCAATCAGGACAACGATCATCGATTCGGCCGGGGAAGCTTGACTGTCTTTAGTTTCATCTCTACTTTCAGTGTCTCTTGGGTTAAGGTCCCTCTGAAATTGGTTGGAGTGCCCGGGCACCAATTTTCAATTATCAGCAAAACGGGCGCATAGAGATTCCTCTACGCCCTTTCCTTTCTCTTTTCGCTGTGCCTCGCGTAGCTCAGCAATATAACAGGCTCGTCCACCAGCCTGATCTCCTTGAATGACTCCGAAACCCCACGACCAGTGGGGAATTTTAGAGTCAAACACCATGGGGCAATAGCTACGCTGAATTCAGCAAGGGCTGATCGGCCCAAAAAAGCATTGTAAGGGGAGTCTATGTCCAAAACAATAAAGTGCAGTATCCGAACTCTCCGGAGTTCTCCAACTCCCAACTCCACTTGCAGTTCCACCACTCTAGTGGGTATAGTAGCACTTCTATTGAAGCCATGGATTTGTGACCGGCAAGGTTTCAAATTTTTGGCTTCCATCTTCATCACATCGTAAGCTCACTAAACAAAGTATTCACGGAACTTCCACTGTCAACCAAGATCCTCGTCATCCAAGCAAGACCTACTTGAGTAGATATGACAAATGAATCGATAGTGTGGGCTTCGACCTTTTTGGCCTCTCTGTTTCGAAACACGATGCCATCGGTCACGTCTTCTGTTGCTTGGCCGGAGCCCTATAATCACAACAACTGCAACACTCGATGTCCGCATGCTTGATAGAGCTGGCATATGATTACATTTCCCTCTAGTTTCGGTCTGTTGGATGAGGACCACCTCTTATTGTATTTATATCCAACCTCCCATCGGTACAAGCGGGTTCCTCCTGTCTTTCCTAGTTTGATACACGATTTTGAGTCGATAAGCCCGCACCTCCTGATTGTGGCGCCTGCACAAACTGATCCAACTTCCATTCTCTAATCGACTTCTCTATGAGATCTTGCAAATGAAGAACTCATTTGTATTGTGGCCATAAGTCCCATGAAACCTACAAAAATTTTCCTGTCTGGATCTACCTCTCCGATGATGGATTCAGAGCAGGCTTCTTGTACTGCGTAGTATTGCAGGTTTGTAGATATACATTCTCTAGCGACATATTTAATGGAGTGTAATTATCGAACATTGGAGCTCTACGTCGCGGACCACGGTTTTTATCTCGTTTTTTGTTTTGATTGCCATTATTCCTCTGCTGAGTCTGCTTGTTCTAGATATCTAACTGAATTTTTCCAAAACTCTCCCCGGACTGCTTAACCGCAACATTACTTTGTATCCCTTTCATACTTGGCCCCACGCCATCCTGCTTCCTAGACTGTTTCGCGTCTCCCTTCTCAAGAATTGGGCTTCCTTGGAGTAGAAATGCTCCAATGACGCGGGAAGCTTCCCAGACAACCAATTTCCAAATCCAGAATCATGATCAATCCCTTTAGTCAATGCCATCAAGATAGATCTATCATTGGGATTGCTAATCTCTACATACACGACATGAAATCTCTCTAAATAGCGTCGGAGTGTCCCTCCAGGAGCTTGGATGACACTAGATAGAATGTTAATGTCCTTCGGACTCGCAATATGCATTCGAAATTGCTCTACAAACTTAGTGGCCAATTGGTTGAAGGAAGAAATAGATCGAGGTAGCAATCGTGTGAACCACATAATAGCAATGCGCTCTAAAGAAATAGGGAAACTACGACATTTCACTGCATTGTCAGCTCTTGTAGCGTTCATCAGCCATTTGTATTTCAAGATATGTTGATTCGGATCAGAACTTCCTTAATAGACTAGTAGAGACGACATTCTGAATCGCCCTGGGGGTTCATCATAGAGTATTTCATCTGTGAAAGGGGTATGACTTCGGGAGATTCCCCAGTCGTCATTAGTAAGACCCTGACTCTAATAGATCATTTAACGAATCGTAGTTGGTATATCCAGCATCTGTACATTCTGCGCATGTTGAGCCAAAGTGTGGTTCGGTTCCACAATGCGAGGCTGGATCGGGCGCTGTCGACGGTCCATGTCTCGCCTCCTTGGCTCGAAGTCTTCAGGGGCATATGGTTCAGGAGTACATCCATGCTGATGATGGTTCAGATCTGGCTAATACCAGGCATCAACCCCTGGTTCAACAGCGCCGGTGGAAGTGCGGTTGTCTGTGGTGTAGTGAGAAACACTACCTCCTTAGGAGGAGGGTCCGGTCTAGAAGCTAGTCAGTGGGCCAACTCTCAGTTGTCCAATGGTAATAGTAGATTGATGTTCGGTGGCTTGTATGTAACTCCCATCTAGCTGGGGACGTGCAGATCAATGATGATAGTCAGAAGAGGTTGAACTTTCGATGGAGGAGTAAGAAGCATGATGTCTTCTGGATCTTCTGCGCCTTTGGCGATTCATCTGGTTGGTCAACTCTGCGTTGGCCCACAGCTGTTCAGTTAGTTGTTGCCGACTATGGGTCATCAACTCTTGAAGCAGCATCTGGAACTCTTGTCTGGTAACCGAGCCTGATGGATTTATAGGTCAGGCATCATTCTGGTTAGATGGAGGCAATTGCGTGGGATTCTGCCTATCCCGCCCTTTTTGATCTGCAGCAGTAGAGGCAGTCCTTGTGCTAACCATGGTGAATAGTGAAGTCCTTTCCTAGATTTTTTGTGAATCTAAATAGGTTAGAAGGATTCTGAACTTGAGATCTGAATCTTCTTCTTGGATTTATATAATCCGGTATCGACAGTAGATCCAAGGCACAGGAGAAAAACTATGTTTTCTCAGTGAAAGCACCAAAGTGTTTGTACCAAAAATGGGCACAACACTCTTCGGAAGTATTTGAAGTGATAAAATTGAAGAATAAAAATGTAAAACAAGGATTATCTAACAAATACTCCAAAAAAGATATGAACACGCGTAGAAACACAGCAATTTAGAGTGGTTCGACGTATTGCCTACGTCCACCATGAAGTTTGATGACTTTATTGATGTTCACTTGATGATTACAGCTGAGTACAATGGATTACAGCGAATTACAGTTCTGTAATTCGAGTACAACAGCAGCTATGGAGTGCAAAGTTGGAATCGATAGAGTCTGGACGTCGAAGAGCAAAAAGATCCCTCTTCTGTAGGCTCTGGGGCTCTATTTATAGACGTAGGAGGCTGATATTTCGCTCAGATCTTGGGAGACTTCTTCTGGCACATAGATGGGCCCATGCGATCAATCCTATGAAGTTTCGGCTCGATCCGTGATCGATATGAACGAATTTTGTATCGATCGAGATTTGATCCAATCGAGTTGAAACTTGGCATGAACCTTCCTTAGGTCATAGTAAGCTCCTTTCATAGCATTTGGACTTGTGTATTGCAAGTTATGATCGATATAAATTGGCATTCTTCAGTGAGCTGTTTGGTTTGTATCGATCACCTTCACATCGCTCCTTTCGAATCTATCAGTGCACGTGCGTGTAGACTATCGCTGCGCTAATCCTTCGGGCCGATCCATTTTTAGTGTCAAGTTGACCCAGTCGTTCCAAAGCTTCTCCTCGTTTGTATCGAAGACCGTTGCCACTTCGATTCGATGGAAGTTTACAATTCGTATCAATAGAAATGACCTTGTTCGTATCGATCCAGATGCATGGCACGTATTGATCGTATGGTTTTGTTCACATTGATATATTGAATTGCACTTCATATCAATGGGAAACGCTGATTTCATATCGATCTGTGGTTGAACGATACGAAACATGTCCGAAGCTTGATCGATATGAAATGTGCATTCGTGTCGCCATCAATGGATACGAAGTACGAGGGTCCACATGGATACGAAGTAGACTCCATCTGGCTGCTGATCGATATGAAGTGTGCTCGTGTGCCGATGGATATGAAGTAGGAGATGGATACGAAAGTGGACTTTGTTTTATCGATACGAATCATATTAAGACTGATCGATGTAAAGTGGGCAATAGTCGATCAATATGGACCGAGGCCCTCAGATGGATTCGAAAGAGATCGATTCGAACCAAGGCTTTAAGATGGATGCGAAGTTGTTGCAGTAATGGATGCGAAGTGGTGCGTCCTGACCGATTCAAACAGTCTGCCTACTTGACTCATATTGATCATATTTTGAGCATATGGACTCCGACTGACTTGAAACTTGTAACATTGGCTTTCATAGCTTTGCTTGTCATGTCACATCAATTGTAGCTCGATCTGGACCTGGAAAAAATCCATCGACATCTACAGTGAACCTATGCTTACTCGACATTCGAGATGAGCGATCCTTGGTTTTCAGTCAATTCCTTGATATTTTGGCCTTGCCAAAAGGCTGGATAACATTCTAGTCACAAATCCTTAACTAGAATGATCTTTTCCGTATTTAATTTGCCAAAATTACATTTCTTAGGAAGATTTTCTGTTATGATTTCCATAAAATAGTTTAAAACAAAAGATCAAGAATAAAAGGAAAGATTTGCCTCGTTTGAAATTATAAGGAACGATTATTTTCTTTTTATTGAAATAGACCGTTTGAACTACAAAGAATAAATCTGCACATTACACATCTTTTCCTTTTCGTTTGCATATATTCATCGTTAAATCAAACACTGCATTTCTTATGTAATTTGGAAACATAATCAAATTTATAACAATTAAATAAATGTTCTTTCCATAAATTAAATTATAGAAAACCTCCAATTCATAATTAGGGTAATAATCAAAATCACATTAATAATCTACAAACCAATTTCAGATATGGAATAAATTTCATATCTTATCAATATTCATTTCTATAACTTTTGGGACTGATTTCCATATTAGAGTGTAACAATAATTTTAATCAGATCTTCTAAGAATATGTAGGTGATGTTTAATACATTTAATTTTAGCCTACCATTTACATATATTTATTCATTCAGGCATAAAAATTAAACATATGCCAATGGGGTAGATTCAATATCATAAATCTATAAATTTACCACTCACCTTCTATAAGCATTCTAAATCTCCAAAACTGAAGTAATTCCTTTGATTCAACTCCATTTCCTTCTTATTCTAAGAAATATGTATAAAAATAGTATATACATATATTAGAATTATGGATCTAAGAAGAGACTTGGGGTTAAAGGGAAATATATATATATATATATATATAAACTCGTTATCACGTAGTGTTGATTCGCTTCTCTTCTTATTTGATTTATTTTCTTCTCTAATTCGTATATATACAAATATAAATATTATATTTTGTAATTTAGAAAATAATGGAGAAGGGAAGATGATAAAGCTTTGCTACAGTTGCTAGAAAAATATGAGAAGAGAGAGTTAAGCTTGAATTTATAGACACTCGAATCAACCATAGCCTTAGATTTAATTATAAAAAATCTAGGCCATTTGGCCAAGGCAAAACCTTGTCGCCTTAGGTTCGACCGACCGCTCCCCTAAAGGGGGTCGGCCGCTACTTTTCTACCTGCCTAATAATAAGGGTTGATCGGTGGGTCTCGGTATTTATTATATGAATGTTAACTTTTCTACTTTAGTTGTTTTCGTTTTTAAATTTGTTTTTGATTCATAACTTCTTCATTTGGACTCCAATCGCAAAACTTCAAATACGAAAGTTACTCATAGTTTCGCCACGAATGCAATGGTGCAAGTTTCATGATCAAATTTCATCATTTGCACAAATTTCATTTTGGAGCCTAATTAATTAATTAATTAATTAACTAATCATAAATTTACGGGGAATTGCATTCTTCCCCCCTTAAAAGACTTTCATCCCCGAATTATACCAATGACTAATTCATGGTTCTAGCTCGCAATTACCCTTAATTACGTAATCAATTAGTGTATATGTAATTTTACAACCAACGTGCATAAGTGCATATTGTATCACAACATAGAAAACATGTGTGCAGAATGATTCTAAATCGGGTCCTCCTATATGAATGATTTTCTCTTGAAGACATTTTTTAAAATATGGTACAAACAACGTATAGATATACTTACAGTTTTATAGTTGAAAATCTTGAAAAATCTTTTCACTGAAAATCTCAACACTCTTGCAAATAGATGTATGGTGCAACTAATTTGCATCCAATTGATACCAACCAAAAATCTAATACTCGAAATCTTGCTTCTTAAATGTCACTCCTATGCCAAAAAAAGGGATTTACGTAGAGATTTTACATCCTTACCATTCTGTAAGCTACTCATTTTCCATTGAGCAGTGGAAATTTCCTTGTTGCCCTAGATTTACTCAAAATTCTCCACATATAAAATGCATAAGGAGGCTTGTTTCCAAGCTCTAAAATGGAATTGAGTCCAAAATTAGACTCGCATGCGTTGTTGATATGATATTGAAAAGAAATTCCAAGGCTAAAGCAATTTTTCCCTTGTAAACACTTGCATATCATATCGTCGATCCTAATGCAATAGTAAATTTGCATTTCTAATCTATGTTCTTCACTACGCTTAGCGTGTGTCCGTCAAAGTCAAAAACTTCACACAAACTTTTTTCTCTTTTCAACTTTATACATCGCTTGAAAAATAAATTTCTAAAATATTTGGACATAAATTTTCTCTTGAAATAAAATTTGGCCAAAATTCTAAAAATTATTTAAGCGCAAAAAATAATCAAAATTTTTTTCAAGCAAAAAAATTTTAAATCAAGAGAAACTTATAAAATATTTTCCTTCTTAGAATTTTTAATAATTGAATCTACATTTTTATCGTTATTCGAAAGTCGGTTATGTGCTAAAGGTATAAGTTCAATTCTAATGTTCTTCAACTAACCGTAACCTATAAGCATTTTATTTAAAATGTCATCATACTCAGTAATTCAAAATTTTTAGCCTTTAAGAAATATAAACAATGACATGTGATTCTAAAACAGTGTTAACATGTCGTTCTCCTATTAAGATTTTATCAATTTAAAGCTTTGAGTCTCACATTACATGTTATTGTTAGTTAGGTGTCCTTATGAAATTTTCATATTTATATTGTTTCTTCCAAATATGTATGTATGTATGTATAAGAGTGGTTCACATATTTGGAAACAATGACACAGTAAAATAGAAATACATCTTATATTATCATGCACGTCTTAAAAAGTGATAACTAATAGTTGCAACCAACAACCTAAAGTGGAACGAACAAATGCTGGAAGAAAAAGATACAACAACGCACTATGGAAGTTAAAACACTACCAATAGACTATGGGACGATCAAAATCCTCGATGGGAACTTGACCCATTGCCGCGGCCTCGAAAAGGGCAAAGCATAGTAGCTAAGCACCCAATCTCATGACTCTAGCAATATAACTCGGTCCTCATCTCTCGTTGGTCAACGTGGATCCCTTGGAGCTCAGCGTGGACTTGCTGAATGGAAACTAGCTTGGGACTTTGCTAACTAATCCCCACTCCTCCACTTTCTATGGCTGTTGCTCTACCATTGACTCGGCTGCAACGGATGGTGGAAAAGGAATTCCTGTCTTCCTAAGGGAGGCTCTATCAATAGCAGATATGACCTTTTTTTGGCAGTGTTCCGCTAAGATTCACCTTATTTCATCTGAAAATGAGAGTGAATAGGTGACATTAAAGCAAGTAACCATGTAGGGTGCCAACTCCCTGATTGCAAAATGAATCATAAGAGTGCGTGCCCAATTGATGACAATACCATCCATAATTGCATAAGTGGAGTTTCCCACCAAAGGAAAAATCTTATCATAGCTTTCCGTCTTGGGGATGATGTTATGCTGAATAATGCACACAACAAGACAGGCAGTTGGACGCAGATTGTCCGTCCTCCAAACACCAACAACTTGAGAAATGATCCATTGCATGATCTCCGGATCAGTCATCTCAATATCATCCAAATCCACTCCATCTGTGGAAATCTCCAAAATGTCACCGAAGTCTTCGTCAGACATCTCAATCCCGACTCCTTAAACCTCCGACTGATGAAACTATTGTCTTCATCTAAATTAGAAGCTAAATAAGCATCGAAAAGGAGAATGCAGTGCGGGTAGCATCCCACTTAAAAGTCTTGAAGTGGAGGATCGACACAAGCTGCCTTAAAAAGCTCTTCTAGCCAAAAAGCACCGAAGTCTCCAAATTTCACCGGTCACCCCTGAAGGAACTTATAATTGGTAGAGCTAGGGAACTTGGAGATCTGTTGATCATTATGGTCCAACCACATGATCTCTTGAGGTATGACACTAGGGTAGCACAAGAAGGAACTAATAGTGCGGGGAGGTGTCATAGGATGAGAAGTGGAGAAATAGGGTTTAGATCTGGAGTGGAGGTGGGGAAAGATCTAAAGCGTGAAAATCGATGCAAGGGGGAGGCGAGGCTGTTGCTCGTTGAAAAGGGGGAGAAATGGCATCACTTGGAGGTTGTAGTATATTTGAAGGAGAAGGTGATTTTTGGATTCAGCTGTTAGAGAAGAGGAGGCAGCTCGAATGCGGCTGGGAAGAAAATTGGACGCGACTTTATAGTCACGTTCAGGTGCGGGTTAGGTAAAAACCTATTAACCGATCGACCTCTCTATGGTTACCGGTCAACCGCTACCGGTTGACCGTTAGGTGGTCAACCGCTGTATGAGGATTTTGCATAGGTTGAACCTGGAGCCTTTCAGGTCGGGTTAATTTATAACATTAATAATATAATGATAACGATAATCGTTTTGTGCCATCTCCTTCGAATTGAGACGATTAGAAAAATCCCTGCCCTCTTTACGATGGTGCCCAAGCTTACTATCTAGATTTCTGAACCATTCCCCAGTTATTTCACAGTACTTTATACTTATACTGCTTCAACCATCAACAATTCCAAAAAGCTGATAATTTTTCAACCACTATTCTCCCCATACTTCGTACATAATTTCTTCTTCCAATAGCGGACGGGTACAACAACACTTTAAACTTCATACCCTAATAAAATTAAATGTCAGTTCTACTTTGTATGTCCTTTGGAAGAGAGAAAACTTTAAAAACATCAATTTATAAATAGAAAAATCATTAGGTTAAATATTCACCCATTGAAACTCATTCCCAAATCGAAAATATATATCCTTGCAAAAATCAAAATTAAACCATTAATGATATATATATATACACACACACACACACACACACACACACACACACACACACACACACATATAAGTAATTAAGCATTTCAAAACTTACTCCTTTTTAAAACAAAATTTCTTAACACGACCAAACATAGTGGTACACATATTTCTTGAAAATTAAAATTTCAAAACTTCCCAATATTTCCAAAATAAATCCTTAAGAAAAGAAATCCTTTTTCCAAAATCTAAGGAATTTCCAAAGTATGTTTTTTCAAAATTCTCTCATAGGTTTAAACTAAGGAATTTGCTGCAATCTTCGAATAAAAATACGATTAGCCATCAAAATGTGGTTGATGGAATTCCCTTGGAAAATTTGGTTTTTGGATGTTTGTAACATAAAAAATTCTATTTCCCTCTTATCCAGAATAATTGTGAATCTTCGACTGCAAGTCATTATCAAATTCAAAATTACAAGGTAGTCAGAATCTCAACCATCAAGTCGAACGTCCTCCTGTCTCGAGGACTTCGCCATATATCGTACTCATGCTTTTCTCCTTCAGTTCCTCATGCATCACCAACACTCCATGGGGTAATTCGGTGTCGGCGTGAAAATCTTAACTCTAAGATATTTCCATCCTATTGTTGCTTTGTTCATTCCTTCGGAGTAGAACTACAACTACTTCTATTGTCTGGATTCATTGAGTCTAGCGTAAAAATAATAAAAATAGGAAAATACGAATACGTTCTCTCAATTCATCTTAATTCCTCTGATCGACTAACCTGGGCTCTAGTATCAAATGTAACAATCGACACTTTAATTATCCCAAATTTCCACAAAAATCAAAATTCCAGTCCATTAAAGCATGGATCGTTGGATTTGGTACCTACAAATGCGCATGCGTGTTATTGGAGATTTATAAAAATATAAACTCGCAATGGGAATAATAATAGGATATAAATACTGACTATGGCTACTACCTTGAATTAATGGCATTCCTTGGATATCCAACCGCCACATTGGTATCGATCGTAAAAGATAAGTAGACTTCTCCAACAACCAATCATTTCCAACTCTGTGGACCTATTCCTCTAAATCTATCATATGGATTGTAATGAGGAGGGAGTTAGAACAACGTTCTAGTGACTAGTAAATCTATACAATGTCCATGACATAAATTTATACCGATTAGTTTCCATTTAATTATTATGTCTATTATTTTAAAGCTAATCAAATTAACCTAATATCGCACACATGATATTCCTACCTAGAATAATTCACATACCTACCCTTTTTAAGGTATAAATATTGATGCAAGTCTGTCAATCACTTAATACTTCCAAATATGAAGCAAAGTCCTAGTATGGTCATCGCTGGTCAATTGGTCCTAGCTACCAAGACCTTTGACCATTATTTATAGCATTATAGTACATAATAGTCATACTACTAACACATCTATCATCATTGAAGTCATAGCCCTGTGAGAGATAGTACCTAAGCCAATTAATGCCTTATTAATAAGGACTAGGTAGACTTTTGACCATTTAATACCTATATTCTAGGCAGGCCTTTGTCATAGCTAACCCTAAAGGCGGACTCCTCACTAGTACTATCTAGCTGACATTATGAAATCTCACCGAGATACCTTATACCTCTTCATAGGAGAGAGGCAGACCCTATATCAGCCAATAAATACCATAAACCTGAAGTAGATCCTTCCTGAGATATCCGCTACCGCTCCTAATCGTTAATTCAGACCATTTATACTTTTTAATTAGGAAAGAGGTAGACCATTAAAATAACACATAATGCCCATAATCCCAAAGCAGATCCTAATATTCCCATAATTGTTTCTCATGGGTTATGTGATTAGTGATGTATCACATCGGTAACAAGTGTGCATAACTCTTGGTAGTCTCTGAGTGAAGGGTAGACTTCCGTTGTGTCACTTTATTAACCTTCTATCCCAATCTTCTAAGCCCAATTAATTATTTTATAAGTCCTATGATTAAAGATTTCTTACATCAATAGAAAATGTACACAACTGTTAGTAGCCTCAAAGTGAGAGGCATACTTCCATTGTGTAACTCTACCTACCTCGCATCCCAACCTACAAAGTCCAATTAATTATTCTAGTATTTACCAACTTAAGCCATATCTTAGGCTTTATTATTACAAAGCCTTATCATCATAAATTAGATATTGGATTTAGCCTACTAACCTCCTTTTATTTACTTATTTACTTAAGGCTGTATAATTTACCTTAAATATTCAATTACCAATAAATCTCCTTTATTTGCTTCATCCATAAATGTCAATTTGTCCATGATAAAGAATATCATCCAAACGGACATTTCCTAAGACATTTAGGTATGCTTACTAATTTACAATTTGTAACATTTTCTAACTATTTCATAGTATTAACCTAACTTCTTGGTTTATTAGTCTCATTAATCCATTTATTCTATTAATTACTTATAACTGTCGAATCCATTTCACATTTATTACTCATTAATTGGAGTTGCAACGTTTCCAACCATTACTCCTATTTA
Organism: Allium cepa; assembly: GCA_030765085.1. NCBI lineage: Eukaryota > Viridiplantae > Streptophyta > Magnoliopsida > Asparagales > Amaryllidaceae > Allium > Allium cepa. The sequence continues at coordinate 215,150,397 of CM060946.1, forward strand.
GTATTCGTTATTCAACTCTATTTCTATGTATAACTAACATCCTAAGAAATCGCTAGCATAAATCGTCATTATTAGTTAAATATTTATTAGCGTGTATAAGTACCTACTTCTACCAAACATATTCTAGTCGCAAATCTTTAACTAAAATATTCTCTTCCATATTTAATTTGCTGAAGTTACATTTCTTTGGAAGATTCTCCGTTGTGATTTTCATAAATTAGTTTAAAATAAAAGATCAAGGATAAAAGTAAAGATTTGCCGCATTTGAAATTACGAGGAATAATTATTTTCTTTTTATTAAAATAGACAATGTAAATTATGAAGAATAAATCTGTACTTTGCACATCTCTTCCTTTTTATTTGCATATATTCATTATTAAATGCTGCATTTTCATGCAATTTGGAAACATAAACAAATTTATGAAAATCAGATGGATATTCTTTCCACAAATTAAACTATGAAAAATCTCCCGTTCAAAATAATTAGGGTAACAATCAAAATCAGACTAATAATCTACAACCCAATTTCTGATCTGGAATAAATTTCTTATCTAATCAATATTCATATCTATAACTTTTGGGATTGATTTCCAGATCAGCGTGTAATAATAATTTCAATCAGGTCTCCTAAGAATATGTAGGCAATGTTTAATATTTTAGCCTACAATTCACATGTATTTATTCATTTAGGCATAAAAATGAAACGTATGCCAACGAGATAGATTCAATATCATAAACAATTTATAAATTTCCTACTCACTTACTAAAAGCATTCAAAATCCCCAGATTTGAAGTAAAACCTTTGATTCAACCTCATTTCCTTCTTATTCCAAGAAATATGGATAGATAAAATGGGTATATACATATATTAGAATTATAGATCTGAGAAGGGACTTGGGGTTGAAGGGAAATATAAATATATAAATACAAATATATATATATACACACATATAAGCTCCTTATCGTGTAGTGTTGATTCACTTCCCTTCTTCTCTTATTTGATTTCTATTCTTCTCTAATTTATATATATATATATATATATATATATAAATATAAATATTATATTTTATAGCTAAAAATATAATGGAAAAGAAAAATGACAGAGCTTCGCTATTGCTTCCAGAAAAATGTGAGAAGAGAAAAAGGGGTTAGGCCAGAATTTATAGGCACTCCAATCAACCACAACCATTAGATTAAATTATATAAATTCTGGGCCGTTTAGCCAAGGAAAAGTTTAACCGCCTCAAGCTCCGCCGCTTAACCACACCCCTCAAGGGGGTCGACCGCTACTCATCAACCTGCCCAATAAAGGGGGTCAAACGTTGGATCCCGATATTTATTATATAAACATTAAATTTCTTATTCAATTGTTTTTATTTCGAATTCATTTTTGTTCGTAGCTTCTTCATTCGGACTCCGACCATAAAACTCCAAATATAGAAGTTGCTCAGAATTTCATAACGAACGCAATGGTGCATGTTTTGTAGTCAAATTCCATCGTTGCACAAATTCCTTTTTTGGAGCCTAATTAACTAGTTAATTAGTTAAAAAATTAATCGTTAAATTTATGGGGTGTTATTAGATCCATTCTTGCCCACATAAGCAAGGGTTCATAAGAAACAGAGATAAAGAGAGTAAGAGCAATGGTAGACGGTTAGATTATTCTCTAATATTTCTATATTAAAACATAGGTACCTTTTATTTATAGCGTATATCCTCCCTATGGTGTTTGATATTTGTCTCTTAACTACTTAGCTCTGTTTTACTTAGGGTACCCTTAACCTAAGCTCTGAAACCAAGTTGTAACATCCCTCACTTGGAGACTTGAAAATATACACCAAGGATGTTGCAGCCATCAACATAATTACTTTCATCCTACAAAGTGAGTTTAGTATTATTTTGCACAACATTAAGTAAATAAAACAGCTAAATAAAATTATCATTACCTCAAATGGTTTTACATAAGTCTTTACATCACCATTAACCCATATCATTCTCATATAGGAGTAAATACAATAAAATATAAATAGATTGCCATGCTGGACATATGAAGATGCCGCCATGGACACTTAACTAGTTATAAACTCTGGTTTTACACTGTGGAATTTTCAATACAATTATTATTTGCAAAATAAGCCTCATGCTTCGTCTTCTATACCTGTATTCGTCTTTCCTAAAGATAACCGTCTAAATCATAAACTCAGCCTACTCGAATGACTCCCATGGATTTATGGGAAATAATAAAAACACGGGCTAGACATAAAACCTATTATAAGTAATGTTTTACCTTAAACAAACAACATATAGTAAGATCACACCACTAAAGCAGGAAATAGGTTTTCCCCTCACTATTCCAATAATCATCAGTTACATCATACTATGTAATAACATTATGTCATGAGCTAATATAAGTCATCAATTCATCATAAATGTGTGATTTCTTACAAACATGTTCGACATGTTTCTATAATCAATTCATTTTAAATTTCCACTCAGGCTTACACTTTCCAATTCAATAATGATACCTGACTCTTAAGGTTTTCAATTAGATTTTTCATCCCATTTTCTTCCAGTTTTATCGTGAATTGGTAATTAGGTTTCCTTAAACTCCTCATACCATCGTTTTGTATTTTGTCATAAATAGACAGTTGAACGCTACGCAAGCCTTATACCATCGTTCCTATATACTATCGTGAAAAGAAAAGGGTTTGTCACTAAGGCCTTTCATGAACATTACTAAATATGATGTATACATTTGGTAGCACACAGGCCTTCCATCAAATTGCCAAATATAATGGCATGTTTTAGACATTTGGCAGCCATACAGGCCTTCCATCAACGTTACCTAATATAGTGGCAGGTCTAAACATATTATTAATACCAAGGCCTTATATTCCCACTTCCGTTGTCTCTAATCGTTCCACTATCATCACATAGCTATTAAGCAAAATCTCAATTTTCATTCTTTGAATAACTTATTTAGCTTTAACTTATTATTCAGGCATTTTATTCCCCACGAAATTCTCAACCATCACCTTATAAGATGGCTTCCAAAGTGCTACAAAAGTTTATTCATTTATTAGAATTTCTTAGCTTTATTAGCTATCTCATATTTACATTGTATGGTTATCACATATTGACACTAGGTTATCGCACATTAATATTTCTCTAGCCATCGCCAGTTAACATTATGAGCCATCGTAAGTTTAGTGTTCAAGGGACATCACATGATGAAATGCTCTAAAGCTATCACAAGTTGGCACACCTAAGGGCTATCATTTATTAACGTTACCTAACTATCACAAGTTAATACATGGAATATTTGTGACAATCCACACCGCAGTGAGCCCAAATTTCACTAAATCAAAAACCTAAATCCAGCAAAGTACGGATCATTGGTATTTATTATCCAGCGAATAACAAAAGAATTTTAGAGCACCACCGATATAAACTTACGGCAAAACAGTAATGTATAATAAACCATATGATTACCGACCAAGGATGACACCTTTAGTTAGCTTTTTTGTTAATGTTGATCATGCATAGGAGATCTGTCCCTCCACTATTCCCGCCTTGTACCAGTATTTGTCCATCTAAAGCTATCATTTGGGTTATAATGGAGAAGGGGTCAGAACAACGTTCTGATAATTGGTAAATTACACACTCAATACATAACACTAGTTTATGCTAAATGCCTTCCATTACATGTTATGTCTATTTTTTATATAGTCATCTTGATTCCATGTATGCGTACGATATACTCCATCTACTATAGGTAAAGTATAACTGCATACATATATTTATATATATATATACACACACAGCATAGTCCCCCTTTAGACCAAGATAATTTCCCCGCTGGTATCCTTAACATAGCACCTTGTCGACATCTGTCATCAACACAATATCATGTCCTTGTTGTCATGCATACCAAGGAATTCCCACAGTGCCTAATAAAAGCGACA